>OZ010789.1:230851368-232127118 GCA_963932465.1 Maratus speciosus
TGTATGGCGAATGAAGCGAGAAGCATATGGCAAGGACTGCATGAAATGTTCAATGAAATTTGCAGCCAGTGTAATAGTATGGACTTGCACGATTGCAGATGGTCCTGGAAAGCTATGTATCGTTAATTAAAGGATTAATTCTGAGATATATCAAGAAATCCTTAAGTTCATGTTGTCATCGTCGGAATATCTGTGTGGTGAGGATTTTAGTTTCGAACATGATTTAGCACGTTCACACAGGTCAGTGTCCACAAAGAGCTGGCTTAACAACCATTGAATTATTTTACTTCCCTGACCGGCTAATTCATCTGATTTAAATCCAACAGAGAATTTGTGGGGAATAATGAAAAAAAAACTGCACGATATTGCGCCATGAAACAAAAGTGAGCTTCTTACCAGCATAAAGTCAACATGGCCATATCTGGGCAGAAAAAGTTGAGAACCACTTGTAGCTAGCTTGGTAAAGCGAGTTCGTGCTATTATAAATGTAAAGGTTATGCTACAAGATATTAAATAATAACTATTTTTCCCTTTTTAAGCACGTATTATTTATAATACATTATTCTAATATTTTGAACCAGGTAAATGGTTATTCTAATATTTTGATTTTTTCCCAAGTGTGAATAATTATTTGAATTTTTGTATTATTTCCATTAATTTTTATGCTAAAAGATTCTACAAACTATGTAGATTATTACAATATTAAGTTTTATCCTGTATTATTTTTTGTATAAGCTATACATAAAAAAACTTTTTTCGCAATTTCCTTTTCTATTATTATAATTTTTTGACTTGGCGCTGTAAATATTAGGGAGTAAAATGGTATATTATAAATAAGAAATTCGGATTAAGTAAAATAATGCGATAAAAAGTGATAAAATATCTTTATTAAGATTTACGATCGTTTCGTCGCACCAACAGCGACATTTTCAAAATCATTCACGATAGAATTCTATCGTGAATGATTTTGAAAATGTCGCTGTTGGTGCGACGAAACGATCGTCAATCTTAATAAAGATATTTTATCACTTTTTATCGCATTATTTTACTTAATATGTTTATATGTGATTATTCTACATGTTTTTTTTATAAGAAATTTGCATTTTAATAGAAAAGACGGTATAAATGTAGTGATAAATTAAAAATACAGTATGCATCCTCAATATTTCTTTCACCCCATCAAATTAAAAATGCATTATAGAAAGATTCATACTATTATGTCTGAAAAAATAAGTTATGGCAACATTTCAGAAAATATTCGCAGATGCAATTTATAAATGTCATTTGAGTAAATTGGTATTTAATGAATAGAAAATATTTTGATTTTCTTTTATATTTTCACGTTAAAAATATTACATGTAATTTCCATACTTTTAAAAATCAATTCTCAGAAGATATGTGACAAAATAGAACAATGATTTTGGTTATTTAATTTATTGAAGAACAATTTTTTTTTCATATTTATGCATAGTTACTTGCTTGTAGATTGTAGCAAGAGATGTAATTAGTAAGAATTTATTTTATTCAGTTGAATTTAAGTGTCTTTTTAAGTGCTTAATTCGTTTTAGAAAAATAAAAACAAATTCAATTTTAGTGCATTGTTACTTAACTTTAGTTTATTTTTAATTTTTATTTGAAAATTCATGACATATTTTTAAGTTTTTCATTCACAGGCAAGCAAATTATTCATTAAAAAATGTTAAATGCTATTATTAAATATCACACATTAATTTTCAGATTGCTAACGAAGCATAAACCAGAGTGAAAAATGTCGAACCCGTGAATCCACTCGGATCCTTCGAATAATGTTTTAATGCTTTACCATTTGAGCTACGAGGGCAATACCCAGCCTTGGAGTATTATTTGAAGGATATGGGTTTGATTTCCGGCTTGAACATTTTTCACTCGGTTGGTTTTACGCTTAGTTAGCAGTGTGAGAATTCAGGAATTTAATATTTAATAATTTCGCGCTTAATTTGACTGCTGAAAATTAATTGAAAAATTAATTAAAAATTATGCATATATAATGTTCTGAAAATTTCTTGATGAAATTAAAATACTGTGAAAACTTTATTGTCAGAAAAATTCAGGTATATAGTACAATACATTAGTAGTTTCTACGCCTTTTTCCATTTTTCCACTGTAACATAGTCGTTACACGCGGTAATTAAACGGATAAAAAGTGATGTTTTGTAGAAGTACAGTTGCTGAATAAAACGTACTATGTAGTAAATCTGCAGCAGTACTGTAAGTCGTTATAAAGCACAGGGTGTCTACGAATGAATATCCAAACATTACAGGTCTATTAAAAGAAAACAAAAAATAGTACAGTCTCCTTGTTCATCAGAAATAAAAAATAACAGTTGAAATATTTAATTAATTTTTATCGTCAGAAATCACTGTCTTTTTTAATTCCCGTATTATACTTAAACTTATCCTATACCATCTCTCCAGGCATTATTAACATAGTAGCTATTACAGTATGCACATTTTTTCATTATCTGTTATTACAGTTATATATATATATATATATATGTATATACATAAATATACACATATATATAAACATGGCACAATTGTTTTTTCATTTTAAAGAATTATTTATCTTGTTTGTATACTTTTACAATAAATTCAATTTCTATAAAACATATTTCGTTATTTTTCTTAAAAACATATATTCTAACATGTTTAAGGAAAATAAATAGAAATTGATTTTAATGTAAAAGTGTACAAACAAGATAAATATTTTTTTAATGAAAAAATAATTGTGTCAGTGTTTTTTATATATAACTGCAATAACAAATAATGGAAAAATGTCTATACTGTGATAGGTACTATGCTAATAATACCTGACGAGATGGTAGGAATACGTATAACTAATAGTTGAAAGTAAAATTCAACACAGTTATAAGTGTCCAATGTGAGGCTTTCCAGAAAACACGAATGATATCGATAACTCATTGCAGACTTTTCTCAGCATTATATTATTTTATTAATTTCTGTGGGACCTCATCAAAAATCAGATGTTTATCCCACCGCTACCAACACACGCAGACGAATTTAGGACACACATATCTACAGCCATTCACAAAGTCCAACCGAACATGCTGAAGAAAGTCTGGGATGAGTTATCGTACCACCACAATATCGTTCGTGTTTCTGGAGGGCTTCACATTGAACACTTATAACTGTAAAAGAAGGGCTATGTGTTTCACGCGTATCTGTGTTGTGTATTTCTTTATACCCTCGAAACATCCCAACGGCTGGATGGATTTTAATGAATGAGGTCTCTATCGATTCCTCTTAATCATCCGATGGTTATAGGCTAGGTTTAGTTTTTATAAATTCAAAAGGGCGGACGTAAAACACAAAATGGTGGTAGAGACGAAAAAAATTACGCACCCTATTGAGTGGCATATCATTGGATAGGTCTTTCAAAATGAAGACGATGTTTCATTGACTATTTTACAGTCAGAAACTCCGTTTAGATATTACATAACCTGGAAGTTGTGTATGTATTGTGGATCTCTAGCTTTACTGCAATTCTAACCATCATAGACATATATAGACCTCAACAAAACACTGTGTATAGATAGGAACTAACAGGTAAACACAACTTAAAAGTCATCAATACAAGCAAATAAAAAAATAGGTAAGTAATATAAACAAGTAATATAAAAAAATATTTTAAGTCAATTCCCACTTAGGTCAATAAGAGATTTTTTTTTTCTCCCATTCTTTTTTCCTTTTGAGTGGCGCTTAAAATGCCTTGATCAAGAAGAGGGCTCTCTCGGTCTTAAAATACCTTGATCAAGAAGGGGGCTCTTATTGAAAATTGATTAATTTAATTTAATTAATGAATTAATATTTTTAAAAACTGGATTAACATCAAGGGTCATCTACTACAAGTTTTAAAAAATTATTTGAGCTTGATTGGATGAATAATAAGTATTTTATTAACGATTGAAAATTTGAACAAGATATATATAGCGAGAGTGCGAGCTAATAGTAGGAATTGAAACAATTGTTTTTTTTTCAATGTTGGAATTGAAACAATTGTTTTTTCTTTAGATGATAATTAATTAATTAGTTCGCTTTTTATGCAGTCGGGTTTTTTGATTTTTTAAATTTAATTGTTTATTTTATGTTTCCTATGAACTACAAGGTTGTATTATACTTTTATTTATTACCAATTTTTCTCAAGTATTATTTCAAACCATGCGGACCTTTTTACATGTCTGTGTTATATGCTCATCTCTAAATACAGGCATAAAATGTTTTTTTATTAATCATTTGTAAGTACATTTACTGTTGTTTTTCAACAAAAATTTCTTCTACAATTTATCTATAAAAACAGTTTTCTGCATTGGTATAATAAAATACCAAAGTTTTATTTTTATTTCTAAAAATACATTCTTCTTTAAATCGTTCACGTTCTAAAACAAATTACTAATTGGTTAGTTAGCAATGCAGAATACTGTTTTTATAGATAAATTGTACAAGAAATTTTTGTTGAAAAACAGCAGTAAATGTATTTACAAATAATGAATAAAAAAACTTTTTATGACTATATTTAGAGATAACCATATAACACAGACATGGTTGAAGGATCCCATGGTTTGAAATAATACCAGAGAAAAATTGGTAATAAATAAAAGTATAATACAGTACAGGTATTAACCAAAATTAAACTTCCGAGTTTTATTTATACTGAGAACAAGGTTGTATTTTTAGTTTTCTTTTAATAGACCCATAAAGTTGGGGTATCAATTTATGTACACACTGTACTACTGCAAGATGAGTTTTGTTTAATACGCAGTCAAATGGTGCAATGTTGCAGCCAAGTATATATTTTTTCTTATTAATAATTGTTTGTTCTCAATTTTTTTTAAATATTCTCTTTATTAATTATGTTAAAATTATAACACCATAATACTTCATTTTAACATTTGCGAATGCGCTTCCACGAATATAATTGCTATTTTATTTACTAATTATTTTTACTGTATGTTTGAAATAAAATTTTAAATAAAATAATAAAATTTTTAATAAAAATAGTAAATTAAACACTGCAAATTTAACAATATTAAAATATGTTATATATATAGAATATACGCATTTAAAAACTTTCAAATATGATTTTGAAATCCATACTTTAAAAGCGAAAAGTATTAGCTCGAAACTCAAAGCGGAAAATATAATCATAAATATTAAATAGAATTCAAAATAAGTAAAAAAAGTCATTATTTAAAATATATATGTAAGTAGAAAAAAGAAAGAAAAGAAAATATACGTGATATGTAGAAAATAAATTGTATCATAGATATATGTTTTACCCCTATGCCGAAACCTACATTCAATACTTTGATATATCTACGCTAAGGTGCTCTGAAATCATTTGAATAGAAACATTTTACAACGATTCCACTTATTTGCATCGTAGACAAACAAGTAAAGGAGAGAGAAAATTACAATTTGTTATTATAAAAGGAGAAACTTAGATAAAATAAACAGCATCAAAGAAACTGATACTTTTCGTAAATGGGGGTTCCTTTCAAAGCATATATAAGAAGGGAGAATTTGAATTGCGATTCCATTATCTTCCAAATTTGTAAATGCATGCAAGAATGTAATGCACAATACGGGCATTAAAATAAATCTCCTACGAATCGAAAACTTTTATAAAAGAGGGAAATCCTCGAGAGTGATAAGATGGTCTTGTAAGTATTCTTATACAAGACGTAAAAATTATTTCAAGCAAAATCGAATTAATTTAATGCATTAAAAGAGGAAAAAATATTGATAAATATATAACTTTCATGGAGAATGCTTTTTATACATACATCTTTTTGGTAGCTTAAAAGGTTTTTGTTTTACCAAGAGTACCTAAGACTACCGTGTAAAAGTATATTTGCATTTTGTGATTATTTTTATAATATTTTAAGTTCCTTCATATTTTTTAAGCTTATAACACACAATGAACATATAAATATTACATTTAAAACGCTTTATGTATTTAACAAAAAGCTCAATAAACACAAAATATGTATTTTAATTCTGATTGGATTATTTTCAATACGATTCTTTCCAGAAGTAAAGATGTAAGATGAAAGAAAAGAAAAAAAAAACTTACCTGATACCCAGAAGATAAATTATATCAAAGATATATGAATTTTCAAAAATATACTGAATTGAAAAAAAAAAAAAAAAAACAATCCTCTATACCGAAACCTACATTCAATGTGTAGATATATCTACGCTAAAGTTCTCTGAAATCATTTGAATAGAAACATTTTACAACGATTCCACTTATTTGCATCATAGACAAACAAGTAAAGGAGAGAGAAAATTACAATTTGTTATTATAAAAGGAGAAACTTAGATAAAATAAACAGCATCAAAGAAACTGATACTTTTCGTAGATGGGGGTTCCTTTCAAAGCAAATATGAGGAGGAAGAGTTTGAATTGCGATCCCATTATCTTCCAAATTTGTAAATGCATGCAAGAATGTAATGTACAATACGGGCATTAAAATAAATCTCTTACGAATTGAAAACTTTTATAAAAGAAGGAAATCTTCGAGAGTGATAAGATGGTATTGTAAGTATTCCGATATAGACGTAAAAATTATTTCAAGCGAAATCGAATTAATTTAATGCAATAAAAGAGGAAAAAATATTGTTAAATATATAACTTTCACGGAGAAAGCTTTTTATACAACTTTTTGGTAGCTTAAAAGGTTTTTGTTTTACTAAGAACGTCTAAGACTACCGTGTAAGTGTATAATTCTATTTTGTGGTTTGTTTTTTTTTTTGTAATATTTTAAGTTCCTTAATAATTCTTAAGCTTATAACAGACATTGAACTTATAAATCTTACATTTAAAACGATTTATGTATTTTTAAAAAAGCTCAATAAACACAAAATATGTATTTTAATTGTGATTGGATTATTTTTAATACGATTCTTTCCAGAAGTAAAGATGTAAGTGGAAAGAAAACAAAAGAAACCGTGCTTGATATCCAGAAGATAAATTACATCATAGACATATGAATTTTCAAAAAATATACTGAATTGAAAAAAAATATATATCTCGATACCGAAACCTACATTCAGTGCTTTGATATATCTACGCTAAGAATATTTGAAATTCGATGATATTTAATTTGAATAGAAACATTTTCCAGCGATTTCATTTATTTGAATCGTAGGGAAACATGTAAAGGAGAGAGAAAATTACTATTTGTTATTATAAAAGGAGAAACTTAGATAAAATAAACAGCATCAAATAAACTGATAGTTTTCGTTAATGGGGGTTCCTTTCAAAGCAAATATGAGGAGGAAGGGTTTGAATTCCGATCCCATTATCTTCCAAATTTGTAAATGCATGCAAAAATGTAATGCACAATACGGGTATTAAAATAAATCTCTTACCAATCAAAAGCTTTTATAAAACAGGGAAATCTTCGAGAGTGATAAGATGGTCTTGTAAGTATTCTTATACAGACGTAACAATTATTTCAAGCAAAATCGAATTAATTTAAAGCATTAAAAGAGCAAAAAATTATTGATAACTATAAACCTTTTATGCAAAATAATGCTATTAACCTTTAAACTTCCTTTATTTCATTCTCTTTACTTTTTTATTAAAATAATAATAATAATAATACTGTTACTGATAACAATTTACGATCTATACTGTTACTCTGTAATAAAAAAAGATCTTTGAAAAATGCCTTTGTTTTAGACCTATGACACAACATATGTTATTCATTTACGACCTGCCCTTACCAGCTTTGGCCGATGTTTCCCTTTTTCATTACTCTGTTTATAATTCTTAAACTTTTTAGCTTCTTTATATTAAATTTTTAATTTACTTTATATTTTTTTCATATTTTAAACTGTAATTTTAATTGCACTCTTATATCGCTTTAAGACTACATTTTTCATAAAGTATTTTTTTAACATTTAACGTTTATTTCATTATAAAAATTTATTACGTAGTTTATATACTACAGCTCGACTATTATCTCCTAATGGATCTTTAATAACAAGACAATAACCTATAGACTGGGTGTAAAGTTGACGACAACTCGAAAACCACTCAAAGTGTCTACAACTCTAAGCACTGTTAATCATGAAACGTTTTGGTAACTTAAAATGTTTTGTTTTAGAAAGACATCAAAGATACCGTGTAAGAGTACATTTTCATTTTGTGATATTTTTTATAATATTTCAAGCTCCTTTTCAATTCTGTAACTTTTAATATACAGTGAACTTATAAATCTTGCATTTAAAAAATTTTATTTATTTAATAAAAAAACTCATTAAATACAAAATATATATAATAACTATAATTAGATTTTTTTACTACGCATCTTTCTACAATTAAAAGTACAAAAAACTTAATCTAAGAAAAGAATTGAAGATTAAAATTGTTGAAATAAAACATGACGAAGTACCTACAAATATTTATTTATCAACAGAACGAAAACAAAATACGCGAATATATTTTTTTACAATACCTATTTTAACTATTAATGTAATCATCTGTTTAATGCTTCATTATTAGTACGGCAGGTAAAAGGGCTTTTTATAACAGAGATTAATGTAGCTTGCGCATTTCATCCTCATCGGTTCTGAAGTATCATATGTGATACTTCAGAACCGAAGAGGATATAAACTAAACTGTTTGATTTTTTTTACATTTTTCTTTACTTCTACATAGCTGAATGTTTTTGGCTTTGGATTAAAACCAATAAAGGGCAGCACTGTTGCTTATTTCCTGATAAAATAAGTGTTATTTCCATCTGAGTTTCCAAAATGCCTTCCAAACAGCGTGTCCAAGAAAGTAAGAAAATTGCATAATTAATTAACTTAAACTCTTTCGGATTTTTAGATCATTCAATTAATTAAAGGTTTTTAATTTCATGCTGCATTAATTTCAGTTATTGATAATTAAATTGATATTTTAAGGATGTTAGTAATTTTAAATTCGTATATGTGAACCTAAATTGCCAGCCCCCTAAAGTAACAATTTCAGAAAAAGTGTTCCTTGTGTCAACCATTGTGTCTTTTTGTTTATGCAAAATCAGTGAATGTCCATTATCGGTGTTATTTTACCTTTAGGTCTGAAGTGGTTAAACCAAATGGCATACATAGTTTAATTTTATGCAAACATAAATAAACTTAACTAATCTCTTAATCTAAATATAGAATACAATAAAAAGTTAAAAAATAATTTAAACATTCGCTAAAGAT
Source organism: Maratus speciosus (assembly GCA_963932465.1). Lineage (NCBI taxonomy): Eukaryota > Metazoa > Arthropoda > Arachnida > Araneae > Salticidae > Maratus > Maratus speciosus. The sequence continues at coordinate 230,860,630 of OZ010789.1, forward strand.
AAGAATTAAAATGAATCAAAAATGCTAACAAGAATTACAAAATAACCATAAATATAATAATTCAATGTAATCACATGCTTATTACAATATATCCATATAGTTTAATTCCGTCAAGGGTTTCATTTGTTTATTACTGATGGTTTTCTTTCTCTTTACATTTTTTATTATTAGTATTTTCTAATATCTTAAATGAATGTTCATTTTTATATACTATACTTGTGTGATTTAAATATTTACGTCCCGAATTTCATATAATATTTTAATGCAAATATTTCAGTACTGTTATTCTCATATTTGTCAAAAGTAACGTTTTCTAAAAAGCTGTTTGTTTCATGAACTATTATAGAATAACAGGAAGTAGATAAAGAAGATAAAGAAAACGAATATATTTTATTTAATGCAAATAAAGGATATACAGGAAAGTTTCACTGCCTTGCTATTCTTTTGATTATCCCTTTTCAATATTTTAGGATATTAATGTTTGATAAAATCAAGATTTCTTCTATATTTATGACGAACACCCTATTTTTTTTTTGGTTTTTTTTTTTTGTTTATTAAAAAAATACACATTTCAGTTAATCAAACAATTGATTTATTCCGGAAAGAAAATTATTTGTGTGAGCTTATTCCATAATATAACTTCATTAATTTTATCAAATATATACTCCTGTTACATGTTAATTTTATTAGAATTTGGTGATAGATGAAATCAAATATTGTTAGTATAATTAGGAAAAGAACTGAATTCGAAGAAAAGAAACAAATTAGTAACAAATCTAAAAACTAAACATATAACCGAATAAGAAATACTTCAAGAAAAGATATTTTGTATTTGTAATTTATTTTTATTATATTTACCCAAGGACATTTAAAATCACCGTAAAAAAGAAAAAAAAAACACATAAATTATCGTTTCTTTTCACGGTGACATTTCTGGTTAATTGTAATGAAATGTAAAAAAAAAAAAAAAAAAATATTACCATTAATATTCATTATATTTAGTTTCTTAAAAATTCAAAAATGTATTTTTGAAATTTGTATTGATATTAGCAGTTTGACATTAGAAATAGATTCGAAATAATCTTCAAATTGCGAAAATATTTAATATAAATCAATAAATAAAATTGCAACACCAAATAAAAACAATATAAGCTTTTAAGAGTTTAAATATGAAGATAAATACTAATGTTGAATTTTTTTTCTTGTATACAATAATATAAATTTTCTGTAACAAATTTTTTAACCTATGTATAAATATTCCTTAAATATGCGTTTCTTCTCATTTTAATCTCGCAATTTTTAATAAAAAATTATGTAACATTGAAAAGAAAGTTGTGATTGATAGTAAAAAATGAAAAAAAAATTGCACCATCTCATAATAATTTTTTGAAGTTTGAAATGTAAATCATTATAACATATAAATCATTTATATTATTTTTGGACACTATTAATACTAAATATTCTATAAATGTAGTTAGAGAAATGAGTAGTCAATTATTTGTTTTGCTTTGTGGTATTTCATAAAGTAACGTTGAACATTTTTATAATTTGGTATATGTGTATGCGTGTAAATGTTCTAACGGCTTTTAAATCTTCAGGTCAGCGTTAATGCTTTACGCCCATACAACTGTTCATATTTCATGAAATTTTTAATATATTTAAATTCCAATTCCACGATATTGTTTCTACTATATTTTGCCAACTTCTCCAACTTACTGACACTCGCGTTAAATTTAGTTGAAAACTGTGCATGATATAATCAAAAAACTAGCTAGAAAATTTTGATTAAAAAAAAAATCACTATATCTCCATGAATATACGTGCTATTCATACACAAATGAATACATATATTGTACAACAGCTATATATTTGTATGATGTAGCGATAGATCATTTCGTGCATTTATTTTACAGGGTGATCTCAAATATTACTATATTTCTTTGATTTTTTTGGCTCCTAATTGTCCTCATTATCAAATTGATACTGATAAATTTGGGGTCAAACACCTTCTTTAAAATCATGAAGTTCCAGAAGACTCCGACAAGTATCTATTTAAATATTCGATAAAATATCTAAAATTGAAAGTGCCCAGTGATTAATCGCCACATAGTGTATTTTGAATTCTAAGATTTCTAAGGAATAAATAACGTTTTTCAAAATAATGAGTAAATCGAAAGAGATTATTGTATATTTTCTTTTGTGCTTATATTATATTTTCATTGATTAAGAAACTTTTTCCCTTTTTTTGGTTCTACAAAACACATTTGTGTATTTTAAATTAGTTATTATTAAATACATGTTTACAGAATATTAAAACTATTGGTGAGACATTTGGCATTATTTTAAAAGAATTCTGTGAAAACGTAATAAATTCAAAGATTTTTTTAGCAAAAAAGTATCCCTTTTGTAAAAGAAATTTATCTCTTAAAGATTAAACGGATTCTGCAAATATATTTGCAAATTTGAATTCGCTGTAATTTTAATTATTTTTTCAATAAATTTTCACCAGCGAAATTATGCCTGAAATTATTGAATATGAAGCACGTTAATTTTCACATTCACTAAGTCTAAACCCAACAGAGTGAAATCGTCCAAGCCGGGAATCGAACCCGAATCTTTGGAATATAATATATTTAAAATTGCTATAATCGTTGATGATTTTGTTATTTATTTATTTATTTATTTATTTTAATTTAATTTTTTTTTTAATCTATAAAGACTTTTATTATATTTTCAAAAATACGTAAAGACAAGACAAAGCAAACTATGAGCCATTATTTCGATCACGTTCTGATTTAAAATATTTATATCAAAGCATGTAAACTCAAAAGTGGAAAAATTATCCTCTCGTGTAAAACATTCAGGCAAGTTTGTTTACAAGTAAAAATACGTGATCATGAAGATAACGAAAGTTTTGTTTGACGCCTAGAAATCAAAAAACATTTTACTGGACACAAAAGGAATAAAAAGCTAGTAATATGAGAGTTTTGCTTCGGATGAAACTTTGAAATGTCTCTAACCTTACTTATAATTCAAACTATATCACTGGTTTATATTTATTTGTAACAAACATAAATTTTGAGATGTCTTTTCACACGAATATATTTCTAAAATTATTTTATATTATAAATGAATAAAAAGCCGACATGCTGAGATCATCGATTTAATAAAAATATTAAAGAAATAAATGTATAGTATGTATGCAATAGAAAAAGAAGTATAACCATCACAATTCAAAATGAAAAAATTATGGAGATCTGAATACGCCGAATAATTTGTTTACGTTTTCTTTTGAAATTTTGACAAACTAATACGTTTAGTAAACCATTAGACGTCTTTTACGTTAGTTGCAAGTAATAATATACGATTAAGTGCGAGTGTTACGCGCGCACAGAGGGTTCCGTAAAATAAATATATGAATTTGCAATTATATTATTTCAAAAACTGTTGCTAAAAAATACTAAGATTTTGTAAAAAACTATATAACGCAGGGTTGGGTATAACTGTATGTAATAGAAAAGTGTAAATGGATATACTATGAATGTTCAAAGAGATATGGAACCTAATTAATATCAAATATTGTTTTTCTGTATAACTCATTTTTTTAATATTATCCTAATAAGTTTATGATGAACTTAATTTGGTAGTTACAATAAAAGCAGTGCTCATTTAAACTTCATTTAGCATTTTGCAAAACTAAATTCAGCGAAGTAATAACCTTTATTTCTACAGTGCAGCTAAAACAAAACCTTATTTCAAAGTTTAAAATTAACATTGTGCTAAACGCGCTTTTGAAGGAGCTCGCAAAGGCAACGCCGCCTTTTTCCGAGCCGCGTTTTTCCAGATAGGTTTTTAATTAACTTTTAAAGACACTCGAGGCTTATTGAGAGATTCACTCAATGCCAGCTAGTCGCGAATCCCAAAGCATTTATGTGGTTCATTCTAATTAAGTGGTCTCAGAACCATTAAAACTTCAAAATTTTAGAAATTTTAATTGTTTTAGATTTTAATCTCCTATCTTTTCTGAACATTTTGATATAATTGTATCATTGAAATTCCCATTAGAACAGAAGTTATGGCGTTTAGAATTATACTCGCTCAATAGCTCAAGCTGCGTTTCCGAAACTTTGAAGTCATTTTTCTCAAAATGACGTTTTTGGACATAACGCGTAGCATACCTTCTGAGTATTTTTGCATGAAATTTTCAAAACATATATTTCATGTTAGTCTGTATAAACTTAATCTAAAATTTCCTTTTTATTGTTCAAAAAAATATTTTTTTAGGTGATTTTACTGTTGAAATTTTCAAAATTTTGTATTAGCTAAATGCAACATTGCATTAAAAATATAAAAATGCTTTAAATACAAATTTATTTAAGTTCAGGGAAATTATTACAATCTAAAGTATAAGTAGGCACCAAAATTTTTATTCTCCTTGCAATATTTATTTTGTAATCCTGCGCGTAACCTGCTATGTCAATTTTCTGCTCGACAAATATCTAACAGTCTGGAGAACCCTTAAAATTAGCCTGTTTTTAACAATTTGACGTTTATTGCTTTTATACTGCTACTGGACCTATACTACTCATATATATCATTAAAAGTTGTTAACTAGGCATAGAGTACGTCGCCCCTGCCATTATGTATGTCCAAACGTCCGTATCTTTAAGGGTTAGGCAGCCTAAGAGAGACTGATCTCGGTTAATTACTGATCATTTTTTTCGAAAATCATTATCAACAAGGCTTTTATACTTCTGCTACGATAGGTACATCTAGCGCTGCTCAACAATTTTGCTGAATGCCCGTAAATCGAAATTTGTGTGTAACAGAAAAATGCCATTTTCTCAAAAACTATGTGACGCAGGGTAATCGCTATAATTTTCCTTCAATGTTTAAATTAATGTCTACTAATTCTAATTTTTTCATAATTTTAGTTTCATTAGATTTGAAATTTAAAGGGAGGAAACATATTTTGCCCTACATTTTCTACGACATCTTTCAAAATATAATACATAAAATTAAACGGAATGTATTTTTGAGTTCAGTATTACGAAAGCTTTCACACGCTATACAAATAAAAGAGTTTTTTTTAAGTACCTTCATTAGCCCCTCTACATTTTTACTTCATATTTTTGTAAATGTTTTATAATATGAAAAAGGTTCAATAGTCTTTATTACTTCCCCCAATTTGAACTTTCCACGTTCCATAGCTTACGAGTAATATGGCTGTGACAGACAGACAGGGACGGGAGTTATCTTACAATGGTTCCGATTTACTTTTTAAGTGCGGAACCCTAAAAATAATAATAATAATTTTATAAATGTTAAAAACATATATCTATTTACTTAAAAGGTGCTAAAATTTTAAAAACACATGTAAAGATGATATTTTTACATAATATTCCCTGATACATTTTGATATGCACATGCACTAATTTCCAAGGAGAAGGAGACCAAGGAGAGGGGATCTTCTTCCCCTTGAAAATGGGTGCTTGTGCATCTCGGAATATCTCGGGGCATATTATATAATCTTAACGCTTTTAAATGCGTTTTTAATAATTTATCACATTTTATTAAATATACTGATAACTTTTATATTAGTCAAGGTTCCTTCACAGCACTGTTTTATTCAAGTGTTTTGTTTTTACTAAATAGTATTTTTAATAAATAATAGTGAAAAATGTTAAATAATGCTAATAACCCACTATTAATATAAAACCAACTGATTAAAATTTAAATATTAGCATTTAGATGGTAAAGTTATAAAATTAATAAAAGAAGGAATCATCTTCCTCTTGAAAATGAGCGCTTGTGCATCACGAAAAATCTCGGAGCATATTATTTAAACCTAAGGTCTTTACGTGTGTTTTTAATATTTTATCACACTTTATTAAATATATATTTTTTAGCTTTTATATTAGTCAAGGTGACAGTTTATTCACAGCACTGTTTTATTCTAGTGTTTTGTTTTTATTGAATAATATTTTTGATAAACAATATTGAATAATATTAAATAATGCTAATAATAAACTATTAATGTAAAACTAACTGATCATAACTTAAATATTGGAATTTAGATAATAAAGCTAAAAAATCAGTGATAGAAGGAATGAAGCTTTAATTAGGGTTGGGCGATATATCAATAAAACAGATAAAATCGATATAAAATGGAAATCGTGATAACGATATTAAAAAACCCTACAAAACCGTATATCATGAATATCATAATTGTGATGTAAACCGCGATTATCATGGTTCTTCATTATACCGCAACATTAAGCAGCGCTTCTTCGGCTTCGAGTTCTCTAGATTCCCCCAGTTTAAACCGTGGTATTAAATACCGAATCGTCTGTTCCTATTATTGTGATACTAACGGAGTGACCTGTCTGAAGTCTAAACCGTGGTATTAAAAATACTGATTCCTCGGTTTCGGGAGTCTAGATATTAACGGTGCGACATGTCCCAGCCTAAATCGTGATATTAAACACCGACTCCTCGGGTTCGGTGTTAATGATATTAATGGTATGTGATTTCGTTTCGGTGGATGATAAATATCTTACATCCAATTTTCGATGCGATCGCTGACAGCAGATGATATATATATATATATATATTAAACAAAAACATAATTTGAAGAACAAATTAAAAAAACAAAATTTATTTCCTACATTGTTTAAGCCCGAGAAGGGACAGATATTAAGATATTTCATTCAATTAGTTCTACATTTAATGTTAAATTTTTGTAACAAATTATTTAAGCCAATTGAAGATTAAAAAATAAAAATAAAATTCATACAATATTATACTTGAAGCAACCTAAAAAATTGGATTCCGTTCAAATTAAATCGAAATAAATCTTAGACTTCTTCCATTTTTAATTGAAAATATTTGTATTGCAGATTTTGTATTATTTTTATGACAAATGTGCATAAAATGATAAGATGCAGGCAAAATACAAAACTTAAAAGAAAAGTCTAAGATTTATTTCGATTTCATTTGAACGGAATCTAATTTTTTAGGGTGTTTTATGTATCATATTGTATGAATTTTATTTTTATTTTTTAATCTTCAATTGGCTTAACTAATTTGTAACAAAAATTTAACATTACATGTAGAACTAATTGATTGAAACATCTTAATATCTGTCCCTTCTCGGGCTTAAACAATGTAGGAAATAAATTTTGTTTTTTTTTATTTGTTCTTCAAATTATGTTTTTGTTTAATATGTCAAGTTTTTTAATAACTACAGCACTCAGACGAACGCATTTCAAAATTAATAGAGAGTATCATCATCAGGCTTTGATGTATGCGGTATTGCATCACAATGTGGGATGCAGTTTACCAATCTGTAATTCAAAATGTTTCACCACTGTAGTAATGCAGGTTGCGGTAGTTTGGACAAAAACTTCCAATCTGAACGTAAAAAAAAAAAATATAATCAAACATAAAAAATTAACTTCACTTAAATTTAGATACCATGTTTCCCACTCAGGAACGCTATGAATGTAAATGTAAATTGTGTTGAATCCTTACTGCTAATATTTAACAATATTATAGCTGCGATACAATAAAAAATAAAAGTTTTACTTAAATTTTTAATCCTTAATCTCTCCCAAGGTGTGATGTAAACACATCATAAAATTATTACCTAAGTTTAACTTGGGATATAAATAGTTCTCATCTCGGAAAAAAATATACATTTTAAAATTTAAGTTATGTAATTCCCCACTAAGTTCGCTACCTGCGTAAAAATAGCTATCCATTAGAAACTTTTTACTAAAATATAAACTTGACCAAAACAAAAAACTTATTCTGAAAATATCCTTTTTATATCCACTATGACGCCATATTCACCTTTTTAATTTTTGAAAAAAAACTTGCTCAATTTAATAATATTTCACGTGAAAATCTTTCAACTGAAAAGAAATAAAATATTATTACGCTTTTGAAATTTTTGCAACAATGAAGTAAAAATGTTACATTTTCTATGAGAAATGTCCGTTTATTTTCAATGAAAAAAGTGAAGATTGGAATTATTAAGAAAAATATGTGAATAATGCAAAAAAAAAAAAAAAAAAAAAAAAATTGGCCCATGTTTCTCTCTGAGTTATAATTCACCCATATGCAAAGGCATTTTACCATTCGTTTTGACCCTGACGTCAATCAAAGGTTTTTACACTTTAAATTTATAATATCATTAGAATTAGTAAAGAATGAAAAATGAGTGGCATCAGGGACAAAAAGGTGGGAAGAAAAAATGAAAAAGTTATGATCTCCACAGGCTTTTCCATGTTAAATTAACATTGAGAAATGGCACTGGAAATAAATAAATATTGCGCTGCCGTGCAATACTTAAATATATATATATATATTCTTTTTACGATATTGACGGTGTAAGCTGAATGAATCTCTGAGCGTATACTTTGTATGCTACAGACACCATGGCTTTCATTTCTTTATGGTATTTAGATTTCAGCAGTGTAGATGAATATTTGCTCTTTGTTATTGAACAATGTGTGAATCAGGGCAATAAAGAAATGAAATATAACATTTTATTTGCAACAGTGGATTTCATTAGACAACTGAAATAATAATTATATAGTCGGGTCGTCATGGCCACTTCTCTAACTTTGGCCGAGACCACTCCTTTGGCATATCGTTGGAAAGGCCTGTGACTACTTAATCATTTTATGCACCTCCGGTGACCCTCCACCTACTTCTACATCTGGGGGGTGGGCACTTTTCTAAATTTTGCCACATCCGTCATGTGACATGTCGGTGGAAAGGCCTGTGGACGCTTATTCATGTTATGCACCTTCAGTGTCCCTCTCTCCACTTCCCCCCGCGGGAGGGCCTTTTTCTAAATTTTGCGGTCACCCCTCACGAGACGTGTCATTGAAAAGTCCTGTTACCGCTTAATCATTTTATGCACTTCTGGTGTTCCGCCCACCACTATGCCCGCCAGGAAGGCACTTTCCTAAATTTTGCAGACACCCGTCATGTAACATATCGTTGGAAAGGCCTATGACCACTCATTCTTGTTATTCCCTTTCGGCGTCCTTCTCTCCACTTGCCCCTCCCCCGCGCGGGAGGGCATTTTTCTAAATTTTGCCGTCAACCTTCATGTGACATATCTTTTCAAAGGCATGTGACCGCTTAATCATTTTATGACCTTCCGGTATTCCGCCCACCACTTTGCCCCTCTTGGGAGTCTCTTTCCCAAATTTTTCCAACACCCGGCAGGCGACATATCGTTGGAAAATCCTGTGACCTCTTAATCATTTTATGCACATCCGTGCTCAGCCCACCACTTTGCCCTCCCAGGGGGGCACTATCCTAAAATTGCCGACACCCGTGATGTGAAATATCGTTGGAACAGGCTGTGACTGCTTGTTCACGTTATGCACCTTCGGTGTTCCTCTCCCCACTAGACCCCCCACTCCCGCGGGAGGACCTTTTTCTAAATATTGCCGTCACCCCTCATGTGACGTATCGTTGCAAAGGCCCGTGACCGCTTAATCATTTTATGCACTTCCGGTGCTCCGCTAACCACTTTGCCCCCCTTCTCCCCCGCGGGCACTTCCTAAATCGATATATCGGAATATCATCATATAAAGATGCCGATTTATCATGATATTTAATTCTAGACATCGCCCAGCCCTAGCTTTAATGGTAATTACGATTGATTTTGAGAGTTTTACCAATAACCGTCGGACATTCATAAATAAATATATGAAAATTAATTTGATAAAAACATCATAATTTTTAACTATGTAAATAGAATTATCTTTATTTAGCTTTTTAAATTTTTATCTTGAATATATATTTAAAAGTTCATCATTTTTAAAAATACAAAAATTTAAGAGAGTTTTTGACACCGCCTCTAAGTAGTCAACGTATACTTTGTAAAAAATTCAGTTTGATATTTTAAAAAAGTTTCAACTAATAGTAATCTTTAAATGAGACATGAAATCCATTGCTAGATTTCCTCTTCACGTAAATATTATTTATGAGTTTAAATCCTCCTTAAACTAAATGACTATGTGGTATATTGAATACCTTACTTCTGATAGCATAAAAAGTAGATAGAAGAATGAGACTTAAACAATAACTACCGCATAAACACAATAAGAAATATTACGCTAAATTCAGATTTACCTTGTTGAATATCATTATAGCGAAAATATCGGGTATTTTTCATTAAACGATCAATGTAAAAAAATACTTTCAATGTGTCATTATAAAAAAACATGGAATTTCATTTAGATAGCACTCATTGTAACATCTAAAAAAAGTTTTAAAATTAAAATATAATATGTAGAAGTAAAAGTTTTTATTTTTATAGAGCAGTTTTGCAGAATAAATTTAACTTGTACATTACTGGATAAAAACTTTTTATTTGTTTGAAAAATTATATTCATAAACACATTATTTTATTCTAAAAATAGGAAAGACAAATAACAAATATTATTTTATTTATGTCAAATCTAGGACCTCTGCGTCAGTTTACGTTAATTTCCCTATAATACAAAACTTTTAATGAAAAGAAGATCTATGTTTGCAAGCTACCATCTTAGTTTGGCAGTAAACCTCCATACTGCTTTGACATTATATCCGATGCATTGAATGGCTTCCCAGTATAAATATATAATAATGGTTACAAATTATTTTGCCTTATATGAGCATATTTTTTATTTAGTAAGATTTTTCTCGCACACATTTCACTATTATTACTTTCTTCTATCTTCAATAGAAGAAAGTATTGTAATCGAAATTTTTTTCGACATCCGGTTTTTGACGGATTTACACATTTTATGGGTCAGAAATCTCAAAAACATGTTTATACAAAATGCCTGTCTGTCCGTGTGTTCGTCTGTCCGTGTATCTGTCTTTCCGGGTGTCCGTGTGTCCGTATGTCCGTGTGTCGCGATTGTACCATCAAAAATTGTAGGAAATTATGCATAGAATTGAACGAAACTTTTTTTTTTATTTTTTGGCTATGGCAAGCAGGTCCTCGATTAATTTGGAAAAAATACGCCGGTAGGGGACGCTGTAATAGTGATTTTTGTGCATTTTGAATATTGTACCATCGGAGAGTGTATGAAGTTATGCATAGAATTAAACCAAAATTTTTGTGCGTGTTTTTTGCCATAGCAAGAAGGTCCTCCCTGAATTTGAAAAAATCTCGCCGGTAGGGGGCACTGTAATAGCGATTTTTGTGCAATTTTTGTGTAATTTGAATACTGTACCATCGAAAAATGTATGAAGTTATGCATAGAATTAAACCAAATTTTTTGTGTATGTTTTTAGCTATGACATGAAGGTCCTCCTTGAATTTTGGAAAAATTCCGATGGTAGGGGGTGCTATAATGGCGATTTTTGTGCCATTTTCAATATTCTACCATCGAAAAGTGCATGAAGTTATGCACGGAATTGAATCTAAATTTTTTGTATACTTTTGACAATGGAAAGAAGGTTCACCCTGAATATTGAAAAATTCCACCAGAAGGGGGCGCTGTAATAGCGATTTTTGTGCATTTTTTAATATTGTACCATCAAAAAGTGTATGAAGTTAGTCATAATTCTAATAAAAATATTAATAAAAATTAATTATTGGTATTTGTAACAACATTTTGAAATTTTAATATACATGAGATAGAAGAAAGTTTTGGGATTGGCAAATCCAACTAGTTTTTCTCTATGATGTGACGGGGCACACTCTATTATGTTTCACTATTATGTTACATTTTATATAAAATAAAAAACCGCTTGTATAAAAAAAGAGAAGATCGACCATAGTTGTTGAAAACGGTTTTCACAATTACTATGCAGGGTGTATCAAAATTGTAGAAACAAGATGTTAGGGGATGTAGGATATGTCATAATGATTGAGAATTGCATAGCAACCCATGAGAGTAAAAGCATCGTACACCGCTAAGTCGCGCTGTTCACTAAAGCATTAGGAGGGAAGTATCAGCTTTCTTGCAGCATTCAAGAAGTAGTGGACTTCAGTAGAACATCCAACACTTTACGGACAAGGAAATGGCACACAATCACTTCGTTTAAAATTATGCTGGTGGCAATGCACGAGCAGCTTTAAGAAAGCTTTGGATGGTTTGGTCGCGATTTCTTAGCTGGGCCTTACCTGTTGCGAACACCTCTGACATCAGGAAAATATCTCATCTTTTTAGAACATGTCCTACCAAGAACCCTGTGCTACAAATTGTGAGGCACAACATGTAGTTTCAACATGACGGGGCACCTTCTATCGTCTATGTATTTTTTGTACCTCTTTTACCACTTTTCCTTGGCGTTTCCGGTCATTGGTTGCTATGCAGTTCTCAATACTTATGATATGCCCTACCTACTCTAAAAGTTTGCCGCTATATTTTTGAGACACAAAGCATATAAATTACACATTATTTTCGCCATATTCACGGTTTTGAATAGCATTGAGTTTGGCTTATAGTTCTGACTCAATTTTTTTATGATAGTAGCATTTGTCATGGTACGTTCATATTATTTTTCTACTGCATCTCTTCGCTGGCTTTACAAAATATTTTTAATTTTCGTGCGGTTTACTAATGATCCTTGTATCAAAGACCTACTTTGAACCAAATGGAAAAATTAAGGTACACTGGATGAGGAACGTCTATAATTGAAAAGCTGTAACAAAAATAGATTGTTTTCTGTATTAAATATTGAAAGAAAAACAAAAATAGAAATTATTTCCTCAATTCAAAGAAACTTTCGAGAAAAAAATAATGATTTTTGCTGGAGTTTATTATAAGTAAATTAATACACAAAAAAGTATGAAGTAAAGCTAAAGTGAATTTAACCTATTACAGGTAAAATGACATAGAACAATTTTTTATAGAAAAAATCAGTTTTATATGGAAAAGACATTAGTACAATTAAGCTTCAAATGAAAAAGTCACATTTCCAGTAACATTTCCAAATCAATTACCGCACTTTTATTGAATAAAGAATCACAAGTAAAAATAAATTGCGCCCCAAGTCATACCTGTAAATTCAATTGGCGATTCGCAATTGGACTTTTTAGTCTATTACGCAAGCATTAGAAAGAATGAAATTATGAAGTGATAGATATTTAAAAGGACTATCAGAAAGCCTCCGAAGTGTGTTTTAGAAAAAAATGACATGACCAAACAAAAATTCTACTTTCGTAGATATTTCGAACAACAACTATAGCCAAGATTCATAACATGTGTTCCAAAATTAACGCGTTTATTAGAATATTTTTATTATTTTATTTATATTATTTTTATAGTCATATTACATAAATATTAGTCTGTTTCTCAAAATTTGCTATTTTCCCAAGTACATTGCAGCAAATAATACTTTTATATCGCTTGCCATTTTGAAAAAATTCATTTTCGTAATAGAGCGGAATTTTTGAGTACTTTTTTTGTAATTTTTCGGACACTCGGTAGTTATAAGGTAAAGTAGAAATAAGTAATTTATCCAACTAAAATAACAGTAAAGTTTCTTACATAAGGTACGACCATTATTCTGTTTACATACCCTAAATGATTATTCGGAAACAGTGTATAATCAAATCAAATCAGTCATTAGACTTCTAGTTACGTGTCCTTTTTGGATTTAACCCATTCGCGACGAGTCCATTTGCTGAATTTTTATGTTTTTTACCACCGGTTTTTCAAAACAAAAATTTTCTGTGATAGATTCGTGAAAATACTCTGAGGAAATAAAGTATTCTTTACAATAAAAAGTAACCGGTAGGAATAATGAACGATTCTGAGTACCTTAACCTCCTCAGACCCCAGCTTTTATTTTTATATTTTTTCTACTTTAGTTATGAATTTATATTAACAAACTCCTAACTAAGAAAAAATTAAATGCGAAAAAAATTAAAATTTATTTTTTATACCTTAAATTTGATGTATCCTATAGGATACATGGGGACTGAATGAGTACATTTTCTGACTATTTGCTATGAATTGTTTGCATGACAAAAAACAATGAAAAATAAGGAATACGTATGCATTTAATAACTTTTTATTACTAATGGACTATGCAAATCGTATATTAATATATAGAAAAGTTTTTTACGTTTTCTTTTTACTTTTGTTTACATTTTTTTTAAATAATTAATGTAAGAATTTGTTATAAAGACGTGTTATCTTTTCAATTGATGATATTTCATGAACCAGTTCCTTTCCTTCGTGAGACAAAGAAACATATTGCAAACAGTGCATCGTGTTCTAGCTTTTGTAGAGTTACAGCCAGAATATTTGCAACATGATGTACTTGTTTGCTGTGGAATTTCAGGATGGTGGGATGCAGACATTTTTCTTAATTCAGGAGATGGTTCAGGGCAGGGATTCCTTCTTTTCTTTTCCAATGGAGACATAAATTCAGTATCAGAATCTGTTTCTGAAATTTCATTATTCATTACTGAATCAATCTGGTCATTCTTACTGTGAATTAACGTTTCAGCGACTCGTTCTAGAAATTCCAAATAATCTAAAGTATTTTTGTTATCAGTATGCAAATACCGTGCTTCTCGTCGATACTCTATCCACCCAGCAGCCAATGAAAAATCTACAAAATGAAATATTTTTCTTACAGTCCACTTTCTTGTCTTTGCAGATATTTTATAGAAACTAATTATCCTATCAAGAAGGTCAACTCCTCCCATGTTTGTATTGTATTCTTTTACTATATTTGGTCTATTCACATCTATGAAGCATTTATCCTTTTTACACCAACGTTTACAAACATCTGTTGGTTCTATACCTAAGACTGACGAAGCAATAATTATTGGTTTATTATCAAACCACTTTACCAATGCAATTTGACCATCATTTCTTACTAGTTGGTCCACAGAACCCCTTCCAGTTTTTCTTAACGAAGCATCAGAAGAAAATTCTGCAGCTTTCGGAATATTTGTTTTCCTTATCGTACCTGTACCTTGTAAGCCTTTAATATGTAATATGTCAAGTAAAGGAACTGACATGAAATAACGGTCTGCAAATATATGCGATCCTTCAGGAAGATTTTCTGACAAGCGTACTATCACTTTCTCTCCAATATCTAGATTATCTTCACTTCCGTTAGCTGTGATTGTATCACCTTTTCCTTCGTAAAGAAAAAAATCTAGGGGTAAACCATCAGAGGAAGTTGCAACAAAATATTTTAATCCACATGGATTTGGTTTCACGCGAACGTATTGCCTCATATTAGTATGCCCCCAAAAAGGTATCATTTGTTCATCATATGCAACCATTCTTGAACGTGGGTTTGTTAAACACCCCCTTGGAACAGAATTAATTACAGGGCGTATTTTCCAAAATGTATCCTTCTCTCGATCTGTATCTGTCACTAAATCGTCTTCGACAACTTTCAGATTATGGCGAATTAAAAAATAACGATCACGATTCATTTGGAATGCAATTAAATCAACTCTAGTATGCCTTGCCCAGTATATACGAATTCGTGGAAACTTTAGGTAGGACATTGCAATTAATACAACGAAAAAAATCTTAATTTCATGCAAGGAAGTGTTTAGTTGCTTACATTTCTTCAAAAAGTATGTCCGATTAGTCAGATCAGCAATTTCTGAAAATATACTACCGTCTAAATGTTTTTCAAAATACTCTTTAGGAAGTTTGCATGTGTAATTTACAGCTTCGGGTTCAAATTCTGGAGCTGGAGGTAGAGGATCAAAATCTTCTTGGTGTTTTCAAAACACTCTTCTTGATGAGTCATTACCATTATTTACGCCTGTTTCTTCATCTTCATCTTCTGACTGACTAGTCAGTTCATCACTTACAAACTCAGCTATCTCTTCATCTACCTCCCTGTCTGATGACAATCCAAAATCTGAATCTCCTAACAATTCAAGAATTTCAGCTTCAGAAAGCCCTACATTTTTAAAAATAATAATGTTTCACCGTATTACTATACATGTAAAAATATCATTAAAAATTAGTGTTGAATTCAGGTTGTGGTCGGGAGGTGGGGGGAGATCTACCCTGGAACATTGAAATGTTCCCCCAGGAAGGTTTGAGATTTTATGCTTTTTAATGGACAAAACTGCAATTTCCATACCGGATCTCTAAAATATCGCCCTGGAGCTGCAAAGATCCATCCGGAAAAAGAAAAAGAACATAAAGACTGGAAAGATCCATCCATCAGACGAATTTTTTTTTTAATTCAACGGAGTTGAATTCAAAGGGGAGGGGGGCAGGCGGTCACCCCCCCCCCGGAACACTGAAATGTCCTCCCCGGGAGGTTTGAGAATTTGTGCTTTTTAATGGACATAAAATCCATTCGTGCAGCGCAATTTACCTCCCGGAACTTTACAATGTCTCCCCCCCGGAGCAGCAGAAATCCCTCCCGGAGAAAAATATCTGAATTCAACACTGGTTAAAAACATTCCTGTTATTTAATAACCTTAATTGATGTTCATTATAGTAAATATTCATGCCAATTTTACTGTTATTTAGTCTCAATGTATCTTTTAGACAACATAAAAAATTAACATTACGTGTTAGAGTCAATCCCCATGTATCCTATAGGATACATCACTTATAAAGCTAGTTCTAATTATTAAAATTACACATTATTTAAAAATATTTTGTACTAGAATAAACTTCATTCATCTATTTTTAATTTATTTCATATATAAAGGTTACAAGTTTGATAATTTTTTAAATAACAATGCTTACCTTTTTTCCGACGTAAACTGCTAACATTTTTGCTGCAAGCCATTTTTAAATTAGACATATCCCGCCAAATAAGTGCTCTAAGAATGAAATTGCTATTTTGCTTTAGTACTGCCATCTATTAGGTTCCATGCACACCAATTTCTCTTTTTTAAATATTATTTTTATACGTGAAAAAAAATTGTAAAGTTGTGTATCCTATAGGATACACGGGGTCTGAGGAGGTTAAGTGAAACGTATACCGATCGCACGTCACCAAGGGGTTTAATATTTAGTAATATAAGAGTTTGTTTCCATATTTAATTTTTATTTTAAATTTTCGTATACTAATACGCAATCTTTAACCACACAATACGTTCCTACGCTGTTTTTAGGCAAATTTTAATGTAAAACTAAACATAAATAGAGATGATATAAAAGAAAAAAAAATGCTAGGGAAGATTTATGGTAAATCAATTATAAATAAAGCAGTTTAAAAGCAATACCCAACATTTTATTTAATATTTAGGATTCAGGGAATATTTTTCTTGTTTTAATTGTCATTGATAAAACACTTTGGATTTAAAAAAATAAAACATAAAGTTAAATGTGATATCTAGGATAATACCAAAAACAAATCGTGTGCATTGTTATTTTACATATAATATCAGCCATATAAAAGATGCCATGTATAAACATCTTTTTCTTGGAATTTTAGTGAACAATATATTTTAAAAACACATGTATTTAAATCAAATACATCATGTTTTCAAACATATGCGTTTGAAAAGCTGAGAATCTCATTCTCTCCAGGTTTTGTTTTTAAAAAGGACAAGAAAAATTTCAAAGAAAGAACATTTTTCATCCAGACACAAAAAGTGTATTTTGTAAAACATAAAAAGTATTATAAAACTTCTTGTTTTATACCGATGATAATGTCATTTTAAAACGAAAATTTTCGGTCATAAATCATTTATGCTGTTGTGTAGTCTCAAAAAGTCAGATTGTTTTAGAAATCCTTCAATGTACACAAATAACGATAATTCTTGGTCATTCTTTTAAAATGTCATATAAATATTTGGATTTGAAATTGGAAATTACAATTCAAAGATTTAAAAATGTCTTCGATTGTTAAAATTCTAGCAAAAACATATATAGTTTATTCACGAACAATAGATAAATAAATACATACAGGAATTTTTTAATATACTAGGGGGCTCGGCCCCCTACGAGCTACGCTCGCCAACCCCCGTCCAGACACCGTAGACTCTAAATGCACGCTAATTTGATCGGCTTTAAAAAGATTTCGAAATATTGAATTATAATTTAAAAAACAGTGGCGATCTCGCTATAAACGGATTTCTATTCATTTCTCTTTGATTGGGGAATTTTAACGCCAAATCCGTTGCGGTACTACTTGATTATCCCGTCGACCAATTTCGCCAAATTATATAAATCGCCAAACCATTCGCCAAATACAAATTGACATAATTTTTATTTTAAATAACGAAAAAACAAATAATTTAGTACAACATTAATTAAAATACAAATAAAACATCGAAATAAAAATAACTTGATGACGTAGACACGTGTAACAACATTTCAAAATAAGCTTATATAAAAGGAATTAAGTAAACAGAGTCTTTGTCTCCTGGTATTTTTTAACAAAGTGAAAAGAAAGTTCTTTTAAATGAGACATTTTAAATTAATCGTTTTTAATCTGACGTAATTTTGACCAAACTATTCTTTCTCTTTTTAATATTCAGGTGAAAATACTTGAATAAATGAATATTAATTAGGTGAAAATACTTAAATAAATGAAATATTATTTGCGCTTTCCTAACAAAAATAGTTGAAAAGTATCCTCTTAAAATATCAAATAAATGTCTAGCGCAATTTCTAAATTTAAACCGTTTTGTAATATTATTTTGTGTTCATTTTATGTAATAACTGTAATGTGAAGTAAATATGACGTAATTTCTCCTATTTAAGACTTCTAACGCATATTAATAAATTTATTGTTTTACAAATTCCTTTCTCTCTTAAAATTCACGTGTAATTATAGTTTTTATGACGTAATTTTTAATAAGTTCCTGCTTTTTGTACATAATTATTGAATTCTAATTCCAAATGTTTTTTTCTGTTTATAATAGTCACGTGTAAATAAATTTTTAATTTATTTACGCGTATAAATATTTTTTTTTGAAGCAAACACTATTGTTTCCGCTGTTTATACAGTTGGCAACAGTTTAAATTAATATCACTTTCTAAAATCTGTTAAAAATATCTCTTGAAATGCTGAAAATCTGAATTTAAAATAGAAATAAAACCTCAAAAAATTAGTCAAAATAAAAAAAATTAATGCAATCTGCACTCTGGCAAATTCTAACGCATAAAATGATCTAAAAATGATTAAATTCCTATGAACAGTTTTTGCTCCTATAAAACTTTTTTAGTGGAACGATTTTGTCCAACTTTAGCATTAAATATCTCTTAAAATAATTCTTCGATCTGAAAACTGTCTGCATCAGCGTGTTTATCAAACATTTTTGTATAATACTACTGATTTTCATATTTTTGTATGCATTATTTTTCTTAATATTAACGAAGAAAGACCTCCGGTCACAAAAAATTCAAAACCGGCGTCGGCGGCGGCGGCGGTGACAGCGGTAGTTACTTTATTTTTAGAATAGAGAGATTACGACTTTAACTTTTACATTATATTGCTTTCCGATTAATTTTAGCATACGTTTTTACAATTGCATTAATATTTATTCGACTTTTCCCAGCATTTATTAATTACATATGCAAGTTTAGCGAAAAGCATATTACTCATTTCAGATGGTTTTTGAATGTCCAATTGAGATAATGTTAAATTTCACTCAAGTTCAAAATTTAGAGGATTTTTATGTTTGGTTCATTATCTCCAGACCTATACGTTTTATTTTAACGAAATTATGTATGTACATTGGTTGATATAATGTAAAAAAATAGCCACTCAACAGTTATAATACACGCACATGACCGTACATGAGACTCACCAGAAGCAGAAGATGAAAGAACAAGAGTTTCAATTTTGGAACCAAAAAATGGGTTTATAGGGGTATGATCATCTCTTACAGTTATACGGCTCTCAGAACACGAATTCATATTGGAAATCGAAGGAGTCCCTGTTAGCCTCACTCCTCAAGCAACGCTGTTATCAGGTCATGGTTGCTTCTGGGAGGTAAAAACAAGTTCCAATTGTCCTCCCCAGAGAGTCCTAGACATTTCCTATAGGGCTTAGGCCTAGAGATCTGGATGACCAATCCCTCAAGCAAATATACTCATTTCCAGAAATTCATCGACCAGTACAGTATTGTTGTTCATTAAAATGAAATCCGTGCCAACTGCATTCCTGAAAAATAGAACATAGGGTATCAAAATATCACCCTCACGCCTCAGACCAGTCACACAGATTTTGCCAAACACGGGAAGGGGTGTGCGCCCATCCAACATAATGACTTCCCAGACCATAAAACATTCGCTGTCATAATGGTCTCTTACTCGGACGTTAGGAGGTAAGGTAGTGCATAGCTGCCAACTTTATCGCTTTTTTTATTATCAGTATTTTTAAGGAGAAAAAATATTTAATCATAGAAAACTTCCGATTAAATATGGCAATTTTTTTAATTTAAAATCAGTGGCTGGAAAAAAGCTAAAAAAATTTGCAGCTATGTTACTGGATCCTTGGTAATCTTCAGTTTTAAAGTACGTCCAGAATCAGTGTTTAGGCTGAACCGAGACTCATCAGGTAATAGAACGGTCCCTAATAATCCCTGGTCTAAAGTCGATGATCTCTGAATCATTCTAAATGGGTTCCTCTGCGTGCAGAAGTGAGCGGACGCAAGCATCAGGTCTTATTGCAATCAGCCCTATGTCACATAGCCTTTTGCAAACAGTAACACTTAAAACTTGGATACCTGGGCCACATAAGGGTCGCGAGAGAGCTTAGAAGATGTCGCTTTCCTCTTACCCCTCGCTGTAATTGATAAATATTGCTTTTCATAGGCCATTGTGGCTATTTTTGACCTTGCGTGGGATCTATCCCTATGGATTCATTATTCTTAAACTGATTAAATAAGTTATACACGACGCTGTACGTTACATTGAAGTCTCTAAAATCTGCATTTGAAACTGCCTTGTTTCCCGTCTCTCCGCTATTCGCCACTTCATTCCAGCATTCAAACGTTGGTAGTTACTCATTTTTATTGTGTGCATTTGTATTTCACCCAATGTTCCGAAAAACACAAAGATATTTGGAAAGCTGTACGAGAGAATAAAACGTGAAAATTGTCACGTTCACTTATAAAGATTATTTCTGTACTAGCACAGCCCATATACAAGTGTATGCTTAAGTATTCGACATTAAAGAGTTGTCTCTTTGTTTCAAAGCATTTCCCATTTTTACCTTTCGTTCAGTACTTTTCACGAAAAAAAATATGCAAATTCAATTAATTTTGAACATGAGTGTATAAATAATTCAAATACTGCCCTTTGAATTTTTAAAATGAAACATTCCGTTTAAAACTTTTTTGAAAGATTGCGCTCAAATCGATCAAATAACTGCTTTGTAAAATCAGACCTTTTAATGTGCAATATGATATCAGATAAATGACTTAATATGCTTATAACAAATGTTAACTATGCTCCGTCCACAATATGCCGGAAGGGTAAATCCAATTTTTGATAGCTGAGCTCATTTCATCTGGCCAATATACACAACAAACAGACGAAAGCATTATTTCGCAGCTACTATAGATGCAAGTCTTATATGAGAGAATATATAGTAAAGCGAGGTGAGTTCGCGCGGTAGGAGAGATTGCGCACAAAGAGATTCGACGGGAAGGAGTAGAATGCGCGCCCAGCGACTCCAGGTAGTTGTACAGCAGCATTAGTGCAGTGTCTACATGAATGTGCATATTGATTGTTCCAAGCGTCTAGGATAAAGCAGTGCTATTTTGTTATTTTTCACAAAGTAAGTGCCTGAATTTTCATAACTGTTGGTCAGAATTTTTATAGAGCGTTAATAATGCAAAATATTTTGAACTTAAACGATTTCTTGTAAACTACTAACCTGTACTAAGTATGCGAACACCAAAAATTCCTTTTAGAAGTGGCCATATTTAAATAATAGGCCGCACAATCTCTCCTACCAAAATAGGAGAGTTTGCACATCTGCTACTTAGGAGAGATGGCGCATTTCCCCATAAGTTTAAGTGCTAGTTTAAGCTTATTGATATATTTGCATGAATTTCAAATTACGTGTAAAACATATGAATGAATCAATTTTGAAATAATTTCAGAAAAACACATAATTATCAAAACTAAATTTGGCAACAAATTAATTTGCAAAAAAATACTTTTGCAGATAAAAATTTTATTAATAAATTAATAATACAGTTGTTATTAAATAAATTTTTTGTAATTATTTTTGTTAGTAAATTAATAATACATTTGTTAATAATTTAATTAAATATTTATATATTTGTTTTAAATTTATGAGCAATTAATTTGCTAATAAAATAATTTTGTTAACTAAAATAAATTTTCTAATACAATGTTTTGGAAAAGCTTTCACCCATTCCAAGTAGTGTAATGCCATCGAAATCAAAAAAGAAACAGAGTGCAACTAATGTTACTGATCAACAAAATATACATGAAAAAAGACTTAAGAAGGATGCCGCTACAAAAAAACTGCTGAAGATAAGGTGCTTCCACAAAAAGTGGGATAAAAAACTCAAAGAAAAGAACCGAAGGTCAATGAGGATGAGTACACTGAATGTCTGTAACCGTACCAGGAGACAACTTCGACAACTGACTGGATTCAATGAATTGCTTGTTGCAAGTGGTTGCACGAAAGATGCACTATTTACAGCAATAAGTGCATCGATTGTGGACGACGACAACTTCGGTTCGCAAACAAACTTCGCAATGAAACTGGAAATGGAAATGAAGTAATTTTCAAGTTAAACTTGTTCAACTAGATTAATGTTATTTTGTAATCTTAGTAGGGCTTGCTTTTTCTGATATTTTAATCTTCTTAAATTAAAATTTTTAACTGTTGTTAAAATAATTCTTTCTTTTATTTATTATTTAAACATTTGGTTGAAATATTCACTCCTAATACAATAATATTTACTCACAAAAGCCTTTCAACAATGTCGATTAAGTGTAATTATTATTGTTAACAATTTAATTTTAGTTATTATTAATAACAATCTCTTCTACCTATGTGCGCAATCTCTCCTACCCATGTGCGCGTTCTCTCCTACCCTGTAAGGAGAGATTGCGCAAAATAGTTTTCTTGGTTTTATTACTGCTGTTCTATTAAATTACAGTATAACAACAAAATAACAATGGAAATGCATAAAAAACAAATGAAGTCAAAATTATTCCTGCATAGTTTAGCAAAATATTAATATTTAGATTTTTTATTATTATTCTTTTGAAATGTGCGCAGACGCTCCTCGCTTTACTATATACCCTTTATAAATACTCAAATGCTCAATGAAGTGATAAAAGATAAACTAGTAGGTCAATCTTTTGAAAAAATACGGCACATGAGTGTACAAATTTTTCATACTGTCTTCATAATTGTTTTACAGTATGGAAAAAGTAGAATGTTTACCACTTAGAATTAATGGAAGAGAAACTTGAAGGTATTCATCTTGTTAAAGTTCGGAAATTACAAAATATCTCAGCATATCATGCTACTTTACTTTACTGAAAAAACAGCTTTGTAAAATGTGTCCGCTAACACTGCTTAAAAAATACAATGCAACGATAAACGTGTCATTAAAACAATCTTACATTGTTACAATTTAAAGATGGTAAAGTGCTTTTTAAATAGTGTGAAGTATGTCGCCTCAACAATTTAACGGCTGCGGGTTTTTACTCGAACTTTTAGACAAACGTGTTTTCCTTAAGACTAGAAAATATTCCGTCGGTAAACAACATAAATCACCATTTGAGAAAGGAACATCTGGATGCAAAACGAATATGGCTATCTTCGTTCGCTGCATTCTATTGATGAACAAAGTGACATGTGCGATTTAGTATCGATAAAATCTAAAATTCAATATACACTTATTTTTACAATGCAGTGAGGTAACCCACAGAGCAGGAAGTAGCTGAACACTCATATTGTGACTGGCTATTGACTTCTGGGATTACTACAGCTACCTTATATTCAAGTGTATTGACTGTTCAAAGTTCGTCAAATTTCTTCATCGTCTTACGTAAACTGTTTAGTGATTGTAATATCATTGGAGCTTTCTGTACGTGCTTCAGCATAAAATAACGAAATAGAATAAAAAAGAACCAAGATGAAATGTCAGAACTCCTGCTTACAATAGTGTATCAAAATTGCCCGGAAATGCTGGTGATGCAAGAAACGTATCCTGTCCTATGGATTCTTGGCAATTGCTTATTCACCAAACAATAAGAACGTGTATTGTGAAATGTACGAATATTTATTAAACAATAATTGCACGTAGTTTTTAATGAGAAATAGATGCTCATTAGACAAATATCTCAGAAATAAGAGCATTTATTGATCTTTTTCATTTAGGGATGATTCACAGATCCTCACATGTAAATGTTCAGGACATTTGGAATACCGATGGCACAGGGCTTGTATTTTTAATCGAACTATGTCAGATAAATACTTTTTATTCCTTATTATCTGCATAAGATTCGATGATATAATTGATCGTCCTTCTAGAACTGGATAAATTCGCTCCCATAAAATATATTTTTGAAAACATTGTTGCAAATTTTTAGCATTTATATAATCTCGGAGAATTTGTGACTATAGATGAAAAGTTAGAACCTTTTACATGTGAACGTTCTTGTCTTCAATATATCCCAAGTAAACCTGCGAAGTACGGAATAAAAATATTTGCTTTAGTTCATTCTAAGACATTTTATACTTGGAATTTTTAAATTTATGCAGGGACTCAAACGGAAGGTTCGTATAAAGTAGAAAATGCTTCAAGTTGACAATTGGTATACCAGTTATGCATGAGCTAAAGAACTCCTTCAAAAAATTTTTCCGTTGTTGGAGCTGCCAGGAAAATTAAAATGGAACTACATGATGAATTCATTTCTGGGAAGAAAAGAGAAGTGTATTCCTCATTATTTGGATTCCAGAAAAATATGACTTGATATGAGAAAAATATATATATAAATGCGTGGCAATTTGTCTACCATGGACATTGTACAATAATGGTGCCATCCATGTTTCAACTGCAGAAGCGAAAAAACCAGAGATAATAAAAATTTTTGATATTACGAAGGGAGCTGGAGATGTAGCAGAAGAAGTGTCAGCAAATTGTTCTGCTGCGAGAATAAGCAACAGATGACCAATGACAGTATTTTTCAGTATATTGAATAATGCAGCTATAAATGCGCGGAACTTACTATTATCTGCCGAATCGCTATTGTTCCAATACGGAAAAGGGAGTTTATTTTGCAAAGATCTCGCGTTAGAGGTTCCGTATAAACACATGAAAAAAAGAAGTTTGCAGCTAACGCTTCCACGTGACTTACAGTGAAAAATTAGATAACGGCCGTAATGAAAACTTCAAAGTAACCACCGACAAAAAAAAAAAAAAAAAAAAAAAAAAAAGAAAAAAAAATCAAAGAAAAGGTATTATATACATCACAGAAAAATTGACAGACATTCACAAATTTCTTGTGCTAAATGATCAACTGATGTATTCGGTAAGTATAACAAAGTGATGCCTATGAAGTGTAAGATTTATTCTAATTATAATAAGTCTAATAATACTATTTAATTGGTAAAATGCTTCAGGATTTTTTAATTGTTCATAATTAGACATTTGTTCCATGGATAACATAAAAAACATTTTTTATAACTTTAATTTGTCTATAAATATATCATTAAACTTTTTTCATTTTCTGTTTTAAAAATATTTTATTTGTTATTTATCCTTTTATAATGCTACGTTGAAAACACAATTCTGTTATGCTTAGCATATTCTTTTTACTATCTTCTTAAGAAAAAATTGGCACTGGGTTTACAAAGCCCGTCGCGCGCTCTCGTGTAACGGAAAGTAGCCCGAGTTCTCCAGGGTTATTATTGTCCCTATTATTTACATTTAATCTGACTACAAATTTATTATCTAAGACGGACAAATAAAACACCGGTAAACTATTCCGTTTTAGACAGTTTCCGTTATCACATTTCTTTTGATATTAGCTTCACGTTTGTAATCTAACGGAAGTAGAAACTTCGATTTAATTGTTCGTCGGTCTAAAAAATTGAGAACACCTGGTTTAGACAATAACACAACTATTAGAAAAACGTACAAGAGTTACTTTAGTAGATCTCTGGAAAAAATGTTCTCAATATCAATTTTTTGAGGTGACATTTTTAAATTTTTGCAAAATTGCGTAACAATTGTAATTTTTTTCCTTGCCGACCGATCCATATAGAGATCAGCTGCTGAAGAAAATTATATATATATATATAAAAAAAACATTAAATTTGCTTCTGTAGTTCTCAAGTATAATAATGCCCACTTTTAAAAAATATTATTTCGCTATTCTTGTTGTCACGTTAAAACGCTGCAGTACTAGTGGATAATGTACGAGACATTAAAGCACTTTATTGATCAATAAACATCATCGGTTTTATAAAATTGGATCTCTGAAAGGTGAAAAGGGAGGGGGGACGGTTGATTTCATATGGAAAATTCGGTATCAGCTTCAAAAATCAGTAAATATTGAAAAGTACTAAAGGTAGTGATACCACTATCGAGTAAAATTTGGGCCGACTTGGAGAAATATCGCAAATTGGACTGCAAAAACAAGTTACTATATATGAAGCCAACTTGGCTATAGCTAATTTGAACTAATTTGGCCAAAATTGTCAATTCTACTCCAATTATATATATATATATATATATATATATATGTGTGTGTGTGTGTGTGTGTGTGTGTGCATTTAAAACATATAATGTTTCTACATTTTTGTGAATATTTATGAAAGCATGTTTAAAAAAACTTTTTTTTTTACATTTATACTTATTAAACAATGAATTTATAAAATTTATTACAAACATTTTATACTCTTTTACGTTGTTTGAAATAATCGTAAACATGTAGCAATTTATGACATAGGGAATGATAAATTTGTAACTAATAAGTTTCACGAACGTTTGAAAATGTTTCTGTATGTTAATTTTCAGAATTATATTGTGAAATTGAAAGATGGTTTATAAAAAGTAAAACTTCTATGAAAAAAATAATATCTAGGCTTTTAAAACTCAATTTTTTATTAGGCCCCGGTATGGTATGCTATTTCTTTCTCCCAGCTTATTTTGTGCCGTATCCAAAAAATAACGTTACCTTACAGAAGCCAGCCGTAAAAAAAAGCAATATGATTAAATTCTCTAAAGCAATTTTTTACATTTCTAAGCACCGCACATTTTCAAGTTTTATACCGTCGTATTGGAAAAAAAAAAGTTCTTTTAAATGCATTTTGTTTGAAAACTGTATCTCCATTTATTTTTGAAATATTAATTTTTTAGTAGTTTTTAGAGCCATTTGCTTAATATTGGCAACGGAAGTATTCCATTTCTGTAGAAAGTAAAGGAAAAATAGTTCTAAAATAGTAATTATATATTTTTGTTGCCATTTTCTCATAACAACCGAAAGAAAATGTAATTAAAATACGTGTTATTTTGAAAAAAAATATAAACGAATGATTTCTGTTAAAACAACGGAACTATTATAAACTATATTTAATTTTAAGTATCTATGAATCATTAGATAGACATTTTTTTTTCTTAAATAATGGCATCTTTTTGCTGTATTTGTGCATTATTTTGCGACAGTGATGTGCTTTGCATGCTTTACTGTAGATGTTTAAGAGTAGATCGTAAATGTGTAATTCTTAAGCGGATGCGAATGACGTCATTTTACAGAAAATAAAACGTGAGCTTTAAGTCTTAAAATTGAAATATGTTTTGTACTGCAATAGAACCCCGCTTAACCGAGTTATTTTCTTCTGATGGACTGGTGGCTTCTATTATTATTAAACAGCCATTATAAATGAAGTGTTAGTAATTTTTTTCAAAACAAAATTATGGCCATTTTTTCCCCATTCTGACCAGAAAATCAGAGTTCTAATTTTTTACGGCTCCTCTTTCATCTTCACCTAGCACTTCATTTATAATGTCTGTTTCCTAATAATAGAAGCCACCAGTCCATCAGAAGAAAATGAAGTAATGGAAATGCCGGGGGTGACACTAAATTCTGAAAAAGCAGAATTCCTGTTCTCTAATCTTTCTATTTATTTGTATCAAGAGTTCGAGTTATACGTCAGAATATACTGTAAACTTAATTTTATTGTATTAACACTGGATGCCGTTTACATTGGTTTTGGCACTAACAATAGCAATTAATAATAAATGCAGAAAAACGCTAATTTTAATAATGAACTGCGAACCTTATAGTTGTTTTTGTCCAAACTTTGAAAAAAAAAAAAAAAAAAAAAAAAAAAAAAAAAAAAAAAAAAAAAAAAAAAAACCCTCTTTAATTTTTAAATCTTTCATCTGCTGACATGCATTTTCTTTCATTAACACATAATGCAATATATAATTGATTTTAAAATTTAACAGAAGTCTATAAATATTTTCTATATCGAAGACACGTAAAAACACTCCAATACTGTGAATAATGTACCAGCTATTAAAACACTTTATTTTACTCTACGGGACCGTATAAAAATGTTGTTTTTCTAATTTATCAAACATACCCTCATGGAGTCACTTATGTCATTAAATTTTGCACTTTTTTTATGAAACTTTGCAATTGGAAGTATGTATCTTGCGGCAATATCTAAGGAAGTAACCTGTTATTACGAACTTTTGGAATCCCCAGTATTTATATATTGCTGAAATTCAACACATTAATTATATTATTAAAAAACAATAATAATTGCAAATATATATTTTGAAAATAACATATAAATTATTATTATTATTATTATTTTACTTTGAGAGCATGTAAATATGTAAGATTATGAATATGTTTTATTCATGAGTAACAAATGTGCTATTTTATATTCGAAACAAATTAAAAGAAATATATTAGGTCCAAATATTTTATACCACTTTATCTTCACCCGCTTTCCAATTAATACCTTAAATTGTTTATCTTCAGAGATTACTTGCTTCACTTCTTGTTGTACTATTTGGTGTAACTGAGAATAAATAAGGTAAAGCTAGGAAAGTCTGCGCACATTTCAAAAGAATAATAATAAAAAATCTAAATATCTATATTTTTCTAAACTATGCATGAATAATTATGACTTTTGTTTTTGATGCATTTCCATTGTTATTTTATTGTTATGATGTAATTTAATAAAACAGCAGAAATAAAACCAAGAAAACTGTTTTGCGCAATCTCTCCTTACAGGATAGGAGAGTTCGCGCACATGGGTAGGAGAGACTGCGCACATGAATAGAAGAGATTGTTAGTAATAATAACTACAATTACATCGTTAACAATAACAATTACACTTAAATGACATTGTTGTAAGGTTTTCGTGGGTAAATATTATCGTATTAGGAATGCATTTTTCAACCAAATGTTTAAATAATAAAAAAAGAAAGAATTTTAACAAAAGTTAAAGAACTTTAATTTAAGAAGAAGATTAAAATATCAGAAAAAGTAAACCCTACTACGATTACAAAATAACATTAATCTACTTGACACCATGTTTAACTTGAAAATTACTTCATTTTCATTTCCACAGTTTTAATGTATTTTGTTATCGATGTACAGTCGCGGGGGAAAAAAAGTAAACACCCCCTACTAACTCTTCAACAAATTACCGTAGACGGAAGTTACTGGTACCGACCGATTTGAAATAAAGTCTACTTTTAAATGATGTATATAAAATTTGCTTAGGGGGTCATCTACATATTAAAACGAACCCAAACCTCATTTTTTTCAATGGCGATACCCAATTTTAACGAGATATTTCAAATCTTCGATTCAAACTATGTCTAGACACGAAATTTCAAGTCATTTGAATGATAAGTTTTTCAATTATAAGCATTCAAAATTTAGTGCTTCTAATGCAAAATTACATTTTCATATTTTTATTTATATCTCTTGAAATTATGCTCCTAATGTGCTATTTTTTTGTTTAACAATAAAACTAATGTGGCCAAACATAAATACGCTGAATTTGCATTTTTTATAATTTTATGATATGAATTATGAAATTAATATTCGAAAAAATTATGAATTGCAACCTACAATTTTTTTGATGGAGTTAGATTTATTAAGTCCTTCTTTATGAAAATCCAAAATTTCACATTATTCTTCCAAGTAGTTTTGAAATTATGCTTAAAAAACGACAAAATGGTGGTTTAAGGGGCCGTCTATGATAGAAGTGAGTAGATATTTTGAAATTGCTTCTGCTGCCTTGTTATCTAACATGTTTGATTGACTGCTTAAGGTGCCTTGATCAAGAAGGGAGCTCTCTCGGTTAGCAATCGAGTACCCAACTTCAATTTGGATACAGCCCTTAAAATACGCTCGTTTTAAAATAATTAATTTCCCGGAAACTTACGATACAAATTGTATAAAAATTTGTTTTTAGGCTAATTGAAGGGTGTAGAGTTCATTTATGTTGTCAGAATTGGGTATTGCTATTGAAAAAAATGAAGTTATGATTCGTTTTAATATGTAGATGGCCACCTAAGCACATTTTTATACATCATTTAAAAGTAGACTTTACTTCCAATCGCTCGGTACCAGTAACTTTCTTCTATGATAATTTGTTGCGGAATTACTAGGGGTGTTTACTTTTTTTTCCACGACTGTACTTATTGTAGTAAATCGTGCGGCTTCCGTGCAATCACCTGCAACAAGCAATACATTGATTTCAGTCACTGGACGAAGTTGTCTCCTGGTACAGTTCCAGATGTTCAATGCACTCGTTTTCATTGGCCTTCGTTTTGTTTCTGTCATTTTTTATCCCACTTTTTCTGGAAGCATCTTATCTCCTGCTAGTTTACTCCTTTTTATTTTTTGTAATGGCATTCTTCTTAAGTCTTTTTTCATGTATATTTTGTGGGTTAGTAACATTAGCTGCACTTTGTTTCCTTTTTGGTTTCGATGGCATTAAATTACTTGGAATGGCTGAAAGCTTTTCCAAAACATTGTCTGTGTCATTACAAAATTTATTTTAGTTGACAAAATTATTTTATTTGCAAATTAACCGTACATAAATTAAAAAATTATATAAATATTGAATTAATTTATTAAAAAATGTATTATTAACAAAAATAATTTCATAAAATTAATTTAATAACAACTGTATTATTAATTTATTATCAGAAGTTTTATCTGCAATAGTTTTTTTTTTTTTTTTTTTTTTTTTTTCAAGTTAATATTTTGCCAAATTTAGTTTCAATAATTATGTGTTTTTCGAAAATTTATTTCAAAATTGATTCATTCCTATGTTTTACACGTAATTTGCAATTTCTACAAATTTACCAATAAGCTGCGTAATCTCTCCTAGCATTGAAACTTAAGGGAAATGCGTCATCTCTCCTAAGTAGCAGATGCGCAATCTCTCCTATTTTTGTAGGATAGATTGCGCGGTCTTTAATTTAAACATGGCCACTTCTAAAATGAAGTTTTGATGTTCGCATGCTTAGTCTAAGTAAGTATCTTATAAGAAATCGTTTAAGTTCAAAATATTTTGTTCTGCAGTCATTCTATAAAAATTCTGACGAACATTATGAAAATTGAAGTACTTACTTTTGAAAAACAAAACAAAATAGCAATACTTTATCCAAGACGCTTGGAACAATCAAGGTGCATGTAGATACTGCACTAATGCTGCTGTACAAGTACCTGGAGTTGCTGCGCGCGCATTCTAATCCTTCCCGTCCAAGCGATCTCTCCTACCATGCGATCTCTCCTACCTTTACATTAAAGGGCAATGACTTAAGATAAAAAACATTGCCTCAAACAATGTCAGATATAGTTTTGAAAAATACTTCCATGTTTAACATTTAGAAGATCAAATTATAATTTCGTGCAAAAAAAAAAAAAAAAAAAAAAAAAAAATCATTTACTCAGTATAAAACAATTAAAGAAAACATGTAACAGAATGAAGAAACTCATTTTCTTTAAAAGTAAACAAAAATCAAAAAAGACTTTCAACTCGAAGTATTCAAAAGTTACTAGTTTTAAATAATATCAGCTATATTTTTCGTTGTTTAACATTGAGATTAAGGAATTATAATTTCGTACGATACTAAAATTTTTATTTACTCAATATAAAACAACTTGTAGAAAATATGTAACAGAATATATAAACTTATTTTCTAT
This sequence comes from Maratus speciosus, assembly GCA_963932465.1. NCBI lineage: Eukaryota > Metazoa > Arthropoda > Arachnida > Araneae > Salticidae > Maratus > Maratus speciosus. Next base: position 230,892,747 of record OZ010789.1, read on the forward strand.
AAAGGTTAACAAAATTAAAAAAAAAAAAACTTGAAAAACCTTCGAACCTTGGAATCCCTTAAGAAAATACGGGTTATATTCCCTTAGAAAGAACTCACGGAGGGCAGCCCCCCCCCTTTCGTGCCCCTGTCTCTTATTTTCTAAATGATTGTCAGCCATAAACAATACTAACACCAAAAAATCCTTTCTATGACGAGCATTCAAAAGTTAAGTTACTAATTTCATTAGGGTGCGTGAGAAGGGGAAAGTTTTCTTGAATTTTTGCAGAAAGTTAAAATGCGTCTGAATCCTACTCTGAACAATTTTGATAATTATTAATTTAATTTTTACCTTACATTCACAAAGAGAGAGTGTTTGTTTACCATAAAGTATCAGATGATATGGATGTGTGAACTAATTTACAACAGAAATCAAATTACATATTTATCATCGAAAATATAATTTTAAAAGTTCGAAATTAAAAAAAGACTTGAAAGTTTTGCAACAAATTTGATTTTCTGAATATCACTGAGAAATACACAAATATTCTGAGACCGTCATTATTTATTTCGTTGAAATTTACAAGAAATATCGAATCTTCCTCACTTTTATATTTTGTTCTTAAAGTAGTTCTTATTTTTAAAGCTTAGCAAGCAATACTTTTGAAAACAGTACACAGAAATCGTTATCTTCAAACATAATTATGTCTTGTAAATATAAAATTATCAAATCCTACAAAAGGATTTTTTGTCTTATAATATTTCCACATTAAAAGCAGGTATGCATATTAAGAGCAAATTAACATATCCATAACATATAATGAATTATTAATTAGTTTTGAATGCAAATTTAAACTCAATTAAAAAAAAAAAATATTAGTATAAGGTGTTTCTTAGTAGTTCTACTGTTGAGATTAGAGATAAATAAATTTTGAATATTTTCGCATTTAGTTACATTTTGTCAAAAGTTATTCCATACATTTTTTCTCCTTTTTTGCCACCTTATATATATATATTTCTATAAGTGCATGACCATGATTTTATATAACAAATTTGTAACACTAGCCCTCAAAATTTGGGTTGTGTCATGTTTTTTAGCTTTTGTTAATTGATTATTATGTACTTTTTAGCGCTGAATCTGAAAACGGCGTTCATTTTTAACCATAACGTGAGGGTTCTTCCCACATAGTAAATTTCAAAGTTAAAAAGTCAAGCACTAGCGAAAATATGATACGATAAAATAGATGAGATGGTTTCTATTTTTAGCTTTTGATAATTGATTGTTATGTAATCTGCAGTGCTGAATCCGAAAAGCACCTTCTTTTTTCACCATCACTTCAAGATTTTTCGCAAATATCGAATTTTTAAATTTTTAAAAAGTCGGAATGTTCCAAAAAACTGATTCTATGAAATAGTTGTAAAACTTTTTTTTTATAATACCTTATTCATATTTTGGCTTATACTGTGCCTTTTTACAGCTAAAAGTGTAATATATTGAGTATTCAAAATCCTTACAATTGCATTCCATGTATGGAAGTTTTTTTGAACTGCTCATGCTCTGCATCGGAGATTTCCTTTTATATTTTCTATGGGGTTCATTTGAGTGTACTCTGTTATTTTGGCTGTTGATAACGCTGTAAATATTTTGCAGTTATATTTAAACTACTTGCCATCTTTTGGTAAGGCTTTATCGTCAAATTGCTTTGGCAGATTTAAAATTTACGGTTTGCGAAAACTCCTGAAGTTTTGGTTGAAATTGAAGGTCATTTTCGGATCCAGCGCTAAGAAATACAGTGGGTCTTAAAAGTATATGGTCAGGCGATTGTTTTAAATAACATTTCAAAAAATGCAGCAATAATCGCAAAAAAATAATAAGCATGTGTAATCGTGACACAAATTTGTTACAACAAAGAAATACAGTTTAAGTTTGACAGAATTCGTGTCAAAATTAAAATAGGCTGTCTCAAACTATATGGTCTTTACGAGTATTTTGTATTTTAATTCAAATTTTGGATCCATCTCTTTGAATTATGTTGAATATCCTATTAGGCATGCTTCGAACTAGTGTTTGGAGAATGTGGGGCTGTAAAGAGAACCAACTCTGCTCTACTATTTGCTTTAATTCCTGATTAGTCCAAAATTTACGAATATTGGCTCACACCTCTCGTGCAAGTACTCCCCAAAGGTTTTCAATTCTATTCAGGTCTGAACTGATAGTTGGACAGTCTATAACAATCATTTGTTTCTGCGTAAACCACGCTGTTTTTGAGTGGGAAGTATGAAATGACGCATTGCCCTGTTGGAATTTCCAGTTTTCCTTCTAAGATATTTCCAATCAGAAATAAATTGCTTTTAAGGACATTTTGATAATCCTCTGAGCACCTGGAAAAGCAATATTCATTGTTTTGTTGAAACAGAACGTGTCACACACCATCATAAAAATCCCTCACTGTTGTCGACTAATGAACTCACGAGATTCTCGCCGTAGATCATATGGATAATATGCCTAGCCATCAGCACAATCCAAACTGAATTTTCTTTCGTCACAGATGAAAACATTTAACAATTCATTGGTCCAATTTATGTGATTTTTATCACAAAGAACTCATGCCTTTCTAAGGTGCAATTTCAGCATAGGTGTCCGACACATTCTGCAATATTTATAAAAATTGCTTGCCAGTATGCGATGGTGATCAGTAGATCTCGATTTAGGAAAACCTAAAGCCCCAGTAAATGCAAGAAAAGACATATTGGTTTGAAACGGCACGAAATCTCTCTATCTTGTCTCTGAGATGGTTTTTTTGATCGAACTGAACGCTTTTTTTGCAATAGCATTGCCACCTTTGATAAAATTTTGCAAATTATAGATCTTCTACACTTCGTCTGTTTAGCAATATCGGAAACGTTTAATATTTTGAGCCTTTAAACGCCAAATTTTCGCAATATTAGCAGCAGGGAATTGCCCATTGCGATACATTTTCCAACTATTCGAGAATTGAAGAACGAGTAGGGATTTTATATTTCCAAGTGGTTACATTGCATGTACACAACGAAAAATATGCAAATTTCTTTGATACAGTGGTAATAATGGCGATTCTTTTCATTGTCTATACAGTTTTGAGACAGGTTATTTCGAATTTTATTTTTTTACAAACAACCTGTGCAATAAGTCAGATATTTCTCAATTGTAATAAACTTATAGTGTGATTCTAAACGCTAATTATTTTTTTGCGATTATTGCTTCATTTTTTGAACTGTTATTTCAATAAATCGCCTGTCAATATACTTTTGAGATGTACTGTCTATAAAAATCAATTACCAAAAGTTGAAAAATACAGCGATCATTTCTATTTTATAGCATCGGGCACTATTTGCTTTACATTTTATGTTTGAAATGTACGAGTTGAAAAACATCCTGACGTGATCATTAAAAATGAAAATTTTCGGACTCAGCACTAAAAAATACACAAAAAATCAAAATTTAAATATCATAAATGTCTCAAGCTTGTACAATTAACGCTGTCATCTACGTTTTGGAAAGTTACTTGTTAATTTTATTATGTAAATGATCCTATTTTTTAGACACATTTCGATAGTTCTTTTTTCAATACTGAAACAAACATAAAAGAATTAATATCGAAATATTTAAACTCATTTACCTTTAAAGATGTCAGAAAATGTAAAAAGATTTTCTTCGCCGAAAATTCAAAAGTTATATTTCTAATTTTATTACGGTGTATGAAAGGAGAAAAGTTTTCTTGAATTTTTGCATATAATTAACTGTTTAATATGCATATGAATTGCACCTCTCTGAATAATTTTGCTACTTATTTACTTAATTTTCGCCTTGCATGTCTCACGTGACGCATTGAGAGGTTCTTCATTTCACCACTAAGTACCGTATGCTATAGTTACCTGGAATAATTTTTAACAGAATTTAAGTCAAAAATTTATCAGTGAAAATATAATTTTTAAAGTTTGCTGAAGAAAACAATTACAAAGTTTTTAATGTAAAGCATACATTGCAACAAGTCTGATTTCATGATTAACATGATATAGAAACAAATACGTCTATCGTCAAATTAAACGTTAGATGGTTGATCTTAAAAGAAAAATTGTTATATCTATCACATTTTTAGTTGTATTTCAAGATATCCCTTCTGAAATAAAATAAACATTAGTTTTTAACACTTTTTGCTAAGTACGTATTATTTATTTTATAAAAAAATCAGCTTTTATCTCAAAAATTTAAATACTGCTATCCTAACGGCAATAATTAATATCGACAGCCCTATAAAGCCTACTAAAAAGCATTTTGTGCACTATTAATATGACAAGAGACTATTGAAAAGACTTTTAAGACGTTTTGAAAATGTTCTATTATTGATGCCACAGGGATTAGAACATTCCGATACAAATGTTTTTTACCACTAACTTTTAATCGTATTTTTCGTCTTATTTAAAGACAGAATTCTTTTAGATTTAATAAAACAAAGAATACTATTAAAATTTAGTGCTGAAAATAAACCATTTGAGTAGGAGCGTTGTCATATCTAGAGGCATTAATTATCGGAGCACAACTCCGGCCTCTCGTGAAAAATTACACATTTGTGAACACGATAGTGCCCTAAATTTTAGTAGCATTGACATAAAAATTTAGCTGAAATTCGATAATGTCAAAATATTACCAAGAATTGAAAATCAAAATTATTCTTCAACTTTGACATAACATTGCGACGAACATTCATCTCAAAACCGCAGCTGTCGTCCTATATATTCATAGCCCCGGGCTCAAAATTTTCCGCTCTACGATGTCTTTACTTTAATAAAATTAGCCTTTAAATTATATAAAGACATATTTCTATATTCTTTTTTAGGTGCTTTCGTAATTATATAAATACGTAGCACCTATAGCCATTGTTCAGTCCGTCTGTCCGCATATAACAGCGCAAAAACTATCCAATCGAATCGCTTGAAATTTTAAATATATAATTATATCGAAATTCTGTCAAGTCATTTCAATTTTTATGAAAATCGGATGTACAGTTTAATTACAGGGACAGTCAAAAGTTTTTCGTTACATTACGGCCAATGGGAAAATATTATTTCAAGTGCATTTTAATGATGTTGCAGCCTTTCGAACAGAATGAAATTGATATGAACTTCTGAAATGCACTAAAATATACATTCAATAATATATGAAGTACAAAAAATATTTATAAAACTTGTTATAGTACTAACTCACCTCATTTGCCACGTTTGGCGTGCAATTTCCAACTTGTTTTAATGTGGAACAAACATAAAAGAATTAACATCGAAAATATCTAACCTTTTTGTCATTGACGGTACTTTTAAGTACCACTGAAGAAAATCTAATATAAAATTTATTTAATATGTCTATAATAAAAGTAAATTTTTCTTTCCATGCAAAATACACTGTTCCATAAATTTAGAAAGCACAGTTAAACAGTCGAAGCTAAATATTTTTTTTAAGTGATAATTTCCTCTCATTTACAGAGATGTAGATTTTGTTTTACTAAAAAAATATATATATGACAAATTTGAAGCTGCAAAAAGATTTTTTCATTTACAGAGAGGATCATAAAACTTTTATTTATTTTGTTTACATAAGAATTGTGAGATATCCATAAGATAATTTTTTGTTAATTAATGTAATTATTCTTGTAAATATTTCGTAAAAAGTGTTATAAATACCTATTTAGTTAAACAGTTTCAAGACAAAAAATTATCTGAATTTCATATTATTATTATTTAAAAATTCCAGTATATCTCCAGATGTTGAAGAAGATAGTTATTGAGATGGAACAATTTATTCATCCATAATTTCGTAAATAAACGGTTAAACCCATTTTCCTTTAAATATGTCAAAAAATTTAAAAAGATTTTCCTCGCCGAAAATTTAAAAGTTATATTTTTAATTTTGTTATGGTGTATGGAAGTAGGAAAGTTTTCTTGAATTTTTGCATATCATTAACTGTTTAATATGCATATGAATTGCACCTCTCTGTATAATTTTGCTACTTATTTACTTAATTTTCGCCTTGCGTGTCTCACGTTACGCAACGAAAGACTCTTCATTTCACCACTAAGTACGCGTCTGCTATAGTTACCTAGAATAATTTTCAACGGAATTTAATTCAAAAATTTATCAGTGAAAATATAATTTTAAAAGTTTGAAGAAGAAAACACTTACAGAGCTTTTAATGCAAGAAATATATTGCAACAAGTCTGATTTCATAAATATCGGTATATATATAAAAAAAATAATAATAAGTCACCAAATGAAAAGTTAGACCACTGATTTTAAAAGGAAGCATATTATATAATTCAAATTTTTAGCGTCATTTCAAGATATTTGTTCTATTATTTGAAAAGCTTTAGTTTTAATTCTATTTGCTACGATTTATTAGCTCCTGATACGGAATTTCTTTCAGACAACAATAAGAGTGTCGTAACTAAAAAGTAACTTTACATCTAACTATAAGCCACCCCGTAAAATGAAGCAGGTGTATCATTGTACGGTTAAATACTCATGATTTATTGCAATTTTTTAACTTCTAAACACCACACATTATCAAGTTTTAGTCCATCGTACAGGGAAAAAAACTTTTAAATGCAATTTGATTGAAAACTGCCTCTCAATTTAGTTTTGAGATATTAATTTTTTGTAGTTTTCATTGTCATTTCTGGAATGATGGCAACTGAAGAACTCCATTTCTGTATAAAATAATGAGAAAATAGTAAATTACTATATCATTTTATTGCCATTTTCTCATAACAACCGAAATAAAATTCTAACTAAAATGCGTGCTATGCCAAGAGTATCGTCTGCTGTAAAAAATATAGTTTCAAGAATATTTATGTGACTTATTTCTCCACATTTACTTAATTCATATCAAAAAGCTGAAAGAATGCAATTTTATAATTCGAAACATTTTCCGAATCCTTCTATATATAAAAAAAGGTTTTGATTTGGAAATGGACCAATGAAAATCTGCGTAGATATTCCGGGTAGATCGGCATCCAATTTGAATGCTTAAGCATGGCCTTTCATCGTTAATATTAAAAAAACTGTTGCATACAAAAATATAAAAATCGGTGGTATTATAGAGTATTGTTTGATAAACACGCTGATGCAAACAGTTTTCAAATCAAAGAATTATTTTAAGAGATATTTAATGCTAAATTTGGACAAAATCGCTCCATTAAAAAAGTTTTATTGGAGCAAAAACTATACATGAGAATTTAATCATTTTTAGATCATTTTATACGTTATAAGTTCCCGGTGTCCAGATTCCATTTGTTTATCTTATTTGACTCATTTTTTGAGGTTTTATTTCAAATTTAAATTCAAATTTTCTGCATTTCGAGAGATATTTTTTACAAATTTTAGAAAATGTTATTAATTTAAACTGTTGCCAGTTGTATAAACAGCGCAAACAATGTTTACTTCAAATTAAAAATTTATTTACACGTGACTATTACAAACAGAAAAAAAACTTTTAAATTAGAATTAAATGATTACATGTTAAAAGCAGGAAATTTACGTCATAAGAACCATAGGCACAGATGTCATACACGCCCCGCCCCATATTGGCGCAGTTTATTTCCGACAACAATTTGGCAAAAACATCAATAGCATAAACAACAACATCCGGGTTACCATATAAAGCAAAATAACGGCACTTTAGCACCAGTTAAGTACCCGTTGAGTATATGAAATTGGCGTCAAAAATAAATTGCGCCAATATGGGGCATATGACATCGGTTCCGAACCATATTTACTCTTGAATTTTAAAAGAGAAACAAAATCTTAACGTAAAAAAAAAAATCATTATTATGCGTTAAAACTTGTAATTTGAGAAAATTGCGTCATTTTTAAAATGACAAAAAAATATAGCAAAATAATTTAAATTGAAAAATATATTTGGGCGCGATATTTTGAGATAATCTTTACAACTATTATCGTGAATTCAAAGACAGCGCAAATAATATTTCCTTCTAACAACAAAAGTATTTTCACGTGAATATTAATAAGAGAAATAAAACTTTGGTGTAAATTACGTCAGATTTGAAACGATACATTTAAAATGAATTATTTAAAAGAACTATCTTATAGCGCTGTTAAAAAATACCGGGAGACAATGACACTGTTAACTTAATTTATTTTACATTAGCTTATTTTCAAATGCTTAACTAATTTTTTAATTAAATACGAAAACAGCCATTGTATCTCTTAACAGCAGCAGCTTTGGCCTTAAAAATCCCCAATCCAAGGAAAACGAATGGAAACCCGTTTACAGAGAAATCGCTATTGTTTATTTTTATTTTTTTTATTCAATATTTTTAAAGCCGATCAAATTAGCGTGTTTTTTGGATTTTGGTGTGCCTGAATGGGGGTTGGCGAGCGTAGTTTGTAGGGGGCAGAGCCCTCTAGTTTTGAAAAAAAAAATGAATGATTTCAGGTAAAACATGCACCTATTATAAACGAAATTTAATTTTCACTATCCGTATTAATGATACAGACAAATGAAAGCATATGAATCATTAGATACCTTACATTTTTTGTCAAGTTTCTTGAATGACGACAACACTTTTTGCTGGGTTTGTGTGTTATTTCACGACTGAGACAACATATACATACTTTTATTAGATGTTTTTTAAGTGGATCGTAAATGTCGAATTCTTAAGCGGATGCAAAATGACGTCATTTTATATAAAATAAAAGCGTGCATTTTAAGTCTTAAAACTGAGATGTACTTTTTACTAGCTATATTTATATATACTTATTTTTTATCAGTGGCAACATTAAATTCTGAAAATGCAGAATTCCTGTTTTCTAATTCGTGAAAAAATCAGCTTTTATCTCAAAATTTTAAATTCTGTTATCCTAATGTCAAAAATTAGTATGAGCTAAATTCTAAAGCCAATAGATTGTTGCGGACTATTGATATGACAAGACATTTTGAAAACATTTTGAATACATTTTGAAAATGTTTTATTATTGATGCTATGCAATAAAATAAAATTTCGAGTATTTTCCTCTATTAATCATAAGTTAGTTATTTGTACAAATAATCCCCATTTTTAAAATAAAAGAAACAAACATAGGTTTGAAATGAAAGTTTCAGCACGATTGTTAAGTTTAAGCAATTATTATTTTTCTATTATTGAATGCTAAAACATAAATCAAGTAGCTTTTGTGTTACTATACATATAATATCATTATTACATGCAAATAATAATAATTAGAAAACAGGAAATCTCTTTTTCAGAATTTAGTGTCACCCCCGATCACAAAAAAATATATGTATATATAAATACTACAAAACATATTTAAATTTTAATACTTAAAGCACACACTTTATTTTATGTAAAATGACGTCACTCGTATCCGCTTAAGAATTCCACATTTTCGGTCCACTCTTAAACATCTACAGTAAAGCATGCATAGTACGTCACTATCGCAAAATAATACACAAATGCAGCAAAAAGATGCCGCCATTAAAGAAACTCGACAAAAGGCTATCTAATGATTCATATGCCTTCATTTGTTTGTAGCATTAATATAGATAACTTAAAATTAAATATAGCTTATAATAGCTCCATGTTTTAACAGAAGTTACTCGTTTATATTTTTTCAAAATAGCACGTATTTTAATTACATTTTCTTTCGTTTGTTACGAGAAAATGGCAACAAAAAGATATAATTGCTATTTTTCAACAACTATTTTCCCTTTACTTTCAACATAAATGGAGTACTTGAGTTGCCAAAATTAAGCAAATGGTGCTAAAAATTATATATATAAAAAAATTATACTTCAAAAATCAATTGAGATACAATTTTCAAACAAATTGAATTTAAAAGTACATTTTTTTTTTCAATACGACGGTATAAAAATTTAAAATGTGCGATGCTAAGAAATTAAAAAAAAATGCTATAGAGTATTTAATTATGTAGAATGATATATCTGCTTTGTTTATTGCTGGCTTCTGTAAGGTAACTTTAATTTTTGGACACAATATAAAGTTGGGAGAAAGAAATAGCATACCGTACCGAGGCCTAATACATTTTTATGACATCATTTCTTTTTTATAAACCAATTAAGTTCACCATTTTGATTTATGCACATGAAATGTATCATGAGCAATCAGGAAAAAAATATGAGTAATAAGTTTTAAACATAAATATATACTGAATTTTGAAATTCACTTTACAGATAGTATTTTTTAATATTTCTATCTTTTAACACATGAATATAAATGAGATTTAAAAGCTATGGAATTTCAGTAATTTTTTTTTTTTTTAACTAAATAAAAATAAAGTGCTATGAATTTTCAGAAAGGAATGCGCATTCACACAAATACCAAAAAAAATTTAAACAACGTTCTTATTCAAAAAGACGTGGCCATTTTTTCAAACTTATAGATTTGAATTCTCAATTCGAAAAGTTAAATTTCACCTTTCATATAACTTTGTTCGAAATGGCTTGTTTATGGAATATATATTTATTCAACAAATAGCAGTTTCTTTTTAATATAAAAATAATAAAGAAAGTTGTGATGTAATTTATTATTCAGAGTTCAGAATTTATTTTATTATTTTTTTTACTTAATGTCTAATATAAATGTCTCACTGATAAATCATACTATGTTAAAAATATTTAAGTGAGTTTGATGATTACATTACATTTTTAGTTCTGCTATGAACAATAATTTCACCTTTTTAATCAATTTATTCATAAAATTAAACTTTTATTTGTGTTATGATGAATCATACAGATTTCGTTGAAATTCATTCACAAACAATATTTTTTTGCAGTGTTTTGCAGGTCATTTTAAAATACAACATTAATAAAGAAAAGTATTGGGAAATTTATTATTGCGAATTTATTTTACTTTTAACATATATATTCATATAAATACCCCACTATTTAATCATGCCATGTTAAACATATTAAAGAGGATATCTTAGTTAAATTGCGTTTTTGTTTGGGATATAATCAATCATTTCCTTTTTGTTGCAATTATTTATGAAATCTAAATTCTTATAAAAAGTAAATGAATATCTGACTGAAACCTAACAATATTATATCGTTCATATGCTTGAACAGGGGTAAAAAAATATTTCTTTAATATACTTAATAAAAGACTCTTTTAAATGACTATGTACGCTTTACGAGAGCTACTTACGTCGACCTCCGCTGACCCGTAAAATAAAGGCAGGCGTGCATAAGGAAATAGTTTTACAGCCAGTTGTCAAGTACAATCAAAGTTACATTTCGAAATATTCCCAATGAAGATCGAGACATTTGTCATAACGGTGGGCGAGTTCTAATACCCTCTTCATAGAAGGTTGCCGCCAGAATTTTGAGATAGGTCTCCAAGGGTCAGCTAGGTGGGGAGGCCTACCAAATGGCTTAAGCACTCACAAGCCCCACCCAGCGGTTTCCATCTACTGCCGCCGTCACCACACACACACACACACACAAAAAAAAATAATAATAAATAAAAGGCCCGAAGGGACCTACAGGAAAGCCAATTGAGAATATTAAGATTAAATACAATATAAGTACAATATATACACGATGGAAAGCCCATTTTTTACTGGGCGTTTACGAGAGAAATTTAGATATTTGTAATTAATAAGATCATGAGATAATAGATAATAGGATTTTAAAACTTGTTGGAGCGGCAAAAGCTCAATTACTCTGCAAAGCTGGGCGTTCTGCAAAAATACAATAAAAGCTACGTATATGTATACTAAATTAGAAAGAGATTCATAATTTTAAAAAATAATGTAGAACATAAAAAATAGGTAAAATAGTGAATAATTATGATGAATATTATATAATTATATACACACACAAAAGTTCAAAAGTCTATTGTTCTTGCAACAGTTCAATTATAGTTCAATCGTGTTGTTTGTGGCTAAGAGTTTATTTTGAATTGGTGGTATCTGTCTATTTGTTAAGATACGTTCTCATCATCATCTATAAATGGCAAAACATTTTGAAACAAATAATGGTTGTTTTCTAAAACTTTCATACATTCAATTATCTTTTGACAAAATGATGGATTTGACAAAACCACTGAGAACCACTGAGACAAAGAAATTTTTGGAGATATTCTTATATGGTAATATGGTGTAAGGGAACAGTTAAAGATATAATGCAATGATGTAGCTCGCTGACCGCATACACATAATGGAGAAGGAACCCTGTCAAATTTATAAAGATATGATGAAAATGGGCCGTGGTTAGTGGCAAACAGAAAAAGATTTCTATGCAGCAGGATTCTCTTTTCCGAGACTTTTGGGGCTAAAGCGTATGTGTACCGTCCTGTGGTACCATAGTCCCAGCGAGTCTGCCATTGTTCGTGTAGAGATAATTTTAGAAGCTTCTTCAGGTAAGACGGAGGGTTGGGAAAGAATTTGTATTTGGCATGTGATGTGGCTTTGGTTGCTTCTTTTGCCAAAGAATCTGCATGCTCATTCCCCACATTACCCACATGTCCACGGACCCATTTAAAGAAGATCTTTTTTCTTGTTTCTTGGAGTAGTTTGATAATTTGTACTGCGATGAGATTTTTTGAAAAAAACATCTTCTATTGCTAAGAGACTTGAGAGACTGTCCGAGTGTATTAATACTTCTTTATGAGGGGAGTTCCTAATCCACAGCACAGCCTCTTCTATGGCCAGGAGTTCTGCCTGAAAAACAGTATTTTCTTTACTTAACTTAGTTTAATCCTCGTGGATTAACTCTCCTCTCTGATACACACAGAAGGCATATGCCGTTTCATCTTCCATCTTGGAACCATCCGTATAAATGTTTATTTCTACATATGGAGTATTTTCTGGATCTATTTGAAAGAAATATTCTTTAAATGGTTCAACTTGATCTGACTTCATTTTTGGTTGGTAAAATATTGGTTCTTGATTTCCTGTTGGGATTCCAAGACGTAAGACTCTTCCTGTTGTTGCTATATATTCAAGTTGAAGTGCCAAGGGCGGAGAACCTGTTAAAACACAAAGGGCATCCGCCGAAGTTTTTCTGTAGGCACGTGAAACTAATAACAGGCATTGGTATTGTATTGATGAGATCAAACGAAACCCATAGGCTTTGCTTATCCGGTGAAACCAAGTTGCTACAGCATACGTGATTTTCTTCTCCAAGATACTATTGTACCAAATCTTCAGAATTAATTTGTTTACCCCTCCGTAAGCTGAGGCAAACTTCAATAGGTCTTGCGAAAGTTGTGTAATTTCCTGCCTTTTCTTTCGTAAATGGGGGAGAAACGACAACGTACTATCCAGAACGATACCTAAGTATTCTAAAGTTGGCTCACTTTTTAATGAATGGTTGTCAATTTTGAGTGTTGGAGCTCTTTTCAAAAATTTTGGTCTTCTAAGGTGGAGATCTTTACATTTATTGTAAGATATTTTCATGTTGTGATTTGACATCCACCTACTAATATAATCTAAGATGTCCTTTCCTAATTTTTCTAATTCTCGCCTTCTTTTACCATTTAATATAATTAAAATGTCATCTGCATAAGCTATTATTATGTAACCTAACGATTTTAAATGGCGTAAGAGAGCGTTTAGGAAGATTCTCCATAGGAAGGGCCCAAAGCATGAACCTTGTGGGCACCCCTTCCTAAACCAATGAATTTCTTGTGCTAGCCAATTTGGTTTCGCTCCTCTGTGAGATAAAAAGGATTTCAGGATATTAACATATGGCTCCTCCAACCCCGAAAATTCCAGTTCTTGGATTGTTGCGTCCCAAGGTAAGTTGTCAAAAGCATTTTGGATGTCTAATGATATTAACGAAATGTAGATGTTTTCTTGTTGAAGTAAATCAATTGTTGAGAGAACTTCTTGTATCGCTGATTCAGCCGATTTACCCTCTAAAAATCCGTGTTGAGAACTCTGTAGAACTGTCGAATTTCGAAAATGATAATTTATTCGTTTTAATAATAATTTTTCAAAAATTTTCCCCAGAATTGGGAGTAGAGTTATTGGTCTGTATGACTGAGCAGATTGTGGGTCCTTACCTGCCTTTAGAAAAAAGACTAGTTCTCCAATTTTCCAACTTTTTGGGAAGTAATTTAAGTTTAATAGAGTATTGTAAAGATTCAGTAATAGAGATGAATGTGAGTGGTAAATATTTCGTACAATCAGATGGTCAACATTATCTGGACCTGGTGCTTTATTCCGATTGAACGAGAAGATGGCAGCTTTTAGTTCTTGGAGTATAAATGGATTAACTGGCTGGGTTGAGCGCGGATGAATTTGATGCGGTTGCAAGTCCGAAGGACCGAATATTGAATTGGCAATTTCTGCATAAAAAAGATTGTCTTGAGTGGGTTGCTGTAGTGGAATCAGAAAGAGCGTAGACTTCCTGTCTGTAAAAATCTCTAAATGCCGTCTTTTTTAGTTTCCCAAAGGGGTCTTTGGTATTTGAGCAAAAAGAACTCCACGCTGTTTTCTTTGCTTCCAGAATTTTCTTTTTATAGAGTGCTCTATACTTTTTTAATTTGATCATGTCTTCCTCTGATGCAGACAAAAATTTTGTTTTCCTATAAAGTGCTTTAACAAAGCTTCTCATTTTCCTAAGTTCCGCTGTCCACCAAGAAACTGTTGGTTTAAATGTAGGCGACTTGCACATTTTCGTTGGTATGGAAGCGCTGTCCGCCCAACCTCTCATCAGCTATCGAAAAAAGTGACAGTCACTCACTTCCAAGACGAACTTAATGCCTAACAGCTTTTTTCACAATTTCGTAGGGAAGTGCTAGATCACCCGCCGTGCAGCAGATATCTGGTAGTGATTGTCTTTTATCTTCTTCGACAACTGAAGACAGGTCTGGGAACACAGGGCTTCCATCCCAACAAAATGCCAACAAGTCGCCTTGGAGACCTATCTCAACATGCTGGAGGGGAGAAAAACATTCTAGGAAGAGAGTATTGGAAAAGTCGCCCACCGGTAAAACAAATGTCCAACCTTCACTGTGATTACATCGAAAAGGGATTTTGATTGTACTTCACACCGGGATAAAAAAACCATTTTTTATTCAGAATTGTGTTTATTTTGTGGTCCATCGGAGATTGAAAAAATAGCCCTCGGATTTTATATCTTATGAAACACAAAATAATCATCCTAATATATCTCAAATTTTCTTTTTTTTTTGCACCAAACGATAATCTTTTAATAACAATAGTTAGAGTTAAGACATTGCAAAATATTCATGTTAAAAAGAACTCAAATTCAAGCATCTGCACTTTTAATTACTCTAATACATAAAATTTTAAATGGACATAAAAAAAATGGAAATTGTTTCAGCTCTTTCGAAATAGAATAGTTTTACATCTTTACTGAAATACAAGATTAATTATATTTATGTTCTTTATTGAATAAATGAAGTGACTAACAGTATTATTTATTTTTAGTAATTCCCTAGATTGAGGTTTTTATTAGTAAACAGGTTAGGAAAAAGTATAATAAAGCCATCTACTTTATACACTTGCATATAACAAAAATCATGATAAATTCAAACAGTAAATTCACCATAACTAGCGAAATGTTGAGGTAAATGTATAAATCCCTCTCTACCGTTAAAAATACTGATATCTTGCCTCAAAATGTTTCAGAGTGAAGTATTTTATCTCTTCCAGTTCATTTATTCTTATACACAGAACGCCATATATCTATATCGTTGTTCTTCTGTATCCCTACGGAAATGTTTTTATCACTGTGAAATGCAGTAGTCGCGAAAATGCTCGCTTTATATTAAAAGGACTGATAACTTACATCAAAATGCTTTAGAGTAAAATTCATTCTGTCGATCATGTCGTTTATTCCCATAGAAGGAAAACCGTATTTTTAAGTATTTTTTATTTTATTTATTTATTTTTTTAAGTAAATGTATACGATATGACAACTTTGTTCAAGGAAGAATACAGAAATACGTACAGTCGTGGAAAAAAAAGTAAACACCCCTACTAACTCCTCAACAAATTATCGTAGAAGAAAGCTACTGGTACTGATCGATTGGAAATAAAGTCTACTTTTAAATCGCGCCTGCTTTTTTAAAATTCAGATTTCTTCATTGTCACCACATTTTTGAAATGGTAAAATTTGTATAGATTTTCCATTTCACATGGAGATGAAAACAATGGGAATTTTACTATTTCAAAAAAGTGGTGCCAAGGAAGAAATCTGAATTTAAAAAAAGTAGGCGTGAAAGAAGATTAAACGACAGAATTTTCCGGTCCACCTAATATATAGCATTTGATTAGGGGGCTCTCTACATAATAAAACGACCCCAAACTTCATTTGTTTCAATGGCAATACCCAATTTTTGCAAGATATTTCAAATCTTCGGTTCAAATATGCCCAGACACCAAATTTCAAGTCATTTGAATGGTAAGTTTGTGAATTATAAACATTTTAATTTAGTCCTTCTATTGTTAAATTACATTTTCATATTTTCATTAATATCTCCTGAAATTATTCTTCTAATGTGCTAATTTTTTGTGTGTTGCAATAATACTAAAATACCAAACATAAATACGTTGAATTTGTAATTTTTTATAGTTTTATGATATGAATTATGAATTATGAAATTAAAATTCGAAAAAATTATGAATTGCAACCTACAATTTTTTCGATGGAGTTAGATTTACTAAACCCTGCTTTATGGAAATCAAAAATTTTACATTTTTCTACCAAGTAGTTTTCAATTCCATTATAAAATCACTCCTGTGCCTGCCTGTCCGTCACAGCCATTTTACTCGTAAACTATGGAAGGTGGAAAGTTCAAATTGGGGAAGGTAATAAAGATATTGACCCACATATTTACAGAATATTAAATATTCAGTATATTCAGTAAATATATTTAGTTAAAAATGTAGAGAGGCTTATTAAGTTACTTGAAAAAAATCTTTTCTTTGTATATCTTCTGAAAGCTTTCGTAACGCTGAACTCAAAAATACATTTCTTTTAATTTTAGGTATCATATTTTCAGAGATATAATCGAAAATGTAGTGCACAAATATGCCCTCCCCTCCATCTATTTCCAAATCTACTGAAACTAAAATTATGAAAAAATTAGAGGTAGTAGACGTTAATTTCAACCTTGCAGGAAAATTATAGCGATTAGTCTAAAATATATAGTTTTGGAGAAAAACCCATTTTTCTGTTACACACAAATTTAGATTTGCGGGCATTCAGCAAAGGTATCGAGGAGCGCTGTTGGTACATATCGTATGAAAAGTATAAAAGCATTGTTGATAATGATTTTCGAAAAAAATGTCGGTAATTAGGCGATACATTAAACCTTAAAGACACGGACAGTTTGGACGTACATAATGACAGGGTGGCGTACTCTATGTACCATTGGCTTTTAAAGCCTAAATAACAACTTTTAATGATATATTTGTGTAATGCAATGCCCAGTAGCAATAAAAGCAAGTGGGATAATACGTCAAATTGTTAAAAACAGTAATTTAATTAGAATTAATCACATACATACTATGGGATTCGCGATTAGTGTGCATTGAGTGGATCTCTCAATATGCATCACGTATCTTTAAAACGTAATTGAAAACCTATATGGAAAAACTCGACACGGATAAGGCGGAGTTGCAGTTTTGCAACTTCCTTTCGAATCGTGCTTAATACAACGCCAATATTAAACATTGAACAAGGGTCTTGTCTTAGCTACACTGTTAAAATAATAGATTATACCCAGAAAAAGGAATTCATTAAAACTACAAAACAGGTTTTGTTGAGTACATTTTGGTTGTTTTAAGCAAAATATTTAGTTGAAGTAAAAAATGGGTTTTGTTGCTTGGACGAAAAAATATTGTTAACACTTTTACAAAATTTTAACAAAATTTCATCAACTTTACTTGAATTAACAAAATATATTTTCTTAATTTTACAATAATTTTGTATTTTAAATTTGTAATTCCACGAAAATTTTAGTATTTTTGCAAAATTTGAATTGTTGTGTAGTAGCCATAACTCTCTCACGTAATGTGATTTATTTGAGTTATATAGCTATATAACTAAATGATTAGCATATTTTTTGGATAATTAAAACTTTTTAAATCGGAACGGATCAAGGTAGTTTTAAAAATCCCCCTCTACCAGTTTATTTTCTTGATTTTTATTTGAAATTGAGCAATTAGATTTTAAGTAGTTCACAATATTTAGCAGGTAAATTACATCAAACTAATGTGTACTGTACATAGCTAATTCTTTGTTGAGGTCTTAATTTTAAGAATAAGAAAAAATAATACAAGACAAAGACTTTTTTTTCGGAAATGAAGTATTTGTCGTATTAAGAAAAACTAAGTTATTCTGAAATATTTTATTATTGAACGGATTTTATTTATATACTAGACTGGATTAGCCGTCTAGAATGGAGTCCCCGCGGCCTTCGACTGTGTGTTTTCCGGGCACCTTCAAAGAAATCACTTCATATTTAAAAAACTCTTCCTAAATTTCCTTCCCATTCGGTAAAGTAGTTCTCAAGAAACAAATTAATCGCAAAGAATCACGAAATGTTAATGGAAAACAGAAAAAAAACTTAAATCACCGGTTATTGAGATATATTTTATTAATTTATGTGAATAAGTTTTTTCACTCGCAGTCTTTTCTGAAAAAAAATATTCGTGAATTTTTAACGAAAATTACTAGGTTAATTTTCGAAAAATAGTGGTGAAAAATGTAAATACCATACGTACTCTGGATAAATCATATCTTACGCGTGTATTCGAGGGTTAAGATAGGAAATATTAATACATACTATCTAATCCTGCATAAAAAAGTAAATACAATCTTCAGATAAGCGCACTTCCAAACGTGAGAATAAAATGATATTTAACTACATGCTCCAATAATAATAATAATAATAATAATAATAAATAATAATAATAAAGGAATTTAACAAATTACAATGACCATTTGGAAAATGATTTTTTCAAAGACTAAAATTTAAGACATAAAAAATCGCACGGAGTTGATCATACATTACGTACGCCATGAATTAAACATTAATAGTGTTATTACACGTAAAAATTGCAAGCGACAGAAATCGCCTGCGACCCGTCAGATTTCTTAAAACTTACGTATTATCCACCTGAAACTTACGTATTATCCAAGCATTTCATTGACTTTTCGGAAAAAGGCTTTTCCTTCGCCAGATTTCCAAGAAATTTGACGACCAATTTTAAAGGAAATTTCATTCTTAAACTTCTAAACATCCCACAATATTACTTTTTACACCGTCGTATAAAGAAAAAAAAAATGTACTTTTAAATGCAATTTGTTTGAAAGCTGTATCTCAATTTCTTTCTGAGTTATTATTATTTTTTTTTGTAGATTTTATTACTTTTTTGTCATAGTGGCAACAGAAGTATCCATCTCTGTTGAAAGTAAATGTTAGTGTACAGGCCAATCAGAAAACGAATAAAATGCGGATTAAACCAATAAAAAGCTTCAGATATGCTTTTGATTTCCTACCCTGACGAGGACAATAACCATTTTTCCAAATGGTTAATAAAATCATTAATGAAAATAATATTACAAAGTTGTATACATGCATGGATTACAATCTATTTATGTTTAGTTATGATACATAAAGTTACTCACAGTATTATTTTTTATGAATACTTCCTTAGTGTACGATTTTTAGACTTAAACAGCTTAAGAAAAAGTATAATAAACACATCCATTCTTTACTCCCGCAAAGATAAAACATCCTGATTCATTCTAACAGTACATTTACTGTAACTAACAAAATGTTGAGGCGAAAGTCGTAAAAATCCTTACCTTGCATTAAAAAGATTGATATCTTACCTCAAAATTCTTCAGAGTGAAATATTACAACTCTATCGGCTCGTTTATTCTTATACGCAGAAAGTCGTATTTCTTTATAGATTTCTTAGATTATCAATAAATTTATAAGAAAAATAAACTGCGCGTAAGTAGGCAGATAAAGCTACATAAGGTTAATGTTTCATGGAAAAAAAAAAAATCACGCGATTTGTGCAATTCGTAAAATGTGAATAATACGACTTTTCAATCAAAGGAAAATCTAAATCAATGTAATACTATGATCTTGCAAAAATTTACTTAACCTTAAATGCCGGATTTTTCAAAAATCATTGTAATAATGTTTTTCAGCTTTCATTTTTTAAATAAATCATGGGAAGCATACTTTAAAAAATCCTATTTTGACTGAAGTATGGTTTACGGCTAAAAAAACAGTTTGTTACTAATCGGCAATACTGGTCTTTAATTGAAAAAATAATTTTCCTTGATAAAATTCTATAATATTAAACACACGAGAATTTTAGGAACTATAATAAGAAATAAATTTTACTTGCTCACTGCAGAACAAAATAGGGTATTTCGCAAGCCTCCAAACAAAACAAAAAGAACGTGTAGCAACAATTGAAAAAATAAATCTATCTTTATTCTTAAACAGCACAAGTGTTGCCATCTACATGTTGAAAATAGATTTAATAATATTTTCAGAATGTGTTTTATTGGCAACATTAGGCATTATAGCTTCAATATTATTCTAATAATAATTTAGAAGCCTAAATTGGGTATGTTGCCGAAAAGCAACACTAGGCATTTTAAGGGTTAATTTAATGAAAACTATGTAAATTGATATATACATAAAAATTAAAATTAAAACCAAGTGGCACTGTTGAACAAAATAACGCATTAAAATAAATGGAACGGCAATTAAATACTTTTTCCTTTACACAAGTTTATTCCGAAGCACTGCTACTTCTACTACGGTCCAATCTGCGCATTTAAAAATGAAAGTGACATATGTGAACAAAGTGACGTATTAAATGAATGAATCGGCAGTTAAATATTATTCCTCTGAAACAAGTTTAATCCAGAGCATTAATACTTCAACATTCTAAGTACAGGGTGTCCATAATTAAACGACCCTACTTTAAAGTTGTCTAGAGACAAAACTATTGTTCATAAAGTTGTGAAATTTTGAGAAAGACATAATATAGGGATGGAAATTTATTTAAGCTAAAAAAAAAAATACAAATAAAATAGTTCAAAATTTCGCCACCAGAGGGAGATTTTTAATAAATTACACATTTAGCATTACGATAGTTTAGAAATTTTATTTACAGGGTGTTCATAATTAATCGACGCTATTTAAAGTTGTCTAAAGACGAAACTATTGTTCTGAATGTTGTGAAATTTTTTGGAGGACATAATAAAAGTATGGAAATTTGTTTGAGCGAAAAACATTAGGAGGCCTTTTTTTAACGAATTATACATTTAGCATACATTTACAAAACTTTAACAAATTTTGTTATAACCAAACATGTTCTGCATGACTTTCATCAATTTCAGATACCATCTGGAATCGTAAGATAGCATGTCCCACAGTTGAATGCAGTGTAGTCTGGGAAATGCTGGGAAAATGCCGTGAAATAATGTCTTTAGAATAAGGTTATGTTAATAAATAAAATTTCTAAACTATTGTAATGCTAAATATGTCATTTATTAAAAATTACCCTCTGGTGGCGAAATTTTGAACTATTTTTATTTATTTTTCTTTTAGCTTAAACAAATTCCAATCCCTTTATTATGTCTTTCACAAAATTTCACAATTTTATGAACCATAGTTTTGTATGTAGACAACTTTAAAGTACGGTCGTTTAATTATGGACACCTTGTATTATAGATTCCCCAATTCCATCCGAAGTCACTTATTTTAATGAATAGAACGTCATTTAATGAAAATGCTCTCTGACTATGGCTGCGGGATTGCAGACCGAAAGCACAAGGAAATTTAAATGAAATGTATATTTTAAACTTTAAACATCTGTATTATTATTCTCTGTCACTTTTTATGTAAACAGAGAACATTTAAAGCTCATATTGTGTAGTTTATAATGATATATACAGGTACAAAACGCATTATTTTATGAATCATAATTCACAAAATTTGGGAGTAATTATGGAAAGTACTTCAAGAGCAAACGTTTTAAGAAAAATACTAGGTTGAGCAAAAAGTTCTGGTAAATTTGTGAAAGTTGAATTGTTATGCCTAAATTAACAACAAACAAGGACTATTCTTCAATGTAGAGACCATCATAGTCCTGATTTATTCCGCCAGATTCTGGATTTGCTGGAAGTACCATTTCGGCTCCTTGGAATCGAAAAACTCTTGACATACTTCTTCAACTTAATTAAAGGATTTAAATCAACGGCTCTTGAAAATGTATTGCATTGATCTAAAGAGGCTATAATTAGATGGAGTCACATTCTGAGCTCCTATAGATATACCACTAATACTCCTATATACGATACAAATTCTGGTAACTATAAGATTAAAAGTTTCCCAGAACTTTTGATCAACCTAATATAATAAGCACATGTGTTCTTTACGCAAAGAATTTCTTTTAAAAAAAGTTATACATTCTATTAGTTGATTTCTATAATTAAGAAAATTTTGAATCAATGCTAATAAAAATCTTTACTGTGCATCTGAAAGAGCCCCAAAATGATTGCGAGTAAACTATCACATCATTTCTCGCTCATTTATTTATATACAGGGGAAGTCGTATTTCTTTAAAGATTTCTTAGATTGTGAGTGAAGATATCGGAAGAAGTAGGGGAGACCGGGGCTAGTAGGCACAGTTTTTAGTTATTGATCTTTATTATTTTTTTGTTTAAGTTTTTTATGAAATCTTAACTGTACTTTTAAAGAAGAGTCTTTGGGCTATAAATAACCTGAGTTTTCAGTTTGTAGCTTTCGCAGTTTATGTTTAGCGGAAGCCTAAAGTAAAAGGAAATTTGTACGCCAACCTACCCCGTCACGGGGCAAGTTGCCTATACCTATGGGTAAAGTTGGCACACTCTTTATAAAAATTTAAATGATAGTCAAATAAGACACGCAGTTAATAGAAATCAATTTCATTATTACCAGTAAGTTTAAACAAATGCGTTATCGACCTACAATGTAAATTCTAAATTATACAGATATAAAAAAATGAATAAAACATTAACATTGAGTAACTTCTATCCTGCTCAATATCATCAATGGAGTTACAGTTGTCACAAATAAAAAATCGAGTGTCTCCGTTTGGGCAAGCCTCGTGTGCCCAAAATCTTGCATTGCAACCACTTTTCTCGGTGTTTACTGTTTTTCACGCTCCTAGCACACACCAGACACCGAGCCAACATGTCCCGTGTTCAATGCGCCTACTAGCCCCATAATAAAGATCGGTACAAAAGGGACACGTAACCATCTAAACATAAATAATCCAAGTAAATCACGAGTGGGGTAGGTAAGTTAATCATACACTAAGAAAAAATGCACAAGTTGAATCTCAATTATTAAGATACGTATTAGAAATTAGCAAAAGAATGGAGCAACAAAAAATTACTTATGAGTGCAAAAAACAAAAAAATCGTAATAAAGTCCAATACATGTAGGTAACGCTGCAAAACTACAATGAGGATTGTAAAAAGTTAGAAGAAAGGTACTCCCCTCATAGCATGCATGGTCACAGTGACGTCATTGTGACGTCACTGTAAGTCACTGTGGTCACGTCACAACTGTGACCAAAATGCCACCACTAAGCGACGTCACATTGTGACTGATATGTGAACTTCTTAGAAAACTTTTAAAAATTACAAAAATTCTTCAAAACATGTTATTTACCGTAAAAAATATTTTTCTGTCAATTTTAAAAAATTGTGACGTCATTGTTATGACACTATATGTAACGTACGTCTCATTATGTGACAAAAAACCCTACCATGTTGTAAACTCACAGTGTGACAAAACATATGTCAAGATTAAAACTTCCCACTTCAAACAATAAAAATAATTCAGTGTTTGTTCCCGGCTAATATTCCACAACAAAATTAAAAACTTCATCAAAAAATGTACATAAATAAAACACAAATATAATAGACACGTAATCTAACTACTCGCTTAGACTATTAAAACTATTTGAATTAAAAAAACTGTTGTAAATAGTAAAATATTTGGCGATTTTTTCGACTATTAGCTCTTGGAATGTTGCTAATATGAAAGTATCGCTATTGAATTTTAAAACTTTATTTGAATACATGATTGATATTTTTCTTATAGAAATGTTTTTTTGGGGTTATTAGTGGTCAATATAGAAAAATGTATTAACTGTAGAGATTTCAATAATAAGAAAATGTTTTTACCCTGTATGATATAATCCGGGAAATTGGTTTGTTATCTATAAATTATTGTTATCAGCGGAAATGGCAGAAATTAATATACAGGTGGAGAAAGCAAAGATTTGTTTGTGTGTGGGCATGGGAAGGGACGGAGTTTTGCAATAAAGCAATGTTTTATTATATAAATAAAAACACTTGCATATTTTCAGTAATAAACTTTTCTGCTAGTGTTTAGTTATTTTTAGTAGCAATTCTTAAAAAATAAATTTGGCTACTTGTGTCACACTTTTTAAATAAATTTAACTTTTTCCGAATATAAAATAAAATATAAAAAATATATGCAAAACACGTGGCGTAATTAATTATTCATATTTATTTATATTTTTTTCGTTTCTGGAAATTTATTTTGAAAAATACTGTTATCTTACAAGATGTTTTATTCTACAGGAAATTAAAATAGAAAAAAATGACACTTGCCTGATCCCGCCCCCCCACTCCCACACTAAAAACATTATTTCTCCAGTTATTTTATTTCTTTTTTATGTTGCATTTACTACCTATAATATAAAATTTAATTTTCTATTTTCAAAAGACCTTGCACTATTGCATATTAAAATGAATTTTAAATACTCTAAAAATTTAAACATTCTTTAATTTGTTACACTCCCAATATTAGTTTAATTATTGTCATATTCGACAGTAGCTTTACAAAACTTAAAACTTGAACTATTTTGAAACACATAAAAAAAAGTTAAATGCATCAAAAAATTCTAGAAACGAGAAATTTTAATTGGAAGTATGCTTTATGTCATATAAATGTATAAGAACGGAAAAGCCATCTGTTCTTGCTTTCATAAACAAAACAGCGCTAAAAGCCGCAGACGATAAAACTATACTGCGTTATATCTTTAGAACAGGCAGATGGAGTTTTTGCTGGACAATAGGTAGCGTTATGAACATGCAGTCTGTCAGATATAAACATTTAACCTAAAAAATTCATAGGAATAATCATCCCAAGATAATACTTTAGACAAAAGTATGAGTTTGAGATATTTACACCAGCTTTGGTGTGGTTTAAATGATTCCAATCATTGCTGTTGTATGTATTATTGAACACATATTTTCTACTTCCAAAATTTGTTCTTCCTAAAACATGGATTACATCGGAATTTAAAGAACGACGTTAAGGGGAAAAAAAAAAGGTATGGAAAATATTTTATTCCAGAGTTTGCTTTTCTTTAAATTATAACGATTTTAGTATATTCTTATAGACATTTCATTAACCTAATAAAGTTTAGTAGATTTAATATTTAATTTTTTGAAATAAATAACTGTCTATCAACAATTTTAATCAGATGATTAAAATCAATTATATAAATTTATTTTAATCAGATTTGTTTTCTTTTAAAATATTATAGGATAAAATCACATATTTTCTCAAACTTTAAAATGACATATAAAAATATTATAATCAAAGTTTAACATAATTACCAAATATTTAAATGTATTTAACGTACTAAATAAAAAGGCCTTTTTATGGAATAAAATTTTTTGATAGTCTCAAGCAATTTGCGTTGCATATTTTTATTTAAAAATTAATATATGTTCAGAAGAAAAGAAGATAGTCTATTTAAAAGAAATAAGAATTTTTTTACTTAATGGAGAAGTACTATTTAAAGGATATCATGCAAATGTAGTATTAAGAGGGAAAAATCAGTGTCAATAAATATTATTAGATGTGACAAAAGTTATAAAAATTTATAAAGAGATATCCTTAGTTGGTAAGAACTTTTCAGTTAAACATTATGAACGAAAAGTTTTCAACGTAAACCGGTGTCTCAATTTGTTGATAAATATAGAAATTATGCAACCCAGTGAGGGTTTAAATATGGTTTTATTGAAATATTTTAATTATTAAAATCATATCCATGTACTTGAATGAAGGAAGCTAAAATGTAAAATATATTTTATTATTTTTTTTTCTGGATACTTTTAATATTTTACTTCTTGAATGATTTTATACGCATAAACTTCAAAATAGTTATACTATACACTTTATTAGAAAACTGATTAACTCATATTGAAGCACACCGATTAAATATTTTTGAAAAATTTTAAAACTTCAATTACATCGTTAATATTGTGTAATTAAGTAGATACTAGCAAAATTTTGAAAAAAAAAGTTTTTAATTTTTTAAGTAAATAGTTGTCCTTTAAACAGGACATATTAGTAGGACACATAGTAAGGACATATAAAATGCATACATAAAATAATTTTATGAGCAAATATTTTATTTTACTTTAAAAAACTGTTTCTGTTGTACAAAAATACTCTATGATTTCTCCAATAAAAAGATAATAATAACGGTAAAATTCTAGATTATAAGATCACAATTCTTAAAGAATTTTTTAAATAGATTTTTTTCAATTAAATTTTAATTGGTTACTTGTTTTTTTGTTGTTGTTTATATGTTATATTTTTATGTATTTTAAAGACGTCATAACAAAATGCATCCAAAAAATCCTTACCAATTTTATTTAAAAAAATGTTTTATTAGCTGTCCTATTTATAGGACAGCGGTACAATGTGGGTTAAAGGGGGCTTGTTATTTATAATTATCTAATCCTGTAAATAAAATAATAATAGTAATAATGAATCAATGTGTGTTTTTATTTTGTGCTTATGGTTTGAATTTTTATACATTATTCACATAAAAATAGCTAACTATTTTATATTATTTTCATTATTTTTTATTTTACTGCGTCATGTAAAAGTTAATAGTAAATATGGTTACATGCATTTGTAACAGACTGTATATATAAAATTTTCACCACACGTTATTCTAAAACATTTATAGTAAATTAAAAACTTCATCAAAAATTGTACATAAATAAAACAAATTTAATAAACATGTAATCGAACAGCTCGCTTAAACTACTAAAACTATCAGAATTTATAAAAAACTGCTGTAGGTAGCAAAATCTTTGGCGATTTCTTCGACTATAAACTCTTGGAATGTTGCTAATATGAAAGTATCGCTATTGAATTTCAAAACTTTATTTGAATAAATAATTGATATTTTTCATATAAAAATGCTTTTTGGTGTTTTTAGTCAAATGTATTAAAAAGAGGTGCTAGTTCAGTAAAATCAGAGCATGATGACAGAGCTTCATGAGTAAATGTAATATTAGTAATGTGTTTAGTAATGTTATAAGAAAAAAGTATATAATTTGTTAATATGATAAATAAAGTGACATTAATTTTTAAGGATTTTATGAATTACAAATTGAAAAATACAATTAAATAACGACATGATTTAACAATATCTTGTATTTTCTAAAGAAATAAAGTTCTATAATTTTTGCAAGGTCTTGGGCACACTGATTTAGAAATACTGTGGTATGGGGAAGTTTTTTACAAGAAATCTCCGATTGCAACTAAAGGAGAATTTCATTTTTAAAAAAAAGGATGTATTTCGCCCATTTTAAAAAGAGCAGGGTGCTGCAACTTTAAAAAATGGCCTAGATGGAACAGTAAGTAATATCAGAATTAATAAAAACAGCAAATAAATATAATTTAGTTAGTGGCACAAATAACAAAACAAGCAAATATGGTTTGCAGCTCATCTTGCATTTGTACAAAGGAATAATACTATTAATCTCCGACGCTTTGGACAGAAGTGAAGATGACACTTTATGGAATGACGGAGATTCTTCATACACCGATTCATATTACAATAGTGGTACTGATACCTTCAGTGAAAGTGATTTATTATGAGAATTTTTTGTCAAAATTTTAACAAAGATTATTTGTAAATTTTACGTCTATAAAAATATTACCATAAAAAGAAAAATGGTATTTAATAAACAGCACATAGATTGGAAACATTTGATAAGTTACTAACTTTATTATAATGTGTTTTTTTTATACCAGTAATGTTTTAGCATTAGAGTGTACAATATTGTGTAGTAGATTTCCCCGCATAATAGTCGCACTTAGACTTTCAGAATGAAAAATTGGCAAAAAAAGTGCGACTATTACGCGAGTAAATACTGTAGTTGTTGAGCAGATATCATTCTTTCCTTCTTCTTTAGCTCCAATTTGCTGTAAATTTATTATTGAAAAAGCAGAATGAGAAAATATTACCTAATTATTCTTTTACTCTCAAAAGTTTTTTATACTTGCTATGATGTTTATAGAAAAGAAAGAATAGATTGGTTAAAGGTGAATTTCGTAAAAGGATCACGAAAAAATGCAAATTTCGTCAAAAGATCATGGAAAAAAGCGAATTTCATTTAAGAATAGCAAATTTTGTCAAAATTTTGTAGAAAAAACGCGAATTTCGTCAATAAACCGCATGAAAGGCGATTTTTTTAAAATAAAACGCGCAAATAAGGCGAATTTTGTCAAACGATCGCGAAAAAAAATTTTAATTTCTTCAAAAGGTAGTTGAAAAAAACGTGAATTTAATCTAAGAATCGCAATTTCGTCAAGAGATTGAAAATAAAACGTGAATTTCGTCAAAGGATCGCGAAAAAATGCAAATTTCGTCAAAAGATTGTGCAAAAAAGCGAATTTCACCTAGGAATAGCAATTTTGTCAAAAGATTGTAGAAAAAACGCGAATTTAATCAATGGACCGCATAAAAGGCGAAATTTTGTAAATAAATCGCGTAAATAAGGCAAATTTTGTCAAACGATCGCGAAAAAAATCTAAATATCTTCAAAAGGTCGGGGAAAAAAACGTGAATTTCATCTAAGTATCGCAATTTCGTCAAGAGATTGAAGGAAAACGTGAATTTCGTCAAAAGATTGCGAAAAAAATGCAAATTTCGTCAAAAAATCGTGGGAAAAAAGCGAATTTCATCAAAGAATAGCAATTTTTGTCAAAAGATTGTAGAAAAAACGTGAATTTCATCAATGGACCGCATAAAAGGCGAAATTTTGTAAATAAATCGCGCAAAAAGGCGAATTTTGTCAAACGATCGCGAAAAAATCTAAATTTCTTCAAATGGTCGTGAACAAAAACGTGAATTTCATCTAAGAATCACAATTTAGTCAAGAGATTGAAGAAAAACGTAAATTTCGTCAAAGCATAGTGAAAAAAAGCAAATTTTGTTAAAGCATAGCGAAAAAAAAGCGAATTTCGTCAAATGATACTGAAAAAACATGACATTTTGTCAATAAATCGTACAAATAAGGTGAATTTCACCGAAGGATTTCGAAAAAAACGTAAATTTCGACAAAGTATCGTGAAAAAAACATTCTGAAATTTTTCTGCGAACTTCAGAATTTTCTTTTACTTATAAT
The DNA here is from genome assembly GCA_963932465.1 of Maratus speciosus. Classification (NCBI taxonomy): domain Eukaryota; kingdom Metazoa; phylum Arthropoda; class Arachnida; order Araneae; family Salticidae; genus Maratus; species Maratus speciosus. Next base: position 230,922,271 of record OZ010789.1, read on the forward strand.
CACTCCTGCCTCCATTGTCATAGTTCATTGATTGAACTCGAATAGCGATTTCATTTTTCAATAAATGTATTGCATCTTAACGCTGTCACAACATTGTCATTGTAGTCACATATTCGTCACAAAAATAATGACAAAATCGTCACAAATTACACAATTTTCACAAAATTGTCGAAATGTGACTTCACAACATTGTCACTGTCGTCACAGAATCATCACAGTGTTAATGACAATTTCGTCACAAATGACACATATTTCACAAATTGGTCACACCGTGACTTCACAAATTGGTCACAATGTGACGTCACAAATGAGCTCTAAAACGGCCATAACGACCTCACATTCTAGTCACTGTGACTTCACATCGACGTCACGTGACGTCACATCGACGGTCACAAAGTCACAGTGTGACTTCACAACGACGTCGCCGTAACGTCACCATGCCTTACGGGTCTGTGACTGGTTGCGCAATCTATCCACAAACTGGCTATTTATGAGGACTGCGTCTACCTACCCCTGTAGCAAACTAGCCGAGGTCTCCCCTACTGCACATTAGAAGGAAGATAATGCAACATGCAGATGATGTTGCATGAAATGATAAAATTAAATAGTGCGATATTTGCATTTTGCAACATAAGAATAACATCACTTTTTATTACAGATTTTCAATGAAATCAAAAACTGTTCAGAATGTGACAGTATTTTTTTTATCAATTTATAAATAACAGTAATTGAAACAAACAAACAAACAAAAAACCCATATTATTATAACTATACTGTCTTTAACATCCTTATGGTATTTTTTTCTAAATTATCCGCTATTTTTAATTACAAAATATTACTGTAAATATACTTTATAAATTATACCGTAAGTTTAAAATATAGTACCAAAAAAATTTCTGCATATGCTATATGTAATCCTACAGTATAAAACACGAAAATAATCAAAATATTTTGGGGGTGTTGCAGTATTTCGTTTTCAATTTAGTTCCATTGCAAACATTTTGGAATATTGGTGCACCTAACAACCCTAGGTATCGTCATCTGTTTTTCTATTTATATGATCCCTTCAATCTTCAAAGGAAATTTTAATTAATGTTCATCCCAAGGAAATTTATTCATACTATAAGAATTTCTGAAACATTTGTAATATATTTGAAATTAATTCATATGGGTTGATTAAGAGGCCCTTTAAAATATGTTAGTTAATGCACCTATAAAACGCAAAAATAATTTAAATATTTTGGGAGAGGGGGGGGGGGGTTGCAGCGTTTCATGTTTAATTTAGTGTTAATTCAAAAATTTCGACTATTGGTGCACCTAACATCCCCAGATATCTGCATCTCTTTTTCTTTTTATATGATCCATTCAATATTCGAATGAAGTTTTGATTAATCCAAAAATAGTTTATTTATAAAATGCAAAATGTAACTTACAAGTACTATATAACAAAGACACTTTTCTTTTTTTTTTCTATTAGTGGATTATCTCACTTCATCCACAATTTACTGCAAAATCCAATATTTGTAATAAAAGTAAACGTTGTTCTACTTAAAAAAATCAGCTGTTTTAATAACAATAACATTCACTTTCAAAATAAACGTGTTTATCAAATGTATATCAACATATTCTGATTAAAAATACTTTTTATCATTTTTTAGTTGCATGAATATGGTAGCCATTTGCTATAACTAGGCGTAAATCCAACAGAGTAAAAAGTTTCCAATCTGTGAATCGAACCCGGGTCATTGGCATAATGCACCAATGCTCTAATTACTGAGCTACTCAGACGATACCCAAACTGGCACCCCTCAGTATTTTTATGTTCGCAAGACTGTATATGCAACACGAGAGGAAAAATATTCATGAACCACTATTCTGAGGAAGAAAAGACGCGAAATTAATCGTATCATCTTTTAAAATTCAAAGAAAATAAAAATCAATATTTTCGGTCGTATTTGCAAACTTCAAGATTATATTTTATTAAGTTTTAAAATCCATACCATTGTGAAAGATTACATATGTTTAAGAAAACTCTATTCGAACAAAAAAGGGAGTTTTTAAATAAATATTGGAGTTTGTATCTTTGTACATAATTCTTGTCCGTTTTGTATTTAAGAAAATTTATTACTAATGATGGCTTTACAGAAAAAACGAAACATCAAGTAATATTTTTTTGTGATTTTAATTTTTACACCTGTGTTTAAAATCATGGAATAAAATATACGTTAGTTAGCAACCTTTTGTGCGTAAAGTCCTTTATTGTTATTGGAATTTAATTTACCTTTCAATGTATTTGGAATTTGCATAAGAAAATGCTAAAAAAAAAAAAAACATAACATAGTCTTAATAAATATTTGAGATCAAACGTATTTCTTTAAATGCGGAAATATTCAGAATGTATACATATATAATACACGCTCACTTATTTATAACGTCATTTCTTGATTGATAGGAAAATAGATAAAAATATTGAGCATTAGAAATATTCCGTGATCTAAAAAGATTTGAACTCTTCAAACATTCATTTTTATAATTCTACGATAATATAATCACTGCTGTCAAGTGCTTTTTATAAACAAAGATTATTTTGTGTTTTTCGTACGCAATAAAATAACTTTAACAAATAAACTAATTTCAAAAGAAAAAAAATCAAAGAAATTATAAACATTTAGGCGTTAGATTTTAAGCACAGTCTGAATACACACAAGTATAGCAAATTGTTTCTTTTGAATGTGAAACGTGGTACAAAAATATATTTTTGATTCTAAAAATTTCATACATAACCATTGTTTGGGAAATTATTTTTTTCTTTCATGTATACCATGAAATTAAACACAGAAAGTGCATTTCTATTTCCATTTTTTTTTTTTTTTTTTTTTTTTTTTTGGAATAATGCCATTGCTTTTGACGTCGTAAATAAAATTAAATATTTACACATTTAGATAATAAATCCCGAAGGATTGTTAAGAATAAAAGAAAATACCCATCTTTTTCTTATGAATATATTTTTTAAGATATCCCATTATATTACGAAGAATTTTATTTTATCTAGAGTTTCAAATATTTTCCAAAGCAAAATCTATTTCTCATAAAAAAATGATGCTATTAAAGTATTACTTGTATTGATATTTAAAACTATTTACTATTTTAGAGAGCGCATAAGTTAGATACTTACATAAAGATAAATTTAATAGGATTTTAAAACTTTTACAACATTTGTACTCAGTCTAGTTATTTTTTAAATTTCGAAAAATTAATAGATTAATTGATCTAATCTTTTAAACGCTGCTTCTGATCTAAAAACAATTCATTATCTATTTAGAGAGATGATGGAAACCCTCCAAAGGCCATAAGTAAATTTATGTATAATATATTTCAAATTATTATGTTGTAGTGTATTGCTTTGCATAAAAGGCTAATAAAACATATATTTAATAGTACTTGTGATTAAGTACGTAACACATATTTATGATCTCATCTCGGCAACAAAAAATAATCAAAATCTCGCAAATATCAATTTAACGCGTAGTTAACTTTTAAGATTCAGGCACACAAAAAATATGAGACTTATTGCTTTTTTTGCATTTTTCCAAAAAGAAAAATGAAGATAGAACTATATAACACTTTTCTTGTTTGTTGGGGGTGTAAAACTTTGATATTTTATGGTAAATGTTGCACATAAAGGAATGTTCCTGTTATAAATTTTAATAGCATCAAATGTAAGCGTTGTAGAGTGGTGGCTTAATGGGACAAACAAAGAGTAACTCAAACAGTTTTAGATAAGCGCATGCTCAAGTACTGCTTTGTTATTTACTCGTTGGCAGTGCACATACGCAAAATAGTAATTCCTGACCGTAAAACGTTATTTCTGTGCAGAAGATTTAAAAGCCGTTAGAGCCATACGATTTTTTGCTTTGGGGCTTTATAAAAGATCGTGTCTACCTTCCAGCACTGCTCAATTATTTGCGAGAGTTGATACACAGAATTGAAGAGGCTAATTACTTCCATTACTGCGGACTTGTTAACCGAAGTGCGGGAAGAATTGGACATTAGGTTGGATGTGTGCCGTATAACTAAAGGTGCACATATGGAACATTTGTTAGAAAAACTAGGTAAGTTTACCTTCCGTTTGATATATGATTTGATGTAAGTTTTCTCAACTAAACTGCTATGATATACTATTGAACCTGGGGCATTCTTTTATGAACACCATATATCATAATATAAATTCAGATAGATAATGGACTTCATTGTATGATTAGGCAGTTCAAAATTCTAATAAATGTGCCACCGTCTATATTCACTTAAAATCTAATCCAAGGCGTACTTACAAAGACGCGTCACCTGCAAGTGACAATGGAAGTTGGCGGTTTAAAATGAATATTTTCTCTTTTAATTTATAAGCGCTAAAACTTGTACTGATATGGGACAAGCATTTCTTACAAGGAATGTCTCCATACTGGGCATACTCAGAATATTTTGAAAAAAATATCAATTAAACTACTTATGTATGTAATAAAGGATCAGTCAAATTTAGCGGCGGAATTACAGTAGAAAGTCTGTAAAAAAATAAAATACTTTCGAGTATTTGGCGCGAAAAGACGAAAGCGTCACGCGATTTGGCGAGCAGTACTTTTCCTCGCCAAAAGCAAACGATTTTAATGCATCTGAAAATTGTTTGTTAATTGATTTTTAGAATGCGTGTAAAAAGTATTTAATGAATTTAAACATAAATAATGAGAGAGTTTAATAAATAAATTTTTTCGTATTACATATTTATGTTGCTTGTTACTTAATTGTATTACTTTAAAAACAATTTTATCTATAAAAAATACTTTTATATATATAAGCGTATTCCAAAATAAAGGCAAGATTCATTTAGCAGTTATTCATTTCAAACCAATGAATTCGTCGTTTCCATAGAAACAAAATTGAACCGACAGCGATCAATTGGACTTAATTTTGAGATATTGAAACAATTTTAATTTTGTTTTAATTCATAAAATTTGATATTTAACTTTCATTATAAATACATATATGACAAAACTACAGCTAAATCAAACTAAAACTGACAAAACTACAGCTATTTAAGTTAAATTTATTTAAACAAGTTCAATATGAAATATTTTTATCTTAAAGAGTATTCGACATGAAAAAGTATTTTTCGAAATTTCATTTCATCGCCAACCGATGATAAATCGCCAAATAAACGAAAATTTCATTATTTTTTTACGAATGTTCTGTCGAAGTTCCGCCAAAAATTTTTTTATAAACATATATATCCACATGAGACGAACACTCTGTAATTTTTTCAGATTTTTCTTAATATGCCCGTATGGAGACCTTCCTTGTTAGGTACATAAATCATATTTTCAAATGAAATATTAACTTTTTTCACGAAAAAGCCTTCAGTCAAGAAAATAATTCATAAGAAATTTATATTTAAAAATACCTCAGGTATTTTCTAAGTGATGTAAAATCGATGATTATCATTAATATAGACTCAGCGTCTAACAGTATGAAAATCTGTGCGTTCGTCATGATACAGTTCAATTACTAGTAAAGTTAAAGAAGTATTTTAAGGATTTGAGGATAGTTTATATTTGAATTTCGCTAGTTACTTTTCAAATATATGGGTCTTGGCGAAAAAAGGACACTTTTCATGCATATTTTCTAGCAACCTGTTCATTGTTTCAATGTTTTTCAATATTTGTACAATTTATGCAATAATAAGCCTGTTATCTATTTTTATATGAATTAGAAGTAAAATGTACATAAAAATCAATAATAATATTATATACAGGTGAAATGTATATATGCAAATGTATATATGTGTAAATGAAGCGGTCAAAAATATTTTGACAAAGACAATTATTGACTTAATTAAAAAAAAAAAAATACAAAAATCTATCATTTACTTTATTTAATCGTATGCGATGTTTTACAGATATTTAGTAAATTAACTGTCATTTGATGGAAAATAACGCGGAAACCAAGAAAAATCAGAAAAAGGATAAATCACAAGTATTTTGACAAAAAAAAAATGATTTTAACACAATAATTATCAAATATACTAATGAGTCAGTCAATATTTAGTAGCATATCCCCTGGCCCTTATGACAGTCTAACAACGCGTCGACATTAATTCGACTAATTCTTGTATTCGATCCTAAAGAATTCGACCACGCTCATATTTAAGAGCTTTGAAAACTTATTTGAATAATTTTTGCATCTTACTGAACGATCTAACTCCTCCTACATCGGACTTTCGCTTTACTACTCTAGATCCTTGACTTTTCTGCGCTTCATAAAATCACTTACGTACTTCGATTTGTGTTTCTGGTCATTATCTAGCTGCAAATACCGCTGAGTAGGCATGTTTTGTTTAGCTTACGATAGCATATGAGTATTTAATGTATCAGCATACATGAGCCTATCCATATTCCAATCAATTCGAACTAAGTTTCCAACTCCGCTGAGTGAAAAAAAAACCCAATCCATCATATTGCAGGCTTCATGTTTTATAGTGGGTACTTGTTATCGAAAGTCATATTTTTTTTTGTTTTTAGGATGTCGAGTGACTTGATTCTATGAGATAATACTAAATTAAACTTATTTTCATCTCTCCACAAAACATTAGACCATTCTACACTTCTTCACGATTTATGCCGTTTTGCAAATTGAAACCTAGCCTTCCTATTCTTAGTAGATAACAAACGCTTTTTGCTGGTTTTCTTCCATGTGAACCATAGAGGTTTAGGCGTCGTTTGACAGTTGAAACGTGTATGTATATGCCGTAATTTTGTTTCATTTTTTATTATTACAACGGATTACGACAATCACTTGTAGATATCATTTTTATAATACAGTCAACATTGAAAGTTGTTTTCTTCATATGGCCACTTCGAGGCTTATTTTAGATGTATTTCTGTGTATCAAAAACTTTATTCCGTGTAATAACAAGTTGCCGAGACACGTTAAATGAACGAGCAAATTCTGCTTGCAGTCTACCTTTCTTAAATACATTTAGAACGGTTTTTCCAGAATCACTGGAATATTCCATACATTTCGGTATTTAAAAATAATCACAATAAGTCAATATATACACTAATCGAAATTATAGTACCACTGACACTTTAAACAATTATATGCAAATTGATTGTCAGAATACTTTTCAGCTAAGAAGGAAGCATATTTCTTCGGTGACGCCAAATGTAAAGAAACAAATTGAAACTTAATACATTTTAATAGCTGCAGTCGTAGTATTCTCAATTATAGGGAATATATTTTATTTTATATTTTTATATTAAATAAAATAAGAGAGAATATAAGGTTGTCAAAATACTTTCGAGCGCTACTGTATATATATATATATATATATTACAAAAATAAAAATGTTTTGCCAAGGTTAACATTATTCTATATAAATTTCCTCTTTAATAATCTTCCATATATTATCCCGACTTATTAAATTAAAACCCTATTCTTAAACTATTTTTTTAATCTCCATATGTAAAGGTATAAGATCTTAATCCATCTAATAATATTATTCCAAATTCCGTAAATCTAAAAATGTCGCTAACTACTTATATTCCTTTAAGAAAACCCTTTTATTATTTTAATCCCTATTAAAATTTGTTATTATTTCACGGTCTATCAAACCCCTCTAAATTCTTTATTTAATTGCTAAAATATCATAATTCATAATTTTAGAAAGACCCCCACGGAAGGCACTGTCCCTCCCCCTTCGGGCCTATATCCGTACACAGTAAAAAATTAAACCTATTTTAGAATGTCACCCAAAATGAAACAACACCCATATTAGCTTTCGAAACTCCAATATGGGCTGTAATATACCTATTTAAGGGTATGAGACCCGTAACAGGTCTTAGATCTCTCCAAATTGGGTGAAAACGGTTACATATTCATAGACACAGCTTTGCGATACCCAGTATGGGGACAGTGAACACCCAAATTGGATTACAGCTCTGCTGGTATGAGCATGAGCAGCGGGCGCTGATTTGGGTAACGACTACTACCCATTTATCTTGATTCGGATAAATAGCAGCGTCACTGCGCGCCATGTTTGATTTCTTCATTTCGTCTGTGTTGTATTTGTGTGGCGTCTTGTTTACGAGTTCGAATTCTTTGGATATTTACAGAAACCTCGCTGTACCATTACTGGATTTATTCGGGTATTTATTGAATTGTTTGTTACTTTATGTTATTGTAATGTTATTTGTATAAATGTTGACCTAACAAATTTGTTTTGTTACATTCCCATTTACACGCGTTCCACTATAAATGAAAGTGGATTTTATGAGTTCGCTGCAACATTATTGATTGTCATCAGGGCCGAAACTAAGGGGGAGGGGGGCAGATGGGATACATTATATAACATTTCCAATATAAAACAGTATTAAAAAGTCTAATATAATCTCAAAAAAGTATTTTTATTTTTTATTAACTGTGTACTGTTATTTTTGCTTTAAGTGACATAGCACAGAGGAATAACAAAACTCAAAGACTTCTTTCTTTGTGATTGATCATGAAAAATTTTTGGTTAACTAAATTGTATATTTTCTTATAATTTACTGGCTACAGATTTTTCTTTCTTTTTTATGAAGTTTTTAATTTAGACAGGTGAAAAAAAAATTGCCTGCTCCATAAAATATTAAAAATGAATGTTTTAATGCTGTTCTATATATAATTTTTCATAATTTGTAACATATTTTGTGGTGTTTTTTTCTTCTTTTTTATAGAGCAAAAAAGGACCCAAATGATATGTTTGACATTGTTTTGAATGTATTTTTGTTTCATATTTTTTAAGAATAATAATTAAAACATTAAAATCTGTTTTTTAGACAAAGATTTGAAGATTAAATGCAAATGTCATAAAAGATTAAAACATATAATTATATGAAAATAAGACTAGAATAAACTATAGAACTCCACAGTTTTTTAAGGTATGATTAACTGTAACTCGGTTCCATTTTAACCCTTTAGTACGCAGCTTTACATATATGCAAACAACAGTGTTTTGAATTTAATAGATTTTTTTATTCGTATACACCTAATTCACACCAGAAAATTAAAGTAGCAAAATTTACTTTAATTAATAACAAACATTCCGTATTTAAATAAAGTGAAATTAACCATTGAAACTTTCTGGTGTAAAGTCAGATTCTCTGAACTACGTAATTTCTAGAACGTATTATATCATGGGAATTAAAGGGTTAAAGGTTCAGTTTTATAAAATATATAATTATATAAAATAACGTATTTGGAGATATACTTATTAAAATATTTACTAATTTCCAATATTTTAGCGTAAAACAGCCACTCGATAGTAATTTTATCAGAAGTGCAACAGAAGAAAAGATTGACGTATTATATAAAAAATGTATCTCTGATTTTTTTCATTATTTTTCCCGTGTCATAAACCTTTCAGAGAATCATATATAATTTTTTCGAAACAAAATAAAAAATCGCGCATTTAAGGGTTAAGCATGGATAATGACAGAATACCTAAATATTATAATTCACATATAAAATGCCACAAAACCATGCATGAGATAAATAACAATTATGCTTTCGGCATTCGATATAGCGGTCAAAATCACCCCAATTGGTCTTTCTAATGTTAAAAGTAAATTTATTGCTTGTGGTGAGAATTATATTCTATCAAAGAAATTTTTTAACTTTTAAAATGACAAAAAAAAAAAAAAAAAAAAAAAAAAAAAAAAATACAAATTAGTGTTTCAATTTTCTTTTAATGTGACAAATTAAAGAAATTATAAAAGCTGGTAGCATAACACATTTAACTTGATAAGTTATCTCATAAGAAAGTCGTAATTTTGCTTCAAATCAAGATCTTCAGCAGAAAGATTCTAAATATGATAGAAAAAAATTCCAAAGGTGCCGAGAAAATTATTTAATTATTTATTATTGGAATCTCGATCGAAATTGAGCTAATTGTTTAAATCGAAATTCTTTAAATCGAAATTGAGCTAATTGTTTTATATTTAAATATCAATAATTTATTTATTTATTTATTTATTTGGGGGGGGGGTATTATTTTAACTTCGACATTTTAATCTTATCCCTTAATAAAAGCACTAAAGTCTATGGAGTTAATTAGGATGTTAATTAACATTTAAAATAAATTCCTATACATTGTATCAATCATTTGGGGTGTGTTCAAAATAATAGGTACTAAATATGCCAAGAAAAATATTTCAATTTATCCAAATTGGATGTTGAATTTATCCTTAAACAGGTATTTAAAGGCACCCAAATTGAGTATTAATGTGTCCTAAAATATATATTTAGGATTGTGCAAAATAGATGTTAGCATGACCAAATAGGGTGTTAAGTATTCTCCAAAATGGGTGCTTAGTAATATTCAGACTGGGTGTTAAGATATCCAAATTGGATATTAAACACTGCCTAAAATGGATTCTGAGTGGTGTCCAAAATGTGGCTTAAGATACCCAAAATGGGTATTTAACGGTGTCTAAAATGGATACATAGTGATAACCAAAACAGGCATGGATCATGACCAAATTTGGTATAAACCCAAATTGGGTAACCTCAACCTAAGAATCTTTCAACCCAAATTGGGTTTTTTTTACCTATTTTAGGTCTTATTTTTTTCTGTGTAGTGCTGATAGTTGGCCGTCATAAACACAACCAACCAACCATAATTCATAATTTATCCAGCCTAAAAAACCTATTTATTTAAAATCATTATTTTATTAAAATATCAATGTGTCTACTATAACATTTCAATGTTTAAAACTTATTCCGAGGCAATAAATTCATTTTTTTTTCTATTAAAATTATCGTATGACGGGAAAAAACTAATTTTAGCTTCAATCTCGATGTCAGGGATTAATTTGTGTTTGCGCCTTGTGCACCTGGTTTGATTATAGAGAAGATTCTAGAACAATATTTTCGCGTTAGGAAGTTGATTTACTTCGATACCATTCCACCGGAAATGGAAATAAATCCCTCTTAAAAGCGATATGACTGGAAAAAAGAAATCAGCTGATATGTGTTTTATTGTTGAGCCGAGATAGTTTCAATACAGGTGCACAGCCAGATACGATGTGTAGAAGTGTGTAAAACATGTAATGTAGAAAATAGAGGGAATAAGTGTGGGAGGTCGGCATCAAGATGAAATGTTTATTGAAATTTTGAAAGTAGATGCGAAGTTCCTTTTTTCGTCAAAAACTTCGGTTAACACTTTGAGATGATGAATCAATAATCTTATTTACCATCGATTACTTCAAGCATTTTCCAAAATGAATCTTCCTGAAAAATATAAATAAAGTGTGGATAATATCACATTGACTGCATCATTTATGTGTTTCGTCAATGTTCTTCTTCGCATGACTAACCGTTCAAAAATTGTGCGAATAATTTCAGAATTGTCCTCTATTGTCTTTACACAATATAAGTATATATATATATATACGTGGCCAGTCTGAAAAATACCCTACCTTTGGTTGAAAAAAAAATTATAAGTTATCTGACGGGAATAGTACCGTAATCCTCTTCAGAGTAGGCGCCCTGTGCCTCCACACACTTAGCCCACCGTTCCTTCCACCGCATAAACACACCTGAATGTTTCTTTTGGAATGATGTTTAACTCTGCCGTCGCGTTATGTATATCGCATCACTTCTCTCAAAACGGGGTACTTCCTATGGTGCCTTCAATTTCGAAAACAACCAGACTCATTAGAAGCCGTTTCTGGAGAGCAGAGAGGTTTGCGAACGATTGAAATTCTTTGATTTGCTAAGAAAATCTGAATAATGCAAGATGAATAATCTAGAGCATTGATGAACCTTAAGATTTGTTTTGTTTTGAGAATCACTAAGCTTTGACAAAATTTGATGCAGTACCTTTGCCAGACTCGTTCAGTCATCTTGAAAGAAATGAAAATCCGACCAACACGTATGGCATAACCTAACTCGGTGGCCAGCAGGCAACGGCTGGCTCACTGGAGTGAGAGGAAAAGTTCAAGTTTGCGCATTAAGCTTTCTCCTTCCAATGTCACAGCACCGTATTAGAATCACTGTGTGCAAGGGAAAAATCAAGTTCGGATAGTTATCAGCCAGACATCGTATATATATATGTATATTTATTTAAATACATATATAAAGAAGCATAAAATTTTTTGTAGGTTTGTTTTTATAGTCGTTTATGTTATGATTTGGTAAAAAATCTCACTTTCTGAATATCGAATGGTGCCAAGCTCTTTTATAAAAACACCTAAGCCGCTATACTGGGAAAGTACCATTTGTTACTTATATTACATTTTATAACTATAACCTTGGGATTTTCTTTGTTTTACAAAGGATATCTATTTAATTTAAACATAAGATCACGAGCGTGCCTGAGTAACGTGTGGAAAACTGAAAGAAAATTATCTTTTAATCACTGATTAGAGATTTTTAAACCTGCTTATAACTAATCAAAACTTGATCATATTTGCGTCGCACTCAGGCTATTTTAAGATGAATCAACATAATTTATCAAAGAAAGAAATTAAAAGGATATTGATTATATCTGATTTTTTGTGGGTGTGTGCTCATCCTTAAACTCCACCATACATTTAAATTTGCGTATTTATATACATATTCCTTCTTTAAATACAACTTTCTAACTTTCTTTCTTCATTATGAGGATAAAGTTCGCAAAAAATATTTTAACTTTTTTTTTTTAGACGCTGTTTGAAATTTCTAAACTAAATAAAAAAAATTGTTCTGTTCGTCACACTTTTCATCTTTAGATATGTTTTAAGTACTTTCTGTAAAATATGGATTCAACAGTTGCTTTTAAAATTTCTCATAAATTTATAAGAGGGCCAAACTGTAAGTTTTGAGGTTTGACTTAACGCTAAATCTTAATCTTGCTAAACGTTTCCAACAGCAATGCGCTATTAAATGCGAATTTAACAAGAATAAAGTGCTTCAAGCCACACATTTCATTGATTAAATGAAAGATATACTTTTATATCCACATCAGTTGCATCTTGAGATTTAAAGCAACGACCATGTATTTGAGAAGATGCATTATCACAATAAAAATGGTACAGCAAAATTGTACATTTTAACATTGAATTGAATGATATTCCCGGAGATATAAAAGAAAGCTTTACGAACGAAAATCCGATAACACGTATTCCAAATTAAAAAAAAATCATTTACCGATATTTATAAATGAGATTTATTACCCGTTAATATTTCATCTTACAAATGTAATAAGACATTTCAATAACTCGCATTTCCATGTACTATAAAAGTGTAATTAAATTCCTATAACCTTATTATTCTTTTATTTATTTATTTATTTTAGGGGTGCTGATTTTTATAATTTATGTTAAGATCTTACATTTGGAATTACATAAATGTTAGCTCATTCCTTTCCATATTAAACATTTTTTTTCTAAGTAAAACTTTTATTCGATAAGAAATCTCCTTTTCACACAGGGTTGCCAGCCTCCATTTTTATTTCGAAACTTCAAATTCGCCTTTTTCTCGTAAACTTCAAATCTCGCAAACTTCGCAAACTTCAAATTCGCAACATTTTGAAAGGGAATTCTTTACGCTATGTAATGACAAAATTTCTCTCATTAGATAAAGATTAAAACAATACTTTTCATTTTTATGTAGAATTCGGGACAATAGAAACCAAACCGGCAACCCTATTTTCACATACTGTTTTATCTTTCCTGAGTATCGCCCTGATCCGATGAGAACGAGCCCGACATGGATTCGGGCTCAATTATCTAACTAGTCTTTTAATTTATTGTTTCACTAATTTGCATTAGGAAAACATATTGACATTTCAGAAACATAACTGTAGTCTAAATTTCTTAAAGTTTTTAAAATCCTTTAAATATTAGTTTAAAATGTTAATGAATTTCTCTTGACTGTGTATAAAGAAAAAATCTATTTCATTCTGATGTCTTTGCATGGTCAGTATTAGTAGCATAAAGAAGTCAGGGAATGTCCCTTGTCCATTTTATTTTTCTGCATGAAGACCTTTTCCAGAATTATTGCAAAACAGAAATAACGTCTTTTTGTCATAGCTGCATAATAATATTTTAAAAGGATACGAATAGCGAATTTTGCAGATTTTTGCCAGTGATTTGGTATAAATAATGAATTTTCTATTATAAACATATTTTCTGGAACATGAAAATGACGAAACTTTGTCAGAAGAGTGTATATGGAAAAATTACATATTTATATCTAAGAAGAGATATTAAATGAGAAAATTGACGACGAAACAATTTAAAAATGATAACAGTAACTGCATATTTATGCATTAACGCGTTTACGCGTTTTTTATATTGCTGCGAATTTTTTATATTGGTTTCCGGCGAATCTTAAGGCAGAGGCTCCGAAAAATGATCTTAAACTCATTTTTAGCTAGTATTGAAAAGCAATAAAAATACTCTATTCTTGCTCAATTTTTTAAAAATATTGTTGAAAAAAGTATGTCTCCCGACTTTTATAGGTAGTTTTATATTACATTAATTTAAAATGAAAATGATGAAAAACGCCTTGTCACTATGTTATATTGTAATGTTACATACACACACTCTTACATAAATTATGTATATGAACTTGTATTTTGATTCGAAAGTACTGTAGTTATCTGATACCTCTTTATAGGAAATTCCATTAAAAGTTGCAATATTAAATTCTCAAAGTATCACATAATGATTCAATAATTTTTTTTTCTTTTTCAATTCATTTACATCCCTATATATTTTCTCATTTAATTGTTTTTCCAATTGTTTTTCTGCTTTTATTGTATGCTGGTAGCCCTAAATTCGTATTACTATATTTTGTATGGCTAATACGAAGATGAAACCATACACTCTATTTGTAGTGCCAAGGTATTTAGGGCCTGAGAATTCTGCCTAGATTCTACAAATTTGAATTATATTTTTTTTATTCTAATTTTAGCTATATTTTTTGTGGTAATTATTTTTTTGTTTTTTAAGGGTTTTATATATATATTTATATATATGGCGTATACTTGGACAATTTAATTGTATTTGATAGCGCTCATTAATCCATTCTACTTCGTTTAACTATTCTTTTATGCTATTTTTCCGGCAATTTTTCATGTCGATGCGTTTCACAAGAAATAAATTGTTCAGTGTTTATAACGACGTTTCTGAAAATTAAGCTTCATGAATGCAAAACCAATAAGACGTTACGAGAAAAGTTTAATGTTTCCCCTTCCTTTTCCGCATTTTCATAAACAAGCCTCATTGAATCTTTTAGTTAATGCTTCGACCCATAATCAAAATAAGACAACATTCTGTAAAATATTTTCCTTCTACGTCTTTCTCTTAATGTTCCAACAGTCAGTTTGTAACACGTAAAGACGTATTTCGAAGCCGAAAATGTAATGGAATGATTTCAGTAGAATGAATTCTCCGTGAGTTTGGATGACTGCTAATCTGCATCTATTTAAGTACATGGGATTCGCACGTGTAAAGGAATATCTTTGGTAAATGCGGTGTGGGATTATTTGTGTGCCTGAAACATTTTCTGTAATGAGATTTTAAAAACGGATGCGGTTATTTGGGAAAAACGACTTTGAGGCAATTAAATTTAAATCTAATATTAAAATTTACATTGTTTACATAATAGATAGAACTATTAAATAGAATACTTCTGATACTTGTATACAAAAATACATGTTGAACATCTCAATTAACAATTAAAATATGTTCGGTTTACAAAATTGCAATATTAGTTGGAAAATACATTATTATTATTTTTTTAAATCTCTTATTTTAAAGTGTTTTTCTTACTAATAAATGCAATTCGCTAAACGAGAAAAGAAATGACGCATTTCAATTTTGAATCCAGTTTTAAACTTTCTGCAGAAAATTACCTTTTTTGCCATGACAAACAAGAAGAAATTTATACTAATAAATGAACAAATCGCCCTGTGTGTGTGTGTGTGTGTCTGTCTGTCTCTCGGCGATAGCTAGCAAAATCTACGGCACGTACGAGGGTCTAAAATTTTGGGAGGAAAGTCAAAAACCTCTCCTGAGCTTCATAATTTTAAATTTCTAATAATGAGTTGAGAAATTAATTAAAAACCCCAAATTAAAAGAATGGAAAAGTATTCATAATTCAATAAAAGCATAGGTTATTATGAAACCGCGGAATCAAGTCTCCCTCAGGTCTTCGCAACCGATGAGATGCGTTCTTCGAGCGGGACTGAAAATTATTTGAAAACAACATGTGACTGAAGAGACTAGGCAATTTTCCAGTTCTATAGATTTTTTTTTTTAATGTTACATTTATAAATTTGAAATTATCATATTTATGCGGGTTTTTTTTCTTTTCTTTTTTTTAACGCTGAATCCAAATATGTAATTTTCATTGAAATCCAGCTGCAATTAATGAATATACATTAATTAACAGTTTTAAATTATCGTGCCATTTTATCGGAAATCGTTTGAGCATAGACAGCTGTCTGTGAAATCGATTTTTAAAGGAAAAATAAAGCAATCACCTTTTTCACGCGAGACATATTTTGTATTTCTTTTGTAATATTTGCGAAAACAGGGAGGGGAGGCGAGAAGAACTTTCCATTTATTATAGAAATTAGGCCACATGAAAAAGGTTTGTTTTGTTGGGCATGGAAATATGAATAACGGATTTTGCAGATCGTGGGCAGCACGCCTGATTTACAGGGTTGCATCCGCTGTGTGCCCGTTTCGGTGTTTCGGGTTTTCATATTAAACACATTTCGACCTCTGATGGTAGAAGGTGGAACCAAAGGATTTTCACAAATTGCTTAATTAACGTCACCCCCTCGAGTAATATGTCTGCGGAAAATTTGAATAACGGATTTTCGTTTGGATATAGGTTTGTTTAGAACCAAGTTCCAATTTTCACCGCCATGTGGCGGTGAAAATTGGAACTAACAGAGTTTCCAGCTCATGCGCGGAAGATTGAATAATACAAATTTAAGCTTCATTTAAGAATATAATCAGGAGACCGGACAACGCCGGGAAAGTCAGCTAGTAACATAATAAATATCTTTAAAAATCAATATCGTTGCTGTGCAAAGAAAAGGAACATTACGTTTTTTTAAAACTCTAGATCCAGTTCCATTTTAAATCTACCTTTGTTGTTGTGGTGGAATCGCCATACTTATAAATTGTCCTATGGTGATGAAAAAGAAAAAAATAATTTTTTTTATTATATCATAATGTACCATATTCATATTGAATACAATTATCGAACAGCACAAGATGACTGATAATCTACATTATTTCAATACGTAGGAATTGCACGTGTAAAGAAATATCTTTGGTAAATGCGGTGGGAGATTATTTGCGTGCCTGAAATATTTCCTGTAATGGGATTTTTCAAACGGATGCGATTATTTTGGAAAAATGACTTTGAGCCAATTAAATTTAAATCCAATATCATAATTTACGAGGGTGGTTCAATAATATTGTCCCTACTGTACATAAAATATTTGTACTGCGATGGTTGTTGGGGAATATAGAAGTCTAATATCTTAGATGTCTATATGCTCAAATTCAGAGCCGTAGCTGCTATATTCCCATAGTTTTGAGGGAGGAGTGAAAGGGGGGAGAGTGGGGGTGGAAAACTGATTTTTAGCTTATAGGGCTAGATTTGTGACAGTGGATGAGACGTAACTACTGTCGTTCGGACTCGGGATCATAGTGGTGTAGTCATATCACATCCACTGTCACGAATGTAGCCTCATAAGCTCCAAACATGCATTTCACCCTCAGCCCCCTCCTTAAAATCTCCCCGAAAAATAGGTCTTTAAAACTTCACTCCTCCCTCCAAAACTATATTAATATAGTAACTACGGTTCTGAAATTGAGCATGTAGGCATTTAAGAGATTCGGATTCGATATTCCATATCAACCATCGCAGTACAAACATTTTATATACAGTAGGGACAATAATTATTGAACCAACCACGTACTTTGTATACATAATCGATAAAAGTATTAAACATAAATCTTCTTTGAAGTACAAGGTGTCCATAAAGAATGTCCCAGTTTCAATGGCATATTAAAAAGTTTTAGTTATACTATTTACAACAAATCGTAAATCAAATTGATGGTAACCTGGCGTGGTTTTTCTTACAAATGTTATGTGCTCCTTTAGTCATATAACACACATTCAACCTAAAGCCATATTCTTCCCGCACTCCGATTAAAAAGTCCAGAATAATGAAGCAATATCATCTTCAATTCGGCGTCTCAACTCTAGTAAATCATTAGGTAACGGCGGAACGTAGACACGATCTTTTTTAAAGCCCCAAACAAACAAATTGCATGGCTCCGACAGCTTTTAATTCTTCAGCCCAGCAATAATTCTTTACGCTCAGGAGTCGGCATTTTGCGTACGTGGCACAGCAAGCCAGGAAATAAAAAACAGTACTCACGCATGCGTTCATCTAAAACTGTTTGAGTTACTCTTTATTTATGACATTAAGCCAACATTCTACAGCGCGTACAGTTGATACAATTAAAATTTATAACTGGGACATTTTTATGGACAAGCTGTACCACATAAATCTTTGTAAAGTTTTACTACTATTTTATGCCTACATAGATTTTTTTATGTTTACTTAAAGCTGAGATGCATTTTATGAACTCTTCATACGTTGTGAGTGACATAAAAATTTGTTGCCGTAATACAATTAAATTTAGATCTACAATTAAAATTTATCTTGTGTACATAATTATAACAGGAACAAAATGAAAATATTTTTTAAGGTATTGAACCTGAATCGGTTCAAAATGTACCTTCGCAGAAATTTTAAGTTGTGATTAGGTGCTATTTTGTGTATAAGGAAAACTGTTGATAGTACTTAAATTACTTAACTTAGTTAATTACTTAGCGTAGTAATATTAATAGTATCACAAAAATTGTTGCTACTATTTTATATCCATATATCTTTTCTATAAGGTTAATTGTACGCTGTAATACATTTTATCAAATGCACAAACGTTTTGATTGACATAAAAATTTGTTGTTGTGAAACAATTAAATTTATATCCACAATTAAAATTTACATTGTATACATAAATAAAAGAAGGACATCATTAAATTCTTCTCTAATTTATTTAACCTTAATAGGTGCAAAACATTCATTCACTGTAAAATTATGATGTGATCAGTTTCAATTTTGTGTATAATGAAAAATTTTATTAATAGTACATAAATATTTGGAATCTTTTGCTACTGTTTTTACCCACATACAATTTTTTTTTAAGTTTAATTGAAAGTTGTAATGCAAATCAAATTCTCAAATTATCAAATGTTCATATGTTTTGAATGACCTAAAAAGTTAAATTTAGATCTACAATAAAAAATTACATTGTGTACATAAAAACAACAAAGACTAAATGAAATACTTTTTAAAGTACCGAATCTGAATTGGGCAAAAGTTACTTTCACTGTAAAAATAAGTTGTGATCAGTTGCAACTGTGTGTATAATGAAACATTTTTTTTAATACTGTGTAAAAATATGGAAATTTCGCTTCTATTTTATGCCCACTATATGCACTACAGGTATTTATAGTTTTAAATAGTGTTGATAATTTGTAGCTGTAAAACAGTTTATCAATTCTTCTTACTTTCTGGATGACCCCATATATAAATTATTCCATTTATATTTAAAAAAAACATTTTAATTAATAATCTGACCACAAGCAGTCAAAAAATCAGACTGATACAAATTCTTTAATTAAACATAGTTGTACACTGATTTTGCAACGAATTTGAGTGCTAACAGACATAGTATGTTTTTTTTTTTATGTAGGTTATAACTAATAGATTCTTTCTAATACATTAGCAAAAATTGAATCGTAAAAAATACTTTTTTATACAAATGATAAACAAAATCTTTTTACGGCAATTTTTATCAATTCTAATATATTTTTTAAAGAGTATTTCTGTAGCGAATGCAAAGACATCGCAAAATTAATCTGAGTGAGCTCATTTGCAAATTATATGATGTCAAATATACTGACAGCGTTTAATTGAGACACTTTTCTCCGGGAGGGTTTTCTGTGGCTCCGGAGGGAACATTATAAAATTCAGGTGGGGAATTGCACTTTTTTTACCATTGAAAACACAAAATCTCAAATCTTACGGGGGGACATCTTATTTTTCCGGGAGAGGTGTTCCCCCCGGACAACCCCCCTGAATTGAACACTGTGCTGAAGAGAAACTTTTTCTCTGCTCCCCATGGCAACGAAGGACGCGCGATGCGCGCGCATCCTACCTTAGAATGCGACTTCGGTATTATTATTGCCGGAACGATAGGAAGAGATATTTTGATTTCAAAAGCATGATCTCTGTAATTTTTTTACAGTTTGTTGATGAGGCTAACCCTCCCTTTTTCGAAAAACCAGATTAAGTATTTGATAATACTTATTGTAAATATGTATAGAATCATGTATCTGTAAATCTTCATTAAATATTTCAAGAAAAGAATTCGGATAGCACCTCCTTCATTGATTTTGTGTTCGACTGTCTTTGAAATTTTCCACAGTACATTGAAATTCCCAATTCCTGTCTTTGATCATTTCAAAATCTCGATTTGATTCACACAGTGGCCATTATACTTTGCCGCATTTCAAATCCTATGAAACTCTTGTGTAATATGAGATGCTGCCATTGTCATCAACAGATTTTAGCATCTACTACTTGAGAATGAAACAATATGCTAAAACTATATTGTGTTCCTGTTTTTATGAGCGAGACAATGAGAGTTTGCCATATTGCGTTGAAGATTTCATTCATCTATTTTATTCCCACATGCAGCAGAATCCGCTTGTTAAAACCTTCATGTTCTAAATTATGGAAGCAATTGCGCCCGCAGATTTCAATTTAAGATTTTAACGTTACGGCTAAGACACATATGATCTATAATTATTCTTCAAGAATACGATATTTAAAGTTTATTAAATGAGCCATAATAATACGGTAATTATCACTGTGGGGAATTTGATGGTCATCGGCCGAACAGTTTACGAGAAGTAAATTAAAAAATAAACAATTTAATTTGACAGTTAGGATATTCTCCCGTTCAATTCAATAGTAAGTTTAGTGCATTTTTTTTATATTAATAGCTGAAAGAAACTTTTTTTTTTTACAAGAGTTTCCGAACTGACTGCCTGATAAACTTATATTCGCTTCAAAACCAATAAAATGAGTTTCCCATGTAGGAAAATTATAATGCTTCAGAGTCTACAGTTTTACGAATTTTATGCTAAATTGGAATATAGAAAGATAAATATAATTTGGTATACTATATATATGTATGCGTGTATAAAAGTACTTTCATGAGTTCTTTTATAAAG
Source organism: Maratus speciosus (assembly GCA_963932465.1). Lineage (NCBI taxonomy): Eukaryota > Metazoa > Arthropoda > Arachnida > Araneae > Salticidae > Maratus > Maratus speciosus. Next base: position 230,943,682 of record OZ010789.1, read on the forward strand.
AAAAATTTTATGAAACGTAATAAGAGATTTTAGATTTGTTTAAATAATATAACGTCTCTCTACTTATTTTTAAAGAAATGCCAAATATTGCGTACTACAGGATGAACAATATCAATAAAACGGATTAGATGGCCATTTTTTGTATCATAAGTTATACTTTCTTGCTTTACTTTATACTTTAAATCAATGTTAGAACATAAATTTTCGAACCAAATATATTTTGTTGTTTTGCATAATCTAAAATTATAAAAAAATGTATTATAATAATACTATGTATTAAATACACTTTTTGACAGATATTTCCTATAAACAATATATAAAACAATCTGTTGTTTCAATAATTAAAATATCAAAATTTATATTAAATCATATCTAAATAATATTATTGATCATCAAGGAAATATTAACTATCTTTAATCCTCTATTCTTTTCCAATTTATAATCATTTTCTAGGTAATGAACGTTTTTGTAAAATTAAAAAAAAATATTCATTTACCGGAAACAATGTCTCATGCATCATTTACTACTAAATTGAATTCATTTAATTGAATTGAAGAAACTTTGAGAATTTAGTTTCTATGATAATCATTGTTAGGGAATGAAAGAAAATGGATTTGAGAATTCATTTAAATGTAAAGAATATTTCAATAAAAAAATGTACGTAAACAATTATGATTGCACATATATCATTATCCTGGATTTTAAAAGAACATTAAATTAAACGTTTTAAGTACATTTAGAAATGAAATTATTTTTCGGTCTTTATGTAATATGATACAGTTAATATAGAAATTTGAGAAATGATTGAAAAATTTTATAAAAGATTTTATGCAAAAAAAAATGAATATCAGTGATAAATTATTACTTTGAGAAAGCGATATGTAAAAAACGACAAAGTTATAAATAGTAAAGAGGATAAGTAATATAAAAAGAGTTCAGCCAAATACTTAATTGCGATATTTTTGAGAAATGTATTTTGAAAAATTCTTGGGATGTCATTCGTAAGATTTTACACAAAACAGCGTCGTATGTTTTAATCATATGTGTCACGTATGATAATCTGATGATAAATATTAAAAATCGTTTTATTGCTGGGTAAACTATTTTGATTTTTTCACTTCAGTTTTAAATAAAACATAAAAGGATGATACATAAAAAAAGTTTTATGATATTATTTTACTAAAGTGGTTATTCCGTAGACTTGTTAGTGTATTACATAAATTATTTTTTTTAAGATATTATTTTGATGTAATGTAGATTTTAATGTAAATGCATTATTTTTCCTTAGAGAAACTTTTGACTTAAATATTTTGCAATTATAAACAAATGTATGGCTAGATAATTTTAGTTTTTAATAAAGCTTAAAAAATTATGAAGATTAAGAAAATCGTTAAAACATTTCTTATTGTTTTATTCATTTGGTTATTAAAAATAAATTTTATACAGCTATGTATAAAATTTATTAACAGTTATTTTGTATAAACAGCTATGCATTATCCAGGATTAGTATTCGGCAAGAAAAAAACCTGGAAATCAAAGGGACAGAACAGTCTTTATGAACGTTACTAGATATTAACAAGAAAAAGAACTGGATAATACACAGCTGTTTAGTAACAGATATGCTCTAGTAACGTTTCTTTGTGTTTTTATGTCGTTTACGTTTTCTATGCTCTAGTAACGTTTATAAAGACTGATTTTGGGACGATTGCGAAACTAAAAATCTATAACACGCAAATTCAAAAAACCCATTGTAAACAAAAATACATATTTTACTTAAAATAAATTCACCGATAACCATTAACCGTCTTAAACAATGGAATATTTATTTAACTACAGGTAAATAAAAAAAATTCTTTTCTGAAAAAAAATATATATACTAACTGATCCGCCCAGCGTTCCCCGGTCGCGTGATAATAATAGTAAATATTTCTAAAATCAATGTTCAATGCTTTTATATATTTAACCGAAAAACTTTCTGAAATATCATAATGTAAAGAGTCCTGCACTGTCAGTTGTGTTCACGTTGGTTTCTGTTCGATTTTTTAAATTTCAAATAAAAATCTATCCAAACCAAATAAGAATTCGTATCCCCATTATATTTGGCAGCGTACACTATCTGTGATACGCACGCTCTGTATGGATTTTGTATTTTTAAACAGAATATCGGTATAGTCCTTGATCGAGATACTATCCACTTAAATGGTACAGTGGTGGAATAAAAAAGTAAACACACTCTACTAACTCTGCAACTAATTATAAGAAAATTACTTCTATCAATGATTGGAAATAAGGCCTACCTCTAAATGATGTATATAAAATTTTCTTAGGGGACCATCTACAAATCAAAAACAGACTAACTTTGCTTTTTTTATTGGTAATACCAAATTTTAACGATTCATTATTTTAAATCTTCATTTCAAACAATGCCCTGAAATGAAATTTCCAGTCATTTGGATGATAAGTTTTTGAATTAGAAACATTCAAAATTTTCAGCTTTTAATATTAAATTACATTTTCATATTTTTATTAATATCTCCTTAAATTATAATTCTAATAGGATAATTTTGTGTGTGGTTGCAACACTAAAAACCCAAACATATATACATTAGATTTGTAATTTTAAAAGTTTTGTAATATGAATTATGAATTATGGAATTAATATTAGAAAAAAAAATAGAATTACAACATACAGTTTTATGTAGATTTTTTTTATTATGTCCTGCTTTGCATGAATCACCTATTTGAAATTTTTCTTCCAAGAATTTTTCAAAATATGATTAAAACCCCTCAAATTCATGCTTTAAGGGTCTGTCTATGATGTGCAGAAAAGCATCATTTGAAAAGATTTTTTTTTTTTTTTATATTTGGGCAAGTAATAGTCAAAACATATTAAGCGACTGAAATGGTCATTTTGGAAAGAAATAATGCATTAATAGAACATATATAGTCATTCTGCAGCATTTCAACAGCCAAGTACCAAACTTTAATTTGGATATAGTCCCTAAAATATGCTCATTGTAAAATAATTAATCGTACAAATTTCATGAAAATTTGTGTTTAGGCTAATTGAAGGGTGTAGAATCTATTTATGGTGTCAAATTTGCCTATTGCAAAAACAAAGTTTTGAATAGTTTTGATTTGTGTTTGGCTACCTAAACAAATTTGTTATCATCATTTAAAAGTAGGCTTTATTTCCAATTCTTTGGTACCAGTAACTTTACTCTACACTAATTTGGAGCACAGTTAGTTAGGGGTGTTTACTTTTTTTATTCTACCGACTGTTCCCAAAATGAGTGTTGAATGAATTTATATATTTAAGTGAAAGTATTTCCAGCCGAACTTGGCAGTAGAGGGCCTTTAGCAGTAATAATGCCCTTTTCTCACTTTTATTTTCCCCTAAATTATTCATAATCAGTTGTGAAAAGTAGTGTTTTTCTTCTAACCCTTTTTTTTTACTTACACATAGAAAATCTACGGCATTTTTTTTCAAGCTTAATATTTTATCGATAAATGTGCACCAAAAGGTTACTCGAACAACCGCTAAAAGATTAGTTTAGGGTAATAAAATTTTAGATCAATAACCCAAAATTAAGTTTACATTATAACAGTAAATAAGCGTATTCAATATTAACCGCAAGGGAAAATGTTTTATTTTCAAACATATTACGTTTCCCCTGAAATTTTAAAACTTCTAAATCAAATTTATACTGCATCATTATATTAAATGGTTAATATATAGCATTAAAATTTCAGAGCGTTTGTATAAAGTTTTTTTTTTTTTTTTTTTTTTTTTTTTTTTTTTTAACAAAATGTGCCTAATAGAAGTACTATGGGAAAAAGGGATAAAAAAAATGAATTCAGCCAAAAGTGAATTTCGGAAATGGACTGTTTTCAAAAGGTTAATAATCGTTTTTTTTTAAAAAGAAGGCGTCTTTTTAAAGATAAATATATGCTCAAAAAGCGTGTGCTATTTGTATTTTCGCATTTAGATTACAAGTTTCGGGGAAGAACGTTAAACAATGCAAAAAATTCGGAATTCGCGAAAGTGACCTACGGTAACGAACGTTTTTGAAAGGGATATAATTTGATTAATTTGATATAATTTAAACCAAAATTGCCGTTGTAAAGAAAAGAAAGAACGTAGGTATAATTTTGTATTCTTCGTATGTTCGTATTTTAGTTTTCTAAGTCCACGCGATTTTTAAACATGCCATATAAAACGAATTATGTGTAAGTGACTTTCGGAAATTCTTTTTTCAAAGGGTGAATAATATTTTTCAAAACAAATTGCAGATGTTAAAATGAGAATAAACGAAGATATGACCTGGTACGAAGTTACGATTTTTAAGTATTGTGGACATTGTAAAATTTGTGAAAGAGACTTACGGAAACGAATGTTTTAAAAGGGTTAATAATATATATTTAAAAAAAAAAGATTTGTCGAAATTGACTGTAGATGTGGTTACGTATATTTGGTTTGCTTGTAACTTCATTTTCGCAGCATATGCATAATTTTAAAAACCGCAGAAATGAGAAAATCACAAAAGAGAGCTTTGCTAACGATTGTTTTTCAAAAAGCTAATATTCATAGTTTTTAAAAGTGAATGCATATGTCGAAATTGAAATTATTGTAGATATGGTCTGGTATTTTTAGAATTTTCGATACTTGATCAGAAATCGCTGACACAGATTTTTAAAGAATGCAAAAATCGTGAATATCGCGAAACGGCGTATGGGAAAAAAATTAAAGGGTTAATATATTTTTTTTTAACCACAGACAGTTTTCAAAGAGGTAAAATAAATACGGTCTTTTATTTGATATAATCGATTTTTCTACATTATTTCTTTTAGTTCGGCATGAATAAGATTCGTAAAAGCACTGTAAAAAAACGAAATAAATACGGAAATTGTACTGGTAATCGAGATGTCAGTACTATTTTCGAATTTTAACGGAAATTTTATCCCGTAAATTAACGAAAATTTTCCATTTTTCTCCAATTTACGGGGTAAAATTTCCGTTAACGTACGGAAATAGTACTGGAGTGCTTTCCTACTTTCAAAAGAAAAGAATGGGTTAGTTCACAACTGGGGTAATTATCAATAAATTAAAATTCTTTGTCTGAGGTGCATCAGGAGAGGCCTTATAGTAATCTCACAAAAAATTTGCGCTTACGTGAAACGACTGGAATAAAATTTCGTTCTGCATTATACATAGCTGCCAACTTGTACGGATTTTTCGTACCACTAAAATTTAATAGAAAAATTTAGCTAATTGAATCACCGAAATTCAAGCAATTTTAACTTTTAAATAAGTCAAAAATTTCTATAAAATTTTAGTGGTAAGAAAAATCCGTACAAGTTGGCAGCTATGATTATATAACAGAACAGAAGAAAGTTCCTGCTATTTTGGCATTGCTTGGACCAAAATTATATGGTTTATTATCTGATTTACGCTTACCTAAAAATTGTGAATCTTTAAAATATAATGAAATTGTTGACATTCTGCTTAAAAACTTAAGCCCCGCCCCCAATAAATTCATTGAGAGAATTAAATTTAGAAAATGTTTTCAAAATGAAAATGAATCAATTCAAGATTTTGCTGCTAGATTAAAAAAGGCTACGACCTTTTGTGCATTTACTGGTGATACTCTAAATGAAAATTTGCTGGAACAGTTTTTGCGCGGTCTGAAAAATGAAAATATTCAGAATAAATTGATAACTCAAGTTGATGATTTAAATTTCGAAAAAGTTGTTGAGAAAGCTTTAGCTTTATATAATGTAGATATTGAAATTGCTGAAATTAAGCATAAAAATTTCAATGTAAATAAAATTTCCAGTACGAAAAATATACAAAACAAGAAATTACAAAATTGTTCTCAAAAACAGAATGTCAACAATCATGTAAGTAATACACATTCTGACATGAATAAAAATAAGTTAATATGCTATCGATATGGAAATGCCTCTCATTTAGAAAATTCCTGCAGATTTATAAATGTTACTTGCAATTTTTGTAGAAAAAAAGGTCATTTAAACAAGCTATGCAGAAGTACAAATTCTCAAAAACATGTTAATTCTTTAAATACTGTAAATGTTTTATCTGTTAAGTATGATAAAGGCTCTAATCCAATTAAGTTGTCTCTTTTCATTGAAAACAAGGCTATAGCTGATATGGAATTAGATACTGGATCCGGAATTCCTGCTGCTCCTTTAAAAAGATTTCGCAGAATTTTTCCTTATCATAATTTTTTTCCTCCAGATGTTCAGTTAAAAACTGCAACTGGTGAAATTTTCAAACCTGTAGCTTATGTTGAAGTAAATGTTACTTATGAAAATAAAACTAGAAAGGTAAAGTTGCATTTGATAAAAGAAGATAATTTTCTATTATTATTTGGTAGAGATTGGGTATCTGAATTTGATATTTTTCCATATAATTTAAAATCAGTATATGTGAATGAAGTTGTAAAGTATTCTGATAAATTACAAGGTTTGCTACAGGAATTTTCTGATTTATTTACTGATAAGGCTGGGGATATAAAAGGCTTACAGGCAGAACTTTATCTTGAAAAAGATGCTACACCTATATTTTGCAAAGCTAGGACTGTCACTTATGCACTACGTGCAGCAGTCCATGACGAATTACAAAGATTACAAGACGCAGGTATTATTAAACCAGTTACAAACAGCAAGTGGGCAACTCCTATAGTTCCAGTGGTTAAGCCTAATGGGAAAATTCGTTTATGTGGTGATTTTAAAGTAACATTAAATAAATTTCTGAAAGTTGAAAAATATCCTTTACCTAAAATAGAAGATATGTTAGCTACATTAGGTGGTGGTGTACACTTTACAAAAATTGATTTAAATCAAGCTTATCTTCAATTACCTGTAGATGAACAATCACAAGAATTATTGACCATAAATACACCAAAAGGATTATTTCAATTCCTTAAGTTAACCATGGGTCTTGCTAGTTCTCCTGCTATATGGCAAAGAAAAATTGAGCAAATTTTAAGAGGAATTGAGGGAGTTACAATTTTTATAGATGATATTGGGGTTACACGTGAAACAGCTGAAATTCATTTAGAAAGATTGAAGCAAGTATTAGAAAGATTAAGGGAATATAACATTAGGATAAATAAAGAAAAATCATTCTTTATGGCAGATGAGATTACTTACTGTGGTCATAAAGTTGATAAACATGGTATTCATAAAACACAAGATAAAATTGAAGCAATTTTAAATGCTCCAAGACCAGTAAATGTATCTCAGGTTAAAGCTTTTCTAGGCTTAGTTACATATTATGCTAAGTTTGTACCAAACTTATCTACTATTGCAAATCCTTTGAATAACTTGCTTAAGAAGAATGTTAAATTTCATTGGTCTTATAAGTGTGAACAAGGATTTAAAAGTATAAAAAAAGAAATTACTTCTGATAGGGTTCTTACTCACTTTAATCCTAAGTTACCTTTGGTTTTAGCTACTGATGCTTCTCCTTATGGTATCTCTGCAGTTCTTTCGCATATGATGCCAGATAACACTGAAAAGCCTATTGGGTTTGTGTCGAGAACTTTGACTACTGCAGAAAAACGGTATAGTCAAGTTGATAAAGAAGCATTAGCGATTATATTTGGTGTGAAGAATTTTTTTCAATATTTGTATGGCAACAGGTTTACCTTATTTACTGACAGTAAACCTTTAGTGTCTATTTTTTCTCCTTCTAAAAGTATCGCTGTTTTATCGGCTGCTCGAATGCAATTTATTTCGTACGCAATTTATTTACAAACGTTCCAATATGATATCCGTTATAAAAAAACTACTGATCACGGAAATGTTGATGCTCTTTCACGACTTCCTTTACCTAGTGAAGATTTACCTCAACAATTAAATTCGAATGATGCAATTGATGAATCTAAACTGCTCCAAATTAATCAACTCTCTATCTTACCATTAACTTCGAAATCTATTGCTTCAGCTACAAAATCTGATCCCATTTTACGTCAAATTTTTCATCACCTCATTTCTGGTTCAGAAATTCCTAAAAATTTACTTTTTGGTGGTAAACAAGAAGAATTCACTCTTCAACACAGTTGTATTTTAAAAGGATGTAGGGTAGTTATCCCTGAAATTCATAGAAACCAAATTTTAAAAGAATTACACTTTGGTCATTTTGGTATAGTTAAAATGAAGTCCTTAGCCCGTAGTTTTGTATGGTGGCCAGGTATAGACCAAGATATTGAAGATCTTGCACGAAATTGCACTATTTGTGTAAATTTGAAAAATAATCCGCCCAAAGTTGATACATATCATTGGGAATGGCCTACTGCTCCATGGCAAAGAATTCATATTGATTATTTTAGTCCTGTTATGGGAAAAATGCTTCTTTTAGTGGTTGATGCCCATAGCAAATGGCCAGAAGTTTTTATTGTTCCTAGTACAAGTTCAGAAAATACCATTACTTGTTTCTCTTCACTTTTTGCACGATACGGTTTTCCAATTTCTTTAGTATCAGATAACGCTAAACAGTTTACATCTGAAGAATTTGAGACATTTTTGAGAAATGGTGTAAAACATAAGTTCAGTGCTCCATACCATCCAGCTACAAATGGACAGGCGGAGAGATATGTGCAAATTCTTAAACGTGGATTAAAAGCCTTAGCTTCCGATCCTGGTACTTTACAAACGAAATTAAATAGCTTCCTTTTGCAATATAGGAAGATGTCTCATGTTACAACGGTGGAGAGTCCTGCATCTCTATTTCTAAAACGTCATATAAGGACGAAAATAGATTTGATAGTGCCAAATGTTACAAATTTCGTTCATGATAAACAAGATGCGAAAAAGTCCAAAGTTAAAATAAAAGAATTTGAAATTAACCAGAAAGTAGCTGTAAGAAATTATACTCCAGAAGCCAAGTGGAAAATTGGTCGAATAATAGCAAGAGAGGGAAAATTACATTATAGAGTTCAAGTTGGTTCGAATATCTGGAAAAGGCATGTTGATCAAATAACAAATGTAGGTTCAGAGATTTCTTTAGTTAATGATACAAATTCTGAAGAACGTGATACAGGAGATTTCTGAAGTGAAAATGCAATTGTAAAAAAAAGTGGATTTTCCACCAATACAGCCTAGTATCGCAGCTCCACAACCAGTTGATTCTCATGATCCATGTACTCCAGGTTCTACACCAACTGGCTTGCATCCTGATTCTCCAAAACCTTCTGTGCCCACTAGTTCTATAGTTGATGCTGCTGAACTTAAATCTAATTCTTCTTCTCCTTCTCCACAGGTACTGAGACGATCCGGTCGATACAGAAGACCTCCTGACAGATTCAAATATTAAGTGGGGGAGAGCTGTCATGTTTGTATTTCAGTTGATTAAATCTAGATGGCAGCATCAAAACTTTCTTTCTTCCCACAATTCTTTTCCAGAAAATTCTCTTCTGTTTACTTTTTGTGTAGTCATGTGATCTATGTTCTGTAAGTGTTGTGTTTGCTTGTGAAGTACTTATTAAATGTTTAAATGTCTACCAGCAACCTCGTTATTCAGAGTTATGTTAATTATTATTAATTAATTACTAAATATATATACTAAAGTACGTACTGTAGATTTCGCAGACAGACACACGAACACAGAAATTGAGCGAAATTTTCTTTTGTTAGTATAGATAAAACCTACCATTTCTCTAAACTTTTTTTATTTTGTGGACTAGAACGTTACTGATTATGTCTTAAAAAATATTAAACGGGTAAATAAAACTATTTTACCAATAATCCATTAAATAAATGTGACAATTATTTTTGAAATTTCTCAGAAAATTGTATTTGTAATAATAGCATATGTACAGATGTATAGACATGTCTCCTACATTCTTATCGTACTGATGCTAATAAATTGTAATAAAATTTAATTTCAAATTGCGGAATTTTTTCATGTTATACATTAATTGATGTTTAAGAGTTTTTTCCTTATATATTCTATTTTAGTGATACTGTATTTTACAAAAATAACTTTAACATTTAAAACAGTAGCCTTATTCTTTGATTCTGAATTCTTTAGTCACAAATGATTAAAAATGAAAATATCTTACATTATACCATACTAATTAATGTACAGATTTTTTTCAAAATCGCAAAGTTAAAAAATATATGCTACTACAGCTGCGTGTGGAATGATAAAAGCGTTTTTACCTTTGTGAATATGAGAAGTTTGGCGAAATTTCATGTATACTGTGAAGCAGGAAACGTGTCTGGTTAAATTTTTATTACATTCGAAATTGTTTTATTTAAGAAATAACACATAAATATTAAGACGTTTCCAATATATCACAAAATAACACATTTCTGTTTTCGTAGAAATAAATAAATTATATGTTCAAGAAAAGAGAATTACCACATGCTGAAAGCAGTCTTTTAATTATTGATATTATTATAAGTCATATATTCCTTATTTTTTATTAATACAAGCACATTTTTGACACAGAATTAAAATTCAAAAAAGTATTTTTCAATATTAATGTTTAAGAAAATAAAAATAATGACGCTAAATGTGACTTTTTGTGAATATGAAATATTTTTAAATTCAATATCTACCAAACACATTAATGAATGCCCGATTACTATCAAGCATTTAAGTGTAAACAAAAGGATGTAAAACAAATCAAAAACTTTATGCAAATTAATACATATTTTTGTTAATATGTTCAAACTGATGTTAATTTGATGAAAATGTGTTTAAATAAGCGAATTAGGCAACAAAAGCTACAACTTATAAGAAAAAAAAAACATTTAATTTTTAGGAATTTAAAGTTTTATAAAGAAGCACATAAAATTATGTTAAAGAGTTATAAGATTACTGAAAATAGCACTTAATTAAGAAAGGTGATATGAAATAAAATATTTTAAATTGACACAGAAATTATGTGCAAATTACACTGTTATATAAAGTGTTGCCATGCATCTTTTTATTATTATTATTATTTACAGGGCTGTACAGATAAAAGAAAAATAATTACATACTCTCTGCGGATTTCCACCCTTTCTCCACTATATCCCCAAATTAGAGTAATATCACTGATTAACTGGGATTTTAACAGGCTTTTAATGTTCAAAAATATATTTTAATGGAATTGTCCTTTGACATAAAAAGATAAATATATAACATTGCCATTGTCTAACAACATATATGTACTGGGTGGCAAGAATTCAGTGTGAAACGCGGTTTTTAAGGACGAATAGGTTGAAACTGTTATTATGCAACTAAAATAAACAAGTATTATATCGCAAAACTAGCGATTTTTTCAATAGCTAATCGCTATCATTTATCATTTTAATTATTTTTAATAAATGCATTTAACTGATATAAATATTAGATTTAGTATGTATTTCATATAAAAATATTTAGTATATTATGTTATATGAAAATATTTATAAATGTGTACAAAGTCGTCAGAATTAAATGCGTTGGGTTTAATGTTTATATTTTCGCTTAAAATAAATTGAAATATTTTACAATAACTTAAATGCGATTCCATTCCCTCCTCGCATAAATAAGTCAAACACATCATGTAAGATACTTTCCTTTCTAATTAAAAAATGTGAATTTATTACTCCATTAGTTTAGTGCAAAAGAACCTTTTTCTGTTACTGTTTTTACCTCCAAGAATGAGAGTATTAGAAGAAAGAAATTTTATCTTACTAAATCCACCAAGAAATGTTATTTTGAGTTCCTTAAGAATGTTTCTTAAGCGTTAGAATACGTGAAATTTCATTTAAGTATTCAGAAAACCTCCAAGATTGTTCATAAATTACGAAAATCAGATTTATGTAGTAATACAGAAGGTTTGTGAAATACAGTTGCTCTATTTTTATCTCTTTATTCAGGTTATTATTCTCGTATCTATGATAACCATTAAAGCACAGTATAATTTGTATCATTTTTATTTGCATATTTGTGTGAGAACGTTTTTTTTTTTAAACTAAATTTCAAACTCGGCTTAGAAAAAGATATCAAAATTAAAATTCAGATCATTTAAGTTTCAAAAATTATACTTTGGTGTTCTTCCAAAATTAGATTTTCTTTATATTCCTAGTATAATCTTAAATATACAAAAATAGTTAGGACAATTATATTTGTTTTTCAATTTAAATACTTTCATTTAAAATTTCATTTTTGATGATTCCAATATACACACATACAAACATTCTTGACTAAAACATTGTAAACTTACGCAATAACACATTTTATAGTATGTTTAAAGAATTATTGCTATAAACTGAACTAAATTAGATTTCTAATTCTGGTCTGAATTCCGAGTAAAATTTATATGGTACTGCGTACACATGGACCAAGCTGCATCATGAGAGTCGATCTAGTGCATTACCGTAAACGACAACTTCAGCGCATTAAGAAATATTGAGAACAATGGAGCACATTGCGTGCACTCAGTAACGTAAAGCTAATTAAAGCTGTAGATCTTTCATTGATCAAACAAATAGCTTCATTTACACTCTATTCATGTATTCACATATCCCATTAGATTATTTCGTCTTGATAGATTGAAAGAGTTTTGCAGATTTTTTCTTGTAGCGCATTTCTAAACTAGCTGACGCCTGCAACTGAGCTCAGGTGAGAATTTTAATTGAAACTCACAAATAAATAAAATTATCACGCTGATAAATGAAAGAATACAACTCTAAATAAATGCATATTTTATCGTCATCCGATACTTGTCAGTAGACGTTATGGTCAGTACTTTCAGCAATATTGAGCACACTAAGCAGGTTAATTACACTGGGTAACGTAAAGCTTATTAAAGGCTTTGAAAATTTCCTAAATTAAAGGAAATGCTAATGTAAAATATATATACTTGTATTCTCATGTTTGATAAGATATCCCATTAGATTATTTCGTCTTGATAGATGGAAATAGTTTTGCATTTTTTGCAGTTTTGCAGTTATGCAGTTTTTTTTCTCGTAACGCTACTCTAAACTAGCTCACGCGAGAATTTTAATTGGAAACTCACAAATAAATGAAATTATCACGCTGGAAAATTAAAGAATACAACTGTAGATAAATGCATATTTTATCGTCATCCGATACTTTTCAGTACACCATATGGTCAGTACAGTCATCAATACTGAGCACATTAAGCACATAAAAACAAACTGTGTAACGTAAAACTTATTAACCCTTTATGTAATGAATTATGAATTCTTTAAAGTTTTATCTTCTAAAGAATTTTTCTTGAATTGTTCAAACTACAGTAGAAGATTTCCATAATCATTTAATAAATTTTAAATGGATTGAAGGATTTAGAAGCATTAATTAAATTTAAATTTATAAGGATTTTGTGCAACATTTATAACCCCAATCTAATCTTTTATTTCATATATTTTTCTTAGTATTTTGTAGAATTAGGAAATGTACAAATGTAATGTTCTAATAATAGAAATATAGAAATATTTCCGAATTGAAAAATTCACGCTCCCAACGCCAAGAAAGCTGAAAAGACGGAAAGGCAAAAGAAATCATCCTTTTAAAAATATTTTTTTCTGTGTAACCAATAATGCTTTTGGAACAAGATAAAGTAATGTATTTATAACTCATTATAAACTGTGTTATAACTAATCGATGTATTAAATGAATTTTATAACAAGTTATTTTAATGGTACTACTTATAAGTATCATCAGTAGATAAAGGGTTAAAGGCTTTGGAGATTTCCTGAATTAAACGAATATGCTCATATAAACTATAAGTATGTATTCTCGTGTTTGATGAGACCGTTCCGTAATTTAGGATTAACCCTTTATCTGCTGACGGTACTTATTATATGCACCGTGAAATGGAAAGTAGTTAAAAAATGACAAGATGTAAGCTGTAAAGAGTAAAGATTGTTCTGTATGTTCAAACAGAAATAAAATGCTGCATATTAGAGACAGTTTTGAAATATACCATACGATGGAGAACTATAAAATATATTTTTTACATAAAATTAAAACACATTATTGTGCTACATAAATCTAAAATTTAAAAAATAATTAATATATTTTTTTCCCTTCATCATCATCATATTATGTATTGCTGCTTGTTCAACGAAAACTATTTCCGATCACCATGGCACTCATGTATAAAATTAATAAGACCGCAAAGGATCCATGCAATCTAAAGGATTAAAATTAAATTTAAAAATCCAAAAACCCGACAACGTAAAAAGCGAAGTAATTAATTATTTCTCATCAATGTTAAGCTATTTTTTATATTACTTACTTTTTTTTTTTTTTTTTTTTTTTTTTTTAACTTGTATTGACGACTTTTAAGTTGCGTTTCATTGTTAGCTTCTATCTATAAACACTGTTTTGATGAGGCCTATAGATGTCTATGATGGTTAGAGTTGCAGTAAAGCTAGAGATCCTACCTACACAATTCCCAGGTTGTTTAATATTTAAATGGAGTTTCAGACTGTGAAATAGTCAATGAAGCTTCGTCTTCATTTTGAAAGACATATCCAATGATATGCCACTCAATATGGTTCTTAAAAAAAATTTTCGTGTCCACCGCCATTTTAAATTTATAAAAACAAAAACTAGCCTATAACCATCGGACGGTGAAGACGAATCCTCATTCATTAAAATCCATCCAGCCGTTGGGATGTTTCGTGGGTATAAAGAAATCTACATACCCAAATATGAGTGAAACACGTAACCCTTATTGGCAGTCGGGTAAGAATTAATATATTTTTTTCTCCCTTCATCATCATCATATTATCTATCGCTCTTCGTCCATCGAAAATTATTTCAGACCACCATGGCACCCATTTATAAACTTAATAAGACCGCAAAGGATTCATGCAATCTAAAGGATTAAAATAAAAACAGTTTCAACCACGAGAACTTACTGTTACAAACTCAATTCTATTCATAATCACATTAAGAGAAAGTTAGTTTGAAACAAAAACATATAATAAAGTTGTATTTACAAAAATCTCTTAACTATTACGCTTTTATATTTATTTATTTTATTTTTAATTTAGATTTGGTAAGTTTCAGCTGATATATATATATATATAGTATGTCCCACATGAGTATGTATTTAAATCTAAATTGATAATCCCAGTGTTTAACGTAGGATACATAGACATATGCTGAAAAAATTATTCCTGGAATAAACATATGTAAACTTTTTTTAAAAAAAAAATTCTAAAAGTCATAATTTTATGTCCTACTTGCAATATTTAGAGAGATAAAAGTAAGAGAAAATTGCATTTAATTACGTACTTTAATAAAAAAGAAACTGAGCGAGAATTACATTTATTTTAATTCACATTAGGCTATAGATGCATCCACATCTGTAAGTAGCCTTTTATTTAAGAATAGGCAAAGGGAATATTCTACAAAAATCCCCAAAATCCCAAACAATCGAACTTTTATAAATTCAAGTTTCATTACAAAATGGCAATGCATAAAAATATTAATAGCCTAAGAATTAGTTATAAATTCGAAATACATAATTTTAGCACTGTTAAATCTACCTTTAGTTAAAATCTTGCATAATTTCATTAGCAAATACAAAATGTTTAACTTGAAAAAAAGTAAACATGCATTTCACCTTATTTAAAAATATGTTTTATCTTTTCAAATAATATATATTATTTCCATGTCATTATAACTCATGTGTGTAAAGTCATTGTATTAAATGCAAATTTATCTTTACATAGGGCACAAAAATTTATTTTCAAGCACGACCATTAAAAATTCTTCGAAAGCGCGAAAAACATTCAAATTATAAAATGTCATGTGTATATAAAGTGGACTAGCTTGTTGGAATATTTGAAAACTAGAATAAGGAGGAGGCTTTTAGAATCTGTTATTAATTTATACATCAATAACTAAATATTGATCCTTTAACGGAAAATAAACTAACAATAGTGTAATAAAAAACTAAACTCTGTGGCTATACAATCCAAGAAGGATCTCGGCCGACAGTGCCCATCTCTGTTTTCTTGACCCTGGGCCCCGAGGTGCTATGCAGAATGCGTCCCGGCCAGGTGGTCAACCTAACGCGAGACCCTCGGTGTTTAGTTCCCAAGCAAGCTTGGTACTCATTTTATCGACCCCGAAGGGATGAGTGAACCTTGCCCAGTCGGGAGTCGAACTCTTGACCTGCGGTGCGGCAGACAGGCGTGCTGACCACTACACCACTGGGCTTCTAACAATAGTGTAATGCTTAGATTAATATTTAAAAGTTGAGATCGAGCATAAATTCGGTTTCGTTTGCGTTTTCGGCACAAAATCTGAGTTTAGCCGAAAATTCTTTTTCAATAAAAAGGGTGTCGAAAATTCTGCCTTCCCGAAAAAGACCTAATCTATCTGTATTCCAAAAAACTAGTTTTTTACTTGGAAAATTTTCAACATTACTCATTGATTTGAGCTGTGTCGGCTCAAATGAGACATTCTTTATTTATTGCTATGACCTTCATTAGTTATAATTATCAGTCATCACTGACTCAAGACCTGAGTTCAAATTATAATACAAGCAATGCATATATGGTTAAACATTGAAGACGCTTTTCACGTGCTATTAAAAGATGCAGACGTAAGAGTAATAGAGATTTTTTTGCGTGAAACTGCAGAAATGTTCCATTTACTCTTTACGAAAGTTTTAGAATAACAGATGATCATTTACAATAATCCTTGTAAAATATAAATCAGGGTATGTATACTTAAAACATTTTTTAATTAGAGGAAATTCATATAATTAGAGAGTCATTTGTGTCGTTTATGAATTAATTAAATTTTATTTCATATAAAAATAAAAAGTTTTGGTCAGAGGTAAAGAGATATATCTTGGACAACGCAAATTCTTAATTAATAATTACGTATGGTATTTAATATACGTGTATAATTATTTATTAATAATGCATGTTTATTGATGCATTAATGACATTTTAAAAAGTTGTACAACATTTTCGTTTTTGACCAAAAATAGTAAGATTACCGAAATTTAATTTCGGTTTCGTTCCTAAAAATAAGTTTCTGTGGATCCTTATTTGAAATTATTAACAATCAAATTTAAAATTTATTTGTACCGGAAAAAATTATTAAAATAAAAATGTTCTTGAAACACTTTAGTAAATCTAAGGAAATTATGCAAAAATGCTGTTTATAATTATTTAAAAGTTTTTTTTGTGTATATGGAATAAAATTTTGCAGTAAAGCAAATATATATTCTACAATATGATTATACATAATATAGTGTCTCATTTCTCATTATTTCTACTCAGAAAATTATTTTTCATTCGTTAATTTTATAATAAAAGAAAGTAATAATTTTAAATCACAATTGTAAACTTTACTTAAAATAATTATGCATTTTTTTCCATACTCACGTTACGTACAAAATACCATTACTGATATCGATAATTTTCTCAAGTATAATTCTCAATAAATGAATCACAACAAAACTGCGCAGACCTGGAAAAAAACTCTCAAGAGAGACTTACGAAGTTTCATACCTTTCTAAACAAAGTTTCAAAGTTTTAACTCCATAGCTTATTTTATTTTTTACGTTTGTCAAAATTTATACATACACAAATCACCATCTTAAAGCAACATTTTGGAAGAGCATTTTTTCACTTACCTTTGAGATTCAGAAGTGGGAAAAACGCTAGAAGAAGCGTCCGGATCATAATCCTTAGCGCCTGTGGGATTGGATATCCGGCCGAACACAGAATTCTCCACCTCTTCCCGGACTAGATGATAGTGCCGGACTGTGAGATGTAGAAACACTTCTCAGACGTCGAGGAAAGGCGGCGCCACTGCGTCCGTGAATTGCTGCTTGTATGGATGTGTATGTTTTCTTTTCAGAGTTCGGATTTAATGGAAGAGAGGTGAATCGCCAGGAGTGTTTGTATCGGGTATTGGATACTAAATGATAATGGGCCATGTTAAAAAGGGAGAACATTTGGATACATAAAAAGTATTTCAGAAGAAAAAAAATATTTATTCTATGCTTGGGCAGTAAATACATAAAAAAGCACATTTCTAGATTATATTATTTAATGGTTATTTTGTTTTTTTTAAATGTTCTTGATTTAAAAAATAATCTGCAAGAAGAAAATTTTATATATATATATATATAAACTAAAGGATAATGTGCAAATGTTAAAGGGGAGTACATTTGAATACATTAAAAGTATTTCAGAAAAAAAAAATATTTATTTTGTGCTTGGCCAGTAATTACATAAAAAAGTCACTTTTCTAGACTATATTATTTAATGGTTATGTTTTTATTATTATTTTTTTTTTTTTTTTTTTTTAGTTTCGTGATTTAAAAAAAAATGCTACAAGAATGAAATTTTGAATATGATTAAAGTTTTATCTAAAAACCCTTTGATTCAGTTTCTATTTGTTTAATTCCAGTTTGTTTAAATATATTAAAAGCTAGGATTTTAATTTGGATTATTTGATATTTATATCGTTTCTAAGAATGTTTGCAACCTAAAACATAAACAGAAAATAAAATTAGATTACAGTTTAATTTATTCTAACAAGAAGTATGAAGATTCTTCATTGTATGTTAATAGCTTTCCTTCTAAAGTTCGGATTTAATGGATGAGAAGTGAATCGCCGGGAGTGTTTGTATGGGGTATTGGATACTAAATGATAATGGGCCATGTTAAAAAGGGAGAACATTTGTATACATAAAAATTATTTCCGAAAAAAAAAATATATTTATTCGATGCTTGGGCAGTAAATACATAAAAAAGGCACATTTCTAGATTATATTATTAAATGGTTATTTTTTTTTTTATGTTCTTGATTTAAAAAATAAACTGCGAGAAGGAAATTTTAAATATATATATATATATATATATATATTACTTTATTCTAAAAACATTTTCATTCAGTTTTTGTTTATTTATTTCCGGTTTGTTTAATTATATTAAAAGCTAAGATTTTAATTTGGATTATTTAAAATTTATACTATTTCTAAGAATGTTTTCAACCTATAAAAAAGGCAGAAAAAAATAAAATCAGATTATAGTTTAATTTATTCTAACAGCAAATATGAAGCTTCTTCAATGAATGTTTATAGCTTTCTTTTCAGAACTCGGATTTAATCGAAGACAGATGAATCGCCAGAAGTGTTTGTATCAGGTATTGGAACTAAATGAAAATTGGAAATATTAAAGGGGAGAAAATTTGGATACATAAAAAGTATTTCCGAAAAAAAAAAATATTCTTTGCTTCGTCAGTAAACACATCAAAAAGTCAATTTCTAGACTATATTATTTAATATATATATATTTTTTAATTTTTGTGATTTTAAAAAAATACTGCACTAATGAAGTTTTGAATTTGATTATAGTTTTATCTAAAAACCCTTTGATTCAGTTTTGATTTGTTTATTTCCAGTTTGTTTAATTATATTAAAAGCTAAGATTTTAATTTGGATTATTTGATATTTATATCGTTTCTAAGAATGTTTGCAACCTAAAAAATAAACAGAAAATAAAATTAGATTGCAGTTTAATTTATTCTAAGGAAAAATATGAAGATTCTTCATTGTATGTTTTTTACTTTTGTTTTGAAGCTTGGATTTAATGGAAGACAAGCGAATCGCCGGGAGTGTTTGTATGGGGTATTGGATACTAAATGATTATTTGCTATGTTCAAAGGGCTATGTTCAAACATTTGAATACATAAAAAATATTTCAGGGGAAAATATATTTATTCGATGTTTGGGCAGTAAATACATACAAAAAAGCTATATTTCTAGATTATATTATTTAATGGTTATTTTGTTTTTAAAAAATGTTCTTGATTTAACAAATAAACAGCAAGAAAGACATTTTAAATCTTTTTTTTTTTTTTTTTTTTTTTTTTTTTTTTTACTTTATTCTAAAAACATTTTCAATTCAATGATTATTTCAATTACTTATTTATTATTATTTAATTAATTATTATTTAATGATGATATTCAATGTTTTTTTTTCATGTTCGCGATTTAAAAAATAAATTGCAATGATGAAATTTTGAATCTGAATATTTTTTTTTTAATAAAAAAGCATTTTACTCAATTTTTGCTTATTTATTTCCGGTTTGTTTAATTGAATCAAAAGTTGGGATTTTAATTCGGATTATTTTATAATTATGTCGGTTCTAAAAATGTATTTAACCTATAAAATAAGCAGAGAAAATAAATCAGTTTATAGTTTAACTTATTCTGACAACAATTATGAAATCGCCATGAATGGATATTTTTAGTATTCTTTTCAGAGTTCGGATTTAATAGAAGAGAGGTGAATGTTAGAAGAATGAAAATTGGGATACATAAAAAAGTATTTGATACAAAAATATTCATTCGATGCTTTGGCAGTAAATAAATAAAAGAATCGCTTTTCCGAACTGGATTATTTAATACTTTTAATATAGTCTTTTTTTTAAATGTTCTTGATTAAAAAAAAAAAATCTGCAAGAAAGGTATTTTTTAATCTGATTAGGGGATAGTAGTACACAGTGAGACAACAGCCACTTTGACATATAGTTGTAACTTTTTCCTCAAGTTGGCACACACACATAACGACCTCATCTTATGCAAAACGTGGGTGTAGTTTCGGCATTTCTGTTACTCGTGTGATAAAAATAATATAATAATAATATAAATAATTCCTTATTTTATAGTGATTAAAGTTACATAAACATCTATTTTAGAGTTTATTTCCTTCAATATGACATATATTTACTTAACCAAACCCAGCTATATCTAATAATAGACTATTTTGACAAAACGACATAAACTTTTTAAAGCGATGAAATTGATGTAACAGATATGGCATCCATGCTGTTACAACGTAACGAAAGTACACAATGAGACACACAGTTGTGGTACAGTGAGACGTGTATTATTGTGCACCTACTATGTGGTTCTGATGTTAAAAAAGTTATTTATTAATAAAAGAATTTTCTCTTTTTCTCTCTTTCTGTGTGTGCGTGGGTGGGCATGCGATGGCTAGGGAAATCTGTTGAACGTAAGATGCTGAAAATTTGCAAGAAGGTAGCCCAAAATCTGCCACTGTCCACCAGAGGGTTATATTTTCAATATTTTGGAAATCTAGAAATATTAATTAGAAATAATAAACTGCAGAAAATTATTGATAGAGTGTTAAAATGTATGATTTATGAAAATATATAGGGGATACGAGGGAGGGTTGACTCCAATTTTTACAAAATGATATTTTTATTTTTTAAATATTGAACGTAGAATAAAGTTTTATATATCATTTTAATTGATATACAATCAGTTATCAAAATAAAATGCTACATAAGTGTAACATATAAGAAATTTGAAAAATGATAGATTTTAATCATGAAAAAAGAATGGGTCAAGGCTCCCCACATGTGGGAGTGTTGACCCACTATACGGGAGGCTTCACCCACTTTGTTTTATATTGCAATATATGTGAAGAGAAATAAATCAGTTTTAAAAAAGCAAAATAAGTTTATTCTACATGCCTTAAATATTATAAAAAAGAAATTTCTTTAATATTCTTAAACAAACATGTTGAGACGCAGTCGCAAGTCATAGAAGAAAAAAAATTGTTTTAAACAGGATTTCGTTTGAGCAGGTATAATTGTACAGCAAGATAAATGAAAAAATTTTATTTAAGGCAGTACTCTGTTAGAGACAGGTTCCGTTTTCATTAGTGTTTCATTTTATTGTATCTGGATTTAGGATCCACTGTCCCGCTTTTTTGTCTCCTTGTCCTATTTTTGTGACACTCGACCTGACGACTCCAGTTGTCACTGAGTTTGGCTTCATTTCACTGTATTCACCCTGGTGAAATTTGTCTACATACCTTCCTAAAGTTTTCGATCGATGCTATGCTCTTTTGCAGCCGCATGAGTACTTAACTTATCATTAACATGACTTAAAACTTTAAGCGGCACAGTATTTTCAGTACTAAAATGTTGAAATAAATTATTCAGAATTAAAATTAAATCGTTTTATAAACATACCACTGCCCCTGAAAGGGTAAAGACTGCTGCTTTCATCCTATCTAGTCTTTTCTAATCTTTGTCACAGTTTACGTTTATATATTGTAAGTAATATTTAAATCGAAAAAAGTTCCTATCAACTTTTCTATTTTTTAGCAATTTTTTCACATCTTTATTTAGTCAGTTTAAAACATTATTTTCCATCACGCCATTTTACTGTAGCTTTACAGAATAAATTTGGATTCTTTTACAGACATAGCCATTAACTTTTCATTATGCACAATGTATAATAAAAAAGATTTCGTGATCAACCCTCCTTCTTATTGACTGGGTCAGGCCTCCCTACATACAACTTTTCTAAAGAATAGCACATTGTTATATTAAGCCTAACTTACTGTACAATCTTTATGCCTGGAATGGAAGCTCGATATTTCTGCATTTCTTTAACACTTAATTGCATGAATTATTCTTTTAGAATTGTGTTTTTTATTTTTATATTAAGAATTAGACACCAGAAATCTTAAGATTGATTTTTAGCTTTATTTAGTAGCATATTTTTGTAATTTTTGGAGGATTAATATTTCTATATAAATATAGTGGTTGTGAGAACTTAATTTATGTATTAAAAATTAAATAAAAAGGAGATGGGAATTTACATCACTATGCAATTAAGTGTTAAACCTACTTCCTTAAATTTCTATAATCTAATTTATCTAAAAAAAGCTTATAAAATATTTCTAAAAAACACATCTTTCAGTTTGAAAACGCTTCACAATTTATTTATTCAACACCTATTTCAATTATCTGTATGAAACGTCGGCTCTTGTTCGAGCATTCCAGTAACGTTTGTTGACAGCTATTTATAAAACTCTGAAATTCTTTTAAATATGAAAATTGATGGGTGGGTCAAGCCTCCCATATTTTCAACCATCCCTAGTCTCCCCTACATTGTCTCACTGACAATTTTCGATACTCCGTTATGCTGCTTGTGTGATTTTATAAATAACTTTTTTAAAACCATTTATACATTAATGTGTAGCGCATTTTTATAGCTTAAAGATGTAGCAAAAATTTTTTCAAAAGAATAAAAATCGTCGCTATTTGTTAAGTAGAAATACTTTTCGTCTCATCTCCCCTATAGTAATTTCATCTATGAATATTTCATTCAATTTTTGTTGACATGTTTCCGGTTTGTTTTATTAAATTAAAAACTTTGATTTTCATTGGGATTTTTTAATATTTACACCGTTTTTACGAAAATTTACAACAGTTTAATGTAATAGGGGAGAGTAGCCATATTTGGACCGCCACTTTAATTGGACCGTTGCCATTCTGCCGTTAATTACAGGAAGAGACTCCATCTGCCGTTGAAATCCTATTCATCAGAATGACATCGCTCATGATTAAAAGAAGCAGCCGCCTACCAAGTGCCGTTTTCAGACAATTTTAAAAAACCTAAAGTTAGCTGTTTTGATCTAATTTTTTCCTACTAAGCGTAAATGAATATTTTAAAACTAATGTAAGTTGTTATGTTTTCATATATATACATGAATTCATCTGTTTATTGCGCATATTTTTCATGCGGATTTGTTTGATTTGGTTTTTGTTCTTAGTCTTGAAATTAACTTTTTTTAAAAATGGCGCAGTTGCCGTAATTGGGCCAATTTAAGTTGCTTAAATTGGACCAAATATGCGATCATAAATTTGAAAATTATGTAATGAATTTCGAGGACGGTACGCTTTGTACACTACTTTTTGTTATATTTTATAATGGATTACTATCTCCATGCAAGTTTTTCTTTTCTTTTTTTTTTTTTTCTTTTTTTTTTTTTTGGTATATCTGGATTAATTTTTTTATACAGTTTAGGCCTATATAAACATAAAAATATTTTTACATGTCTATGCAATAAATTTTGTTTGCAATGTCTTTTATCTTATATGTAATTGTATTTATTTTCTTTGAATTCTTTATTCCTACGTCATATTTGATTTACAGAGTTTAATTCAAACGTTTTTCTCCTGCAGGATATTTGTGGTGGAAGTCTTTTTACAGTTCTGGAGGGTGGAATTATACTTTTTGCCATTAAAACGCATAAAATCTCAAACCTTGATGAAAATGTTGAAAAAGACGTGGACAAACTGTCTGGAAGAAAAACACCCGTGACAAAAAAAGCTGTTAAAGATATAGGAAACAAAAAGCAGACCCTACGTTGTGAAGAAATTGACCTGCGACAAGGCTGCAGCTACAAATCCTACCCAAAAGCAAAAAAAAAAAAAATCATTAGAAATATTATTTTCCTTGCTAAATTCAGTTAAATCAAAATACAGAGGTAGACAACAAACTGTTGTGTTAACATCATCGCCATATAAATTAAACCTTCAAATAATAAAAAAAAAAAATAGGAAGCTTTCACAGCACAAAAGCAATTGGAACATCGAGTTTTAAAAAATAGGCATAGCGCAATTAGCAAGGAAATGATGGAAGAGAAGAACTACAAACATTATGTAAAGAAAATTTCTGTTGCAAAAAAAAAAAAAAAAAAAAAAAAAAAGTCTGATAATTCAGAATCTAAAAAGAAAAATCTAGACAGTGATGATTGGTTTTGCATAATTTGTAAGAAAAATAAAATAGCAAAAATGAGTCAGTGTTCAGATTGTCATATACGGTTAAATGTTGTGTTCGCTGGGAAACAAAAACAATAAACAAAATTCATGTATAAGCTTTGCATCACTCCTTACATGATATTCAAGTAACTGACAATTAGTTCCATAATTTCTATTCTTAATTACTGATAACTTTGCTTTTAATAAAATTAGTTATATTCCCTAGTTATTAAAAAAACCTGATATTTTTTGGTCCAATTTAGAAGACTGGGGGTCCAACTTAGGCAACCAGTTGCTGAATTTGGACCACTTTTTACAGATTTTTCAAATTAAAATAAAATTTAAGATTTTCAAAAAGAAATTGATCTAAATATTTATTTAGTTAATAGATGAATAGATTGACCCTGTGTAATGATCTTTTGCAGATATTTCAAAAATTAAGTGAGTTACACCTGGAAATAAGTGAAGTGGTCCAAATTAGGCTACTCTCCCCTACTAACAACATACATGGAGCTCCTACAATCGATGTTCAAAGTTTTCTTTTCAGGAGTTCGGATTTGATGAGAGACAGGTGAATCGGCAGAAATATTTGTATCGGGTATTCAATACTAAAATGATAATGTCCCATGTTAAAAGGGAGATTGTCATTTGGATACATAAAAAGCATTTCAGAAAAAAAAAATATTTATCCCATAATTAGACTGTACAAACATAATTAGTCACATTTCTAGACTATATTATTTAATAGTTATTTTATTTTTTAAAATGTTCTCGATTTAAAAAATAAACCGTAAGAATGAAATTTTAGTACTGATTATATTTTTATTTAAAACGATTTTATTCAGTTTTTGTTTATTTATTTTAAAAGTTAGGATTATAATTTGCATTATTTCATATTTATGTCGTTTCTAAGAATGTGTGCCACCTATATAAAAAAGCAGAAAAATAAATTCAGGTTACAGTGTAATTTATTCTAACAAAAAATATGACGCTGCTTCAATGGATGCTATTAATCGTCTCAGAGTTCGGATTTAATGGAAGAGCGGTGAATCCGCCAGAGGTATTTGTACCGGGTATTAGATACTAAATGTTAATAGGCCATTGTTAAAAGGGTGAGCATTTGGATACATAAAATGTATTTAATAAAAAAATTTCATTTGATGCTTGGGCAGTAAGTAAGTAGAAAAATCGTATTTCTAGATTTGAATATTGAACGTCTATTTTGTTTTTAAAAGTATTCTTGATGTAAAAAAAAAAAAAAAAAAAAAAAAAAAAAAAAAACCCTACAAGGATGGAAATTGGATATCACATTATATTTTAATCTAAAAATATTATCATTTATTTCCGGTTTCTTAAATGAAAAGCTGTGACTTTAATTTGTATTATTTAATAATGGTATCATTTCTAAGAATGTTTGTAATCTGTAAAATAAGCAGAAAAATGAAAAGTTAGATTACACTTTAATTTATTCTTTAGAAATATATAAAATTCTTTCAATATATTTTTTTCAGACTTCTGATTTAATGGAAGTGAGCTAAATTGCCAGGGGTGTTTCTATAGGGTATTATATACTAAATGATAATGATCCATATTAAAAAGGAGAACATTTGGATGCATAAAAAGTATTTCAGAAAAAAAAAATATTTATTCGAGACTTGAGAAGCAAACACATAAAAAAGTCACATTTCTATTTAATGATTATTTTATTTTTAAAAATGCTCCTGATTTAAAAGATAAATTGCAAGAAGAAGATTTTAAACCTGATTTTAGTTTAATCTAAAAATATTTTCATTTATTTCCGGTTTGTCCAATTAATTTAAAAGCTACAATACTAATTTGAATTATTTAATGATTATATTATTTCTAAGAATGTTTGCTACCTATAAAAAAAAACAGAAAAAATAAAATCACATTACAGTTCAATTTATTCTAACAACATATATCAAGATATTTCAATGGATGTTTATAGTTTTCTTTTCAGATTTCGGATTTAATGGAAGAGATGTGAATCGCTAGGAGTGTTTGTACCAGGTATTGTATACTAAATGATAATGGGCCATATTAAAAGGGAGAACATTTGGATACTTAACGATTATTTCAGAAAAAAATATTTATGTAATGCTTTTACACGAAATACATCCAAAAGTCACATTTCTAGAGTATATTATATAATGGTTATTTTGTTTTTTAAAATATTGTTGATTAAAAAAATAAACTACAATAATGGGATTTTAAATCTGATTATGGTTTAATCTACAAACATGTTCATTAATTTTTGCTTATTTATTTCCGATTTGTTTAGTAAAAAAAAAATTAGGAAGTTAATTTAGGTTATTACATATTTATATCGTTTCTGAGGAAGTTTCGAACACATAAAATAAGCAGGGAAAAAATAAGATTACAATTTATTTTATTATAACATTATATATGAAGCTCTGCAATTGATGTTTATTGTTTTATTTTCAGAGTTGGGATTTAATAGAAGAGAGGTGAATGATCAGGAGTGTTTGTATAGGATATTGGATACTAAATGATAATGGGGGATGTTAAGAGGGAGAACGTTTGGATAGATAAAGATTATTTCAGAAAAAAGTATTTATGTAATGCCTTTACACGAAATACATGCAAAAGTCACATTTCTAGCCTTCTCACCGCGGCGAACTGATATATCTCTTCACTAAGCTGTAGGTTTCACTGCAACAGAGGCATTTTTAAAATTAATATAATTCTACAGATAAAACCCTATTTTTTAAAAAATTAAGTTATGTTTAATACTTTCTAGTCTTATATATTATGCGTAATAAAGTATTTTATATTGTGCTAGAAAAAACATCTTTTCTAACCATGTTTAATAAATTACAGAGAAAAAAAACATTACAATTTTGCCCTTTTGCTCGGCGGTCAGGGGGCTAGAGTATATTATTTAATGGTCATTTTGTTTTTTAAAATATTGTTGATAAAAATCCACCAATAATGGGATTTAAAATCTGTTTATGGTTTAATTACAAACATTTTCATTAATTTTTGCTTATTTATTTCCGATTTGTTTAGTAAAAAAATTTAGGAAGTTAATTTGGGTTATTAAAAATTTATATCGTCTCTAAGAAAGTTTGCAACACATAAAATAAGCAGGGAAAAAATAAGATTACAGTTTAATCTATTATAACATTATATATGAAGCTCTGCAATGGATGTTTATCGTTTTATTTTCAGAGTTCGGATTTAATAGAAGAGAGGTGAATGATCAGGAGTGTTCGTATAGGATATTGATACTAAATGATAATGGGCAATGTTAAGAGGGAGAACATTGGGATACATTAATTGCATTTCAGAAAAAAAAATATATTCACTTGATATTGGGCAGTAAATGGATCCGGGAAAAAAATCACAGTTCTTGGCTGGATTATTTAAAGGTTATTTTGCGCTTAAGAATCTTCTTGATGTAAAAAAATAAACTGAAAGAATGATTTTTAAATCTTATTATAGATTTATACAGAAAAATTTTATTTAAAAGTATTATCATTTAGTTTTTGTTATTTTATTTCCGGTTACCATAATTAAATTAAAAACTAGGATATTAATTTTTTAATTTAGAAAATATTTTATTTCTTAGAATGTTTGCAGCCGAAAAGAAAATCAGAAAAAGTGTAATTAGGTTGCACTTTAATTTATTCTAACACCATTTACAAAGTTTTTTCAATGAGTCTCTAAATTTTCTTTGTAGAGTTCGGACTTAGGGAAAGAAAAGCGAATCGCTAGGCGCGTTTTTAACTGGTATTGAAATGTAAATGAAAATGGGTAATGTTGAATTCGTTAAAATTTAGGTAAATAAAAAAAAAAATCAGAAAAATATACTTATTTGTTATTGGGCAGTGAATACAAAAGCGAAAAATCACTTTCTAGTATTGATTAGATAATGATTATTTTGTTTTTAAGAAAGTTTTGAACTGAAAAATACACTGCAAGAATTGGATTACTGAAATTTGATAATTGTAAGTTTAATCTGGGAATGTGTATCCTGAGCAGAGATCCATCAGCATCATGTTTAATCTGAAAACATTTTTATTCAGCTTTTGTTTATTTTCTCTTGTTTTTAAAATTAAACTACAAGCTAGGATTTTAATTTGGATTATTCAATAATTAGTATCTCAGAATATTTGTAACCAAAATAAAAAAAAGGAAAAATAAAATCGATTACACATTAGTTTACTCTAAAATTATTCATAAAGTTCCTTCAACGGATGTTAATATGTTTTGTTCAGAGTTCGGAGTGGAGGAGACGTGAATCGAGTATTGGATCTTAAGTGGACGGTTTATATTTTCAACAATTTTGTTTACTTGAAAAAAAAAATGTTCAAATGGTGAACCCACTACATTTCAACGTTCAACTAAAACTTCATTTTGAATTAAAAAATCAACTGCATATTTAATTAAAATTTCTAAAAAGTTTAAAAAAATTGAATATCTTAAAAATCCCACTTCTTTTTTAAATCTTGATGCACTGTAAAAAAAAAAAAAAAAAAAAAAAAAAAAAAACGACACTGTCACAGTACAACGTACTGTTCATCTCGCTCACAAACTCAATCACAGTGAATGTGCTTTATCTTTCTTTGGTTTCCTGACTATATTAACATGGAAAGTACAGTAGTTGCGTAAAATTAACAGCACAATGTGGTGGCAATTTGGACGCTTTTTTTTTTTTTTTTTTTTTTTTTTTTTTTTTTTTTTTTTTACAGCACAAACTGCTGGCGTCCAAATTGCCACCACATTGTGCTGTTAATTTTACGCAACTACTGTACTTTCCATGTTAATATAGTCAGGAAACCAAAGAAAGATACAGCACATTCACTGTGATCGAGTTTGTTCTGGCAAATCTACAGTGGTTATTTTTACAATATGTTTTTGCCGATTTTTTTTTTTTTTTTTTTTTTGTAAGATTTTCAAATGTGTATTACCCAAGACTGTGCATAGATTTTTAGATACATGAATTACTACATTTAATATTTCATCAATTATTACATTTAATATTTATTACATTATATAATTTTACTGCTATATATAGTGTAAAACGATGAAATCTTAAACATCTTCGTATGCTTTTATTTAAAAAATAATAATAACAAAACACCTGAAGGCTAATTCCATGCGTAGATTTATCACAAACATAATAAATAACATGTACAAAAAAGTTTAAATCTCTGTCATAAATACAAAAAAAAAAAAAAGGTTTTAGCATTTTTAAAACAGGAAAGTGAAAAAAATATGAACATCGATAAAAAGGTCATTTAAAGTTTTAATTTGTGTGGGAAATTGCGCTGGGTGTATTAATTTAATGTACAATAATTCGCGATACAATTGCCGTATGGATGGAAAATAGGTGTCAAAATATTCAAAATTAAATAGGCTTTCATTTAACATTTTTAAAAAAAAAATCGATTTTTTTTTTTTTTACCAATTTTGAGGTAAACTGACTTCTTAAATGTGCCATGTTAAAAGAACATTTGGATACATAGACAATTTTGCAAAAGAAATTTTTTTTTTTTTTTTTTTTTTTTTTTTGCTGCAATATAAATTCAGAAAAATAAAATCACATTTTTTTGGTGGATTATTTAATCTTATTTTGTTTTTGAGAATGTTCTTGTTCTAATCTTCAAGAATGGGTTTTTTGAAATGTTTATTATAGAAACCTTTTTATTCGCTTTTCGTTTAATAATTTCTAATTTGTGCAATTCAAATAACAGCTAAGATTATAATTTAGATTCTTTTACAATTATTATATTTATAAGAATGTTTGCAATCCAAGAAATAAACAGTAAAACATAATATCTAGAATCTAATCTAACAACATATATGAAGCTCCTTCAATGGGTATTTAAGAGTATTCATTTCAGAATTCGGATTTAGTGAAAGACAGGTGAATCGCAAGGAGTGTTAGTAACGCGTATGGAATCTTAAATGTTAATGGGCCAGGTTAAAATGGAGAAAATTAAGACATAAAAAAGTATTTCAGAAAAAAAAAATATTTATTTGATGTTGACCAATAAATGCAGGGAAATAATACATTTCTAGACTCAATTATTTAAAGGTTAATTTTTTTTTTTAATGTTCTTAATTTGAAAAATAAACTACAGGAATATATTTAAAAATCTGATTGTATTTTAATACGAAAATGTTTAATCTAAACACATTTTCGATGAGTTTTTCTGTATTTACTTGCATCTAGTTTATTTAAACTAATCTAGCATTCTACTATGGATTATTTAATTATTTCGCTTCTAAGAATGTCTGCAATCTGAAAAATATACAGAAACAAAATCGGATTACATTTCTTATAACAACATATATGAAGCGCCTTCAATGGATGTTTATATTTTTCTTTTTATAGTTTAGATTTAATGAAAGAGGGATGAATCGCTAGGAGTGCTTGTAATGTGTTTCGGTTGCTAAATGACAATGGGCCATGTTAAAACAGAGAAAATTTTCACACAAAAGTATTTCAGAAAAAAAAAATATATATATATATATATATATATTTGATGTTGAGCAATAAATGCAGGAAAAAATACATTTCTAGACTCAATTATCTAATGGTTATTTTATTTTTTTAAATGTTCTTAGTTTCAAAAAATAAACTACAATAATAGTTTTTAAAATCTGATCATATTTTAATACCAAATTGTTTAATCTAAACACATTTTCGATCCGTTTTTGTGTATTTACTTCCATCTAGTTTATTTAAACTAAAAGCGAGTATTCTAATTTAGATTATTTAATCATTTCGCTTCCAAGAATGTCTGCAATCTAAAAAATATAAAGAAAAAAAATCGGATTACATTTATTCTAACAACATATATGAAGCGACTTTAATGGATGTTTATAGTTTTCTTTTCTTAGTTAGGATTTAATGAATGATAGGTGAATCGTTAGGAGCGTTTGTAATGTGTTTCGGAGGTTAAATGGCAATGGGCCATGTTAAAAGGGAGAACATTTAAATAAATGAAAAGTATTTCAGAAAAAAGTATTTATTTGATGTTAGGCAGAAAATACAGAAAACGAAAACGATCATATTTCTAGAAGAGAATATTTAATGGTCAGATTGTTAATTTAATTTGAAAATGTTTAAGCTAAAAACACTCTCATTCAGTTTTTTAAAACTTATTTACGGTTTGTTTAATTAAACTGAAAGGATTTTAATTTGGTTATTTAAACAATCATTCCGTATCTAAGAATGTTTGCAATCTGAAAACTAGTCGTTGGGTGCCACCGTAATACATCCAGTCATGGATATGCATAATATCCTTCTATATATATAAAAAAATTTTGATTTGGAAATGGACCAATGAAAATCTGCGTAGATATTCCCGGCAGATCGACATCCAATTCGAATGCTTAAGCATGGCCTTTCTTCGTTAATATTAAAAAAACTGTTGCATACAAAAATATGAAAATCGGTAGTATTATAGAGAAATGTTTGATAAACATGCTGATGCAGACAGATTTCAAATCGAAGAATTATTTTAAGAGATATTTAATGCCAAAGTTGGACAAAATCGTTCCATTAAAAAAGTTTTATAGAAGCAAAAACTGTACATATGAATTTAATCATTTTTAGATCATTTTGTGCGTCAGAATTTCCCGATGTGCAGATTGCATTTAGTTTTTTTTAATTTGACTCAATTTTTGAGGTTTTATTTCTATTTTAAATTCAGATTTTCAGCATTTTGAGGGATATTTTTTACATATTTATGAAAATTGTATTAATTTAAACTATTGCCAACTGTATGAACCACAATAATATTTGCTTCAAATTAAAAATTTATTTTACACGTGACTGTTATAAACAGAAAATATAACAAGCATTAACTCATTGAAAATTACGTCATAAAAACTATATTTACACGTGAATTTTAAAAGAGAAAGAATATTGTAAAATAATAAATTCATTAACATGCGTTAGAAGTCTTAAATAGGAGAATTTGCGTCACATTTACGTCACATTACACTTCTTACGTAAAATGAACAAAAAATAATATTGCAAAACAGTTTAAAAATTGCGCGAGACATTTATTAGATATTTTAAGATGATCATAATATTTCATTTCTAGCAAAAGTATTTTTACGTGAATATTAAAAAGAGAAAGAAAAGTTTGGTGAAAATTTTGTGAGATTATAATTGTCAGATTCAAATTATAATTCAATCTTCCGAAAGCTTTTTAAACCCGATCAAATTAGCGTGCTGTTAGAGTCTGCGGTGTCTGAACGGGGGTTGACGAGCGTAGCTCGTAGGAGGCAGATCCCCCTAGTAAAATATAAAAATAGAACATGTAACTATTTATAAAATGCAGTGCAATTCCAAAATACAATTTAAACGTAAGTTTAAATATTTTTAAGACATAGTAATACTTAATTACTGAATTGCAGGGGGGGGGGGTGTACTACATGATTATCCCGTCGACCAATTTCGATAAATTATATACATCGCCAAACTACTCGCGAAATTATACAAACTAGCTGCCCTTGGTGACCAGTTTGGTCTCCCTTAAAATTTATGTTCGGAAAGCATGCAAGCATTGTATCATGTTACATTTATTTATAATTTAATTTTCTTGGACTCTCTTAAATATAATTAATATAATCCTTAAGCTAATATTAGTTTTGTTGCTTTAAAATATCTCAATTTGTTGATTTTCTTTAAGCAAGTAAACCCTATTGGTTTACAATGGAAGTCTATGGGAATTTGGCGAATTATTAGAGATATCTCCAAGCAGGCGTCATTTATGGCGACTAATTTTGGTCGCCAAATTTGGCGATATATGACCATGTTGGCGACAAACTTTGCGGCATTTAGCGATTGAACAGATATATAGATCGGCATAATTCTTATTTTAAATAACGAAAGAACAAATAAATTAGTAAACGATTAATAAAAATCCAAATAAAACGTCGAATTAAAAAGCACTTGACGACACAACAAACACGTGTAACGTTTAATGCAGTGGTTCCCATCGTGGAGCGTACGGTCCAGGGCAATATGAGTTTTCAGGGGGGCAATTTCAGATTTCTTATTAACAAATTTCCTGTCATTAGTGTCGTAGTCTAAAAATAGAAATAATAGATGACAAAATTAAAAATAACCGAATAAAAATTAATTTTCGAAACCTTTCTATTTCAAAGATCAAAATACATTTACATCAGAATAATTATCAGAATTTTTTTTTACATATTTGGATATCTTTTATGTATTAAAAAATTATGTTAATTTTTCTGGTTTTAATATTATTTTAGTAAAACACATCTCTTTTTTGTACTATTTATTGTTAAAAAAAACTTCGATTCATATGTCTAGTAATGTATAATATGTCTCATGAAGGACCTTTCACTTATGAAATTTTGTAGGGCATATCTAAAATTTATTCTATTTATTAAAATCTATTTTGACATGGTTAATCTAACAAAATGTTTTGAATTATTTAAATGAGGTACTTCTTTTATGAAATTAATAAATCCCTGTGCGCATCGCGGAAGGAAATGGGTACAAAGTAAACTTCTTATGGCTTCTCTGCAGACTACATATGCAGTATATAAACATACTTCATGACATATGCATTTTAAAATTTGAAATGTAAGAAAACCTTGTGGTCAAATAATAATAATAGGAAAAAGAATGTCTGCTATCAAAGAAGTATGTTATGAGTAGAAAGAAAAATAATTACTTAAAATGGATAAAATCGCGAATCCGAAAATGTTACTTGTGAATTATATTATCCATACAGTCTCAGTGATAAACAAAGATAACTAGTTCTTAATGAAGTACATACTAAAATCTATTCTAAAATGTATCAATTCTATCAGATGCAATACAAAATGTGAGAGAGATTTCAAGAAATTTTACGAAGATAGAAATTTTACGAAGATAAATCTGTGGTAAGTTGCCCAGAAACAATAAAACTTTGTAGTTGTAAATGCGGAGATCTATGTCCACATTGCATTCATAGAGTTATGTTAAAAACATACTTGTAATAAAAAAAATTCGATTTTGATAAATTAAAGAATTTGAAAATATTTGTCAAAGTTAATGCTATCTTCTGATCCTTCAGGGAAAATAGAAGTTTTTTTTTTTAATGTAATAAGATTTATAAGATATAGAAGTGAGGGGGGGGGGACATCATGGTTTTATAGAGGCTTAGGTGGGGAGCGGCTAAAAAAGGATTGGGAACCACTGGTTTAATGTCAAGTGAATGTGGCATTATTGGCATTATTGACCCTTATTGGCATTTAATCTTATAGTTTGGCGATAGTTTTTTTGCGGATGAGATAATAGAGTAGTATCGAATTGTGTAAACGAAACATCCTTATAACTCCAAAAATTATACTCATATACTAGCAGTTTACTGCGTCGGATTAAGCGTGTCATTTAAAATTAAAATATACCTTTGAATTGAAATTTGAATGAAACAGAGGGTCATGTAAAATCGAAGAGTGTGAAAAATAAGATTACAAATATCTCGGCAACTAATTATCCGATCGACTTCATTCTTTAGGCAAAGTTTAGGTTTTTTATTGTCTTTTATAATCACTCCTTCAAATAAGCAATTTCGAAAATTTTTGTATACCTTTTATCCGAGAATATTCCGAGAGTCCGAAAGAAATAGTTCCGGATAATCGGGGTTACTGATATTCAACAGGCTTCTTTATTCCATTATTACATACTAAGTACACACCAAATTTCAAGTCTCTACCTCAACTTGTTCGGGAGATAGAGCGTTTACAGACAAGCACATGCAGACGGATGTCAATTTTTTGTTTTCTAAAAATATGTTTTTCGGGAATGTCCAGTGTCTGAAACGTGTAAACCCGTCAAAAAAATTTTTTTTCGATTTTTAAAACGATTACAAGACTATGGGTATAATGGGTAAGTAATAAACAGCAGAAAGTAAAACCGGGTTACACTTTAAGTTATTTTAACAATATTTATAAAGAATTTTAAATAGATGGCCATACAGTTTTTCAGAGTTCGGATTTAGTGAAAGGGCGAATTTGGTTTTGGATCTTAAATCAAGGTTGCCAGTTCAGCTCTTTGTTATAATAATCAAACAATTCGAATTCATCCCAGAAATTCCGAAGAAAAAAAAATTACTATAATCAATTAAAAAAGTCTATCATTAAATAAAAGACAGTTTTTACTTGAAATTTATGGTTATTGTATTTTAAAAGTTATTGTATTTTTTTTTAAAATGCCAAATTGGCAAAACTGTCTTAAATAGCAATGGGCCATTTTAAAAGGGACAACATTTCACTACATAAAAAATATTTCAGTAATATATATTTATTTGATGCTAATAATAATAATAATAATAATCACATTTTTAGAGTGTATTATTTACTGGTTATTTTCTTTTTATTAATTTTTTTGATCAAAATAATAGACAGCGGTTTATAAATATAATTATAGTATAAAAGAGAAATATTTACTCTAAAAAAATTTTCCATTCAGTGTTTGTTTATTAATTTCTTGTTGGTTTCTTTAAACTAAAAACTAAGATTTTTGTTTCAATTATTTAATAATTATTTCGTTTCTAAAAATATTTGCAATTTAAAAGAATAAAATCGAATTACACCTAAATTTATTCTAACAACATATATGAAACTTCCCCAATGTATGTGCATGTTTTCTTTTTTACAGATTTAATAGAAGAGCGGTGAATCGCTATGAGTGTTTCTATTGGGTATTGCATAATAAATGATGACGGACCATTTGAAAAGGGAGAACATTGTGAAACACACAAATTATTTCAGAAATAAGCAATTAAATTTAAAAAAATCAAAAATCCCGGCTGCGTAATAAATGAACTAATTAATTATTTCTCATCAATGTGAAACTATTTTTTTCCAATTCCTACTATTAGCTCACAATCTCGCTGTATGTGTATCGTGTTCAAATTTTCAATCGTAAATAAAATACTTATTATTCATCCAATCAAGCTCAAATAATTTTTTTAAACATGTTGTGGATGACACTTGATGTTAATCCAGTTTTTTTAAATATTAATTCATTAATTTAATTAAATTGCTTAATTTTAAATAATCGAGAGAGCCCTCTTCTTGATCAAAGCATTTTAAGCGCCACTCAAGAGGAGCTTAAGCAGAATGGGAGAAAAAATTTTTCCCTTATTGACCTAAGTAGTAATTGACTTAAAATATTTTTTTCATATTACTTGTTTATATTATTTATCTATTTTTATTTTATTTACTTGTGTTGATGACTTTTAAGTTGTGTTTAATTGTTAGTTCCTATCTATAAACATTGTTTTGATGAAGTCTATAGATGTCTACGATGGTTAGAGTTACAGTAAAGCTAGAAATCCTACATACACAACTTCCACGTTGTATAATATTTTAACGGAGCTTCTGACTGCAAAATAGTCAATGAAACATCGTCTTCATTTTGAAAGAGCTATCCAATGATATGCCACTCAATAGGCTACGTAATTTTTTTCCCGTCTCTGCCACCATTTTTTTATTTTACGGCCGCCATTTTGAATTTATAAAAACAAAACCTAGCCTATAACCATTGGGCCGTTAAGACGAATTGATAGAGACCTCATTCATTAAAATTCATCCAGTCGTTGGGATGTTTCGAGGGTATAAAGAAATCCACATACTCAGATACGCGTGAAACACATAACCCTTCTTTTCAGTCGGGTAAAAAATACTACTTTATGCTGGACAGTAAATATAGCTAAAGAAAATCACATTTCTTAACTAGATTACTTAATGCTTATTCTCTTTTTGTTAGAAAAATTTCTTGATCTGAAAAATAAACTGCACGAAAGAGCTTTTTAATTTGATTATAGTTGAATACACAAACATTTAATCTTAAAATATGTCATTCAATTTCTATTTATTTATTCCAGCTTTGTTAATTAAACTGAAAGTAAGGATTATAATTTGCATTATTTAATAAAGATTTTAGTTCTAAGAATGGTTTCAACCTAAAATATAAACTTAAAAAAATTAAATTGGGTTGCATTTTAATTTATTGAAACAAGGTTTACAAGTTCCTCCGATGGGTATATTTATTAAAAAAAATAAATAAAAATATTCTAAAACTGCACGATCTATGAAACGCCAATATCCAATTTTTCACGCACTCATTCATATTATGCAATTTATTTTTTTATTTGAATTGTATGTTTATTTTTGTTTTCGTAACCACTGAACAAGTCGATCTATAATTTTTGTAAGCTAAATGATGCTACATTATTACATATCGAATTTGTGCGTGTTACAACCTCTATTGTTTCTCGTATAATGGATGAGTTATATAGGCTGCACTGTAAAAAAATACTGCCAGTTTTCCGGTAGGAATCGGAAAAATAGTTGCCCTTATCGTACCGGAATAATTTCTGACCCAGCTCGGAATAAAATCCGTAAAAATAAGAGAATCGTCAGTAAAACGGTATTTTACGGATTTTATTCCGAGCTGCGTTGGAAATTATTCCGGTACGATAAGGGCAACTATTTTTCCGATTTCTTTCGGAAAACTGGCATTATTTTTTTTTTACAGTGTAGAGGGTACAATTATCTTATTTTCAATTAAATTTATTTGAATGATTTCTTCTGCATATAACCTTACTGAGGCTGTGGTTTTCATAATATATTTAGTATCAGCTACATTCTCTTTTCTCCTATACTTAAATTTCCTGCTCGTGATACTAATATAGTAACTCATTGACCGTCGCCTGATTTAATAAATATTATTTCATATACTCCTAAGTAATTCTCAAAATTAATTGTGTCAATTTTAGTGTAAATGATATTCTTAAATTTCGGATGTGTTTTGACTACAAAGCAAATGTTAAAACACTTAATACTGTATTTTAATTTCACAAAAAAGCTTCAATTCATTTTTTAGATTAAAGAAAATTTTGAAAAAAAATGCCTAAATAAAATATTATCATTTGCACTAATATTAACCCAATAAATTTTGAAAATTACTCAGGAGTATATGAAAAAGCCTTTAATAGATCAGACGGATCAGAGAATTACTATATTGGTATGACTAGCAGGAAATTTAAATATAGGAAAAGAAGCATGCAGCGGATATAAAATATAGTGGAAAAGCCACAGCCCTAGCAGAATTATATCAAAAAATTATCCAAATAAATTTCATTGAAAGTAAGATAATTTTTCTCTCCAGTCTATACATTCCATCCATTACAAGATAAATTATTTAACACGCAAAAAATCAATAGGTAACGATGCAGCATCATTTATCTTACTCAAATTATGGCTCGAGTTAGTTTAGTAAGCAGTTTACGAAAATAAAAATAAACGTCCAATTATAAAAAAAATAATAATACACTATGACGCAAAAGTTTAGACAATGACGTCATTCAGCTTTAAAATGTAGAATTATGACGTCAGAATTACAAAAACCTGTAAATATATTCAAAAACTGATTTAAAATGCTATGTACAAAAGACAGTCGTTTTATTTGCTATAATACTAATTTTTTTCATAAAAATTCAAATGTGCTTGTCGCAAAAGTTTAGACACTATTCTAAATTTCTTTGAATATTCGCTGGCATATGCAAATTTAGAATCGATGATGTCACAAATTTGGAGTACTTAAGTTCTGCAAACGATTGCGCTTCATAGTCGACATGCCGAGAGCTAAAGAAATTCAAGTGAATGAGGTTTCAAGGATTTGGCAGTTGAAAGGTGAAGGGAAGAGCGTTTCCGAAATTTTTGCTATTATTAATAGGTCAAAAAAATCTATTTATCGAGTTTTATCGAGTGGTTCCGAATATAAAGCAAAATGTCGGTCTGGGAGGCCACGTGTGACAAATGTACGAGAGGATCGCCTGATACAAAGACTAGCGAGTACTCAACAAATGAGCGTACGTGGAGTTCAAAGCTCATCGGGACTCTCTGTATCAAAGGATACGATTCGTAGACGAATTTTGAAAAAAGGAACAATCGTTTATAGCAAAATGCAGAAGAAACCAGCTCTGAAACCACATCATAAGTTACAAAGACTTATGTGGGCTCGAAAGCATATGTCATATGGAGAGAAATGGCAGTTAGTCATATTTAGCGATGAAAAAAAAGTGGAATCTGGATGGTCCAGATGGTTGTTTATCGTATTGGCATGACTTGCGGAAGGAACCTCGACGTTTTTTTAGTCGCAGACAAGGAGGGGGCTCGGTGATGGTTTGGGCAGCCTTTTGCTATAATGGACAAGTATCTCTGACCTTCACCAGTGGTCGTCAAACTTCACAGCATTATACACAGACATTAGAAGAAAACCTACTGCCATTTGCTGAGCTTCTAGGGGGTCCTCAGTGGGAATTTCAGCAAGACAATGCTTCAATTCACACTGCAAAACATTCAAAATCTTGGTTTAATTCCCATAATATAAGAGTTCTCGACTGGCCAGCATGTAGCCCAGATCTTAACCATATAGAAAACCTTTGGAGCATCATGTGTCGCAAAGTTTATAGCAACGCTAGACAATACTCTTCTGAAAAGGAACTTAAGACATCTATTGAGAATACATGGTACGATATCGATCCACAAACTATGCAAGATTTAGTTTCTTCCATGCAATTTCGTGTATATGGCGTAATACATAAGCATGGATGCGCAACCAGGTTTTAAAAATTGTTTATTTCGATTTTATTTAATTTGTGTCTAAACTTTTGAGACAGCAGTTTATTTTTGTTACCATTTAATTTATTGCAATATGCACAATTCCACTTTTCTTTGTTATAAATATTGTTTATATGTACAGCACATTAATTTCAAGCAGTGATTTGAAAATTGAATAAATATTTTTCAAAGTATGTAAGAATTTCTTCATTGTCTAAACTTTTGCGTCATAGTGTAATAACATGCATATTGCATAATATGAAACAGTACGTGAAAAACTGAATGTTGGCCTTTCATAGATAGTTCAGTTTTAGAAAAAAATTATTAATTTATTTTGAAAATGACTCGGGTAGCGTCGAAACATGTAAACAGTTGAATAACATTTTTTTTACCGTTTTTATACTTTTAATTACATATTTTTGCCATTAAAATTAGTATATTTTATGATATAGATTTAAAATCACAAATTTAAAATCAAGTTATAGTTTAATTTAGCAGTATTTAATCTAATAACATGTATATTCGCCAAAATTGTGAGTGTGTGTGTGCGTGGGTGGGGGGGGGGGGGTAATAATAGACGGGTAAAAAATAGTATATTTTTAAAATCACAGAACAATACTTGCATGGATGCGTATATATATTTTTTGTTTGCGAAGTTCAGTATTAATGAAAAAGAACTGAACCTTTATAAGTGTTTCCTTAGAGTATTGGATTTCAAATGATGATTGGCCATGTTAAAACGGAGAACATTTGGATATATAAAAAGTATTTCAGAGAAAAGAATTTATTTGATTGCTGCGCAGTAAAAATAGTAGAAAACATTCACATTTTTAAGATGAAATTTTCAACGAACAATTCTTTTCAATGAAGATTATATGCTCTTAAGATTAAAGTAAAAACTATAGCAATTTTTTAAATCGGATTATATATTGATTTCGCAAAATTTATTTCAACAACATTTATAATATCACCCCGGTTAATTAAATTAAATGCACATGCTTTTAAATTCGATTTCGCAATAACTATTTCGCTTTAATGAATATTTTTTACCTAAAAAACCTAAACCATGTTACATATTAATTTATCATCATCAAACTAAAAGAAAATCTATTTACAGTTTTAATTATTTTTTTAGTTTATTTAGTCAAAATATAAAATAAATTTTCCAAGGAAATTAGCATTTATAATAAATTTTCCAAATTAAGGCTCCATCATTATCTAACTAATATGACATAATTGTCATTCCGTAATGAATATCAAATCACATATCAATTAAGTGGCAACACAGGTAGGATGACCGATCCAGTAGCTGATCAAATAACTACGGTGCTACAGGTTTTTTATTATATTTCCTTCCTTTTAAGTTTTAGAAGTAAATTAACATGATTGCTGCAACCCTTAATGAATGTCCTATCACGGGCAAAAAGGAAACTGCTGAAATTAAATAGCAACAAAATTATAAATAAATAGTTTCTTTAGTTGCCATTTTCCCATTAGTTGATCAATAGAAGAAACAGTCGAAAATTCAAAACTTAATCTTTAAAATATCATGCTTGAGCTGTGATTAACAATAATTCATATATAAAAAAAAATGTTTGAAATAAGCAAGATGGAAGTGGATTATTTTAACTTACCGTAATTGTCTCAAACAAATCAAAATCTAAATTTTCACATTTTCTAATTAAAAAAAAAAAAACATAAAATGGCTTATCTTACTGCAGGCAGCTGAAAACAATGTGATAAAAGGTGCTCCAATATTCAAACAAAGATACTATGTCTACTGTCACGTGTAAAATTCATTTCCGCCTGAAATGGAGCAATATTTAAGACATTTTATCAACTACTGGAGGGGTGTCAACTACTGCCGCGGTCACCCTATTTTTAAAAAATCTAGATCACGCATAGGTCGACAGACTTCAGACACACGCATAGAAAGTCAGGAATAATATTCGTCTATATTGGAATTATAATTTTAGTACAGAGTAAAGGAAACTTTTAGATGCTATTTAACTTTGAAGATTCACTCCATAGCCTTTTCTAAACAGTTTCTAAACAGTTTTCATTTAGAATGCGCTTTATATTGTGTTAGGATTTAACCCTTCACTGCACGATTTTTTACTATTACTTACTGAAAAGTACTATTTGAAATCTATAAACTAAATGAACTTAAAGTAATTAATTTTATCTCCTTAACACTCTGCAAGTTTTTTTATATTAATATTTTTAAGTATTCAATAAAAATAATGAAACTAAATCTTACTTTAATAGCTTGATTGGAATTTTTTGTTTCCGAAGAACAAATTCTAATTTTTTTGTCGAATGAAGCCATCTGACATGGACAAAATAAGTGTTATTCTATCCTTTACACTGTTTTTGATCAGGGACAGAGATCATATTGGCCAAATCCATGGCACATAATGAGAATTATACTGTTTCTATGTATGTGCTATGTATGGTACGTGGTACAGTGAAGGGTTAAAGAAAAAATAGTGCAATTGTTAAAAGTATTTATCTTCCGTATTCAGTTTTAAATCGTAATAAGTAATGATAAAAGTAAAAATATTTAGTTACATAAAAATATTTTAGAAAGAAATATTTATCTGAAGCTGCATTAAAAAAATAAAATAATAATAAATGTTTCGGGATCAACCAAAATATGTTATATTCACGTATGGAAATATGCAATAGCTTTTTCCAAGTTACCAAGAATTCCTAGTTCTGTATTTCTATAAACATCACAAATGGCAATATATTCGAGATGTAAAGAATCAGTTTTAAAAACGATGTTTCGTTCACTGCAAGTCATTTTCAGAAATCATTATGGGTAGTTCATCAGTGTATTAATCAGTTTTCGCTAACGACAATATACAGGGTGCAATATGTTATCTATCGCCGACCTTTAATTTCTCAACCGTTGGTCGTAGATATATAGTTTCAATTATAAAAACGTTTATAATGAGGTAGAGGTAAATATTCATCTTCTGGCATTATTTAAAGTAAAAAAATCAATTTTATAAAAATTACGAAATCTAACTTTTTATACGGTCTCCCATTCACTAAAGTTATATTTATTAAAAGTTTACACATATCATAACAGATATAACAAAGTTTGACATCTGTACTACAAAAATTGACACAGATATAACACACAAAATTTGACATCTGTACTACAAAAATTGACGCAGTCATTAAATTTCAAAGTTTGAGATTTTGGCACATGATTCTGTGTTTCATTGAGGGATCAGTTAAAAGATGAATTAAAGTAATGCGAGATCAAAACCAGGGTGCAATGTCCTTTTTACGGCAAAACCACGTTTATCCGGTATCGCCAAATCGGGGTATCACCAAAGAGGGTTATTTCATCTAAAAATTTGAGCTGACTTTTAGGGGTTGTATGCAAAGCGAAGCATGAAATATTAAAATTAAACAAAAAATAAATATCAATTTATTATAATATCACAAAACGGTCTACTATAAAAAATAAATACATTAAACGCTGGAATCTACTAGAGATACTGCTCAAAGTGTTCTCCATTGGTGGCAATGCAGAATTGAATGCGTGACAGTACTGACTCCTGCACACGTTAGAGCATAGCAGGTGTTCAAACTGTGCGACAATCAAGGATGATGCGCTACTTCAGATAAACCAGAGAAGTGGTCACAGTCACATAGACCTATGCCTTAATTTGTAAACTCAGAGGTCTATATGAGTCAAGTCCGTTGAACGCGGTGGCCACTCTATCGGACCACTATTTACAATGATCTGTTGACCGAATTCGGTGGCCAGATACGCCCGGAGGTTTGATGTTTTATGCGGAGAGGGCCCCATCATGTTGAAACCACACACGGCATGCATGTCAGAGAGGCAGCTCTTCATACCAGTCACGTACCGTGTTTTGTAGCAGA
Source organism: Maratus speciosus (assembly GCA_963932465.1). Taxonomy (NCBI): domain Eukaryota; kingdom Metazoa; phylum Arthropoda; class Arachnida; order Araneae; family Salticidae; genus Maratus; species Maratus speciosus. The sequence goes on from OZ010789.1 coordinate 230,987,843, forward strand.
TGAAGGTAACGATCGCCCGTTAAGGTCCCATCGTAGACAATAGGTCCAACAATCTGGGTTCCCCATATACCGCACAACACGTGTCGTGCTGTGCGGGCAATGTGGAGGTTTTCCAGAGACCAGTAATGCACATCGTGCACGTTCACAATGCCACCTCGTGTAAATATTGACTCATCTGTCCTCAGAATGTCACAAAGAAATGACGTATTTTCCTCTAAGTTGTTGAGCATGAAATTACAATAATCAAATCATCGTGCGTGGTCTCTCACCATCAATGCTTGCACCAGTGTCGGATGGTATGGATTCGCATTATGTGCATGTAACAAATGCTAGACATGCTCACCATATGGCTCGCTTATTTCCGCCGTGTTCAGTTGTGGGATTAAAAGGGCGAACGCCAGCACCTCCTCCGGTGTCACTCGAACATTACACCTGGCCTGTCTACTTGTTCTGGGTCATGGTGAAACAGAGCCGGTCTCTCTAAGATACTGCATTGCATCAGTTATAGTTCCATGCGTTGGATGTAGATCCTTAGGGAAAAATTCTGAATAAACACTCGCAGCCTCTCTGGCTTTCCTTTCACATTCACCATAATTAATTATCATTTCGGCATAGTGCATGTATGCGTAGCTTGCCACCACGATCTCAGCGCTGACTAGCATGCCCACTGCTAGATGGGTCGTGTTTTATACCGAACGTGCGGCGCTGCGGTACTGTTGTAATTTGCATAATCCCAAATTTCATGCTCGTTATAGCTTGGTCGTTTGCATTCCGCTGCTATTTATCTAGTCCTTAGTGAGTATGTTTTATTTTCCGGTTGACGATTCTACCTACTTTGACGTTTGAATGTTGTTTGAATGTTAATAGTTAGCTCAAATTTTTAGATGAAATAACCCTCTTTGGTGATCCCCGATTTGGCGATACCGGCTGAAGGTGGTTTCGCGTAAAAAGGATATTGCACCCTGATTTTCATCTCGAATGACTTTAATTCATCTTTTAACTGATCCCTCAAGGAAACACAAAATCATGTGCAAAAATCTCAAACTCTGAAATTAAATAACTGTGTCAATTTTTGTAGTACAGATGTTAAACTTTTTGTGTTATATCTGTTATGATATGTGTAAACTTTTACTAAATATAACTATAGGGACTGGGGGACCGTATAAAAAGTCACATTTCGTAATTTTTATAAAATTCATTTTTTACTTTAAGTAATGCCCCAGCATGAATATTTGCCTCATTTGAATTGTATTTGTAATTGGAACTATATGTCTACGACCAACGGTTGAGAAATTAAAGATCGGCGATCGATAACATATTGCACCCTGTATATTTTAAGATGCTATCAAATCTCAGATAAACGTTTTTAGCTGAGTAACTGCATTAATACAAGCAAGAGAGATAAAATAATATTAACTCATATGTTAATCTTAAAGCTGTTAATTTATATTGTTTGTCTGTGAAACATGTTTGTTGAACAAGAAAATGTTTATTTGAGAATTAATATTATCTAAGAAAATCTTCAATTTAACTTCAATTTGAAAAAAAAAAAAAAAAAAAAAAAAAAAAAAAAAAAAACTATGTAATTTAAAAAATACCATGAAGCGAAGCAAACGTGGTAGCAAAATATGCATTTTTTTTAATAACTTCTACAAGTCACAGAAAACTCAGGTTGGGCTGGGTTGATTTCTGACGGCTGATTACCTACTATAGGGATATAGGCTGATGGGGGAGTGCCCTCCATGTGGGTCTTTCTAAGGGAACCAAACCCATATTTACGCTTGGAAGTCCAAGGTTTGAGGAATACCAGGAAAACTCCAAACGGTTTGGCCGGAGGGCAGGATTGGGCCAAAGAAAACTCGGAAGAGGTTATTGTATATTTATGTTTGTAGATATATATTTTTTCCTAGTTTGTAAAACTTTTTTTTTTTTTTTTTTTTTTTTTTTACGTTGTAGTGAATAAAAATAGTAGAAAAAATTATCAATTTTATGCTGGATTGATGAATATTTCAATTCTAAGAAGTTTTTCTGAAAAAATGTTAATAATAAATTGAAGGAAAAAGACTTTAAAAACAGTTTATAGCTCAGTTTAATTGTATTTCTAATGTAATAATATCTTGTATCACTATGAAACAGGAAATAAAATTCAAATATTTTATAAATTTATCAGTTAAGGCATTTATTATTATCAAATAATAAGTTAAATAAAAATAACTGAATCGATAGGAATGGTTGTTTCAATTATTGGATTCAAATTAAAAACGGGAATATTTGTATGCTGTAAAGGATTTCTTAAAGACGTATTTATTATAGTGCACTAATCGTGGTAGAAGAAAATACGCGTTTTCAAAGTTGAATATTTAATGATTAGATCGTTTGTATGAATTTGTTTGGTTCCGTACTTAAAAACTATAAACGGAGTCATTATAAGATCACCCCTGTGTCTGCCGTCTGTCACAGCCACTTTACTCGTGAACTATACAGCGCGGAAAGTTCAAATTGGCTGAAGTAATAAAGACTATATTGACCCACATATTTATAGATTATTAACTATTCACAAATATATTTAGGAAAATGTAGAGTGACCAATTAAGTTATTTGGAAAAAAAAAAACATTTTCTTTGTATGTCGTGTGGGATATCGTGTGAAAGCTTTCGTAACGCCGCACTCAAAAATACATTTCTTTTAATTTCAGATATTATATTTTTAGCGATATCGTCAAAAATATAATAAAAAAAAGCCCCTCCCCATCTATTTCCGAATCTACTGTAACTAAAATTATGAAAAAATTAAGGGTAGTAGAAGTTAATTAAACCTTGCAGGAAAATTATAGACATTACCCTGGGTCACATAGTTTTTGAAAAAATCGCATTTTTCCGTTACACAAATTTCGATTTGTGGTCGTTCAGCAAATGTGTTGAAGAGCGCTGGCCATCCCTACCGTCGCAGAAGTATAAAAGGAGTGTTAATAAGGATTTTCGAAAAAAAAAAAAGGATCGGGAATTAGTCGAGATATTAACCCCAAAAGACACGGACGTTTCGGACATATATAAAGATTCGGAAGGCGTGCTCTTTGCGCCATCGGCTTTTAAAGCCTAGATAACTTTTAATGATATGTTTGTGTAATGTAATGCCCAGTTACTAATTCATATATTTATTGCACGGTACCTTCTCTGAGCGAGTAACTATCGCATTTGAACGGTTAATTAGATTTAGATTCGCCAACCAAATCTAAAATTTAAGAAATTTGATAAATTTTTATTGAGCTCTACTTTTAATGTCATAGCATTCACATTCATCTTTTGATTAGTCTTTTGGATTCATTAAATTAAGAATCTTTGATAAGTGAATGATTTAAGGATTTAGTTTCTCTGAGTGTTTTTGGTCTGTCGTAAAAAAATGCATTTTTTTAAACTACATTTAGAAATTCCTTTTTAACAATATTTTTTCAGACAAAGTTTATAGTCTTTTTTAATTTTCTTTCTGTTTAATTAGTTACATTAAAGTTTTAAATTAAAAAAAAAATCTAATGATTATTTTTCTTCGAAAAAAAAAATATTTTACTACAAAAAAAAAAAAAAAAGACTAAAGCAAAGAAAGTGTTTTTTTTCTTTTCTTTTTTTTAAATCAGATTAACATACATTTTTGCTTTTGCATTCAATTATCAGCTATACTTTCTGTTTCAGTTAGACAATTTAAAATAATATTTGAAATACCTTGGAAAAAATTTTAAATATATAAATGGCAAAATTAAAAAATTTATCCTCATCACGAGAACGCTTTTAAAAGATTTATTTCTTGGGGTCTATTTTTTATATTATCTTTTCTTGGTTTTATTACATTAATATTGTTAATGAAGAACTCCTGAAAAAAACTCTCTTTTACATTTTAAGTAGATTGTATAGTTATTATCTGATTTCTAAGAATATTTTTATTTAAAATGAACTGAAACAATGATAACCGACTTTTTAAATCAGATTATAGTTTAATGTAGGAATATGTATTTTAGCAATATTTTTCTCCACTTTTTGATTATTAGTTTTGTTTCTGTTTCTTAAACTAAGATATCTCCTTTTTAATTAGTATTTTGTAATGAATATTTCTTTTTAATTAATGATTTATATCGAAACAACAAACTACAAAATATAATTAAGGAGCACTTTGTTTTTATACATATTCCTAGATCATTTACATTGTTTATGTAAGGTAAGTGGTCAAAATTTATTTATTGAAAAAAATGTTGAAATCTTAAACGAGGTTTTAAAAAAGAATGTACACAATACAGTATATAAAACAACAGTGTTCATTGATTTAAAAAAAAGGTGTAACATATAGGATTTTTGCATTTTCTCTAGAATTAACTAAGTTATCATGTTCAGACAGGTGTTGCTAAGAAACGTCTAAAAGTTTTCAATGTTGGATAAACAGATGTCTATAACATCACACATTAAGAATGATCGGTGAGATCACATAATTAGAGATGATTAGTACAATTCCTTTTATTATATTAAATGTTTTTAAAAAATAACATTTTTATGATTAATATAATTACAAGTGATGTACCTCATGCAAAATAGATTAAAATTCAGTTTTATATACTCGAGGTCAAACTAACAATATTGTATTAATTCAAAAGCAGTATAACATAGTAGAAAATTAAAATTTACAATAATATTTAGAGCCTTAAGTATTATCAATGAATGTTGTATTGATTCAATCATTCATTTTATATTTTTATTAAACTGTAATTATTAAGGCATTTTTAATTCTAGCAACATAAAAAATATACTACACTTTTAATTCCTTTTTTATTCGCTTGTGATTTGTTAATTTATAATTATACATACTACAACTATATTGAATTAATCCAAAAGCAGTATTACATAGTAGAGAATTTAAAGTTACAATGATATTTAGACCCTTAAATATTATCAATGAATGCTGTATTGATTCAATCATTTAGTTTACAGCTTTATTGAATCGTAATTAATAAGGCATTTTTAGTTCTAGGAACATTAAACATGTACTACACTTTTAAATCCTTTTTTATTCGCTTGCTATTTGTTTAATTTGTGCAGTGCGTTAAGAAATTATAAGACCACTAACGAATTGGTGCACTTTTGATGAAGAAGACACAATATGCAAACTTTTAGCGCGTGTATTTAAAATTGATCGTAAAACATTTTCTGTTGTAATTGGTACAATAAAATTTAAGTTACATTTAATTAAAATCTTCTTTTTTTTTTTTTAAACGTAAATAAAGTGCCTGTTAAGAAATTATAAGTCCATCTTAGGAAATTAGCATATTATACCTCGCATCAAAATCATTATAAAACATACGCGTTTTTATATCGTGAAAGTATTCCCGAGAATCAAAGGTGCAGGTTCAGATAGTGTTATTTACGATATATTTCAAGATGCCGCGAGGTAAAGAGTTGTCTGTGACCGAAATAAGAAAAATTTGGTTTTATAATGGTGCTGGTAGATCAGAACGATAAATAGCTCGGTTAATGAAGAGTTCTAAACTGTCATTCATAATTAAATAATTACGAAAAAAGATTCGAATAAAATTAAACAATCCCGAAGAAAAAGGATTTTGATAGCACGGAATGATTGACAAATATTTTGATTATCAACTCAAAAAGGTATTTCAACTCGGGAAATTTCGAACCGCTTCAGAAAAGCAGCCTCACACGTAACAGTTTGGAAGAGTCTGAAATCAAATAGCAATGCAAAATGTATGAAACTGTTGAAAAAAAACCCAAGGTTAATGAAACATCATAAAGAAGAATGACTGAAATGGGCTAAAAATGTCATGTCACACACACACACACACACACACACATATATATATATATATGCTTGTTTTAAAGAACTTAACCCGGCATTACACACGCAAGAAAAACGAACGGGATTACTCGCGCTCGGTATGTCATACCCATGGCTGTTTCTTCCAATTTTTTTTTTTACCATAAAATCTATATAAAACTTAAAACACTAGGAAAAAAGAAGGGATAATAGAGTTTTAAACAGATATTAAACATGTTACTTACATTTATTTTGTACATTCGCTGCGTCTATATTGAATGGGGCGAGTAAAACTGGCGGTTTTACTCGCTCTGTGTATGCCATACTCATACCCATGAGTATGTCGTGAGTATGGGTTTCATCCAATATTTTTACCTTAAAATCTACATAAAACATAAAACACTACGAAAAAGAAAGGGGTAATATAGTTTTAAAGATATATTAAAAATGTTATTTACATTTATTCTGCAAATTTCCTGCGTCTATCTGTAGTCAGAGCTGTTACAGAAATGCTCGCGCTGGGTGTGAGATACCCATATGTGGTGATTACCATACATCTATATTTCAAATTAATTAACCCCCCCCCCCCCCCCCCCTAAGATTATGACCTTCGAGGCAGCCACACAAAGACTCATCCATCTCTGAAGAAAGGTTAGGGAGAAAAAATGCAAAAAATCAGCAGTGGGTGTGATATACCCAGCGCGAGCAAACTCGGGTTAATAATGTTAAAACAAATTAATATTTATAGTTCATCAAATTGCAACATTAGCATTTTATGTCGTGTTCTGAAATGACACAGATTTACCGAAATGCATAAGATTAAACGTTTTGTTTACCCGATTTATTTTTTAAATGTAAACTAAAATTTTTCATTTTTGAAAACCTTACTGAGTATGTACATAATTTACATTAAATTATGTTTCTGAAGGTATCCTTATCTTTAATCATTTTTAGCGCTTCGTTCATATGACGAAACGCTATTCGTCTCACTCCTCAGTCTGTCTGTCCGTCACAGAGCCCGTTCTCAGGAACTATATATGTTGGAGACTTAAAATTTTGGATTCTTATAGTTGAACACCTCACATCAAACGACAAATCTTAAAATTTTGAAAAAGTCTTACATTTCCCCCCTGGGCTCAAACTTGTGTATTTTAAGCTTCCTTTTCTAATTGAGTCCCTAATTAAGTTGAAGATTTGAAATTTTGGATTCTTATAGATGATCACCTCACATCAAATGACAAATCTTAAAAATTTGAAAAAGTCTTATATTTACCCCTCTGTGCTCTAACTTGTGTATTTTAAGCTTACTTTTCTAACTTAGCACCTAATAAAGTTGAAGATTTGCAATTTTGGATTCTTATAGCTGAACACCTGATATCAAATGAAAAATCATAAAATTTTGAAAAAGTCTTATATTTACCCATCTGGGCTCTAACTTGTGTATTTTAAGCAAATTTTCCAACTCACCTCCTAATTAAGTTGGAGATGTGAAATTTTGCATAGTTATAGCAGAACACTTGCGATTACACGCAAAATCATAATATTTAAATACATATATATATATATATATATATATATATATATATATATTATTTAACTCTTCGGCGTAAAACTTCTGTACTTTTAGCAATTTTTCTAACCTCCAACCTTTTCACCCGTGGTGCAATTTTCTAACTTTTGCCAGCAATCCTTTGACCACTCTTTCATATTATGCACCATGGCTCTGCTTATTTTAGTTTCAATTTTTACCGCCAGGGGTCGCCTACCTTTCTCGGGTGCTTCGGGCCCGATCCCCTCCACTAATATATCTACGGATAGTTTGTAAAGCGTTTTGTTCGGATAGTGGTTTGTTTAGAACAGAGTGCGCCCCTGGTTGCGAATGTGGAACTAACGGATTTTCCAAAAGGATAAAGTGTATTGAAAGGACTATTAAACGAAACCCTCTGAGCGATCTGTAATCACACTCACCCACATGTTTCAAAATAAAGTAACAGTCAGTTTTCTCTGGGAGGAAATAAACATGCAATCTCAATCAAATCCTGGGCTATTTAATTTGATATGCATAATTAAAAAAATTATTTGTTTAAATTTGTATTGGCATAATATATATATCAACATACAGTTTCATCCTCTAATGGTATAACTCGCACTGGACCAAAACCTTATTACTATATGATTGTTAAACATTCTGTTTCTATACCATTTATTATTTAATAGAACAAAAAGTATGGTTAGTCGATCACGGCAATTCAAACACATTGATAATATAATACATTCGTAAGCATAAATACTTGAATTCACTAGAAATCTTGCTTAATTCTTTTATTTGTCATTTAACGGATCTTCAACGTTCATGATTAGATAATAACTAAGGAACAGAACATTTCTATCGCTTTTTTCTTTTAAATTTACCCTCTCTGAGCAGCGAGTTAATCTCGATCATAATATTGAATAAAATCAATATTTTTCGTTATTCTGTTGTACATCAGCTGCTTGCGAATCACCGGAATAACAGGATGCAAAGTCTCGTCGCTGCACGAGCTGTCGATGTACAACAGAACAATGAAATATCGAGAAAATTACACAAAAACTGCTGTTACTGACCCCCCCCCCCCGCCTTCCAGCAGCATATTTACAAATTCAAGGAGGACCTGCTTGACGTAGCCAAAATCATATACACGAAATTTTGTTCAATTCTTCTGGTATCTTAATATACTTTTCGATAGTAGAATAAGGAAAATGACACAAAAATCGCTATTACAGTTCTCCTTTAAAGTGGAATATTTGCAAATTCAAGAAGGACCTGCTTGCTATAGCCAAAAACATATAAGGACAATCAGGTTTTGTCGTAGTTCCTGTTTATTGAGTTTCGGGTCATCAGCGCCCTCTACGTGTGATTATATATATATATATATATATACATATATATATATATATATACATATATATACATATATATATACATATATATATACATACATACATACATATATATATATATATATATTTTTTTTTTTTTTTTTTTTTTTTTGCTGCTAAAAAGAAATCCGACTACCTTGTGAGCCCTTTCTTTCAAACCGCACTCCTTTATCATAATTTTCTCTTTCTTAAATTTTTAAAGTTTTAACGAACTTTTGGTTCACCCTGTATAACACTTAGTTTTGATACAGTTTGTGTTTCTTTACCTTAAATTTTACAAGGTAATTTGTTTCATTTTATATTTAACACTATATATCTTATGGTTACGTCCGTTTTTGCACGGTTTACCGAAGGTGAAATATTGATGAAGTATCTTTTGATAAAACGTGATTAAGTTTCCACCTTTAATAAAAAAGGTGTATAATAAATGAAAAATGGTTCTTAAAAAAATACATCGACTGAAAAACCTGTTAAATAATTCTCAATTTGTTTTAAAAGAGAAAAAAATGTAATCAAAAGTAAGTAAAAGAAGCATCCCGCAAAATAAAGAACTAAAGTAATAATGGGTATTGATAAAAATCATATTTCAATCTTAGAAACACGTGAGTTTTGTTTTTAAAAATATGATAAAAAATTATGAACTGTAAAGAATTTATAATGAGAGACATCCATGTATAAAAAGCATTATATTTTTTGCAGATAAACAGCATAAATCAACATAATTAGGTTTCCAAAATAGTTAAAATTATTCACGGGATGATCGCTTCATAATCATCTTGTAATTTCTCCAAGCTCATTGTGGTATATTTTTTTTCCTTTTTCATATGATATTGTGTATATATTAATTAAATAAATTAAATATAGAGTTTGTTATGTTGCATTGTTGGGAACATTTTTATCCACATATACTATACATCTATTACCGAATACAGATATCATTTATACGGAACAAAAAAACAGAGCTTTATGCATAAAAACGTCGAAAAAATATTTTAGAGGTGTTTTTTAAGTTATTTATGTGTCTTCCGAAATGGACAACGATCCAATTCAATTCACACATACTAATTCTACTCAATCACATGTCTAGTATGTCTCCCTTGTAACAATACACAAATAAAAATAATGTGAAGTAAACGCGAACAAAAAATTTTTTTTTCCTTAATACCGCACTTTATCCCTTTAAGACCGGAAGAGTTTTGGAATAAATTAAAAGTCTCGGTGTTTAACCCTAACTAATAGGATCTTATTTGACTGAGAAAAAATATTTCAAAAAATTTCCGGTGTCAGGTTAAATCAAGGAATTATTTACACAACTGTGTAATGCAGGTTCGGGTTTAAATCACAGAAAAAGAGGAAAATGTATTTTATTTTTTCCTAGGTTCACCTACACAACTGTATAGGTCAGGGCTTACAGGGTTAAAAATAGTTGCGAGCCTGTACTGGACTATTTTTCAGTCCAATTGAAATTTCAAATTTATATTGTCTGAATGAAGTACCGAACATGTTTGCATTTCGAAGATTGGTAACAATTATTGTCTCAATAAATAAAGAAATAATAGAACTCACTTTGCTACAAAATATTAAGGGGCATTTGCTTTTTTTTTCGGTAGAAAAGGGCGATTATTTTTTTTACAGTCTGCAGCTTATCCTTGTAACACGATTTGGCCAAATTTGAAATCCTTTCGTAGTTAGTTGGTTTTTTAGCGCAACGCGTCAGTAGACTTAAACCGTTTGGGACATATAACTATAACAGCATTTTACGCAAAATGACTTTTTTTCTACCTGGGCGGGATCAGAACGCAAAAACTATTAAGCTGATCTTGTTAATTTTTTTTTAAATTAAATATAATTTATTGGAGCTTGAACGACTTTCGGACATTTTTATTAAGTATATATCTTTTTATAAGCTACCCTATGTGCAAAGAAAAAGGGTATCAGAAATGGACATTTTCTCAATTAGCTGCCAGTCTGTTTTTGTTTTTCAAATGTGTGACCTTAAACAGCTTGAAGTTCCAGACAATATTATTTATTTTCATAATCCTTAAAGAAAATTGATTACAGACGACTCTGGCGATTTGTCAGAACACGACCGATTGGAAGCGCACGGTGCGTACTGTAGAACTTACACTCATGAAACTGGATCAACATGATAATTTTTTTGTTAACTAACTTTTGAAATGTTATTCAACTGAAAATAAATAGTATGCAAAAAACACGGAGATAAAATCTTAATTCCTATTCCAGAAAAAAAAATGCTAAAATACATCCTTTTCTGGCCTTCTATAGGCAAATCTCCATATAAAGAACTCCGTCACAACGACAATGAAAACATACTGGCCAAAGATGTTTAATAACGTCATAGAAAGGACATATTAAGGTTTGTCATGTGAAAATATAAGAAAGAAGATATGTATAATACACGAGAAAGCAGTTATTTCATTTAACTTTATTATCATAGGCAAAAAATGAATATTGCTTATGTTTTGTCGAAGTTCTTATCTCGAGAAGTTAATCTCTAAAGACACGGGTGGCGTACTAAGTATGCCGCTTAGTAAAAAAAAGAAAAAAAAAATTGTTAATTATAAAATAAGTACGTAATTAACATTTGTACTTTATTTACCTTGTTCGCAAAGTCGCTTTAATATTCAATAAATGTGAAAATGTTTAAAGTTGTTTTCTGCTCTATTTCATTATTTTTAGTAGTTAGTCGCCACAAGTGTATTTATGTAATATATCACATTTTATTTTTAGTTAGGCTTTTCTTAAATATACAAATGTGAGGTCTGTTACTTTTTCCTATTACTGTATAGTAAAGTGGGGACAGATGCCGCATTATTTACTCCCCTTCAGAAGATGAATCGTATTTTAGTTTTTTCTTCAAGTAAGGGGTTTTCAAGTTCATCTTTCCCTCCCTTTTTTTGCACATTTAACGACCGCCAAGCTATCGTTCTTTGACGCTTTCTGGTTTCTTTTGCTTTTTATTTTCTTCTTCTTTTTTCTTGTTTATAAACTCTGTGCTTGTAATATTTGCATCCTTTTGCTTTCTCTTACTTGTCTGTATAGGTCTATTGACCATTGGGATAGGAGATATTTTGTTTAACAGTTTAGATGGCAAGAACTGTAAGCGGTTTACGGTTTCCTTATTCACATATGGTGAACCAACATTGTCTCTAAGAGTACTTTGATGAGTAGCAGAATACGCTAATATAAGTTCATTTAAATCTAAGTTTTACTTAAATTGCAGTGATTAATTTATTAAACCGAAAAACAAAAGTATATTTTGCGGCATCTGTCCCTCAACCTCTGTGCGCCATCTGTCCCATTGTGGCGGGTAAGATGCTGCGCCGCCATTTTGTGTCATGTGAGCAACGCGAGAGAAATGCAAGCACATGTCTGTATTCTATGAGGATCTAGTCTACAGTTGCAATCGGTTTTGAGATGAAATCTCTGTTTATTTGGCTTAAAATATGTAATAAAACTTTAGTAGAATAATTTTAGCAACTCACCACGCAGGTTTGAACCATAAAAACTAGAATAAATATGTAAATACTGACAATTAAGCGATGGAAACACATACAACACAGCACACAGCACAGAGGAACACTACCAACTTCTTAAATTGGTCTAGGGAGCGCTAGTGTCGCCCACACAATCTCTGCGGCATCTGTCCAACCGCGGAATCTGTCCTCACTTTACTATACATTAGCCACTATTTGCTTAGCATCAAAAGTTGTTGTTAATGCTTTAAAACGCGTTGCGCCAGGAGTACGCAATCAGTTTCTTTATGTCACTAGAAACCGCCCGTGTTATATTAATTCTATTTAAATTATTATTATTATTATTATTATTATTATTATTTACGATTTTATGTTCAAAACTTTTATACTACTACTGGACATTACATTAAGCAAGGATATTATTAAAAGTCGTCATTTAGTATTTAAAAATTGCGCCGTTCTTGCCTTCAAAAATGAAGTTGAACGTGTGTACACTGACGAGCCAAAACATTATGACCACCTACCTAGTAACGAATGTCTTGCCTTTGGTCTGCAAAAAAGCTGCACCCCGTCTTGGCATGGATGGCACTAGTCCTTGGTAGATGGCCAAAGACCGATTGTAACAGATATTCAATCAGCGGTTGCGCAAATCCGAAATATTACAACATGGTTGTTTTTGACCGCAGAGCTGCCGTTCCACGACATCTCAAATCTGCTCTATTGTATTAAAATTCATTGAGTTAGACTGCCAGGACATTAACTGGAATTCGGTATTATGTTCTTGGAACCACTCCATCGCAATTCGAGCGCCGTGACATGGAGCATTATCGCACACGAAGACTTCATTTCCAGTTGGAAAGACATATAACGTGTAAGGGTACACCTGTTCTGCAATGATGTCCAGATTGTCCGCAGCCTTTATAGTCTGTTATGCAACAATCAGATGTCCCGGGGACGCCCATGAGAACGTTTCCTAAAGTAGTATAATGTCTTCACCGGGTTGTGTATGACCTGCTGCATAAGGAAGAGCAACCGATCGCCTGAAAGAAGACGTACCTTTACACTGCCTTTGACGTGTTGAATAATGAATCGTGATTCATGCGACCGGGCAACTCTCTGCCAATGATCCATCGTCAACTCACGATATTCCCGGATCTAGTGTAGGAGTAGTTGGAGAAGATGCTTTGTCAACAGAGGCCCATGAGTCGGACGTTTGCTAGGTAGCCTCATATCCGACAGTGTCAGCTGAACTGTGTACTCAGAAACTATTCTCCTTGGACCTGTATTGTATAGGGCTGTCAGTCGAACCATTGCCTGTAGCCGATTTTGCTTTACCAAGCAGGAGAGTCTCCGACGTCCTTTTTTGTTGATAGCACGTGGACGTCCAATGTCATGGTATCTGCTGAGGATTTCACCGCTATTCAGCCACTTTTGATACGTACTAATAAAGATATGTCGCGAACAATCCATGCGTCGTGCAGTTTTGGACATACTCAGTCTGAACGTTCGGGCCATTGAATTCTGCCCTCTATCAATGTCGCTTAGATCAGCTGATTTTCCCATCACATGCAGAAGTAAGCACAAAAATTATTCCTCATACTCCCTAGCAATAGTCAAATACCATCCCCAGCTGATTACGTGCCCGCCACGCCATCCAGACGACTTTATTGCAAAATGTGGGATGGTTATAATGTTTTGACTCTTCGGTGTATTTTTCATAAACTCTTTATTCGTGTTTTTCAAAGCACTGCTTATATTTCTCAGCTGATGTTTACATTAAAATTACAACTTGTAATTTAATAAATATAAAACGAAGTTTAGAAAATTTGTTTTGTGAGTTATTATTTGCTATTATTCATGTGCTTAAAGTTTTATATTTTTGTTATAGTACTTATCACATGAGAGGGGCTCACGTAAGTTATGTGTATTTATCTATTTCTCTAAACGCTGAGCAATATAACTGTTCACGATAAATAACAAATGTAAAACGAGATTAAATAAGATAAATTTCCTTTGAGGCCCGGGGTCTTAAACAGCGTGCAGGTCTGCGCAAAGAGCGATTCCGAGAATATGTATTATTTACGTGGATATCAGTGATTTATTTATTTATTTATTTATTTATTATTATTTTTTTATTTTTTTATTTTTTTTGGTTTTGCAGAATTTTACAGCATGAATCCATACCTCCTTTGTGGAATAAATCGAAAAGTACTTCAAACGATTGTGGAAAAATATCGTAATTTTCCTCAAAGATCTCAGAAACTAATAATGATTAAAAAATCGATCGGTTCGAAGCTTTCGTCAAAGAATTGAAGAGAAAAAACGCGAATTTCATGAATCGATGGCGGAAAAATCGCCTTTTTTGTTAAAAATTACCTTTCGAAAATTATGGTAATGAAAAAAACCGGTTAATTAGGCAACATTGATCAGAATGGGAAGTCTTTGACTAATTTAAAAAAACAAGTGCTTCGCAAAAGTTCTAGCACTCGATCTGGCTTTCTCTAAGGACGGCTCTGACTAACCACTTGCTTCTTTGTTTTGTAAGTACTTTTCTGATCATCAAAGTTTTAATACATAATTACTCTTCAATTAATAAAAATACTTAAAAGTAATGTCCTAAATTGGATTGGATATAAGCAGAATTTTTCATGGGTCGGATTTCTTTCTTTTATTTAGTAAGTTTGGGATCCCTTTTGTTTTAATTCATAATTATCTCTGAATTCAATAAAAATAATTAAATTTCGAATCCTGCATTATAGTCCAGGCAATAGGGAATTTTACCTAGCAAAATTAATGGTAGTACTGGCAATCGGCTTTCTAGATGTTTTTTGGGTCGCTGAATCCGAATTTGTAACTTCCCACCAAAATTTCCCCCGGCAACATCCCCAAATTTTGGTAAAAAGCCCTTCAAAAAGGTTTTTATTAAAAAAATCATTTTTTTTTATTATTTTAGAGAAAAAGTATCTAAAAATTCAGAAAGTAGACAAAATTTCCAACAAATTAAATATATGACATTATGACTTAGGATGAAGGGGAAGGGGGATCTGCCTCGGAATATGCGCGCAGTGCTGGGTAAACTAAGTTGCGTAATTCCACTTAACCACTCACACGTTTACATTCGCCCTCCCATCTCCCCTCCGAACTTTCTCTATAACGTTTACTTTAAGATTTTTGTGCCGCTGAATCCGAATTTTTAACTTTCCCCAAAAAATTTCCCCCCGAATCCCCCCCAAAATTGTTGTTTTTAACTTAATTTCTTATTGTTTTAAGGGAAAAGCATTACGAAATTCAGAAACTAGACAAAATTTGCAACAAATAGGACATATGACATTATGAATTAGGATAAACGGGGGTGGTGAGGGCTGCTTCTGAACATGCACTGCAGCGCTACGTGCACTAAATTATGAAGTCCAGGCAATAGGGGATTTTCTCTGGCAAAATTAATACTAGTTCTGGATTTCGACTCACTTTATGTTTTTTCGGTCGTTGAATCTGAATTTGTAACTTTCCACCAAAATTTTACACAGCAACCTCTCAAAAAATTGATTTTTTGAAAAAATTTGGTTTTTGAGAAAAGCGCGCGGGGAATACTCCGAGGCAGCCCCCTGTCTCCCCGTTTATCCTACGTCATAATGTCATATATCCTATTTGTTGCAAATTTTGTCTAGTTTCTGAATTTTGTAATGCTTTTCCCCTAAAATAATATGAAATTTAAGTTAAAAACAACTATTTGGGGGGGGGGATTCGGGGGGGGGGATTTTTTGGGGAAAGTTAAAAATTCGGATTCAGCGACCCTAAAAATTTAAAGTAAAGCTTATAGAGAAAGTTCGAAGGGAACATGGGAGGGCTAATGTAAACGTGTGAGTGGTTAACTGGAATTGCGCAACTTAGTCCACGCAGCACTGCGGAGCATGTTCCGAGGCAGATCCCACCTTCCCTTTCATCCTAAGTCATAATGTCATATATCTAATTTGTTGAAAACTTTGTCTACTTTCTGAATTTCTAGCTACTTTTCCCCTAAAACAATAAAATTTTTTTAATAAAAACCTTTTTTAGGGGGGCTTTTTACCAAAATTTGGGGGGTTGCCGGGGGAAATTTTGGTGGGAAGTTACAAATTCGGATTCAGGAACCCCAAAAACATCTAGAAAGCAGATTTTTAGTACTACTATTAATTTTGCTAGGTAGAGTCCCTATACGGTCTCTAATGCCTGGACTAATTAGGCTGACGATCAAATTTTACTGCCCGACTTTATTTGTCATGGTAGGGAGTTGTTGAGTATCTTTTTTGCAATACTGTAAGAGTGTTTGCAATATTGTTCGAATGAAACTGATTACCAAACTTATTTTTTAACATTATATATTTCAGTTGCTACCATTTCCCCCCTCCGTGCAGCATTTTTATTCTAGATTAATTTCGGTACTTTTCGGTTAGCCGGGCGACAGTGTTATATATATATATATGTATACAAATATAAATATATAAATTGTATATGTACACACACACATATATATGTATACATATAGCTTCTATATATCTATAAATATACATATATATGTATATATAGATATACATACATATGTATATATAACGCTGGTGCCCGGCTAACTGAAAAGTACCTTAATTTCTATCAAGATATGTATTCTTCCGTTGCTCAGTTCATAAGTATAAGGCATATCTTTCGAAGGCAGGCGTAAAACCACCAAAAATTTTGCACAGACTTTAATCGCAATACTTAGACTGGTGTCAAAGGAGAACTCAGGTCTACGACCACCATAAAATATCATGAAAAGAAAGGGACGTTGTAAACAAATACGCCAACATTCATGCAAAATCTCAGATATTTCATTGCAACATCATTGCGACCGCATTTTTTGGATTTTAAAGACTTATTGCTTCTTAACAATAGTCACAATCGCCATACTGTCACTGACGAAATGTAGATATAGGCGAATGATTCCGAATCAGGAATGTCATTCTATTCTCATAACAATGTCCAAACGCATAAGGCAGATTTAAGAGGATCAGGGCTTGATAGATACCGAAAAACATGTAAACAGATCTCTCGCTTCGAATCCATATAAAAACAGAAGTACTGAATGTAACTAATTTAAACTTCCTGATATTTTTAAGGTACATTTGTAATCTTATAAAATTATAAAATGAAGTACTTCAATGTAATAAAAGAAACAATACAGCAAAATCTATATAACACTATTTTCGAAAAAAAAAAATTAGATGTCATATCACCACCCGCAAAATATCTTAACGTTGAATTGACATAAGAACCTAAATTTTGCTTTAAAATGATCAGGAAACATTACTCTATAGAATAAATTGATGATATAACTGTCACTCAAAGGAAACCTTATTAAAAATCTCTCAAATTTGAAAATTTAAAAAACCCTAAAAAATACAAGTTTTTTCCCTTATAAATACGCAAAATATTAAGCTATCTAAAATATATTAATTCATTCTATAGATAAAGATGTTATATGCATGAAAAATTTTTTAAGCCATTCCATCAAATAGCTTCTTTTTAAATTTACGGATAGTCGACAAAAATGAAGAAAGTTTTTGAGAAAACGCGACTTAATGTTGCAATTAAAGGGGTGCGGTTATGATAGTGATTGTTACATAAATGCTTATAACTCCATTAAAAATGCAAATATCTTTATGCGGTTTTTTGCACTGTGTTCAGAAGTAATTGAATAATCAAAATAGATACTAAATAAAAAAATCAATTTTTTGAAACGTTTTTAAGCCCTGAGCCCCCTTAACTTGCACTGGGAAATTTGTAGCACACTCCGACGAGAGTCCATAAAAAAATGTTCCAGTTCAGATAGTATATTATAACAGTTTAATTTAGACTATTTAGAAAAAAATCATGCATCAAACTGAAGGTAAACTAACCTAGTTTTTCTTACAAATGTTCAATATGTGCACCTTTAGTTAATACGGCACACATCCAATCTAAAGTCATCATTTTCCTACGCTTCGGTTAACAAGTCCCGAGAAATGCAAGCAATAGCCTCTTGAAATCTGTGTCTGGCAAATCATTAGGTAGCGGTGGAACGTAGATACGGTGTTTTATAAAGCCCCAAAGGAAAAAACTGCATAGCTCTAACGACTTTTAAATCTCAACCCAGCATTAATGCTTTATGCTTAGGAGTAGGCATTTTGCGCATGTGGTACTGCAAGCTAGTTTATGGTTTATAACAAAGCTGTAATCGCGCATGCGCTTACCTAAAACTGTTTGAGTTACTCTTTATTTATGGCCTTGAACCGATATTCTACAAGGCTTACAGTTGATACTATTAAAATTTATAAATGGAACATCCTTTTATGGACACCCTTTATTATACATCATTTTCGTATCTTATGTTTAAATCTTAAAAAAGAAAAAAATCTCATTTAAAATTGATAACATCTCAAGCTTGCATAATTTTATGTAATTCCTATAATTTTAAAAGAGATTTTGTTTTCTTTTAACCTAGTATTTGTTGGACCTTATAAAATGGTTTATTTATAATTTCTCTCTCTCTCTCTCTATATATATATATTTGTTTTAAACTCAATTGAAATACATAATCATTGCTGAAATTATAAGCAAAATTGGCATATATAAATTTCGAAAAGCTTTCTTTCTTAAATATAATATTATTTTAGTGTTTCAGAATTCGCAGGAAAATATCTAAATTTAGTGAAAATTTGAATTGAATTTATAACTGATATATAAGAAAAAACTAACCTACATCGTGTAGTTCATTTAATACAGTTTTTACTTATAATTAAAAACAAGATTTGTCTGAAAAGATAAAAAAAAAAAGTATACGTAATTAAACTGGATTTTTTTAAAACTTTAATAATAACAAATCTAAGCTTACATATTTCTTAACAATTGTTAAAAAAAAAAAAAAAAAAAACTCTTGTTTGCTCATCATTAATTACATTTTAATGGGTGATAATAGGCGACAAAGTTCAGTTCCTTAAGGCTAATATGAAGATAATTCACAATGACCTCCATTTCCTTGCTCTTAGTTTTCTCTTTCATCTGAGATATCGAAAAAAAGGAAAATAATAAAGCAAAGCAAGTCAAAAAGTTAATTGTTATTTGATATGAGTTTAATATCCTTCATCATTTACAAAGAAATGTTAGTCTTTTTTTTATTATTTCTCACAAAACTAGATAATTTTTTTTTTGTTAAATACATTCACATAATCAAATGTTTAGTAGGTACTTAACGTCCTTAATATATATCTCATTATATCTCATATTTAGATAAATGTTTTATTGTATTAAAAATATTGCTCCAATGCTTTATGTTTCCAGATTTTCGATTATTATGATTTACTACATATATATGAAATATATTATATGAACTTTAAAAAGATCTCTGTTTTACTTAAAAGGTGGCTAAAATAATAGAAGGTGTGTTACAAATTAAAAATATACATTATATTAAAACTTCTTAGTACTTTCAAGCTTTTCCAAGCGTTTCATCAAAGACTTTTTTATGACTAATTGCTGTTTATTTATACAAATACATCACTTCGTTTTGAAAATGATAGAGTTACTTTTTAGAATTGAAATTAAAAGTAGCAGTTTCTTGGATGAACTTAATTAGAGAAAATATATATTATTATTAACTGCAGTGATATTTATTTTATCACTTTGTTATACTCTCAGATGAAGATCTAAAGTAACCCGGAATCGGAATAACCTATAGTTAATTTTTAAGTAATAAAAAACAACAAATTTAACAGCAATTTCCAATCCAATTTAAACATTTTTTTTTGTTATAGCTATTGCCAAAATTTAAAAATCCACAATAAAATTCTTACCACAACAATTACTTTTCTATTGCAAGATTTCCACGTGAAAAAATGAAATAAATGGTTTGACGATGTTAAAAAAGGGGAATATTACATTATAACTTTCTACTGCAAGATTTCCATGTGAAAAATGAAAATAAAAAAAATTGTTTGGCGTATTAAAAACAAAAGTGAATGTTACGTCATAATTTTTATGTTTTATGATTTCCATGTGAAATTATAATTGTTTAATTAGCTTGGCGAATTAAAAAAAAGGAATATTATGTTACATTGGAAATAGTATAAAGGACGTGGTTAATATAACGTCATATAAGTGTGAAAAAATGTATTGAAGCATGATGAAAACTAGATTATGGAAATATTGGAAAATTTTAACATTATTGCACCAATGACGAATGGAAATAAGTTCATTTATAGCTGTAATATTTTGCGTCTGTTATATAAATTAATACATTTTTATACTGACTTTTCATTTGATTCATGCGTATAACACTTCGATTGGTTTTTCTTTTAATTTTTTTCTATGTTGTATGTTAAATTTTGAAATTAGTTTTTCAAAACAAACATTCTTAAATTCCGGGCAAATCCGGGTTACTTTAGCTAGTTGTCTATAAATTTGAGGGATAATTTATGAAAGAGAGTTTTCAGCTATGGTATGTATTTTTAAGTTTAATGAACTTTTTAATACTGTGTGGTGTGTATAAGTTTAATACGATATATAATAAGTAATAAGATAAATACACACAGGAATTCACAAAAATATATATCCATTACTGTGCGTAGGTGTATATTGTTTAACGATGCTTTTTATTTGGTGGTTATGATTTATGCATTTTCCAGCTAACTAATATTTATCATACTTTGAGATGTTAGTAGAATATAAATAACTGCATATACAAGACTAATCAAAGAACTGGAAACCTTATAGTCTACGAATGGTAATTTCTGAAAATGCATGTTTTTGTATCGTCCGTTTTTACATTATAAAATCTTTTAGCTTAATAAAGGAAGTGCATAAATATCTGTATATGATACACTATGTAGTATATATACGAGTACAACTACATAAAACATATACAGCGTTGGGCATATGAATTCTAGTACCTTTCCGGCAAGGCATTGCAATTACTGAATTCTAGTTATCAAATGTGCTTACATTTTCTAAATGTATAGCTAAATACATTCTTTCATCTTATCAACAGGTGAAGTTTTTTTACAGTAGCCTAAAACTGTTGGAAAGTATTTTATGCTGCATGATATTTCTTTTTTTAATAATTCTGTAACGATTTTAATGCATTCTGTCTTCTTCAAAAATACCTTATTTCAATGTGCCCGTACAAGAAATGTTATTCATATAAATGAAAAAAGATACAGAAAGCCACTTATGCTTTAGTCAAATTAAAGGCAAGTTTTTTTGTATAATCACATGCTTTCGTGATAAAATTGCAGCTGAAATTTAAGTTTTATTATGCTCTATCTTTTCGGACATACTCATCTTTTTTTAAGTATCATATAAAAATGCGTTTGTCACATTATATCAGGCGAGCGAAGCAGCCATGATACTACATTATCCCACCCAATCCAATCTTTCAGAGAAACTTAGATTTAACAACTTCCTGTCATGTGATCATGCGATCGTATTGGAAATAATTGATGGATTCAGAGGATCCAGATGGGGAAAGGGAAATTTATTTAGCATACCGAGATTTGTTTTTGTTGCTATCATTTCTGTAAAAAAGAAATTCTGGTACATTTCGCATTTATATGAAGTAGTTCTTTCTAGTGCTACAGGTATCGTTTAAATTCATTATATAATTCTTACTTTAGAAAGAGATTTGCGATGAAACAGTCATAGACATATTGCGAAGTATCGTACTCTTACGTTTCAAATGATGAAACCAATTAAAAAACACATAGCAGTTAACCTTTGAATTTTTTTTTTTTTTTGAAAAAGAGTCGTTTTTTCGAAAAAAAGTTTTTCTCCCTTATGGCAACACCCCTGCAATTCGCAATTTTAGAGATGCCAACGAACCAAAGTAATGTTCCTAAAGCTGAAACCTTCTTCTAATCGATCGTGGAATCGGATTTGAAAAATACGATAATAACTCTGAAAAATACACCGGCGAACGCAAGTCAATGCGCCTTACAAGGACGATATTTTTTCTGCACCAAAAGTAACTTAACGGCCGTTTTTAACACAATATTTTTAGAGCATCTCAATATTGCAAATTTACTTCACCTACAAAAATTTCGAAACGTTCGGACGGGTATAAATACTTTTTACAAAATAAAATGTGTGAAAATTTCGACGAAATCAGAAAAAACCTGCCTCCACCTGAATACTAGGTCTGACGTTGACACAAAAATGGCGGCTGCCGAAATCAAATTTTTTATTATTATTTTTTTTTACTTATGCACGGCCCCTTAAATTTACCCACCAGTATTTTATAAAATATTTCATTTACTTGTTTAGTATCAT
This sequence comes from Maratus speciosus, assembly GCA_963932465.1. Classification (NCBI taxonomy): domain Eukaryota; kingdom Metazoa; phylum Arthropoda; class Arachnida; order Araneae; family Salticidae; genus Maratus; species Maratus speciosus. The sequence goes on from OZ010789.1 coordinate 231,010,381, forward strand.
AAATATAAAGCGGACAAAACTTAAAAAAATTATTGTTGCCAAAATTCAAGGGACCGTACACACTCTGAAAAAAAATCCGCCTTCGGCAACCGCTATTTTTTTTTCCAGCGCCCAGGCCCAGTATTCATGGACGGTGAAAAACTTGAGAGATTAGTCGCAGTTTCGCTTTTCATTCAGTATGCATTGACTCCAAAATTCAAATTACGCAGAAAATAAAATATCAAATAACATATACTTTCAATTCATTATTTTATGACATTTTTTTTCATTTAAAAATATAAATTAAGGTAAAATGGAGTTAAACATATAAAATCATACAAATTTCATATTCATTTAAGGTTATTATCACGGGCCTGGCCAACGACGCGCAGGTCAACTAGTATAACATAAACTACAATTAATAAGTAATGATTAACATGGAAAGAATTTTAGCAACGCGTTTTTTATGATTCTTTTAACCTAAAACTTTAAAACTTAAAAACTTATTACATTACTTAAAAATATTTAAGTAACTTTTATTCGAAAATACTCCATTCAACTTCATGTACATAATTTGTGACCAAAGTTATATTCAAAAAACAAGAAAAATGAAAATTCTTTCAGTGAATTCGAGTTCTCCACAAGACAAGTTTATTTTAAAACAATTATGTTTTTAAGTTGGAATTAAAAAGTTTGCTTTTCTATAGTAAACAAAAGTTGTTTTTTGTTGGTTGTTAAGGCTTTGTTTGATTAAAAATGATATAGCAAAAACAATTTTAAAAATTTTTACTGTTCATTTTTACATACTTTAAAGACAACTTAATAATAAGAATAAAATATATAATCATGTAAAAAAGAGGAGTACATGCCTGTCATTAAAAATGAAATTAGTTAATTTACCTTATGAAATATATTAATTATGCGAGAAACTTGCTTTTTGAACATTAATCAACAAAAATTATATTTCTATTTGAATACACAATTAAAATATTTCTAAATCAGTAAATACATTTATCGTTCGAACGCGGCACAAGATACAGGTGAAATTGCGATAAATAGTTGTAGTACACCTTTAATTTACCTTATATGTCGAACTAATTTGATTAGAATTTCTGATATGTAACATTTTTATGGCCATTTTTTTATACTCCTGGGAAGAAGTGTGACATTTTAGGACATATTTTATCTTAGGAATAATGCTTGAAAGTAAGATACTGTTTATTTTAATAAGACAATCAAGTTCAGTAAAGTACTAATGGATAAATGTGTCTACCATTGAAATGCATGATCTTTGTTGACGATGAATGAAGTATTTAATGTACTTAACTAAATTTTATGATTAAAATATACTGTATCTTGTTTTCATATAATGCTTTTATAGGTAAATTGCATCTATTTTATGATGAAGTGCTTTTTCATGAAATTAGTGAAGTATTACATCTCGTTGTTAGATATAAATCAAAGGTACATTTCAGTGCAAATAATAAAGTTTTGTTGACATATAAGACATAACTTCATAATAAGTTGAGGATTTCCCACTTATTTTAGTTGATGATGTTCCCGTATATGAATCAGATTACGAGATTGGAACTGTAACTCATCGGACTGTAAGCAATCTCAATGTAAGCAGTCTCATCACTTAGCGCATAATTATTTTACTGTATCTAAGACAGTACCTGTGACAGCGTTTCTGTCGCATATATATCTTTTTATTCAAAATTAATTTAATACATAGTATCATTACTTTTATAACATGCTATCCTCCCCCCCCCTTTTTTTCTATTCTGAAATACGCAATTAAATTCATTTCTCAAAACCGTCTAGATTTTTATTAAAGTGTTTCTTTCTTCTTTCTAAGAACATCTTTATTTCAGTGCGCTCAAAGATTCATTTCCTTTTTCCCTTTTTCATTTAATCAGTTATCTGTCCGTTACTGCTTCCAGTGCAAAAAAATAAATAAAAACTAGAAAAGACAGCTGCTGGTAGAAATATGTTTTCATTTATTTTCATCGGATTGTTCGCCCGCCGCTGTGAGAAGCAATTTTTATCTCTGCTAATATTTGACCGTTGAAATTGTATTAACAACAAAAGTAAAAATGAACGGATCTTATGGGAAGCATGTATTTTCGTGTATTGTGGTCGAGCTAAAAGCCAGATGCCTGTGATTTTCGGCATTTTTCTCATGCGGCGGTCTGCTTTGTACAATTTTATGAAGCAGTCAGTTGGGCAAAGGACTATCTGTTGTATAAACAATTTTCGGTTTTTCTGATACGTTTCTCATCGTAATTTGCAGCGCTGACTTGCAATCTTGTCGTCACCCATCCGGTTGAGACACCACATTATTTGCGGTAATGTTTATCGCCAAAAGCCTTTGTTCACTTTCATGCAGTCACCAAAAGTTTGTAAATTTGCGATTCTGTGCAACGCCAAGATTTCTAGACTTCTAGCGAAAACTGGCACTTCTGTTATAGCCTTCGATATGTGAAGGTTTCTAAAAAGTAAAGGCGCTTTGGCGCCCCATTTTGTAATTGGGGGTCTGAACCCGGTCTCCAATCTCTATTATATTTTTTGGCTCATCGCCTATATTTTTCTCCAACTTGTATATATATATATAAATAAATAAATATGCACAAACGGAAAGAGAGACCTCCCCCCCCCCCTTAAAATCATTCAAATACCCCATCTCTCAGCAATATTCTTCAAAATTCTTGGACTGTATTTTTTCAACGATGCCGGAGCGTGTGCCTTCCCTGGCGTGCCCTGATAACCTGCACTCATAACACCCTGTGCTCGATGTATGGATGCGATTTCTCCGACGGACAGTGATGGAACGCATTCTAGTCTTTCTTCGCTCACCGAGTGGGCATCTTCGAGCCATTCTTGTTTCGCCTGTGTGCCTTTCCCCCCTCTGATGTCGGTCCCGTATTCTCGCTCATCGCCGTTCCACCGACCCGATCCGAGGAGTAGCAGTTTCTTCGTACCTGCATCATCGCCTTCCCCGGATGATTATATTCGACTGCTCTCAGATGTCAACTAGTACGATAATTATTCATCAAAACCTGAGTGTGCCATTGACTTCAGCGGCTGGTGTTGTGATTATGCTCGTGTTAGCTCAAGTGTGCCTTTTGTTTAGTATTTTTTTTTGTGTGTTAAAAGAAAAGAAAAGGGCGGTACGTACAGAGTGAGATAGAAACTTTGCGTATCTGAAGTGTTCGAAAAGTTTGTGATTATGCTAGTGTCACATTACTTGTGTTGTGCATGTTTCAGCGAGAAAAAATTCCCACGTTACAGGAATTCAAGGATGTTGAAAAAGTTATAATAGTGGTGTTCTCCTTATAAAAAAAAAGTATACAGTTTTTTCGTCTAATGTCTAAACATCCGATAGAAAATTTGTCGTATAAAAAAGGGGGCCAGAGTTTCTGCTTCCAGAAAATATCTGAAATGTATTTGAACAATGCATTTTTTTTCTTGTGTGTGTTTCACACAATGTCCGATGTCACAGTAGGACTTGTGCACAGTTAGTTAAAAAACTGCTTGCTTCACCCGTCAAAATATATAAAAGGAGCGGTGTCAAAATTTTTATTATGTTTATTATTTTCAGTTTGTGATCGTGCCACATTTAAAAAAAAAAAGAGGACAGTGAAGAATGACGGCGCAGAAAGGGGTCACTGAAAATTCGGCGTCTACTAAAAAAAAGTTTTCTATATTTTATTACATGTAAATTTCTGCTTCAAAAAAAGGTGACTAATATTCACTGCAAAAGCATGAACGCGGAAAATTCATTTTTTTTTTTTTTTTACTTTTAAACTTTAATTGTAGTAAATACAGTAAATTAGTTATTATTGTTTTGCTTCAATTTTTATCTGTAGGTATGCGTTATGATTTATCAATTTCCCTTTTCATGCTGCTTGGGTAAAAAAAAAAAAAAAAAAAAAAAAAAAAAAAAAAAAAAAAAAATGAAATGATGACTTCTTACTATTCATTATGTTTGTTGGCATGAACTGAGAAGCTTACGAAATTTAAGCATTATATTTTAATGTTTTATTTGGCACTTATAATTTTTTGTCTTCTCTTTTCTTGCTTTCTTTTGAAAGGTAAGTTATTTAATTTCAGTATTTAAAGGCATATTTACTTTATATTGATATTTAGATGATTCATTAGTTTCCATACAGAAAATAAAATTTCACTTAGTTAATATTTGTTTATGATAGGCTAGGCATATTGACATTGATTGTCGCCGTTTCCAAAACAGTCTTATAAAATTTTATCTCGGCAATTATTTGATAGTTATTTAAATTTTTTTGCTTTTACTCAGTATTGCATATTGAATATTATTTTTACATGCATATTATTGGAAGTTGTTGCACTGATTTTTGCTAGTTTCTGTATAATATCTGAGGGTTTAAAAATTTTCTTACTGTATGAATATTTCATATACTACATACTTTTAAAATAGACAGAAATACTTTTTTTGAGAACTCCCCCATTTTTTTTTCTCTTTTGTCTGCTCATTCAGTGAAAGAAAAACACGCAAAAAAAGGAGAAAGGGAGAGAAAATATTTGGTTAGAATTTTTTCTTTTTCTTTCTGTTTTGCTCAAATACAGTAACTAACTTTTAAATTATTGTGCCATCTTTTATTTTTTTTAATTCTTCTTTGGCTACATTTTTTTCCAACATTTTTGAAAAATGTCACAGACCGATAGCAATCCAGAGTTGGAAGTGTCTATGGCTGAATTAAAATGTTCTCTCCCGTACATGTTTGAGGAAGCACTTAACAGATTTGCGGAAAAGGTAAACACAGAATTCCCTATTCTGCAGGAACAAATTAGAAATAAAAACAACGACACTTTGGTTGAAATATTTCTTCTATTCATAAAAGATTTTTCTGGGAATTTCAAATGTTGAGTAATTTTTTTTCAGGTGATAAAAGATGAATATGTTAGGTTGCAGAGTAAGAACAAAAATCTACAAATTGTTAATACAAAAATTTTAGAAAAATTGCACGCACTCACAGTAAAAGATAAACATAAAGTTGAAATTAATGAGACTTCTTCTCAAAATCAAAGCACATCCGAGGCATACAGCGAAATATTATCGCCTAAGCTGAATAAAGAAACACAAAAAGATATTTGTGAAAACACCAGTCTGACTGAAAAATCTTTCCAGCATAAGTCAAATATTGTTTCTGATTTGAAATGCCCACAACAAAATAAAGGTACTAAAGAAGTTACCACTTCTCCTAAAAATTGTAACTTCTCTTCCCCTTTTAAACATGATTTGAAACCAATTTCAGTTATAATTTGTCAGTTGCCAGAAAATTTTAATATTCCTGATATTCTTTTGGCAATTTCTGACTTAACTGGTAAATCCACACCTTCTATTCAATTTCAACAAAGATGCAATATGTTGAGTTATTTAATTGGATATTTTTATTGCCCCCAAAGATAGCTAAAATGTTAATTATTCATGATGAAATCAAAATTCAGTTTACGGGTTACCCTGTAAAAAGATACGTTTCAATAGAAAAATGTTTCACATGTCAAAATCGTCTTCATCAGGCAAAATCATGCACAGATAAAATTAGGTGTCCTGTATGTGCCTTATCACATAAAGATCCCCATTGTTCAAACAGCCCAAAATGCATTAATTGCGTTAGACGTAATGAGGTAAACAACACAAATTTTAACATTTTCCATACAGCTTTTTCACATAGATGTCCTACCGTAAAGAAATATATACAAGAGCAACGAGAAACTTTAGACAACTGCAATTCATTTCATTGAACACACTTATATTTGTTTTCTAAAGATTAAAAAAAAACAAAAAACAAACAAACAAAAAAAAACCCCCTCTTTACAAGATATATTTTTTCTTGCTGCATTTTGTATTGTGAAGGATTCTTTAAAAAAAATAAATTTCAGTTAAAAAAACATTTCACTGTGTTAGGCATTTATGTACATCTTAATGCTTCACTAGATGGCATTGGTGATAATTTATTTCACATTTCACACTTAGCTGTAAATTTAATTTTTTTTTTTTTAGAAATTATGTGTGTACTGTTAGGTATACTTTTTATCATTCGATTATTACTGCAGAATTCGGATGATTAAAAGATTGTATGGTAGAAATACATTGATTCAGGTCATCAAATTTTTATTCTCACTTGTAAAGGTTTTGGTAGTACGGGTGTACACACAATCACTGTATAGATGTGTCTTCTTTTTTTTGCACCAGTTACACTTAAACGATTTTGGATATTTTTTTTTCTATTTTGGTAACTTGGTAGATTCAAGTTATGGAAACATCACATTTCACTCTTTACATTCAGTTTTGGTTTTGGAATTTACATTTTCACAATATAATTTAATAAAATTTCCTTTTTTACTTATCATTTAATTTTAAAGTTGACGGTATTTTTTTTTTTTTTACTTTTTGACAACATTAGTTCATGTGCTACACTTAAGTTTTGGATAGATACACAATTGGTTCATGTGAAATACAAGTAGGTTAGTGATTTTGTTACACATCAGTTCATGTGAATAATTACACAAATTTGTTCATGTGGAAACATACATTAGTTCATGAGGTTAATTACACAATTAGTTCATGTGAGATTACAATTAGTTCATATGAGTTTTTAAATATTAGTTCATGGGTATACTTACACAATTTAGTTCATGTGAAAATACACTTTGTTCATTAAGATATTAGCATACATTGTTCATGAGTTTGTCACATTTGTTCATTGAGAAAATCGAAAACTTTCACACTTTGTTCATATGTTAATACACTTAGTTCATGGTGTCAAGCAAAACTCTGCATCATTACATAATCTAATTATATTAATTCATTAATTATGTAATTGAGATCACATTCACAAGAATGATCTTGGAGCTTTGTGTTTGTACACACGTACCGTTATATTTTTTTTACTTCTACATTTTATGTCAGGTTTTCGTTTTACACCACAGATTTTTTTCCCTTACCCTCTAAATACTATTATTTTTTTCAGTTTGTGTAAGGTCATAAGTTACTAATGACACCATCACTTTGTTAATTACACAGAGTTTTTTTTAGAATTACATGAAATTATCCTTCACATGACATTTTTACTTGACACATTCATTTTGCAGCAATTAACCTGTAACAGTTCTTTTTTTAACACTTTTGTTATAGACTCCTTGCTTGTAGGTGGCATATCAAGTAAGGTCTTTTTTTACACTACACGAAGTAAAATACAGTTTATAATTTTTTTAATATACTTGGTAGGATGTTTTTGGTTGATATGTTTAAAAGTTTTGCAGAAATTATGACAATTTAACTATTGTACATGGTTTGCACATTCATCTTAAATTTTTATGCAAGAGATAATTAATTGGCTGTACATTTTTACACATACAGTTAATCTACTGTTTAATTTCATTGTTTACGCAAGGCTTGTGACTCGTTGCTATTTTATTTATAACATAAGGTAATTTTATTTTATCTGACATAATATTTGATATCCTTAGGGTTTTTTTTTTTTTTTTTTTGTAAAATTTATTCAAATGCACAATATGAGCTGTTATGTACACTTCACTTTTTTAACGCTATTCAAATAGATTCATTAAACTAAATCTTTGGCATTTTCTCACATTTGAAATTTTTTTAATTAGTGAGTTAAAGTCTCACGTTGTCTTGTGACGGATACATACACTCATATGACATGAAGAATACAGCTTGTTATTTTTCTATTGATTTTTTTTCTTTCTCTTTCATTCTTTTTACTTGGAACATGTTTGGCTTGGCATAACTTTACTACATTTTTAGCGTAGAGTTATGCAATCTGCTAGGCACTTGTGCATTTTATGCACACTTTTGTTATCTTAATATAGTAATAACTTTAGCAGATACAACTTTTTTTTAATTTTAACACTTAGGCAACCATTTATTCATTTTTTTTTTTACAAGTAGTTCATGTGTTGCATATTTGTTTGTGTTGCACAAAATTTGCTTATTTAGAATACATTTTGTGCATCTATATACATACATTACACTAGTTCATGTGTTGATTTACATATTTTGTTCATTTGCTTTTACACATTGTACTTTGCTAACGATCTATTCGACAGTGTTTCTTTTTGTTTTTTTTTTCTTACAAGTAGTTCATTCAGTAGTACACACTGGCTGGTTTAGAGTTTAACCAGAGTTTACACACACATTACACGTAGTTCATTGGCTTTATTAACCCTTATTCATTACATTTTGATGATTAACTCATTAATTATGTAATTGTAACTTACTCGTATGTAAGTGTTTTGGGTTATTACACACATAGTGTCCGTTTATTTGGTTGGCAAATACGTAACAATTTTAGTTCATTGTGACATTATTACATGCAGTTCATGTGGAATTATACAATTTGTTCATGTGTTTAACTTACACGCTGTGTATGCTTGCGTACACACTTGTTCATGTGTTTTATTTCAGGTAGTTCATGAGTTTCGGGTTTCTTTTTCCCCTCCATTCACGCACATTCAGTTCTTTTTTTGTTTGTTTGTTTTTTTTGTTTTTTTTCCTGTTACTTTTCTATCTTTTAAACGGTACACCATATTTCAATATTAAAATATTCTATCACCTTTTTCATTTTTTTTTAATGTGTTCGCATAATGTCATAACATATCAATGACAACATCACTTTGTCTAGGTACAAAGATTTTAAAGTTACAAGGAGTTATCCGTCACATGACATAGTAAACTACACATACATTTCGAATTTGTTTATTTTTAACATGTTACATTTTAACACTTTGCTTAGATATATCTTACTTGAAAGTGTCAGATCGAGTAAGGTATCTTGTTACATTATATAACATTTAGGTACAATTTTCTTACCTTTTTTCATATTTTTGCCAGGTGAAAAAAAAAATTACTCCAGTGATACACAGGTACTTCATATCATGCAGAATCTTGAACACAAGATGGAAAATTTTAATTAATACACAGAAATACAGGACGGTAGTGTGTAAATTTATTAAATGCTAAATTAAATTATACTTTTACTTCTTGTTACAGCGGGAACTTAGTTATAGTGCAGGTATCTAAAAAAAAATATACCCTTATTATCTAAGGCAGAACCCCTAAGCTGACGCCATAATACTTGCGGTCTCCACAAGAGTTAGGGCTACACCTGTTTGCGAGTGTGCTACAAGCACCCCTTTTTGGTAGTCCTGTGCCTAGTGCACAAATGTTTTCATATACGATTCATCTTTACTGTAATACAGTATATTTAAACTTTTATTTTATAAATATACATACAATACTTTTCTTTGTTTCATCTACAAAAAAAAGTTCTTATTGGTGTGTTTTGTTTTATTTGCTTGCATTTCATATGAAATTATGATCTCATTGTAAGATCACATTGTGCGAAGTTATAAATATATCTAATGTGAATACTTCTCTTTGGAATCATGACACAAAAAAAGAAAGCTGGTAGCAGCGCCACAAATACAGAGCCACATACAAAGCATAGGATCCTAACTCTTCATCAAATGTGGCACATATTTGTCTTGTGTAATATTGAAGTTATATAATATAATTTGTTTTAGACAATATGAGAGCTCAGTCATGAATAAATATTATTATTCTGAATTATTTGAAAGCAAGCAAATATGTTTATATACTACCTTTCTATTTTATTACTAAAATTAATGGAAATGATGCTCTAATAACATTTTAGAGAAACAGGTTCAAACATTTTTTTTTCTGTTATTGCATACAATTTTTTTTTATATTTCTATGTAGATTGTATAATCTGTATGTGCGAAGGTGGACAAAGGATTTTAAGTAGATAAAAAGCTGCAACGTACACGTTTAAGCTTTCTTCTGTTGTCGGGGTGAGTTATGTGACAGTGTTTCTGTCGAATATATATCTTTTTATTCAAAATTAATTTAATACATAACATTATTACTTTTAAAACATGCTATCCCCCCCCCCTTTTTCTATTCTGAAATACGCAATTAAATTCATTTCTCAAAACCATCCAGATTTTTATTAAAGTGTTTCTTCCTTCTTTCTAAAAACATCTTTATTTCAGTGCGCTCAAAGATTCATTTCCTTTTTCCCTTTTTCATTTAATCAGTTATCTGTCCGTTACTGCTTCCAGTCCAAAAAAAAATAAAAACTAGAAAAGCCAGCTGCTGGGAGAAATAGGTTTTCATTTATTTCCATCGGATTGTTCGCCCGCCGCAGTGAGATGCAATTTTTATCTCTGCTAATATTTGACCGCAGAAATTGTATTAACAACAAAAGTAAAAATGAACGGATCTTATGGGAAGCATGTATTTTCGTGTATTGTGGTCGAGCTAAAAGCCAGATGCCTGTGATTTTCGGCATTTTTCTCATGCGGCGGTCTGCTTTGTACAATTTTATGAAGCAGTCAGTTGGGCAAAGGCCTGTCTGTTGTATAAACAATTTTCGGTTTTTTTATAGGTTTTTCATCGCAGCGCTGACTTCCAATCTTGTCGTCACCCATCCGGTTGAGACACCACATTATTTGTGGTAATGTTTATCGCCAAAAAGCTTTGTTCACTTTCATGCAGTCACCAAAAGTTTGTAAATTGGCGATTCTGTGCAACGCCAAGATTTCTAGACTTCTAGCGAAAACTGGCGTTTCTGTTCTAGCCTTCGATATGTGAAGGTTTCTAAAAAGTAAAGGCGCTTTGGAGTCCCATTTTGTAATTGGTGGTCTCTCTCTTATTTTTCCAGCTGACCCACCTGTAGGGTGTTTTTGAATAAATAATTGTTCCAGTAAATTAATAGTTGGAGTTCTTTAATCAATTTTTCAGTGCATATTAGAACCCGGTCTTAAATCTCTATTATAGTACCTAAGTTTATGATTATCACTCCCGCCGTTCTGAATTTAATTGGGCTGGGTAGGACTATAAATTACATATACACCTTTATATATGTAGTACCTATATAATTATACTGTAATGCAAGCAAAAATTGTGTGTGTGTGTGTGTGTATGTAAATTTTATCTTGAAAACGGCTCTAACGATTTCGATTAAATTTTGCACCCTACTGTTTTCGGGCACGAAAAGACCATTGGGATGGGTCTCGTGCTCGAGAAAATTCGATTAGTGGGTCATTTTGGGTCATAATGTGTCAGGGTAAAGCTAATTATATCTAAAGAACGGCTCAATCGATTTTGACTAAATTTTGTATCTAACCATTTTCGGGCACGAAACGTCCATTGAAATGGGCCACGTGTTCGAGAAAATTCGATTAGTGGGTCATTTTTGGGTCAATGTGGGTCACACTATTTTTATCTAAAAAACGGCTCTAACGATTTTCATTAAACTCCATATTATACAGTTTTGGATTACGAGAAGACCTATGGTTTAAGTCACATGTTCGAGAAAATTCGATTAGTGGGTCATTTTGGGGTCACCGTGGGTCAAGCTAAGTTTATCTAAATAACCTCTCTAACGATTTTGACGAAATTTTGCACCCTACTGTTTTCGGGCACGAAAAGACCATTAAGATGGGTCTCCTGTTCGAGAAAATTCGATTAGTGGGTCATTTTGGGTCATAATGGGTCGGGGTCGAGCTAATTATATCTAGAGAACGGCTCAATTGATTTTGATTAAATTTTGTATCTAACCATTTTCGGGCACGAAAATACCATTGGGATGGGTCTCGTGTTCGATAAAAGTCGATTAGTGGGTCATTTTGGGTCATAATGGGTCAGGGTCAAGCTAATTATATCTAGAGAACGGCTCAATCTATTTTGACTAAATTTTGTATCTAACCATTTCCGGGCACGAAAAGACCCTTGAGATGGGTCTCGTGTTCGAGAAAATTCGATTAGGGGGTCATTTTGTGTCAGAATGGGTTAGGGTCAAGCTAATTATATCTAAAGATCGGCTCAATCGATTTTGACTAAATTTTGTATCTAACCATTTTCGGGAACAAATAGACCATTGGTATGGGTCACGTGTTCGAGAAAATTAGATTAGTGGGCCATTTTTGGATCACTATGGGTCAAGCTAATTTTTTTTAAAAAACGGCTCTAACGATTTTCACTAAACTCTATATTCTACGGTTTTGGATTACGAAAAGACCATTGGACTAAGTCACATGTTCGGAAAAATTCGATTAGTGGGTCATTTTTGGGTCACCGTGGGTGAAGCTCAGTTTATCTAGATAACGGCTCTAATGATTTTGACGACATTTTGCACCCTACTGTATTCGGGCACGAAAAGACATTTGGGATGGGTCTCGTGTTCGATAAAATTAGAGTAGTGGGTCATTTTGGGTCCTAATGGGTAATGCTCAAGATAAATATATCTAGAGAACGGCTCAATCGATTTTGGCTAAATTTTGTATCTAACCATTTTCGGGCACGAAATGACCATTGGGATGGGTAAGGTGTTCAAGAAAATTCGATTAGCGGGTCTTTTTGGGGTCACCGTGGTTACAGCTAAGTTTATCTAGATAACGGCTCAACGATTTTGACGAAATTCTGTAATCTATCATTTTCGGGCACAAAAAAACCATTGGGATTGGTTATGTGTTCGAGAAAATTCGATTATTGGGTCATTATCGGCCATTATGGGTCAGGGTCAAGTTAATTATATCTAAAAAACGGCTCAAGACATTTTCACTTTTTTTTTAATATACGGCCTTTTCTGGTTATGAGAAGAGAATTGGGATCAGTCACATGTTCGAGGAAATTAGATTAGTGGGTCATTTTGGATTACAGTGGGTTAGGGTCCAGCTAATTGTATTTAAAAAGCGCTTCAAAACATTTTGACAAAATTTTGTATAATTCCGTTTCCGGGCATGAAAAGACCATTGGACAGGATCGACATGTTCAAGAAAATTCAACCAATGGGTTATTTTGGGTCCTAATGGATCAGGATAGAGCTAACTGTATCTAAAAAACGGCTCAAAAGATTTTGACAAAACTTTGTACTACATCGTTTGTGGACAAGTTAAAATCAGTGGGCTGGGTCGTATGATCAAGAAAATTATATTAGTGGGTCATTTTAGCGATAATGGGTCGGGATCAACCTAACGGCATCTCAAGAATGTTCGAATAATTTTGACATTTATTTTTTGTTATACCGTTTCACAGTACAAAAATACCATTGAAATAGCTCACATGTTAGATAAATTTCGGTTAGTGGGTTTTTGAATCAACGTGGGTCAAGCTTATTTTATCTAGAAAACGACTAACGATTTTCACTAAAATTTGTTTTTCAAGGTTTTCAGGTTCGAGAAGAGCATTTTGTTAGGTCGCATGTTCGAAAAAATTCGATTAGTGGGTCATTTTGTGTCAATTGTCTCAGGGTCAAGTTAATTGCATCTAAAACAGCAAGAATTATTCAGTGGGAATAATATATCGAGATAAACACAAATCTAATTTTCACCGAGCTTAGCTCGGTCATTCCTGCTAGTAATAAATATATGCATATTTAAATATAAACTAGCAGGGATGACCGAGCTAAGCTCAATAAAAATTAGCACTGTGTTTAATTTGATATTTTATTTTCACAGTATCATTCTTGCTGTTTAGATATAAATGGCATGATCCTGCGACACAGTGACCCAAAATGACCCACTAACTGAATTTTTTTCGAACATGCGATCTAATCAATGCTCTTCTCAAACCCGAAAACGATAGAATACAAAATTTAGTCAAAATCGTTTAAGTCGTTTCATAGATAAAATTAGCTTGACCCACAGTATCCCAAAAGGGGCCCACTAATCTAAATTTATCGAACATGTGACCTATCCCAATGGTCTTTTCGTGCTGGGAAACGATATAATAAAAATTTTGTCAAAATCATTTGAGCCGTTTTTTAGATATATTTAGCTGACCCACAGTGACCCAAAAATGACCCAGTAATCTACTGTTCTCGAACATGTGACTTGGCCCAATGGTATTCTCATTCTTAGAAACAATATAATACAAAATTTTGTCAAAATATTTTGAGCCGCTTTTTTAGATAAATTAGCTTGACCCACATTGACTCACTAATCGAATTTCCTCGAACATGCGACTTAGCCCAATGGTCTTCTCATGCCCAGATACGTTTTAATACAACATTTTGTCAAAATTGTTTGAGTCTTTTTTTAGATACCATTATGTTGACCCACAGTGACCCAAAAATGACCCACTAATCGAATTTTCCAGAACATGTGATTTAGCTTTGGTCTTTTAATGCTCGGAAATGGTATAGTTCAAAAGTCTGCCAAAACCGTTTGGTTCGTTTTTACATACTATTAGCTTGACCCACAGTGACCCAAAATGACCGACTAATAGAATTTTATCAAACGTGTGACTTAACTGAATGGTCTTCTCATGCCCAGAAACAGTATGATACAAAAGTTTGTCTAAATCGTCGGGTTCGTTTTTAGATATAATTTGTTGACCCACAGTGACCCAAAATGACCCACTAAACGATTTATCTCGAACCTGTGACTTAGCCCTATGGTCATCTCATGCCCAGAAATTGTATATTACAAAATTTTGTCAAAATGTTTTGATACTTTATTTATTTAATTAGCTTGACACCTGACCCATTGTGACCCAAAATGACCTACAAATTGAATTTTCATGAACATGCGTCCTAGCCGAATAATATTCTCGTGTGCGAAAACGATAGAAAACAAAGTTTTGTCAAAGTCGTTAGAGCCGTTTTCTAGATAAACTTAGCTTGACCCACAGTGACCCAAAAATGACCCACAAATCGAATTTTCTTAAAAATTTGACTTAGCCCATTGATTTTTTGGAATCCAAAACAGTAGATTACAAAATTTAGTCAAAATCGTTAGATCCGTTTTTTAGATATAATTAGCTTGACCCGAAGTGACCCAAAAATGACCCACTAATCGAAATTTTTCGAACATGTGACCTAGCCCAACAGTTTTCTCATGCCCAAAAATGGTTGGATATAAAATTTAGTCAATATCGTTTGAGCCGTTTTTTAGATATAATTAGCTCGACCCTGACGCATTATGACCCAAAATGACCCACTAATCGAATTATCTAGAACACATAACCTAGCCCAATGGTCTTATTGTGCTCGAAAATGGTAAAATATAAAATTTAGTCAAAATCGTTAGAGCCGTTTTTAAGATAAAATTTACATACACACACACAATTTTTGCTATAACATAAGATATTGATTATAACGTAAGATATATGTTTAAAATGTAACTACGGAACATTAATTTTTAAACGTCTAAAAAGAAATATTGTGTGGTGGGTTTTAAGCGTTAACTTTTCAATATTTTTCCAGAATAGTTGAAAATTGTTCATAACTTGAAACTATCGTTCTGCCTATGTATTGTATATATTCCCGGGTTGAAATGAAATTTGTACATGCTATTGAAGCTTATAATAGCATGTGCCCTTTTCCAATTTATAATGCACATTATAATCTATTAACCTAAAACGCTATGAACCAACCAAAATGTATATTACGTAAGGACACATGTAAAACATATGATCAGAAGGTCATATATAGCTTAAATTTTATCTATACATACATATAAAAATAATGTCACTGTGTTTTATTCCTGATTTTTTAGAATAAAAAAATTGAACCTCTAAAATTTATCTTTAGCTCGTGTAAAAATATTTTTTTTTTTTTTAAATCTCTGATCAAATCAAATCATTCTGAAATTACTTAATAAAGTGTATGTGCAATACGGAAAGAGTCGCATTATATTAAATTCCAAACAGAACATTATATCTGAATTCAACCCAAATATTAGCAAAAAGTTTTCATTTTCCTAAAATCTGACTGAAACAAGTCTGTCTGAAACGAAAAAGAATAATTTTCATCGATCAGAAAATTGACCCCAGTGATCACGTTAAATTTCTTTAGTACACATTTAAACCCGGTTCCTTTTAATATCATTTTACCTTTTATATTGTAGAATAAGTATACACATTCTCTTTTAGATTGAGATAATTGTTTTGGGAATTGAATGCACATTATGGGTTTTCTTTTAAAAAATAGGATTAACGTGAACCCTAGTCGCAAAATTCAGAGCCCAATATGAACCCCACCCGCAAAAAAATAAATGGAAAATATATAGAGAACACTTTGTTATCATCGAAACAATTATGTACATATTATTCTAGCGTAAATGTTTTTATTATAATTATATGTCTTAAATGAGGGTTCGCTAACGTTTTTGCTATCCCGGACACATTTTAATTTTATAACCATCCTCGTGGGCATTCTTTCTGTCTCCTTACTCACATATATATTAACATATATTCGACAAATATTCACATGTATATAATAAATTTCGATCCTAATTACGTGTCGGATAGAGTTAGGTTGAATTCGGTTACCCATCTCGATGCAGGGCTCTACGTTTGCGTTTCTGTTCGAAGTAAACTAAAACCATATACTTTTTAAACATATATCTTTTTGTCTACAATAAAAGAAAAAAATAGCGAGGAAACATTCTTCAGTCATAGATTATGAAACACATTTTTAGCAGTTCTATAATATTCTAACGAATCTTCACTATATAATAAGGTGAAAGTGGCTATCTTAAACAATATAGAATATGAATAACACATTTTAAAACCCAGTTTCAGCAGAAACTGTCTATACACGGGAGGGTACTCAAAGGCTCACATAAATTATAAAAACGTTTAAAATATGCATGTATCCTTGAAATTACGACCATTTTGAAGACAGATATTATATTATTTATACCACTTATATTGAATTTCATAACTACCAAATTTGATCTAGAATTTTGAATGAAAGCCTCATTTTATGATATACGTGAAGAAAGAGTTATTTATTTTTAAATAAATTTCTCGTAAATTGTAGTGCGTTCAAATATTTCAACATTTTAGCAACCGAAGTGCTTACCAGTGCTTAGATAAAAACATGATAAAGATTCTGCGTGAGACAAATTTAGCTATGATCTACCGATAAATGGAGGGCTTTCCTAGCTTTTATCTGAATAATTTGATTCAGAATGTGTTTATGCACTATGTTTTTTTTTGTTGTTGTTGTTTTATTAATAGCCTTTGCCCTGAATAATCGCCGAAAAATAATAAACTTCTCCAAAATAAAGTGCAGGACTTTCAAAGAAAAAACATTAATAAAATTCTTTAAAAACCTAAGGCATAATATTATATAATAAAATTTTAAAATACAATATCCCCTGTTATTTAGAAAATATTATGACAAATATAAAATATCACATTATTCCACCAATGCCTTAATCAATAAATAGACATATATACTACGCAGAGAAAAAATACTTCCTTTATAACAAATTTTCCTCATCTTCTCGGAGTAATGCTCGGATATTTTAGATTCATGAATAATTTATAAAAGAATTGAGAAGTAAATTGCGTTCCAGAAAAAAATAACACGCAGACAATTAATCATGGAAGTAAAATAAACAAAAATAGAATTTGATTTCTCCGCTTTTTACTCATTCCTTGTTTAACTCTTTATTTACAAAGGCCATATTCGAGAAAAAAAAAAGAACAATATCGAGGATTTTATTTAATGATTATTTTTTGGCTGAGCAAAATATTAAATGTCCTAATTCCAAGTTTTTTTTTTTAAAGATTGATTGTGTATTTGAAAAAAAAAATGCATTGCAGTTCTTATTTTCTAATGTTATTAGGGAGAGATATTATAAATTTTCGTGAAGCATAATTTTTTTTTTCCTAAACGGTATAGTAATTTTGCAAAATGTGCAAAAATCAATTATCATTATTATTATTGCGTCTGTTTAAAATTTCTTAAATTAAGAAATAAATTTATCATAATGTATTTTATGTATACTATTTTTATTGAATGAATTGTTGACACAGTTTATTATTTTTTAAGTCACCATGCACTTAAGTTTTAGTCGAAAATTCTATATATATCCTAAGAGACAATGTTATATCATGTTATATCTGTACAAATTTAACTATAAAGCAGAATGTTACTTCAAATTATCTAAGATAAAATGTGCGACATTGAAGAAATCTTTTACTAATGCTTATTTTAAATATTTTTATGGCGAAAGCAGTAAGTTAATTTACACAAAAAATTAAAATATTGTGCTTTTATTTGTTGTAGACACGTTCGCAAGTTAAATAAATCACAGTGTAGTAAAAATCGAATATTGGTAGAAGTTATATCGGCGTAATTTATTATTCAACAAAATATTATATATGGTTATTCTCAAACATTTATAAGTGTATGCGGAATTTCAAAATTTCTATTTTGAAGTTCAATGACATTTCCACTCGATTTTTTTGCAGCAAAAGAGACATGGCAAGGACAATAACATAGTAAAAATAACATCGCTCGTTTGTTTGAATGCGTAATATTTGTACCAATATCATGTTAAGGGAGGTGTTAAAATCATTCATATGTAGAAAATTATAAAATAAATAAGTTGCATGAACTCTAACTCATTATCTGAACTAACACAGAATTTATATTTACTGCAGAAGTCTGTTCTGCTTTAAAATAGCCATTAAGTAGCCTGAATATCTCTATACAAATATTAATAATAAATAGAAGTTCATGCAATGCAGTTTTATGAACTTTCATTTTGTTTTCATTTTTATTTTTTATTTTTCGTAATATATAAATAGGGAAACGATAAATATAATACGAGGGTTCCCTTATATGTTTTTACAAACTACCAATAGAAGGGGCTACTGAAATTGTCTTCACAATATTCGTAAATAAAAAAAAAAAAAAGAATTATCTTGGAATCAGTGGCATCTTAGAAATCTTAAAAAGCAGAAAAAAACGTTTAAAAATGCACAAATAAAACGTAAAAAGCTGCAAACAGTTGTTTCGAATCTGCTAGCGAGATTCTTCTTCAGTGCAAGATAGAGCAAGGCACAGCGTGCTGGAAAAAGCAAGGCTGGGCAAAACGACAGAGAGACTTATGTACCCGATACGGGTAGCGAATGCGCCAAAACAACCAAGGAGGGAGTAGCAACATGAAACAACTGAGTAGACAAGTAGACACATCTACCGGAGAGCGAGAGAAAAAGAAAGAAAAGGAGGGGAAAATTAAATTAATGCTTTCCAAATACTTGGAAAATCAGGAGTACTAGATAAGTCATTGACTAAAGAATAAGTGATTTTAATGATGTGGTAAGCTTCCCAAAAATCAAGATTAAGGTTAGAAGAACATTATTGGATAATGATGGCAGAGGAAAAATTGAACCTATGTTGAAAAGACCAACAAAGTTGAGCAATGAAGGAACGTTTAAGCTCCTCATTTTTAACATAACCTTCATGCTCTTTTAATCGACATCTAAGAGCGCGTTTAGTCTTTCCCATGTAAGAAAGACCACACTGACAAGAGATTTGGTAAATACCACAGTTATCTAGACGATCAATGGGTGTTTGAGAATTGAAAAAGAGATTTTATCAACAGGAGAGAAAATAACATTAAAATCAGACCTTCTTAAGATTTTATCAACTTGCTGACTGATTTTAGAAAAAAAATGGAAAACAACTGAAGTATTACAGTTGGAATTAAATTGCTTTTCAGAATGGACGGGTTTCGTCATTTTCTTATAAATAGAATCTATAATATTAGAGGAATAGCTACGATCAACAGCAATAGCTTTGAGATAATTAAGTTCAGGAGTGGGACACATATTGGTAGCCCGAAAAACGAAAGTATTAAAAGCAGTGAATTTCTGGTTAGGATGTTGAGAAGAATACCTATAAGGGGGGAAACTAACAGCAAAACTTTTACGAAAGGCGGTAGTCTGATAGCCATCTTCACAACGAATAACTAGGACATCCAGGAAAGAATTACAGTTATTGGTATCAATTTCAGAAGTAAATTGAATCCAGGGATCAATGAAATTCATAATAGAGAGGATATGACTAATATCCGAATTCCTTTCAGCCAAGACATAAACATCATCAACATAACGAACATAGAACGGAAATTTTAAAATTTCAAAAAGTTTGACCTCAAAATAGTGCATATAAATATCGCATAAAATTGTACTAAGAGGATTACCGATAGCCAAACCGTCAATCATACAAAAGAAATTTACATTTGAAACAAAAGTATTTTACGAGCAACCAATGCGATAACAATCTGACCACCTTTGTCAGCCTTGGTAATGATTAAATTTGGATCAGAACGCAAATTTTCCAGACATTGTTTAACAGGATTTCTAAGATTAGGCTTATAAACATTGGAATTAAATCAACAGTATTGGCAATGAGATGCCTAATGGACTCTTTTTGATAAGAAGAAAGAGCACAATGCTTAAAGGATCTTTCAATAGGTGCAATGAGATTGGGTAAAGAAGGAGTAGCAGAGACAGAATATTTTTTATTCAATTTGAGAGCATGGAGCTGATTACCACTTAGAGGAACACTGGAAAGATTGACAACAACATTTTGGTTAGCAACAGGCAAATTGCTGGAGTTATCAACGACAGAACTTTTACAAAGTGTATTAAATTTCTTCTTTAAAACCAAACAAAGAATAGAAGACAATTGTGAGAACTCTAGTCCATGACCTTCTTTCTATAGATTGAAAATCTCTTTTAAACGAAATCTAAGAGCGCGTTTATATAAGAAAGACCACAGTGGCAAGAGATTTGGTAAATACCCCAGTTATCAAGACGATCAATGGGGTGTTTGAGATTTGAAAAAGTGATTTTATTAACAGGAGAAAAAATAACATTAAAGTCAAACCTTCTTAAAATTTTAGCAACTTGCTGATTGATTTTAGGAAAATTGGTAACACAACTGAAGTCATAGAGTCGGAATTAGAATGCTTTTCAGAATGGACGGGTTTCGTCAATTTCTTATAAATAGAATCAATAATATTAGAGTAATAACCACGATCAACAGCAATAGCTTTGAGGTAATTATGTTCAGAACTAAGTAACTGAGGAGTGGAACAAATATTGGTAGCCCGAAAAACAAAAGTATTGAAAGCAGCGAATTTCTGGTTAGAAGCCTGAGAAGAATACCTATGAGGTGGAAAACTAACAGCAAAAGGTTTACGAAAGACGGTAGTCTGAAAGCCATTTTCACAACGAATAACTAGGATATCCAGGAAAGAAAGATAGTTATTGGTCTCAATTTCAGATGTAAATTGAATGCAGGGATCAGTGGAATTCATAATAGAGGGGATATGATTAATACCCGAATTCGTTTCAGGCAAGACATAAACATCATCAACATAAGGAATATAAAACGGAAATTTTAAAATTTGAAAGAGTTTGACCTCAAAATAGTGCGTATAAATATCGCATAAAATTGGACTAAGAGGATTACCTATAGCCAAACCGTCAATCATACGAAGGAAATTTCCGTTAAAAACAAAAGTATTTTGCGACAAGCAAGCGCGAGTGAGAAGGATAAGCTCCTCAATTTCAAAGTAAGAGAAATGGAATTCAGAAAGCCTTTTCTTCAGGCAATCTAAAGTCCCCTCAACCGGAATGTTACTAAATAATGATTTTACATCAAAAGAGACTATCATGTGCACCTGCAGCTTAAATCTATGAAGCTTTTTAACAAATTCAATGGAATTCTTAACAGTGAAACAATTATAGCTCAAAAGTGGAGAAAAAACGGAAACTAAATATTTGGCAAGCTTATAAGAAGCTGTACCGATACTAGAGACAATAGGTCTGAAAGGAATGCCAGGTTTGTGGATCTAAGGTAAGGCATAAAACCTAGCATAATGCGCAATAGAAGGAATAAGAGACTTCTTAAAATTAGCAGAAATAATGGAAGACTTGATGGCGGACTTAATAGAGTTAATGTCATTAGTGGAAGGTCCTTCGTAGATATCAAAGCGATAGCTGTTGATCATGGTTATTCCTCTAATATTATAGATTCTATTTATAAGAAATTGACGGAACCCGTCCATTCTTAAAAGCAATTTAATTCCAACATATTACCACATCATTAAAATCACTTATTCTTTAGTCAATGACTTATCTAGTACTCCTGATTTTCCAAGTATTTCGAAACCGTTCATTTAATTCCCCCCCTCCTTTGGTTTCTTTTTCTCTCGCTCTCTGATAGATGTTGCTACTTATCCACTCAGTTGTTTCATGCTGCTTCTCTATCATTGGTTGTTTTTGCGCATTCGCTACACGTATCGGGTATACAAGCTGGCGCGTCTCTGTCGTTTTGCCCAGCCTTGCTTTTTCCTGCACGCTGTGCCTTGCTCTATCTTGCACTGAAGAAGAATCTCGCTAGTATATTAGAAACAGGTGTTTGCAGCTTTTTACGTTTTATTTGTGCATTTTTAAACGTTGTTTTTCTGCTTTTTAATATTTTTTCACAAAGGATTTATTTGCTACATTTATCTTAGAAATCGTCTGCATATTTTGTTTACAGTGAAAATCAAATGACTGAAAAGAAAGTTTTCTTTTGGATGATTATTTATGATTTTAAGAAAGGCCTCACTCGACAAGAATGCTTAGTATCGCATTGTGAAACTTTTGGTGATGAAGTACCATCAGAAAAAACTGTTTACAATTGGTTTCTAGAATTTTGTCGTGGTCGTGCGTCCGCCATTTTCTGTATGTAGTTTTTAGGTAATATGTTTTCTAAAAAGGTGCATGTTTCGTAATTAGTAGAAGATAAATATGAGCATTTAAATGCTGAATGTAAAAAATAAATAGTTTGCTATCACTTTTCCTGTTTTCAACCAATTTATCAATATTACTTTTTAATCACAATGATGTCATTTCTTGCATAGTTTTAAAATTCGATATTAAGATTTGGTAATTTCTTTGGATACTAAAATTTATCACAGAAAGAAAAATTTGTATTTATGATGTGATTTGTAAAATAATTTTTGCACCGACAATATATTAGCCTCGTTTTTTTATTTTTTATTTATTATTATTATTTTACGATTTATCATGTGGTATCAAGAAAAAAAATTGCTTTGTTAAATAGAGTTATGCAATAAAGAAATACAATGGAAATATCGTGATATTCTTTCTATAAATTTTTACGAAAACAAACGTAGCTTTTTTATATTATTTGATGAAAGATTTTTTAGTTCACTACAAATATTTATTATTGCATAAATATCACTCACCTGCAAGAAAAGTGACAGATATCAACAAAAGTAAATGCAATTTGAAAAGCAAAATGAGTATAGCAAAATGAATTTTTGCGAGATGCGTCACAGTGTCTCAGTAATTGCATGACCAGGTTAAATCCTGAAGATAAAACATGCAAAAAAATTAACTTTAGTACAACAAAAACATGCCCTTGAGAAGGATTAGTATTTTGTACTAGTGATCTTAGGAGGGGTAATATAAAAAAAATCTACTTTATTAGGTAGTTGCCTTCTGATTGTACTGCTGACAAGGAGGCAGGCAAAAGAAAAGGTGCTAAAAAATCTCGGAGCAATATTTCAGCTGCGTTTGCCGTATTTCTAATGCTATTGCGATTTTAGACTTCAGTATTCAAAGGGTTAAAAAAATATTGTGAAATTTACTTACTTTCTTGGGCACAATGTGTTGAAGGCATTTTTTAAACTCAGGTAAAAATAACTTTATTTTTTGAGGAAATAAGCGTCAGTGCTGCCATTTAAAAGTAATTTTAAAAGTAATTTAAAAGTAAAATCATGTACAGAGAAAAAGTAAAAGTGCAAAAAATTAGTTTAATAATTATGGAGAAAAGAATAGAATCAACATCTGCATATTTCAGGTCTTAAAGAAGGTAAATATCCGGTTATTTCTTTCAACAATTATCAAATTTAATTCTAAATATTTGTTTTTAAATAATCTAAAGTACTTAAGGCGTTATTTCTGAATCACAAGAGCTTAACTGGTTTAATTTCTTTGAGAAAAATTACTATCATAAGTACTAAAATCAAAATAAACACCTGTACGAATGGGAATTTTTTTATGAGATCATAGAAGGTGGGTGTATAACTTAACCCTTTATCTACTGACTGTACTTATCAGTACTATTAAAATAACTTGTTATGAAATTCATTTGATACATCGATTAGTAGTAATACAGTTTAGAATGAGTTATAGAAGCATTACTTTACCTTGTTCCAAAAGCAATATTTGTTACACAAAACAAAAATATTTTTAGAAGGATGATTTCTTTTGTCTTTGCATCTTTTTATCTTTCTTGGGGTTGGGGAAGGGGGGAAATTTTTATTCGGAAATATTTTTTATTTCTATTGTAAGAACATTGTATTTGCACATTCCCTAATTCTACAAAATACTAAGAAAAATATTTAAAATAAAAGATTTGGGTGGGGTTATAAATATTGCACAAAATCCCTATAAATTCAAATTGAATTAATTCTTCTAAATCTTTCAATCCTTCTAAAACCCTTCTAAACTTTATTAATTGATTATGTAAATCTTCTTATGTAGTTCCGAAAATTCACGAAAAATGCTTTAGTAGATGAAAATTTCATGAATTCGCAATTCAGTACATAAAGGGTTAGTTTGAAAATTGTGTGTTTGCTTTGGAATGAGGTTTTGCACTCGAGAAGAATCCCTTTTATAGGATCATAAACGAATTTGTTGTGTTTCATTTTAGTATTTTAAGGTATTTTGTAAAAGGTAACTGCAAATAAGAAACATTTCTTACTAATCCAAAATACCTTTTGAGAATATAATTTAAAGTGATTTTATACTCTCGGAAATAAGCCTCCAAAACCTTTCACTGACGTAATTTGATATTTCTGATTTAAACATTGCTTGTCTCCTTGAAAAAATATTCGAAAAAGTTGCTTACTTAAAAAGAGAAATACATATATATTTTAAATTAAAAGTATGAT
Organism: Maratus speciosus; assembly: GCA_963932465.1. Classification (NCBI taxonomy): domain Eukaryota; kingdom Metazoa; phylum Arthropoda; class Arachnida; order Araneae; family Salticidae; genus Maratus; species Maratus speciosus. The sequence goes on from OZ010789.1 coordinate 231,035,170, forward strand.
TTTTTTAATAAAATATTAAAAGAAACATGCTATATTAGGAAAATTTCATATGCGCACCCTCGGAGGAAAAACAAAGAAGTATCATTGCGCGTAGGTGAGGTTTAAATTAAATATTTTCTTGTATATCTGAGAGCTTATTATATGTTCTTCATTTAACTATTTACTAACTCGCTTTAAAAATGGTAAAATTCATTACAATTTCATGGAATTAGGATTTAGTTTTCAGTTTAAAAACAAATTCAGCGAAACGTCTAATCCCCAAGTGACAAAACGAGATAATTTTGTTTTGTCAGAAATCTTTTCGTATGAAGTATCATACGTGCACCTTATGCTTCCGCATAATTTTTAAAAATAATACAATACTCATATATGTGATTGTTTATTTTATAATAAAAAACGTGGTTGTAAAATAAACGAAAGTCTTCCTTTACTAATTAACATATAATCAATTACATGAAATGATAAAATCTTTTTCTTGAATAATGTCACATTATCAGTTTATATATATTTCCCAAGCAAAGAATTCATTTACGTATGGGGGTTTTCTTACGTGTAATAAAATCGTCCAAAATATATTTCTTGATCAAAGAATTTATTTAATAATAATGTTTTTTTTTTACTTGCATGTAAAATAAAAACAAACATGTAAGATATAAAAAAGGTAAATTCATTTTTTATTTTTGTTACATGGTTCCAATATTTAGCCTCAAATATTTCACTTGTGCTTTACTAGTTCTTCTACGTAATTGCGTTTCTTCCTCAGTTGATTGAGAGCTATCGATCTGATGAAAACGTCGATGATACTATCGTCTATTAATCGGCTTAATTCCATCCAATGAATTTTTTCGATGCCTTTCTTTTTGTGAGGTTAATTTTTCGTGCATTCTGCACATTAATTTTATACGAGAACTTAATTAGTAAAAGTTGCAACTCCGTTATTTGTACAAAGAACTCTGACGATCATTATATTTTTACACAGTTTATAATTAAAAGGAAAAAATCAGCAAAAATAAAACATTAATTATGCCTTAGATTTAATCGTAAAAAACAAGAATATAAACCTTACATTTACGTTAAAATGTATTATTAAGTTCGCTAAATCATTAATATGAATATTTTATGGAATACATTTTTAATTAAAAATTATATATTTTTTTCCATTGGAAAATTCATTACGCACAAAATTACAATAGCAAACATTACTAAATCACTGAATTTTCAATTACGTTTGTAGTACTCTAGAAAGAGAATACGGCAAGTTGAAAAAAAAAATTTTTTTGAACTGGAATACTTAACTTTATCATTAAACGATTATTCCTTTGGATTTAGGAATTTGATAAAATAAAAAAAAATGAATAAAGATACATAAAATATTTTCTGCTATCTACAGAAAATAATTAATCTGAAACAATCGGTGAAATAATTTAGGCATATAATTTATATGCCAATGGTTTAAATGGAATATAATGGTTTAACTAGTGGGGGATTTTTTTTTAAGTAGTGAAAGTAAAAAAAAAAAAACCCTATAAAAAAAAGAACAACATCCACATGATCTGAAATTTCACCAGTATTCCCAAAGCAATGGGCATTTTTTAGGCATGGTTAAAAAAAAAACTTAAAATCGCATCGACAGATGGCGCTGTAAGTTAACAGAAACAAAGAATATCGTCAGTGGGAGGAAAACAATGGACGGTACTTTGAGGGGAAAAAAAGATTATTACTCATATCAAAAATATACAGAATGCAGCAATTGGGAAAAGGCACTAAGAACACCTTTGCAAAAACAGAGTGAAATAAAAATTTGGAGGGAAGCATTCGTATGGAGCTGCGCAACTAACGCAAGAGATTTTCAATATGCTGTCGACCGTTTCAGCTACGAGTTGGAAACGTGAAACCGCATGTTTCACAACAAAGCAAAGGGTATCCGGCTGAATGCCGTGGATCTGGTGCACAATGCGTGCCTTCAGGTCAGCTAAGTGCGTAACAACACCACAATACACAGTATTCTTTAGTACCCCCAGAGCCAGTAATCGCAGGAATTGAGATCAGAATAATGAAAACGAGGTGTGCGAGCTTCACGTTTTATCGCCATTCTGCGTGTGTCGTACCTCGTGCGCAAGCTCGTCTACCGTCTTTACTTAGAGAAACTCCAACTAGGTAATCCATTGTAGGTTCTCTATGTTTACCTGGGGCGGCGCCAGAACTTGCCCGACGGGGTGGCACAGTATCCCCGACAGGGGGCCGAATTTATAATATATACAGTAGAGTGCCAATTATTCGGACGCCGATTAACCGGATTGTTCAATAAAGCGGATCGCTCAAGGGTCATACACTGAAAAAAAAGACATTTTTACAGTACAAAGTACTGTTCATCTCGCGCTCAAATTCGATCACAGTCGATTGTACTGTAACTTCCTTTGGTTTCTTGACTATATAAACATGAAAAATACAGTAGCTGCGTAAAATTAACACCACAATGTGCTGGCAATTCGGACGCCAGCAGTTTGTGCTGGCAAATCTACAATGTTTTTTTTTTTTTTTCTTTACAGTGTAAGTTTTTTTCCAGCCTTCTCCAAAATATTTTAAGTTAATCGTCTTTGGGCGTGGCAGGGTGAATTTGGCTGGATGTCACGAAAGTTTACCGTTAAATAACTATTTCCTAATCAGGAAATAATAAAATCGCCAACAAATGCAAAGAGAACAATGCATAAAATCAACTGTTTCTAGAACATAAGAAGTTTCACTTCTAACGCGTGAGAGTCCCACGCAGAAAAAAAGAAAATGCTCTCTAGGAAGCAGAAGTCTATCAAGAATTTCTTTTTCGTATCACAATGATTTTTTTTAATGTACGTACTGTAAAGTGTATGTATATATAAATGTAATAATTTCTATGCATACGTCTAAGATTGGACCAATTTAGTAGAAAATAAAATTTTAAAAAAGTAAAAAAAAAAAACTTCTAAATACGCTAAAATGTGCACTACCACAATTGCCACTCCTAAGCCTGGAAAAAGTGACCTAAAAACATTGCCATTAGGTATTTTTAAAATTTGTCCAATTATCCGTATTTTTCATTAACTGGATCGGCCTCGGTCTCAACCGGTCCGGATAATGCGGCGCTCTACTGTATAAGAGATCTAAACGAGCCCGGGCTTGTCCCGAAGCCCGAGCTCGGTAAAAGTTTCTTCCATTAAACTCGGCCGTTCTTAAATTTCATCTGAAGACTCGGTACGGGCTCGAGCTAAATTTTAGTTTTTAAAAAGTTTGCCCGGGCTCTAACTTTATTCTTCCCGGGACGCGTTCGGGTCTTTTATTTTTTTCTGTTTATTCGGGCCGGACCGGGGCTGTATTTATTTTTTTTCCCATGTCGTGATAACTTTTCTCCTTTATTAGTGGTTTAAATGAACAATAAAGCATTTCTTTCTTTCTTTTTTTTTCGTTTTTTAAATAACAGGTGGAATATGTTTCGCATCCAGATTTGGCATATCCCGAAACGCGAAGCACTTTAACACTCACACTGCTATTTGAATTAGAGATGAATTGCACAGGGCCAAAACATTTTTATTCCAACTATAAATTTCGAAGCTTGTAAAGAATATAGTAGATAAATAAATTGAAAATAGCTCTTAAGGTTAATTTGGAAACACGCTACTAGCAGAGGTCGACACGGGCCGGATTTTCCAGGTCCGGGCCCTGCCCGAACAAAAGCAATCTTGCACCGGCCCGGCCCGATGAAAAAATTAAAAGGCCCGGCCCGTACAAAAATCAGTGAAACCAGGCCCTGCCCGGCCAGTGGAAAATCAATTAAATGAGGTCCGACTCATTTTCCACAAAAAATTCAGGTTTTTCTAAACATACAATTAAGAGTCTTTTAAAGTATAACTAGGGGATCGCACCCGGGCTTCCCGGGTTAAAAAACATAGGTGAAAACATTTTTTTTAATTGAAAACTAATATTTTTATTATATGCAATAATTTTTTTTTGCTTGCCCACTTACATTAAAAAAGCATTTTTTATAAAAAAAAAATTAGAATTATACAATCAAACAAATTTTCGAAATTTATCAAAAGCGATATTTTCTTATTAGCCGCATGCTAAGAGTTATTTGACCAAGATTTTGCTACTTTTTTTTTGCAGCCTTTTATATTCTGATAATTTCGGAGCTTGCACATGTCAGTTAAATTTGTGTTTTATTTATATTATTTTATTTATTTATTCATAGGGAAGTTTTTTAATGGATATTAGCCGTAAGAAAATGATGAACTCTTTATTTTGCTTTAAAGGCAAACGGATTAATCTTTCGTAATCAAGCTCCGCGCGATATAGATAAATTGAAAAATATTTCATACTTTGAAATTGTTCCTAAAACCATAGGCAATCAGTAAACTGAGATGAACTTTGCAAAGAAATTCCATTTGAAAAAAAAAATCCTATTTGGTGATCTAAAAATTTAAATTGTACGATTACAAATATGTTAGATTTGTGTTTTTTCAATATTATTCTTTTATTTGTTTATAAAAGAAGTGTTAATTTCGTTAATTTGTCTTTCACAAATATATTAGATTGGTGGTTTATTTTTAATTTTATTCTTTTATTTGTTTATAAAAGAAGTATTAATTTCGTTATGCAAAAATAGTCAGAAGCAAATGCTGAACAATGTTTGTTGCTTTACGGGCAAAATGTTTATTATGTATTGAAACCGGCACGTGATAAGATAAACTTTTAAAAAAATCATGCTTAAAAGTTATTTTAGAAAATATAATAAATTATTCAATTAAGATACAGTTTTAAAACAAATTGCATTTGAAAGTAAATTTTTTATTTATGCGACAAAAATTGAAAATGTACGATGGTCAGAAGTTTAAAAAATTGCAGTAGCGAAAATTTCAAGAACAAAATTTGGTCGTGAAGTGTTGCCATTCACAAAATGACGTCAGCGTTACGCACAGATACGTTTCTTCTTTATAATATAGATAAATAATCAGTAAAATATAATAAAGATCAGTTATTAGGATGTGGTTATCAATTGAGGCTCTTATGTTTCGTATTCCGGAATGAAAAACAGCAATTTTCACCTGCTCAAAATTTGCATATGCACTTCTCATATCCATATTCATCATTTAAAAAAAAAATTGTATTTTATTTGAACACACACAGAAGGAAATACAATATAGAAAATTTATGAGGAAAAATGCGTGTTTTCAAAAGCAGTATCTCATTTTCCGTTATTATGCCCCTAATATGATATTATGCTCCTATGGGATTTTGCTCCACTAAACTCTATACAACAATTTTTATCAACAATTTTGGATTTTTATCAGAAAATGGCATGAATAAAGAAAAAAATACCCCAATATTTCTCTCTTGTCTACAAAAATGAAAGCTATCTAATTTTCACCATTTTGAAGAAATTTCATAAAATGCTTTTAAAATTAAAATGTGAAAGTGGGGATATTTAAATAAAAACAGATAGTGCAATCACATCTAAAAATGAACAGCTTTCAGTTAAAAATATATATATATATATATTAGTAAAATTGATTCAGCAGAAAGATCAGGACAGATGACTAAAAAACACACTTGTGTTTTAACTATTTTCTAGGATTTCTAGGATGCTACTTTCTGATACATTTTTGAATTTATTTCTTATCGGAAACGCATAAGATTGGTAGGTGTTCTTATTCAGAAACTATGTAATCGAATAACGTTAGCCATTTTTTGATAAAGGCAATATATCTTTGAGAAAAATTCTCAAAGTTAAAGTTTTTAATCGAATTTCAAAAAACGTTAACACGGGAAAGGAGAAAAACCTGCAGTCACGTGACAAGAATCTCTTATATCTCGATAAGTAATGTATTTATAAAAAATGGAAAACTCTGATCGGTTCCAAATCCCTTCAATAGTCAAGCCTGTCAATTTTATGCCTTTACAGTTAAAAATGAGTCAGAAAGTGTGTCAGAAAATTTCTCCCTATTGAGCAGTGAATTTGAGAACCACCTTAAGGTACATTTCCAAAGATTCCGTTAACCGATGTTCGCTATTAATATTTTTACAAAACGTATTGCCTTCCCTACACATCTTGAGAACAATAAAGTCCAGTTCCGGCCTTGCTCGACTATGTAGGAAAAAAATGCACTTCTGATCTTAACCCGGCCCGAGTCTGCTGAAAAAATCAAGCCCGGCCTCAGAAACCATTTAACTGCCCAATGCTGATCTCTACGCTGGGCCTGTTGCATTTCTGTATTAATGTTTTCAAACTAACATCGATTCGTGGCGCACATTTATACTTATTCTCGCGAAAGTGACCTTCATTGAAATGTCTCATATTTTATAGGCTTCGATTAAGTTTTTATAGCGGCCCGGCAGGCCAGCTTAATTTTTTTTTATTAGCCCGGCCCGGCACAGTAGGCCCGTTCAATTTTTTAGCCGGGCCGGCCCATTTGAAAACTCGCCTTCGTTTCGCCGGGCCAGGTACGGGCCTCGGGCCAAGGCCGGGACCGTGCAAACCTCTACCTACTAGTCACCTAATCTTCATAGGCGGCACGGCTCAATTTCTAACAAAAAAAGTACCGGAGCCCTAATTTTCTGCAGTAGTAACAACCGTAGCCTGCCCCCAACCGCAACCCTTCACTTCAATCTCCATATTTATATTCCATACGCTATTTGCAAAACTTAAAGCATTTTTTTTTAGATAAATAAAATTTTTAAATATATCTATCAGCATATACTTAGATGTCAACTATTCCACTTTTTAGTTATCATTCCTTTCGAATAGAAATCTTTGCTTAATTTTAATGTTAATTAATTGCAAAATTCTAGAATTAAATGTAGTAAGGATTATGATTCGGAAATAGTGGTAACACAAAAAAGGAATAGTTCGCCAGCTGTGCATTTTTTTATAAAAAAAAAGAATGAAATTTACAGAAATTAATATTTATATGCTGAAGAATAGAACAACGTTTTTCAATTTTCTATAAAACATGCATATCTTAAACTATAATCGATTCCTTCCGCTTTACAATCTTTTGTGGTGAGCCTCTGAAAATAAGATTAAATTTAAAAAATGACAGATTAAATTAAAAAGATTCGATGCTTTTATAGAAAAAGAGGAAATACTTCTCGGTTGCTTTCTATCAGAATTACAAAACATGGTAATTATATCTACTTACAAATAAAAATGACTTCGTAAATGTGGCTTAAAATGGGCAACGTTCATGATACAAAAAAAGCGCTATTGTACTGGGCTCCGGAGCCCTGTATTTATGAGCCCCGGTGAATTCTGACCAATACTTAAATATTTACTAAAAACAGAGAAGTAGCGGAACTGAGATTCGACGCAAATTAAGTCCTGAAGGCGGACGAATCCACAAAAGAAGAAGTTTCCACACTTTTGAGCATTACCCGAAAGGAAAAACTCTGTTTCGTACTATTTTTCCACCCAGCAACCTCCCAATAAGAAGCCATTCAATATTACAGATTTTACGTGCACATATATGGCCCATACACAGCAGTGTGCGAGCGACAACGTATGGAACAGTTCCCCGGTTATGAGGCGAACCACTCCGCCCCTTAAGAAAATGCAAAGGCCTAGAAACAAGAGTCCCGCATCAGGTAAGGTGGGTAACCATTTTTTTTTTCGAAACGCAGTTCGTGTTCAGGGCGAGTTGACCATGTATTTTAATGTCGGACGTAACTGAAAAAAAACAGTTGACAAATCCCTATCGAAAACGTATGCGGTGACCAAAAATCGTTAATTTAAAATTATTTAAATTTGTTAGCGAAAGTGTCAATGTGAAAACCAGCTGTTAAACGTTGCACCTAATTAGGGTTCCGCTAGGGTAATAAATAAAATTTGCAGCCCCGCAACTTTTATTTAAAACCAAGCTTAAACCCGAACCGAACTCAACCAAAAATATTCCGTCTACCCGTAACCCGATTGAACCCGAAATACTTAATTCGAATCCCAAACTGAAACCCGGAATCGGAAAAAATTGATCCAAAATACATGTTATGTAATTATACAAAAATAGCCTTAATCATATCTCTGATTATTAATATTATCTTTTATGTAGACTAATAAACATGTAAGGAGTCATTCATATTCAAATACGTAGTTTTTTGTCTGAAATAGATTCCTGCGATTGTTGGGTTATACCCAACCCAAACATTCAACAGTCAATCCGAAACTTAGCAAAAAATTTCCGTTGACCCAAAACCCGACAACAATTTTTCCCGCAGTTTACAATGAAGTTACGTATGTACGTAATTATTTTCTCATTTATACCTTCCATTTCACTTCTATATATTAAATAGAGATTAATATCCATATTATTATAAAATTAGACACTACTTTGTATTAAAATTAATGAACAAAGTAGAAATTTTTAATTTGATACTAAGTTAGCTTGAATAATTATACAAAACTATCTTTTTATTTACTCATTCATTTATAGAAAAAATACTTACCCTACGCTTTTTTATAAGACGATCGGAGAGAGCAGGTGAATTTCCACTTCCTGTCTCTTCTTGAAATCGTATTTCTTATAGGCGCCTAAGTTTGCGTTCAATCGAATAAACATTGGACAGGAGTGAACATGAGTTCTAGAGAAAATGTATAAGGTTTTCGGTAACATCCGGTCGTTGTGTAACGACAGACTGTAACCGACATGTGGTTAAATTCTTAAATTTTCTCATTGCAGACTAAAGGAACAAATTTTAATTTAGATTAAACTCGTAAAAAATTGACATAATTTGGGTATGGTGAAAATTTCCACGGACTTTCCACGTAAATCGGGACACTTGGCAACACTTCTCTTAAGTATCAAAACTTAACCCGAAACCGAGCCCAACCGCAACGAAAAATGTTATCCTCAATCCGAGCCGTGGGTCGGATCGGGTGTATGTAAAATCGTGCAACCTGAATCGATGCAGGACTCTAATCTGAGATATAATTCTAATCTTTTTTTTTGAAAAATCAGCGTAAAAAAGACCGACGCGTAAGAATCAAAACTCATCCCGAAACCGAAAAAAATATAGCCAAGCCAATCCGACTTCCAAAGAAAAAAAATCAGTGGCAAACTTTTCCGTGGGCCGGGTTTTCGATAAACTAACCAGATATCTTTTTTTAAAACAAACATGCACCCGACTCGACACGACTCGGGTCTGGAAAAATCGGGTTACCCGACCCGATGCAGGACTCTACACTCAAGTCAAAAAATTTTCCCCAACGAAGATTAAATTTGACCCCGATGGGGGGGCCAGGTATGCCCGACGGGGGGCATATGCCCCCCGGTCCCCCCTCTGGCGCCGCCCTTGATCTTTACTGCATATACAGCGCCATCTGTTGGTGCGATTTTAAGTTTTTTTTAACCACGGCTAAAAAATTCCCATTGCTTTGGGAGCATACTTGTGACATTTCAGGTCATTTTCATCAGTGGTTCTTTTGTTATAGGATTTTACTTTTACAACTTAAAAAAAAAATCCCCCTGTATATAAAAAATATGCCAAAGTGTGAATTTTTTTTAACTTAATGATAGTATCGTATGTTTAAAATATTTGTTTGCTACTTAAAAGTAAAGGGGAAAAAAAGCACTGGTCAACAAAATTGAACTTTTGCTCCTTCACGAAAATGAAATTAGCTGTGTCTCAATAATTTTTTTGTGCTGATTCTGAAACTTGTTTTAAATTTTAACCAACAGGTCTAGTTGTTGAGATATTTGAAATATCGATTTATACAAATTTTGAAATTTTTTGTACAATTATATGGAAATTTACGGCATACAGCATACGCAGAGGGGTGTTTTTCTTTTATGTTATGACTAGCAAACCCCGCGGCTTTGCTCGCGTAATATTTGAAATATGCCAAGTGATATTTATATGTCTAATTTTTTATGAAAAGGTACTAACTAAATTTTTATTTTATTAAAAGGTAATATTTTATTTTATTAAAAGGTACTTATTACTTTTAGGAATAATTCAAAAATTACTATTTAAAACACAGTTTGACTAAACATAGTTATTACACTGTATTAGGCAGAAATGAGACTTAAATTAATAAAATGAAATAAAACTAAATGATAATTTAGAAAATATTGTGAAACTTTTATGCTCAATTAATACGCCCATTTCAGTATTCATTTGAAGTTTTGAATTTTTTAGAAACCATCTTCTTACATCTTAAAATTAACCATCATGTCGAATTCGAAGCCCTACCACCTCTCTCAACATAAAGGACTATGTTGAAACAGGAACTGTCACCATTAATTTGCCAACATTAATTTTGAAATCGGTTTGTTATTTCCTAATATTCCACAGAAACGTAATTTAGAAAGCTTTTAAAGCCCTTTTTTAGAATGTTTGTTGTTCCTGTGAACCCCAGGTGGTAGAATCACCGGCATAAAATATAGCCTGTGTAGGATCAGAGACTGTTACCACGGATTCGCTACTATTACTTTTATAATCGGTTTATATTCCCTGAAATTGCATAGAATCGTAATTTAGAACTTTTTTAGAATGCTTTTCGCACCTCCCCTTCGCTTCACCCCTTTTTAATTCGAATTTATTTTCGACGTTCCTTCGAGGGCATTTATATTTTATAAGTAACTACCATGTCATATTTAAAGTTTCTAGCCTTTTCAGTATCACAGAAATCGCAATTTAGAAAGTTTTTAGCTCCTCCAACCCTTTGGTGGTAGTGGAACAGACATAAAATATAGCTTATGTTTGAGCAGGTTCTATCACCAAAATTTGTCATTATTATTTTTTTAATCGGTTTGGTAATTTATAAGTTTGCTTAAATATTGTAATTTATAACGCTTTTCACTCACTTCATTTTTTTTTAAATTTGGAATTTTCTTTCGACTGTTCTTAGAAAGCAGTTGCATCTTGTAAGTAAATACCATGCCATACTTCAAAGTGTTAGACCCCTCAGGTGCGCAAAAAATGCAAATTAGAACATGTTTTGCTTTTGCAACCCTCAGATGGTAGTGACAGCAACATAAAATATAACCTATGTTATAGCAGGGATTGTCACCATTGATTTGCAACCATTACTTTTGAAATAGCTTTGGTATTTCCTTAGATTGAGTAGAAATCGCAATTTAGAACGTTTTTAGGACACTTTTCGCGCATTTTCACCGCTTTTTAAATTTCCAATTTTTTTTAAACTGTTCTTAAAGATCATTTATAGCTAATAAATATGTACCTTGCCTAATTTTAAGTTGCTAGCCCCTACCGATCACAAAAATCGAAATTTAAAACGCTTTTTTGCTCCTGCAACGTCTTGGTGATAGTGATACCGACATAAAATAGCGTCTATATTAGGGCAGAGGCTGTCAGCGTCAGCATCAATTTCCTAACATTACGTTTGAAATCAGATTCATTCTTCCTGAGATATTGCCGACAAATTGGCATCTAGAACGTTTTTAGAACGCTCTTGCATCTCCTCTGGGGTAGTGGAAACAGATATAAGATATAGCCTATCTTAGAGCAAGATCTGTCACCATCATTTTTACACCATTATATTCGAAATCGGTTCAGTACTTCCAGAGATTTGATAGAAATCGCTATTTAGAAAGTTTTTTATAGCGCTTTTTTCGCATTTTGACCCCCTTTTAAATTTCGATTTTTTTAGGAAATGTCCTTAGAGATCATTGATATCTTATAACTAACTACCATTCCAAATTTCACGATTCTAGGCCCTTCCGTAACGCAAAAGCCGCAATTTAGAACGTTTTTTGCTCCTGCACCCCCTTTGGTGTAGTGGCACCGACATAAAACATCTCCTATGTTGGAGCAAGGGTTTTCACCATCATTTTGACGCCATTATTTTTTAGATCGGTTTAATATTTCCTGAGATTGTGTAGAAACCACCATTAGAACGTTTTTTAGAACGCTTTTCGCGCATTTTCACCCCTTTCAAATTTCGAATTGCTTAAGAACTGTTCTTAGAAATCCTTTATATCTAATAAGTAGCTAATATTTCAAATTTCATATTTCTAGGCCCTTCAGTAACACATAAATCTCATTTTTAGAACGTTTTTTGCTCCTGCACCCCCTTTGGGGTAGTGGCACCGACATAAAACATAGCCTATCTTGGAGCAAGCGTTGTCACCATCCTTTTGACAGCAATATTTTTTAAATTGGTTTATATTTCCTGAGATTGTGTAGAAACTACCATTTAGAACGTTTTTTAGAACGCTTTTTGTGCATTTTCACCCCTTTTAAATTTCGAATTGTTTAAGAACTGTTATTTGACATCATGTATATCTTATATGTAACTAATATTCAAAATTTCATATTTCTAGGCCCTTCAGTAACGCTAAAATCGCATTTTAGAACGTTTTTTACTCCTACACCCCCTTTGGGGTAGTGGCACCGACATAAAATATAGCTTATCTTGGAGCAAGTGTTGTCACCGTCATTTTGACACCAATACTTTTTAAATCGGTTTGGTATTTCCTGAGATTGTGTAGAAACTACCATATAGAACGTTTTTTAGAACACTTTTTGTGCATTTTCAACCCTTTTAAATTTCGAATTGTTTAAGAACTGTTCTTAGACATCATTTATATCTTATAAGTAACTAATATTCAAAATTTCATATTTCTAGGCCCTTCAGTAACGCTAAAATCGCATTTTAGAACGCTTTTTGCTCCTACACACCCTTTGGGGTAGTGGCACCGACATAAAACATAGCCTATCTTGGAGCAAGCGTTGTCACCGTCATTTTGACACCAATACTTTTTAAATCGGTTTGGTATTTCCTGAGATTGTGTAGAAACTACCATTTAGAACGTTTTTTAGAACACTTTTTGTGCATTTTCAACCCTTTTAAATTTCGAGTTGTTTAAGAACTGTTCTTAGACATCATTTATATCTTATAAGTAACTAATATTCAAAATTTCATATTTCTAAGCCCTTCAGTAACGCTAAAATCGCATTTTTAGAACGTTTTTTGCTCCTACACCCCCTTTGGGGTAGTGGCACCGACATAAAACATAGCCTATCTTGGAGCAAGCGTTGTCACCGTCATTTTGACACCAATACTTTTTAAATCGGTTTGGTATTTCCTGAGATTGTGTAGAAACTACCATTTAGAACGTTTTTTAGAACACTTTTTGTGCATTTTCAACCCTTTTAAATTTCGAATTGTTTAAGAACTGTTCTTAGACATCATTTATATCTTATAAGTAACTAATAATCAAAATTTCATATTTCTAAGCCCTTCAGTAACGCTAAAATCGCATTTTTAGAACGTTTTTTGCTCCTACACCCCCTTTGGGGTAGTGGCACCGACATAAGATATAGTCTATGTTCTAAGTTGGACTAACACCATCATTTTGATACCATTACTTTTGGAATCGGTTCGGTAGTTCCAGAGCTTATCTCCGACAAATAAACAATTTTTTCCTCTTTATAATAGGAGTATAGATTACATCCTAGTTTGCGATACAAAAATGTTCTGAGATTATACTAACATATGACCGTGAAATATTGTGCATAATTCTCATATTTTTCTAATAATATATCTGGATGGCCAAATATGTCTGCTACGATAACAAGCTAATATGCTTCTAAACCAGTTTTATCCGCTGATTTCAAATCTGGTATCAGTTTTCTTCTATCGCGTCTAGTTTTGAAATTTTATTGTAGGAAAAAATAAATAAATAAATAAATAAAACATGAATTTTGCTTTTTCATAATTTAGGGTCACCCCGATGGAAAAAAAAATACGTATGTATATAAAAGTACATAGTTCAATTTGGAGACTTAAAATATGCACTTTTACTTTATATAAAACGACGTCAACCGCATCCATCGAAGAATTCCTCATTTACGATCTAGTCTTAAACTACATCTACAATAAAGTATGCATAGCACGTCACTATCTCAAAGTAATACACAAATCCAGAAAAAAGAAATCAGCAAGAAACTCGACAAAAAAAATCGGCTATCTAATTATTCATATTTCTTCATGTAATTGTAATATTAATAAAAAATGACAACAAAATGATATAATTGCTATTTTCCAACTATTCTTCTTTTACTTTCTACAGAATAGGAATACTTGATTTGCAAAAATTAAGATTTGATTTAGGATTTGATTTTGGATATTGATTTGCAATAATGACGCTAAAAACTACAAAAAATTTATTATTTCAAAAATAAATTGAGATACAGTTTTCAAACAAATTGCATTTAAAAGTACTTTTTTTCCCAATACGACGGTATAAAAAAGGAAAATGTGCGATGTTTAGAAGTTAAAAAAATTGCAGTAGAGATTATTCCGTACAATGATAGATCTGCTTTGTTTTACGGTTGGCTTATACAACGGAACGTTATTTTTCGGAGACGACATTTTAATTCCTGGGAGAAAGAAATAGCATACCGGAACTAAAATGTTTTTATGCTGCTTTGTGATGTAATCTACTAGTTAGAATATATTCTACAACAATTGTTTTTTTTAATTATTATATTTATTATTTATTATGACCTTAAAATTATTCTGACACTGTTCACCCTTTTGTTGATGAGGAAACACCCCCGAAACGCATTTTGTACCAAATTTGTGTCAATGCCATACAAAACTGGAAATTCATAGTACTCAAAAGCTAGTGTGATATACGGAAATATATTTCAGATTTGAAATCAGCATAAAAATCTAGTCTAGAAAACATTACGTCAATTATGTAGTAACTATTTTAAAGTTGAAAGTAATTTAAACATTATATCATTAAAAAATATACTAATTAAACCTAATAAATTCCAGATGAATATTAAGAATATGCATATTGCGATATTTATCTGAAGCAAAGAGTCCAGTAGACTTATCTAGAAAATTTAATTTAAGCTGACATTTATTGTACCTGAAATTTACATAAAATCTTAACATAAAATCTAAAAAAGCTTAAATTTACATAAACTTAAATTTTAAAAAAACTGGACCACTTAGAGAAAACGGAAAAACATATTAAAAATCAGTGTAAGAAACAGACCTAAAATCAACTGATTTCAGTTCTGTGAAAGAAACATTGTTGTACATTGTAGTGTATATATTATGGTATATATATAGCCTACAGTATATATTATAGTATATATATATATATATATATATATAATATATATATATATATATATATAATATATATTATTTAAAGATATCTAATATAATTAAAGATCAGTGTAACGCATCCGGGTAACGCAGTGTCGCATCCGGTCCATCGATCTTACCAGCCTCCGATAAGATGGAGCCACGTTAGGCTTAATTACGATTTGAGATGTGTAAGAGAAATCTTATCCTTATGCCTAAATACAAATCTTTTTACCTGAAATCCTTTCTGTTCAACATAATTTATTCAAAACTAACAAAATTTGAATGATTTGCGCTTTTGAAAAACAATTTCACAACTCGAGTTAAAAGCATACAGTAGCGCAAAACGTCAACAAACGGTACGCAAAACGTCAACAAACGGTAGCGAGTCATTCATTTAATTCATTGAAATAAATTAAACCATGGAGGTATACTTCTCTCGGCGCAAACAACTTCTGTAAACAAATTAACTATGTTCTCCCGATCTGGGAGAACAACAGATCCACGCTCCCTCCCGCAGTAGAGAAACACGTTCTCAAGGTCAAAACGGTTGCAAAACTTAGGTTCTTTGGCGGTCGTTTTCAAACTGAAAATGGCAAAAAGCTTGAAAGGAATGAAAAATGATACCCATTGCTATTTGTATTCACAAGTAAGTTTTATGACTGCTTTTCACTCTTTCCTACAAATCGTAATTTTTCAGATATTTATGTAGTTTTTAAGAGTTGTAATACAAAGAAGAAAATATTGTTAATGCCTGTTTTTAATTGTAGTGACTTTAATATATGTCTGACTAAACTTTAGCTCAATATTCCGAGAATTGTTCGTTATTTATTTATTTACTAAAAAAATTAGTTGTGTTATACTTAAGAATAATTGATTGTCAGTCAAAAGAGTGTAAACAAAAATAATAAGATGATCGACTTCGTTTTCTAAATTTTTGATCGATTTCGGATACCAAAACAAACGAGGTGGTGGGGGGGGGGGGTTACAATATCAGCAGAATGTCTTACGTGTATTTAAAAATAATTTAACGTGAAAGCATGAAATTTAAATAAATAACCATGAATATTATTTTAAATATTTATTTTAGCATAAAAAATTATTTATTTATATATTGCATTAAAGAAAAATTTATATGACTGCTAAAACTAAAGTTTGAAAAGGCATATATTTAAAGACATTTAGTCAAATTCATTGAGATAAGTTGAAAAGGGAGCAGCTAATTTTAGTCTGAATATTTTTTAATGTAACATCTTTTTCGAGAAAAAAACATTTATACAGTTATTAAAAATAAGCATTAACCATGTTTGGTTCTTCTTTGTATTACGAAAATTTAAAAAGTACATAGATACATAAAAAAAAAAATTAAGGTTACGAAACACTAAATGGCATTTATAAAACGTATCCTTGAATAAAAATAGCTTTCGTCTTTTCCTTACAAGTTTTATTGGCAGATTTAAAACACACTGAGAATTTTATTTCTTTAAAATTTAATTTTTTTTGGAGGGACGGGGGGGGCTATAAAAATACAGTTTAAAAGTGTTATTTAAAAAAATTTAATTATTATTAGCATTATTTCAATAGTTGCAGCACAGGAGACTTTTTTTAAACTCATAGTTTTATTGCATATTTGTTAATTTTTTGTTTTATTAAGGAAATTTATATATATATTAGATCTTAATTTTGTTATGGTATAATAGCCGGAAAGCTGGTTTACTCAGAAGTAATGTAAATGCTAATAGTGTGTTTATTAGAACACAAACTAGCCGAACTTTTCTCATCTAAACGCTTCCATATTGTTAATTATTTTGATAAGTTTTTTCATATTTTAAGTGAAAAACACAATTTGTACCCACCGTCTTAGGACGGGCGTTTACACTAATACTAAAATTATTTTATTATGTAACTGAAATACTTAAATCAATTAAAAATATAAAAATATCGAAAAAATGTGTATTAGTTTTTCAAGATTTACTTTTCAAATATCTACATAAATGCATAAAAATATTAAATGAATGATCACTGAATTTTTCATTTGAATTATTATAATGTATTATTCACAAGTTGAATGTTTTATTTGTTTATTTATTTATTTTTTTACGGAGATTGTTGTTATAGGTTTAAGAAAATAACTGTTTTTATAGAATATTAATATTAGTTACACAGAATCATGCACTAGCATTTTTACATTCTGATGAATAAAATGTTTCCCTATCTTTTTTTAACATGATTCTAGATATTTTTTCTGTAAAATGGCAACATCTGACGTGCTCCTTTATCCATGAAATGCAAATTTATATGATTTTTTTTGGATAACATTGCCGGAGAATATTGGGTAATTATATATTAAAAAAATGTTTTTTTTTCGTCTTTCTAAAATAAGCTACTCTGAAGAAAGTTTCAAGTTAAGACACTGATTTGATTTAAATTCCGAACATTCATTGCAAATGAATATTAGACATTCTGAAAAATAATGTGGTAACAAGTGTATACAATATAGGTGCTTATATATCGTAAATTTAGTTTTTTAATTAAGTCACAAAATTATTATAAATAAATCAATTCTTGTGACTGAAAATTAAATTTATATTTTAAATAATAACTCATTGATGGAACATAGCCGTAATAACATTGGATATAGTAGAAAATTGTTTGTAGTAGACGTTTAGCATTTTTATCATCATAAACCTATACTCACATAATTAGTATTTTAATGGCTTACGTTATGTTATGTTGCGGAATGTGCTGTTTTCCTGTGTCTAAGTTAAAAATTTGAGAAAAAATTTACTTTTTTAGACAGCTTTGCAATGCAGGTTATAACAACATTTATATTTTATAAAGAATTTAACCTTAGCTGTGGAATTTTAGTCTAATTTTAAAATTGTTTTTATTTAGTAGAAGCTTAATTAAAATCTCATTGTATGAAACAGTATACCATTGTGAAAAAAAAAAAAAAAAAAAACAGATATCCACATGTTTGAAATGCAGGGATTGTGAAGTTACTTAGATATAATTTTCTGAAATAGCCATCAAAATTAATGAAAAATTAATAAAAACATTTCATTCTTTTGCATAACACACAAAGATGTTTTGCACAAGATACAAAATCTTGACGAGCCATTATTTTTTTTTTACCAGAATTTCACTGTATTGTATAAATATCAGTAATATATGTATTATTTCAAATGGTTCTTTTTTAATATTATGCAATTGGATAAAGTAGTTAAGCAGTGTTGCTTAATGTATCTGAAAGGTGACGCCATGACAACACATATTTTTTTAATGAAATTATTAAAAATAACAATCATTGTGAAAAGAATCTACAAGACGATTGTGTCGATTATATCGACTTAAAAGCACAGATACTAAACTGGCAGTAATTTTGTAATTACAATTTTCTCATCTTTTACAATTTGTAAATAAAAGGGACTTTTTTTTAATATTCTTCAGAAAAAATGGATATAGATATCTTGTCCTATAAATTCCTAAACTTTCTAACGTTACTATTCTAACGTACAACATTAGAATATAGTTACAAACTAAACCTGCAAACTCTGAAAAGAAGTAAAGAAAACAATATGAATCATTTTGACATATAACGTACGAGCGACGCCGTTATACGAAAAATTTAATTATTTACGTTAAACGATGAAAGGCTTTGCTGCAGTAACAAAATACCCGATCTAAGTAGTAAAAGTTGCAAACATCTTGCGTGTCGGCATTTTCCCATTTAAGAAAAAGTAGTAAAATTACTATAGTGTAATGTACACAGCATTCAACTTAGTAAATAAAAATGTCGCACAAAATTTGAAAGCGAACCATGTAAAGATAATAAAAAAAAGTCTGTAGATCTATTTGTTAAAAGTGATAAACAACGTATAATACGGAATTTTTTCTTTTAAAGATAAATTTACCAAAATAAATTTATCGCAGCTATAAGTGACATTCAATTTAATAAAGAAAAGTATCAGGTTGAATATATTATAATAATGGATTGCTAAATGTTAAAAATCGTTATGTAACTTTAACACCTGTAAAATAAATAATTACTTACTATTTTAAATTAAGTTAAATAATGCTATAAAAAGTGATAGAATATCTTTATTAAGACTTACGATCGTTTCATCGCACAATCGGCGACATTTTCAAAATCAATCATAATAGAAAATATTTTCACATAACTTAAAAACAATAATATAGTAAACAATGTCACGAGACATGAAGCATAATGAAAATATTGCAACCATAAAATAAAATAAAAATTAAAATTAAATTAGCTATTTGCGAGCGTGGATTAATTTTCACATAATTTAAAAACAACATGGTAAACAATGTCACGAGACATCAAGCATACTGAAAAACATTGCAAAACATAAAATAAAATAAAATTAACTTGGCTATTTGCGAGTGTGGATTAATTTTTACTATTGTTTCTACAATTACTTAGTATCTCTTTCCAAATTCTGGGTAAATCAAGGGACACAGAATCACTGCAAATATTCTCGTTGCGTAAAAATATTTCTATTGATTCTCGGACTATGGATGGTAAATAAAATCTTGATGGATAAATTAACTTGCTATTTTTAAATTCAATCTGTAAAGGTTCTTCGCTGCATAATCTGGCCAAAGCTGTGGTTCTTCTATTGTATTTGATGTCTGCTATATGTTCTTTGATTCTAGTTTTAAGTTTTCTGCTTGTCGTACCTATATAAAACTGCTTTGTTCCATCTTCTTTGGTGAAAGGTATTTCGTATAACTAGAATCAAAGAACATATAGCAGACATCAAATACAATCGAAGAACCGCAGCTTTGGCCAGATTATGCAGCGAAGAACCTTTACAGATTGAATTTAAAAATAGCAAGTTAATTTATCCATCAAGATTTTATTTACCATCCATAGTCCGAGAATCAATAGAAATATTTTTACGCAACGAGAATATTTGCAATGATTCTGTGTCCCTTGATTTACCCAGAATTTGGAAAGAGATACTAAGTAATTGTAGAAACAATAGTAAAAATTAATCCACACTCGCAAATAGCCAAGTTAATTTTATTTTATTTTATGTTTTGCAATGTTTTTCAGTATGCTTGATGTCTCGTGACATTGTTTACCATGTTGTTTTTAAATTATGTGAAAATTAATCCACGCTCGCAAATAGCTAATTTAATTTTTATTTTTATTTTATTTTATGGTTGCAATATTTTCATTATGCTTCATGTCTCGTGACATTGTTTACTATATTATTGTTTTTAAGTTATGTGAAAATATTTTCTATGATTGATTTTGAAAATGTCGCCGATTGTGCGATGAAACGATCGTAAGTCTTAATAAAGATATTCTATCACTTTTTATATCATTATTTAACTTAATTTGTTTATAAGTGATTATTATACATGTTTTTATAACTTACTATTTTGTTGGACGTGTAACCGAAGTGCCGAAACTACATCCACGTGATGCATAAGATGAAGTGGTTCAGTGTGGGTTCCAGCTAGGAGAAAAAGTTATAACTATATGTCAAAATGGCTGCTGTCTCACTGTGTACCATATCTCACTGTGTAATCCCCTACCCTACATGAAAAAATATTACATCATTTTTACCCGAAAAAACTTTTTTACTAAAAACGCCTTTGTGAAACGTTTAATCTGCCAACATTAAAAAATAATTATTTAAAATAGTATATGCTTTTTAAAAATTCAATTCGTATGAATAAGGGGACAACAACTATCCGTTTATATGCACGGAGGTTTTATTTACATCCTTAGTTGTAAATGTCAATATGTCGACAGACGATTTTCGCTTTTGTCTTTGTGGAATAAATTCATTCATGAAGCTTCAATGTGTGAAAATACGTTTTTAATTTTTGGAAACTTTACTTACTTTTTCAACTTTGAAGAGAAAATAGCCTAAAAAAATATATTAATCCGTCTTCTCCTGATAATCATAAAGTGAATTTATAATGAAACTCTCATTTGTGTGTAACTTATTATATTAACACAAAACTACGCGACCGATTCATGTGACTTTTTGTTCATTGAAAGACATAGCTGCTAACTTTTACGCTTTTTTCCCAACACTAAATTATTATAAAAAATTTTGTTTCATTTAATCGTACAAGTGTATAATTTAAATAAGATAAAAAATTCTATTAAATTTTAGTGGTAACAAAAAAGCGTAAAAGTTGGCAGCTATGTTGAATCAGGATACTTTCAAGTTAGTCGCAATTAAATTTCATAAAAATTGCAGCAGTGCTTTTTTAGAAATTGCACAAAAATAAAATAAAATGAGCCCCTTTAAAATATTTCATTTTTAACGATTTTTATCAAGTGACGTACCACTATCTGTTTACGAGAAAGTCGTTACCCGGAGTTTTTCTACGCTCTTTATACAGTTATGATTCTCGAATTGATCAAGGACACAAAAAAAAAGCAAAAAAAACGATGTTTTAATCGTTAAAAACTTTTCTGAAAGTAAACAATCATTAAAAAATATAATAATAATAAAATTGTAAAGAGTTTAAATTATAAAAAAAATATATATAATCGTTGGTGCGACGAAACGATCGCCAATCTTAATAAATGATATTTTATCACTTTATAGCATTATTTTACTTAATCTGAGTTTAAATTCACTCAAAATTTCTGTAGTACTCTCGCTTAATTTGAACACCTATATTTTTTCAGTGTTGATATTTGTACGCTAATACAGAATGGTTCAAAGGTCTGAATTTAATATAAATTGAAGTAATTAATCTCTCTCTCTCTCTCTCTTTTTTTTTCCAAATTCAGCTTAAAATGCTAACTTTTACAGCATCTTCTCAAAAAGTTTTACTTTTACGGAAAAATGGAAAATGCTATTCGATCTCATTGTTTCTAAATAAATACATCTTGAAATTTCATAAATATAAACTTAAAAGTGAAGTCTTAAGTGCTTCAAAACAGTAACCTGTTTGGATTTTAGAACAGCTTAACTCTTTTTTTTTCTGCACACCTTGATCACTTGCAACTAATTCAGATTAGAATGTTCTGAGATAAAAATAGCGAGTCTTTCAATTTCAATATATCCGCTGATAATTTCTCACAGAGAACACCCACACATTTAAATAATTACCGTACATAAGTATATAGAAATGGTAATTGTATCTAATCCTATAGGGGTGTTTAAACTGGACATGTCTGATGAGATAAATTTACCCACCGACACCCCTTTAACAGGCTTTCCGAAGACAGTCCTCTTTTTTCACTTTTTGTGTTATTTTCATTGTGTGAAGATGGGAAAAGGAGTAGCCCATTCTGTTGTGCATGGATAAATAAGACTACTATACACAAAGTTAGATTTCAATGTATGTATGTATATGACTTCTAACAGAACCAGCTAAGAAAAATCATGCGTTTAGCAAAGATTATTAAACACTTTCCAATACTTCCTGAATGCTTTAACAAAA
This sequence comes from Maratus speciosus, assembly GCA_963932465.1. Classification (NCBI taxonomy): domain Eukaryota; kingdom Metazoa; phylum Arthropoda; class Arachnida; order Araneae; family Salticidae; genus Maratus; species Maratus speciosus. The sequence continues at coordinate 231,057,707 of OZ010789.1, forward strand.
CTTCGTTATTTAGAGAAATACGGTATATAAGAGAACTAAGTAAACATTTTAGAAAACACATGAAACATTTGAAAAACTGATTTCTGCAGTTACCGTATATAGCCAAATATGTATTCCAATTCTTTTGAACAGCCCTGTATTTGATCTATAGGTTCATATATATACTATATAATAGGAAAATTTAGTTTAGAAAGAAAACGCATAACAGGTTTAGATTTCTCTTTCAGCAATTTATACTAATAGATCAAAACATACTTGTATACATTTGTACACACCTGTAGTTAACCTAGAACCTTTATTACACGCCACTATTTACCTAAAGTTTAATTCAAAGCAAAACACTCTTAAAACTATTGAAATCCAATTTCCAGAATTTATCATTTATAGACGGCCGTGAATCCAATTCTTTACGTGACTCTGCATATCATGTTATCTATAATCTAGAAATATTTCATAGTAAACCAAATGCAGTTCCGCGTAAAAATGCATAACTCATTTAAAAACCACCTTTAAATAATTTGCAATCATACCCAGTAGCCATTCCGAATCATTTTGTGCAGCCCTGTACTTTAATTACAACATTTATACACACCATATACTATGCATAAACATAGGGAAACATAAAAGCACATAACATAATTAAAAATGCATTTCCAACAATCATCGCTACTGTACAGTACTTCGGATACAATATAGTATATGAAATCTTTTGTGTGTCCCTGTAAATGCAATGCACTTCGTATTATACATGAAATAAGTTATAGTAAACATCAGCGACGTATATCAATTTCATTGTACATGAAATAATTTAAGATAATTAAAATACTCCGCAAACAATTCCCTCCAACCCTATATAGTTCTGTAATGGAATTATTTTGTGTGGCCCTGTAAACGAATAATAACTATTCTTTGCATTCTATATTCTACAGAATGCATATTTTAGTACACTTGATAAATACATATGAATTTTATAATGTTTGAAAGCATGTAACATCATTAAAAAACCCTTTTAAACGATTTTTTCCCTTAGGCCGTAATGTATCGGAAAACTTTTGACTGTCCCTGTAAATGAACTAACATGCTAGATACTTTATTTGAAATAGGGATCGTGCTATGGGTCACTAACATCCAAAAATTTCAGAACGATCCGACTATATTTACGAGAGTTAGAGCGCGGACAGTCGGACAGACGGATCTTTGGACCGAATATCCTACATAATGCATATTTTAGTATATTTTATTGGGTGTATATCAAATGCATTGTGTTTGAAAGCATGTAACATCATTAAAAATCGTTTTAATTGATTTTTTCCCATAAGCAGTAATGTAACGGAAAACTTTTTGCTGTTCCTGTAAATGAACTAAACATGCTAGAAACTTCATTTGAAATAGGAAACGTGCTATGGTAGAAATCACTAACATCCAAAAATTTCGAACGATCCGAGTATATTTACAGGAGTTAGAGCGCGGACAGGCAAACTGCAGTCATAAACACTTTAGTGGTGGAATTTTAGAAAATCCTTTCTTAGCGGCACTCTATGTCATAAAAGTATTTTTACCACAAGTTTCAAGATTTTAGGTTCAGTAGTTTGGGCTGCGCGTTGATTAATACAAAATCCAGATTTTCTTTTATATATAGAGATAGATTAACAAAACTTTTAAATATACAATATTTAAAATAAAATTAAAAAAATACCTTTTTGTTAAATGTTTCGTCCACTTCTTTTCGTCTACTTCTTCAATAAGTTGTATTATACACCGTGTAAAAAAATTATGACAATTAAAAAAGTTTTAAGTCACGCGTCCATATACGCCTGAATTAAATAATCTGATTTTGTTAACGTCATAAGGAATATTCTATTAATCTTTTTGAACAAACATTTAAAAAAAAATTAAAGAAGGGTGTATGATATTAAATCGTAAGATTGAAACTTTTCAATCAAGAACTTACAAAGTTTTGGAATGATAAAATATCAAGAACCTTTACCCGTTGATCTATCACATTTCGAGGAAAATAATTTTAGAATGTTAAAATATCAGTAACCTCTTCACTCATTGATCTATCATAATCTCGAGTGGGTTGTTGATAATCTATTTTTTCAAAGGGGAAAATATTTAGTCCGCCTTACACTGTTCATTCAACTGATATTATAGGAAGTAGAAATTTAAAATTTTAAAGCAAAATTGTGCAATTTATTTTTGCCTCTCCTGTGAAAATTTATTTTTTAATCCCTTCAACAGCAGTTTAATTTTTAGATATATTTTTCTGAATTCCATGTGGGTATTCATCAAAATTCTGCAGTATAAAATAAGTTCAATAACACAAATAAGTTTGATTTTTAAGTCGAATTTTAAACTGTATACACAGTTTCTTTTTAAGCAATATCACGATTTTTCCTTATTTATTTCACTAATTTTGGTTAAAATTTAAGTAGAAAGAAGCATTTCTAAAATTAAAACAAGAAAAAAATCATGTGTCAAGCATAGATTATGAAACACTTTCCAACACATTTATAATAATGTAACAAAACTACACCATTTAAAAAAATAATATATTATGGCTAATTCAACCATATGGAAACGTATAATACATTTTAAAACACAATTTCAGCTGTTCCCATCCACAATCGGAAAATTATGCGAATTTTTTCAGCAGCCCTGTATATGATATATAGATTTGATTCTATTAACTACATGCATGGCAGAATTTAGATCACTTAAGAGATACATATAGTACTTCAATTGAAAATTTACCTTCAGCAATTTCCTCTAATAAGGAGAACGGTAAGTGAATACTTTTGTGTAGCCCTGTATTTGAGGTATACAATTTATATACAACGATATGGTGAAAAAATGAATTTAATTTAAAAGCGCATACCAAATTTTAAACCGTACACTCCAGCAATTATTACTGAAAGACAGTACTGTACTGTAACGATTTCTTTTGTGTGTCCCTGTAAATGAATAAAAAATGCTATGAATGCTTTGTTTAAACGTGATCATAGTGAAATTCAGTGATTTATATCAGTTTCAATACATTTTAAATAGCCTAATGTCATTAAAAGGAAAAAATCACTTAAAATGATGTTACGTGCTTTCAAACAAAATGCATTTTATATACACCCAAAAAAGTACACCAAAATATGCATTCTGTAGAATATTCGGTGCAAAGAATACTTATTATTCATTTACAGGGCCACACAAAAGAATTCCGTTACATAATGATATAGGGGTGTGGAGGGAATTTTTTGCGGCGTATTTTAATTATGTTAAATTATTTTATATATAATGAAATTGATATACGTCGCTGAGATTTAATATTACTTATTTCATGCATAATACGAAGTGCATAATATTTACATGGACACACAAAAGATTTAAGATACTATCTTGTATCCGAAGTACAGAAGCAATGTTTGCTGGAAATACATTTTTAATTATGTTATGTGCTTTTATGTTTCACTATATTTATGCATACTATATAGGATGTGTATAAATGCTGTAATTCATATACAGGGCTACACAAAAGAATTCGTAATTGTTACTGGGTATGATTGAAAATTCTTTAAAGGTGGTTTTAAGATAAATTATATATTTTTACGCTGAACTGCATTTAGTTTACTAAGAAATATTTCTAGATCATAGATAAAATGATATACAGGGTCACGTACGGAATTTGGCCGTCGATAAATGACAATTTCTGGAAATGTGATTTCAGTAGTTTTAAGAGCGATTTACTTCGAATTAAACTTTATCTAAAAACACCCAATCAAAAAAATTTTCCTCCCCCCTTTTTTACGAGGTGATTTTCAAACACAGTTGAAAAGTGTTTATGAATTCAGTTTATACGTCTATCCGTGCTCTAACTTGCTTAAATGTAGTCCCCAACTATCATAACGTGTTGTTCAAGTTTGCTATGGCATGTTAAATTTTCTATACTGAACATGTCATAGTAAACTTGAACAACACGTCATGATAGTTGGGGACTACATTTAAGCAAGTTAGAGCACGGATAGACATATAAACTGAATTCATAAACACTTTTCAACTATGTTTGAAAGTCACCTCATAAAAAAGGGGGGAGGGTTACAAAATCGAATATTTTTTTGATTGGGTGTACATAAATGCATAAAAATATTAAATGAATGATCACTGAATTTTTTATTTGAATTATTATAATGTATTAATCACAAGTTGAATGTTTTATTTATTTATTTATTTACAGATATTGTTGTTATACCTTTAAGGAAAAAACAGTTTTTCTAGAATATTAATATTAGTCACATAGAATCATGCACTAGCATTTTTACATTCGGATGGATAAAATGTTTCGCCATTTCTTTTAACATCATTCTAGATATTTTTTTCTGTAAAATGGCAACCTCTGACGTGCTCCTTTAGCCATGAAACGCAATTTTTTAATAATTTTTTACGATAAAATTGTCGAAGAATATTGGGAATTTATATACAATAAATTTTTTTTTTCATCGTTCTAAAATAAGATACTCTGAAGAAAGTTACACGTTAAGACACTGGTGTGATGTGAATTACGAACTTTCATTGCAAAAGAATATTAGACCTTCTGAAAATTAAACGTGGTGACAAGTGTATACCGTATAGGTGCTTTTATATCGTAAATTTAGTTTTTTTTTTATCTTTACATGGTTCGCTTTCAAAATATGTGCGACATGGGCTTTTATTTATTAAGTTGAATGCTGTGTACATTACACTATAGTAATTTTACTACTTTTTCTTAAATGGGAAAATGCCGACACGTAAGGCATTTGCAACTTTTACTACTTAGATCGGATGTTTTGAATATTGCAGCACAGCATTTCATCGTTTAACATAAATAATTAAATTTTTCGTATAACGGTGTCGCTCGTACGTTATATGTCAGAATGATTCATATTGTTTTCTTTACTTCTTTTCAAAATTTGCAGGATTAGTTTGTAACTATATTCTAATGTTGTACGTTAAAATAGTAACGTTAGAAAGTTTAGAAATTTATAGGACACGATATCTATATCTATTTTTTTTGAAGAATATTAAAAAAAATCCCTTTTATTTACAAATTGTAAAAGATGAAACAATTGTAGTTACAAAATTACTGCCAGTTAAATGTATGTGCGTTTAAGTCGATATAATTGACACAATCGTCTTGTAGTTTTTTTCACAGTGATTGGTATTTTACATAATTTCATTAAAAGATATCATCCGTTGTCATGACGTCACCTTTAGGTTACATTAAGCAACGCTGCTTAACTATTTTATCCAATTACATAACATAAAAAAAAGCATTTGAAATAATACATATATTAATTATATTTATACAATACAGTGAAATTCTATTAAAAGAAATAATGAATCGACAAGATTTTTTATCTGTTATGTAAAAGAATGAAATGTTTTTATTATTTTTTTATTAATTTTGGTGGCTGTTTCAGAAAATGCATATCTAATTAACTTCATTATCCTTGCATTTCAAACATGTGGATATCTGCTTTTTTATTACAAAGGTATACTGTTTCAAACAATGAGATTTTAATTAAGCTTCTGATAAATAAAGTCAATTTTAAAATTAGACTAAAATTCCACAGCTAAGGTTAAATTCTTTATAAAATATAAATGTCGTTATAACCTGCATTGCAACGCTGTCTAAAAAAGTATAATTTCTCCCAAATTTTTAAATTAGACACAGGAAAAAAGAGAATTCTGCAACATAACATAACATAAGCCATTAAAATACTTATTATGTGAATATAGGTTTATGATAATAAATATGCTAAACGTCTACTACAAACAACTTTTCTACTATATCAAATGTTATTACGGCTATGTTCCATCAATGAATTATTATTTAAAATATAAATCTAATTTTCAGTCACAAGAATTGATTTATTTATCATATTTGTGACTTAATTAAAAAAAAAAAGTCTGTAGATCTATTTGTTAAAACTGATAGACAACGTATAATGCGGAATTTTTTCTTTTAAGGATAAATTTACCAAAATAAATTTATCGCAGCTATAAGTGACATTCATTTTAATAAAGAAAAGTATCAGGCTGAATATATTATGACAATGGATTGTTAAATGTTAAATGTCGTAGCGGCACTATAAATAATACCCTATTTACTCCAATCTTTGTTGATCCCGAATATTGAAAACGCATTTTAAATTTTAGACAAAATAATAATAGGTTTATTTCAAAGTTCTGTAGACACAAAATAAAATTTTAAAGAAAAAAATGTTAGGAAACTTACGAAATAAAGTAAACCATAATTTTATATTTTCCCATTGTTCTAAATTCACATTATTCTATCGTATTCTTTTTCATACACGTAAATTCGTATTTATCATAGCATAGTTCACTACATGAATCTTCACTACAGTTCTCGAATACGGCTTTTCGATTTTTCAAGTATTGTATCATCTTTAGTGCTGTCCATCGCATTCTATCTAATGCCAATGTCCCTATGTGCCAAGAGGAATTGGAGGATAAATAAACATTTTAATTTAAAATGCACACACAATTTAGACGCTCATTTTTTGAATATTACAAGTTATATCGATTGCATGTTAGATTCGATTATGAAGAAAAAACACGCTGCGTCTTAATATGGAGTAAATACGGTATCTCAAATTCATATTCAAAAGAAAAATTATATCAGATTTTTATTTATATGTTAGTGCGTTATCACATAAGTTAAATAAATATTGGGTGAGTGCAAAAGTTCTACCCGTTTTGAGCGCATGTAAATGTCAAGTGGAATACAGACGTTACAGCTGACGTTTTGATGACAGGAAAGTGGACAATAACGCGTGGAGCAGTAGAATATGTATAGGCACAACATTTGTCAGAAGAAGTCATGCGGAACTGGAAACAACATGGCAAGCAGGCAAGACTACATCAGACATTGCTTACGGTACGGGTATGATAAAGCCGTTACAGCAGCCGGAGCTTGCTGCAGCATTTGTCATGTGTATAGGGAAGATGCCGTGGACGATAGCACCTTCTGCCATTGGTTTAGGAAATTCCGGGACGGTGAAATGAGCTGTAAAGATCATGCCCGTTTTGGACACCCATCACTGGTTTCTGACGATATTCTGGACACAGCCATAGCCAATTCCCCACATCCAACAGTCCCAGAAATAGCGGAAACGTTCTCAGTACATAGAACAACAGCCAAAAGACGTATGCATGCACTTGGCTTCATCACCAAATTCGATCAGTGGGTACCACACCAGCTTACAGTAAGAAAACGAGAAGAGAGAATCAGCACCTCTGTTTTTTTGTTTTCCTGTAGCAGTGGGGAAATTTTTTTAATCGAATTGTGACGAGTTTTGAGAAGTGGGTACTGTACCGTAATGTGAAGCGTCAAAGGACCATGTGCCGATGTTGTAGATGGTACTACATCCACCTAAACAGGAGGGCTCCATTCCAAAAATGTTTTGCTCAGTGTACGGTTTAATGCCAGGGGAAGAAACAAATAGGAGGTCATCTCACCAAACCAAATGATCAAGGCAGACCTCTACTGCCAAAAATTACACAGATTCTAAGCAAAACTCACGTCTAAGCAGCCAGCATTCTTCAATCGCAGAGGGGTTCTCCTTCAGCACGATAAAGTCAGGCTTCATGTTGATTTAAGGATTCGGCAAAAATTTACTGGTCCTTAGTTGGGAACTTTTACCTCAGCCGGTGTATAGCCCCTACCTGACAACTTCGATTTATCACCTTTTTTGATCGTTACACAACGCCTTTTCTCACCGAAAGTTCAATGATGTAGGGACTGTAAAAACGGCGTTACAACAGTATTTTGATTGTAAAACGGAGGAGTTTTATCGGCGTAGGATTAACTGACTGTCAGACATATGGCAAGAGGTCATACATAACGATGGTGCATGCGTGAATTCACAGGTGCTTTACTTTTTGTGTTCTCAGCCTTTCTGTTTTTGCTAAAAAAAGGGTATAACTTTTGCACTCACCCAATAATAGCACGCCCTTTTAGTGTACAGTTCACACCTGTAGCAATGAACTCTCTTCCACTAACACAAATGCATTAGTTTAAAGAATTTTTCAGGAAACCACTGATAATTTTTCAGGAATTTACTGACAATATTTGTTAACCCGCGGACCACCGAGCAAAAGGGCAAAATTGTAGTGTTGTTTTCTCCTTTTTTTAAAAATAAATTTTAAAAAAAAAGATGATTTTTCTAACATGTTATAAAAAATTTAATTGCATATAGGAATATAAGCCTTGAGAGTAGTATTAAAAACAAAATTATTTTAATCTGCATTATATTTGTAGAATTATATTAATTTAAATAATGATTATGTTGCTGTGAAACCTGCAGCTTAGTGAACGGATATATTAGTTCGCGGCAGTAAGAAGGTTAATTTAGTGTGAGAAAAATTGTGTTCTTATCAAAGTCTCTTTCTATTGAAATATTGGTAAGTCTCATTGTTATAATTTTACATCTTCTGTATTCTTGACAAAAATATCTTATATTTCAAAATCTTATCTCGCATTACTCAATGTAATGTAACACACAGCACAAGAAACTTCTAAACTTGCCAAGGCATTCGTATAAAATCAATTTCTTGCACATGGCCATAATATTTTTCACAATTTATTCTGAAATCTCTTTCGTCAACTTTTGTGCCTCGTAGTTTAAAGTACAAAATCAAAAGCAAAAGACATTAACTTAATAATATTACTACAGGAAAACAACTTATCCTCCTGAGACCTGGCATCCATTTAAATGGATGTTTGGCTTTCTCCTTCTATTGCGTTAAATTTCAATGTAGCAATATAAAAACAAGTTTGGCATGGTAATGTATGAATCAAAAATCAACATTCAGCTTTTGGATTTTGGCAACGGTAACTATTTGTTTACAAAATGGCGTAATAAATGAGTCAAGTTGGAATTCTACGTTCTGCTGGTAAGTTTCGTTTTCATGTTATTTTAATTTGTTTAAATTATTTATTTATTTTTTTTTTTTTTTGCAATTTTAATAGCAGATGTTAATACTTGCCTTATGTTCTTTATAATAAATTGTATTATTTCCCATACTTTTAGCATTTTTTAAATTATTTTGTTATGGCCTGAACATCCTTTTTGATGGAGATGCTGTAAAAACAAAATTAAAAAACCGAAATTTATTAATTTTTTTTTAAACATCATTTTTTATGCCTATTTTTTGAAAAAAACTCATATAAAAATATGCATTATATTTTGCTTTGGTCTTATTAACTCTGATTTTATATCCTTTCTAAAACCTCTAGTAGATTCCCTTAGATTAGTTTAATCCTTTAAGTGTCCTGCAGAATTTTCCCTTCGTGTTTAATGATTCGTAAAATAGTTGCTATGAATAAAATTTTTGTAAAAAAAAAGTGATTTGAAAACCTTACATATTTATTTGTCTTATTAACTTAAAAAAAATGAGCTTTAATATCAATTTTGTGTTAAATCAGACTTCTATTCCAAAAGTTACGTGACAGGAAAACATGGTTAGGACGCTTAAAGGGTTAATTATAAAACCAGTATGGTACGAGCAATGATACTTTCAATAAGACAGTTTGTATGACATAAACGTTATTTTATTTTATACAGAAGCCTCAGTTAGCAACCACCTAAGTATTTTATATATGTTAAGTTTAACAAATGTATATTAGAAATCACTATACTGAATTCGACGTAACATATATAAATTTGTAAGTACAAAATCGCTAGGAACTACAAAAAAAGTCGTTTCAGACAGATTTATGTGCAACCAGGTAGATTTATAAAATATTCCTTTTGAAGAGACAATAAAAATTTTCCGCTTGAGATAGGTACTGTTTCAATAGGAAAGTTTCTTTTGATGCAGATTGACGATTATTCAATGTATTTAAAAGAATTCGTGCATCATTACAAATCCGAAATGTTAGAGTTCCACGTAGTGATGACGTGAGACCTTAGGGACCCAGAAAAATCAGCACATCCAGTGTAAATCGAGTCTGCTGACAACGCAAGTAAGTGAAGTCGTAGAGTGAGTGTATATCTTGAAACTTGAGAATGAATTTCGTGTATCAATATAGACATTATTAATGTTGGATTTATTTTTCATTTTTTTTTTAAGAATGATTTTCCATCAAGTGTAATTCTAATATGCAATGTTTATTATATGTTCAAAACTATTCGATTTAAAATGAGTATATCTAACATTCTGTTACAATCATATAAATGTTGTTAATTGTGACTTCGCTATTTCCGCACTATGAGATTTTTAGAAATATTACATAAAAACCACTTTTTCTTAATTTCTACTGGTATTTTTTCACATTGTCCGTTTCTTTCCCTGTAGAATTTTAATTTTGGATATTACCTATAATTTCTGTAATTATATTGGTTCAATAAACATATGCGTGGAATCAGCTTTATTTTCCTATATATTAACAAAATCCCATCATGATTTTCTTTTCCGCATTTCTACTGTTATGATTGCTAATAGTTTCAAGTTTTTTTAATTTCACAATAACAGAACAGAAGTAAGGAGTTACTCTCCAGGCATTCCCCACAAAAAATATCATCCAAGTCAAAGACGAAAGAGTTGCACTGAGAACTGTACGCTGATTACTACATAAAATATTCTGAGTATAATTTAAAAAGTTCTGGTGCTAAAAGTGGTGTTTTATCTGCTCATAGAATCACGTATTTATACGTATATTTTGATTTTTACGTATATTTTGATAGACATATTAACCCTCGCGCTATATAATTGCGCGTGCGGGGTATGTCATATCCGAGGTGTTTTAAGATTTAAATAATGTCGTGAAATGCAAGTTATTTATTTTCTATATCAAAGAAATAAGCAAAATAATGTTGAAAAAACTCAATTGAGTGTTTGACTAGTAAACACTCATTAATACAACAAAACAAAATAGATTTACATTTTAATGGTGCATTCCTCACAAAATAGACTAATATGATCCATGTTGTAGTGCCTAAAATCAGACAATGCATACGGGGTCACGTGAAAATACAGTGGTTAGTACAAAAGATAGAAATATTACCTCGTTCCGCGTTGTTAAAGGACAGATGAAGTAATATAAATTAATTAAAAAAGAGAGAGAAGGTTTGTAGGAGGTAAATTTTGACAAAAACTCAAGTATCGAATATACAAGTTAAAATTAAGTACATTTAACTTGTTATTACTACTGGAATATTTATAAAAAAGTAATTCTTGAAATTGTTTCATTTGAAATTCTTAATATTCATAAAAATCAATTATAATCTGAAAATAATAAAAGAAAAGTTCAATAGAAAAGAAAAGACAGAAAATGATACATATAAATCAAATTTTATTAACAGTAAAGTATATATTTGTTTCATAGATTTTCTTTTGTAATTATATCAGTAAATGAGAACTGTTTATATTTATCCCTATTGTTCTTTTGACAATAAAATGATAATTCGACTTGTGAAATCAGTTATTATAAAATTCAAATATTCTGAAAATCATATACCTTTAAAATCAACATAACTTTAAAAACATTTGTATGACCTCACAGCACGGAATCCATTAAATGAGCTAGTTAGCGAAAATGCTAATTATCATATCGGCTAATAGATTTTCTTAAAACATTTAATGAGTGTTTTATAATGCATGAATTATATTTTGAATATAAGGTTGAATTTAGTAAAATAATTATTCATAAATATATACACAAATAAAATAAGTAAGATAGCCATTCACAATAAGAATGATTATAAAAAAAATTATCACCCGAAATTTTGACCAGATAAGGCTTGGCAGTAGCTGAATGTCGGTTGAGTGTCCAATGTGTCAATACTATTTGAATGTCCAACAATTAACACAGAGTTTATAATTGTTCATGTATTGCACGTGATAGTCACTCACTAATTTAAAACCTTGTGATGAGCTAAAAATTTTTTTCCAGTTGGTGATAGGCCTTATGCATTACAGGATTTACGGAGAATCAAGGCAACATTTCTTCAGGGTAATATGCCTTGTCGTCCTTGAATATAATTTCCATTGCCTTTTCTTTCGGATAAGTTCTGTAGCATTTTGCGAGGGTTCTTTTTTATGAAAGATTTCTCAGTGTCTTCTTCCCTTTGTTGATTTTAGGAATATTTCTTTTAATTCTCTAATTGCTGGGAACTGACCTCTCCTTGGCGTGACATTCAGAGATTTTTTTCGGGATTATATCTTTTGTCTCTCGGACTGCGTCTGTCAATCCTTTACGTTCAATTCATCCCGTAAATTAAATTATCTGTCTTCGTAAAAGAGCATTTTTGGAAGTCTAAATATTTCCAAATCATAATAGAGGGTTTATCTTAGCTAATCTGAAAGTTTTAGTGAGAAACAACATTTCGAAATTTCGCCGGAACATGTCATTCCCGCACGGTCTTCTGCAATCGGACTTTCAAAGCATCAACTCTTTTTTGAGAGCTAGATGTCTTGAAGAATTAGGAAGAACATTCTATGCTGAAATTTCAAGTCTTAATGAAATTTCTAACTTCTCTTTTTGACACCAAATTTAGGTAGAGCTTATTCCTGGTATTGTTATTTTCTTCTCATTGGATTTTACATTCAGCCTCCTATTGGTGTGTTTCATCAGGGACTCTGATTCTCTTTTTCCCCTGTCTTTGGGCGTGCGTCTTTTTTTTTACATCTGCATCGCTAATTTTTTTTTATGACCTGGGCTCCTAACACCTATCGTGGGATACCGGGCCCACCTGCGAAGCATCGTCGTGCAGTTACACAAATTTCAGCTCTATCGGTCATAAATATTTCTTGAGAGTAATTTAAATATCTTGTCCGCCTGCTATTCAGTTCTGGCGTGAAAGCTGTTTTTATGAATCGTAATTGCCATTTTTTAGTCTGGTCGGCGTGAGAACATTTTTACACCCATTATACATCCCAGCAAAGAAAGAAACAGTGGGCCATCAGCTGGAAAAAAGATGGCAGCCAGCACTCTCATATGTGGTAAAGTGCAATGGTGCCATTACTTAAACCTGTAAAAAGGTGTCCGTGCGGAATACAGCTGGACCATCAGTGATGGCTTACAGCAGGCCAACATTGGTATGCCATCACATTACTTCAATCCGGCACTTTTCCTGCAGTGCTAGCACCAATCCCAGTGTTAATCCTTTGCTGGCCCAGCAATTTCCCTTACAAAATTTTGTTATATAATTCTATAAAAAAAACAAAGTATTGTGGCTCGTTTTTCTATAAGATAGTTTCACCAAGAGCTATAGAAATATCTATAGAAGTGCCTTTCTATAATAGAAATGTCTATTGAAATATTTGAACTTGCAGAGGTTTCCATGTGGTCACCCTCCCAAGTACTAACCGCGATCGATGCTGTTTGGTTTTCGTGATCAGACATGAACAAGTACTCTCAGCGTATGCTACGACCGCTCGTAGTTTTCAAGTTCTCATTACACTATTTCGAATTTGTTTCTATTGTGATTTAGGTTCCAAATCATTAAACTGGTATATAAATTATTGTATTGCATAGCAATCCTATATATTTTATACGCCTTTTTTTATTATTGATTCTGATCTGTGTAAATTATGAAAACCGAAATTCTTTGTAACTTAGTAAAACCAGATTTAAGGGAGGAAAAAATACGTTGAAATAAGGAATTTATTTATTTATTCATCTACTTATTTGTTTTGTTGGTGACAGTGGTGCTATATTATTTACAGTTTAAAAAAAATTAGCTCCACAGCTTAAATTTTGTTAAGATATTCATTTCAGATTTGTGTTTAAATACTCAATGTCTTCGATATTCGCAACGCCACCTAGCGTAAGGGTTCCCAGCAGTAATACTGCAAAAGTTCGTGCACTTCCATGTAGTGGTGGGCCAGCGCATGAGATAAAACGGAAACCCACCAGAATTTTATCTGATGATTTCCAACAGCAAAGTTGACTGAAGCTGTCCAGCAATGGTCATGCAGTGGTAGACCATTAGCCAGCACTTCTCCATCATTACCAGCACCTTTCTTGCTGCTGGCCAGCAATTTCCTCTTTGTTGGGATACATACAGTATTTATAAAACAAAAAAAAACGTTATTATAATTGAAAAATAAATTGGATAATTTTATTTCTTACTTTTTTTTCCAATATACCGAAACCAAGAAATATATATTTATTTACATATATACACATTGTAAAATTATTATTAATAATTAATAATTGTTCTTGGCTATATATTTAGCTTTTTTATTTTGTTTTATTCACTAATTTAGGAAGCATTGCTTTCAAATACTTCTATTAATTTTTGTTTAATTTTATTGGATTGTGCTAATTCTTTTAATCCTTATCATTATAAGAGAAAGTATTTTGCATATATCAATCTTTGCAACACATGCATATGAACTTGTCACATTTATGGCATTTGTATTTAGTTTTTCTTAACTTATTCCTCATCGAAATACGGATATTTTGCCACCTTAACTTTTAAAGAAAACTGAACACTGAAATCAATACGTGAAAACAGAAAAAAATCCAGAATTTGACGCGTATCTCATAACCATTCAAAACATTAAAAGAAAATATTGTTTAAATTTCCCTAAGAATGCTTTACCTTCAACAGGATAGCCCTAACTCAGCTACACCAGGTGTCATGTTGCAAAAGCTTTACATAACATTCCTCATTTAAAATTTACATAAATTTAAATTTGTTTATTTTGTTTATTTTAATAAACTACTTCAAATTACCATCTTTCAATTGGACAGCAAAATTTTTAAATATTAAATTCTAAATCTTTATCCTTCATTATTTTTAATTTCAAATTAACTTCTATTATTTTTTCATATTCCTCTGGTAAAATTTCAGAATAATTACTAAAATAGTCTGCCAGAGAAACGAGATTATAATTCGCAGACTTCTCTTCAATTTTAATGGCTTTCTATTCACCCCGTGTCTCAAAAAAAACAGTCTTTTTAGCTCAGAAAATGCTCTTATCTCGAAATACCGGAAATTCCATCCTACGTCACAAGAACTCACAGGAGGCAAAACATCCCTTTCTCCCGCTTCATAAGTGTGTTGCCATTCCACCGTGATAATCCTAGTACAAAATCTTTTTCGCCGGCCGTGTTACCGACAAGCCGCCCTTTTAAATATTCTGATTGGCTAGTTTTGCCGAGATCGTTCTCCCAATTTCGGCAGACGATTAAAGAAAAGTGTCAGTTCGTTATTTTTGTCGGAAGACGTAACATTCCTTTGGAGGTGCGGGTGTCTTCTCTTTTTCACCGTTGGGCGTAAGCCCCGGTGAGCGTGCCGTGAAATGCCACATACTTGGAAATATCTACATTAAATGATAACTACACAATATACCAATAGTTAAAGTGATTTTATTTATTGCAAATATGGAAGAAGAAAATACAGATTTTCATATACTCTCAAAGTCAAGCTTGTTACGCCGTCCGCTAGATGCTGAAAGATTTGAAGCCAGGAATCCAGCGTAGCATTAACTCATCAGTAATATGAGGATATAATACTTCAATCTCTCGCCTTATTGTTGTTCCCTGCCGTAATTCACAGTATAGCTTCACTTTTTTCATGTTTTTGTTCATCTAATCTCATTGATCTCCGTATTGTTATGAAAACTTTCCTTTACAAACTTTTATGAAAAACTAAACTTTCCTTCACATACTTTTATGAGCCATATTTAATTCAAGAAATATTGATATTCGTGAAGACTGTTTAACATGTATAAAAAGAACTGTCCAGAATTAATTCCTGAAATAATATAAATAATATGTGTCTTTTTCACCATTATTTGAGATCTCATTTTCAACATTGAATTTATTGCTCTGGATCCGGATAAATTTCATATTTATTAAATTACAATAAAATACATGAATATATAATTTGATCTGATTATTTAGTACAAGATTGTATTTCTCTCAATATGCATCAAATGGGTGAGTAATAATAGTTTTCCTTATTTATGTTTAAAGATTTTCTTTTTCAGTTTCATTTCAATTTAGTTACGACGTATATTACTTTTCCACTATAATTTACGGCTGTAGTGTGGTTCTGGGAGGTGTGAATTGGATTTATTTTGGTTCAATTTGAATTTTTCAAATGAATGTTTACCCCAATTTACATATCCCAAAGTCACATTACACCAGGTTTTATCCATTTCCTGAACGAGGGCTGTAAGATGAGAAAGGATGAATGCAGTTGCATATGGTTCAGTGCATTTGGTTTTAAAATGTTCACTTAATTAAATAAAAAAAAATCAAAATACCCGACTGCGAACTATTTAATTATTTCTCATCAATGTGAAACTATTTTTTTATATTACTTACCTTTTTTTTTTTTTTTTTACTTGTATTGATGACTTTTAAGTAGTGTTTAATTATTAGTTCCTGTCTACAAACACTGTTTTGATGAGGCCTCTGAAGGTTAGAGTTGCAGTAAATCTAGAGATCCTACCTACACAAATTCCAGGTTGTGTAATATTTAAACAGAGCTTCTGGCTGTAAAGTAGTCAATGAAACAATCTTCATTTTGAAAAACCTATCCAATGATATGCCACTCAATATGGTGCGTCCATTTTTTCGTCTCTACCGCCATTTTGTTTTTTAAGGCCACCATTTTGAATTTATAAAACAAAACCTAGCGGTCAAAAACCATCAGACGGTTAAGACGAATCGATAGAGACCCCATTTATTAAAATCCATTCAGCCGTTGGGATGCTTCGAGGGTGTAAAAATATCCACATACTCAGATACGCGTGAAACACATAACCCTTCTTGGCAAAAAATGATTGTTCTGAAAAATGAAGCTGATAGTTTAATCAGAAAAATAAAAATTTTTCTGCTTATATTCGATATATTCAACTTTATCACATTATTTTAAATATAATCATTTTGAGATAACAATAAGGATACAAATTGTTCACCGAAGAACAAAAATATTTTTAAAACTAAATTTCATTTAAATGCTGACACTAGTTATTCAATAAAATATGGGCGACATTTAGGCGTAAAATCTAGCTATCCAACATATATATCTTCTAAATAAAAGTCCCTTGGGTCACTGAAAAAATCTCAAAAATATGTTTTGCATAAGAACAATTTTTAAACATGATTCGCCTTTGTTAAATAAATGAAAAACTGCTCTTGTATTCCTTCATAAGGAAAAAATGGACTTATGTATAACGAAGTCTCATTAATATAATGTTTTGAAGTTTTTCGTTCAGATTTTTTAATTTTCCATTCAACAAGAAAAACAAAGCTCATATAAATATTTTAAATAAAAAAAATCTTATTTTAAATTTTTCATTACTTATTCAGTACTTTAATAAATAAATCAATTCTACACTACTCAAAACAATTAGGGGAACACGTGGTTTTAACAAAATTACGCAAATATTTACACCGATAAGTAAGGTAAAATAAAACATCCATAATTTAAAGCGTAGTAGAAAACAGATATAAAAAAAAAAACTTTACATGCAAATTAAAGTTTATGACGTCAGAAAGTAGTAAAAGGAGTTAAGTGTAGAAATCGAGATTTTGTAGAAACGTCTGTTTCACTGTCTCAGTTATAAAATTCAATTGCTCAGCTTGTGTTTTTTAAAAGGTAACTTGAAAATGTCACAACAATGTTATTTAACGAAATCCATGATTGGCGTGTTATCAGGACAGATGAATCTGGAGAAACACAACGAAGTGTAGCGGACGCTGTTGGTGTCACAAAAAGTGTCAATGCAAAGCTGTGGAATCGATTCCAAGACACATGAAATTGTAGATATTCACAAGGGCAAAGTCAGCCATGTGCTACTACAGAAACTGATGATCGATATATCCTGTTAACAGCTCATCGAGACGGAACGGGCAATGCTACTCTGCTGCAAACACAGTTGGTCTTGGCCACAGGACGAATTGTGTCCATCCAAACCGCCCGAAATAAGCTTCATCAGGGTGGCCTCTATGCGCGTAAGCATAGTGGTCTGTATTCCATTGATCTCAAGCAAATGTGAGGCCCAAAGAAGTTGGGCAATTGAATATCAAATTGGGAGGCAACATTGTTGGACTCAAATTCTGTTTACAGACGAGTCCCAATTCAGTCTGGATGTGACATCTTATGTGTTTTGGAGAGAGCATGGAGAGAGAGAGGCACTCAAAATAATCCCACATTCGTTCGAGAAAGATTCTATTACAGACGAGGTGGGTTGATGCTATGGGCTGGAATCAATTTAGGTGGACGTGCGGGCCTATATATCTTTCGGAATGGCGCTTTGACGGTCCTAAGTTATACCGACGAGATACTGAGACCTATTGTCGTATTTTATGTTGCAAAATTTGGTAATTTCTTTTTTTCCATGCATGATAATGCCAGACCTCATACAGTTCGCCTTGTGGAAACATGCTTGAAGCTAAAACAATACAGCGTATGGAATGACCAGCATACTCTTCTGACCTAAATCCGATTGAGCATGTTTGGGACGTACTCAGACGACGCATTGCTGCGAGACCAAGGCCTCTTTTTACTGTCTGGGACTTGGATAGTGCAGTTCTTGAGCAATGGAACAGTATTCTCCAATGTTTTATCGATAACCTCGATGCATCCTTGGAAAACAGGTGTGCAGCAGTCTTATCTGTTCGAAGAGACCACACGTCATATTAAAAATCTTGCATCATTTCTAAACAATATATTTTTTATCATTTACATGAGACCAAATTGTTACCCTAAACCATCTTTTGCTAAAAGAGATTATATTCTGTTTGAAATGTGTTTTGTTTTCCAATTAAGATGATTTAATTTATTTTAATTCTACTTTCTGTATTTAGAATGTTAAAAATATACTATTAACGCAACGTATTTTCATCTTTCTGTGTTATTTTGACTATTTCTTTTACTTAAAAAAATATATTCATATCAGAAATTATAGTTTAATAATAAATGATAATATTTTTAAAGCATTTTTTTTAAAACATTTTTGTTATTGATTTTAAAAGAGTGCCACTTTAACAACAACTTTATAGAATTTATTTCTGTATTTTGCATAATTTGTTGAAATGTTAATTTAATATAAATAATTTTTATTCTGAGGCGAATTATCTTAAAATAGTTGATGATATGCCTGTGTTGCAATTATAATTGTGAGACCATTATAAGAATTAATTAAAAAATGTGATAGTACGGAAAATCATAAGTACTGCCAGTATTTAAAATGACATTAACTGCCTGTCGAATTTTTTAATACAATACACTCTCCGTATTATATTTCAATTTTTTATAATAATTATGCAGATATAAAGTCAATTAAAAATATATTTCACTAAAATTTAGGGGAGACTAGGGAGGGTTGACCCATTTTTTCAAAAGGATTTTTTATTTTTTTTTTAAATATTGAACGTAGAATAAAGTTGTATATATCATTTTATTCGTTATACAATCAGTTATCAAAATAAAATTGCTACATCAGTGTAACATATAAGAAATTTGAAAAATGAATAATTTTAATCATAAAAAATAATGGGTCAAGGCTCCCCACATATGGGAGGGTTGACCCACTATATGGGAGGCTTGACACACTTTGTTTTATATTGCACTATTTGTGAAGAGAAATAAAACCAGTAAAACAAACTTTATTCTACATGCTTTAATTATTATGAAAAATTTTTTTTTAATATGAGGCTTAAACAAACCTGTTAAGATGCAATCGCATGTAAGAAGAGAAAAATTTTGTTTTAATCTTGATTTTGTCTGATCAGGTATAATTTTACAGCAGGGAAAGTGAAATTTTAATATTTAAGGCAGTATTGTGTTAGAGACAGGTTCCGTTTTCATAGTGTTTCATGTTATTATGTCCGTATTTAAAAGCCACTGTTTCGCTTTTTTATCTCCTTTTTCTGTTTTTTGTGACACTCGATCTGACAGCTCTAGTTGTTACATAGTTTGGCTTCATCTCATTGCATTCACCCTCGTCAAATTTTTCTACGTACCTTCCTAAAGTTTTACGATCGATGCTATGTTCTTTTGCAACCGCATGTGCACATAACTTATCATTAACATGATTTAAACCTTTAAAAGGCAAAGTACTTTCAGCACTAAAATTTTCAATGACTGGCACCGGAATTCACGAACATATTTATTTGGAAATAAGAAAAAGGCTACGTTTCACATACATATTAAATGGAAAAGATTTTAGCAAAATTCTGGTGCCATTGCGATGTTTCGGAATTGAAATTAAGTGATTTTATAAACATACCACTGGCCCGTAAAGGGTTAAGACTGCTGCTTTCATACTTTCTAGTCCTTTCCAGTCTTTCCCACTGTTTCTATTTACCTTTTGCAAGCAATATTTAAATGGAAAATAGTTCGTATCAACTTTCTCATTTCTGGCAATTTTTTCCAACTTTCTATAGCGAGTTTGAAACATTTTATTTTCCATCACCCCATTTTACAGAAGCTTTACAGAATAAATTTACATTCTTTTATGTATATATACCATTAACTTTTCATTATACGCAGTGTATAATAAAAAGATTTAAAAAATCACTTAATTAAGGGAACCTTGAGCATCTGGTCAACCCTCCCTCGCATTCACTGAGTCAAGCCTCCCTATATAGACCTTTTCTAAAGAATACCACGTTGTTATGTTAAGCCTAACTTACTGTACAGTCTTTATGCCTGGAATGAAAGCTCGATATTTCAGTCTTACTTTAAACCTACTTACTTAAATTTCTATGATATAAGTTATTTGAAAAAAGCTTACAAAATATTTCCAAAAAACACAACTTTTAGGTTGAAAATGCCTCACAATTGATTTTTCCACACCTATTTCGATTATCTCTATGAAACGAAGACTGCTGTTTGAGCATTCCAGTAGCTTTCGGGGACACCTACTGATAAAACTCTGATTTTTTTAAAAATATGAACATTAATGGGTGGGTCAAGCCTCCCGTATGGTCAAACGTACCTAGTCTCCCGTATATGGTTATAATTTAATTTGCAATATTAAATTTAAAAAAAAAAAGTTTTTTTTATAAATGAGAAGCTACTTGTATAATTGGCTCAAGTTTTTTGGTACATTATTGGATACCGTGTTAAAAAACATGCTTACACACGTTCAAATGAGAAAACGCAATAGTTTTAATTTGTCAATGATTTTTAAGATTTTCGTTTAACATAACCAAAACATTAATTCACTAATAATCACAAATAGATATATAGCGTAAGCTGATGACTAGGAATAATTGGGTACTGGTGTTCTTTATATATATATATACTATCCGAATACGGGTAATAAAAAATCTGGCTTGCTAGTTTCTTTTTTAGTTAGAAAACTTCGCATGAACTTTGTCATCCTGACGTTTAAAACATGAGTACATTTAAAATTGAATAAAATATTTATTTTTCTTCAACATAAATTAAACCTAAGAACTTCATGTGTCTCCCGCCACAGATAGGGTTATATCACCTGGATGGAATAAGTTGATCCTGAAATTGGTAAAAAGTGGGCTAATATTTATTATTATTATTATTATTATTATTATTTGCAAAACTTAACAAGTGTGGCAAATCTCGTCTAGTTCCACATATTTGTTTTCTCATAGAAAAACATAATACCTCTGTTTTTAAATATAGTTAAGAACTGTGACTAAGATAATAAAAAGCATTTAAACTAATGTAGAGAAGATGAATATCTTCAAAAGTATATTTTTAATAATATCAAGCGTATATTTTAATAGTAATTTGTAATCTTGCTACAGATTTTTTTTAATTATCGGTGTATATTAAGTATTTGTAATATGATGTATATATGGTTAGGTTCTAAACTGCTTTTTTTAATTAAATTTTACCGCAAAGTTTGAATCAAAATTTAATTTCTTGTAACTTGAATTAAAGAAAATGCCAGTATCAGTAATTTTAATACATTGCTTTTTGTAATGTTTCTAACACTGATTTTCTAAAGCGAATTAGCATGCATGTCTTACAGCTTAGCCATGTTCAGTTTAAAAAGTTTATATCGCCACATAAAAAGAGGTATATTATAGAGTGGAAAATATTCCTTTCCAATTACATCCCTGTGAGGAAATTTTGATTAATATTTTTTTTATTATTAATATTTGCAAAGGTTATTGTTGTTTTTGCGTTTTTAGATGGCTAAAAAGTATTTTTATGGTATGTGAGTTAGGTTAAATGAGTACTGTAATGTTCGAAATCTGAAATGCACATGTGGTTGCAACACACCGTTAACAAATGTACTAAATTGGCCTTGTTGTACATATTTATTTTTTGACATAAAAACGTATTTGCTCTGACCTTGATTATATTTAAAAACTCTGTCAAAGATAATAAAAACATTTAAACTAATCTAGGTACAATTAAAATATACAGCTATTTGTTTTTAATAAAATGGCTCTCCTTATAACAAAGATTAGAGATGTTGTAACATTTTTACTTTCTTCTATCTTTACAAGAAGAAAGTATTGGATTCATGAAAATTTTTGACTCCCGGTTTTCGACGGATTTACACGTTTTACGGATCAGAGTTTCCGAAAAACATGTTTTTACAAAATGTCTTGTCTGAGACTCTGTGTTTCTGTGGTTCTGTGATTCTGTCGGTATGTGACACAAATTTTGTGGGCGCTCTATCTCAAGAACTAATGCATGGAATTTAATAAAAAATTATATTCTAGTAGTCCCTAATATAAATTGGTGCTGATTAGTTTTTGGTGTAAATCAATCAACAGGTGCTGTTGCTATGCTGCATTTTTCGCGATTTCTGTAATAGCTCAACCTCAAGAACTAATGCACGGATTTTCATCAAGCTTCAGATTTAGTTATTCCTTGATATGAATTGGTACTGGTAATGTTTTGGTGTAAATCGCCAAGTGATGGCGGTACTATGCTGCATTTTGTAGGATTTACACGATTTTTGCAATAGCTCTATATCCATAAATAATGCACGGATTTCCATCAAACTTCAGATTCAGTTAGTCCTTGACATGAATTGACGTTTTGTACAATTTGGTGTAAATCGCTCAACAGGTGGCGCTTCAATGCTGCATTTTTTTACGATTTCCGAAATCTATCTCAAGAACTAATGCTTCGATTTTCAACAAACTTCAGATTCAGGTATACTTAAATTTGAACTAGTGCTCTTTATGTTTTAGTGCAAATCGATCAACAAGTGGCGCTGCTATGCTGCATTTTTCAGAATTTCCACCATAGCTCTATCTCAATAACTAATGCACGAATTTTCAATGAACTTCAGATTCAGGTATACCTTCATATCTATTAGTGATATTTATGTTTTGGTGTAAATAGTTCAAAATTGGCGCTGCTATGCTACATTTTTCAGAATTCCTCCTATAGCTCTATCTCAACAACTAATGCACGTATATTCCTCAAATTTCAAATTCAGGTATACTGTGATATGAATTGGGGCTAAATTGATGTAATTTCTTGTACTATTTAAATGATTTAATTGACGTGATTTATATAGAAGAAAGTTTTGTGATTGTCAAAACGTACTAGTTTTCTCTTCGACTAAAAAAGAAAAAAAAATACTTGAATATTTTTGTTATTTAAGTATTTGTAACATGATGTATTTAGCCCTAGGTCAAAAGGTACTTTTGATTATTAAAATTTAAAGAAAAGTTAAAAGGTTTTTTTAAATTTAATTTCTTGTGTTAATACCCCGGCTAAAAATATAAGTATCAACAGCATTAATACATTGCTTTTTGTATCGTTTCTAACAGTAATTTTGTGAAGCAAATTAGAATTCATTGTCATAAAATTACAGATATATACCCAGTCAGCCTCGCGAGGGGAATTGGGCACTAAAACATACTTTATATTTTTAAACTCTTTTTTTAATGCCAAACTTTTCTGTTTTATAGTGAGTAAGAAAAGATATTTTAGAAAATAGAGGGAAAGAATTTTTGAAAAACGAGTTCCTCAATTTTCTTATTTTACCCAATATCTATACCTAAATTAATAGTTTTTGTGTACCATATAAGAACCCGCATGCGTAGACATGTTGACTTGAAAAACTGCATTTGTCTTCGTTTTGTGTTCCTTTCAACAGTTATGTTTGACATAGTGGAAATATTAATATGCTAAGTGATGTAATATAGATAGGTTTAAACAAAAGCTATCTTGTTGATACTATTGATGCTTAAAATTATCGCATTTTTTAAACAAATTCTTCTCTATAAAAAACTTTTATATATTTTATGTATGTACTCTATTTTAAACTTATGCTGACTGAAACAAACTGCCTCAGATGTTTATAAATATCATATGCTATGTAAAATCTCAAATGGACGAAAAATGTCCGGACCAGGCTTCGAACTAGGGATCTCTTAGTTAAAGCTACCAATGACCTTGGCTGAAACCAGCCAAGATATCCCTGGTTCGAATACTGACATTTTTTGCCCAATTCGAAATTTAGATCTCATATGATTTAATTACCAATAAGAATAATTGTGTTGAAGTTAATCTATTTTCTATTGAAGATAGAAGAATGTAAAAATCATAAAAAGTAAAAAACATAAAATGTATACATCCCTTATTTACAGTTTAGAATGAATAACATCAATTAATCATACTGCTTGAAATATGTGATGTAACGACAGTAGAGGTTAACGACAACCATGTTTTTTCAATGTTTCCATTTTAATTCGCACAGACGCGTTAGTCGGTTGGATTGAAGACGAAAATAGATGAAAATAAATAATGGAGAAACAGTCAACTGAGATAATTTCAAAATTTATTTAACATGTTCAAGAACAGTTTTTCTTTTGTAGGGAAGTGCTTATTTAACTCGATGCTAAACATGGGATTCACTTTCAGGTGGTAATTGAAATTTGTAAAGAAAAAAGGAACTTCACATCCACTTTGGAAGACTTTCAAAACCTTCCATCTGAAGTCTGACCTCTCACATTTATTCTATCTGTATTCTAAGCTACATATTTTTCCATACATCGATACCGGTATCGCTCTGGCTTCGGCGCACACTCTGCACACTGCTCTGGCTACTGTTCTGCACGCGTATCTGACGGCCATGTACTTTATTTACTGCTAGATATTTACTGCTATTATACTTTATCGGCGCAAAGTTACAATATGGTCAGCTGATTTTTCTCTCGAAATCATAATCGCTCTTTAGTCGGGGTTTTAGTATTTCCGGTCGGATTAATTTGGAAGTGATTAAGTTTCCAGGTGCGAAACATTGTTCCAAATTTCCATATCTCTGACCCCAGACGCACAAGGTGTACAAAAAAATTAGTCTCTGCCGTCGAGATTGCATCTAAAAATAGTTTTTTCTCGCCGCCAGACGATAAAGAAAAATTAATTTACTGTCGCGGAAAAGTTTTAAGCATTGAAATATTTTAGTTGACACCTGTATAATTTTTAATAAAAGAACGAACTTAAATAAATAGTAGGGTGGTCCTTAAAAATTAACTTTTAAATTTCTGTGGGGCACCCTCCTATTTTGTTCTATGTATAAAAGAAAGACTTCCACAAAAATTTCAAAGTTTTAAAACATTTTTTTAAGGGTCGCTACCAAGGTTTGAATATTTAGAATAAAATTAAAAATTGACATATTTTGTAATTTAATAATACACTGGCCTCCAAAAGTTAAGGTACAGGGACTGGATGCTTTCGGTTGCACACGTTTTGTCGAATATCTACAAAAATTATTGGCGAATTGTTCTTGAACTTCTGGGATGAAAAGAACATGTTTGATTTTATATTTATCGGTGAAGATTTAGTCGAGGGTACAATTAGGGGGCTAATAATAAATAAAATAATAAAATAATATTTGCGATCACCTATGTAACAGGAAAGGCTGGAAATGGTTTGTCACTGTGGTAAATGACTAATTGGGTCCTGTTCAACGTTTGAATGCATTTGTGTAAGCATAGCACACATATTCGTGAAGATGTTAACGTTTTTGTGAAAAATTCAAAAGGTTTTTGTTTATAGCTTGCAGAGTTTTCAACCAAATTCAATACAATTTTCCAAAACCTGACAAAGAGTAGTAGAAACATTATACTGCAATTAAAACATAAATATATTGAATATTTGATGAGATATGGGCATTTTTATGAGATAATTTTTAACTTCGCATACGCGGAAGATTTCAAAATTTTTATTTCATAATTTGGTAGTCAGTATTTTGGGACAAGTTAAATCAAATATTGTGAAAACTTAGAAAGATATAGCGAGCTGATTGAAAAGTTGTGGAAAATCCCTTATAAAAAAGCTATTTTTAGGAAGCAATACACTATATCGACCCTATCTTTGTGAATTTTCGCGATATTTGGCTGGACTTTTTATATAAGTTGACCTAAATAGCTTACTACCAAATTATGAAATAAAAATTTTGAAATCTTCCGCGCATGCGCAGTTAAAAATTATCTCATAAAAATGCCCATATCTCATCAAATATTCAATATATTCATGTTTTAATTGCAGTATAATGTTTCTACTACTCTTTGTCAGGTTTTTGGAAAGTTGCGTTAAATTTGGTTGAAAACTCTGTATGCTATAAACAAAAAGCCTTTTGAATTTTTCACAAAACCGTTAACATCTTCACGAATATGAGTGCTATGCTTACACAAATGCATATAAACATTGAACAGGACCCAATTAGTCATTTACCACAGTGACAAACCATTTCCAGCCTTTCCTGTTACATAGGTGATCGCAAATATTATTTTATTATTCAATTTATTATTAGCCCCCTAATTGTACCCCCGGCTAAATTTTCACCGATAAATATAAAATCAAACATGTTCTTTTCATCCCAGAAGTTCAAGAACAATTCGCCAATAATTTTTGTTGATATTCGACAAAACGTGTGCAATCAAAAGCACCCAGTCCCTCTACCTTAACTTTTGGAGGCCAGTGTATATTATTAATACAAATGCATAGTCATTGCCAAATTGAATCATGGTATGATATTAGGTTGTAAAGACTGTCATTTGTTTCAAGTTTAAACATATTTACGCGGTCAATTGTGCAAACACAGACCAGAGTTTTTCATATCTACACTCTATTTCATCTCAACGTGGCAGCATTGTGAAAGGTAGAGAACCTAACATTCCGCCTTGAAAAATAGTTCTCCGTTATTTTTTAATCTTAAATAGATAAAATGCGTAGGAATTTATAAGATAATGTTTATAAATTATAGAATTTGATTTTTTTATATTCGTAAAATGTTGTACTAAATGGCCATATTCGTATCAAAAGCAGAGCACACAACTTAAAAAAAGAGTTTTTGGCAAGCGTACCTTTGACTGTTCACTGGGATTGCAAAATTTTAGAAGACATTTCAGGATCTGAAACTGTAGACAGATTACCCATTATTGTTTCATGTAAAGGTACTGACCATTCAACTAGCTGTTCCAAAACTTCAATCAGGAACAGGTGAGGCAATAGCTTCTGCTGTTAACGAAATATTGCAGTCGTGTCGAATACCTAGCAAGTAAAATGCAAGTTTTGATACAACCTTTGTTAATACCGGATTATCAAGATAAGCTTGTGTTCTTCTGGAACAGAATATGAACAAAGAAATGGTTTGGATTACCATCATCACATTCTTGAAATGCTGTTTTTGCTCTTTATCTTTTGTATGAAGTTTATTGTATAACTCTATGAGTGCTATCCCACTTTCGGCTACATCATTAACAACTTTGAAGTCGCTAGTGCCTTACATATTTTGTAGGCTTCATGTTCATTCCAGTTAGTCACATCTGTTTCAAAAAAGTCTGAAGGTTAAGCCATAATTAAAAAAACCCCTGAGAGTTGCAAGTCATTTTGGAGAATGACATCAGGATCAGCACGTGTACGGTTCAAGGGTTCATAATTTTCTTCATTTTTCAAAGCAAGCACCATTTTTCTTTCACTTTCAAAAAAGACATTATCATCGAAAAATTCAAAAGCAACTAGTTCTTCTGTAAAGTACAGAAATGTCCTGGGAACTTCTTCAAAGCACAAAAAGAAATTATTTCATTTATACTTTCGTCTTCTTTCAAGTTCTTCAGGAAGAATAAGTCATTAGGCCTGATACCAGCTGTGAATGTAGATTTTCACTAAAAACGAGCAAAATTGACGAACTCCAGACTCTTCCTACTCAGAGAGTTTAAACTGATCTCTAAATGAATAAACCTTGAGCGAGTATATGGCCTTCACCATCCATGGAACACGATGCAACCCACCTAGGGCTCTAATGTAAAACCTCTTTCGGGTACTCCTCCTAAGAAAATGATGGCAAGCACTATCAGTTCCTTGTAATCGTCCCTTTATTGTAAAATCATTAAGATGATTTTGAGAAAATTCCGTAATATCTGACGCATTATGTGTTATTTTTTTTTCATTCATTAAATTGTCTAAAATATGCCATAATCGATAGACATCCACGAAATATTAAACCGTTTTAATAACAGTATGTCTGATCCGCTTGGAACTCCGAGAGACTTAACAACTTCCTCAAGCATAATTTCAAGAATGTGATGATGGCAAGCCAAATCATTTCTTTGTTCATATTCTAATCCAGAAGAGCACAAGCTTCTCCTGATAATCGGCTATTAACAAAGGTTATATCAAAAGTCATACATTTTACTTGCTTGTAATCCCCACAACTCCAATGTTTCGTCAACAGCAGAAGCTATTGCCTCACCTGTTCCTGATTGAAGTTTTGGAACAGCTAGTTAAATGGTCAGTACCTTTACCTGAAATAATAAATTTTGCAATCCTAGTGAACAGTCAAAGGAACGCTTGCCAAAAACTCTTTTTTTAAGTTGTGTGCACTGCTTTTGATACGAATATGGCCATTTAGTACGACATTTTACGAATATAAAAAAATCAAATTCTATAATTTATAAACATTATCTTATAAATTCCTACGCATTTTATCTATTTAAGATTAAAAAATAACGGAGAACTATTTTTCAAGGCGGAATGTTAGGTTCTCTACCTTTCACAATGCTGCCAAGTTGAGATGAAATAGAGTGTAGGCATGAAATACTCTGGTCTGTGTTTGGACAATAGACCACGTAAATATGTTGAAACTTGAAACAAATGACAGTCTTTCCAACCTAATATCATACCATGATTCAATTTGGCAATGACTATGGATTTGTATTAATAATATATTATTAAATTACAAAATATGTCAATTTTTAATTTTTTTCTAAATATTCAACCCTTGGTAGCGACCCTTAAAAAATGTTTTAAAATTTTGAAATTTTTGTTGAAGTCTTTATTTTATACATAGAACAAAATAGGAGGGTGCCCCATAGAAATTTTTAAAGTTACTTTTTTAAGGACCACCCTAAAATAGGTTTTATAGACGAGGTAAATTGTGAGTTATAATATTTTAGCAATTAAATAAAGAAGTTAAAGGATTTGATATACCGGAATTTAATAGCGAAATTTAATATGAATTTAAATAATAAAAGGTTTTACTAAAGAAATATATATAGTTAGAGCCATTTTTAGATTTACGCAATTTGGTATAAATATTATTAGATGTATTAGGATCTTATGAAGGGTAATAGACTAGGCTTTTAACTTATTAAACCGATATAATGTATGAAATATTACTAAGAAAGGGAAATTTATGTTGAATAATTTTAACCTTTGCGAAAATGTTTAAATTTTGGAATATATATATAACTTTATTTATAGTGATATGTTTTCATTAAAACTTATTTATATTTGTTCTCTGTTAATTAATTTTAATTTTAAACACCTAATTGTTTATACTTAATAAAACATAAAAGAATAAATATGAAAGTATGCCCTAAAATGAAAAATGATTCTGAATTCAAATTCGTAACATGAAGAAAAACATTTTTCTGCTGTGTTTATTCTGATATAATTGGAATGACAATTTTCCTGCCATCTGTCAAATTTATGCTACGAATTCAACTAAATCTAAATCTATACAACTTGAGAATAAAATGAATTTTATCATTTCAAACTACAAATAATTATAAAATATGTCAGTTTAATTATTGAATTGTCAATTTAAATATCTTATTTGTTCCAATTATATTTCCCATTAATTCAAAATTACAAAGCAACATATTATATAATCTTCATTCGACACAGGCATAAATTTTTAAATTATTAAAAGTTCAATATTAGATAATTTGTCGAACATATAAGTTTCAGTCAATTTGTTAAATTCGGTTATTATTAACAATAACCGGTTATTATCAATAATAACAGCGTCTTTTGGTAAATTTGATAAATACTCCTTATTAATCATATTTACCTGTTATTATTAATAATTACCAATGAAGTTCGGTCCATATGATAAATTTAGCTTAGAAACGAATACGTCCTTTACTGGAACATGAACTATCATAACTGTATGAAGCGAATAACAAAAATAATTCTTAAGGGGGCTGGTCACCCAGCTTCGGAATTCTCCTCCGTAATGTTAAGTCTATGGACTTTTGATGCATTCGTATATTTAAAATATCTTCTCGGGAAATTCATATTTTTAACATCTTTTTTCTGTGTACTCTTCTTAAAGGATGTCTCTTTTTTTCTTAGTTTTCAAAATATTTCTAAAATCTATGCTAAATTTAATATTTTATGTTTTAAAAACTGACGAACTGTGAGTAAGTTTTTTAAACTTCATATAAAATTAAGTCTATACTTTTAAAAAATTTTGAAAACTAAGAAAAAAAGAGACATCTTCTAGGAAGTGTATACACAAAATATAAGTTAAAAACATTAATTTCCCAAGGCGCTATTTTAAATATACGAATGCATCAAATGCCCATTGACTTTACATTAGTGAGGGGAAAATGGAAGCTGGGTGACCAGCCCCCTTAAGAGACAATAATACTCAATCAAAAGATGTGTCCTATTTATATGGCTCCAAGGCTTAAGGGATTAAAAATAATTAGTTATTACTGAATCAGTCAGGTAAAAATTTTAAACAGTGCAATAATAAAATAATAAATAATTCAGTTTTAAAAAGAATACTTTTAGAAATGAATACGAAGAAAAATGTACTATAATTAGTGAGATTTAACCCGAGAGGACCCGCGCCGCCCTTTTAGACTCAGAGTGCGTATGGTTTTTAAAATTTTCATCACTATCTGTTTAAATGTAATCTTCAATTTATTTTATCGCAAAATTTTTAACAATTGTCTCCGACTAAATAAGGTGATGATTATTATTTGTATTTATTGCTGACAAAGTAAAAAACATTCATACCTTGGGTATGCGCGCGTACTTCCGGGTTAAATTTAGACTTTCATTAAATTAATTTTAACATATAGCAAATATATTAAGAAAAGTTAAGGTCGGAATAAGACAATTCTTACACCATTCTAATAATAAAATCATGCGTTAAGCATAGATTATGAAACACTTTCCAACACCTCCTGAATGCTTTAACAAAACTTCGTTATATAGGGAAATAAGGTAAATAAGATAACTAAGTAAACATTTTATAACACGCATAAAACATTTGAAAAACTGATTTCAGTAGTTACCGCCCATAGCCAAGTATGTATTCCAATTCTTTTGAACAGCCCTGTATTTGATCTGTAGATTGATATATATACTATATAATGGAAAAATTTTTAGTTTAGCAAGAAAATGCATAACAGGTTGAAATTCATCTTTCAGCAGTAGTTTACCTAGCACCTTAATTGCATGGGACTATTTAGCTAGAATTTAATTCAAACTAAAACACTCTTAAAACTTCTGAAATTACATTTCCAGAAATTATCACCCATAGACGGCCATGTATTCAACTCTTTGCGGGACCCTGTCTATAATTGTATCTATATTCAACAAATATTTCTTAGTAAACTAAATTCAATTCAGCGTAAAAATGCATAACACCTTTAAAACACACCTTTAAGCAATTTATGCTCATACTCAGTAACCTTTACGAATTCATTTCTGTAGTCCTGTATATGAA
Source organism: Maratus speciosus (assembly GCA_963932465.1). Classification (NCBI taxonomy): domain Eukaryota; kingdom Metazoa; phylum Arthropoda; class Arachnida; order Araneae; family Salticidae; genus Maratus; species Maratus speciosus. The sequence continues at coordinate 231,089,660 of OZ010789.1, forward strand.
TTATAGCATTTATACGCACTTTATAATATGCATAAATATTGCGAAAAAAGCGCATATCAAAATTAAAAATGTATTTTGAGCAATCACTGCTAATATACAGTAATTCGGATACAATAAAGTATCTGAAATCTTTTCAAATACACTGCAAACAATTCCCCCTACGCCATTATGAACGGAATTCATTTGTGTGGCCCTGTAAATGAGCAATAACTATTCTTTGCACCGCATATTCAACAGAATGCATATTTTACTGAACTTCTTAAATGAATATCAATTTTACTATGTTTGGAAGAGTGTAACACCATTAAAAATCATTTGAAACGATTTTTTCCTATTGGCCGTAATGTAATGGGAAACTTTTGACTGTCCCTGTAAATAAATTAAACATGCTACAAACTTCATTTGAAACAGAGAACGTGATATGGTAGAGATCACTAACATGCAAAAATTTCAGAACGATTAGAGCATATTTACGAGAGTTAGAGCGTGGACATACGACCAGACGGACAGACAAACCGAAGTAAAAAACACTTTTCAACTTTGGTGGAAAGTGTTAAAAAGGCTAAAAAGGAGTAGGTCATTATGTCTCTCTCCCACCAGAAGTGCAAAATTAGGGCACTATCGAAGAGTAGAAGAAAATGCATCTTCTCAGTACGGGGGTTCCAAATACAATATTTTTTTTTTTTTTTTTTTTTTTTTTTTACAAACAGCAGATTGCACACAAATTACACAAGAAATCAATATTATTATATTTCTGACAAGTTATTTATTTTAACAGGAAGGCGTATTGCGGCAAAGTGTTTTTGATTTTTTACATTTCCAGCAACTTTATTTACAATTGCCTTTGCAATTGTAATATTGAAAGCATTGACTACCTAATTTAGAATTCTTACGAGCATATTATCTTACACATATTGCATTCACAAGAATTTCATTAACTGAAATTAAAGATTCCTTTCAGTAACTAAAATCCTTCTTTGTGTACAGTTGATTTAAAATTCCTTGTTTTGTATCAAGATTATATACGTTTTCATTTTCCTTAGAAATTGGAACATCTATAATATTTCGTCTGTCGGCCTCACCAATATCTACTGCTGCTATGGTTTTTCCTACATTTGTACTTGGAAATTTTAACTTCGAAATCCTTTATATTTTTTTCTGCTTGTTTAATTAGTTGACATTTTATCTGAGCATCGAGCTTCTTGAAAATTTTCGAGGACTTCATCTAATGAAAAAGAAGAGTCTTCCGTGTTTTCTCCCAAATATTAAATTTCAAATCACCAAAACATTTTTTTTTCTCTCTTGTATTTCAGAATTATCTTTTTTTCCTTTTCCATTACCGCTTAACACTTATTACATTTTTTACTAAACCTGGAACAGTTCCCTCCGTTCTCTAGTTCCACATACATATTGTCGTTATTCATTGCCTATAACCACATCCTAGATTGAGATTGCTGTCTGAAGTTAGATTCATTTGTAGACTGATATACAACAAGAAGTTCTTCACTTGTAATTCTTGACGAAGTACCATCTGGCAAATAGGTTATTAAATTTACATTCGTTTTACAGCCAAATAAATCTTCATATGAAATGCGACCATTCCAGATTGATGTGCTCTATTTTTCATAAATCGAATGAATTTTATTCATTCTGACTACATTTTTGTATTGTTAGTTTCCAGACAAGTGGATAGCATCTTTTATATCTCTTGGTTTGCTCTTTCAGCTGAACCTTGCGACGTACTGTATCTTTCCATGAAACATTTTGACTACATTTCGCATTCCACAAACTTCTTCAGAAATTTTATTAGCAAATTTTCAGCCAATGTCACTTTGCAAAACGCACGGTGTTCAAAATATTGTGAACTATCCTCAGTTAGTTGATAAGCAACTTCTTCGGCCCGTTTTGTAATTAACACTCTTAATTGAATAAATTTCAAACTCACAACAAAAATTAGATCAAATTCATATTACTTGACACGCAATGAATCGTAAAAAAAAAATCGAATCTGCGGCGAAAAATAAATATTAGTGAGTGTCCGCCTTCATTTAAAATAAACAATCAACTAATATCCTCAAGTTTTGCCAACGGACAAAAACAAACTTGCGCGCTTACAAAATCTGTTATACGATTGCACAAAAGCGAGGCGCTGACAGGATAAATATGCACATACGCAAGGAAAATTTCAAGCTAAACAAGGTGAAATTTATTATATTGACCTAACTCGACTGGTCATTATCAATAATAACCGGTTAATTTGATAAATTCTCATAAATTAATCATATTAACCAGTTTATTTGGATATTAATTGGCAATATTAATAATAACCGATTAATCAAATTGACAGTAATATATACATTAAAAGCGTATGTGATATATCATGCAGTATAATTCTATATATTTGTAAAATCATAAAACATACATTAATAGGTTTGCTATTGGGATTTTACAAAAAACATAATATAATGGAAAAAAGTACCATATAAAAGTTTGAGCACCGTCGATATTTCTCCAGTATACCATCGACGACTTTCCATAAATAAAACTATCGCCAAACCATACGGTTTGACTCGCGAGTAGTCGCGTCTTTTATTTTCAGAACGTTATTAGTCGCGCTCAATCTTTTTGCCTCCGCCCCCCCCCCCGCCAAACACAGAAAATGTAAAATAAGAAACATTTTTCATTTAATACTAGGATATTAAAATTCAATGAAGTTATAAATTTGCAGTTTACTTAAATTATAAATTTTATTCATAAGATTTGGAATAATGGGAAAAAGTAAAAATAAACTCACATTAGTGACCATTGCGCAGACTTTTCCACCAATTTAAACATGGATACTAAAAATGTACCTGAAGGAAAAGCAGAGATGTCTTGTTACTTGACTATGGTGGTGGAGAAACATTTAAATTCAGCTACATGTCAATTCTCCATTGTATTTGTAAGGGGATATAAGTTAGGAGGAGATAACTTGTATGGGCGGCAAAAAAAAAAAAAAAAACCGACACACGACTTCTCCTGGGTTAATGCCAACAATACAAAAGCGTTTCGTCCAATCCGCTTAATATCATTTTCTTCTTCTTTGAGGTTCAGCTAAATGGCTTAGTACAAAACATTTCGAACAGCATGTCAGCACCTTCAATCATATTTAATTGAGTTCATGTGGTGCAGAATTGATAAAAAGCATGATGAAATGTATTTAAAATATCTTTGTGCATATCCTTTGACATAATAATTGTTTTTAGGGTTCCGTACTTAAAAAGAAAGAATGGAACCATTATAAGGTCACTCTTGTTTCTGTCTGTCACAGATATTTTACTCGTAAACTATACAACGTGGAAAGTTCAAATTGGGGAAGTATTAAAGACCATTGACCTACATATTTACATATTATTAAATAGTCACAAATATATTTAGGGAAAATGTAGAGGGGCTAGAATCTTACTTGAAAAAAAAATCTTTTCTTTGCATATCGTGTGAAAACTTTTGTAACGCTGATCTCAAAAATACATTTATTTTAATTTTAGGTATTATATTTTCAGAGATATCGTCGAAAATGAAGTGCAAAAATATGTTACCCCTACTCCTTTTCCAAATCTTCTGAAACTAATATTATGAAAAAATTAAAGGTAGTAGACGTTAATTTGAACCTTGCAGGAAAACTATAGCGTCACATAGTTTTTGAGAAAAGCGCATTTTCCCGTTACACATAAATTTCGATTTGCTGCCATTCAGAAAAGGTGTTGAGGGGCGCTGAGCTACCTATCGCAGCAGAAGTATAAAAGTATTGTTGATAACGTTTTTTGAAAAAAATCGTCGGTATTTAGCCGCGATATTAACCCTTAAAGACACGGACGATTTGGACATACATAATGACAGAGAGGGCGTATACCATGTACCATCAGCTTTTAAAGCCTAGATAACAACTTTTAATGATGTATTTGAGTAATGCAATGCCCAGTAGCAGTATAAAAGCAATAAACGTCAAATTGTTAAAAACAGACGATTTAATTCGAATCAACCACATAAATACTATGGGATTCGCGAATAGTTTGCATTGAGTAGATCTCTTAATACGCCTCCCATGTCTTTAAGTGTTAAACTATATGTGGAAAAACGCTGCACGGACCAAGGCGGCATTGTAACTTTGCGACGCCCTTTCGAAACACGCGTAGCACAATGGCAATTTTAAATTTTGTTAATGTAAATCAAGGGTTTTGTTTTAGCTACACTGTAAAACGAAAAGGTTATTGGTACGCTGAATTTAGTTTATAAAATACCAAATAAAGTTTAAATATAAACTACTTTTATAGTCAGTACCGAAATTAATCATAAACAGATTATGATAAGACTAAAGAAACAGTTATACAGAATAACAATATTTGATATTATTTAGGCCTCACATATATTTCTACTTTTATGGTATACCTATTCATACTTTTCTAATAGATATTGCTAAGCCTACCCTACGTTGTATAGTTTTTTTACAGTCTTTTTATTGTTTTAGAAACGATTTTTTTAATAATACAGTTAATAATTCTTATATTGATTGTACGGAAACCTATGAGTGCGAGTAATACTCGCATTAGACCGTTTATTTAATTTCCCTAAATTCACCAGTATCTCGAATTACAAAGTTGTACCAGTGATTCACGTAAAGTTGCTCAAATCCAGGTGCTTGCAATTCTTTAGATTTATAAGCCTTTGGTGAATCTGAAATAATGATATACCCATCTTTTAATTATAATATAAAATTGAAATCAATGTTGTTACAAATGTGATTTTGGACTCATCAAACCATGTTTCTTTTTTAATAGATACTCGGTTATCACAATTTTTAAGATTACATCGTCATCGTTAATCCTTTTGTAGATAAAGTCTCATGTCTTACCCAATGCAAGATTCTTTTATTGCAGAATCTCATAATCTTTCAAATATCTTACCGCATCAAGTTCTATAGTTGGAAGATACCTGATCGTTATATTTTGTTTCTCAAAATGACAGAGAAACAAGAGTTAATTAATTCCCTTCATTAGAAAAATTAAACAGTCTTATCTACAAAATAAGTAAAAATGCAATATATTGATAGTGCTGCATTTAAAAGCATAAATGACATCATGTTTAATATTATTGGCATTAAATCTTATTGTTCAGATACAGCTTTATTTTATAGAAAGTTGTCGGCGGGAGCGTGGATTAGTACCTAATTATTTTGTTTATGTCTTTTTTTAAATTGATCACTTCAAATAAAGTATTAAAAGTTGTAGCACACAAAAGTAGGAAACTGAAAATAATGTTGCAACTTTTTACTTACTTTGTATCCAGTGGTGGGATTCAAATAATTTAACAACCGGTTCGCTGCTCGAATGATTTTTGGCATATAAAAATGAAAGGAAAATGAAACATCACACACAGATTATGAAACATTTTCCAATATTTTAAGAGTATTGTTAAAAAAAAACTTTGATTTTTGGTATAGGAAAAAAAAAACTGAAACATGTTTGCCTATAAAAGGGCATAGGTTATTTTATAAATGTTCGGATATCATGAAACTCTGATCAAAATGTGTAGTAGGAAATGCATCAAAACAGTATAGTAATACAATAAGTATAACACAAAAATAGCTGAAATGTAAGCCTAAGAATCAAGTCCTGTCACTGATCTAAAGTTGCACACACTTAGATATTAAAAACACTAACTGCTGGAAGAGCTGGAGATATTACTCAAGTCTCTAATCTCACGAGAATACTAACTGACTGAGTATCAAGCATACCTATTCATGTCCTTGCTTTGGTGATAAATGCTTGTAACTTCTTCAAAGATAATCTCAATATTTCGGCTCTAGTCAGTGGTAAGTGTTTGATTTCTGGATTGTTTAATGCGTGTTTTATACTAGGTTTTGTCATCGAAGTCGCACATTTTACCGAGATATTCGTCAATGTCGCCTTCTATAATTAATTTCAAATGACTAAAGTTATTTTTGTAATAACAATAAGGCGCATGCGGAGAAGATATATTCTAGAAATTTTGTATCAGAAATAAAATTTAGCCCAGTTTAAAAACATGCAACATCTTTTAAAAACTTTTTATTACATTAACTGCCCTTGGATAACGATTGTCGGTAAAATGCCTCAGCACGCTATACATTTTCAAATTGAAACCAGAAAAAATAAATCCGATTTATTTTGGAAATCCTGTACTGAAAGTAACTTTACATTTATGATGTTGAAAAGTTTAAAAAATATATCTTAAAAGGTCCATGTCATATATATATTATTTCCCATTATTAATACATAATACATAATTAATAGCACAATAAAGGATGTAAAAAAGGGAAAGGATATATTCTTTCTTAACATAATCTTCACTATAAAAGAAGGAACCCATTATTTAGAGGTAGGCCAATTAGACTAATCGTCATTATGTTTGATACACTAGAGATAGCTAGTCGACTTCTCTCCTCTGAGCATATTATGTTTATCTGTGAAAAGTCCTTTTTCATTTCTGCTGAAATTGCAGCATTTGTTCAGACAATATTTTTAGCCTTTTGAAAACTTTAAAAAACTCAATGATTTTACAAAAATATTTAAAATGTAGTAAAAACACCATTCATAATCATATTAATATAAGTGCATTAAATATAAATAATATTTCTTCAGCTGCTTTTCATGGAAGTATTACTTCTCGAAAATTCCAGTGATCGGAAGAGGGGGAAAATGTAGATCATACCTATATTCAAACTGACTATAAAACATTTATGATCTTCTACTAATTTTTTTCAAGTTTCTGAACTAATAAAACCTTCACCATGTTTCTTTTGTATGGGCTTTTTCCTTCGGAAGCATTTCAAACGCTTTAGTAAATTGTATCATACCTTTTCATTCTTTATGATGCTTATACTTCTTATTCCCAGTGCTTTTGAAACACCACCAATTTCATTTAAAGTATACAATCACGAAGGAAATATCGGTTATAAAATATGTAGGGCGTCACTGCTTATCGCTGACCATGAGTTAATTTCTGAAAATTGTTAAATTTAGAATATGTACTTCTAATTTCAAAAATATTGCAAATGTTCTTCTTCATCATCTTAGAGATCATTTTTACTTTAGAAAAAGGTTACAAAATAAATTTTTATGCGGTCTTTTGGATCTTATAACATATTTAGAAAAACATTCTCCATACAATAACAAGTGAGACAAATTTTTGCACGAGTTTCCGAGTAATGATATTTAGAATCATAGAATTTTTACCATTTCTTCGTACAAACAACAGGCCAGACAACGCTGGAATTTCGTAAAATACAAATTATCACGACTCGGCAAGTTTAGGCAATAGAATGTTTTTTTTATTTATTAGATCATGTAAAACGTTTTTCTAACTATAACTTATAAGATTCAAGGATCTTATAAATATTTTAAAATTGTTACATCTACGAAAATAACTACATGGATTCAAATTACTTCTAAGATATGAAGAATAATATATTTTTAAAATACAGGTTGAAGTAAACAACTAAATCTAACGATTTAAATATTCATCACTGATAACTGGGAAAAGGACTCTCGCCAAGGAGGAGGATGAGGGAGTCTCCAGCCCCAAAACGTTCATCAATTTCAGTTACACGTGGCAAATTTACAAACTTAGTTGGCAAATTTGTTTAAAACTTTAATAAAAAAACTATAATGCACTTTCGATTTCTGATAGACTTGGAAAAAGTTATATATTAATAAGCTTTTTACAAATAAGATCTATACTACATTTTCTAATTGTGGTAGCTTGGCAAAATTAGAAAACAAGTCGGCAAATGTTGGAAACGATTTGTTTGCTTCTCAATGAGTTGGCAAACGCTGAAATTTGACTTGTTAATTTAAGGTCCTCTCCACCTCCTCCAATAACAATTCTTAGCGATGACCCTGGCAGCGAACATTCCATATATTTTTCAAAAGAAGCAGCCAAAGCAAAGTGCATTTTTATTGGAATATAAGTAGTTATGTAGCATTGAACAAACACTCTACATAACTAAAGTTAGCCTAATGTTGCCGATTTCGATCCCGAAATCCTTGAAATCTTCATTATTTCAAGTTGAATTCGCTTCTTTCAGGACTGATGAAGAAAAATATATATTTTGCAAATGAAATATTATTTTATTAAATGAAACAAGTCAGAAAATGTCACGGTATTTAACACAATCACGTGAAGCCAAAATTCTATCACAGTCCACCATAATTATTCCTCAACGGTCCTTAGCTTTACATACAAGAATCTATTTTTATACTCTATTCGCATTATATTTTAAAAGTAAATTTCTCTTGCACATTTTGCCAAAATATATGTAAAAGTGTTTTTTTTGTTGTTGTGGTGCAAAGCGTGCAAAGTGGTGCAAAGCGAATAAATTTGGTAAAGATGCCAATGCCGCTCATATGGTGGCATTGCTCCGCTAAATGTTAAATTAAAATTTTAAAATTAATTTAAACAATACAAATTTACAATAAAATTACACAGCTAAGAGATGTAAACAATTTTAGTAGCAACAAATAACCTAACGTTGTCGAAATCAAATTACAAAAATCTACTGTACAGATTATTGTAAAACGTAAAAATAAAGTAACATAGCAGTACCCTGTGGACTAATTATTTTGTCTTATTTAGAGAGAGATGTAGCGGGACGTTGAAAACAGCACATTGTTGTCTGTCAGTCGTAAGTGATTTATCGTAAGTCCCTGTACCTTGTCGACGGTAGGGGCCTCCAAATGAATAAACAACTGAGATTGAACGTGGTCGAATAATAGCGTATGTGAAGGGGTTTTCTTATCATTCAATGTAATATAGTATGGACCACAATATTACGTCAGTGATGAGAGTATAGAATGTGAGCACAAGGGAATCAAACGAGCACGAAATCTGGATATGTATGACGAAATGTTATGTCAGAACAGGATGATAAACACCTCATCCACATGGCTGTAATGATCCATATAGCTTGAAATTGACAATTGATAGAACGTTGGAGCATTCGTAAGGGTGGGTTATTGTCTACACAAACACCCTGTTTCTGTTGTAGTGTCTGTTTCAATGGGCCCTTTCACATAGACACTAGCATGGCGAGTGGCAACAAGACATTTTTTCCGATTAATGAAGCTCTAAATATAAAATATCCTAATGCATATATTAGTGTAATTCTGGAGCGGATTATGGCAAAGGTTTGGAAATGGAAAAGGTGAATGTAGCAAAAACAATTCAAAGAAAAGTATAAAAAATTCTATATGTATATTGTATATGTATACGTTATATTATACTTTACTTATTATAAGTACCTAAAAGTACTACTTAAAAGCATAAAGAATAATGTAAAGTATAAATATTCTATAAAAACATGAAAACATTTAAAATGCTTCATTTAAAACACATTACTATATAGGTGTGATAAAAAATATACAAATGTTTTTTTAAAATTAAAAACACTAGATGTTAAAATGATAAAAAGATAAAATGATAAATGAAATATACAAATGTTTTTTAAAATTAAAAACACTAGATGTTAAAAAGATAAAAAACTACTCCGAGCGCTTTTTATCATTTATCATTTTAACTTTTTATCATTTTAACATCTAGTGTTTGTAATAAAAAAAAAAAAAAAACATTTGTATATTTTTTATCACACCTATGTAGTAATGTGTTTTAAATGAAGCATTTTAAATGTTTCCATGTTTTTATATAATAAACAAAGGTGAATCTGGCGTTCAAGATTGGACTATTTTATTAAGTCAATTTATTAATATAAATATTCTATAAAAAAATTAAAAAATGAACAAAATTTCTTAAAATAAAAACATTTCTTAACTCGTTGATTACCAGTTTAATCTCAGTAACTTTACTGTAGATATATTTTGTCATTTTATTTAGAAATTCTTTTACTAAATAGTATTTTTAAAGAAAATGCATGCAGAACGGCAATACGTCATATATTGTCTTTAAAACTTGTTTTTGCTACGATACATGTGTCACTAATAAAGTGTACAAATTAAGGAATGTCTTACAGTTATGTATGCTTGACTATTGGTGAAAAATAAAATATTTCAGTTGCTTACCCATATCTAAATCTGTTCCTTTTGCTAAAGCCATCTTAGATAAAATTTCGAATGTATGCTCTTCATAAATTACTCTTCCTGAATATTGAATGTGAAGTCATTATACAGTTTCAGTCGTGTAAAGTTTTACGCTCGTCATTCTGCGTTCAGAAAATAAATATGGCATATTGTCTTCAGTAAATACTCCAAATTGATTAAATCCGTTCATTTAATATGTATAGGAAATAGCTATAATACAAATTCAATCAATCACAAGTCCATTTCTTACTTTCATGTAAATTTGAGCATACACATGTTTCTTTTCTTATTGTCGTTTAATAAAAGTTTAAAACGAGAAAAGTTTTAAGATATAATATAAGGAAATAGGCATAAATTACGCTGTAATAAACAATGAACGTAGATAATTGTCATTTAAATAAAAAAAAATAGAAATATCTACTTGATGTTGAATATCTGATGATGATAGAAATATCTACTGATGAAAAAGATGTTACACTGCTCAGCAGAAGTTTAGACGCTGGTGATTTTTAACCTTTGAAGAAAAAGTACGAACACTTGGGTTATACAAATAGCTGTATTTATTTTTTAATATATCTCAAATGTTTTAGGACAAAAATAACGGTTTTAATGCACGATATTATTTAATTTAACTGAAAAAAGTGAAATTTGCGTATTGCAAAAGTTTAGACACTTTTGTGATTTTTGGCAATTGTTGACGGAAAAACTCAAATTTCAAACTTATGACGTCACATGCATGAAGTATTTAAGTGCACCTCGCGATAATATCGGTTAGTGAAGATGCCGCAAGCTAGAAATTTTCAGTCAGATGAAGTAATTAAAGCACGGAAGCTGAAATCGAAAGGGAAGGCTTTTTCAGAAATTTCTGCTACTTTGAATCGTCCAAAGAAGTCTATCTATTAAGTACAGTGCAAGGGTGACTCTTTAAAAGCAAAACATAAATTTGGAAGGCCTCGTGTGGCCAGAAAACGAGATTATATAAGGAACCATAAACTGGTATCTAGACAAATGATGACTGCTAATCGCATTAAAAGTGAGTCAGAGCTTTCTGTGTCAACGGTTACTTCGTAGATGAATTATAGAAAGATGTACATTAGTTAACATGAAAATGATAAAACAACCAGCCTTGAAATCTCACAACAATTTGACCCCTTTCCGTCCCGTAGTAATTCGGTTTATAAAACTAATGAAATAATGGACTGAAATCAGAATTTATAAACGAGTTTATTAGAAAGTATGAACTTTCTTATTTTCACGTATATTATAAAAGGAAAATTTTAATTAATTCTTCTTGGTGCCGTCTGTCAGTTTTGGAATTAAAATTAAGTGTGCTTTTTAAGGACACCGCCCTCGAAAGAGTTAATGATTTGGGCCTCACTTTGTTTTAATTCTCAAGTATCTCTTGAGTTTCTCAATGGTCACCAAGCAGCGTAAGACTACATACATACATTGAAAAGCCATTTGGTGAACTTTTAGCTCTTCTAAAGTATACATTTGAGAAAGATAATGCGTCTATTCATGCTGCATACAAATCAAAAAAATAATTTAACTCTCAAAATATTACTGTTCTCGACTGGCCCGCGTGTAGCCCTAATCTGAACCCAATCGAAAACTTTTGAGGGCATCATATCTCATCGGTTTATGCATTTTTTGACAATACTCATCAATAATGAACTTCGGTCTGCTGTTGAACCTGTTTGGTACGAAATGGACTACCAAGTAATGCAGGATTTAGGGGGAACTCAGATTGTTGCATTAATAGCAGACAATGTAGGTGCAGTTCGAATTTAATTTATGGATACTTTTCTGTTAACAGACAAATTGTCTATACTTTTGCTACAATGTTAAATTTCTTTTTTTGTCATTATATATTATGTAATGTGTATAAATTAAAATTTATTGTTTGTGTATGAAAGACAAGTCCTCACTAATATATGACAGTTGAGTTCCAACAATTCGTTACATACTTCTCACTACAGAAGCATAAATGATCATTGTCTAAACTTTTGCTGAGCACTGTATTAATAGGAATTAACGATATAATATACTGGAAATCGTTAAAAAGCTTTTCAAATGCATTTGTCAAAAAAAAAAAAACTTATTCCAAAATATTAAGTAAATTTTAAAATCTAAACTTAATATAAACTTTGCGGAGGACTTTTTCAGTGGGTTACTTTTTTAAAATTAAGATTGTTTTATTCCCTCCACTTTTTAGAAGTAGAAATAGTCACTTTATTTAATTCCGGATTATATAATTCGAGAATAAGCCGAATTATATACTTAAAAAAAAAGTGGTGGAAATCAAGCAATCAGAAATTTAAAAAAAATAGCCTAATGGAACTGAAAATAGCATTTCCCGCGAATCCATATAGACCGTTAGCGATGATGCATTTAATGAAAAAAAAAAACCACAATTTGGAGGAGATAACTCAATGAAAACTTTATTTTATGAGCAGTCAACTCATAAGAAATGAAAATGAATCAGTATACTGCAGAGTTCCCCAAATACCATTAAATAATAATAAAGAGTTACTCCCAAATACCATTTAGGAGAAATATTTGTATTGAGTGCAGTTGATCGAAATATATATATTAGTGTACTTAATGCATCTCGAAAGCCTTCCTATGTTTGTTATCAACAAATTGAGATATTTTAATGAAAAAAAAAATAAACTAATAATAGCTTAATGGATCATATTGTTTATATTTAACGGAGTTCAAGTAAATTCAATTATGAATAAAAGTAACATGACACAATGCTTAGCATGCTTTCCCGAACATAAAATTTAAGGAAGACCAAACTGGTTGCCAAGGGCGGCTAGTAAATTCAATAAAACCTTTAGAAATCTAGTGTATAATATTCATTAACAATATTTTTAAATACTATTTCCCCTCTGATTTAGAAAATATTATGGCAGATATAGAATATCAAATTATTCCACCAATATAATAATCAATAAATAGACAATTTTATTAAACGAAAAAATATATATATGTTTCCTTTATAACAAATTTTCCTCGTCTTCTCGGAGTAATGATTGGATATTGTAGATTCATGAATAATTTATAAAGGAATTGGGAAGTAAATTGCGTTCTAGGAAAAATAATACTCCGAAAATTAATCACGGAAAAAAAACAGAATTTGATTTCTCCGAATTTTACTTATTTCTTTTTAACTCTATATTTACAAAGGCCATATAAAAAAAATCATTTTAACAATATCGAGGATTTTATTTAATGATTATTTTTCATCTGAGGGATAAATTAAGTGACCTAATTTTAAGTATGAATTCTATATTTAATAAAAAAATCATTTTGGTTCTTATCATATAATTTTATTATTGAGAGTTGTTATAAATTTCCATGATATATCAATTCATATTTTTTTTTCATTTCAAAACGGAATAGTGGAATGCAAAATGGGCAAAAATCAATGAAAAATGGGTTTTTTTAAATATTTGTTAAATATATTTATATATAGAAGCGATATTTTGTTATGTATTTGGAAGAATATTAGTAATAATTTTTAAAGATAAGAAATAAGTTTGTCATAATGCATTTCAAGTATGTTTTCCTCGAAACAATTTAATCGCTGTTATACATTTTTTTAAATTATCCATGCATTTCATTTTTTTTTCATAGTTCTATCTAACTTCTAATAGGCAAACCTATGTGTATTAAATACGTATTGCAATAGGTAACCGATATATCGCAATAGGTAGCTGCAATTTTAAACTTTTTTTAAAAAATTCAATGCAATATATAACGCATTTACACACTCTGAAATCAATAACCAAAACTTTGCAATTCTCTGAAGTACGAAAATAGTTATTTCTGATGTAAACAAATGCCAGCCACAGATCAACCATTTGAATGCCTTTCTGTTGATACTGTGGGTAGATTTAATTATTACAACTCAAACAAAAAATGTTACATAACAATTGATCATGCAGCTAGATTTATTTGGGCTTTTCCTTCCAAATATGTTACTACCGAAGCATATACTAACTGTTTAAAGATAATTTCCTATATTCAAACACCTCAAAAAGATACTTAGTGATATATTTAAATAATAAATAATAATAAATAATAAATACCATCACCACAAAATATCCGAAAAAATTGCTAGGTTAAATAGAAAAAAAAACATAAAGCTCTTAAAATAAAGAAATAAGAATTTATTAATTTATATATATATATATATGTATATATATATAAATATATATATTTAAGTATAGTATATAACGGAAATTACTAGTAGGTACGCCTGGATAAAAAAATAGGGGTATATTTGTGCGTAGATGACGTTTAAATTAAATGTAACATTTCCATGCCTATCTGAGATCCTGTTGTGTACTTGTCATTTAAGTACATATTCACTCTTTTTAAAAACTGTAAAATCCTTTACATTTTAATAAAATTAAGATTATTTTTATGTTAAAAAAAATTGGAAATTGTAATTCAAACTTGGCAAATGACGTGCGTTCCTACTATAACTAGTTTTATAAATATTTTTTGCACCGCATAGCGTACTGAATGTATATTTTAGTGCACTTCATAACTGAATATCAATTTCATTCTGTTCGAAAGGCTGTAACATCATTAAAATGCAATTAAAATAATAAATCTTTGTAAATAAAATCATCATAAAATAAAAACAAAACATAGGACGCGTTTCGATGGTGATTTTTTACAAAGATTTATTATTTTAATTGTTTCATATCGCCATTGGTCGTAATAAAACGGAAAAATTCTGATTGTTACTGTTATTAAATTGCGCGTCCGATTTTCATAGAATTTGAAATAACTCGACAGAATTTTGCAAATATTACATATTTAAAATTTCAGACCATTTGGCAGGGTAGTTTTGGCTCTGTTATATGCGGACGGACGAACAGATAGACAGACAGATGGACCGAACGACGACTATAGTTGCTGCATATTTATATAATTACGAATGCACCTAAAAACGTGGCAGCTATAATCCCCAAGGGAAGAAAGGGAATAATTTGCATACAAGATTTCTTATGAAGCATCATAAGTGCACTTTATGTTTCAGTGTTATTTTTAAAAGTAAAATAATTCTGATGTAAGTGATGATATTTTTATATTAACAAGCCGGGTGTTGTGCCTAAAACGTAACAAATGAGGTACGCTTGTATTATAACTTGTTTTATAAACATTCAGATCTTGATGCAATAGCTGTTGTACTCTAATACAATAATGCATGAATATAAAATGTATTACGATTATGTATATTAAATTAGACAATAAAGTAACAATATGACTCCATCTTAAATATTACATAATCACCATGGCAACCAAGAATCATTACCTGTAATGGGATATGATTGAGTGATAGGAATTAATAGAATGAAGAAAACTATTAATTCCTTTTTAAGTTTTGATTCATTAAGTTTTCATTAAATTTGAAATGACTCGACAAAAATTCTGCAACGAATATATATGTAATTCTTCAAACCATTCGATTGGGTAGTTTTTACGTTGTTACATGCGGAGAGACGGAAAGACAGACAGACTAACCAGATTGCGACAATAGGTGCTACGTATTTATATAATTAAGAACGCATCTAAAAAGTGCAGATGTAAAATTGACGAAATGCTTCCCCATTATTTATTAACACACACTTTACATGATAGAATATTTTTCTATAGCGGTATGTCTTACATTATTAATTTATATATATATATATATATATTCCAAGTAAAGAATGTATTTAATCTATAGTGTTTTTCTTACATGTAATATAAAAGCAGCCCAATATATATTTCTCGAACAAAGATTTTATTTAAAAATCATGGTTTTTACTTCCGTGTAATAAAAAAAAAAGCATAGTAAGATAGAAAAAACTAAAATGCCTTTTCACTTTTGTTGTATTTTCCAAATATTTAGGCACACATACTTAATTTGTGTTTTACTAGTTCTTCCACTTAATTGCATCTCTTCCTCAGTCGATTGAACGATATCGATCTGATGGAAACGTCGATGATACTATCATATATTAATCGGCTTAATTCTATCCAGTAATTTTTTTCGATATTTTTCGTCTTATGGGGTTAATTTTACGTGTATTCTGCACATTCATTTTATACGAGAACTTAATTAAAGATGAAACCCCGCTATGTGGACAAGGATCTCCGATGTTCAATATATTTTTACACAATTCATAATTAAAACGAAAAAATATATAATAAATTAAACTATTAATTATGCTTTACTTTTATTCGTAAAAAAAAAAAGAAAATATTTAATTAAAAATGATTTATTAAAGTAGCTAAATAAATATTCAATATATTTTATGACACAAATTTTTTAATAAAAATTTTATTTTTTGCATTGGAATATTTATTATACACGAATTACATCATCAAAAATTACTAAAACCGACCAAATTTTCAATTAGATTTGTTCTATTTTATAAAGCGTAAGTACAATTAAATCAAGTATAAATGTAATAAGATCACTACAAGATACGTATTTGTTTTTATAGTCGGATTTACATTCATATATGTGCCTAAACAGTAAAAATATTAAAAGAATCATCATCGATATCATCACTGAATATTTTATTTTAATTATTATAATGTATTAATCACAGAATGAATAAGCATAAATAAAACATTGTGCGAATTGTAATAAAAAAGCTAATATCTTTAACAACGATTTTTACGCAGAGACAACGTACAGAACGACAAAAAAAAAAAAAAAAAATCATTTCTTTACGATATATAAACTCTTGTTTCCGGCATTTCAATCAGTCCATAAACCAGTACTCGGGGTATAACCGAGGGGCTCTTTGAACTTATTTTAATTCTTTTTTTTTTTCTCTCACTGAGGAAGGGGATCCCAGAATCCTCGAAACGATCGTATGGGATTTTTCTTTCTGTACGTTATTTGTGAGTAAAAATCTTTGTTAAAGATTTTAGCTTTTTTATCACAAAATGAATGTTTAGCTTTTAAAATATTTTTTACAGATGTAAACTGGTTTTCTACTATTTTAAAATTAGTTACATAGAAGCGTTTTTACATTCTGTTGGATAAAATGCGTGAAACACTTTTTTGAACATCTTTCTACTTATTGTTTTTCTGTAAAATGGCAACAGCTGACTTGTTTCTTCAGCCATGAAATGCAAATTTTAGAGGATATTTTGCGATACATACTTGAAGAATATTATGTAATTATATATAAAGTACTTTACGGAAGACATATAATGAATTTTTTTGCTGCATCTTTCCAAAGTAATGTTCAAGGAAGAATGTAATGCGATAAAACTTTGATCTGATATAAATTCAGAACTTCTATTGCAAACTACTATTATATGTTATCAAGATTAAATTTATTAAGTAAAATAATGCTAAAAAGTGATAAAATATCTTTATTAAGATTGACGATCGTTTCGTCGCACCAACGGAGAGATTTTCAAAATCATTTATGATAGAAAATATTTTCACAAAAAAAGCGACAAAACGATCGTCAATCTTAATAAAGAAATTTTATCACTTTTTAGCACTATTTTACTTAATCTGTTTATAAGTGATTTTTATACATGTTTTTATAAGATTAAATTTATTGGCAAGTGTATACAATACATGTGTTTATATTTTGAAAATTATTTTTTTTATTTATATCACAAAATTATGCGAAGTAAATAAACTCATGTGACTCAAAATCAGATTTATATTACAAACAATAATTCATTATTTAGACATATATATAAAGATTCCGAATGCATAGAAAAAGGGAGTTTTACTAATATTTTACGCATCTGATTATTTTATGTTTCACATAAACATATACGTACATCTAAATTTATTATATTTTCATTTATTATCATAAATGAAGATACACATAACTAGAGTTGTAATTCCTTTATTTAAGATTATACTGTAGACTGCTTTATTTGCCGTGTCTGGAATACTCATGAAAAATTGAAATTTTTAGGGCATTTTACAAATAAAAAAGATAACGGAGTTTATTTTATAAGGAGTTTTACATCAGGTGTCAAATTTTTGGTGTCATTTAAAATAAATTGCTGTATAGAAGCAAAAGTTAAATATCATTGTAAGAAACTGCATAGTTTTCTGGGAAGAAAACATATATAAACATGTAAAAAAATGAAAATATTCCAAAAAAGATTCACTAAAATACGCTTAGATGTGATGAAATATGCAAATGGTTTTCAAAATTGAAACTGCTTGATGTTAAAATTATATATAAAACTAGCAAATGTACCCGTCTTCGCTAGTGTCAATAATAAGGGTCCTCCCGGATAAAATATATTAAAATGAAATAATACGGCAATGACAATAACTGAGATTGGTGCATTTCCTTCCACGAATCGTTAAAAAAACCAATAAGAAATATAAGTAAAATAGTCTTAATTGCGTCTACTATTAACTATATCATAATAATATATATTGGAAACAAATGTCATAACATATATTAAAGTACAATTATTTGCTTAAAAAGCGTCATTTCAATAAAAAAAAATATATTAAAAATATTACGAATTCAAATGTTTCGACTTTTTCATTGAGTCAACTTCAGAATATAAAAAAAAAAAACTACAAGCACAATGACAATTGTAACATTATACTGATGATGGCAACGACCTAACCCTTAAATTTTGCCTTTACTGAAATTTTCCTTAACACATGAATATCATACAATTTCGTTTTTCACACTGAATACACAAATTGAATTTTCACTGATTACTGAATTTTCACAATAAAAAAAAAAGTATATTAAAAATATTACGAATTCAAATGTTTCGACTTTTTCATTGAGTCAACTTCGGAATATAAAAAAAAAACTACAAGCACAATGACAATTGTAACATTATACTGATGATGGCAACGACCTAACCCTTAAATTTTGCCTTTACTGAAATTTTCAACACATGAATATCATACAATTTCGTTTTTCACACTGTCGAATAGAAAAAAGTTCAATCAAATGAAATTTATTTGAAAATTGTACCTCAATTTTTTCATGTGAATGGATTTTAAAGTAATTTTCAATCATGGATATTTTTTTATTTGCATGCAGCCAGATTTCCGCGTTTTTCCACATCAGTATTTTGTTAGAGAAAATGATATTTGATTTAATCGGAACACTGTTGCGATTTAACAGAACAACTTTTTCTCTAAGAATATACCGGTGTGCAAAAACGTGGAAATATCATCCTTACATGCAACCCAATTACGAAAGATACACCTGTTTTCTCTTAATGCAATATTATAAAGTGAAGACATTGCTATGAGTAACTCTAGCATCATATTGTTAGTGGCAGTAACCTATACGAACCATAAATTTAACTTTTACTGCAGTTTGACCTTTAAACAACGCACATTTGGTTATTCCAACGTCTAATAAAATACAAAAAGTACTTTCAGTAATACTTGTTTGAAAAGCTTATCTCAATTTACAGATTGTTTATCCATTTTAAATTAATTTTCAATCACGGAGATGTTTTTAAATATACCTGCAGCCCAATTAAGAAAGATATATCCGTTTGCTATTAATGCAATATTATGAAGAAAAGACATATCTATGAGTAACGCTTAGTATCCTATTGTTGGTGGCAACAACCTAACCATACCATAAATTACGCTTTTACTGCAATTTGATCTCTAAACATCATGCATCCCATTATTTCAACGTCTAACAGAAAACAAAAACCATTTTCCTTAATTTGTTTGAAAAGTTTTATGTTTTTTAAAGTAATTTTCAACCTTGAATTTTTTAAAATATGCTTGCAATCCAGTTACAAAAGATTAACTTAATTGCTCAAAAACGTTGTAAATAATTCAGTATTTGTTTGTTTTCATGCACTTTTACGTAACTAAATTGGCAAATTTCAGTATTTGTTTGTTTTCGTGTGGGAATCTCGTTCCTGCTGCTTATAACTTGGGTTTTTCAGAAATAGTTTTAATTCAACTTGCACTATTATTTTTTTCAGTTAAGGTTTTGGTTAATAACATTGTTATACGCTGATTAGTCATGGAATTATAGGGGAAAGTTCCATAATCATGTTTAACTCGATTATGAAAGATTAGTCTTTTTAAAAATTCTGAATGGATTTCTTTGGAACTTGTATTGTTTGTTAGATAATTTTACACGGGTGTTTTTTAAATATTGCATATAGTTTTACGTCGCTTTGTTATAAAATTATAGAAGAAAGTTCAATAGTCAGGTGAGTCCGATTATAAATTATTAGCCTTTTTAAAAAATTCTACTGCACAGATTTTGAAGAAATTTGCACTATTAAATTGCACCCAACTTTCTGGAATAGTTTTAATATATAACATTTTGTTGTACATGCTTTATTATAGAATTAACTGAAATGTTCGCGAAACGAATTCTGAATAATTAGGCTTTTAAAAAAGTTAGATATTTTTTGTGGAATAGTTTTAGTATATTGCATATCCATCTATCATTCTTAGACCAAATCCTACTGTAAATAATTAACTAAAAAATTAGGCCCAAAACAGCCAAAATTTTGTCTTACACATTAGAAAATATAATAGCGCAGTGAGGATCGTATCTTTTTCAGCTATACGGAAGGACATTTGAGATAAAGATACCCATTGCTTTAAAATGGAAGATCAAATTAACCCATATATTTCCTTTAATTAAAGATTTGTTCGTAGCGGAAGAAATTGCTACTTAGATAAATAAGTGATCGCTAAAACGAAAATACCAAAAATATTTTCCCCTGTAGTTGTTAAGAAATCTAATAAATATACTAAGTTAAAAATATATTCGTGTTTCAAATTAAAAACGATTTTTATTTATGCACTATTATCGTCGACACGCGATAGACATTATATATTAAAAGAAATTGTGCTTGAAAATTCCTTTTTAAACCATACAGAAAATCATGAAATGATGGCAGAATTTTCAAGTAAATTAAAAGGATACAATGGAAGCGAAATTAAATTCTCAGATGTTGCAAACATCAAAATGACGCGAAATTTACTCACAGAAACCTTTGTCTGTTGTAATACAGACAAGCGCAAACTTTATGTTACTGCGTTCACATATTTGCCCCATATAGCATATAATAACTCAAGCAGCGAGGACACCAAGGATTAACTCAAGGAACGAGGCTGTCTTTTGTTTGGAAATTTTACTAATTTTGTAAAAGAATAATTATTATTTAACATACGTAATTTAACCAGGCATCTTTAACACATGTATATAAAGCTTCATTGCCGATAATTTTTAAATGGAAACTCGTACTTCCATACATAAAATCCAAATCCGCAGCCGTGTTCAATAGGGTAGGCCGAAAATAACTTTTTTTCTTTTTTTGGTTCGCTATACCACGGAAAACTTGTGTCTAGTGTAGCTTAGTAAAATGCAATAACAAAATAAATATTTTTTTACGTTTGGCTATAGCTCATCAAACTTGAATCTTTGAAATTTATTGAAAAAGCAGTAGTTTTCTTTCGATTTTTTAAAGCTATATACGAAAAAGATAAAAAACTGCTATGGTGAAAAGGCTTTAAAAGAAAGATAAAAAAGCACATTATAATAAAAAAAAGAAACAAAATTACTTCATTTAGATTAGCGCAAAGCAATTATAATATCCTTAAATTGACGTATTCAAGCTGTATTATGACTTATGAGTCCTACTACTCTGGTAGAAGTCCAGAGCGACGAGCCCTGCTGCGAATTGGAGCCGGTCGATACTACTTTTACTGACGCTTCACAATGCACTGTGCGATACGCATGCGTGTGCTTTATGTCACAACGGTTGCTGTGAATTGATCACTATATTAGAATTAAAGAAATTTGCCGGTGAGGATTAGCAGTGTGTTCTTCCTGTGCGTTTCAACCGCGTTTCTTAAAGACTAATTTAATTAATGATCGCTTAATAAGTGATTCGATTGCTGTGTTATGGCTGTTTCCAAAGAAATTATTCGCAGTGACTTTAACTGCCCGTTATTTGGCCACCTAAAAGAGTTACCGGTGAATAAACTTCCAACTTATGAAGACGTTCTCAAGTGTTGCTTCCATGAAAATTACAACTTAGCCTTGAAATCAAACAACAGGTCAGTTAATTTTTTCCACGTTTCTATTATTCTGACGCCAAAAGTTAAATCTGTGTGTGATAAAGCTTCAATACTGACATTAACGCCTTACAGAATTGTTCAGTTAATAAATGCATATCATGACAGTTATCGTAATCTTATGGAGTCCTTTATGCGTGATAAGGGAAAGTAAAAGTTGAAATTGAGAGTTGAAGGTTTAAAAAAAAAATCTTTGTTACTGTTTGATGTCTCTGCGTAAGTGAAAATGACATTAGACTGCAATTGTAAAACGGTCCCTGAGCTTTGTGAGTGTCCTGTCTCTATTACTTGTAACTGTGAAAAAGCAAAAAATATACCCATCATTGAACTAAAATTCTTGTACTTTCAAAGAATGCATGGTATTGGTAAAATTGGAAGTGTGGACGTAAAGGAAACAAAAACTAGTTGGATGTGCCAATCCCAAAACTTTCTTCTATCTTATACATCTTAATATTTCAAAACCTAGTTACACATGTTAATACTTCAATATTATTAGTTCAATACTATACCAACTTTGATTTTCATCTTAAATTTCTGCTCAAGTCAATTAAACGGACTAAAAACGAGTTAATCTATATCATGATATTTGTTAAAATTATTAATTTTTCCTTATTCTGTCGTTATCAGCTGTTTGCGAATAGCCGGCATAGCAGGAAGCGAGTTCCCGCCGCTACATGAGCCGCCGATGCACAATAGAACTACGAAAAATCAAGAAAAGTATACAAAAATCGCTGGCACGGAGCCCCTTTACCGCGCAATATTTCCAAATTCAAGGAGAACCTGTTGGGCAAAGCCAAAAACAAGCACAAACATTTTGGTTCAATTGTATGCATAATTTTATACGCTGTTCAATGGCACAATAATGAAAATGACACAGAGATCGGAATTATAGCGCCCCCTTCTTTCGGAATTTTTTCAAGTTCAGGGAGGACTTGTTTGCCATAGCCAGAAACATGCACAAAAAATTTGGTTCAATTATATGGATAACTTCATACACTTTTCGATGGTACAATAATGAAAATGGTACAGACATCGCAATTATAGTGCCCCCTTCCGGCAGAATTTTTCCAAATTCAGGGAGGACCTTCGTGACATGACCAAAAATAAACACATAAAATTTGGTTCAATTCTATGCATAACTTCATACACTTTTCGATGGTGCAATATTCAAAATCACACAAAAATCGCTATTACAGCGCCCCCTAGCGGCGAATTTTTTGCAAATTCATGGAGGACCTGCTTGCTATATCCAAAAACTTAAAATAAAAATTTGGTTTAATTCTATGCATAACTTCATAAACTTTTGGGTTCAAAATCGCACAAAAATCACTATTACAGCGCCCCCTACCAGCGAATTTTTTCCAAATTCAGGGAGGACCTGCTTGCCATAGCCAAAAACTTAAAATAAAAATTTGGTTCAATTCTATGCATAACTTCATACACTTTTTGATGGTACAATATTCAAAATCGCACAAAAAACGCATTTACAGCGCCCCCTACCGGCGAATTTTTTCCAAATTCAGGGAGGACCTGCTTGTCATATCCAAAAACTTAAACTAAAAATTTGGTTCAATTCTATGCATAACTCCATACACTTTTGGATGGTACAATATTCAAAATCGCACAAAAATTGTTATATCAGCGCCCCCTACCGGCGAATTTTTTCCAAATTCCGGGAGGACCTGCTTGCCATAGCCAAAAACTTATAATAAAATTTTGGTTTAATTCTATACATAACTTCATACACTTTTTGATGGTACAATGGCGACAGACAGACGGACAGACGGACAGACGGACAGACGGACACACAGACAGACAGACATTTTCTATAAACATGTTTTTTGGAATCTCTGACCCCTAAAACCTGCAAATCCGTCGAAAACCGGAAGTCGAAAAAATTTTCGATTACAATACTTTCTTCTATTGAAGATAGAAGAAAGTAAAAATGTGATTGGACGTGATGGCGCTGTTACTAATACGGTGTGTAAAACCGGTGTTATTCACATTGAAGAAGAATTTAAAAGACCACTACAGTGGGTAGAGGTGGTGTGTATGCCTCTTACATTTCAATGAGTTGTCATTCCAGCATTTGTTTGAAACTTTAAATGGTGAAACGACTGGTCAAAATAATTAGTCCGATTGGCACGCAGCTCAGGAAATGTGAGAAACTCCCAGTGGTAAATTTAACAGTGTTAAGTGTGAATTTCCGGAACTGACCGGCAAAATTTAAGCAAAGATCAGCAGTACCTAATGGACATTATTTGTACTATAAAAGCAGGCAGCTGTCCTGAAGATTTATCTTTTCTGAGTTTGGCACACTATCCACTCAAGGTGGGTAACGACGGAAAACAGAATTCTAGAGTTGTATTTAAGCATTGAAAATCCAACAGACGAACACAAGATTATAGTTTCTTTTCTCCTGAAGTCTTATGTACCTGTATGGTTAAGTATAAAAAAAGTAAATACTTCACAAATGAGCTGAAACATGTATTGAAAGTTATAAAATCGTCAAAATTCCTCTTTGAAAACTTGTTGACGGCCATTGACCAAATAATTGAGAGAAACGATTTTTTTGCCAATCCAGAAAATTTGCTTTTGAGTATGATAGTAAATAAAAGCGATCATATACAATAATTATCTTTCAGAAGAATTATAAAGGTTAGAAACTTAGCTTCTGAAAGAAAGCAATCGGGTGCTTTCAAACATTCAAAATCATTTTTCTAGCTACAGACTACATCGAAATGATTCACTGGAACTCTACTACACTATCACCACCACCTTTTTCTGAGAAGAGCCACCAACGAAAAGATTTGGTCTAAGGTCGAATCAGGTGAAACAGCGGCCCAGTGGAAATATGACCAATTCCCATGTCAATCCCAAACAGTAGAACGGTGCGTGAAGCTGGTAACCGAGGCATCACAAAAAGTCTTCGGGTCCAGAGATGGTTTTATAAGAATGACACATTTCTCGAGAACTTCAGCGCCTAGTTTTTCAAGCAAATCTTATTTCAAACTTCCAAAAGATAGTAAAGACAAGTAAAGGACTATATTTTATTACAAAGTGAAATTACACTCAGGTACAATCAGATAAAGGTAATCAGATCAGGTAATAGTACAATCAGAAAAGTAGTTTTTATTTCAAGGAAAATTTGCCATTTAAAAAAAATGCCTTTCTTTTAAACATAATCCGCTTCCAATGTGTTGCGAAATTTATTTATTTTTTCATTTATTTATCATTCCTATACTCTTTTCTACTAAAATATGTCTATAGCTGCTTGTTATATAAGTTATTTGATTTATTTTCATTTATTAGAAAAATCATCAAAATCGTGTTTTTTCTCAAATTTTAAACCCGATGCGCTACCGCCAAACGTAAAAATTTATTTTGTTATTGGATTTTACTAAGCTACCCTAGACACAATTTTTCCGCGGTATAGCGAATCAAAAAAAGAAAAAAGTTTTTTCGGCCCACCCTAGTGTTCAATCGTAATGTCAGTGGTGGAATTTTGCTTAAAAAAGAAAAAAAGCTTACCCTAAAAAATAGTAGCTATAATTTCTATTTAATATAAATAGTAGAAATATCGTATTTTATATAACCGTACTCGATATAAGTCGTAGAATGTTATCACTGCATTTCAGGTATTAAAACATTTATCTAAATGATATAATTAAAGACACTGTAGCAGCCGGTTTTTAGAACCACTTTTAAATTATATTGATGAAATTGACGTCATATCTGGCAAACGATTTTTTTTATTATTATCTTTTTCTTTATAGATTTCTTTATATTGGAAAGACTTCATTAAAATAGAATTTTTAATTTGAGAAACATTCAAGTAAGTTACTACGTAATTTTAAAACATGCTTAGTTAAAGTTTTTATATAAATATATGAAAAATGTGCATTTTTTTCTTTGAATGACGTCAATTTCAAAAATAGCAAAAATATAGTGAGGCAATCCGAATTTTTATTGGAATATAAAACAAAGTAATCCAGTTATAATTTTTTTTTTTTTAATTATTGAGCAGTTTTCTAGATGTGTGGCAATAGGAATGAAACTATTGATTTTGGAAATTTAAAAAGAGATATTTCTATAATGTTGAATTATGAAAGGTGCGAAAATAAAGGGATAAATATTGGTCTGATGAATTTTTAAAGTAGACAGTGATATTTTCCATGGTCTAAAACGTATGTACATGAAGTTTCGTGCAAATCAGCCAAAAATTGAAGATTTGTATAAAGGACATACACAGAGAACGGGTTATATATATATATAGATAGATAGATAGATAGATAGATGCAGCCCAAGCCCTTTCGGCTAAACCTAAGCTTATCTCAATGAGAAAAATATTTTTATTTATTTACTTTCTTTTTTTCTAACCGATGACCAGGCCCCTGCCAACCGGGTTGCCCCAGCTTAACGGTTTAGTACCAGGCATCGGGGCGAAAGACCGCCTAATCGCCACGAAGCGGCAATAAACCTGACATCATTGCCTTGATCGTCATCCTAACGGCAGTGCCTACTGCTCGTTTGTGTATACTTTGTTTCGCCGGTTACTTAACTTTATATCCTGATGTTTGGCACCTGCACATTGCTACTCATGTTGATCTCGTAATTTAGAACCTTGATCAGATGACGAGACCTTCACCTGGCAAGGCACCTCCAGAGGTATAATTCACAGGTAACTTGGAGGACTTTGCATCCACAACGGATTTTACATGCACCAGGCGCCATTAGCGTACATGGCGGATTATAGCCAGCAGTAGGCCTCGATCCCGCGGCCTTAGCTACGGATTCGATGCTATGCCAACTGGGCCACCGCTGCCCGAACTACTACTGAATGACCTGGGGTTTAGAAGCCGAATTGTTGGTGCAGACTTGTCGTAAGAAAATGGATTTTGGAGTTGTGTGGGGACGGAAAAAAGAAAAAAAAATGGAGCTCCGCAGATAGACAAGTTGCACCGAAAGTTAATTTTGGGCCGAAATGCTAGGCAAACATAACGATGCAGGGGGATGAGACTCCGCCTATCTACCGTACCCCACTGCGTAGAAACTGACTCCGTAGACTTCCCACTGGAGAGGGTCCGGTAGCTTGTGCAGGCTATAGCCTATGTGCAATTACGAATAATAAAGAGGCGGTAGTCAAGAAAAAAAAACTGAAAGGGAAAGGGGTTAGTTTGTACAAGTTATTACACTTAAAACTTACTTATAGCTATTTACTTAACTATCATTTATTATATATATATTATCATATAGCACTAGGTGACATTAAACTAACTAGAGTAATTTACTTTAGATTACTTAAATAATGCCTGGCTATATAAAATGAATTTATATTTTAATCATTTCTAATATTAGAATCAGAATTTCATTTATTAATTATTATTATTTTTTTATATTATCTTATGGCAAGTTAACTATGAATTGGCATACTATTACTTAGCTAGGAGGGAATTGATAGGAGACTAACGAGTTGACCTAGTGAGATTAATATACTAATTTCTAATTGAGCTAGCTGCTTGAGGTTGTAACTTAGACATAAGCTATGGGGGGTTGGGTTTGACCTAAATTAACATTTAATTTAATAATTCATTATATTTGTCTAGTGTAATGTACTTATCTCACCCAGTGGACTTGTTCTTCTGAGGAGGTTTCCTTGTCTTGGTATTTGGTCACTGTCGTGGTGGTTGTCTTTTTAATATTTTGACATATTCTTGTGGGTCTTTTCTTTTTCCTTGATTAGATATATGCTTCTCACATACCGTGAGATGCTTGTCTCTATCGTAGGTTGTTTTTCTTTACGACTCTATTAATGGTGGATGTCTAAATTTGAGGTTTTGTCACTTTGCAAACTTGCCGCTGATGGGTTGACAACTTGTGGTCTTTAATATGTGACCCTTTGAGTTGGCTTTGATCACTTAACAGGTTCATTTTCCTTTGTATGTCACCTTGATACGTGAATGCGCACATGGCGATCAGTCCATTGGAACCTAATGGCTGTTATCACGATTTATGTAACCATGTTGCGAGCTATTTGAAAAGGTTTGTACACTACTGGAGTGGGGCTTGTTCCATGGCCGTTAGTCCGTCAATTTTTTTATGATGACTGTTTTCACAAGATGTATCGTTATAATTTCTCCTTTGTTGTAGTTGGCTTGATTCAGTATGTAGTTGGCTTCTCTGTTTCATTTAAAACACATCTTTTCCTTATCCACTTAACTATCTTCCGATGATTCGTTGGGTTTGTGTGAGAGAGCCGTAGCTATCAGTTCATAAGTTTATTTACTTATTTATTAAGAGGGAAAAAATAAAAAAATAAGGGTTTTACTTCTTTTAGGTAAATTTCGTAAGAATACTTCCTATTACTTCTCCACTATGTTAGAAATTCTGAAACATTTTTGGAGATTTACACCGATCATGACCCTTAGAACACAAAACCACACCCACTTCAAAACTTTATCTGTCTATTTATTTATATCACTTTTTTATGGATACGATAAATACCATAATTCTGCACAAATCCCTTTCAAAGTGATATATAAAATCAAGGGACGGAAAGTCTCGGCCAAGTTTGCTATTGAGCAAAATTGGCCAAGGTGGTGGAAATAGGGAGTTGTTTGTGAAAACCGAATAAACCATATAACTTCTCAATTATAATACATATCAAATCAGTTTAAAGTTATTATTACTTCTATTAAAAGTACCAAAACTTTATGAATCTCAGATTTTTAATAAAATTAGAAATGGGCTCAAGGGGTGAAAAAAATAAGGTTTTAGGGAGAACAGTAATTCACAAAAACGTAAATTCTTAAGATATGAAATTCACTTAAATTTGTTATAAATATTCTTAATATTATCTACAACTTTTGTATTGACAAGTTTTTCATAAAACCAACTGTTGCCGCAAAAAAAGAAGGGCGGGGAGGTTGAAGAAGAAAAAAGATCACAACCCCGTAATTTCAAAATATATCTAACCCGCTTAAATTCTTCATAAATCTTCAAAATATTATCTAAAATTTTATATTCACAAGTCTTTGATAGTACCAACTCTTAATAGCAAAAGCAAATTAAAAATATATATATATATGCGTTGAAGAAAAAATCATCGTATGAAACATGATTCTGATAAAGCCATCTATTAGAGAAAAATGAAATTAAAAACTCATCAAAAGCGACCAGATAAAATCGTTAAAGCGGGTTTATATCTAATCTTGATTTAGTTTTTGTTGGTAAATTAGTACTTAACTTTGAGATCTATCTCCACCTGTAGGCCGATGCTGATTACGTGTTGGTGTAAATCGCTCAACAGGTGGTGCTGCTGTGATGCATCCCGCAATAGCTCTATATCAAAAACTAATGCACGAATTTTCGTTTAACTTCAGGTTTAGTTAGATGTTAACACAAGTTGTTGCTGACCAGGTTCTGGTGTTAATCGTCCAATAGGTGGCGCTGCTACGCTGGAATTTTCATAATTTTCGCAATAACTCTATCTCAAAACCTAATTCACGGATTTTCCGCAAACTTCAGATTCAGTTAGACTTTAACATAAGCGGTTGTTTGGTGGTTTTGGTGTAAAGCACCAAATAGGTGGCGCTGCTAGGCTGAATTTTGCTGGATTTACACGATTTCAGTGATAACCATATCTCAATAACCAATGCACGGAATTTCATATCTTAAAATCCTCATGATGGGCATAGGTTGCCGTTAAATTTTGTCAGTGTGATAGCGAATTTTCAAGTATTAACATGTATGAGATAGAAGAAAGTTTTGGAATTGCTCCATCCGACTAGTTTCATATTAAAACAAATTCAGACTTTTGCAAATAGGTAAGAATGAAAGCTATTGAAATGCTCAAACAATAGCCTCTGTTTCAGGCTGATAATTGAGACAGATGTGGAAAAAAAACTGTGAAGAGTTTTCAATTTAAAAAGAGTATATTTTAGAAAATTTTGTAACATTTTGTGAGATAAAATATATCATAGAAATTTAAGTGGATAGATTTTAAGTAAGGTAGAAATATTTAGCTTTCATTCCAAACATAAAGACTGCATAATAAATTAAGCTACACATAACCATATGCTATACTTTTAAAAGTGGCTATGTGGGGAGGCTTATCCCAATAAATGTGAGGGAGGGTTGACCAGATGGTCAATGCTTACATGATTAAGTGATTTTTGGAAATATTTTTATTATACAATGTACATAATGAAGGAATTAGTGGTTATATTTCTAAAATAATGTAAATTTATTCTGTAAATCTACATTAAAATGGGGTGATAGAAAAGAAAATGTTTAAAATTGATTAAAGGAAGATGTGAAAATTTACTATGGAAGCAAGGAAAAATTAGTGAACGATAAACTGGAAAGTTGATAGAAACTGTAAATAGTAGGGCGGTAGGAGGGGGGGGGGCACATCGATACACAGGGCACCTTGATACACCCCCTCTACTACTCACAAGGTCATTACAGTAAGTTTCAAAACAGCTCCCAAAGATTGCGCTAGTATACACAACTACCTACAGAACATCTTGCCATGATTCAGAACTTTGATGAAATGAGACGGGTAATTTAGTTTTTTTGTAGGTCAAAAGTAAATTTGAGTTGTGCAATTGCAGCGGTATTATATATATGTTCTAATATTTTCAACAGGAAATAATACCCTTCCTGGAAAATCTTTTTTAGTGCACTTTTCCCTTACCTTTTATTATTTTTTCACCATACACTTTTAATTCAAAATTTCTCACCAACAATTTCTAATTAATTTTTATTGAAGTGAAGTCGCTTTATTATTGCATACTAGAAAACTTAATAGTATTTTTGCAAACAGTTATTTTTATTTTTTGTTATTCCAGGATTTCTACTATGGTTCGCTCTTACAAAAAAAAAAAAAAAAAAAAAAAAAAAAAAAAAAAAAAAAACGAGAGAGATGAAAGGGAAGAGGATGACGTATTTAAAGCTATGAAATCTGCTTTAGAGGGAAACTTGTCAATCCGAAAAGCCGCACTCGTGTTCAACATCAAACCCGCTACTCTGCAGCATCGTCTGGAGAACATGAAAGCAGGAAATGGTGAAGAAAGAGTCAGGGATCACGGTTCTAAGTATTCCTCTCAACTGGTATTTACCGCCAAAAAAGCCTGTTACTCCTAAAGACGTATGGCCTTACCCAACAGCTAGTGGTAGTAGAACTAACAGAAGAAAAGCAGAAGAAAAGGGTATGTCATACCCAGGGTGCGCACAGTTATTATATTTCTCACCACTAATTTTCGAAAAGTAATCTTCAAATTATTTTAG
Source organism: Maratus speciosus (assembly GCA_963932465.1). NCBI lineage: Eukaryota > Metazoa > Arthropoda > Arachnida > Araneae > Salticidae > Maratus > Maratus speciosus. Next base: position 231,121,160 of record OZ010789.1, read on the forward strand.
CGCAGAATTTGGGAGCAATGTCAACGATTAAATAAAATAACGATTTTTGTTTGAATTTATTGGTGGGAGAGTGTTAATCGTTCATATCCTGGATATGCACGAGCATTCCTGGGTTAATAGATATATTAAATATATGTATTTATTGTAACTATTACTCTAATTAAACATACTTTCAGTAGCCTTTGTACCAGTAACTTATGCTACAGTGTAGCTGCCATTAAAATTTTCATTTTTAAAAAGGTTGCTCTTAAAAACGAAGCTGATAGTTTATTCAGAAACAATACATTTTTTATCTTATATTTTAGATATTCAACTTTAATACATTGTTTACATTATTCACTAAAGAATCATTTTGCGATTAAACTAAATATATGAATTTTTCACCATAAGAAGTATATATTTTTAAAACTAAAATTCCTATAAATATTGACGCTAGTTGCTAAAAAATGTAGCCGACTTTTTTGCGTAAAGTTAATTTAACCAATATATTTTGTCTTCTAAATAACGGGTCTCTTGGGAAAATTAAATAATATATATATATATTTTTTTTTTTTTTTTTTTTTTTTTTTTTTTTTTTTAGAACGATTTTTTAAAACTTGATTCTTCTCTTTCAAATAAATATAAAAAACTGCTCTTAAATTGCTTTGTGAGAACAAAAAATTGACTTATTTAAATAGAAGTCGCATAAATATAATGTTTGCAACTTTTTCATTAAGATTTCTTAATGGAATATAATTTTCAAGTTTACGAAGAAAACATAGATCTTTCTAAGATTTTAAGTAAAATATATATATATATATATATATTATTTTAAATTTTTTTATTACTTATGTGATTCTTTAATAAATATCTCTATGCATATCACTGAGAATAGCTACTTTTTCTTTTCAAAATATATTGTTCTGAGATTTAGAATGTAATCTTTATAATTAAAAATCTTTTAAAATTTCATGAATGAAAGAAAACAAAACCCATTCCTTACAAAATAAACCGCATACATTGTGAAATATCTTTTAAATATCATTATCTGTTAATCAAAGTAAGTAAGAATGTTTATTTTTTTTATTAAAATACGCAAATATGATATATAGTGTAAAGATTGTCCGAATGTATTTCGTTTTTAGTATTAACTGAAAGTTATTATTATTATATTTCTTTTTAATGTAAAAAAATATAATCAACTAAAAATACATTTTGGTTATTTATTGAATTTTTCCAGAAAGCGGGTTATCAACCTATAAATCTGTAAACATTTATTTTTTACTGTTACAGTAAATATAAGGACCTGTAATTTATTTTACATATTATCATGGTTTTCTATTTATGATTTAATAAAAAGTTTGTTTTGAATTAAATTTGAAAAGAATTGCATAATACACTGAACGTTATATAGACCTATTATTTATATTGTAAATAACCAGAGTGTGCATATTATTACTTGTTTAAATAAAAAAAAAATAGTTATCCAAACATGTTTTAATGTTTTCACTAATCATTGCTTATATCTTCGCTTTAAACAGTTGTTTATCATTTCTCTATCAAATAGAAGTAAGCAAAATTTATAAACGCTAATTTAATTAACTTGATTCTGTTAATTTTATAATTATTTTTTTAAATTCTGTAATCGATTAATATTTTACATCTCTCAATAGTTCTTAAAACAAAGTAACTTCTGCAGTAACCATATATTTTTACTGTTACAATTTTTCTTCACCAGTAATTTGAAAAGAATTTTTCACTTTTTCCAATCACTGAAGAAAAGCCATTAACTAAAACGAAGAATTCTTTCGGAAATTACTAATGAGTAAAATTACTAACAGTGGACAATTATGAGTAATATAAATAAATACCTAAAAGTTAGATAGAAATGACAGTTATCACAATTGGCGGTCAACATTGGCGAGATCTTATTCTTCTGCTCATAATCATGTAAAGCAATTTAAAATAACGAGTAAGATTTCTAAGTTTTTACGCTATTAAAAAAAATGAGTAAGATTTTTCGCAGGTTTTTCTCTGTTTTTTTTTTTTTTCTAAATCAGATTGTTTATTTTTTTTTGTTGTTTGTTTCAAATATGTTTTATTTTTTAGAAATGGATTAATTTATTTTTTTAACTACTTTTTGTATTTAAAATGTGTCAAAATTGCTGTTATCAAAATGTACTTTTGACAGCCTGTGTTTTTTTTTTCACACATGCATTATAAAGCAGGGCTGTGGAGTCGGAGTCGGATCTGTAAAAATTCCCGGAGTCGGAGTCGGAGTCGCCCATTTTCACCACCGACTCCGCAGCCCTGTTATAAAGGAACTTTTTTTAACTTTCAAAAGATTTTATATTCATATTAGAAATTTATCATTTATGTTATTTATTTTCAAGTAAGGTCATTTCAGCAACTTATTAGGTTTTATATTTTGTGTATTTTGTTGAAAGGATAGTTCATAAATGATGAAACACATGGGTATGGTTAAACGGGCAAAAGTAAATATGACATATTTAATGTAGAATTTCAATATCTATGCAAATCTCTGATTGTATATATTTCATTTCATAAAGACGAATTACATCTCAGCATATGTCATATTTTACGCTATTTAAGAATTACGTAATTTTTTCGCAAGTATGTCTGTTTTTCCTAAATCAGATTGTTTTTGTCTAAAATGTTTTATTTTTCTTTTTAAGTAGAATTATTTTTTTAAAGCTACTTTCTGTATTTTGAATTTTAAAAAAAAATACTATTATCAGGAAATAATTTTCCCTGCTTGTTTCTTAAACACATAAAAATATTCATTATAAATGACATTGTTTTCTTCCAAACGAATTTATATTCATAGAAGAAATAAAAATGTAATATTAATTGATAAGGTATTTAAAGCAAATTTATTTATTTTTAAATTTTCTGTTATTTATTTTCATGTAAGATAAATTTAGCAAGAACTTATTAGATTTTAGAGCAACAACTTTTTAGATTTTACTTCTGTATTTTGTGCAGTTTGTTGAAACGCTAATTTAACCCCTCTTTTGATTAAACGGGTTAACAGAAATCTCTGGGATAGTTAATAACGAATTTCAATATCTATGTAAATTTCTCTCTCTGTATATTTCCTTTCATAAAGCTGAATTACATCTCGACACATTTTATATTTTGAAAACATTGTCAATATTTTACGTTATATTTCATATGTAAAATTTTTGAAATAAGTAATTTACGTTTTGAGAAGTATTCTTTCAAAACATATTATCGTATTCCCGTCTTACAATTATAATTATGTGAACATTACACGATTTAATTAAAATAATATGATTGTAGGAAAAGAAGTAGAAAAAGAATGAATAGGTTCATTATTTAAAATAAAATTTAAATGCTTGTTGAATTTTAGGATATACAATGTTTCTACTACATTTAAATCTTTCATTATAATTATGCAGATATAACGTAAATAAAAATCTGAAGGCATGATAATTTAAGTGTTTGTAATTTTATTTGATATTTCAAATTTTTTTAAAGAGTATTTTTATAAATGAGAAGCGTCATGCATAAACGTTAGTATTTAGTGTATTCTACGTTACAAAACATGTTTACACACGATGAGAAAGTGAGAAAACGCATTAGTTTTAATTTGTATTCCTTTTCAAAAGTAAACTTTAGCATAACCCAAATTTTAATATACTAATATTCACAAAAACATATAAAGGATAAAATTATTATTATGTAGGGTAAGGTGCCCTATTATCGTCCCCCAGTCACTTTTTGACCCTTAGAAGTTGTAATTTTCAGTGGAAATCTACCAAATTTGGATTTTACGTAGACTAACTACCCACGCACATAGAAACATGGGCAAATGCCGTACAAAAAAAATTTTAACAATGCGAAAAATTGTTTTTTTCAAAAGTATCTAAAAAATGCAAACGAAAAAAAATGGTCCCAATTTCGTCCCCCCAAAAAAATCCAATACGCCGGGGCTTAACTTATGACTAAATCAAAATTTATTTCTAAATGAGTAAATAATTTAATTTACATTAAAGTAAGGCACAAAGAAATATACTAATTATCAGTAGAAGACTTAACAAAAGATTAGCCATCCAAACATATGGAAAAAATTGAAAAAAAATGTCAAGAAAAAGCATTCCTAATTTCGTCCCCGTGACGAAAATTATAACTGCAAGGGAGATGAAATTGGGACCTCGCTACTTCCCAACATATCGGTGCTTTAGCTCCCATAAGATGAACTGAGGGTCCTAAAACTCACTCTATGCTACTGCCAGCATCTTAACAACGTAAAATACATGCAATGAATAAGAAATAAATACTTACATTACAGTAAATAAAATTCTACAAATGACGTAAAAAGAACTCGGGTCTTCAAAAAATAGGAAATTTCCGTCTTTAATTTATGTATGCGTCTTGGCGAACGAAACTTTCAGCACTGACCCCTTTTTCCTCCCGTCCCCTGTGCCTTGCGTAATAAGTGGCGCCACTTTCGCAGAAGCGGAGAAGTTAAGGGGAACGAAATTAGGGCAGGGTACGAAATATGGGCACTTTACCCTATAATTGGATCCTGATGCTTTTTATATATTTTAATACTAACCTCTAGTTTCTGAACAACTACGAATACATATAGGAAGTAGGTACGTGCATTATCTCGTGCCTGCCCCTGTTTCTTCTAGATTTTTTATCTTAACATCACTAGTATTTAAAAAAATCTCGCTTGTCGCTATATTTTTTTGCTTTAGAAAAGACGTAAAGAACTTTTCCGTCCTTACATTTAAGAAAACAGCGATTTTTTAAATTGTACATTTAGTTTTCATCCACAAAATTAATGTTCAGACACCTAAGAACCTCGGGTGTCACATTTGTTTCTCGTCATCTACACGTGGGTATAATATGAGGTGGTAAAAGTTTCACTGAAGTCAAAAATTAAGGACCAATCACACAGTGATAGTTTTCAAGTATGCGAATACTTTTAAAATATATATATAATTCGAATAATTACTATCTCTACAGTACAGCTAGTCCATATGACATCTCATTCATGTCACACATGGTCACAAGTGTCACAATCACTACGGTGGAGCAAAAAAATAGGAAATTCCATACATCTCATTATGGGTCTCAAATGATCATTCCATGTGACTCCATTGAGACGTCACTGTTACTGCTGCTTTGTGACGAGTCACCACGTGACTTTGCAATGTAGTTACATTGTGACTCTCATGTGACTGTGATCTGCAGACTCAATTTAAAAGTCATCGTGAACGCTGATTGTGATAAGTTACCAAATAATGCCACATTAAAGCCACATAATGACTTTCAGGTGACAAGGAGACTACTGTGAAGTCACCATTGCGCTCTTTTGTGATAAATCACAATGTAACTATAATGTGATATTATTTGGCGACTTATCATAATGCAAGGTTCATGATGACTTTGAAATTGAGTCTAAAAATGACAGTCACACGAGAGTCACCGTGTACCTACATTGTAAAGTCACCTGGTGACTCGTCACAAAGCAGCAGTCACATTGAAGTCTCAGTGGAGTATCATATAGTGATCATTTGAGACTCATAATGAGACGCGAGACGTTTTTGTTTCACTGTAGTGACTGTGACACGAATGAAATGCTATATGGACTAGCTGTGCTGTAGGGATAGTAATTATTTAAATTATATTATTTCCTTTTGAATATTCGCTTACTTAAAAATTAGCATTTTGTGACTGGTCCTTAATTTTGGACATCAGTGTAGTTTCGAAGTATTCCACTGCGGAATGTTGACTAATAGAATATTATAATTATTATTTGATGAAGTTATTGTTGTGCTACGCTTTAATAATTCAAGAACTGTATTTTTAAGAGATTTGGCTAATATAAAATGAGCTTTTTAAATTTTGATTTTTCAAATCAACATGTGGATTTAAAATGTAGTTTACAAATGTAGGCAATTTGTTGTAGTTCCACATATTTATTTTTTGACATACAAACGTATTTTGTTAAAGGTCTAAATGAAAAAAAAAAAACATTTAAACTAACCTACGTAGGATTTAAATTTTCAACAATATATTTTTAATAAAATTGCGTTCATTTTAACAAAGGTTTGAGATCTTCTGATGTTTTTTTCTGTTAGTATAAAATTTTTAAATAGATTTTTTTGTTATTGTTGTGTTTTAAGTATTTGCAAAATGATGTATATAGATCTTGATCATAATGTGCTTTATTTATTATATTTACAGAAAAGTTAAGAACTAAATTTTATTTTTTTGTTACTTGGTAAGAGAAAATATCAGTATCACCATCTTAATGCATTACTTTTTGTGTTTTTTTCTATCTATCATTTTCTTAAACATATTAGCATGCATTGTCATAAAATTACAGATGTATACCCAATTATCCACTTGTGAGTAAATGCGTACTGAAATGTATTTTATATTTTAGATCTTTTATTAAAAGTTCAAATTTTAGAAAAATCATTAATACATTGCTTTATACCGTTTAAAGTAAGCAAATATATTTTTTAATTTAATAAAGTGGATTAATGCAAAATGAGTTTTATAAGAGAAACTCCTGAATACCCCACCCCCAGTTTACTAAATATCCATACTGAGATTCATACTGTTGTATACCACATAAAGAATTGCGTTTCAGATCATGTTTAGACATGCTTACTTTCAAACATTCAAGAGTTATGTTTGACGTAGTGCAAATCTTACTATACTGAGTCATAAACTTAAAACATATTTCTAATACATACGGAATAACTGATAAAGCATTTTAGCTGAAAACTCCATTGGAAGTTCAAATAATTTAGGAAAGAAGGGTATAAACAAACGTTCTTTTGGTGATACTACTGGGACTAAAATTATCTCCTGGTTTTAAATAAATTCTTCTCTATAACAAACTTTTACATGCTGTATGTTTCAACTGTCTTTTAAAATTATTTTGACTAAAATTAACTAACTGAGATGTTTCGAAATATGATGTAACCTTAGTTAGTCAAAGTCAGAAATAACATTGCTTAGTTTTCAGTTCAAATGACAAAGAAAGTATCACTAAATTAATTATCATGATTAATTTTATATAAATGGTTAAAGGCATCTAATAAATAAGAATAAAATACTTTAATGTAAGTATACAAATTTTAAAGTATATATTAGCAACATCATTATATATTTATAATATAATATATTTCAAACTTAGTACATTTCAAATATACATTTTAAAGGATTTTATTAATTTCCGACGTATAGCAAACATCTGGTACTAAAAATTTGATAAAACAATTTTGACTGATGCTTGTGTGTTTGGATAAATTTAAAATAAAGTAAATACCTCTTTTATCTAAAACTTTTTTTCAAAAACACAAATTTCGATGAATCAGGAATGTAATAAAATACATAATTTCACTATAAAAAAGATGATTTCCCTAGTTATCAATCTGAATAATTGGAGAATTTAAACTATGAATCATACTACTATTTACAACTATTTATATACTACTATATTTTAATATTTATATGTATACTACTGTCTACTTAAATTTATGTACTACCAAGTTTACTTTGTTCTTATTACTTTACAGAGTGAATTTAAACACGAGAAACAGAACTAGATTAATCTATTTTTACATAAAACACACAGAACTTGAAATAATTGTTCAACCAAAATGCATTTGAATCCCTGTTTGCGATTCTTACGTTCTATAATCTTGAAAACTTTTTGATGTTTCTTTTATTTTAATAAATTTTAATATTTTTTAATATTATTTCATGTTTAGTTCAAAACAGGTTAAAAGAAGAAAATATCTGTCCTGATGATTTTCACTACTGTTCTCTTAAATCTAATAAAGCTGTAAAGTTTACTCTTTAAAAAAACGCTGTCTAAGTTTTTTTAATACTAATGTAGCTGAGTATAAGAATTTTCACTTCTAATATAAATAAAATACGGTAATGTAACATAAATGAGGGTGTGTCTCAATTATTTAATGACGTAGCCTGTAGCGAGTTGTGAATCCCATTATTTCAGTAGAAAAGTTTTTGACGCACTTCTTTTTTAAAATCTGCGATTGCATAAAACAAAAATTTTGCTTTTACATTTTCCTACTTTTCACCCATCTGGCTTCACCGTTGACATCCAAGTTCTTTACATATTTTTTACTCAAAAAATAAGATGGGAAATTTGAAGCATACACTAATCCTAATTAAGATTAATTAATTGTATGAGTATATAAAAGAATACAACTGATTATTTCCTGATAAAATCTAGATAGTAAGATATGCAGATTATAATATGCTCCGATTTTCTGACAATTTAATATGTCAAAGTGACATTACATTCAACGATGTTATTGAATAAGAAAAGACTTAAAATCATTGTAATATGTTTAATTTTTTCACCATGGTATTGTTACACCTTAAACAATATTGCAAATTTTAGCGGGAAAATATTTTTATTTTAATTATAGGATTTCATTATGTTTTTATTTATTTATAAAAAAACAGTCATTTCGTTTCGTTCATTTTTAGGATTCTTCAGTCAAGTTGATATTTTAAGATTTAGATAATTAATTAAGATTTAAAAAAATGAATATTTTAGAAAATATTTTTGTGTATTCAACAAATATAAATTATCCCAAAATGCGCTGCAGTAATTACGCTTTATTTATATGTCAATATCTATAAATATATTTTTACAGTTTTGCTAATTTCTAACCAACATTACCAACATATTTATAACAGAGACATTATAAAATAATATACAATCCTAAAATACATCTCTTATTTATATTTTAGAATGAATAACATCATTTAATCGAACTCCCTGAGTTACCTAAATGTATAATTTTTCTTAAGTGTTAAGTCAACTCTAAAACTTTTCTCTAAAACCAACTTATATTTGTCCTCAGTTATTTAAATTTAATTTCAAACTTCCGTCCGTTTGCATTTAAAATAATAAAGATAATAAATATTTAATTAATGTGAGAAATCTTCAAAATATTTTAATATAGAAATGCGTTATTTAAAGAAATTTTGTCTGCAATATTTATTATGATATAATTAATATGGCAACTTCCTTGCCATCAGTCACAAATCTTGTACATATTCTACTAAATCTAAATGCATATAAACTGAGATGGATGAGAAATTATATAATTTCAAACTACAAATGATTAAAACTTTTTTCACTTTAATTATCAAAATGTCAATTTAAATCTACGATTTGTTAAAATAATTATATTTCTCCTCCATTCGAAATTGGAAAGCTACTTATTACATTATTTTCAATTGACGCCAGCACAAAATTTTAAATTATTAAACGCTAAATCTTAGAGCACGTCTTGAGTATATTTATCGAAAGTGTTTGTGAGATATAATGTATTATAATTCGTTATATTTCTGGAAGAACAAAACATCCATTAGTCGGTGTACAATTTTAATTTCTAACGCAAATATAAATAATGGTAAGAGCCTCATATAAAATATTTATTTCATAATATTTTTTAATTTAACCATTTTTAATTAAATAATAATAATTTGACAACACAGAATTGTAAAACTTAAATAAACGATGGAAATTTTTACATACTTTGGATCCGTTTAGACACCTGAAATTTTAACATATGAGTACTTAGGTTAAAAATACAAAATTTTGTACACATATCTGTCTGAAAGGTGTCCGTAGCATTTATTATATATATATATATATATATATATATATATATATATATATATATATATATATATATATTATGTGACAACATGTTTAACACAATATAAAATAAACATGTAAAATGTCTGCATTATTTACGATTAACTGGTTTTATTGACCGGAAAAAATAAAATTGAATAAGTGAACTGTTGGACTTTCTTTTTAAGGATAAGGGTTCAGAGTTTTTCAAGTTCAGCAGTTTATAACGTGATATAGTCACAAAACAGTCACTTATCACCTTAAAAAAAAGAATAGCTACCAAAATCGAAAAGAACACTATTGAAGAATTTCCTGTACAATTAATACGTTTAGGTGTCCGTTTCAGTTATGACAAGAAATGGTGTCTTTTGATTTAAACCGCAGACGATTATAGTAAATAATTTTTAAATTACACATTTTTGAAATTTGCATGAAGTTTTTTCTTCCTTTAACATATTTTGAATCTAAAACCTTTTTATGAACATTGTCATGGTTCATGTATATAATAAAATGTCCTGATAAAAAAAATCCCCTCTATAAGATACTACTAGTGTTATCCGTTTGCCCTAATTAATTGTTCATCAATAAATTTCGATGCCGTTAATTTGAAAGAAATATCTATTTTATAGATCCTAAAAATCTAGCAACATGTATTGCATTTATTAGCTAATTCACAAATCAATACTCTCAATTATTTTAATTAATATTAATGGCAAAAATAATCAATTAACACTTTTAATAGTGTTAATGCAAATGTTACTTTTAAGAATATTAAATAAATCTATCTACAAATCAATATTCTCATGTTCAATTAATATAAATGGCAAAATTAATCAATTAACTCTTTTAATAGTGTTAATGCAAATATTACTTTTTAAGATTTTCAAATAAATCTAATCAATAAATAAAATTACAATATTTAATATTTTTTCTATCAAAAATTCTATTCTATTATAATTTTTTCTATCAAAATTATTTCTTTCGTGAATTTTAGTACACCCTTTAAATAAAAAAAAAATTATACCCTATAGACATGTTACTGCAAATGTTAAAATATTTAAAATATATTATTTCAAATAATACAGAAAATATGTCTTCTAAATCCATTCAGAAATTTTAAGATCCATGCTATGCTCTTATAGTATATAGTAAAATAGATAAAAATTAATTTTTAATATTAATGTTAATTTCAGTTTTATATAGAAACTAATTTGCTTTAGAACAAATGTATTTTTTGTTCGTAGATTAAATTTAGCTCTATTTCTATGCAAAGTGTACATTTTTCTCAATTTATGTGAAGTATGTAGAGAAAAAAAATACTACAGAGAAAACTTACGAACAACATTCAAAATTATATTTTAATTTCACTGTTCAATTTTTTTTAATTGTTTATAACTTTTATTCTAAAAAGAACTGAATAAAAAGTAACAAAGTTTTATTGCTTAAGAAATAAGAAATCTACATGCTTATACATAAAAAATTATTTATCTAGTGGTATTTCCCGAATAAAAATATTGCACCTTTCTTTTTCTAAGCAAAAACTAGTTGGATGTGCCAATCCAAAACTTTCTTCTATCTTATACATCTTAATATTTCAAAACCTAGTTACACATGTTAATACTTCAATATTATTAGTTCAATACTATACCAACTTTGATTTTCATCTTAAATTTCTGCTCAAGTCAATTAAACGGACTAAAAACGAGTTAATCTATATCATGATATTTGTTAAAATTATTAATTTTTCCTTATTCTGTCGTTATCAGCTGTTTGCGAATAGCCGGCATAGCAGGAAGCGAGTTCCCGCCACTGCATGAGTCGCCGATGCACAATAGAACTACGAAAAATCAAGAAAAGTATACAAAAATCGCTAGCACGGCGCCCCTTTACCGCGCAATATTTCCAAATTCAAGGAGAACCTGTTGGCCAAAGCCAAAAACAAGCACAAACATTTTGGTTCAATTGTATGCATAATTTTATACGCTGTTCGATGGTACAATAATGAAAATGGCACAGAGATCGGAATTATAGCGCCCCCTTCTTTCGGAATTTTTTCAAGTTCAGGGAGGACTTGTTTGCCATAGCCAGAAACATGCACAAAAAATTTGGTTCAATTATATGGATAACTTCATACACTTTTCGATGGTACAATAATGAAAATGGTACAGACATCGCAATTATAGTGCCCCCTTCCGGCAGAATTTTTCCAAATTCAGGGAGGACCTTCGTGACATGACCAAAAATAAACACATAATATTTGGTTCAATTCTATGCGTAACTTCATACACTTTGCGGCGGTACAATATTCAAAATGGCACAAAAATTGTACAAAAATCGCTATTACAGCGCCCTCTACGAGCGATTTTTTTACAAATTAAGGAAGGACCTCCTTGCCATAGCCAAGAACTTAATTTTTTTTTTTTTGGTTCAATTCTATGCATAACTTCATACACTTTTCGATGGTGCAATATTCAAAATCGCACAAAAATCGCTATTACAGCGCCCCCTAACGGCGAATTTTTTGCAAATTCATGGAGGACCTGCTTGCCATATCCAAAAACTTAAAATAAAAATTTGGTTTAATTCTATGCATAACTTCATACACTTTTGGACGGTACAATATTCAAAATCGCACAAAAATCGCTATTACAGCGTCCCCTACCGGCGAATTTTCAAAGCTTTAAAAATTTTGTACTAAATTATTTTTTTTTCGTTGCTTTAAATAAAATTATTCCGTCCTAAAAAAAGAAAATGATGGAGATAAAAAGATCACATTATTCAACCAGTGCTTTAATTTGTATATATATAAATAGTAAAACGAGGAGAGTTCACGCAGTAGGAGAGATTGCGCACAAAGAAATTTGACGGGAATTAGTAGAGTGCGCGCAAAGCTTCTCCAGGTAGTTGTACAGCAGCATTAGCGCAGTGTCTACATGAATGTTCATATTGATTGTTCCAAGCGTTTTGGATAAAGCAGTGCTATTTTGTTTTGTTTTTCCAAAGTAAGTGCTTGAATTTTCATAACTGTTCGTCAGAATTGTTATAGAATATCAGTAATACAAAATATTTTGAACTTAAACGATTTCTTATAAACTACTAACCTGAACTAAGTTTGCGAACACCTACAATTCATTTTAGAAGTGGCCATATTTAAATAAAAGGCCGCGCAATCTCTCCTACTAAAATAGGAGAGTTTGCGCATCTGCTACTTAGGAGAGATGGCGCATTTCCCCATAAGTTTATGTGCTAGGAGAAATTACGCAGCTTATTGGTAAATTTGTATGAATTGCTAATTACGTGTAAAACATATGAATGAATCAATTTTGAAATAATTTCGGAAAAACACATAATTATCAAAACTAAATTTGGCAACAAATTAATTTGCAACAAAATACTTTTTCAGATAAAAATTTTATTAATAAATTGATAATACAGTTGTTATTAAATTAATTTTATGTAATTATTTTTGTTAATAAATTAATAATATATTTTTTAATAATTTAATTAAATATATATATATATATATATATTTAATTTATGAACAATTAATTTGCTAATAAATTAATTTTGTTAACTAATATAAATTTTCTAATACAATGTTTTGGAAAAGCTTTCACCCATTCCAAGTAGTGTAATGCCATCAAAATCAAAAGGAAACAGAGTGCAACTAATCTTGTTGATCCACAAAATATACATGAAAAAAGACTTAAGACGGATGCTGCTACAAAAAAAAAAAAAAAAACAGCTGAAAATAAGATGCTACTTCAAAAAGTGGGATAAAAAAACTCATGTAAAAAACCCGAAAGTCAATGAGGATGAGTACACTGAATGTCTGGAACTGTACTATGAGACAACTTCGACAACTGACTGGATTCAATGTATTGCTTGTTGCAGGTGATTGCACGAAAGATGCACAATTTACAATAATAAGTGCCTCGATTGTGGACGACGACAACTTCGGTTAGCAACCAAAATACAATGAAACTGTGGAAATGGAAATGGAGTAATTTTCAAGTTAAACATGTTATCAACTAGATTAATGTTATTTTGTAATCTTAGTAGGGCTTGCTTTTTCTGATATTTTAATCTATTTAAATTAAAAATTTTAACTGTTGTTAAAATTCTTTCTTTTATTTATTATTTAAACATTTGGTTGATATATTCACTCCTAATACAAAAATATTTACTCACAAAAAACTTTCAACAATGTCAATTAATTGTAATTATTATTGTTAACAATTTATTTGTAGTTATTATTAAGAACAATCTCTTATACTTATGTGCACAATCTCTCCAACCCATGTGCGCATTCTCTCCTACCCTGTATGGAGAGATTTCGCAAAATAGTTTTCTTAGTTTTATTACTGCTGTTCTATTAAATTACAGTATAACAACAAAATAACAATGGAAATGCATAAAAAAACAAATTAAGTCAAAATTATTCATGCAATGTTTAGCAAAATATTAATATTCAGATTAGATTTTTTATTATTATTCTTTTGAAATGTGCGCAGACTCTCCTCGCTTTACGTTATCAATAGAGTTCAAAATCCTTCCTTTATAATATTGTTTCTCATTTTCTCTGAGAAATGTTTAGATATTTGAGATTCACGATTAATTTATACACAATAATTGGGGAGTAAATCGTGTTCCAGAAAAATCCATACAATTAATCATTAAAGTTAATAATAATAATTAAAAAAAAGAATATAATTTCTCTGCGTTTTACCCGTTTTCTGTATAGCTCTACATTTACCAAAAGGAGATTACAGAAAATCTATCGATATCAAGGACTATACTTAGTGATTTTATTTTTCTTAAATCCTGACAAATGATGTTCTGTGTAATAGTTCCTTTCCTGAAATTGATTATATTGTTAGATTATGCAAAGATATGTGACATAATAAAAATCCTCAGCAATGCAACAGAACAAACTCAAGTGTTTAATTAATAAGCACAAGATAATCATATGAAAAAAGCAACGTATCACGATGATCGTGGAGAAACAGCAAGGTGATTATGGAGCTATCTTCTCGTGAAAGGAAGATTTAAATAAAATCAGCAAGAGAGATTGACTGTTTAATAATTTTATGTTATAAAGAAAGTTGGAAATCGGTTATATGCAAAATAAAGTATTTTTTCGGAATTCTAGGTGAATTAAAGGGACACAGGACCTTCAATCATTCAAAAAATCAGTTTTCGATTTTTTTATTCTGAATTTTTTTTTTTCAACAATATGAAAAAAAAAAACACAATTTAATGTCTGCAATATTTCTTAAATCCTAATAATTCATAGATGGTAAGTACAATTGAAAGTCCGTACATATTTGAGCGCACTGTTACTTTTAAACTATGTAAGCTACAGCTTTACAAAATTACCAGATATGCGTTTTATTATAGTCTACATGCTAAAATCAAAACAATTTACATATTTTGGTTATATATATTTTTTTAGTACTTGAAATACGTGAAAAATTTTTTGAAATTTTCCATTTTTTTCTTTTTTTTCTGCTAAAATTAAATTTTAGACAAAACCTTAAATATGTGATGAACAATTTTAAAATATACTATGCATTTTAATACATACTATGCATTAACAAAATTTCAAAACTTTCAAAATTTAGTACTAGAATATTTCTTTTCATTGCTTTAAATAAAATTATTCCCTCTTAAAAAAATATGATGGAGATAAAAGAAATCACATTATTCCGCCAGTGCTTTAATTCGTATACACACACACACACACACACACATATATATATATATATATATATATATATATATATATATATCAATAGAGTTCAAAATCCTTTCTTTATAATATTTTTTCTCATTTTCTCTAAGAAATGTTTAGATATTTTTGGTTCATGAATAATTTATAAAAGAATTGGGAAGTAAATTGCGTTCCAGAAAAAAGTAATGCGCATATAATTAATCTTTGAAGTTAATAATAAAAAAAACGGAATGTAATTTCTCTGCATTTTACCCGTTTTCTATATAGCTCTACATTTACAAAAAAGGAGATTACAGAAAATCTATCGATATCAAGTATTACATTTACTGATTTTATTTTTTTTTAATCCTGACAAATGCAGTTCTAAGTAATAGTGTCTTTTCTGAGATTGATTATATTGTTATATTAAAGATACTTGGCATAATATATATCCTCAACAATGCAACAGAACAAACTCAAGTGTTAATTAACAGGCACCTGATAATCATAAGAAAAGAACAACGTAACACGATGATCGTGGAGAAACTGGAAGGTGATTATGAAGCTATCTTCTCATGAAAGGAAGACTTAAATAAAAGCAGCAACAGAGGTTGACTGTTCGATAATTTTATGTTTGTAAGAAGGTTGAAAATTAGTTACATGACAAATAAAAAGTTTTTGCTGAACTGCAGGTGAATTTAAGGTGCACGGGACCTTGAAATTTTCCAAAAATTAGCTTTCGGTTTTTGTTTTATTCTGAATTTTTCTTAAATTTTTCAACAATATGCAAAAAAAAAAAAAAAAAAAAAAAAAAAAAAAAAAAAAAAAAATCAATGTGTGCAATATTTCTTGAGTCATAATAATTTATAGACGGTGAGTATAATTGAAAGTCCGTACACATTTGTGCGCACTGTTACTTTGAAACTATGTAAGCTACAGCTTTACAAAATTAAATAGATATGTGTTTTATTATGGTCAACATGCTAAAAACAAAACAATTTACATATTTTGGTTATATATTTTTTTGCACTTCAAGAACATGGAAAACGTTTTGAAAACTTTGATTTTTTTTGTGCTAAAATTAAATTTCAGACAAAACTTTTTGTTTATATTTTGGTTCAAATTTAGAATTAGGTGTATTATGTTTCCATTCTGTTGTAATTTTTTTTTCTATAAGCATAATTTAGTGTTTTATTACGCAGACCTAGAAGATTTTAATTCACGCATTAGTGAGAAGAATTTTTAAATTTAAAATTTAAATAATAATTTTATATATAGGGTAGGGGAGTACACTGTGAGACATGGTACACAGTGAGGCAGCAGCCATTTTGACATATAGATATAACTTTTTCTCCTAGCTGGAACACACACTGAATCACCTCATCTTATGCAACAGGTGGATGTAATTTCGGCACTTCAGTTACTCATCCGACATAATAGTAAATAATTCTTTATTTTATAATGGTTAAAGTTACATAAACGACCATTTTAGAGTTTATTTCCTTCAATATGACATATATTTACTTAACCAAACCTAGCTATATCTAATAATAAACTATTTCGACAAAACGACATAAACTTTTTAAAGCAATAAAATTGATGCAATAGATGTGGCATACATTTTGTTATAACGTAACAAAAGTACACAGTGAGACACACAGTTGTGGTACACAGTGAGACGTGCCTCATTGTGTATCTACTATGCGGTTCTGATGTAAAAAAAGTTATTTATTAATGAAATAAGGATTTTCTCTGTGTGTGTGGGTGGGGGAGGGGGACGTGCGACGGCTAGTGAAATAAACTAAACGTAAGAGGCTGAAAATTTGCATGAAAGTAGCCCAATGTCTGCCATTGTCCACTCGAGGCTCATATTTAATTAAAAAAAATCTAGAAATATTAATTAAAAGTCATAAACTACAGAAAATTATTGATAGAGTGTAAAAATGTATGATTTATGAAAATATATACATCGTTTCACTGTGTACCACTTGTGGTACACAATGAGACAATTTTCGACACTCTGTTACGCTGCTTCTATGCTTTTATAAATAACTTTTAAAAACTATTTATACATTAATGTGTAGCGTGTTTGTGTAGCTTTAAGATGTAGCAATTGTTTTTCAAAAGAATAAAAATCGTTGCCATTCGTTAAGTAATAATAATTTTCGTCTCACTGTGTACTACCCCCCCCTACATCACTTTTTCTGGATAATATAGTTAAGACTATATAATTTAGGCAGAGAGGAAAAAAAAGATTTAAGTTGCACATTATTTGTGTTTTGGAACGTTGAAAAAGGCGATGTTTTTGATTATTTTCACAAACTCAAAGGTCCTGTGCCCCTTTAAAGTATACATATCTACGAATATGTTATGTAATTTATATATATGAATTATCGTGGTCAAATCATCGTATTATTAATTCGAGTAAGTAATACATATTGTATAAAATTAGAAAATGCACTGAAGTATTTATTCGTTTTTATAATTCAAGCTAATCTTCAAATAATTATAAAATCAAATCCTACAGATATTAAAAATTTTATATTTTTGTTTTGAATTGTTGAAAATTTTCGTTAGAAACTATTGTTATCATTGAATGTATTTGTAGAATAAAACAAAGACGAACAATTTATTACTGAAAATGACACTTGTAAAGTATATTATTTTATTATATCTTGAAATAAACAATATAGAATAACGACAATTGAAGATTGGTAAGTTAAAAATTTGACAAAGTACAGTCGTGGAAAAAAATAAACACCCTCTACTAACTCCGCAGCAAATTATCGTAGAAGAAAGTTACTGATACCGAACGATTGGAAGTAAAGTCTACTTTTAAATGATGTACATAAAATTTGTTTAGGGGGCCATCTACATATTAAAACGAACCATAACTTCAATTTTTTCAATGACAATACCCAATTCTGACAGAATAAATGAACTCTACACCCTTCAATTAGCCTAAAAACAAATTTTTATGCAATTCGTATCACAAGTTTCCGAGAAATTAATAATTTAAAACGAGCGTATTTTAAGGGCTGTATCCAAATTGAAGTTGGGTACTCGATTGCTAATCGAGAGAGCCACCTTCTTGATCAAGGCACCTTAAGCAGTCAATGAAGCCTGTTAGATAACAAGGCGGCAGAACAAATTTCACAATATCTACTCACTTCTATCATAGACGGCCCCTTAAACCATCCGTTTTGCCGTTTTTTAAGCATAAATTGAAAACTATTTGGAAGAAAAATGTGAAATTTGGGGTTTTCATAAGCAGGACTTAATAAAGCTAAATCCATGAAAAAAATTGTAGGTTGCAATTCATAATTTTTTCGAATATTAATTTCATAATTCATAATTCATAACATAAAATTATAAAAATTGCAAAATCAGCGTATTTATGTTTGGGCACATTAATTTTATTGCTACACAAAAAATTAGCACATTAGGAGCATGATTTCAGGAGATATAAATAAAAGTATGAAAATGTAATTTAACATTAGAAGCACTAAATTTTGAATGCTTATAATTCAAAAACTTATCATTCAAATGACTTGAAATTTGGTGTCTAGGCACAGTTTGATTCGAAGATTTGAAATATATCGTTAAAATTGGGTATTGACTTTGAAAAAAATGAGGTTTGGGTTCGTTTTATTATGTAGATGACCCCCTAAGCAAATTTTATATACATCATTTAAAAGTAGACTTTATTTTAAATCGGTCGGTTCTAGTAACTTCTGTCTACGATAATTTGTTGAAGAGTTAGTAGGGGGTGTTTACTTTTTTTTTTCACGACTGTACATCAAAAAATATTTAAAATAGCGGCATGAGTACAGTGAGACATACGATAATGGTTCAATAATTATTGTTCCGTGTGT
Source organism: Maratus speciosus (assembly GCA_963932465.1). Classification (NCBI taxonomy): domain Eukaryota; kingdom Metazoa; phylum Arthropoda; class Arachnida; order Araneae; family Salticidae; genus Maratus; species Maratus speciosus. The sequence goes on from OZ010789.1 coordinate 231,140,421, forward strand.
GTATAAAATATTTGTACTGCGATGGTTGATGTGGAATATTAAAGTCTAATGTCTTAGATTCCTATATGTATAATTTCAGAACTGCAGCTTCTATATTAACATATTTTTTTTTCGTTTTCGATGTTAGGCCTCGTACATAGCTTGAAAGGAAGACTTGGGTGTGAAAGTGAATGAGACGTGGCTATTGTCGTTTGGACTCGGGATCATAGTGATGTAGCAACGGTTCTTCTGCTGTCACAAATGTATCACAGGACTGCTTCAGGTCTGACCTCATAAGCTCCAAACCAGCCTCCTCCCCCCAGCCAGCTACGGTTCTGATATTGAGCATATATAGGCGTCTAAGACATTAGATTTCAATATTCACATCAACCATCGCAGTCTACAAATATTTTATATACACTCGGGACAGTAATTATTGAACCCCCCTCGACACTGGTTGACACGCAGAATAACTCTTCAGGTAAAATTGGGAATTTAAAAAATATTTACAAAACTTTAACTTTTACATAGATAGGTTATTTATCTAAATCGAAGCATATATATTAACAAATAAATACACATCCAGCACATTTTCCTAATGTTTAACATAAATATCATGGAATTTTATTCTTTCTTTAGAAGTATTTAAACGAAAAATAACGAACTAAATAAAAGCTACTGGATCTTATCTAGTAGTCTATGGAATTTTTACGAAAAAAAAAAAAAAAAAAAACCTCTTTAAGCTAGAACATACTTATGAATCATAGCCTTTTTTCTAAAATTTCGAACAATGTAAAGTACTATTTATTTTAATCTTTTCTAAAGTAATATTTTCTTTGTTTAATGAAAAATCGTTGATCTTTTATTTTAAAATTTAAATACAATGACAATATATTCTGTTAGCAAATGTTTTGGAATAATTAAATAAAGTGTACAGAGATTTCTTTGGAAATGAATAGTTTAATTAAAATATCATTTATTTTTCTTTTGTTAAAACATATTGTAATAAATATAATACTTTTCGGGATTTCTTTTTAGAAAATGGAAAATTCTAAAAATTTCCAATTATGCAGAATTAAAAACTTTTAAAATAGATTTTTTCCCTCTTTTTCGTTGTATTGTTAACAGAAATTTAAATGATATTTTTCTTCATTTAAAAGCAATGTAATTGTATTAGTAATATACATGTGTTAGAATTTTATAGGTAATTTTTTAAGGATCTATCGTATCGGCCAGTTGATTCGATTTTATGCACATATTAGATTAATCATATACTTTATTTATTTTAAGTAATTTTTGTAAAATGTATGTTATTTAATATTTGGAGATATATATTCTAAACTTTAAAAAAAATAATCAGAATAAAAAAAGGAAACTTTTACTCAGACGCAGTTGCATAGTGATTTCAAGATTATTATACTTTTTTAAAACAAAAAAGTTGTAGACTAGATTAAAAAATAAACAACTTATTTTTATAAAACTGCGAGTTTTATACAAATATAAAAAATGTTTTTGAAAAGTAAAGATATACCTCAAACAGTAGAAAAAATAGTTTTAATGAGCGTTAGTCTTCCCTCGTATGGTGAGTCTGTTTCCTATAGCACATGTTTAAATTAGCTGAGTCAATTCAGAACGCAGTAGATGTAAGTATGTTCCGTTAAACGTTTTCTTCTTGAGAAAGGTGAGCGTTCAGCGGGCATTCAAAAAGAATTTTTTTCCTGTCTAAGGGAACATTATGAATCGACAGAACGTAAGGAATGGTGTAATGATTTCTCTGCAAGTAGGATCAATCTTCTAACCTCTTCGGTACCTGGGTCCCCAAATGGGGATCTCTGTTCTTTTCCTTATAAAAACTAAAATGTCCGATTTTTTTACATTTTCACATCACTTCTTAATAGCTGAATGTTTCATTTTGTTTTCAAAGTAAACGAATAAATGGCAGCATCCACGCTGAATCCCAAATAAAATGAATTTTATTTTGATCTGAGTTTGCGAAATGCCTAAAAATGCCCAAAAGACAGCATGACCAAGAAAGTGAGAAATTTTCATATTTAACTTAAATCTTTTTCAATAAAATATTTTGAGGATTTGTTGATTATTTACTTGTTTAAAGCTCTTAAATTTGTGATTGTGTTAAATTAGTTAATGGTTATTAAATTGATGTCTTAAGGGAGTTTGTAGTTTTATATTTATATTTTTTAAGCTAATTTACTAAGCGCCTAAAGGATCAATTTAAGAAAATATTTTTTTTTTTTCGTCATTTACAATCTCATTTTGTTTGGAAAACCAATGAATAAGCATTTGTATTATTATTTTAACTTTGGAACTGAAGAGGCTAAAGAACCCAGAACATATAGACCATTTGTGATATCTGACTTTGCACTGAAGGATTTCCTCTTATTCTTTTACTTGAAGAAATACCTTGCAGAGATGACGAGATCAAAATCGAAGTTGAATTGTGGTTTCGACTACAGGCGGAAAGCTTCTGTGACTCTACGATACAAAAGCTTGTAGCCAGACTTTGAAAATTTCTGGACAATGACTTTAACTATGTTGAAATATAAGTCATATAACATTTAGTAACTTGCAAAGGAAATTTTATCAGTTTAATTTTCTTTCGAAGAATAGGCGGCATTGTACAATTACTTTTTGAAAACCCCTCGCATAATATGTATTATGCGACTCTCTTACTTAAAATGTGTCTTAAAAAATTAAATTAGCCAAAAAAAGCACAAAACCAAAATACGTTTTCAATAATGTGCAATTCTTGGAATTCTTGGTCATTAACAGAAGAAGCAGAAATTATAATTATTAAACTGAGAATAACGTTTAATTTTATTTCAAAATTGAAAGAAATCTTATAGCAATTTATGCATTTAAATATACATTTTGTTTCAGTACATAAAAGAAATCTGATTAAATAAAAATATTTCATGTACATAGAATAACACGGATTTCATGTCATTTCTATGAATAATTCTTTAGTTATTAACTATGTTATAAACCGCTAATTTTTGCGGTTCTTTCAAAATTTAAAACAGATACATATATCAAGAATCCGTGATAAAAGACAATATGTTATATATATAGTAAGCATACAAATTTTTATAATATAATAAAGTGCTTTATTGAAATGGCATAAAGAATTTCTTATCGAAAAAAGAACAAGATAAGCGAAAAATACTAATTATATTTTAAAATTTAGGTATTAATACAGGTCTACAATGAAAAAACAATTTTAATAATTCCAGCTGTTCATAATGTAAATCTTGGTGCTGAACTTAAAACTCACAAGCAAAATTATGTATGACTTAAAGGTTTTGACTTAAATGTTTAATAAAGTTAAATGTATGAAGTGTTACACTTTCCTATAAATATATATATATATATATTTCTCCTATTTTAGAGTTAAACGCGAGTTCATGAGGATAGAGGAGGGGCATTTTCAAGGGTAGGATTCGATATTGAAGTCCAAATGTAAATATAAGAGTTTATATTGGCATTTCAATTGGTATGGAAGGGATTTAACTACCACACTGTTTTGCTCCTATGATGTTAGTGTAAATAAGAATAGCGAGAAATATACGGATAAAAAATATGGACAGAAGATTTTGTACGTTATGGAAAAATATTAAGTCGTTTGGAGTAAGAAAGATTACAATACTAGAAAAAAGGAATTCTTTTTTTTTCAGAATTTAGTGTCGCCCCCGATGAAAAAAGAATATGTATATAAATATAGATAATACCAAATATATTTCAGTTTTAAGACTTAAACCACACGCTTTTATTGTACATAAAACGACGTCATTCGTATCCCTTGATGAATTCCTCATTTACGTTCCAGTCCTAAACAACATCTACAATAAAATATTCATATGACGTCACTATAGCTGAATAATACACAAATAAAAAAAAAAAAAAAAAAAACAGATGTCGTCACTCAAGAAACTCGGCAAAAAAATCTACTATCTAATGATTTATATGTCTTCATTTGTTTGTAATATAAATAATTAAATTAAATGTAGTTTATAACAGCTCCGTGTTTTATCAGAAATCATTCTTTTACATTTTTTTCAAAATATCAATTATTTTAATTACATTTTTTTTATCAGTAGTTAAGGAAAAATGGAAACAAACAGACATAACTACTTTTTCAACTATTTTTTCATTACTTTTTATTACTTTCTACAGAAATGGTGTACTTGAGTTGCCAAAATTAAACCAAGTGATGCTAAAAACTACAAAAAATTGATATCTCAAAAATAAATAGAAATGCAGTTTTCAAACATATTGATTAAAAAGTACTTTTTTCCCAATCCGATGGTATAAAAATTGAAAATATGCCATGCTTAGAAATTTACAAAATTGCAGTAGAGTATTTAACAGGACAATGATACATCTGCTTTGTTTTGCGGCTAGCTTATACAACGGAACGTTATTTTTTGGAGACGGCAGTTTAATAGTTGGGAGAAAGAAATAGCATACCGAGGGTTAATGTAACAATTAGTAAAAATGCTAACAAAATTTCTCTAAACAAACAGTTAGAAAGTACGGGGATTTTCTTTGTATGGTACTTGGAGTTTCAGGGATTAGTTGATTAAAAAAGCAGAATACAATAGCGCTTGTTATTGGACAACAAATTGTTAAATTAGGATAATGTATGTACAGTTGGACCCGGTTAAGTCGCTCACAGTTAATACGTGATCCCGCTGAATACGTGGATTTTCTCCGGTCTCTTGAACATAAGGCTAATGCCAAATTATCATGTTTATTACGCGAACGGTTATTACGCGACCCCGCTTGATACGATGTAGATTTTCCTTGCTTTGACGCAAAAAATCACGCTTAAGATGCGAACTCATAGACAAAGATGTGACACCCTTCACTTTTCAATAGGTTGTCAATTTGCAGATTTTTTTTTTACATAATAAACAACTGTTTCCGAAAGTAATTATTCTTTAATTGATAACACATTAAGGCGAACATTACTAGTTGGAAATAATGGTAGATATTTGAATAATAAGGTAAGAAAACAGTTGCAACTCTTATTTGAGCCCGATTAGTAATATTCTTTGTCTCAACATTTGTGTATGTTTTTACTGTAGTATATAGAGATAGCCGAATTCAGGGAATCAGATTACATCATAAAAATTATGATTACAGATGATAATGCCTGTTGTGTTAGTGAGGTTTGCTATGTACGTTATATCACTACTATCTTTTATAATGCATGTTATACAGGCAAAAAACATAAAACTCGTGAATATTAAACAAATATGACTTCGGTTGTATAATTTTTGTATGTTTTCTATGTTTTGACTACTTTTTGCTATGCTAATAATATTTCTTACCAAAAGATGAATAAGGATAGATTTTTGCTATTATATGAAAAATGAAGAACAGATTATAATGTTACTCATTATCACAAGTAATAAATATGATTGTATTAACTGTATTGCACTGCAAAGATTTGATGTTTTTTTTTTTTTTTTTTGTATTAAAAAAAAATTACGATACCTGGAAAATTATTTATTTGTGCTCGTGACGTATTAACCGGCGATAAAGCAATGTTTGAATACATATTTTTCTGCAATTACTATTTCAGTCGATACTATACAATAAAGCAACAAGTTAAGTTGAATACGGTTAAATTTTAATTTAAATGTACGTACAAAATACAAATTCCCACCCTAAATATATAAAGAAAAGCTCTAAAGTTCGTTTTGACGATTAGTTGCGTGAATAAACCCAGTTTCTTCAACATTATATCAATCCCGTTTAATATGCGATCCCGCTTAATACGCAACTTTTGTCCAGTACCTTGAAACGCATCTTAACCGGGATCGACTGTATTACTGCACACAATACATTCAAAGAGCTGTTTTCAGTTTTAAAAAAAGTAATGAGTAAATCTCTGGTTAATATTCTGAAGTTAGGAAAACTTGGCCATATACAGAATGTCCCAGTTTCAATAGTATATTATAACAGTTTAATTTAGATTACTCACAACAAATTATGCATCGAATTGAAGGTAAACTAATCTAGTTCTTCTTACAAATGTTCAATATGTGCACCTTTACGGCACTTTTACACTGCACTCATCTAACCTAAAGTCCGATTCTTCCCACACTTCGGTTAACAAGCCCAGAATAAAGGGAGCAATGTCCTTTTCAATTCCGTGTTTCGACTCTGGCAAATCATTAGGTAGCATCGGAACGTAGACACAATTTTTTATGAAGCATCCAAGAAAAAAATGGCATGGCTCTGACGGCTTTTTAATCATCAGACCAGCAATAACGCTTTGCGCTCAGGAGTTGCCATTTTGTGTATCTAACACACCAAGCGAGTAAATAACAAAGCAGTACTCCCACATGCGCTTACCTAAAACTGTTTGAGTTATTCTGTATTTGCGACCTTCAACCAACACTACAACGCTTGCTGTTGATACTATTAAAATGTATAACTGGACATTGTTTTATGGGCAGCCTGTATTAAATTGATGTAAAAAATGCTAGAACAAAGCAGTATCAAAAATTCTATTCGAAAAATAATTTATACGAAATATGTAAAATATATTCCTAGTGAGTTATTAACAATAACTTAAATAATTAAGACACTACTTTCGTGCAGAATCTACACACGTTATCGTGTAGTGCCTTCCACTAACAGCTCAAACTAGTAGTTCATTCATAAATTCAGGGTGCTATATGCAGTGGTCAGATCAGCAAGATCGATATATGTGCCCTTATTAATATCTGAGTTAAATAAAACTTTAGAATGTTGCATGTTGCATTTTCATAATTGTATGTCTAAGAAACTCTTGATAAATGTTGCCTATATTTCAAATTTTTCACCTGGCATGATTAACCTATAACGACATTAAATTTTTTCATATTTCTTTATAGAATATTGTTTATCTTAAACTGATATTCATCGGAAATAAATGTACGGCTGCAAAAAATATTCAATTGTGAATTCTAAATTGAAAATAATCCTAATTTATTTATACACTTGTGACCCATATTACAAACGACTACACTTTCACTTGTTTTCCTAAAAGTACAACATACATTAAGCTGTAATCCTTAAAATTTGTCCTTAATAATAAAATTTGCAATGTTTAAAATTTGTCATTATACTGTATTTATGTAAATCTAGAACCTAAGGCTTTAACGATTAGAGACTTAATACTTGTATGTTCTACTTACTTTAACGAAAAAGTCGATTGCGTTAGCCTACATGAAACGGCTCGAACAAATCTTTATTTCGCATATGTTAAGGAAGAGAAAAACTACTTTTAGTTCATGTATGAAACCAAAGATATATAAATTATTTTGTGATTTATCATTTCCGAAAACTTCAGAATCCTTAAAATATACAGAAACTGTTGATATTATGCTGAAACATTTTAAGTCCCTATCCCAGCAAATTTTGTTAGCGGATAAAATTCCGTAAATGTTTTCAAACTCAAAACAAATATATTCAATATTTTTCAGCTAGATTAAAAAAAATGACGATCTTTTTAGCTTTTTCCGGTGTTGCTTAATAATGAAAATTTTCTTGGATAGATTCTGTGAGGAATAAAAAATGAAAATATTCAAAACTAATTACTCGCCCAAGTAGATGATTTAAGTTTTGAGAAAGTTGTTGAAAAAGCTGTTGCTTTACATAATGACTAAAATAAAATTTTAGAACGGAAACATAAAAAATAGAATATAAATGAAATTACATGTATTAAAATTGTACAAAGTAAGAAATTTCAAAATTGTTCTCAAAAACAGTCATCCTAATCATGCACATTATAGAGTAAATAAAGGTATATTGAAATATTATATATGTAAATTGAAATGTTATAGATATGGAAATATACACATACCATTTATCTAATGTTGTAGATATATTAATTTAATCTGCAAAATATGTAACAAACGATGGTACTTAATTAAAGATTGTAAAACTAAGAATTTTCAAAAGCAATTTAAATTAATAAATTTATTGAATACAGTAGAATTGTTATCTGTAAATTATGATAAAAAATAAACTTCCATAAAATTGTCTGATTTAATAGAAAATGAGCAAGAGTTATGATGAAGTTAGATGCTGGATCGAGAATTTTTAGAGTACCTTTAAAATGTTTTCGTAGAATTTTTTTTAATTACCAAATTTTTCGGCCAGATGTTCAGTTAAAAACTACGAATAATCAAATATTTAAACGTGTTGGTTATGTAAAAATGGTGTTTATGAAACGTTTATGGAAAATGTTATTTAATAAATTAAAACTAAAAATGTAAAATTGCATTTGATAAAAGAAGATAATTTTCAATTATTGTTTGGTATAGATTGAACTTGATATTTTCCCCCATAATTTGAAATCTGTCTATGTAAAGGAAATTGCAAATACTTCTGATAAATTACAAGCATGCTTACATGCATTTTGTGAGTACTTTATTAATACGATTGAAGAAATAAAACGTTTGAACGCAGAACTTTAAATTGAAAAGGATGCCACAACCATATTTTGCAAAGCTAAAATTACAAAGAATGTATGAAGTGCAGCTGTTAATGAAGAATTACAAAGATAACAAGATGAAGGTATTATTAAACAAGTTACTAATAGCAAGTGGTGTACAATGCATCCAGCGGTTAAGCCTAATGTGAAAATTCGTTTACGTGACGATATTAAAGTAACTTTAGATAAGTTTCTGAAAGTTGAAAATATCTTTTACCTAGGATAGAAGATATGTTGGCTACATTAGGTGGTGGATTGCATTTTATAAAATCATTATATAAAGATCTTCTATACTTAGTTACGTAAGTTCGTACAGAACCGATCTAAAATTGAGCATTTTTTAAATCATTTGCTCTAAAAGATTATGAAATGTATATGGTTTTCTGTGTGCGAATAAGCATTTAAAAGTATAAAAAAATAAATCACATCTAAAAGAGTTCTTACTCATTTTAATCCTAAATAATCGGTAATTTTAACAACAGATGCTTCTCTTTATGGTATCTCCGCAGTTCGTTCTCGTGTGATGCGAGATAATATTAAAGGCCTATCAGTTTCGTGCCCAAAACTATAACTGATGCAGAGAAAATTATAGTTAAGTGCATAAAGATTCACTATCTATTATTTTTGATGGGAAGAAACTTTTTCAATATTTGTATGAGAATAGATTTAATTTATTTACAGACAGTAAACCTCTTATGTCTACTTTTTCTCATGCTAAAAGTATTATCAACTATTAGAATACAAAGACATGCAATATATTTACAAACATTTCAATATGATATCCTTTATCAGTAAACCACATAACATGGAAACTTTGATGCTGTTTCACGTCTTCCATTGCGTAGTGAAGATTTATCTCCACATTTAAATTCAAGTAATCTGATTCATGAATTTTATTTCGAATTTCTTCAAATTAATAAACTTTCTATCTAGCATTAACTTCCAAAACTATTGCTTTAGCTACAAAATCTGATCTCTTATAACGTCAATTTTTTCATCACCTCATTTCTGGTTCTGAAATTCTTAAAAATTTACTTTTTGGTGGTAAACAAGAAGAATTCACTCTTCAACACGGTTGTATTTGAAAAGGATGTAGGGTAGTTATCCCTGAAATTCATAAAAACCAAATCTTAAAAGAATTACACTTTGGTCATTTTGGTATAGTTAAAATGAAGTCCCAAGCCCGTAGTCTTGTATGATGGCCAGGTATAGACCAAGATATTGAAGATCTTGCACGAAATTGTACTACTTGTATAAATTTGAAAAATAATCCTCCCAAAGTTGATACACATCATTGGGAATGGCCTACAGCTCCATGGAAAAGAATTCATATTGATTGTTTTGGTTCTGTTTTGGGAAAAATGCTTCTTTTAGTGGTTGATGCCCATAGCAAATGGCCAGAAGTTTTTATTGTTCCTAGTACAAGTTCAGAAAATACCATTACTTGTCTCTCTTCACTTTTTGCACGATACGGTTTTCCAATTTCTTTAGTATCAGATAACGCTAAACAGTTTACATCTGAAGAATTTGATACATTTTTGAGAAATCATGGTGTAAAACATAAGTTCAGTGCTCCATACCATCCAGCTACAAATGGACAGGCGGAGAGACATGTGCAAATTCTTAAACGTGGATTAAAAGCCTTAGCTTCCGATCCTGGTACTTTACAAATGAAATTAAATGGCTTCCTTTTGCAATATAGGAAGATGCCTCATGTTACAACGGGCGAGAGTCCTGCATTTCTTTTTCTAAAACGTCATATAAGGACAAAAATAGATTTGATAGTGCCAAATGTTACAAATTTCGTTCACGATAAACAAGATGCGAAAAAGTCCAAAGTTAAAATAAATTCGCAGTAAACATGAAGAATATACTCTTCAAAAATGTTATGTTTTAAAAAGATTTTCGTCAGCATAGTATATCAATTTATTGTGTCATCATACTTGTATGTTAGAAAATAATATATTATGCACACTTTGGGCTTTTTTATACAGGGTGTCCGGTCTCAACGGTGTCCAATGGCTAATTCCTAAACCGTTAGTCATAGACATATAGTTCCAATTAGAATAATGCTTTAAATCAGGTAAAGAAATATTTTAAAAGCTATTTGGGTCAATACAAACATTTCTTAAAAAGTTACGAAATTTAAATTTTTATACGGTCCCCCGGTCCTATAAGTTATATTTAGTAAAATTTTCCTATTACACTGACAAAATGACAAAAAAAGTCCCATTCATTGAACACTAAAATTGAGCGAGTTATAAAACTTTAAAAATGCATGACTTATGCCACTTTTCTGCTCTGAAAACAAATGAGTTCGGCTTGGCTTTGAGGGGTCACATATCAAGTGCTTAAAGTATTCGAAGATCTTACTTCATGTGTATTTGCGCTTTGAAAAAAATCGTACAAGTATTACGATTAAGTTAACATTTATTAAGTTTCAGATTGGTTAAAACAACATATGTTTTATTTTGTCAGGATTTGAGACTGTTTCTTTTATGATTTCTTTTAACAAAAATTATGTTATTTTTATAAGTTTTTATGTTACTTCAACGATCGTATGCATGTTTTTCCAGTTCAAAATTTGTACCTGAACTTTAACTGACTTTTAAATATCCGATCGAGATTACATTTTACATACTGGCGCAAATCCAATAGCAATCTAATATTATTATGATTTTCGGTGGTTACAATTTATACTTATTTTACAGTATAACACAAAGAATTTCGGATAGATTACCGCCAAGAAGTTTAAGAAAAAGTTTTAGATTAGATAATACAAGACTGCGATTGTCGGTTTTTTAACTTTTATATATTTTTTAGCACTGAATCCGAAAATTACATTAATTTTTAACCATCATTTCAGGATATTTCGCAAATCATAAATTATAAAAATTAAAGAATAACAAAAATCGGATACTATAAAGTAGAGGAGATGGTTGTGTTTTTTAACTTTTGATAATTGATTTTTACGTACTTTTTATCACTGAATCTGAAAATGACCTTTATTTTTAACCATCACGTTACAATTTTTTTGCAAGTCGTAAATGTGTAAGTTAAAATATAGCGAAAATCTCTTACTATAAAACATATGTAAAACATTTTTTTTGTTTTATTTTATTTTATTCAATAATTTATTCGATATTTTTGCTTATACTGGGATACTTACAGCTAAATAGCTGAGTGGTCCGATGAGATGAGGGAGGATACTCAATTTTAACTTTGAACTTTTTAACTTTGAAATTTGCGAAAAATTCTGTTGTGAGGGTTAAAAATGAAGGTCAATTTCAGATTCAGCGGTACACAATACATAAGAATCAATTATCAAAAGCTAAAAAACATGACATAACCGAACTTTTGCAGGCTAGTGTAATCTAATAATATTTTAAAATACGTATCATTTTGTAAAGAATTGAGGCTGTTAATTTAGCATCATTTTATTTAACAAAAATTCTGTTTTTTCTTTCTTCTTAAATGTTTATTACAAATTGTATATTTTGCATTAATATATCATTATAATTAAAGATTTCAAATTTATATTGCAATGTTAATTTTACTATCGAACATTTTTTAATATATCTGGCGAAATTATATTTCGACTAAATTTGTGAATGACCCCCAATTTGCAGCAAAAAATATGCTCCAACTTTAAACAGCTATTACTCGGTCAATTTTAATCGTAGAATAGCGGGACTTTTTGTGTATTGCTTGTTAGTGTAAAAGGAAAATTTTACTAAATATAACTTATAGGACCGGGGGACCGTATAAAAATTTAAATTTCGTAATTTTAAAAAAAAATGTTTTTATTGACCCAAATCGCTTTTAAAATATGTGTTTACCTGATTTTAAACATTTTTGTAATTGGAACTATATGTCTATGACTAACGGTTTAGGAATTAGCCATTGGACACCGTTGAGACCGGACACCCTGTATAATAAAAATAAAGTCGTTAATTTGTAGTCTATCGCGAAATTTCCCTATGTGTGTAAATGTGAAAAATAATCCTTTTAAGATAGATACACATAATTGGAAATGACATACAGCTCCATGGCTAAAAGTTCATGTTGACTATTTTGGTCCTGTTATGCGAAAGTGCTTTTTTTATTGATTGCTACCCATAGCAAAAGGCCAGAATTTTTTATTGTTCCTAGTACAACTAAAGAAAATACAATTATTTGCCTCTCTTCACTTTTTGGCAGCTACGGGTGTACTATATCTTTAATATCAGATAATGCTCCTCAATTTCAAAATTTAAACAAATCTCTGCGAAATTTAAAACATTCTTAAATAATCATGGTGTAAAATATATTTTGTGTGCTCTATACCATCCAGCTAGAAGTGGAGTGGCTGAGAGTTATGAGCAAATTCTCAAACGTGTATTAAAAGCCTATAAGAACAAAAATAGATTTGATAGTTCAAAGTATTACAAATTTTGTCTATGATAAACAAAATGGCAGAAAGTCCAAGTCTAAAGTAAAAGAATTTCATGTTAACCAAAATGTGGCTGTAAGAATTCATGTGGGAAATTTGTCGCATTACATCAGAACATGACAACTCACATTATAAAATTCAAGTTGGTTTAAATATTTGGGAAATACATCTTTATCAAATAACTAACTTAGGATTGAAGATTTTTTTAGATAATGATACAAATTTCGAAGAATGTGATACAGTGAATTTCAGAAGTGAATATGCATTTGCGAAACATTGTGATTCTCAACATATACAGATTACTATCACAGATCTTCAACAGATAATACTCATCTGATTCATCAAATGCTCCAATTCCTACAACAGAGGACTCTTTTAACCCAAATACTCCAATTCCTGAACCGCCCCACCAGTTGCCAAGAGGTTCTGCTCTCGAAGCTGGTAGATTGGACGTGCTGGATTCGTAACCAATCACTCTCGTAGACCTTATCGTTCAGAGTTTTTGTGGTTTCCTTTTAACCTTGGATTTCTATGTATGAATACGGATTAGGTTCCCTTGTAAAGACACCCACGAAATGTACTCTCCCTCGTGCCTACAGTCCTTGAGTAGATAACGACCGTCAAAAATCAACCAAACTCAACACAATGCCTGAACCAGCTAACTCATGTTGGATACCATATGATTCAAAACCACTGTTCCCAATAGTTCCATTGTTGATTATATAATTCAAATTGCAGGTTCAAATTAATGTTGCTGAATCTGTAAAACTTAATTCTTCTTTTTCTCCACAGGTGCCTAGAAGAAATAACAGGATCAGAAGAGCTCCTACATGCCTGCATTTTTAAGCAGGGAAGATGTGTTATGTTTTTACTTTGGTAAAATGCCTGTAAATGGCAGCACCACTGGTAATGTTCTAAAATTACTCTTGTACGGAACTAATTCTTATGTTCTAAAAAGTCTCTAGTGAATGAAAACGTTTCGCGTTTGTTAAGTGATGGAATACTTTTTTTAAATGTGCTTTTTTAGTTGTTCTGCCTTGCACATCTGTTGTTATTTGTATCATTAAATAGTAAAAATCAAATAAAAACATTCTGATTTTGTTCCTATTCCATAAACGTAAAACAAAATACAGTTAAATTATTTTTTAATGAAATGAAATGCCTGTTGTGATTTTTTACAGAAAGCCTCATAAAACTGATGTTTGAAACATTTTCATTAAGATTTTCAAATGAAGTATAATTTTTCATTTTTTAATTTAAACAAAAGTCAAGATAATAATATATTACTCCCAGAAACAAATTCCCGTCTTACTTTTAAAATTGCCTTTTTATCTAATGTTTAATGAATAAGGTTCTGTATATCATTGGATAAAACAGCATTAGTTTTCAAAATAAATTGTTCTGAGAATTCGAATGTAACGTTCGTGTAATTTAAAATCCTAAAAGTAAAAAAAAAAAAAAGTACGTATTTCCTGAAAAAAAAATGGAAAGATTGTAAAATTAATGTGGAGAATTTTTTGAGATGTTAGGTTAAGAATGTTTTAATAATAGTTTAAGATGTTGTCACTTTGAATGGATGCAAATTCAGATTTTTTCTTTTCAAATCAAGAGATGAAAATGAAATACAGATACACATTTTGTCACTCAGTTTCATTATTTAATTTTTTAATACAATTAAAAAAGATAATTATGATTTTTTCTTCATATAAAAAATGGTGCAATGTAATTAAGAAAAAATACATTTAATAATATATAGAAATGGACACATTTTTTTCTGAACGCATAAATATGTTAACTTATTGATTTTTTATCTGTGCTCTTAGTGTAATTCTAAGCATGTAATAAGGTTTTCGTTCTTATAATCACATTTTAAAAAGCTTATTATAGAATTATGTTTTAAAAATAATAATTAAAAAAATAACGATTATTTAATTTTAATCTTTTGTAGCTTATTGAAGGCTATGCTACATGAGAACCATTTCATTTTCAATGGATTTTTTAGATATATAACATTGATAATACTAAAAGAAATATAACTATAATACTTAACTATAAAAATAAACTATAATACTAAAAGAAAGCTGATTGATTTTACCTAAAGTAAATAGCTATAATTGTTGCTAGAATTTGAAAGTAATGAATATTATTTCTATGTAAAATATTAGTAAATTCATTACTTTCATTAACCAAAAGTATCAGGTATAATGTTTTAGCAATATTTTGAATCTTTAGAATTTTTGAAATAGAGCAAAGTATGTCCTATATAGGAAAATGTAAAAGTATTATGGATTTCATGTTTTTTTTTTTTAAGTTTGGTTTAATTAAAACATCAATACAAGGTGGTGTAAAATGCGGTTTGCACATTTGTTATTAGTGTATTTATATCTACTCTGTACCGAATATTTCAAAAAAATAATTGTATACGAGATTTACCGTTTTTATCCTTACAAAAAGCAGAAAAAAGGCTTAAAGATGCTCAAATTATACAAAATCATGTATTGCAAATCCCACAAACCATTCCATCACATGTGTCACTCAAACGAACTAAAATGAACTAAACTGATCGAACTAAAGCAGAGATTTTATTTGGAGAATTGAAGCTAAGCGAATGGAAGAAACGAAACCTGAGGAAAAAAATACAGTTGGCTGTGGTTTTTGTAAAAAGTAGAAACCCAAGAGACATCTAAGTTGTTAATTACTTTGGCAATAAGAAAGAAGACATATTTTATTTTTTATTGTTATAGGCTAAACAGTAATAAAAGAGGTTTTTATATCGCCTTTGTATGTAATACTGAGTGTTCAGTAAATAAACATTAAAATTAAATTAAATTCGTGTTCGATATATTCATCGGCCGTCACAAGTTTAATATTGAAAATATTGTGGAATAAAATAAGCTGTTAATGAACCGTATCCTAGAAAGCATACATCTTTTAATGGGCGTAGAAATATTGGTTTAAGAAGTACTTAATAAAAGCCTATTTTGAAAAAAAATATATATCTTACGCTTGTAATTTTATTTTAAATTCTATGTTCTACTCTAAGACTATTTAAATCTAACTCTTCAGAATGGCATATGGAATAAAAATCGATTTCCTAGATATGTACAACAACTATTATTCAAAATAGAGGATCTATCAGTAATTTAATTGCATGTGTTCCAATAGCATTGCCTTTTAAGTAGAACGGAAAATGTTTTAAAATATTAATCTGAATAGACAACTTATTTATCAAATTATTTATAAAATTGGCAGAAAGTACGCTCGCAAAGTACTATCGAATCAATGTATAAAAACTTATTACACCTATACAACAAATTTCATTATATTAACTACGTCGGAACTTAAGATGGCAAATGCAGTTTTGAAATCACATGTACACTAGCTTCTATATATGCGGTCGTAAAAAAAAGAACTCCGCATATCAACTCTGCAGAAAATATTCGTATAAAAATAGTGACTGGTACCAGTCAAATAGTACTCATAAGAATGCTTGCTAGAAAATTCTTTACATATTTGTTTCATAGGAAATCTATAACTTGAAGAAATTCACATATCTTCCTAATAACACTGCCTTTCAAGTAGAACGGTAAATGCTGAAAAATATTAACAAGAATAAACAAAGTGAAATCATTTAACAAAATCGGTGGAAATTACTCTCGCAAAGTACTATCTAACTAAAGAATAAAAACATATTACAATTATTCAAAAAATGTCATTATATTAACTACGTCGAAACTTAAGATGGCAAATGCAGTTTCGAAATCACATGCACACTAGCTGCTAAATACGCAATCGTGAAAGAAAACCCTCCCAGTATCAACTCTGCAGTACATACACGTATAAGATGGAGAAATTTACGTGTTTTGCGAGCGATATTCATGATA
Organism: Maratus speciosus; assembly: GCA_963932465.1. Taxonomy (NCBI): domain Eukaryota; kingdom Metazoa; phylum Arthropoda; class Arachnida; order Araneae; family Salticidae; genus Maratus; species Maratus speciosus. Next base: position 231,157,225 of record OZ010789.1, read on the forward strand.
ATGTCTTCTAGAAAATTCTTTATATATTTGTTTCTTAGGAAATCGATGACTTGAAGAAATTTACATGTCATCCGAATAACAATGCCTTTCAAGTAAAACGGTAAATGTTTAAAAATATTAATCAGAACAGGAAAAGTCAAATCGTTTATCAAAATTGGCGGAAATTACTCTTGCAAAGTACTTTTGAATTAAAACGTACTACAACTAACTACGTCAGAGCTTAAGATGGCAAATGCAGTTTCGAAATCCCATGTGCATAGCTGCTATATATGCTGTCGTAAAAAAAACCTCCACATATTAACTCTGCAGAAAATACTCGTATAAAATAGGGACTAGTATTAATAGTATAGCACTGGTAATAATGGTTGCTAGATTATTCAATACATATTTGTTTATTAGGGAATTGATAACTTGAGGAAATTTTATCAAACTCAAACATTTTCAATACTACAAAATATTTTGACATCAATTTTTGATTACTTCGGTGTCGGTATTATTGGCACATAACTAGTAACTGATACGTCAGAAAAACTCTAACTAAAAAAAGCATTTTAATGTAAAATTTTGCAAACTAAAGTTATCTAATGCTAAATGAGATACTTATTCTTATTTTGGAGTCGATCTATTTACTAGTAAGACAAGAAGATATTCGTGAAAGAAGGAACTTTTAATAACACAAAATAGGGCCATTTTGTGTCAACCCTCTTTTATATGCACCAGATGTTATGTTTTTTTATCTATTTGTAATGCAACCGTCCAAAAATCTTTCTTAAAAATATATTTAAAGAAATTAGTTAACAAATAACTCCGATATATTTGATTTGATTTGATAGCCTAAGAGGGACTGCTCAGGCGAGGAAACCAAGTCCATAGAGCATGAAGCCCCTACCGGATTCCTTTATTAAGGACTTATAAAAATGCATTGATTAGCAAGTCATCTTACAATGACAGCCCCCAAAAACGCGACAAGGAGCGGGTTAAAAAAAGGAAAAAAAAAGGCTCCAGCCTGTCTGGGGAAACCCAAACGCGACGCGAGTTAGAAAAGTAAATGGAGAAAAATTCACAAAACATTCCCTCACTGCCCGTAAACAGATTTCCTCTGTGACACTGGGCAGTCAGGTCATAACGGTGCCGCCTGAACAAGCTGAAATCGCGACACAGGACAGCACCACACAGTAAAGGAACGGGGCATAATTGAGGTTACTAATTAGTTAGAAAGCTCACGAAAAAAATTGTGAATGTTTTTGAGCTTTGATAGTAGTGTTGGGCGTGTGAGGATAATGTTTAGCCAGCTCATAGGGAGCGTGGAGTTGTGAATGTGCCTACGATACATTACAGCCACTATTTATATTTAACAGTTATTTAGTTTAGCTTAATTAGAGGGTGCCAGTTATTGGTCCAGGAGTTTGATTTCACCAGCATGTGAGAGGAGAGCCATATATATATATATTAAAGATTATTGAAATCTATTATTTGAATTGTATAAAAAAATATAATAAATTTAATTTATTTTGTAGTAAACACCATTACAATTTAAATTGTTCTACCAGCGTCTGACACCAATTTTCAGTTAATGGTTCTTAAATATCAGTTATTGTATATCTTCATTAATAGTAATTTAAACATGAAAATAAATAACAAATTTCTTGAAATATATATATTTTTAATCTTTGCAAATGAAGTGCCAGATACTGGTTCAACTTTTGTCAGTTATTGTTTTTTTTTTTCAAAATAGGTTTGGTGTCAGGTACTGGAGACTTCAGCTAAATTTATGGGAAAAGATACTTTTTGATAATAGAATGCATAGAAAGAATAGAATCCGTAGAATACATGCAGAGTAATTGTTCAATAATAAATTGTCAACATTACTTTTTTATCTATGTGTACTATCTTTTCAAAAAGAAATATAGGTATAGAAGGAATGTATAAGGTTTCAGTTACTTGTGTTTTAACTCTATGGTACTTTAGAATACCAAAAATAAGAAATTATGGGATTGATTTATGAATAACGCAGATTTAAAATTTTAATTTTTAAATGTTAAATTTATAAGTGTTCTTTTGAAAGCAGATTGCTGTTTCTTCGGATAGCTTTTTAATCTTAATTTAAAAAGTCCATAACGCATCTCTTAAAGATATTAAATTTCCTAAATTTTCATTTCTTTAGATGTTAAACTCCTATATTTCTGAACATTTTGATATAATTGTTTCCTTGAAATTTCCATGAGAACAGAAGTTACGGTTTTTAGGATTATACCGCCCAATAGCTAAAACGGCGTTCACAAAACTTTGAAATCATTTTTCTTCAAATGACGTTTTTGGGCATAACGCGCACGATATCACAAAAACTTCTAATTTTTTCAGAAAACGTTCAAAACATATGTTTCATGTTTAAACTGAACCTAAAATTTCCTTCTTATTGCTTAAAAAAAATTTAGCTGATTATATTGTTGAAATTTTATATATTTTGCATTAGCTAAATACAAATTTTTATTAAAAATATAAAAATGCTTTAAATACAAATTTATTTAGGTTCAGAGTAATTATTCCAATACGAATTATAAAGTAGGAGCCAAAATTTTCCTTCTAATTGTAAAATGTATTTTGTAGTTCTGCGCGTAATTTGTTATGCCGATTTTCTGCTCGTCAAATGTCTGACAGTTTGGAGCCCCCTGTAAATGTTAATTCTGCAAATCCATTTTTTAAATATTTGAAATGAAAGAACATAGTTATATATTTTATTCCAATTAAAATTGTATCTTAAAATAAGAAATATTTTAAGATATCAAATGTTAAAAAAGGTCTTTGTCTTTCATTTTTTCCAATTTTAAGAGTCCTAAACTGTAAAAAAGAATTTGTAAAGTTTTTTTTAAAAATGTTTAAAGTTTTTCTAGGAAACTGGGATTCCTAGCAATTTTTATGTAACGGCTACAAAAAAAATGTCCTGTAACAGATGCAATTACAGGAATTTTTATTGTTGCCGTTACATAAAAGTTCTAGGAATCCAAGTTTCCTAGAAAACTTTTCGTAACTTTACAGATTTTTTTTTTCTTTTACAGTGTGAGATCCCTTAAAGCTGATTTGAAGATCCTAGAAATCGATGACTGTTTAAAAAAATCATAGGTTATGTTTCACCTGCTTTTTACGAAAAATAATTTCAAAATAACAAACAAATATATATGAACTGTAACCTATAAATAATTTAATGTTAATAACATTCATTTTTAGAAGTTTTAACAAATTCCGGAAAATACGTTTTGATTTATACACTGTAAAAAAAAGCCTACCAGTTTTCCTGTAGGAATCGGAAAAATAGTTGCCCTTATCGTGCCGGAAAATTTTCCGACCCAGCTCGGAATAAAATCCGTGAAAAAAAGGAAATAGTCTATAAAACGGTATTTTATGGATTGTATTCCGATTTTACGGATTTTATTCCGAGCTGGGTCGGAAAACTTTTTAGGTACGATAAGGGCAACTATTTTTCCGATTCCTGCAGGAAAACGGGTCGTATTTTTTTTACAGTGTACTTATAAATCTATCTAAATTACAATCAATTTTGCAACGATCATAACTTAATTTAACATTAGGAATTATCAACTGTAAATACATTTAATTTATTAACTACCTGAACAAATGACTTGAAGTTTGGAATCCTAATTTATTAATTACCTGAAAATCCGAATGATATTAAGAACTTATAATTTTACTATAATTTCTATACGTAGGCGTCAACGCGAAATTTAAGTATAGCTTTAATTGCTACATGTTATTAATTATCTATAGGTTCAGTAACATTTTATACCGAGTTTCGGGGCACAGATAGTGGATAAATATTTAAGATTTTACATACGTTTGATCTAAAACATTAATTTGTTCGCCCGTTTTAATGTAAGAATTTAATGTAAGTATAGGTTTTAATAAATACTTGACTTTTTTCTCTATTATCGGGTACGTTTTAAAGATTTTTCCAACTGAAGTATACCTTTTCTATCATTTGAACATCTTTTTTTGTATTTATTAATGATATCTTTGCATATTATAAATCATTTTTTTCCAGAAAATGTATCGCTCGTAGTGTTAAGCATTCGATTTTGAAATTGATGTAGGGATAAACGAATGGCACACTGTACGAAAATACAGTCACAAAGATTGTTTACTTTTATTAAACAATACATTCTTAAAAAAATAAATACTTTATATCACCATCAATCTGATTTTGTTTTACACACAGTGCAAGAATCTTCCATTAATCTTAAATGAAATATGTAAAATTCAAATGACAGTTCATTCCGATAAGTAGTTTTCCAGTGATGCTTAAATAACTGCCCTCGTTACAAATTATTTTACAATTAGTAAAAATTAATTAAACTATTAATGTTCCAAATTTTAAACCTGAATAATTGCTAAGCCACACTACTGATTGATTTCCAACGTGGTTTCCGAAAGTAAAACTTACCAAAACATTAAAATATGGATTACATTGTTTGTGTTATTTTTGAAATTCATCGATTTTGTTTCGATGTCTGTATGTGAAGCACTTCCTATAAGCAAAATTTAAATGCAGGAATAATTAACAGATGTACTAATTGTCTGGTATAAGTTATATTTTTATATGACCTTTTATGTCAGAGTTATTGAGAGGTTATTGTTTTTTTTTCATGGTTGTACATGAATATCAGCTGTTTTCATATTGGTTAATTTGTGCCTACTGTAATTTTTTTTTTCTTTATCGAATAATCAGTTTAGTATTAAGGTACTTACAAACGAAAAGATAATTTGGTGTAGTTATTCAAGAGAAAATGCTTTAAATCAATACCAGTAGTTCAATGTGTAATTACGAAACTGTTGTAAACCCCTTAAGTTTACACACGAGAAAAAAAAAAAAGACGGATTTTTAACTTTTTTATGAATGGGAATTTTCCCATATCTAAGTATACATATTAATAAATAAGTGATAATACCACATATCTTCATGACCTTTTAAATCAATAGAAATATTTTTTTCGTTTCTAATCTTAAAAAGATAAATAATGAACTCAAAATTTGCATTTATACATTATCATGCAATCTATTGAATTTTAAAAGGTAATATCATGCAATCTATTGAATTTTAACATATATATATATATATACGTATGTTACAAAAGCAATGTAACTTAACCAGACTTTTTTCAGACTTTTAACCGCCGCGGCAAGCGCCTCATCTTTATCCGCAGCCCTTTCTTCCTCTACCCAAGTCCGACTCTTTTGCGGAAGCAAGCTTCGTAGGTCCCCAGCCAGGTCCCGGGTAAAAGACACTCTAACGAAAGCAACGTTGAAAAAAAAATCGAAAATTGAAACCGGACAAATTTAAAAGGGAAATTACTCAAATTAAACATACCGAAAAGCGGGTAGGGTTGGGCCCGGGGCGATGAAGCTACCGAACGACTCCTAGCTGCTTCTAGCTTATTATTACTCGGCGGTTGGGGGAGGCGGGTAGGTCAACCGCCGCGGCGAGCAGCCCATCTTCATCCGCAGCCCTTTCTTCCTCTACTCCAGTCCGACTCTTTTGCGGAAGCAAGCTTCGTAGGTCCATAGCCAGGTCCCGAGTGAAAGACACTCTAGCGAAATCAACGTTGAAAAAAAAAATCGAAAATTGAAACCGGACAAATTTAAAAGGGAAATTACTTAAATTAAAGGCACCGAAAAGCAGGAAGGGTTGGGCTCGGGGCGATGAAGCTACCGAACGATTCCTAGCTGCTTCTAGCTTATTATTACTCTTTTCCTGTTTTTTTTTTCCTGTTCCATGCTGAGATATTTAAAATATAATTTTAAACTGCAGTTTACAGAATACTTTTGTTCTAATCATCAAAAATTACAGAATAATACTTTTTGATTAACAAAATGCATGAGGTTTTTTTTCTTTACCCTGTCAGAAAAATATTTCTGCAGATATTGTTTTGAAGATTCATCATTCACATTCCGTCGTTTTTGTCGGGGGTTATATACTAATATTTAAATGAAAGCTGTATGCATGTACTAAAGTGTATGTACCAGAACGAGTTCTATATGTGTTTAAGCAGAGTCATTTTAATTGCTTTTATCCTACACATAAGGTCGGTGGTTGGGGGAGGCGGGTGGCTCAACCGCCGCGGCAAGCGGCCCATCTTTATCCGCAGCCCTTTCTTCCTCTACTCCAGTATGACTCTTTTGCGGAAGCAAGCTTCGTAGGTCCCCAGCCAGGTCCCGATTGAAAGACACTATAGCGAAAGCAACGTTGAAAAAAAAAAGTCGAAAATTGAAACCGGACAAATTTTAAAGGGAAATTACTCAAATTAAAGACACCGAAAAGCGGGAAGGGTTGGGCTCGGGGCGATGAAGCTTCCTAACTGCTTCTAGCTGCTTCTAGCTTATTATTACTCGGTGGTTGGGGGAGGTGGGTAGGTCAACCGCCACGGCGAGCAGCCCATCTTCGTCCGCAGCCCTTTCTTCCTCTACTCCAGTCCGACTCTTTTGCGGAAGCAAGCTTCGTAGGTCCATAGCCAGGTCCCGAGTGAAAGACACTCTAGCGAAATCAACGTTGAAAAAAAAATGGAAAATTGAAACCGGACAAATTTAAAAGGGAAATTACTCAAATTAAAGACACCGAAAAGCGGGAAAGGTTGGGCTCGGGGCGATGAAGCTACCGAACGACTCCTAGCTGCCTCTAGCTTATTATTACTCTTTTCCTGTTTTTTTCCTGTTCCATGCTGAGATATTTAAAATATGATTTTAAACTGCAGTTTACATAATATTTTTGTTCTAATCATCAAAAATTACAGAATAATACTTTTTGATTAACAAAATGCATGAGGTTTATTTTATTTACCCTGTCAGAAAAATATTTTTGCAGATATTGTTTTGAAGATTGATCATTCACATTCCGTCGTTTTTGTCGAGGGGTTATATACTAATATTTAAATGAAATCTGTATGCATGTACTAAAGTGTATGTACCAGAACGAGTTCTATATGTGTTTAAGCAGAGTCATTTTAACTGCTTTCATCCTACACATAAGGTCGGCGGTTGGGGGAGGCGGGTGGGTCAACCGCCGCGGCAAGCGGCCCATCTTTATCCGCAGCCCTTTCTTCCTCTACTCCAGTATGACTCTTTAGCGGAAGCAAGCTTCGTAGGTCCCCAGTCAGGTCCCGAGTGAAAGACACTCTAGCGAAAGCAACGTTGAAAAATAAAGTCGAAAAATGAAACCGGACAAATTTTAAAGGGAAATTACTCAAATTAAAGACACCGAAAAGCGGAAAGGGTTGGGCTTGGGGCGATGAAGCTACCGAACGACTCCTAGCTGCTTCTAGCTTATTATTACTCTTTTCCTGTTTGTTTCCTTGTTCCATGCTGAGATATTTAAAATATGATTTTAAACTGCAGTTTACATAATATTTTTGTTCTAATCATCAAAAATTAAAGAATAATAATTTTGATTAACAAAATGCATGAGGGTTTTTTTTGTTTACCCTGTCAGAAAAATATATTTGCAGATATTATTTTGAAGATTGATCATTCACATTCCGTCGTTTTTGTCGGGGGTTATATACTAATATTTAAATGAAAGCTGTATGCATGTACTAAAGTGTATGTACCAGAACGAGTTCTATATGTGTTTAAGCAGTGTCATTTTAATTGCTTTCATTCTACACATAAAACTAATAAAAATATATTGAGATAGTTAAAATAACTCTTTTAATAACTACTTGGAAAAATGTACCGTTCAAAAATATAACTGGGACATTTAAAATATTAAATAGAGAGAAATTTCTTCTACAAAACTTTTATTTGAATCCTATTATTGTAGTAATCGCTGGATTTAAGTTTCTAAAAGAAAAATAAAACTTATTTTGGCTGAATTATAAAAACAAATGTTTGGTATAACATGTTATTTGTGTGTATTTACTGATATTATAATTAGTAACAGTGCAGCTACAAAAGAAGTACAATGTAAATAAGAATTTCATCTTTTTTTTTATTCTGTAGTTAAATTCTTTACGCGGAAAAATATTTGATGCATACACAAGCTTTTCGATAATTTATTAGATAAAATCTTCGACTCTCATTTTTCAATTTTTTAGTTAATTTTTTCTGTAAAGCGGAAACAGCTGATGTTCTTCCGTGCATGTTATATATATATTTTTTCACTGAAAAATAAGCGAAGAATATTTACAATTATAAATAATGAACTGTCCGAACAACATATATTGTTGGTTTATATTTCTTTATTTCTGAAACATGCACTGTGGAAAATGTGATGTGTTAAAACGTAAACATAATTTTAAGTTATAGGCTTTTAGTTTAAAAGAATATATGAACTTCTCAAACTTCCTCACAGTGCTCATGTATTCCAAAAGCCCGGTGTTAATCCTCAAACGTGCAGTTTAAATTGTCGGAAAATATTTCAAATTAAATAATCATGGGAGACGATAGTATCCCGAGTGGCGCAGCTTTTAAGCCCAAAATCGTAAAATGTCGGCACTCCACATCTATACAGCTAACTCGAGATCAAAGAAAATTTGAAAAACCGACATTTAATAACTCAGGAAATATGGGTCATATTTTTCTATTTATTTTTAAACAGTCTTATATTTGCTGCGGAATCCTATTCTGAAATTTCTACATTTCTAAATGCAGTATATTTTGAGATCTCGATACCCATTTTTAAGTAAATATGACGTGAATGTTTTTCTCCAAAATGATCTGGGATATTTATAAAATATTAATATATGATATTAATCGGCTTTAGATGAAGCGAATGAAGTCTTAACTTTTTTAGCAAAACTATTATTCTTGATATAATTCGGCTTAAGAATGGGACTATATTACTACGCATTGCGTGCAGTTTATGGGATTTCCCATGTGGATGTGCTTTGGCTGTAGGTAGGTTAACGGTTACATTAAAACATCTGAACGCAGCAGATAAATTATTTAGATTTGATTTTTTTTTAAACAAAAATTCTTTTTATGAGTTTATATGGCTATTTAATATATATATATATATAATATTTAATATATATATATATAAGCAAAATTTTATTTATACATTTTTTCTTTTTAGTAATTGAGAAAATGGACCCTATTCTTCCTCTAGATTCGAGGTTATAAAAAAAACAGCGATTTGTTAATACATTGGAAAATCCTTCCATTGGAAAGCTAAAGGTTTTCAAGAATTCACTTATTTTTTACGAGGGTGTTTCAATAATTATTGTCCCGAGTGTGTATATAATATTTGTACTGTGATGATTAAAGTGGAATATTGAAGCCTAATGTTTTAGATGCCTATATGCTCAATTTCAGAACTTTAGCCGCTATATTAAAATATTTTTTTTTCATTTTAGGTGTGAGAGGTGGCACCTAGCTTGAAAGGGGAGTTGGGGGTGAAAGGCTGATTTGGATATTATAGGGCCAGACCTGAAGCGGTTCTGTGATAGATTTGTGACAAACTCTCATCCACCTTGACAAATCAATCACAGAACTTCTTCAGGTCTGGCCCCATAAGCTCTAACCCAGCCTTTCCCCAAACCCCTTCTTTCAAACTAGGTGCCACCTCTCAAACCTAAAACGAAAAAAAAAATGTTAATATAGCAGCTACGATTCTGAAAATAAGCATATAGGTATCTAATACATTAGACTTCAATATTACACATCAACCATCGCAGTACAAATATTTTATACACACTCGGGACAATAATTATTGAACCACCCTCGTATAATAAATGTACAGATTGCTAGTGCTTCAGAGGGCAGATAACCTAGCAAAAAATAATTTTATAGACAAAAAACTGTAGGATATGAAGATTCATTCATAATTAAGAAACGGTGGATTTTTTTAACTATTAGAGAGTTTTTTTTTTATTGTTAAATTTTCTTATCATATCTTCATATTATATCGTAAACAAACATTTTGAACAAATCGCATTTTTAATATCCTTGTCTAAACATACGTTTATATACAATCTATGTACTCTCAATTGGTCTGCCTGTGGTTTTAGCGCCTTATTTAGGAAGGGTTTAAATACTTTTACCCCAAAATACATTTTCCAAGTTTTGAAATATTTCATATAAAAATTGAATGCGCCTTTATACGATGATTTTCAGATACATATACGTGAAATTGTCCAGTATTTTTTTAGTTTCGGAAGAATAAAAACTTCTCTTCTTTTTTAAAAAAAAATATTAAATTAAAAAATATTTATTTTTTACTATGCCGGTCACAAATCAATTTTTTTCTCTCATGCACTCAAAAATTATTCAAGTATGCAGAAGTCATAAGAGGTTCTTTTGAAGCTATATCAAGTATTAAACAGGGCAAACAATTGCCTTTATACTTTTGAATTATTTATTTTTAAAAAAATAAAAAAGATTTTATATCCGAAAAGAAAAAGTATGTATATTTCAAGGAGGAAAATATCATAATCAAGCGTAAATATTTAGCAGTAATATAAAATGCTGTGTCCCGGGCTATCTTTACGTTTTATGGCGACTAAAATAAAGTTTTGAATTATTCAGTTATGAGTTTTATAACAAATTCAAAGTGTTATTAATTTATCGCCTACACTGTAAAGAAAAATCCGACCATTTTTCCTGTAGGAATCGGAAAAATAGTTCTCCTTATCGTAAAGGAAAAATTTCCAACCCAGCTCGGAATAAAATCCGTAAAAAAAGGAAATAATCAATAAAACGGTATTTTACGGATTTTATTCCGAGCTGGGTTGGAAAATTTTCCCGTACGATAAGGGTAACTATTTTTCCGATTCCTACAGGAAAACTGGTCCTATATTTTTTACAGTGGCGCGAAACTCTTGTCAGCACTGGGGACCAAAAATTATAGTTTATCAACAGAAATGCAGCGCAAGTACTTACACAATCATTTTCGTATTCCGAAGCAACATTTTACATATTCTAGTGAAAAATTAAATGAATGTCCTGAAGTTAATATTGGTAATATCTTTATAATAATCTTATCAGTCATGAAGACGCAATTGTATAATTTTGCACAGACGAAAATGTATAATTTTTCTTTTTTTATAAATAATCAGGATGAGCGTCGTAAAAAAAAAAAAAAAAAAAAAAAAAAAAAAAAAAAAAAAAAATCTGGATTACAGGTTTTTAAAATAAAGAGAAAGTGAAAAAGAGATTTGGGAAAGAATCAATCTTGACGATTTAAAATTACAAATTCGTTTAATTTACAGTTATATTGTATGATAAATATATAAAAATACGAATGTAGTACAACAGAGAATTACAAAAATTGTTTCTCTAAACATAAAAATGAAGAGTTAAAACGGCCAGCTACACTGAAAAAAAGAATACGACCAGTTTTCCTGTAGGAATCGGAAAAATAGTTGTCCTTATCTTAGAGGAAAATTTTCCGAACCATCTCGAAATAAAATCCGTAAAAAAAAGGAAATAGTCAATAAAAGGGTAATTTACGGATTTTATTCCGATTTTAAGGATTTTATTCCGGTATGATAAGGACAACTATTTTTCTGATTCCTACAGGAAAACAGGTCGAATTTTTATTACAGTGTACCCTTAATTTTGACGTAGCATCTTCCAAACAGTGCATTGTTATTGAGTGTACAAAACCCTGAATTTATGTGGATGTGGCAGTGCTATAAATTATGAATCTGGAAAACTGGGTTTTGTAGTTGGCTGTGTAACGAACTCAAGTTTGTTTACTTACAGATAAAATTCAAAATTAAAATCTTCAAAGGGACTCAATAACAAAAAACACAAAATCTAATTTTTATGTTTTGAAGGAAAATTTGAAACTCCTTTATCTGCGCTTGCTCCTCCGAAATCTTCTGCTCCCAGTCAACTTTTGACGAACCAGAAATTGAAGACTAACATATTTTTATACAAATGAAAACACTTACAATTACTTTATGATGAGCTATCAAGTTCAAGGTTGTTGACAGACAATGATGAAGTAAAAATAGATTGTGTTACAGACCGTTATTTTTGACCTCCTTTTTCTTTTTTTTCCTATTACATAAGATGAAACATTTTTTTTAAAAAAGCGCAGAATGCTGAAGTTTATCCACAACTGAATATTTTTTAACAAATATTAAGTAATATTAAGTAATAGTAATTATTAAGTAATAAGTAATAGTATTAAGTAATAGTAATAATAAGTAACCATACTTAAATGGCACTTTTATTCTTATTAAACACCTACATTATTAACACGAAGACAATCTCAAGGTAATGTTAAACCTATGACAGCATTATTTTCAAATTTATCGCTTGCACTTCCATATTTTTTCCGACTGCAAAGAAGGGTTATGTGATTCACGCGTATCTGGGTAAGTGGATTTCTTTATACCGTCGGAACATCCCAACGGCTGGATGGATTTTAATGAATGATGTCTCTATCAATTTGCCTTAACCGTCCGATGGTTATAGGCTAGGTTTTGTTTTTATAAATTCAAAATGGCAGCCATAAAATACAAAATTGCGGTAGAGACGAAAAAAAATTACGCACCCTATTGAGTGCATATCATTGGATAGGTCTTTCAAAATGAAGACGATGTTTCATTGACTATTTTACAGTCAGAAGCTCCGTTTAAATATTACACAACCTGAAAGTTGTGTAGGTAAGATATATAGCTTTACTGCAACTCTAACCATCATAGACATCTATAGGCCTAATCAAAACAATGTTTATAGATAGGAACGAACAATTAAACGCAACTTAAAAGTCATCAATACAGGTAAATAAAAAAAAATATGTAAGTAATATAAAAAATAGCTTCACATTGATGAGCAATAATTAATTAGTTCGCTTTTTACGCAGTCGGGTTTTTTATTTTTTAAATCTATTTTATTGTTTCATATTCTTGTTTTTTTTTTTTTTTTCGTTTGCTTTTTAGGTTGATGTCTTAACTGTTATCATATTTTTCTTTTCTATTTCTATTAAAGTATTGTATTTGGAGGACGTTTGTAGCTTCGTAACACATTTAGATAGTGAAAAGTCGTCAGAAAAAAGAACTGCAACCAAAAGCATAAAAGTACGAAAGTGCTCATAATAACCTCAGATGTTCAATCAAAAAAAAAAAATAATCATAAAAAAAGAAATATTTAAAAGAATTTTTAAAATAGCGTTGCAATAGTTTTAACATTAGCTTGCTAAAATCAACGCATTAATTGTGTAGGCCATTAAATCGGTTATCAAATCCTCTGCTCAAAAGATTCGAAACTTTCTCCAACATTTTCTGTCTCATTTTTTTTTTAAATGAAACATAAAAATAGCAGGCCTGACTATTGAAGTAATTTTGAATCGAATGGTCTTTACCATTTTTTGATAAATTAATTACTTATCGAATTAAAATCGATTTTTTCTCGTAACGACGGGTTTCTCCATTTTCGCGGCTGTAACGTCCACAAATTCGAAACTAATAGATCAAAACTATTGACATGCAAGCCAGAATGTTTTTAACAACCCTCCAACAGTTTTAACATTAGCTTGCGTATGTCTTAGCATTTACTTGCGTTGGCCTTAAAATTGACTTAAAACACAAAAATACAACCAATGGTTGAGAAAATCTTCAAACGAACTTAAATAACTAGATATGTTTAGCAAACAATATGATAAAATTTAGAAGCATCAGTAGTAACAATATTCAAGTTAACATGTCTGATATTCAGAGACGAAAATGTTAATAGTTATGGAGTATGTGCTAGGTAACTTTGAATATATTTATCAAAGTCTGGTTCAACGCAATCCTTGCTTATTCTAACTGAAGTGCTTCGAAAAATATTTTCATTAGTTTTGTTTAATTTCTGAAATTATTTAGTATGAGCTGATTTTAAAATTTTTAACTTACTAAGATATTCTAGTTAAAAAAAAAAAAAAAATTGAATAAATAACTAAGATAGATGACGGTGGTATTCCAGTATTAAAATATATATACATTTTTAACAGTAAAATATGAATTTGAAGTTTCATCTAAAATAATAAAAAAATATTATACTGTTTAGTACTGTTTAGCTAAAACACATATAATTAACGACAATAGTTATGAAAAATGTATGCGAAGTTTCAGCGTAAAATCTAGTGTACAAGTACATTATCCTGTCATAATAAAAGCTCCCTTGTGTCCATGAAAAAGTCATGAAATTGTTTATGTTCATGTACTACATACTTTTTACAGTGGCATACTGATTTTTCTTCTTTTAAATAACGTAAAAAAAATATTTCTTAAAACTTCTTAGGAAAGCATAATACACTATCGAATTCTTTATTTCTAATGAAGTCATCTAAAAAAATAATTTAAGATTTTCAAATGAAATATAATTTTTCAGTTAACAAGAGGAAGAAAATCCAAGCTGATATTTCAATTCTAGCAAAAGATAAAAATCTCTACATTATTTTAAAAATAGAATTATTTATGGCCATATTTTATAAATTAAAGCTATATATTTCATTGGATAAAATGGTTTTTGCATTCAAAAGAAGTTTTTTTGAGATTTATATTGTAATGTTTATGTATTTTAGAATTAAAACACATGAAGAAAATAATAAAATTATTGTACTCATAATTTAATATGGGCTGTGATTTTATGTGAAGATTTTTTATTATGCATATTAAATTATCATAGAAGATGTTAAAATAATGCATACAAAATAGCCCGGTTCAATTTCGTAAATTTTTCAAATGTTATTGACAATTGACAATTGAATCTTTTTTAGAAGTTGTAAAATGTTAGGGCAATATAAAATAATTTAATGTACTTTTTAATAAAAATTTTTGTTTCGTGGAATACTTTTTCCAAAAATATAGACGAACACGTAACTTATTGATTTTTTTCTTCAATGGTAATGTAAATGTGAGCCATTTATGAGGTTATTTCCCTTTTGAAAATATTATTTACAATTATGATCTTTTTAACCATTTGAAAAAAATGGTTATTTTTCTCTGTCAGGGTAGGAAATCAAAAACATATCCGAGGCGTTTAATTGGTTGAATCCGCATTTTAGTCGTTTTCTGATTGGCCTATTCAGTAATCTGTATTTCCTTTTACTTTCAACAGAGATGGATACTTCTGTTGCCACTATGACAAAAAAATAATAAAAACTACAAAAGAAAAAATTAATAACTCAGAAACAAATCGAGATACAGCTTTCAAAAAAATTGCATTTAAAAGTACATTTTTTTCTCTATACTGCAGTGTAAAAAGTAATATTGTAGGATGTTTAGAAGATTAAGAATGAAATTTCATTTAAAATGGGTCGTCAGATTTCTTGGACGATGGAAAAGCCTTTTCCCGAACAGCCAATGAAATGCTTGGATAATACGTAAGTTTCAGGTGAATAATACGTAATTTTCAGGAAATCTGATGAGTCGCAGGCGATTTATGTCGCTTACAATTTTTACGTGTAATAACACTATTAATGTTTAATTCATGGTGTACGTAATGTATGATCAACTCCCTGCGATTTTTTATGTCTTAAATTTTAGTTTTTGGAAAAATCATTTTCCAAATGGTCATTGTAATTTGTTAAATTGCTTTTATTTATTTATTCATTCATTTATTTATTTTTCTTTAGAGCAAAAAGATTAATGGTGTTTTCTAAAAATAACTTCGAAGTCCTGTATTATTATTACGCTTAAAAATATTAAAGGATACATTAATCTCCTCAATATGAAATGAAACTTTTCTATTCATGTTTAAAATTACATTTCAAAACGAAATAATATAGTCCTCAAAGCAATCGTAATTATTATTTTTCATTTATACTTTTTATTTAAAAAAATTCGAAACATCATTTTGTTTTCAAGAATTAATATCTTATATATGCTTGAATAAACTGATAAACTAGAAACTCTTTGCTATATTTATATTTAATAAGGAATTATAACATATGTGTATACAACATATTTCATAAGGGTGAATAACTTCTCCAAATATTTTAAAAATTTTAAACTATGTCAATATGTTCCAGATGTAAAACTTTGAGATAATTAAATTGGGTTTCAAAGCGAATGGTTTCATAATATTTAATAAGATTTCGTTGTTTTAATTATATCCCTGAGAATAATGCAGGAATGATTTTAAAAAAAACTATCTTTATTAAAATATGTTTGCAAGAGATGAAGTAGAAAGAAGTCTGATTAAAACTGTAGTTTGAAGCAAATTTTAACTAATACTCCAGTTATACAATTTGCTTTTAAATTATTAATGTAATTTTCTGAGTTTTTCGTCTATATATATATATATATATATATATATATATATATATATATATATATATATATATATATATATATATATATATATATATAATAACGGTTTGGAAATGAACCAATAAAAATCTGCGTAGAGATTGCTGGTACACCCTTAGATCGGCATCCATATTTCTTGTGACCGGGGGGGTCTTTCTTCGTTAATATTAAGAAGACTGTTTCACACAAAAATATGAAAATTGGTGCTATTATAGAGAAATGTTTGATAAACACGCTCATGCAGACAGCTTTTAAATCGAATTATTATTTTAAGATATATTTAATGCTAAAGTTGGTAAAAACCGTTTCATTAAAAAAAATTATATGAGCAAAAAATATACATAGGAATGTAAACATTTTTACACCATTTGAAAGTTTAGAAGTTCCCGGTGTGAGGACTGCACTTATTTTTTTTTTATTTGATTCAATTTCTGAGGATTTATCTCCATTTTGAATTCAAATTTGTAGCATTTCGAGAGATATTTTTTACATATTTTAGAAAAGGGGATTATTTTAAACTGTTGCCATTTTTTTAAAAAGCGCAAAGAATAATATTTCCTTCAAATTAAAAATTTATTTACATGTGGCTATTATAAACAGAAAAAGCTTTCAAATGAAAATTAAGTTATTGCTCGTGAAAAATCAGGAAAATATTGAAAATTACGTCAGAAAATCTGTAGTTACACATGATTTTAAAAGAGAAATTTTTTTTAAATAATAAATTCATTATTAAGCATTAAAAGCCGCAAACATAGGAAAATTACGTCACACTTAAAAAGGCTAAATAATAATAACTAAGCAGTAGGCACAGTTGATAGGATGAAAATCAGATTTATTGCAGCTTCGCGGCGATTTGGCGATCACCGCCGCGATACCAGGTATCAAACCCGTTCAGCTGGGGAGACCCGGTAGGTAGGGGCCTGGTCATCGGTTAGAAAGAAAGATAAAATACTAAATATTTGACAGTTGACAAAACAGTTTAAATTAAAAAATATATTTGCGCGAGACATTTATTTCATAATTTCAGATAATCATTTGAACTATTAATTCTAGTGGCGTAATTAAACTTTTCTAAACTTGGCTGACAAATGAAGTCGGAAGAGTTATAAAAATGTTATATATGGAAAATAATATATTTTGCAGCAAAATTTAACTAAAGTACTTTTTACACGAGGCGTCATAGTTGCCGCTATTTTCGGACGACACCTTTGTTGCTGGGGCACTTTTGTGGCCTTCAATGTCTACTTAAATAACCGATGATCAATTTTGCACGGAAGAGCCAATCAAATGCTTTAAAAATTTACGTGAAAAATCTTTGCCCGGAACAGTCAAGGAAATGCTTTGAAAACTGGTGTGTCGCATAAATTTTATTTTTTAAATTATCCCATGTAATACCACTTTTAAAATAAGAATTAAAAAATTTTCGTTTTATCTACGTATAGGAAAATAGACGCATGTTGTATAGAATTACATAGGTCTGATAATTTTAATTGCATTTGAAAATTTTGTCATGTTTTAATGTGCTGAATTAGCTGAAACCAAAACGAAACACAAGCTTCACCTACTTTTTTCTGTTTTGATTTTTTGTCATTAAGGCAGTAAATATCCGTTCAGTTTAGCTTCATGGATATTATAATAA
This sequence comes from Maratus speciosus, assembly GCA_963932465.1. Lineage (NCBI taxonomy): Eukaryota > Metazoa > Arthropoda > Arachnida > Araneae > Salticidae > Maratus > Maratus speciosus. Next base: position 231,175,111 of record OZ010789.1, read on the forward strand.
ATTAAATAAATTTACAATAAAAATTTTCCTCTATGTAATACACATTAACATTTATACTATTAAATAACGTTAAAACTGAAAATTAGGAATAAAAATTACATACATTTTCTTCATAATAAATACACATACATTTTTAAATAATTACTTACTAGGAATACTTACAAGCTATCACTATACTCAAAATTATTTTTATAACACTACACTGAATTGTACTTAGTAACTTTCAAGTTGCATGAATCATTCATCCGATTGAAAAAAAATATTAACATAAATTACAATGTATCTATCTATCTATCTCTCTCTCTATATATCTGTGAAATTCCGGCGACACTCCTGTATATCTACGTAAAAGTAGTATGGAAATCCATGCTAAAAACTTTGCCAACTCTCCGTTATTCATGAGAACAACTAATGCGCAGTCGTGGTGGCAAATAGAAAGCAGACTCAAGAAACATTGGAAGAATCTCCAGTTCAATAAATAATACAGGCATCGTAAACTGAACGTCGTTTATTTGGCAGACACATATCGTAAACATTTCCAGCAGATTATCCATCGGCTCTCGAATAATAGCTGATTCACTTCATAATAAACTTATGATGTTAAAAGTTATTAGAATCTACACAAATAAAAAGTCATACACCCCAAGTGACGGCTTGTTATTAAACAAACGAAAAACGTAAAAAACCTGTGCTCCCATCCAATGCAACAGTATAAATACTGAAAGGAAAAAGCCGCGGATTCTTACATTACAAGTAAAGAACCAATTCCGTTGAAAGAGCCGGAAGGACGGGACGGCAGAACAGGATACGATACGACTAGCTACGCCCTCATAGCATGCATGGTAACGGTGGCGTCACTGAAATTCACTGTGGTCACGTCACATCTGTGACCAAAATGCCGCCATTCAGTGATGTCACATTGTGACTGAGATGTGAACTTCTTAGAAAACTTTAAAAAATTACAAAAATTCTTCAAAACATGTTATTTACTGTAAAATTATATTTTTCTATCAATTAAAAAAATTGTGACGTCATTGTTATGTCATTGCATTTAACGTACGTTACGTCACATACGTGACAAAAAAAACCCCACCATATTGTAAGTCACAGTGTGGCAAAAATATTAACTTTTAAAATCTTTGAAAATGAAGAGAAATATTTTAAACAGTTCCGAGTTACAGCGGCATAAGGAATGAAAATATATTAGTGGATAGCAAGCGGTAAATTCTGTCACGAAAGGGGGGGGGGCATAATGTATGTGCACGATACACGCATTAAAAAACTAAATTTTCATGCTATATTTTATCAATTTGATATCTAAGATAATGAAAGTATACTTTTTTCATGATTTTAATTTTATCTAATATTGCAATTTAATATAATAATCCTTCACTGATTGTTATTATTATAAAAGTGTTTCTCGGAAAAATGGTACGTGCTGGAGCAATTTGGATAACATATTTAGAATTACGAGTATTAAATCTGTACACTTTATTGTTTTATTTTTTTTGCCAACCAGTGGTATTCGAAACACTTCTGTGGTTTCAAACTAATAATTTTCTATTACAGTTAAATCTGCAGCTTTTTAAAAAAGCAAGTAGAAAGAGTCTTCAGAGTTTAGTCATTTATGCATTTCTTGCTTTATAATTTGAATTCATGTCATATTTTTTCCTGATAGTGTTTAACTATTTTAAGTAACTATTTTTTTTTTAAAAATCCTAGTTGTTTCAGACTTTTTAAATAAAATTTACATTTTCCAAAAATAAAAGAAATATACAAAATTTACACAAAATCCATGATATAATTAGTTATTCGTATTTCAAATTTGTATTTTAGAGATATGACATTTAAAAAAAGTTATTTTACAAATTGTTTTATTTTACAGAAAATTAATATGAAAAGAATGACAGATTGACAAAGATTTTTTTTTATCCTCGATAAGCCTTTTTTTATTTATTAAGAACATATTTTGTATTTATTACGTTAGAAACAAACTTTACTTATAAAAAAGGGGGGGGGGGGTTGGGGGTTCATTATTATAAATTGATTTTTACACATTTTAAAAATTTAAACAATGGTTTATCTAATAAACTCTAAATATTATTGTTATTGTTATTGTTATTATTATTGTTATTATTATTTACAAAAATAAACTTTACAATCCATTGTGACTTGAATTCTTTGGAACTGATAAAAAGAAAAAGTAAAACACATTGGAAAATTCTTCAAATTGAAAATTTTAATTAAAGTCAGTCTCGGAAAATTATTGCGCATTTAAGTTCGAAATCTGTTGTATACAAAAACAAATACACGATAAAAAAAAAAAAAAAAACATCTGCTGAAAATCGTCTGCGCACAGAATAAATAAGAAAATACGCGGGAAGTCAGGTCACTGTTTATAGAACATCACCAAGTCTACAACACTTTTTTATAAAATAAGAGAAAGACGCCCGTCAATTTCAGGGTATTACTAATACACAGATATTTTTAATGGAGCGTATATGTAATTTAATTTAAATATTTTATTCCTGTTTTGTATGCAGAATTGTTTTCAGATACAATATTTTCCTATTCGATGCTCTGTGGAAAAATATCTTAATCTGCCATCGCTTGGAAAAAAATGCTGCGCAGAGACTTATTCCTGCCTACATTCATAGTGGAATTAATTTAAAGATTAATTTGCAGTTACTTGAGATAAAAATATGTTGAGGCAATGATTTGGATTTTTTTCGTATGCTTACTGTTTCCTGAATACTAACACTTACAGTAGTTATAGACATTAGGGTTAAATATGATTTTCTATTATTATGATATTATGAAACTACTTGAAATTAGAAAATAGAATTATACTTTGAAAATGTATTTTTACGTATTACAGTAGTGACATTTTTGAAAGATTTTTCTTTTAGTGATAATAATATTTTAAATTATTACTTAAAATCTTAAATCTTCATACGAATGTATTCAGATTTTACATTTGCCAAAATTATAAAATAATAGGAATTTCTTATAACATATGGAAATATTATTGAGATATTGTTAAATCTAATAATACATTTAATTCATCTATTGCAGTTTATTGTTCTTTAATAGTACAATTATAAATACTAATTATTATTTTTAGTGTTTTTCAAATTGGTATATTAATTTTTTTAAGCTGTATGTAAGCATTTTTTCTGTTTGTGATATTAATCTAACATTTAATTATAGACATTCTGAATCGGTTATTAAGTTTTCATCTATTATAAAGTTATTTTCTAATTTTATGATACACGTGATTATTGGCACTAAAAAGTAAAATATAATATTTAAGCATCGAAATAAAGTGTTTTTCATGTCTAATAGGAAGTTTATAGATCAAACTGGTTTAGTATATATATTTTTAAATACATATTTACTTACATAATACAGAGCTGAGTATTTTTTAAAACAAATTAACAGTGTTTAACTTCGGTTTGCCTGTCCATGTTTCCGTCTAGCAGTCTGTCCGCGCTCTAACTCTCGTAAATATACTCCGATTGCCCTGAAATTTTTAGATATTGACGTTTAGCATAGCACGTTCCTTATTTCTAATGAACTTTGTAGCATGTTTAGTTCATTTACATGGATAGTCAAAAGTATCCGTTAAATTATGGCCCATAGGGAAAAATCGTTTCAAATGATTTTTAATGATTTTACACGCTTTCAAACGGAATAAAATTGATATGCATTTATGAAGCGCACTAAAATATGTATTCTGTTGAATATGCGATGCAAAGTATATTTATTGTTCATTTACAGCGCTAAAAAAGGAATTCAAATACATAATGATATAGGGGTGGAGGGAATTGTTTGCGGCGTAGTTTAATTAAGATAATATATTTCATATACAATGAAATTGATATACGTCGCTGAGGTTTACATACTATAAATTATTTCATGTATAATACGAAGTGTATATAGCATTTACAGGGACACTCAAAATATTTCAGATACTATATAGTATCCGAAGCACTGTTCATTAGCGATGATTGCTGGAAATGCATTTTTAATTATGATATGCGCTTTCATGATTCACTATATTTATGCATAGTATATGGTGTATATAAATGCTATAATTCATATACAATGCTACACAAAAGTATTCGTAAGGGTTACAGGGTATGGGCGCAAATTGCTTAAAGGTGGTTTTTAAATGAGTTGTTCTTTTTTACGCTGAACTGCATTTAATTTACTAAGAAATGTTTGTAGATTATAGATAAAATGATATACAGTGTCACGTAATGAATTGGATACACGGCCGTCTTTAAATTATAATTTCTGGAAATGTGATTTCAGCAGTTTTAAGAATGTCTAAGTTTGAATTAAATTTTAACTAACTAGTGGCGTATAATAAGGGTTCTAGGTAAACTGCAGGCTTATACAAAAATATTTAAGTATGTTTCCATACATTAATATAAATTGCTGAAAGAGAATTTCAACCTCTTAGGTGTTTTCTTGCTGAACTAAATTTAACCATTATATAGTATATATATATCAACCTATAGATCAAATACAGGGCTGCTCAAAATAATTGGAAAACCTATTTGGCTATAGACGGTAACTGCTGAAATCAGTTTTTCAAATGTTTTATGCGTTTTCTAAAATGTTTACTTAGTTATCTTATTTAAGTTATTTGCCTAAATTACGATGTCTTGTTAAAGAATTCAGGAAGTGTTGGAAAGTGTTTTATAATCTATGTTTAACGCATAATTATTCTTACTTGTTTTTTCTATTTCCCAAATTAGTCTTTTTCTATAAAACATACCAAATCTATTTAGCTCATATTCTTAAAATACAATATACACGGGAATAAAAAATTAAACAAATGTCGCTTATCATGCCGTTCTATAAATCCGAGTTGCATTAATAACCATGTTTGTATTTAATAAAGCAGTGACAAAACACAACACATTAAAAAACTTACTAAATATCAAGCTTGAACTCAAGATCAATCTTAGAACTTCATAAAAAAAGATGTCAGTTGATAAGCATTGTTTTTTAAGTGGGAAAATACAGAAATGTTTTAGAAGAATAGGACTCCAAAATAGCAATATTTTGCTAAAAGAGCACGGTAAAAATATAAGATTTTATATTTCAAACAGAACTTTATTTCAAAATTCATCGCAGTATTAATACTTAAAAATTTTCCCTGAGAGAAACATTCACCTTATATACAATATTTCAAATGAAAATCAAATTTCAAATCAATTGCTTAAAAGGCGGAAAATCCAACATAGTGAAAAAGATTCCATGCCGTGACTCGAACCCTGGCCATCAGTATAGCGCACTGACATTCTACCAACTAAACCACATGGAACGATACCCAGCCTGGAAAATTTCTCAGTATTACATGTTGGCAAGGCTACAAACGTAGTACAAGATGGAATATTTATCGTGAGCCAGCGACATGCGGTAAACACGAAACTTGATTAAATCCAGCATCGATTGAAACTATGTTAATGCTTTGAATTTTTTCCAGAGAGAAACATTCGCCGCACAATATTTCAAATGAAAATCAAATGTCAAATTAAAATGGCCTTAATTTGAAATTTGATTTTCATTTGAAATATTGTATGCAAGGGGAATGTTTCTCTCTGGAAAAAATGCCAATTATTAATATAGGTTCAATCGATGCTGGATTTAATTAAGATTCGTTTTTACCCCATGTCGGTGGCTCACGATAAATATTCCACCTTGTGCTGCATTTGTAGCCTTGCCAACATGTAATAGTGAGAAATTTTCCAGGCTGGGTATCGTTCCATGGGGTTTAGTCGGTAGAATGTCAGTGAGCTATACTAATGGCCCGGGTTCGAGTCCCGGCATGAAATCTTTTCACTATATTGGCCTTTGTGCCTTTTAAGCAATAAATTTGATTTTCATTTAAAATCATCACAGTGTTTATGAAAAGTTTGTCACAAATGACACATATTTCACAAATTGGTCGCAATGTGATTTCAAAGCATTGTCGCTTTCGTGACAGGTTCGTCACAAAATTAATGCCAAATAGTCACAAATGACACAATTTTCACAAATTTGTGACACCGTAACTTTACACAGCGGTCACAATGTAACGTCACAAACGACCTCTAAAACGGCCACAACATATTCGCATTCTAGTCACTATTACGTCACATCGACGGTCACAACATCACATTGTGACTTCACAACGAGCTCGCCGTGACGTCATCATGCCTTACGGGCGGGAGGAGTACGCGTGACGTCGATGATCGAACTTAATACTCTCGGCGTTATTTTTATAACGTAATCAGAATGCTGGCGGGAATCTTGGAAGGTATTGTGGGGATATGGAACACAATAGAACACAATATTAAAAACATTCGAAAGAAAATAATTTAGTCTCAGAATAAAATGAAAGAAAGTAATTTAGTGGATTTTATCAGAAGTTACGAACAGATTAAGGTTTGTAGAATAATAATTAAAGAATACGCAAGTTTAAAGACATGAAATAAAAAACAAAAGATATTTAAGATATTATTAAAGATAGGTAATAAAAGGTAGGTATTATGAATTGGGAATACTTTTACTAAGCTAAAAGGGCGAAAAACTTTTATTATTACATATCCCCCACGCCAAAAAGGTGTATGAACATGTAGATCTTATGACCTGCAAGTTCATAGAAGACAAATGTTACATGGACTTCGATTACAATTTCGTCACTAAAGATAAAAGAGCGAAAAATTTTTATTATTACATATATATTAAAAATCTTGTAGTTACTTTTCAGAGTTATTAGAAACTATCAATTTTTTATTACAAACATCGGATACATATTTTAATACTGTGTATCATTTCTGTACTGTTTGAAATGTACTTTTTGTACATTGTATCATTAGTTTAAACTCTTCGGACCTGGAGTATCCTATAGGATACACATCTTTACAATTTTTCCCCTGTATATAAATAATGATTAATAAAATGAAAATGGTGTGAATGGAATCTTCAAAGATAGCCAAACTAAAGCAAAGTAGCAAATTGTTTCTTATGGTGCTTTTTTCTGCCATAAAATGAGATTTAAAAATGACTTGCAGCAAAAATGAGGGAAATATACAAAAACGAAAAGTAAATAATTTTTTTATTCGTTAAAATACCACATGGAGAGCACATTAGAAATAAAAATTTATTAAATGCATGATTATTTAATATTATTTATTATTTTTTCCATTAAAAAAAGAAAATATCCTAAAAAATTATCAAAAAATGTATTTATTGTGTCCCATGTGTCATATATGATATATCAAATTTTATGTACAAAAATTAAATTAATTTTTTTTTGTTTTTCAATCTTTCTTAGTTATCACTTTGCGAAAATATAAATTCATAACTGAAGTAAGAAAATATATGAAAATAAACCCTGGGGTCTGAAGAGGTTATAATAAAATTTTAGATAAAAATTTAAAATTTTATTCAATAATTTTAAGTAAAAATGAAGATATATATTATTAGTAGTAAGTTTTTCTTCTAAAAATAATTTATTCTTGTCTTCTTATTTGTTTATTTTACTTTGAAACATCTATGTGTTTAATTTTATTGGTCAAAATTTATTAAAAATATACAAATATACTGAAAAATAATTGAACAGTTTTTAAATCTGAATATACGAGGGTAACCTGTAAAGAAATGGTTGTAGAACACGAATAAAAACAAATAGCAAGATCGGACAAAAAGTACATTAAAGCACAATTCGTAATCTACAAAGTCATATATTTATTTTTCAACATAGTCACCGTTTAGGCTAACAAATTTCTCCAATGTCTAACAAGCTTTTTATTTTGTCACTGAAAATGTCTTCCAACTTTTCTTGAATCCAGGACTTCAAAACTACCTTCACCTCATCGTCCGAGGTGTAATGATTATCCCTGAGATCTCTCTTCAGTAGAGGAAAGAAATAAAAATCGCAAGGCGCAAGATCGGGGAAGTGAAGAGGGTGTGGAATTGGTTCAAACTTCAAGTTTCGAAGAGCCTCTGCAGTTGCGAATTTTATGGTATCCCAATTGTTCAATAATAAAGACGACAAGTTCCTTGGATGCGATGGTTTGCGATACACTTTTGAGTGCTTCGCTAACCATTTAGTTATTAATTGAGGAATTTGCAATGTTTATCGTTTGGGCAGTGATAGAACATCCGGTGCATGTTTTATGAACAATTACGGCTTTTCTAGGCTCGCGATTTGAAAATTTTACTGCCGATCAATTTACAGTAGACTTATAAATAGCATCGTCATCTTTAAACGACGATGAATCTCAGCATGAGTCACTTTTTTAGCAGTTAAAAATTCGATACCAGCACGCTCTTTAACTCGTATTGACATAATACTAGAGAACGCCTTCATATTTCTGCTTCTCGAAACGCACTGGATGAATTTAGCTTTAATTTAGCTCAAATTTAGCTAAATTTAGCTAAACTTCAAATCTGCACATGCGTATAGAGGGGAAATGTTATTTCCACATGGCACCTGGTGCGCTTCTGACGGTCATTTCGTTGGCGCTATACAAGTATGTGTGCATTACTTATCAGCCTACCCAGGTATATATACATTGAAGCGTGTGTAATGGACCAAACTTACTACTTCCCTTATTATGACACAAAAAAAATCGTAATTCTTACTGTATTTGTTACAAATCCAGAAAAAAAAATTACTATATGTTAATGCATTTAATAAAAAATCAAATTCTATTATAATTCTAATAAACGGTCAAGTGCGAGCATCACTCGCGTACAGAGGGTTCCGTAGAATAAATATATAAATTTGTAAGTATATTTAAAAAAAAAAAAAAGTTGCTAAAAGAATACTAAGTCTGTAAAAGACTATAGAACGTAGGGTTGGGTATAACTGTATATATTATAAAAGTGTAAATGGGTATACCATGAAATTTCAAAGAGATATGGAACCTAAATAATATTAAATATAGCTATTCGTATAACTCTTTTTTTAATATTATCCTAATCTGTTTATGATGAACTTAATTCAGTACTGACAATAAAAGCAGTGCAGAGTTAAACATCATTTGGCATTTCATGAAACTAGTAATAACCTTTATTTCTACAGTGTAGCTAAAACAAAACTTTTGTTCAGAGTTTAAATTTGGCATTGTGCTAAGCGCGCTTCGAATAGAGGTCTCAAAATTGCAACGCCGCCTTGGTCAGTGTCGCTTGTTTCCAGATAGTTGTTTAATTAAATTTTAAAGTCACCCGAGGCGTATTGAGAGACACAATCAATGCAAACTATCGCGAATCCCACAGTATTTATGCGATATATTCTAATTAAATCTTTCGAGGGCAATGCCCTTAAAAAACGGACACCTAATTTTAATTCCAAAACAGACAAACGGCATCAAGGATATTTAATTAAAATTTTGCTTTTATCATGTACGTGAAAATAAGCAAGTTCGCATTTTCTAATAAATTCGTTTATAAATTTTGGTGTCAGTGAATTATGTCATAAGTTTATAAATAGAATTACTCCGTGCCGGAAAGGATTAAGTGGCCGCAGGACTCTTAAAGCTTCAAAATTTAAGAAATTTTAATTTTTTTTAGATGTTAAACTCCTATCAATTCTGATTATTTTAATATAATTGTTTCCTTGAAATTCCCATTAGTACAGAAGTTTTGGCTTTTAGAATTATACCCGCTCAATAGTTCAAGCGGCGTTTCCGAAACTTTAATGTCATTATTTTCCAAATGGCGTTTTTTGGGCATAACGCGCAGGATACCTCAAAAACTTGTGAATATTTTTTCATGAAATTTTCGAAACATATATTTCATGTTAGTCTGTATAAACTGAACCTAAAATTTCCTTTTTATTGTTCAAAATAATATTTTTTTAGGTAATTTTACTGTTGAAATTTTCAAAATTTTGTAATAGCTAAATGCAACATAGCATTAAAACTATAAAAATGCTTTAAATACAAATTTATTTAAATTCAGGGAAATTATTACAATCTGAACTATAAGTAAACACCAAAATTTTCATTCTAGTTGCAATATTTATTTTGTAATCCTGCGCGTAAACTGTTATGCCAATTTTTTGTTCGACCAATGTCTAACAGTTTCGAGCCCCCTATCAATACTAATTCTGTATCGTGCAATTTTTTATCCCAATTATAATTGTGTTTTAAAATCATATACATTTTAAGACATTAAATGTTGAAAATGGTCTTTTTTTAATTTTTTCCACTTTTTAGAGTCCCGAGACCCCATAAATTAGTATTTTGTAACAATTTGACGTTTATTGTTACGATACTTTTACTGGACATTACATTACACATATATATCATTAAAAGTTGTTAACTAGGCATAGAGTACGCCGCCCCTGTCCTTGTGTATGTCCAAAGTGACCGTACATTTAAGGGTTAATATCTCGGCTAATTACCGATGATTTTTTTCGAAAATCATTATCAACAATGCTTTTATTCTTCTGCAACGATAGGTATATTCAGCGATGCTCAACAATTTTATCTGAATGCCCGTAAATCGAAATTTGTGTATAACAGAAAAATGCTAATTACGCAAAAACTATGTGACCTAGGGTAATCGCTATAATTTTCCGGCAAGGTTTACATTAACGTCTACTACCTCTAATTTTTTCATAATTTTAGTTTCAGTAGTTTCGGAATTAGATGGGGGCGGGGGGGGGACATATTTTTGCGCTATATTTTCAACAATATCTTTGAAAATATAATATCTAAAATTAAAAGGAATGTATTTTTGAGTTCAGCGTTAAAAAAGCTTTCACAGGATACCCCACATGATATTCAAAGCAGAGATTTTTTTTTCAAGTAGCATAATTAGCCCCTCTACTTTTTTTCTAAATATATTTATGAATGTTTATTAATCTGAAAATATGTGGGACAATGATCTTTTTACTTCCCCGAATTTGAACTTTCCACGTTCCATAGTTTACGAGTGAAATGGCTGGCACAGACAGACACGGGAGTGATCTTATCATGGTTCCGTTTTTTACTTTTTAAGTACGGAACCCCAAAAACTATGAATGCCTAAAAATTTTCGGTAATACAATTTCTGTGAAATACACCTGATTCCGATTATTTAGTTAAAAATAAAGCATGATTCGCTCCAAGCTCAATATAGGTTTTTGTTTTTAACTTTAACAAAAGTAAATACGTTTTAATAAAATTTAAAAAAGAAACTCCTTTGTGTAAAATCCAGGTTTATCTACGAGTGAGAAGACTGCAATTTTGACTGAATAAACATTTTCTGTAGAAAAAGTTGTTCATCTTTACGATAATTATTAAATCTCTTATTTTGTAAAAAGAGTTTACGACCGCATTGTAAAGGATTTTATTAAATACTAAAGTATTTAACGAAATCTAACTTATGTATTTATTCTTAAATAATACATGAATGTAATTTATATTCGTAGGCATAACACACACACATAAAAAAATACTTTTTTGCTTTCTATATTGTAACCTAATTTTATCAAGATTTACATGGCATATATCACGATTTCCGAACACTAAACACATCCATTTAATTTGTGAGTCGTGGCATATTTAACTATATTGTGCAAATTTAAGAATTGTCACAAATGTCAAATTATAATTAAGTGACGCTATCTTAAATTTTCAAATTATGAAAGCTTTTAAATGTAAATTGACATCTTGAACAATTTTATTCGACGCGCAGATCAAATGTAATAAATCACACATCCATAAATTTACGCAAATACCAAAATTTGATAATTTGGCTTAACATTTCGCATTGGATAAATGGAATTGTAAAAGTGAGTTAGAAAACTTTTCAATCGTTTCTCTTTTTCATGTAAATAAAACACTCTCCCTTGAAACGTTTTTTTATAAGCTACATAATTATAAGAAACTTGAATATGTATTAACCTATTATGATATTTTTATATTAAGGTGTCTCAACTACTAAGGTGTGACAATTAAATTTTATTTATCAAGGGGTCTCACGACTCTTAATATTGGAAAAAATATGTAACAAAGGCCATTTACAACATTTAAAATCTTAAAATGAATGTAATTAAATATATATATATATATATTTGGAATGAAAGATATAAGTGTGTTCTTTCATTTCATATATTTAAAAAATTGCAAGATGCGAATTAGTAAATATTTAATACGTGATTTATCACATTGCTAACGAAGCTTAGAACCAACAATGTGGAAAATATCCAAGCCTGGAATCAAACCCGGAACCCATGGAATAGCGCTCCAAGTGCTCTACCATTAAAGCTACGAGGACGATTCCCATTTAGCACTTCTCACTCACATATGTTGGTAAGGCTGCAACTGCAGAACAAGATGGAATTGTCTTCATGAGCACACAATCCTGCGGCAAATCATGAGACACAAATGAACACAGCATCGATGAATAAAAATATAATTTTAATTAGTTTTACAATTAATTATCAGCAGTGAAATTACGCTCGAAATTATTGAATATTTAATGCGTGATTTATCATATTATTATGGAAGCGTACAACCAACAATTCAAAAATGTACAAGCCGATGCTGGGTTTATTTGAGTCTCATGTTTCACCGCAAGATTGTGTGTTCCTGAAGACTATTCCATACTGTGCTGCAGTTGCAGACTTACTAACATATGTGAGTGAGACATGCTGAGCTAGGCATCGTCCTCGTAGCTTAAGTGGTAAAGCACTTGGAGAGCTATTCCATGGATTCCAGGTTCGATTCCCGGCTTGGACGTTTTTCACATTGTTAGTTCTACGCTTTTTTTTCCACTTAACTGAATTTGAGCTGCCGACACATTGTTAAATGTCTCTCTCTGATATTGCTTTTTACGGAAATAGATGGCTCTATTTTCACATTTCTTTCAAAAATACAGATAATTAGAGTTATATGGTGATACATTATGAAATTACAGGCAATTAAAAAGCAACTTATTATTTTTTACTGCTTCAATTTACTTGTAATTTTAAATAACTGGAGCATTCAGCCAACTATTGATTTTATCAACACAAAACAAGCATTACATCTGCTATAAATTTTTTACGTCTAATTAATTATATCTGCTAGAAATTTTTTAGGCTCAATATTTATGCTCTAAGCATTATTGCAAAATTTCTGAAAAGTGCCATAATCTTTATACAGGGATTTTCTACTTGAAGTGAAACAGGAGTCAGATTCCTTTCCTAAAGCTAACGGATCAAACCAACTATCCCATTTTCTTATCGACATATGATATACAGTTTCGGTGGTAAAAGTTTGGAATATCTTAACTGATACAAGACATGTTTTAAAGTTTCAATATCGGATAACTTTCCTAGCTTTAAGTTCAACTGAAAATTAAAATTAGGGATGAAGTAAACTGTACACGTGATTTATTGAGACAGCGAGCTTTTTTGAATTATTTTAAAGACATTTGAGCTGCTGATTGAACAATATTTACCTCACCTTCTCATAATTATCTAATACATTTTTGAGATGTTATTATATTAGTTGTTCTTTCATTCATTAAGAGAGCAGGAATTTTACTTTCATTTTTTCAGGTATATCTTTGGTACAAAATGTTCTTTCAAGTGATGAGAAAAAAGTAGTTTTGCTTATTTTTTATTATGAAAGTAGCGGAATCATTAATTGCAGTGGTATCTTCTTTATATTTCCTAATGTTTTTTATCATCTAAATTAAATCATAAACTGAAGTTTTCTAATTTATCTCAAGGTATAATTCCAAGTCTAAAAGCCTTAATTTAAATTTAACCGCGCCTCTAATCATATATATTACTTATTGTACTTTTGACAGTTACATAAATATCTCATTACACAGTTTTAATTTCGCGCATATCAGTTAAAGACTTCATGTTAAAATAAATAAACACAGGTATATTTCATTGAAAATATAAAGTATGTAGTTGAAAATTATTTCCTACTTTTTATCGCCTGCTTCAAAAATATCCAACTTCGTCTCAAAGGTGGACGGACTTGATATTCAATACGAAAACTATTTCTCTTTTATTACTTTCTCGAAGATATTGAACATTATTATCATAAAGCTCAGTTTTCTACAGTTTAGTTATCAATAATAAGTAGAATATTTTTTTAACAAAATAAAATATCTTCGATACTAAAAGAAAAACTCATATTAATTCCCGCAAAAAAATAATGACATCCCGTGGCCGTGAATAAACAAACTCTTTCTTACTACGGGATTACAAAAGTTACATAAATTAGATTACATTCGTTTACTGTCAAACTAAAGAACTAAAATAAAAGGTAAACAAAGATAAAATAATATCAAAAATATAATTATGTGAAGGCGCAAGTTTGAACAGCTTAAATACAAAATTTTATTTAGCATTATGAAAGAAGCGTTATGATACGTACACCAGTATCAAGCTTGGCATGTAAATATACACATCATTTTCATAATGACACAATTTACAATACTCGACTAACATATTAATAACAACATTATTAGGGCAGTTATTAAAGCAACATTACTATGGTCATTAGTTACCACCGGGAAAAAATATTTCATCATAAGAGTCTCTCTTAAATAGTCCAAACCTCTTGAATTCAATCTTACTTTATATCTTAATATTTCGCTTTTATATACCGTTTAACCCTTAAATGCCTGATTTTTCAAAAATCATTGTAATAATGTTTTTCGGCTTTCATTTTTTAAATAAATCATGGGAAAAATACTTAAAAAAAATGATATTTTGTCTTAAGTATAGTTTACGGCTTAAAAAACATTTTATTACTAATCGGCAATACTGGTGTTGAATTGAAAAAATAATTTCCCTTGATAAAATTTTATAATATTAAACACACAAGAATTTTAGGAACTATAATAAGAAATAAATTTTACTTGTTCACTCCAGGTCAAAATAGGGTATTTCGCAAGCTTTCAAACAAAACAAAAAGAACAAGTAGCAACATTTGAAAAGATAAATTTATCTTTATTCTTAAACAGCCCAAGTGTTGCCATCTAAATGTTTAAAATTGATTTAATAATATTTTCAGAATGTATTTTATTGGCAACATTAGGCATTATAGCTTCAATATTATTCTAATAGTATTTTAGAGCCTAAATTGGGTATGTTGCCGAAAAGCAACACCAGGCATTTAAGGGTTAAGATCCTTTCTTTTCCCTCTTTTGATGGTACAAATTTATAAACTTCACGTATTTCAATAGCTTTAATTTATCCGACATAACGTTTACCATTTTCTTTTCATTTCCAAGAATCTTAAATTTTTACTGTAATAGATTGGAATGTCCAATGCTGTTATTTGCTTCTATTTCTGATATTTAATTAGACATAAAACTTTACACATTGAAATTAAACAAATGTTAGTCATAAGTAATGGAGTGATTTTCCAAAATCTTTCGACATGCACGGAAAACTATCCTATAACTACCTCATTTAAAAGGTTACAAAACAAGAGTTAAAAGATTATAATATAAATTTTTCCAACAATATTTCATTCAAGTTAATCCAAAGTGAAAAAAAAAATATATTGAAATACCTTGCGAAAAAACTTTTTTTTTCAGTTCAAACGCAAGATTATTTAAAAATAATTACGTTTTAATTTGGCGCTTTCAGTTTATGTCTTTCCTAATTAAACATTTTTTTGTAAACTTGGGAGTAACATAGCGGAAAACAATTCTTCAAAATCTTTTACTTCTAATATTTTAGTGTTTAAAAAAAATCTGAAAGAGAAATTTTTTACTAATTATAAAATAAGTAAAATTATATGTTTCTCTCATAAAAATAAAATTACTTAATGCATTTTATTCATAAGATAATTATGTTGGTATATTTTTTGTACAATAACATATTAAAAATGTTATTGTTATTTGAATACACAATTAAATATTTACAAGTCAAAAATAAATTACTTAATATATTTATTGCTTGCAAACGAAAAAACGAATTAAAAATAATTACCCTTTGTATTGAAGAATAAATGTTAGCAAAAGCAAAATAAAGTTAAGGCCATGAATTATATTCTAAATAGCAATTAACGCAGTTTTTTGCTTCTATTTTGTTAGTTGATTTATTTAAAAATATATTTGTTATTTATTTCTTATTATCATGTTGCACATTTCTAAAACTATTTACCAAAGGAAAAATTTCACAAATATTCCAATCACAATTCTTGATTTATTGGATTTATAAACGTGTTAATTAAGTGTTGCTAACGTGTTATAAATCTTGTCTTAAGCTGTCATAAATTTTGTCAACATGTTAATTAAGTGTAATTGTGGAATTCTCACTTCTCAATTAAAAGTATAACTCTGAAAAGGTTTTTAATGCGGTTCAATTTAACGACCTAACACATCCTATACACGAGAAATCAGGTTGAATCCGATAAGCCTGTTATTTAGTCCGGTCGAACTATATCTTTAGTTACCATGCATTCCCTCTCCAGAATTTCTTAACAAAGGTGATATGATTGTAGTATATTACAAAAAAGTACTGGGTAATACCGCACATAATCAATCTCGCCTAATCAGTATTTCAAAACTTCATTCTGGTATCTCTGGCCATTTACAGAACCTCCGTGAAAGATAAACAACGGTTTGCGGTCAATTGCTCTTTCCACAGTATTAAACCATCCCCATGAAAACAGGATATTCATCAATGCAGAAAAGATATATCTTACCTCGCGAGAAAAGAGTCTTAAACTTCTAGAGGTCATTGAAGTATGAAGGCAACACCAATTTTAACAGGCTCCTTAGAAGCTAGAGCAAATTTCTTGAATAAAGTGTAAGACAGTGAAGCGTCGGTTGAGCATTAGAACTTGTGATTCAAACTCCAGCCTCCTGCTGATCTAAAACGAATTTTTTGTGTACTTTGCGGTATGTTCGTATGGTCAATAACATAAAATGTTTTTCGCACGTTATTATCGATCTTTGTTATCCTTGACCAGGCTGTTGATTAAAAGATTAGTAAACGGTTTCATGTTCTTGATACTATTATAATCTTTGTTCTGTACTTTAAATTCTTCTTTTAGACAAAACTAATGTATTCAGAAAAAGAAATAGTTATAAACAGCAATAAACTCCCGAATATCAAAATATGTCCATTTATAAGTCTGCACAACTTGCATATTTCATGCTATAATAAATATTTAGAATCGCAACATTACATTTGATTGCAAATAACTTACAAAATAAATCGCCATTTCCGATTATTATCGATATTAATCATCGAACACAGATTTCAATTTAGCTACTATGTTTATTCCACTAAAGATCCATGTCTCAAACGAATATAGCTTTTGCGTCTGATATCATTTCATAGTCGATCAGGAGGGATAAAGAAAAAAAAAACATAATTCAATTTTACATGTATGAATTTTTCAAATAAAAACACTTTTCAGTTATTTTCTGAATAATATTGTTAATTAAATGGAATGTCTATGAAGATCATTATTAACTAAAAAGAAAAATCAAGCGATAACTAAAACTTCAGACGATAATTTGCATACTATATAGCTTTACATAAAAAAGTTATGGTTTTACATGAAACCTTTTTCACGAATATTAACTCTTGAAAAGAGTTTTATTTAAGAACCCCACCAAAAGTAGATATTATGTAATAAATAATTGAAAAATAGAACTAATCCTTAAATCATTGTAATCCACACAATGTATTATAAGAATCACGACATTTTGTATGGAAAGGTGCTATACATTTTCTGTATTTTGTTTTACTTCAAAAAAGTCCTAAAATTTGTGACGCTGCAGAACGAGCAGAAACGAAAAAAAAAATGCTTCATCCCGCAAAAGAAGTTGATCACTTCCAACAAATTTTGCACAAAGATATTTCACTTTTTGGAAAATTTGGACGGAAGATACTTTTTTGCAAGCCAACGCATGTCATATAATACGTACATATAATACGTCATATATGCATATTTTATCTAAAAACGGCTCTAACTATTTTGATTAAATTTTGCACCCTACCGTTTTCGGCTAGGTGAAGACAATTAGACTAGGTCACATGTTCGAGAAAATTCGACTATTGGATCATTTTGCTGTCACTACGGGTAAATGCATTTCAATGGAAATGAAGGTTGAAATATTTATTAAGTTGTTGAACAGTTGCAGTAAAGGAAGTTGAAAAGTTGACAATATTTTGTCGAATTTTGGCCACATTTGTCTTTCATTTACCATATATATTGGCTTTCATTATATTTACTTTGAAGATTACCAAAGCCAAAGCACATGCTCTGAGCGAAATCAAAAAACGTCTCCAAATCTGAAAATATTTGGCTACATTTTGCGAAAAAAAAAAATGACTTTTTAGTGCGGACAATTCCAAATTAGAAATTACAAATAGGAGCTAAGATACGTGATTCAACCAGTCAGGGTCCATAGAATGTTCTCGAAAACAGAAATCAAACACTCAAGGCACATATAACTTTCTGAACACACACATAGAGCAAAATCAAATAACATCTCCGAACTTGGCTTTAATTGTCAAAATGTTCAGGCCTAAAATTCTTGATAACAAAAGAAAGTTTGCAACGAACTAAAAATATAATTTGGAAGGATTCCCTTTCGTTTTAAATATGCAAGGAACGTAGAAGTTAGAAATATGTAAATAGTTTTAATATTGATTATTTCTTTATTTAATACTGTTATAAAATAAAATGCTTTATAGATATAATTCGGGAAGAATTTAGTGTTGAACACAAAACAAATTTTTTAAAAAGCATAGATCGGTCATCATCGCTTGTGTTGTTTAGAGACACGTGATTTTCAAAATTGCATTTTAAATATAATTGCCAATTGCTTTAAAAATAAAATTGTCTTATTTCAATAACAAAGATATAAATTATAAGTAATAGAATAACATAGTTTTGAATTGTGTTGCATATAACTTTAAAAGTGAAAAATATTGTGAATATTTTTTCAGGTAAATTAAAAATGTTCTGTGAAATTTTTTTCTAATTTTTAATTTAGTTTTGCACGCCTGTCAAAATCTGCTGCATTTTGTTTTATTTATAATGCAGTGGAATTATTTAATCATTCTTCCTACGGAAAATAATGAGGCTCGTTGAACAACTAGGACAATTTAAAGTATTTTTTTTTGCAGATTATAATCAATTGAAATGATCTATTTAATAGTATGAAAAAGCCACATTTAGTTTTTAGTTTTTACAACACTGTTTAAAAATACTTCTTTAAAAGCAGTGGAAACAATATTGACTCTCGTGACTCGCCATCTCATGAGGATGTTAGCGTTGGAATTTTTAATGATTATTTCTTCACTAACGTCTGTTTTTAGAATGCGTTGTTTTGAATGTGGGAAAAGGGAGAAGCTACAAATATCGGAATGTCTGGCCATTATCTGAGATTTTGAAGTGTCAAGTTGAATTCTTTTTTTTTATTATCATTGTTGATCGAGTGCTGCTTGGTGTTGTGCATAAATAAGCTGAAATTTTGGTTTATGTATCTTACTCCCCTCTCCCCCCCCCCCTAGGTACACGTAGTGGTAGGTCACATCGCATTTCCCGTTTTAAAATATTTTACATACAGTTTGAACAAAGGAAAAGTTTTGTTTCGATTTTATCACATAAATAAAAAAATGATCTGAAAAATTTTATTGAGTTATGAAACATTTTATTATTACATGATTTAAAAAAGACGTAGTTACATAATATTGAAATTTTCTTTTTATTTAGCACGTGAATCTCGTAATCTTGTAGTCATAGAATCACATTCGCTTAGTATCATAATTTGGTTTGTCATTCTCGAGTATTATTTTACTTCACTTATGATTTTTTTACAAGCCCAGTGGAGTAGTGGTCAGCACGCCTGTCTGCCGCCCCGCAGGTCGAGAGTTCGACTCCCGACTGGGCAAGGTTCACTCAGCCTTTCATCCCTTTGGGGTCGATAAAATGAGTACCAAGCTTGCTTGGGAACTAAACACCGAGGGTCTCGCGTTAGGTTGACCACATGACCGGGACGCATGCTGCATAGCACCTCGGGGCCCAGGGTCAAGAAAACAGAGATGGGCACTGTCGGCCCAGATCCTTCTTGGATTGTACAGCCACAGATTTTAGTTTTTTGTTAGTAGTTATGATTTTTTTCTTCATTTTCTATTTATAATTTTCTGTCCCTATCCTCTCTTCACTTGATATTATTTTTGAACCATCAACTATTTTTTACCTTCATTTCTTTGCAGCAGCATTTTTATTTTTTTATCTGTAAAAACATCATTTAAATGAACTTAGATAAATTTATAATACTTTCCTCACAGGAGTTACGATGCCAGATAGAGGATGTGAGTTCAAAACATTTTATGGCATAGTTTTACTTCACAAAAACTATTTGGCAATCTTACGATTTTTAACATAAGAAATTAATGTGTCATCACTGAATATCCAATTTTCTACTTTACCTAAAACACGTCATACATTACTCTCCTAAATCCTTTCGGTATTTTAATTAAGTACCATTTTCAGTATCAAAAAATATACTTTTTATGATGTCCAATGTCATTTTTAGAATGATTTGTTAAGCTAAGTAGTAGCTCAGTTTTAGCTAAATTCAAAAATGAACTACTTAGAATTATGTATCATTCAATTAAATACCAGTAACGTACGCAGAAGAATACACGGTTACCCATAGATAAAAACAATAGCTAGTAATTGAAAACAAAACGGCAATTGAAAATTAGTATTTTCTGTTTTCTTTGTGGCGGATATTTCAAGCTATAACGTAAAATAGTATTAACACAGCCTCAGGACCTGTTTCATATTAGACTTATACATTGTCTCATACCGGGTGTCCCAAAAAGGACTGACTGATTTTAAAATTCAATAACTTCCAAACGGTGACAGATATTTAAAAAATTCTTGCAGGAGGGTTATGCATAAAGTCAAAAGTTTTATTACAGTGAATTTCAATTTTAGTTCGAATTACAAACAATAGATGGCGCTGCGATCAATAGAGGCTAAATTCAGGCTCGATTTTTGGTACTTCGTGGCCCGGATAATACATTTCCATCTCCTTTTTCTGCATGGAACAACAGAAAGGACCCAGAATCGAGCCTGTATTTAGCGACTATTGCTTACAGCGCCATCTATTGTTTGTAATTCGAACTAAAATCGAAAATCACTGTAATAAAACTTTTGACTTTATGCATAACCCTCCTGCAAGAATTTTTTTTAATATCTGTCACCGTTTGGAAGTTATTGAATTTTAAAATCAGTCAGTCCTTTTTGGGACACCCGGTATTTGCACCATACTTCATTTCACATTAGACCTCTGAGTTTGGCTCTTTGTAACTCAGTCTACCATAAACGTATACCAAATTTTAAAGGCTAAAAGGACGTGATATTTCCTACTAAGTAAAGCCTGATTAGAATGATTTATTTGTCAAGATTTTATTTGTTTCATCACAAACGTTTACAAAAGAATGTGCCCCATTTCCTTTGCAGAGACTAAGAAAACGTCTGAAAGTTGTGAATCTGTATCTCTCTTAACACTAGAACCGCCGTAGCGGTCGTCATTTTGACCGGTACCAAATAAAAATACTTCGATTCAAACAAGAAAATTCTTTCTAAAATAAGTTAAATATGTACCACGGAGAAATAAGTTAAATAAATAAGTTAGATAGTTTTTAATAAAAATTCTGGTGTAAAATATTTTTATAACACTTGAGTAAAATTTCCGGCGGTTCTAGTGTTAATTGATGAAATCGTCGAAAATGGAAGAGAACTGAGCTTAGAGATGAATGCTGAAGACGTTGTTGAACTTATACATTCCGCTGATCCGGAATTAACCATCGACGAACTTACCCAATAAAAGAAACATAGTACTGCCGATGAAATGGATGAAGATTTTGAGATCAGACGAAAATTATAACGATTTCAAAATTAACCTAAGGACTAAACCTTATTGAAGCTGGAATCATGGTTCCTCAAAATATTGATTCAGACTAGCAAAGTACAGCAATGACTAGAAAAAGCTTAACCCACTTTCTTGTAACAAAGAACTTCTAAGATTTAGAAAAAATTGTCGGTTTATTCAAACTTCATTGCAAGATTTTTTCACATGCTCAAACACTGCAACGGGGAAGGTAGAAGAACACTAAATTGTAAGTTATCAAATTATTAATTTATTGCAAATTCTTGTATTGCAAATGCATTCTTTGCTAATGTGAAATGAGTATATAACATAATCCCTATAACATAATCTCTAAGATTTTGGTGACTTTTTATTACTTATCCTTTTTTGACCATCTAAATGTAGCTCGACAAACGTCGCTGATCTTGGAACGAATTGCTGTAATACGTAATTTTATGGATATTTCTTTTTAGATTTTAGATGTATTAGCCATGGATATGAATAAAATAATGTATTTTATTTAATTCATTTCCATACAATTTGATATAATATTACACAAATGCTTTTAAACATGTCATAGCAATGAATTGACTATTATTTGGATTTTGAAGTTGCTGAAGTTATCTGTATGATGGTCTTTATTTAAACTCTTTGTTATCGAGGGCATTAAATTGGACAAAGAAGGTTACAGATTTTACATGATTGGATATTTCTTCATGAAGACATAGTCGGGAATCAGAAAAGATTCTGATTGGATGGTTTTAAACATTTAGCTTCGGATTGAAATGTGTCGGCTATGTCCGTGGGTTTACAGGAAGACAAGTTTTTTTTTTTGATTTAAGCGCTACTTGAAATATCTATTTATCCTACTTTTAGGATGCTGATGGCTTGAAGAGCGGCCAGATTTCCACATTTTAGCCCCTGCTACATTTACATTGCATGAATGAATATGGACGGGACGTTTTTCATGTCCTATAGTTTCTCGCAATTATTAATATATCTCAGTATATATATAGTTACAATTGTGTTTAAAAGTTTATGTTTATTTTTCAAGTATGTTTATGTGTATTACTTCTGTTTTCATAAATTTTATCATTTCGTATACATTTTTTAATTATACATTAGCTTTGAAACTGCGATTGTTTCGTTTTCGAAATTAATTGCTCTTTTGATATTACAAATTCGTCACGCCTTAGAAAGCTAGAGGAATCTGATTGAGAGTATGGTTTGTATACAACTAATCCACTGATTACAAATGGAATATTGTTTATGTTAGATTTTTTTTTCTAAATTTGTTGTGTTTTACTAATACTGACATGTTATACTGTTTCAATTGCTTCATATTTAATTGTTATATAAAGTATTATTTTTATACCACTCTTCATACGTTTCACAAAATTCATTTTCTAAGGAGTATATATATATATTTATACCCGTATATATACATACACAAACACACGCACAGACGCATATATATGTGCAGTTGAAACATTTTAACTTTCTAAAAAAATATCATCTTAGGAAAAGGCTTAAACATTTTAGATTCATGTGTAATTTAAAACAGAATTTT
The DNA here is from genome assembly GCA_963932465.1 of Maratus speciosus. Taxonomy (NCBI): domain Eukaryota; kingdom Metazoa; phylum Arthropoda; class Arachnida; order Araneae; family Salticidae; genus Maratus; species Maratus speciosus. The sequence goes on from OZ010789.1 coordinate 231,198,539, forward strand.
ACAGAACGGAAATAAATCTCGTTTCACAAAAATAGCATTCTGATAATTAATCATTGATGTAAAAAAAAAATAATAATGTCCAGGCTATTTGATCATTTCAGCTGTATCATTGCAAATGTTATATATTAAGTAATCTTTTCTAACGCCAACTTCGATTTAACTTAATGATTTTTATTCTATATGTCATGAAAAATGTTCTAATTTTTTTTTTCTATTACAAGATTCATTCCATATTTGGTAGAAAAAATAAACGCTATTAAAATTTTAATAATACTAGATATTGATAGTTATTAAAATATAATGTTACAATCTATTTTTAGAATAATATTAATACTGCTTTAATGTGTTTTGTAGATCTATTATCGATAATTTTAACGTTTGTGATAGCTCTAAATATTTTATATTACTCATCAGTGTTATAAATCAGAAAAACTATATTGGATCACATAAGATGAACTTAAAAAATAAAATAAAATGAGCGAACGAATCTTTAATATATGATAACTGAAATTTCAACAACGCTTATTGAAATTAGTAATTTTTCCATTTCGCGTATTTCAAGCGCAATTAAAAGGTCAAATTACAATATCAAAATATCGCAAATACCATTTAGTAGCATTTTTAAAGGCTTAAAGTTATAACAACATAATTGAAATGGGATACCGATGGACTAGTATTCCTTAATATACCTTCCTTTTATTCCGCAAAATTAGAAAATAATTTTGGAAGTTTTTAATATTAATTCAAGAGAAGCAAACCTTTTCTTTAAATCGCTTTTATGAGTCACGCATTTTATCACTTTGAGTTCTCAGTGAAATGATTGCATGCTTCATTTATAGGAAAATACATACAACAATGACTTTCAGTAACTGCCAATGATTTATTTAAAATTAAATTACTTTATTTATTTGAATATATTGCAGATATAATCTTTCTTATACCATATTAAGAGAAGTATTAAAAGTTTCACTTTAGGAAATATATTAGATTTAAAGCAGTGGCGTGGCGTGAAAATTTTCGGTGGTCATCGCAATTATTTAAGTTTGTGGTGAAAAATTATTAACTCTAAAATTCAATGGTTGAATGTTCAAAAAAGAAACTTTAAATCTTACCTTCACTTATACATGAACTCCAAATGTTCTGCTAAAACTGGATCGTAGAGTTTTAAAAGCTTATTAAGAGTTTTAAAATATTGCTTGGTCATCGCCGCATCCAGCGATGACCGGACGCCACGCCACTGATTTAAAGGAATGTGTAATACAGTAAAACCTCTAGATAATGGAGATTCCAGGTTTATAGATTTTGTGAGCTATACCATTGTAAAAAAAATAAAAATACAACATCTAGTATGTAGGCATTCAAAATATATTTCCTAAATAGAGGCTTGTGCCTTTCCACAGTGACAATTATGTAACTTTTACTTTATACACTCTAAACATTTATGTAACATTAATCCATAAAATTGACGGCAGTCTTGCTGCCTCCATTTTATTGAGTAATTTAACCGATATAACTTGTGTTACGTTACTATAATGAGTAATATTACACAAGTTATATCAGTTTAAATCACACAATTATATAAGTTAAAGTACTCCATAAAATTGTGGGCAGCATATTACCACCAATTTCACGGAGTAACCTTATACATTTTTTTACAGTCTATAAATAAATTACATGAAGTCAAACCATGTTTTATAACAACTATATAAGAAATTTTAATGTGACAGGGCTGTACCTTGAAAGCACAGACAAACGATGCAACTTTATATGATGAAATAAAGTTGACAAAAGCTATGTGTCAGAAAAGATATTCATAATTTTCCGCATTATTAATCTCAGGTTTCAAGTGACGGTCATATCGTTGCTCTATTGTGAAGTTACCATGATAAATTGTTAGTTATTTGCAAGGCGTCTCAAAATCTGAAGTATCGACATTAGTGTGACTTGGAAAATATTCGTTTTCCCTACAATGTCTACAAGACCTCTTCGTCATATTTATTTTTTAATTTGTCATATTTTGGCCATTAGTCTGTTGAGATGTGTTTTGAACTTCTTTCAGGTATAGAAGATATGTTTTGTTATAACCCATTCATAGACTATTTGTCTATGTCTCAGATTAAGTCTTTATAGATAAACTAGCAGGCTACGCCCGCTGCGCTGGTCGAATTTTTCCAAATAAACCTTGAGTCAAACAAAATGTGAATTTGACCATGTACTTTAAAACAATGTAGACCTTCACCTGGAATATATTTACACAATGCTGAAAACGATGCGAACGTCATTGCGATATTATATTACCTTATGTGTTGCTGAAATTTTGAGCTAATAAGAAGCAATGCTTTCAGTTGATCCTTTTAAGGTGCATTTTAGTAGGGAAATGATGCCATTATAACAACAGGAATTAAAATGTTCTCTAATCTGACACTATTAAATTAGAGAGCATTACAATGATTGCAGAGATTGATCATTGAATACGAATAATTTTCGAATGGTTAATTTTAGGGTGTTTGTTCATGAACTCCTGGCCACTCAGCTTGAGCATATGTGGTTTTGGTAGCTTAAGTACAATCTCACTGAATGTAACGTTATACTTCGTAATAAACGTCCTCTCTTGATTGTTCTATTACTACTTTTTCCCGCTTTGAAATTGCAGCAGAGTAAATACCGTCAAAAATGTATTAAGATGATTGCATGTACTTTAATAAATGATTGCAGACAAAAAAGAGTGTTTAACTTTCATTTTTAAAAGAAAAATGAAGCATAAAAATGTGTGTTTTTGAAAATGAATTGTTTGAATAAAATTAAAATAATATAATTTTCATTGCCTTTTCATTTTGTAGACCAGTTGCAATCATATAACCGTTAACCCAGGAAAGAACTCGATGACCTAGAAAAATAAACCTTTTACATCCAGTAATCTATTTCTAATCATCCATGATCGACTTCATTGTGAGGATTGGGCCAAACATTAAAAGTGATGCAACAATATTGTCACACATGCACCAGAGGTAATTACAAAACAAAATTAATTACCGGTCACGTTACGTTCCAATAAATAATGCGGTTGTTATTGACTCATTTATAGATCTTTCACCAATAAATCTCCATACCTTAAATTGGACTGTCAATGATAAATAAAGTTAGTTATGCAAAATTTTTAGTAATATGCATTTTGGTCAATTTTATTTTGCATTTTTCTAAAGAGAATAATAAGACGGAGAAATAAATAGGCTTGCTATTTCTATTATTAAGTCTAAATTATTCTTCCGTCTATTGTGTAAATAATCCAGATTATGAAAATAACTCATAATTTATTACTAAGATCAGCTGCTAGGGTATGCGTCAGGACAATAGGCTTCATGATGATCGAAATTTGAGGCAGTTTTATCCTATGTAGGCTAAAATGTTAAGTGGACAGGTGTTATTACATTTGCCACCATTAGACTCATAAAATTATCCCCCTCCATTTAAAGCATTGTTTTTTATGAGATAAAATAATTTAGGATAAAAAAATAAATAACAAAGCCTCTTTTGTTCGTTTGCTTCATAATGAAACACGATAATTTCAGTGATAACGAAAAACCATGAATTTAATAATCGCTGAGTACAAATTTCATGTAATCTTCTGCAATCGGGTTCACTGTCCAGAGTCTCTTTCAAATGTAAAAGAAATATCCAATGGTACAGTAAATACGCTAATTAGCATGTAATCAGATTACAGAAGATTAATCCAATATCTTAAAAAAATAAAAAAATAAGAAAAGATATGCCAAAAACAGAAATTGGAATGACGAATTTAAAAGATTATCGAAAATTTAATTCAGTAAGCAATTTTTATTCTAAATGTTTTCGTTTGTGGCAGTAATAACGGGTAATTGCATATATTTTTTACGAATAATCTTTAGTATTTAACGTTTGAAGCATTAGACATTTACAAAAGGGAAACTGGCCATATGTATTAAAAAAAAAAAGAGTGGAGTATATCCGCTGATCTGTTCGAGGTTAAAAAATTCACAAGTTTGAGAAAAACAAACCAGCATGTTTCCGTAGTAAAGTATTTGAAAAATATTTTAAATGTCTGAAATTAAAATATTTTACAATATGTGCGTGTGAGAGAGGGGGGGGGGCGACATTTGCACTAAAACTTAAATATTAACTCATTTTTATAATTTTTGCTGCTATTTATATAGTTTACAGTTGAATATAAAAAATTGCTCAAATAAAAAAGAAAAGTGCCCAGTTAAACTGATGGCATTGAGCTCACAGGCTATTTACACAAATTGTATATTATACTCTTATTTCAAAGAATAATTCCCCTCGAAAAATAAATTAAGAGGGGCATTCATGAAAGAATTGAGGGCATTGCATACAAATGTCATCAGAGAAGCGCCTTATCGAAATAAACCGGCATACCAAATTTGAAGCAAATCGGTTTGAAAAACCCATTTATCTAAATTAAGGGATTATCAGCCTCTCTCTTTCCTCCCTTTAGATTTAAACAATGAATCTGCAAGTCTACTTAGGGAAGCGCCTTATCATAATTAACCGGTATATCGAATTTGAAGAAAATCTGATAATTCTGCATGAAAAACCCATTTATCTAAGTTAAGGGTGGAGATTAGCCCCCCGCTCACCCCTTTATACGTAACCAATGAATCTCCAAAACTAATCAGGGAAGCCCCTTATCAGAATGAACCTATAAAAAAATTGAAGCAAATCGGATATTTCTATCAAGAGATATCGCGTTATGTACATGCATACGTACATACAGAACCGGCGGGCATATTAGCTCTCACGTTTTGATATCCTGTCCACTGAAAAGCTGTCTTCTGCATTAAAAATCCCCTGTAATGTGAACATCGCTGGGGATGATCTCAGGTTTACGCCATTTTGGATTAAAATTAAATTGTTTGGCGACAAATGTAAAATCTGCTATTTTTTTTCTGTAAGGGATAGATAATAAAACAATAACAAATCAAAATTATTACTCACAAGGAAAGTCCCCTTAAAGTGCATACTCAAAAGATTTTGGAAAAGGAAATGATAATAATATGACTCGTGTATGTAAAAGATATCAGTCAAATGTAGGAGCAGAATCCCAGTAGAAAATCTGTAAAAAAATATAATATTTTCGAGTATTTGGCGCGAAAAGACGAACGCTCCACGCTATTTGGCGACCCAATACATTTCGAGGCGAAATGCAAGAGATTGAAATGCCATTATAAATTACTTGTTAAATCAGTATTTAAATACCTAAATACTCAACGAATTTAAACTTAAAAGATGAATTAGTTTATTTTTTTCTGTATGCTTATGTAATGTATATAAATTAAGTGTTGCTGTAGTTATTTAATTTTATATGGTTGTCATCGGCTGGATAAGTTTTAAGTGTATTTTAATTAAGAATGCTATCATTAAAACTTTCGATATTACGTCGCTGTTTCCATGGCAACAATACTTTCCTCTTGTTGCCTCTGACAATAACAATATCGAAATCAAATTGACAATGCTCAGAATCGGACCTTAATTTTGAGTTTGAAACAATTTTAACCAATTTATATTTTGTTCTAAACAACATAATTACGATCGTTAAATTTCATTATGTACATATAATAGCAAACCCCGCGGCTTTGCTCGCGTAATAGTTGAAATATGCCAAGTGATATTTGGCTGTCTATTTTTTATTAGAGGAACACTTTTTGGAATAATTCAACAATTTCAAATTAAGCCATAGTTTGACTAAACTTCAATATAAAAGTGCAATAGACAGAAATGAGATGTTAATTAATGCGAAGAACTAAAACTAATTCCAAATAAATGATAATTTAGAAAGTATTTTGAGATTTTTACGGTCATTTCATACGGTCATTCCTTACGCTCATTTCAGTTTTGAAATTTTTAGAAACCATCTTAACACATTTACATCTTAAAATTAACCATCATGTCAAATTTCTAGCTTCTTGTCTAACAGTCTACCACCTCTCTGGTGTTAGTGGCACCAACATAAAATGCCGAAACAGAGTTGAAATATAATGTCTCGAAAAATGTTGAAACAGAGTCTGTCACCATTAATATGCCACAACATTAACCTTGAAAGCAGTTGATATTTCCTAAAAATCTATAAAAAATGGTATTTAGATGTTTTTAAAGGCTTTCTTGTTGTTCCTGCCAACTAGGTGGTAGTGAAACCGACATAAAATATAGCTCGTATAGAATCAGGGAATATCACTATTGATTCGCAACCAATAACTTCTATAATCGGTTTATTGTTTCCTGAAATTCCATAGAAATCGTTCTTTAGGACTCTATTAGAATGCTTTTCGCTCCTTCCCTTCCCTTCACACCTTTATAATTTCGAATTTATTTTCGACTGTTCTTACAGGACATTTATATTTGATAAGTAACTGCCATGCTATATTTAAAGTTTCTAGCCTCTTCAGTACTGCAGAAATCGCAATTTAGAAAGTTTTTTGCTCCTGGAACCTTCTAGGGGTTGTGGCACCGACATAAAATATAGCTTATGTTTGAGCAGGTTCTATCACCATCAATTTGCAACCATTATGTTTAAAATAGGTTTCGTATTTCATATGATTCACACTTCATACTTTTATATTTGAAATTTTCTGTCTAAAAGTCTTAGAAAGCATTTGCATTTTTGAAGTATTTACCGTTCCAAATTTAAAATGTTAGACCTCCTCTTTAACACAAAAAACGCAATTTACAAAAATTTTTGCTCCTGTAATCCCCAAGTGTAGTAACAACAACGTAAAATATAGGCTATGTTGTAGCAGGGACTGTCACCATCAATTTGAAACCATTAATTCTGAAATCCGTTTAGATTTACTGAGATTGCGTAAAAATCGCTATTTAGAACGTTTTTAGAACAATTTTCGTTCATTTTCACCCCATTTAAATTTCAAATTTTTAAGGAACTCTTCTCAGAGAGCATTTACATCTCATAAGTAATTACCATGCCAAATTTCCAGTTGCTAGCCCCTTCAGTATAACAAAAATCACAATTTAGAACGTTTTTTTAAAGTGCAACCGCAAGGTGGTAGTGGCGCCGACATGAAGTAGATCCTATATTGGAGCAAGGGCTGTCATCATCAATTTCCAATCATTACTTTTGAAATCGGTTGGGTACATTCTGCGATTGCGTAGAAATCGCCATATAGAACGTTTTTTAAATCTCTTTTCGCACATTTTCACACATTTTAAATTTCGAATTTTTTAAGAAATGTTCTTAGAGATCATTTATATCTTATAAGTAACTACCACTCCAAATTTCATGTTTCTAGTCTCAAAAATTGCATTTTCTAACGTTTTTTTGCTCCTGCAACCACTTTGTGGGTAATAACACCAAAATAAAATGTAGCCTATATTGGAGCAATGGATGTCACCATCATTTTGACACCATTATTTTTGAAATCGGTTTGGTACTTCTTGAGATTGCGTAAAAATCGCCATTTAGAACGTTTTTTAGAACGCTTTTTGCGCATTTTCACCCCTTTTAAATTTCGATTTTTTTGAGAAATGTTTTTAGAGAACATTTATATCTAATAAGTAACTACCGGGCCAAATGCCATGTATCTGGGCCCTACGGTAACACAAAAATCGCAATTTCGAACGTTTTTTTGCTCCAGCACTTCTATAGGGTAGCGGCACAGACATAAAATATCGCCTATGTTGGAGCAAGGGTTGTCACCATCACTTTGACACCTTTATTTTTAAAATCAGTTTGGTACTTCCTAAAATTGCGGAAAAATCGTGATTTAGAACGTTTTTTAGAACGCTTTTCGCGCATTTTCACCCCTTTTAAATTTCGAATTTTTTAAGAAATGTTCTTAAAGATCATTTATATCTAAAAAGTAACTACCATGCCAAATTCCATGTATCTGGACCCTTTAGTAACACCAAAAATCGCAATTTTGAACGTTTTTTTGCTCCTGCACCCCTTTTTGGCCAGTGGCACGGGCATAAGATATAGCCTATGTTCTAAGTTGGACTAACACCATCGTTTTGGAATACCATTACTTTTGGAATCGGTTCGGTAGTTCCAGAGCTTTCCTCCTACAAATAAACAATTTTTACCTCTTTATAATATTAGTATAGATTAGTACAGATGTGCAAAGTGAATATTTATGGGAGTGATTCACATTTGGAGACATTTTTAAATATCAATAGGAGTTTTTTTTAACTTTTTGTGATAACAATCATGATAAGTTGCTGAAGATTTAAAATTTATGATTTTATGTAAAAAAAAAATAATTTTAGTCATTATACATTCATTTATTTAGCCGGTAACAATTTGATTACATACAAAGTACCGATTATAGCTGTACAAATTATAAATGGTAAACATTCAACAAATAAAAATGTAAAACCTATTGAAATTTCGTACAGAATATAGGTACAATTTAGAAATGACACCATGCCAAGGTCCTTAGTATGTAAATTGTCACTGTTAAAAATGGTCTTAAAGTACTTGAAACAATGTGATACAGTATGTAAAACTTCAAACGACTGACTTTGCTCTGCTGACGCAAAATTTATTATATTCTTACTGATATTTTTTTCTTATGTTTATGAGATGTTATGTATTACAATTTTCTTCATGAATGACGCACGTATAATGGCGTATACTAATGCTAATATTTGAAAAAGATTAAAGATGCACATTTTTCCTAAAAATGTTGCATTCCATCCGACAGTTCATGGTCTTCCGGACAATGCAATACCTCCACAGTTTCGTAACAGCGTAGAAATTGCATTGTAAATTATTTTATCAGTTTGCATTAAAGTCCGAACTTATAAATTTCTAGCTAACATTTATTTAGATCCCATTAAATAAGCTGTAAGAGCAGCAAGTTTTTCATCAGTTAAAACAGTCAAACAATTTTTGCGGAGCATAATTCATCCGCGTTCTAGTTCTTATTATTATACACCAAAAAGTCAACAAAAATCTCCTCAATTTTTTTGCGAAATAAAAACTGTGTCTATAAATTCTGATATTTTTTAACCATGAACAATAAAAACCAGTATATGGTTTGTATTCCTTTAAATTAAATACATATTTGTTAAAAAAAAAACACTTATGTTTTGTTTTTAAATTATTTTTAAAGAAACTCAATATATTCTGTAACAAAATCTCCAATATAATTTATATAAGTTTAGAGAAAATTATTTGAAAAGGCTCAATTTTATCAAGAACTTTTGTGTATACGTTTTGTGTATTGCGTTTTTTAACATATAATATATATATTTTTTAAATATACTTAATTATGCATTTTCTAAACATAATTTAATTAAGCAATTCGAATTTAGTTCGTATTCACAAAAGTTTGATTGTCTTCATACATTGTTACTTTTGCTTTACAATGTACTCGCATTCAAAGGAATATATATTACACATCTAAATTACATTAAATCAAATAATTTCACTCTCTGCAACCCGTCAAAATTTAAATTTCACACAAAAGAACAGTAAATTATAATTTATTCATTATGCAAGCATTCTATTTATCTAGAGCTTATAACAAGCAAAACTCATTTATATTTTATTTTAAAACTTCAAAACAATTTCAATACAACTTGTAGACAAAATCTTCAGGTTAATTAAATTGTGTTTAGGAAAAATTACTCGGAAATGTATGCTTTAATTAAAACATATGTAACATATTTTAAATAAATTTTAGTATTTTTTAAACGTTTTATATATTTTTTCTTGAAGTTTGTACCGAAACAAATTATTAAGGCTACATAATGAATTTTTAATGAAAAAAACTATTTATATTTGCATATAAAAGTGAATTTTGAATGCTTGGTAATGAACTCTGAGATATTACTTTTAAATTTAAAAGCAAAAGTAGTAGATTAATTTGTAAATATGTTTAATTTCGTGGCCTTTGCATTTCAGTAAATTGTTATATTTATTGAAATAAATGGAACTCTATTGTATTATAAAAATTAATTTTCATTCTTAGGTATTTACACGGTTATAAAATATCCTAAAATTTTCTACATTGGCTACCACTGTTAAGAAGACATATTTTAAAATTTCTGTTATTCTTCAATGCTGATGATGAAGACATCTATCATAAATATAAAATGTGTGAATTATTAAAATAACGGTAGCAAAAGTAAAAAATAATAATAATAATAATTAGGAATGTTTGAATTTCTGGATTGTAGTTTAACACCTTAAGCATACGTATAGACTTCTTTTTTTTAATTATGTAGATTGTTTGATTGCGGTCTCTTTTTTTGAAATATTCACCTTATATAATAGCAAATAAAACGATGCGAGAATAAGGCCAACTCCACTATTTTAAAAATCTGGTGGTAGTTAAACAATTTGAATATAAAAAGTAGCCTACACTGTCAGTGAAAGTCACGGCATCGGGAGTTATGGGTTTAAGTACAATTTTAGGTAGTACTTTTCACTTAAAAAGTAAAAATATTACTGTTACTATCCAAAAATAGAAGTTCTGTACTATTTAAATAAGATAAAATAAAGCTGTTTTACTAAAATCCCTTAAATGTTTTATTTAACATCTTCGTTACTAAGGTCCACATATGTGGGCCTTGGATCTTAACCCATTGTAATAAAACCAATCAAAATATCTAAATTTTGACTATGAATTCACATTTATGATAGTTTAAACTTCAAACTGAATCCAACAGATTAGAACACTTGACTTATTTTCATATCTAAACCGTTGGTTGCAAGTGGGATTTGGAAACATGTCGTCAATTCGGCAATTGCGTAAAAGTAAATAATATTTATCTATATTAAAATGTTAACTAAGATATCATAATTTTTTTTATTGCTAAAAACATTATAAATATTCACTAGATAACTTGCTTTTGTTTATTTCGTGAAGTTTTTTATTTTAAAAGTATCATTTAATTGAGGTCCACATACGTGGACCTCAGTACTCAACTACTATAAATAGGCTTAAACTCAAGGAATACTGTTATCTTGTTTAGAAATAATAATAAAGTCGCCCTATATTTAAATAACTTAAAATATGTGGTTTTCTTTTTACATAATATGCAATATAAGCTAGATTAAGTAGATTTTGTATATATGTTTGATTAAATATTATTTATTACTGTTTAAATTCTGCAATTTTATTGAAAATACATAGATACATTGGAGACCATATATAATGTATTTTTTACTCAAAATAAATGAAGATGATTATTTTATATATATAGTTATATTTGAAAATTATTGTCTCGCGGAAATAATATATAATAATAATAATAATATATAAAAAAAATTCTTAGGTCAACTTTTAAATTTATTTTTTATCCCTATTCTATTAAAACTAATACATATGTACTTTTTCTTCATATATATTAATTTTAAATTACGAGATGGGAATCCGATAGCTGATTGTTTTTAAGTGTACAAACATATTGTCTAATACCGTTAAAATTAATAATTTTCTTCAAAATAAACTGTAACCACAGTTATGAATATTGAGCTTTTCGAGAAACTAACAGTACAAACAAATTTACATTCAGCGCAAAATTGAGAGCACAGGTGAAACTTACAGCCGGCATATTCTCATGGGTACATGGAAACTGTCCCAGATCGCAAAATATGTCAATCCAGCAGTTTGTTGATACAATTGCAAAAAGTAGATTCTTTAAACTAAGGATTCATCTGTATTTTGTTGATAATTCTGCGACTCTTTTTAGATTTTACAAGAAAAAAATGTTTAAGCTTACATCGACCTAAACGTATTTCTTTGGACTAAAAATGATTCCCATTTCCGGGCAGTGTGATTTCCCACAATATGTACCTTGAAAATCAAAGTCTCTAGGTTTATGATCTGTTAGAGTCCTGTCTGTTAGAGATGGGTTGGTATTAGATTTCTGTAAATACATTTATACATATGTTAGCAATGGCAGTATTTCCTCAGATGATATGCGATATTTTCGTTTAAGTGGGTATATTGTTAAATTATTGTGTGAAAGTGTGCCCCAAAATTTTACCCATATAATTTATACAGACATATTTTTTACTGGCTTGAAATGTGCTGAATACCTTTTGCAAAATATTCTTTATTCAGGAATTATACGTCAAATAGAATCATTTCTGCTACACTAAAATTGAGAATTGATAAAGAACAGTAAAAAAGAGAGTAGGATCAGGTTCTTTGATGACATTTCCGTTTTAAAGTAGAAATATAACACAGGGTTCGTGCACTTCAAGGAACAGTTACCGAATTTTCGTAAAGTAACATTTACCTTATTTAATGAAAAACATTATCTTCAGATATAGCGACCAGTACTTTATGAACTTTCTGGTACTAAAAAACCTTAAATCTCCTGATTTTCCTGATGCATACGAACCCTATAACAAATCATTTAATTCTCTCTCAACATGTTTTGAAAGTGAAGCAATTTATACATGTCTGAGATAGTCGAAAGAGGATAAGAACAAAAAGAAAAATTAGCCAGCCAGCTGTAGCAAAGATATACCACATATATTCATGTGGTACAGATCTTTTAGTGGTACCTAGCATATTAATTACTGTGCAGCAAAAACAAACAAATGGCCAACGCGTGTATTCCATCACTTTGTATACCTAGCGATTTTTTATTGCAGGAACCATTACGTAGTAGATAATAAAGCGATGGAGGTGAAAATACATGTCATTAATAGATTACAGAATGTATATTGCTGCACATCTGATCAAGTATGAAGGAAGAAATGCTACAAATCCCCGAAGACGCAGGCCACCAATAAATTCAAGTTCTGAAAGTAGGAATGGCAAAGAAGCAAAGAAAAATTAACGCACCCACAAATGAAATCTTTCTTTACAATGTAGGAAGGACATTTGACAAGACTTATAGACATCAAAAATGCGTCTAAGTGTTATTTGGAAGAATGTCATTCCAAAAGAAGATTTATGTGTATAAAACGTAAAGTTTATTAATGCATTTTGAAAAACAGCTGTTTTGATAATTTATACACTATGTAAAAAATAAAGTAATAAAATTCAAATTTTGCAGTCGTTTCTTTACAATAGTTCAAATCAATAATTATTTAAAAAATTTAAGATTTACGATTTAATGAATTTAATACATTTAAAACAATAAATATAATATGTAATTATGTTAATTATATACAGTGATGGAACAGTGTAGCACCAGGCAATCAATTGACACCACAAAATTTTATTAGTATTCCTGGTATAATTTCAGGACAGAATTTCTGGGAATTATTAGAGACAAAGGATAATATTAAATTTTAATGGTGACAATCGCCCATCTGCTGCGCCACTGTTCCATCACTGTATATATAAAAAGAAATTTATTTTCGAAATTTCAAAAAGAAACAAATATGTACAATGATTTACCAAAATTTTGAACTTTTTACTCAATTGTGTCCACCATTTACTAGTACCCTGGGGCATCATTTTTTTTTCTATTATTATCATTTTTTATACCAAAATAGGAAAGAAAAAAACTCTTCCATCACTTTTTCAAGAATTATTTTTTGTTCAGTAACAAAGAGATTGCTGAATTGCTGAATTTTTTTAAAAATAAATATATGTTCCAGAAGTTTTCATTTTTTAAGAAAAAATAAGTAGTCTATGTTTTATGAATGTTTTTAAATCTGATTCCATGTAGAAAAAGCTCTGAAACATGAGAGTAAGGGACGTTTCTGATATGAAGGGGGTTTTAAATATAAATATAATTATCATGCATTATCCGTAAGCATTTTTATTGTCTTTCTTTTTTTCTTTCTTTCTTTCTTTTTTCATCTTTCTTTTTTAATTTTTCTTTCTCGAAATTTAAGTTTTCTTTTTATTTAATATATGTTACTTTCTAAATTTTTGGTATTGCTATTAAAGCCATTTGCAACATTAGCGCATCAATTCGTGCATCTCAGGAATTTCCATTTTATTTAGAAATTCCCTGTACTTTTTGCGATCCTGTTTAAGAACTTTTCCTTTATTTAATAAGAGATGTTTTGAGATTACATACAGTAAAAAAATTTCTTTCGGAATTACGGGTATCGATTAGGAATTTCTGAATAAAAAAGAAATTCCTGAAAAGCACGCATGTAAACGTTAATTACACTGATCAGCATGCATTTTGATGATCATATAAATATATATTTTTCTGAAAGTGTTTTTTATGCTGATTTCAAAAATGTAAAGCATTTTTGCACACCACGTACACTTTTTTTACAAATATTATTTTTAATTAATTTTATTCTTAAATCATAAATTACTTTATAATAGTAATACTAGATGGCGCCACGAAATTTTTTAGGAATTGATTCCATATGTATATACATTACATTAATTTAAATAAATGAGAAACTGTATTTAGGAAGCTGAAATTATTTATTAATATGATTTAATAATAATAAAAAAATTATTTATGTAAAATTAAAAAGAAAAAGCGAAATCCATAAATTTAATTTTGTAAAAAATATCTAAATTAATACTTGCTAGGTGGCAGCACCAAACAATGTTTGATCTAATGCATAGGTTTTAACAACAATAAATTTCTTTGTTTATTCACGTCTGTTTCTTTCGATTTGAAATATGTGATATATTTCACATCTTCTTTAATTGAATAATGGCTTCACGTAAATGTGTAAATGATACAGATATATTTTGTTACATTTGTGGAAATTATACTGTAGTAAAACAAAAGCAGGATATTACAGATTTTGTTAAAAATGCTTATTATGCTTATTTTGGTGTGAGACTGGGTGACCAAGATAAGACATGGGCCCCTCATAAAGTGTGTAGAACATGTGTTGAAGGATTACGACTTTGGTTGAAAGGCAAAAAGAAATGTATGCCTTTTGCTATTCCCATGGTATGGAGAGAACCTAGAAATCATCATGACGATTGTTATTTTTGCTTAGCTAATGTTCATGGGTATAGTTCGAAAAATAAAAAAGGAATTATATATCCTAACTTGCCTTCTGCAATAAGACCTATATTGCATAATGAAAGTCTTCCTGTTCCTTCTCCTCCAACCAATTTGGAAAGCATAAATGAACCAAATAATTCAGAAGATGATGAAAATCAAGAACAAGATGTCTATAAACTAGAAGTAAATGATAAAGCTCCAATTTTATTTAATCAGCATGAACTCAATGATTTGGTGCGCGATTTAAATTTGCCAAAAATAAAAGCTGAACTTCTTGGTTCTCGGCTTAAATTTAAGAACTTATTATTACCAGAGACACAATTCTCTTGGTACAGGCATCGTGAAAAAGAACTTGTTCCATACTTTTCTGAAAAGGATAATTTAGTATATTGCAATAACATAAAGGAAATAATGAATTTTTACGGTATCCTTTATAATGCATCAGAATGGAGATTTTTTATTGATTCCTCCAAGACAAGTTTAAAAGGGGTTTTGTTGCATAATGGAAACCAATATGCATCAATACCTATAGCCTACTCAGTTCATTTAAAGGAAACATATGAAAATCTTGAACTTTTGCTAGACCAGGTCAAATATAAAGATCATGAATGGTTGTTATGTGGTGATTTAAAAGTGATTGGAATGCTACTTGGACAACAATCAGGATACACAAAATTCCCATGTTTTCTGTGTGAGTGGGACAGCCGGGATAAAAAAAATCATTGGGAAAAGAAAGATTGGCCATCAAGAATATCATTATCCCCTGGAACAAAAAATGTAATTAAAGATCCCTTAGTCAATCCTAAAAATGTTTTGCTTCCACCTCTGCATATCAAATTAGGGATAATGAAACAATTTGTGAAAGCCCTAAATAAAGAAAAGGAATGTTTTAAATATATTTGCAGCAAATTCCCTTCTATTACTGATGCTAAGCTTAAAGAAGGTATTTTTGTTGGGCCTCAGATACGAAAATTACTGACAGATAGTGAATTTGAAAAAACAATGAATGATTGTGAAAAGGAAGCATGGCTGAGCTTTAAATGTGTAGTGGAGAACTTTTTAGGAAATAAGAAAGACCCAAATTACAAAATTATAGTTGCAGATATGTTAGAAAAATTGAGATTACTTGGTTGCAACATGAGTATAAAAATACACTTTTTACATGCACATATCGAATTCTTTCCCGAAAATCTCGGAGCAGTGAGTGAGGAACACGGTGAAAGGTTTCACCAAGACATCAAAGATATGGAAAAACGGTACCAAGGCAAGTGGAATAAAAATATGATGGCAGATTACTGCTGGATGTTAAAGAGAGATCTTTGTGCTAGTGGACGAAAAGCAACTAAAAGGAATTTTTCTCAAACTAATTGATTTTTTTAATATTAATCAAATTTGTCCATATTTAAATATATTGTAAGTATAATTATTATGTCTATACTTTAATTTTTCATGCATTAATTTTTTAATACATATCCTAGTCTGTATTAATTATTTACCTTTGAATAATAATTTTTTTTTTATAAATTTATATAAGTGAAAGTTAAAAAATCATATGTTTTTATAAATTTACAAATTGTTAATTTGTAAAAAATCCTGACGTGATAGGCAAATTTCGACTTTACTTTTGAAATCAGCAAAAATTGATCTAAAATCACCTATTCATTTTTAATCATCAAAAAAAAAGTTTCAATATGCAGATCAGTGTTATGAATATGTGTTAAATAAAGAAGTTAAAATTCTTAAAACCTTTGTTCTAATACTCCGTGGAGTTAAGGGAAATTACTCCATATGGAAGAAATAATAGTATGTGAAATATTATATTCATAAATTTGTTTTGGTATATTTTTTAGAGCACATTTAAATTTCTTATTTTTTTCTTCATTCTGTCGAAAATGAGATTCTGAATAACAAATACTAATTCTTCAATCGATATATATTCCCATTTCAAGCGTATAATCCATGAATTAAAAAAAAAAGTTTCCACACTTAAATTTTAATTCATAAATTAACACTAATTGATACCTGGTGTAGATTAGGCATCGCTTTTAAAGATATTTTTTCAAGCTATATCCAAATTCATTTGATGTGTAGTTTATTCGCGAAAATCATCAAACATACTAAATACAATAAATGATAAAATATTTTCCAGTTGTTTAGTTTAATATTTTTAATTTATGTAGTTTTTTTAATAGAGGTTTTTTTCATGGTCTGATTTTTTATTATAATTTATCGAAATCAAGGTGATAAGAAAAAAAAAGGAAATTGCTGCATATTTATGTTTCCTGTTTTAAAGGATCTCAGGACTCTTAAAATTCTTAAAAAAAAAAAAAAAAAAAAAAGATATCATTATCGACATTTAATATCTTAAAATGTATTTGATTTTAAGACACAATTTTAATTAGGAGTGAAAGATATACATAAAAAGGGGGGGTAGGATTATATTTTGTGCCAATATATTAAAAAAAGAGAAACAACGTTCACAAAACACAAATGTAAGTAATTTTAAAAAGCATATAGCTATTTCGAAGCCTCTAAGGCCTCATCATCAGTGCTTATAAATTAAAGATAAAAATAAAATAAAACTGTGGAATAAAAGAGGTGGGAGACAGAACCAGAAAGGGGCACCTCACATCCCGACTGTCAACGGTGAAATGAAAATCCCTATTGACAAACAGTCACGGAGTCTGTCTCACGCGCACACACGGAGACCAATCAAAAACCGCCCAGATTCTTCGAGATAGTTCAAACAAAGCGGAGAAAAGGGAGGGAGTGGAGAGGATGAATTTAAGGAAATTGAACCATAACTTTGAAAAGTTAAGTTTGGCGTGCTGGACAAATCCTTTACTAAGCTGTTTGAATTTTTCCATATGCGGTAGGCTTCCCAAAAGTCAAGATCTTAAAGTGATGGGCATTTCCGTTAACTTAGGCTTCGAAAAATTTAAATTTATGATTGTTGGGCCAGCAATGATTAGTAATAGCGGAACGCTTGGTGTCATTAGTTTTAACACAAGTTTTATGCTCCCCTAAACGGACCTTAAAGGGTCTTTTCGTTTGACCAATATACATTTTATTGCATTCGCAAGATATCTTGTAAATACCCCAATGTGAAAAACTGTCAATTGGATGTTTCAGATTTGTGAACTGAGTGTTGTTAAAAGGAGTATAAACTACCTAAAATCAAATTTTAACAAGATTTTAGAAATTTGATGGCTTATTTTCGGAAAATATGGAAGTATAATTAAATTTTTTTTAACTTTCATTGTCGACAGTGTTAACTTTGGAGTGAGAACGTTTACTTAGTTTGTTATGAATGAAATCTATGATTTTAACTGTCAAACCTCGATCAATGGCAATGGATTTAATGTAATCTATTTCGGCTTTTATTAAACTGTCGGAAGAACAAATATTTAAAGCCCGATAGACATAAGCAATGAAGGCAGCCAACTTTTGGTTAGGTGGATGGGATGATAAACGATGATGGGGTAAAGATACAGCGAATTGTTAACGGTAAACTGTAGTGTGAAATAAGTTATTTTCGCGTAAAACCATGACATCAAGGAAGGGCAAAAGACTGTTATTTTCGAGTTCGAAAGTGAACTGAATATGTTCATCTATAGAGTCCATAGTATCGAGAATATTTTTAAGATTAAGCCCATCAGAGTTCAATAAAGCAAAGCAGTCGTTGCCATAGCGGATGTAAAATGGAAAAGATAATTTATTGAAAATGTTTGATTCGTAATAGTGCATGTAAATGCCACTGAGGATGGAGCTGGGGGGGGGGGGAGCCCATGGACAAACCATCAGTCATGCAATAAAAATTACCTTTAAAAATGAATGTGTTTTGCGATAAATAAATGTTAGTAAGTTGTATAAGCTCGTCAATTTCGTAATATGTATAATAAAATTCATGTATGTTCTTCTATTTCAAATATTTAAAACACTGCAAGATGCAGAATTAGCATGTACAGGGGGCTCCAAACTGTCAGACATTTGATGAGCATAAAATCGGCATAACAGATTATGCGCAGGATTAAAAAATAAAATTTGCGACTAGAATAAAAAATTTGTGCTTACCTATACTTCAGATTATAATAATTACCCTGATCCTAAATAAATTTGCATTTAAAGGATTTTTTTTTAATACAAAGTTGTATGTAGCCAATGCAAAATTTAGAAATTTTCAACAATGTAATCCCCTAAAATAATGTATATTTTTTAACAATAAAAGGAAATTTTAGGCTCAGTTTATACTGAATAACATGAAACATATATTTGGAAAAATTTTTGAAAAAGTATTCAGATGTTTTTGAGATATAATGCGCGTTACGCCAAAAAAACATCATTTGAAGAAAAATGTCTTCAAAGTATCGAAGACTCAGCTATTGAGCGGGTATAATTCTAAAAGACATAACTTCAGCTCAAATGGGAATTTTAAGGAAACAATTATATCAAAATGTTCAGAAAAGATAGAAGTTTAGCATCTAAAAAAATTAAAAGATTCGAAAATTTTAAAGCTTTATGAGTCCCAAGACCCCTTAATATTCTTCTTCAACGATTCTACCCTACGTTTTACTCTCTCTTCCAGTTAAGGCGACAAGTAACCTTCAAACTCATTTTTTTCTCTTAAAACGCTATTCAAGGTCACACAATATGCATTATGGCATATATTTATCACACAGGAAAATTGAAAAAAAATGGATGAACAATGAAGAATTTTCCTGAATAGTTTAAACGTTACGAAGTACTATTCAAAATGTGTCCCATGCGCATCCTATATCAATTAAAATCCCCAATATATGTTATGCGAGTTTAGTTTATGCACATAAATGAACCTGTTCATCAAATGTTATGTATTTGAATATAAATGTAAGATAAAGTTATTATCTAATTTTTAAGAAATTTTCAGCATTTAAACATTATATTTCTGCAAATAACTGCCTTTAACTTATCCAATTATATTTAGTAAAAAAAAAAAAAAAAAAAACATGAACTGTTTTATGACATACATAATTACAAACAGCTATAGAAAATTTCAAAGCATTCTGAGAAAAAATTATGCGCATGGAGCATTTTCAAATAATAGATACCAACAAAATTTTTTATCAGAGAAAAAGAAATTTCAAGATTTGGTACAAGCACCAACATTAAAACATTCATTCCAATAGACTAAATTCAAACATAGACCTAGATTCAACAAGTCTCTTGAGTAATTTATCAAATTTATGGTTTGCATATTTTAAATTTGTATTTTGAGAAACATAAAGTATATAAGACAGCGTTCGTTGAAAACAAAATATTCACAGCTATACGAAGAACTTTTTAAAATGTGCCATGCGTGAGGCAACATTCTCCGCAACATATCTATTTCCGGCCACCCCATTTCCATATCTATTTTCCGTTAATCAAAGTCTACTTTGAACATGTGAAATCATTAAAATAATTCTTTTTCTTAAAACAATACGTAGTTCTATCTACATGTTTATATATATTTTTCTTTTCGTCTCCCCTTTTCCCAACAAACTTAACTCAACATGTTCAAATACAAAGATTTATGTTTTCATTTTCTAGTTATTCAAAATTCCATTCTCGCATAATTATTTTTTTAACGGTCTTTATTTGAAAGTAATCAAATACACAAAAACCTAACTGCAGCTGTCTTTTTAACATAAATATGTGGCAGCCTTCTCTGGAACATATCTATTTCCAGCCCCCCGTTAATCAAAGTCTATTTTGAACATGTGAAATCATTAAATTAATTCTTTTTCTTTAAACAA
Source organism: Maratus speciosus (assembly GCA_963932465.1). NCBI lineage: Eukaryota > Metazoa > Arthropoda > Arachnida > Araneae > Salticidae > Maratus > Maratus speciosus. The sequence goes on from OZ010789.1 coordinate 231,219,226, forward strand.
TATGCAGTTCTATTTATATGTTTATATATTTTTTTGTCTCTCCTTTTCCCAACAAATTTAACTCAACATGTTCAAATGCAAAGATTTATGTTTTCATTTTCTAGTTATTCAAAATTCCATTCTTGCCTAATTATTATTTTTTAACGGTTTTTATTTAAAAGTAATCAAATACACAAAAACCTAACTGCAGCTGTCTTTTTAACATTTTACTTTCTTTTATCGTATTTTTATCTGCGTTGTAAATAAGCCACTTTAATTGCTGTTAGAATTTGACGGGCAAAATGAAATAAAAAATTTATAAACGTATTTTATGGGAATTGCGGTTTCAAATATATTTCATTTATCTTAGCACATGCTTTTTTTATCTGCCCTTTCCATACATTCATTAAGATTTCACAATCGCATTTAATCTCAGTTCGTTGGTGTTAAAGTAAACAAATCCAGTCCTTATGGCCTCTTTCATGAAATACAGTAGGGTGGCATTACATCCCGGTAAGTTGTGCTGTGGGGAGCTGCCACATTATTTTCTGCTAAATTTCTCGCCAATGCTTTGTCTCTCTTATCTTGGCGTCAAAAAAGTTTGTAAATTGGCGATATTGTATACCGCCAATATATCTGATTTCTAGAGAATCTGTCACTTCTCTGCTGACCACCATCTCTAAAAGATGTGATTAAGAAATGCGCCCCTGGCGCATGTTGTGTTACGGGTTCTCTTTCCCATTTTACTGTGTTCCAATTTATTGTATGATTCACCATAACTTAAATGTCTTTAAATGAAATTTCATGTTTCCAGTAAAATTATTAGTTGGAGTTTTTTTTGTGCAATTCTAAGAAACAGTACTGAACCACCAATACATAATAATTGGTGCACCTGCACTACTTTCTCCAACTTGTATTTAAAAAAAAATGTACAAAGGGAAAGAGAGACCCCTTAATAAGTAACCCACCTCTTTCATGCACTTTCTTCAAACTATTGGACTGATTATCAGCGTGCTTATCTCTTCACATACAACCAGGAAACTACAATATAACTTGCGGAATAATTGTGGCTCCACCTGAGTACTTTTGTATTTCACAAAACAACACAGAATAAAAAATTGTTCCCTGCAATTTCAAAAGCTGAAATTTCTTCTCAACTTAAAAAAATCCGGCAAAGTGCCACTTGTATGTGTGTGCCTTCGTGATGGTGTGCCGTAGATATCATGCATTCATGGATTCATCTGTTCGACGGACAGTGATAGAACGCATCGTGAGGTTTCTTTGCTCGCCGGGTGAGAATTTTCGAACCATCCTAGTTTCGCCTGTGTGCCTTCCCCCGGTCCCTCCACTACATACCGCACCTGTTGCGTGCGACAGCTGTCATCTCGCTTATCCTTGCATTTCACGAGGTCAATCTTCCTTGATTTCAGTGATCTACTATAAGTGTGTATTTTCAATTTCGTGAGCTCCTTGATTGTCCTCAGTGTGTGTTTCCGTGTGCATTATACCTGAATTGTCCGAAAAGTACTTTTTCCCTGTTTGTGAATATGCTACACCAGATGATCTATGTGTCATATTGTGACTAGTGTGCGACTTAACAAAAAAAGGCAATATCAAATTGTTATTAGATTGATTATTTTATTTTATTTTATTGTGCCTTAAACAATGAGACAGTGCAACTTGTGAATAACAAAATCAGTGTCTCTCGTTCCTAGTGAACGTTTTGTTTCAAGAAGTAGTTAACATGAGTGTCGCGGCCGACTCGAAATTCTTTTAAAATTGAGCGGCTCTGATCAGTGCCAATGTGTTTCGAAATGGTAAAGGTCGTGCACCTGAGAAAAATGAAAACGTGTGAAATTTATATATATATATATATATAAGGAAAACGTGCGGAAATGAGTCACTGAAAGTCTTCAAATGCTACAACAAAAAATCTTCGACTAGAAATATAAAATAAATAAAAAGTGAATAATATTCACTGCAAAAATTATTTTTTTACTTTTAAACTGTAATTTTTATAAATACATTAAATTATTTTTTTTTTGCTTCATTTTTTTCTCTGTACATGCATTGTTTTATATATTTACCTTTTCCTGCTTTTTCGTTAAAAAAAATGATGAATGTTTTTTTATTACTCTTTATTTTGATTTGTTAGCATGAACACAGAGGATTTGCTGAATTGAAAAATTATATTTTAATGTTTTTACTTGGCACTTATAATTATTTGTCTTCTCTTTTCTTGCTTTATTTTGAAAGGTAGGTTTTTAATTTCAGTATTTCAGTGCATATTTATTTTTATTTTATGTTGATATTTATTTGGTTTAATATTTTTTATGCATAAAATAAAATTCCATTTAGTTAATATTTGTTTATGATAAGATAGGCATGCTGACGGTCCTTGTCGCTGTTTTCAAAAGAGCATTGTGAAATTTTATCACAGCAATTGTTTAATAAAATCTCTTTTATATACTTTTGCTCAGTATTTCAAATTGATTATCATTTTTGCATAGCATAATATTGGAAGATGTTGCAATGATTTTTTTGCTTATTTATGTGTAATATCTGAGGGTTTAAAATTTTTTACTGTATGGATATTTAATATAGTCCTTACTTTTAAAATATACAGAATTAACATGTTAAGAACTCCCCCCATTTTTTTTTCTTTTCTTTATCTGCTCACGGCCCCACCAGTGGCCGAGAGGTTCTGCTCTCGAAGCTGGTAGACGGGAGGTGCTGGGTTCGATCCCAATCGCGCCCGTCGGCCTAATCGTTCGGAGTTTCCGTGGTTTTCTTCGAACCTTGGTTCTCCAAGCGTTAATACGGGTTAGGTTCCCTTAGAAAGACCTCCACGGAAGGCACCCCCCCCCATAGGGCCTATATCCCACGTGCTGATAATTGGCCGACATAAATACAACCAACCAACCAACTTTATCTGCTCACTCAGTAAAAGTATTTGGTCAGATTGTTTTTTCTTTCTTTCGATGCTCAAATACAGTATGTGAATTCTAAATTATTGTGCCATCTTCCCTTAAGGCATGGTGACGTCACGTCGACGTCGTTGTGAAGTCACGCTGTGACATTGTGACCGTCGATGTGAAGTCATTGTGACTAGAATGTGATGTCGTTATGACCGTTTTAGAGCTCTTTTGTGATGTCACATTGCGACGACTTTGTGAAGTCACGGTGTAACAAATTTGTGAAGAGTGTGTCATTTGTGACGAATGTGACAATGCTTTAAAGTCACATTGAGGTCAATTTGTGAAACATGTGTCATTTGTGACGAAATTGTCTGTAACACTCTGATAATTCTGTGACGACAACGACACTGCTTTGAAGTCACATTGTGACAATGTTGTGAAAATTATGTGATTTGTGACGATTTTGTCATTAACGTTGTTACTCTAGTGGCAATGTTGTGAAGTCACACTATGACATACTTGTACAGTTGTAAACACGTATGCATGTCACACATAGTCATAATTATGCATGTTGTAAAATCATTTACATCTATAACGTTAACATACTTCGGCGATACCTCGCGATTAAAACTTGTGAGCCGCTATAAGAAGGGTATACCAAAAGAATTTTATTGAATCAAAATGCAATGCCCTGCAGACTTCAATTTTTGTTGTACCTTTCTTTCCTATTGCAATAAATGAGAATATTGAAGACAACTGAATGATCTATCTATCGCTTTTTTTTTTTCAAAATTAGCTATTTGTTAAAAGCATTAAAATTACCAAAGAAACAATTTGTTTAAATTCTCAAATCTTTATCAAAATAGAATTTGTGTTAAAAATATAATATCTTATAATATATACAGTACTTTTTATATTCTTTAAACTATAGAAAATACTGAATGAAATTAATTTCATTTAATACGCATTACAAGCTCGAAGTCAATGGTGAAGTTGTATTTTTTCGATTACACAATATTTATAATTTTAAAAAAATGAAAGATAAAAAGAAATGCCGATATTAAGTATTTAAATTTTATAAGTTTTATGATATCGATTACCATAAAAAAATATAGATATGATTGTAATTCAAACAAGCTGGGGCAGAGAAAATAGAATACTTCTTTGTTATAGAGGCCCCTATAAATTTGATTATGCAAAAATTGCAGTAACGACATTGCTAAGATCATTGTGAAGTTTATGCATGCGTTATATACACACATATATATATACACTCGAAACGCTCATCATGTGCCATATAGTCATTATATACGTATTGTTTACGTCTTTTATGCCACATACATGCATTACGAAATTTCCGAAGTACATTTTAGTAATAACCATTTGAAACTACTCAAATGAAAAATACAGCTTTGGTATAGAAAATTAACTGAGTATCACCAGTATCATTATGTTGAGAATTCTGAGAACAATTTCGTCAATACTCGTTATGTTGGAAGATAGCAGCAATAAATAAAATCGTATTTTTAAGCTCACTGTAAAAGTAAGTAAAACTTTTGGGTATGCATAGAACGGTGATACAAAGGATTAATTTATTTTACATCAGGGTTTGCTTGAAGTAAAATACATATATAAAACAACTTTTTGATTATTAAAAAATAACTTTAATAATTGATTGCCAAAATTACATTTTTATTTATGAAATTATATATTATAAAAATAACTCTTACAATCTATGATTTTTTAAAACAATAATACCTCATTATTTATAAAACACAGCACCGCAAATACTCTATTTTGCGTCTACTGTGAAAGTTTTTATGTTTTGCCAAAGATCTATCTGGATGGATATATGTTGCCATGACCACTATAACTCTGATATTATCATAAATAGTACAAAGAGATTAGAATCTACTACGAAATTTTTAGAATAAAGTCTGGTGAAAGTTTTATAAATACAGTAGAACGCCGATTATCGAAACTCCAATTATCCGAACAGCGTATTTCTCTCAAAAATTCTTTTTAACCGAATTTCCAATTATCCAAATATTTCTGCCTCTAAAAAAGAAAAAAAAACACCTAACTTCCAATTTATTTTTTGCTTAAATTATAATCCGTGAAGTTTAGAAAATGATAAAAAGAGAGAAAAAAATGAAATAATAAAAAAAGTAAACAAAAAACAATTAAAAAAAAAACAATTTTTAAGCACTCCAGTACTAACTGGTGCTGTCAGTCCTAAACCTATATAAAGTGCGAAAGTTTTAGAATAGTCAGGAACATCCCTTAAACTGTCTGTCCATTTATCCGAACTTTTGCTTATTCGAACTAGTGTCGGTCCCGACTTGTTCGGGTAATCGGCGCTCTACTGTATATATTGTATTAGAAATACAAATAATCATATTTATTTTTATATGACACAATAAAACAAAATAATGAACACAGTATCAAATGGTTAGCTACATTTTAATGTAAATAAAGTATAAAAATTGAGACCATAAACACAAAATAGAGCCACACATAGGTTCATTATTATTATTAATATTTTATTTACAAGATTATGGTAATTATAAATAAGAAATCCATTTTAATCACGCTGTTTACAGTGTATAATATCGATACTTTAAAATTTATCTTGATAAAATCATTCAGGAAATAAAATGTTAAAATTATCCAGAAAAAAAAGTAAATAATAAAAGGTAGTTATTACATTTTAGATTCATACCGTTCAAGTATTTGCGTTATTTTTAAAGTAAAATTATATTTAAACTCTTACTGATTGCGTAACTTCTATATTTTCATTTGCCAACAGACTTCTAGTTCACTTTGAAAACATTTCAATAAGAATGTTTTGCTGAAAAGCTTTCACCCGCTATGACTATATCCTTATAGATTTTAAAACATTTCTCAGGTTGAATAATACATTAAATAATCATTTTTTCCCTTAACATTACATATCTACGATCTCTTTTAATAGTATACGTTTCCGTTGTGTCTTATTTTTTATAAATTCCTCTTCTGAACAGATGCAATTTTTTTAAATAAAAACAAGCAATGCAAATTGTTTAAGACCATCACTGAATACAAAATTAAAAAAATATGTTTACCAATAATTTTATTCTATAAAAAGCCTTTTTTTTTTAAATAATTTAATTATCTTTAGATGTTTATTATTTATATTAATGATTGATTATAATACTTGTCCATATACTTCATATTTATGATACCATGTGGTTTTAACCAAATATTTAAATAAGAAAATAAACCAGATTAAAATGCAATTTAAATCACTAATTTTAATAATCTGATCAAAGCTGTTGAAAAGGAAGTTAGATATTTTAACAAAATAAAAAATAAATGTAATGAAATATTTGTGTTCTATAACATGTTTATTAGAAGATAACTAAAATCATTGTAGTTAAAAAAAAAAAAAAAAAAAAAAAAAAAAAAAAAAAAAAAAAAACAGGGAAAATAATATTTTAGATATTTCAACAAAATAAAAAATAAATGTAATGAAATATTTATGTTCTACACCATGTTTATGAGAAGCTAACTAAAATTGTAGTAATTAAAAAAACCAAACAGGGAAAATAATATTTTTACATACCTAATTTCATTGACGTTGTACGTGATACTTTGATTTTGGGGAACCAATTAAATCCGATAATAAGTACGATAGCAATGACTTGAATCATCTTCAACAATTCTAAGCTACCGTAATTTTCTCGGTTTATATTTTGTTAGCTGAACTAACTTGATCCTGAGAACGTTCTTGTTTCAGTTTTTAAATCCGTGTCAACACGTCTATGCTGTCCAGTGTCCACAGAACTTCCCGCGTTTATTCTAAAAAGGTTCACTGTTACTTTTATCCGTTATTCTGCGGTCGAGTCGTAACAACTGAAATAGTGCAGACGATTTTAAAGTTTCGAAGTTCGAAGCAGATATTTTTCGGTTTTATTTGTTTTTCTATATAACAGATTCGGAAGGAAATTAAATGCGTAATAATTTTATCAAATTGTCTCTAATTCAATTTCCTGTTTGAAAATGTTTTATTGTATTTCACCTTTTATTTGTATCAGTTTTATTGAATTGTAAATTTTCATTTATGTAAATTATCTATACTATTAAAATCTGTGCGCGTATGTTTGTAACCACAAAAACTCGAAAACCAAAGGGCGCAGGGCTACGAAATTTTGCACAGGGGTTGCTGGTAGGAGGCCCATGAACTCTTTTTGTTCTAACTGAGCTCTAATTAAGTTTAAGACTTGAAATTTTGCATACTTATAGATCATCGCTTCACATAAAACGACAAATCCTAAAATTTTGAAAAAGTCTTATATTTAACCCTCTGGGCTCCAACTTGGGTATTTTAATCTTTTTGTTCTAACTGAGCCCCTAATTAAGTTTAAGACTTGAAATTTTGTATACTTATAGCTGAACAACTCACATCAAATGACAAATCATAAAATTTTGAAAAAGTCTTATATTTAACCCTCTGGGTTGTAACTTGTGTATTTTAATCTTTTTGTTCTAACTGAGCCCCTAATTAAGTTTAAGACTTGAAATTTTGCATACTTATAGCTGAACACCTCACACCTCACACCCCCCATCAAACGACAAATCATAAAATTTTGATAAAGTCTTATATTTAACGCTCTGGGCTCTAACATGTGTATTTTAATCTTTTTGTTCTAACTGAGCACCTAATTAAGTTAAGACTTAAAATTTTGCATACTTATAACTGAACACCTCACATCAAACGACAAATCATAAAATTTTGAAAAAGTCTTATATTTAAACCTTTGGGCTCTAACTTGTGTATTTTAAGTTTTTTTTCTAACTGAGCCCCTATTTAAGTTGAAGACTTGAAATTTTGCATACGTATAGCAGAACACTTGCGATCACACGAAAAATCATAAAAATGTCAAAAAGTCTTACATTATTTACCCACCGGGTTCTAACTTGTGTATTTTAAGCAATTTTTCTAACCTCCCCCCTTGCACCCGATGGGTAGTTTTCTAACTTTTGCCGACACCACTTTGACCCCTCTTTCATATTATGCACATAGTCTTACATATTTCAGCTCCACTTTTTACCTCCAGGGGGCGCCTACCTATCTCGGGTGCTATAGACCCGATCCCCTTGACGAATGTATTTACGGATAGGTTGTAAAAAGTAGTTTCGTTCGGATAGAAGTTTGCGTAGAATGGAGTCGCCCCCTGGTTGCGAAATGTGGAACTAACAAATTTCGAAAAAGGATAAAGTGTTTTGAAAGGAATATTAAACGAAACTCTCTGTGCGATCAGTGATCACACTTACCCACTTGTTTTTCAATGCAGAGAAGATTACAAGAGGAATTTATACTCACTGTTGTCACAACGAGAAAGCAATTTTGGAACCTCTTCAACCATATCCAGATCAGATGAGATAGCTTATAGATGGCAGTGATAGATCGTCAGCTCACTTTAACGAACACATAAGGTCATATAACAATGCGTTGCCTTTTGCCTCTATGGGTGCTCATGTTACACCGTCCCCAGGTACTGGCCCGTATTGTTTTAGAATCCATGGACAAATTTATCATAATACTTCTCATCTTCATCCATCTGAAGTAGGTCAGGAAAAATATGCTCAATTGTATAAATAGGATTCTGATATAGCACTGCGGCAACGTATGAACAGTATAGAAAATTTAAAATGTAAAGAAGAAATCATAAGCAAGCTTGACGATGTTATCAGGCGAGTTAACCCTTATGCACATGCTTTTAAAATGCTTCATGAAATGGAAGAACGAGTCATCGCAGAAAAAGGACATGGAGCAGCTGAAAGTGTGTGTATGTATATATGCGATAAAAATTTATCAGCGGACCAGCATCGAGGCAGATACAATGCACCAAAGTCAAATGAGATAGCCATGGTTTTCTATAATTCGGATGGTGCACCACCTGGCAATGGGATATCCGAAGGGGAATAAACTCTGTAGAATAAATGCCCTGAATCCCAATTGTGGCCCCATGACTTATGTTTTATTTTTCCCACATGGCGAAAAGGGTTGGAGTGTGGATGCTGGATGTTCTGAACTTCAATTTTACAATCACAGGCTGTCAGTGAGAAGGAATGTTTTCAATCCCATACTTTATGGTGGAAAACTCCTGCAGCAGTATTGAGTCGATGCTTATGTCAAGGTTGAAGGAAACCGTCTGAATTACATCCGCTCTAACCAGAAAACATTAACAGTAGAATCTTACTTAGGGTTAGCGGATCACCTTAATGCTCTAGCAGAACAATCGAATTTGAAACCAGGTGTAATGGTTATTTTGCCATCTACATTCATAGGAAGTTCCAGAGCCATGCAGCAAAATTATCAAGATGCGATGACAATCGTTAGAGAATTTGGTAAGCCTGATATTTTTGTCACCCTAACGTGCAATCCAAATTGTCGAGAAATCAAAGGTAACCTTTTCCCGGGACAAAAGCCTCATGATCGTCCAGATTTAGTGGCACGCGTGTTCGATATGGAGAAGAAAGTAATGTTGAACGATCTTAAAAAGAGCGGCATTTTGGGTCGCACAGTCGCAGACATACATGTTATTGAATTCCAAAAGAGAGGATTGCCACACATGCCCCTTTTATTCATTTTAACTGATGATGATAAGATAAGAGATCCAGCCACTATTGACACCATGGTCTGTGCTGAATTACCTGATTCCACAATTGAAAATGGATTGCACGAAATTGTCAAGGCTACGGTGATTCACAGATCATGTGCCGTCATAAATCCAAACTCATCTTGCATGGAAGACGGTGTTTGCTCAAAGGGTTATCCAAAAGAGTTCAGAAATAAAATGGCTGAGAATGTTGATGGTTACCCAATGTATAGACGGCGTGATGATGGTAATCACATAATGATAAAGGGAAATGTCGGAGACAACCGTTGGGTTGTTCCTTATAACCCATAACTCATAAAGAAATACAATACCCATGTTAATGTCGAAATATACAGCTCTGTTAAATCCATTAAGTACACTTTTAAGTATGTATACAAGGGTCATGATTGCACAAAAGTTGTCTTTGAAAATAACGGTGAGGGATTCCTAGTGTGGGATGAGGTGAAGAGTAATTTAAATGCTCGATATGTTTCGGTACCAGAGGCAATGTGGCGACTTCTTGAAAAGACCATTTAGGATAAGTCGCATGTTATTATTAGATTGCCGGTGCATCTGCAAGATATGCAATCTGTGTATTTTAGGGAAGCGGGAGAACGTGAAGCTTTTAAAAGAGCAAGTAATAAAGACACCATGCTCACTGCTTGATTTCTACGTAACAGGTCAGATCCTTCAGCAAACATCTATCTCTATACAGAAATTCCAAAGCACTTTGTATGGAAAGGCAATGTGTGCCAAAGGCGTGTTAGATTAGGTGACTACATAGTATCAAGGATGTATTCTGTAAGCCCAAAAGCTACTGCGCGATTCCATCTTCGTATGCTGCTTTGTCATGTTCCCGGTACCAAGTCTTTCGAAGAGTTAAGGACGTATGAGAATACTGTCTATGAAACATTCAAGTGTGCATGCCGTGCTAGAAATTTATTAGAAGATGATTATGAATGGCAACATTGCTTAACAGAAGCATGTGGTTTTGAAATGTCGACCAAATTGAGACAACTGTTTTCTTTCATATGCGTCTTTGGCAATCCAAATTCACCGATTTAATTATGGGGACAATTTAAGTCAGAACTCTCAGAAGATTTTGCTCGCCATCTGCCGCTACAGGAGAGTAGAGATAGATCCCTTCACGAAATAGCCAATCATCTACGCATATGCAACATGACACTTCATAGCCTTGAATTGACTGAACCCTCAATCCTGGAGAACTCAAGAATCCCCAAGCCTGGAGAACTCAAGAACCCTTAAGCTTGTGGAAGGCAATGTCTATGATTTACAAGAAGAAAGAGCAGAAGTACAGTGATTGTTAAATATGTTAAATCCGGAACAACGTATAATTTTTGATGCTGTCATTGAAAGTATTCAAAATGATTATGCTACTGCCGCTAAGGTTTTCTGTGTCAGTGCTTTTGCGGGATCAGGAAAAACATTCCTATTCAATACTTTCCTGCATTACGTCAGAGGAATGGGACATACTGCTATTCCCGTTGCATGGACAGGCATCGCATCTATACTCTTACAAGGTGGAAGAACTGCACATTCTCAATTTAAATTACCAGTCTCCATATTGGATAATTCAGCTTCAAAAATTCGGCAAAATACATCTGAAGGAAGATTACTGCAAACTGATAAGCTCATTATATGGGAAGAATTTACCATGGTACCTGTTCATGCTTTGAATGCTGTTGATAGAACTCTGCCAGGCTTGGTTGGCAAGGATGTCCCATTTTTGTTCAAAGTGTTTATTCTTGGAGGAGACTGGAGGCAGATTTTACCTGTAGTTATTCATGCAAACAAAACACTCATTTTTGAAAGCTGTATCAAGAATTCTTCTCTCTGGTCAACATTTCGACAGTTCAGTCTGGTTACAAATACGCGAACGGAGCCGGAGGAACTTGATTTCGTGGAATGGCTCATTCGCCTGGGGGATGGTCTGTTGACTAATGATTATGAACTCGGAGAAGATATTATTGAAATACCTCCAGAATGTTTAGTGCAGGATTCTATAGTGGATGATATTTTTGATTCGTCTGAAATTGATCTTGATCATCTTTCGGAAAGAGCCATTTTGTGTCCCAAGAATGAGGATTCTTTGAGATTGAATGAGGAGGTTTTATGAAAAGTACATGGCGAAGTCAAGTCTTATTTTAGTGCTGATACAATACTTTGTGATGATGAAGAAGGACAAAATAATTTTAAGATGGATTTAATCAATAGTTTAACACCTTCTGGAATGCCGCCACATCAGTTAAATCTTAAAGTTGGCGTTATTGTTATGTTGCTTAGGAACATGAATCCGCCCAGTGGTCTCTGTAATGGAACACGTTTAATAGTCAAAAGGTTTTCGTAAAATGTTATAGGTGCAGAAGTTTTGACAGGACATAAGAGAGACACCCGTGTTTTCATACCGAGGATCCTGCTTACTCCGTCGGATACCAGTTTACCTTTCCAGTTACGCCGCCATTAGTTTCCACTTAGGCTCGCCTTTGCTATGACTATCAATAAATCTCAGGGTCAAAGTTTGGAATCTATTTGCCCCATCCAGTTTTCTCACATGGGATGTTGTATGTAGCTTTTTCAAGAGCAACTTCTAGAGGATGTGTACGTGTTTGGGTCAAGGACAGACCAAAACAAGGAAAACTTTTGTCACAGTCTGATAAGGTACTTACACAAAACATTGTCTTCCGTGAAGTTTTATCTAAAGTCACAACTATTTTGCTTTATTGTAAAAAACAAACAATCAATAATGAGTCTACTTCACTTTACCTCATGGATGACGTGGAAAACAATGCAAAGATTTTTCATTTTAAAAGAATTTTTTTCATTTTTTTTTTTACAGTGACGATGTACATTCCATTCTTTCTTACAAATTTTTGTTTAGTTGCGTAAATATTAACTTCATAACTGATTTCCTAAACTTTAATTTGGTTGTGTAAATACTCACTAAAAAAACAAGTCTACCGCAATTTACCTCATTGGTGATGTGGAAAATAGTGCAAAGATTTTTCATTTTAAAATAATTTTTTCCATTTTTTTTTTTAAGTCACGGTGCAAATTTTATTTTTTTCTTACAAATTTTTGTTTGGTTGTGTAAATATTGACTTTATAACTGATTCTTACATTCACAAACTTTAATTCAGTTGTGTAAATACTTACTTTTATTGATTTTTTAATAAATACCTCATGTTTTGTGTACATACATATTTCCTATCGGTTGTGTATTTACTGATTTTTAATGGACATAACACATTTTTATATTCATAAACTTTAGTTTGGCTGTACTGTTTTTTATTTTTAATTTTGGTTTTAGAATAAAATTCATGAACTCCCGTGCGTAGAACGGGTTAAACAGCTAGTAATAATAATATTATCCATAAATAGAGTTTACTAGATAAAACATTGCTTAAATTTTAAAAATGTGTACAAATTAATTTAATGGTAATAATGAAGACTCCCTCCTTTTTTTTAACGTAAAATTTGTATCACAGGTAACATATACAAAATATCTTCTTAAAAAATACAAGATTATCGAGAAGAGATGAGTTTTTCTTTATCAATCTGTCATTTTCTTAATATTAATTTTCTGTAGAATAAAACATCTTGTAAAATAATTTTTAAAGATATATTTTGAAAACAAAAAATGAAATATGAATAATTAATTATGTCACGGGCTTTGCATAAATTTTGTACATTTATTTTATATTCGGAAAATGTCAATTTTATTTTAAACGTCTGAAAAAGTAGAATTAAAAAAAAATAGTTACTTAAAATAGTGAAACACTAAGAGGAAAAAAATATGACTTGAATGCAAATTATAAAGCAAGAAATGCATATATGACTAAACATTAAAGACGCTTTCTGCGTGCTCATTAAAAGCTGCAGACTTAACTGTGATAGAAAGTTTTTAGTTTGAAACCACAGAAATGTTTCGACTACTCTTTGAGAAACTTCTAGTATAACAGATGATCATTTACAAAAATCTTTATAAAAGATAAGTCGAGGTATGTTTAACTGAAACATTTTTTTAATAATAAGAAATATTTTTGCGTCGCTGATGAATTAATTACATTTTATGTTATATGAAAATAAAAAGTTTTGGTTAGAGGCACAGAGGCAACTTGGACCACGGTTTAAAAAAATTTTAAATCCGGCAGAAAAATATTTTTTTACAGTAAATAACATGTTTTTAATAATTTTTGTAATTTTGAAAGTTTTCTAAGAAGTTCACATCTCAGTCACAATGTGACATTACTGAGTGGTGGCATTTTGGTCACAGATGTGACGTGACCACAGTGACTTACAGTGACGTCACAACGACGTCACTGTGACCATGCATGCTATGAGGGTTTTATACTTTTCAATTTTTCTTCGTACGTCACTGTGACCATGCATGCTATGAGGGTTTTATACTTTTCAATTTTTCTTCGTCTACATTTTTTAAACATTTTTTGAAAATGTCACAGACAGATAACCATTCAGATTTGGAATTGTCTTTGACTGAGTTAAAATGTTCTTTACCTTACATATTTGAGGAAGCACTTAAGAGATTTGGTGAAAATGTAGACATAGAATTCCCTCTACTACTGGAACAAATTGGTCATGAAAACAATGACACTTTAGTTGAAAATCCATCATCTGTTCGTAAGAAATATTTGTGGAAATTTCGAATATTGAGTGACTTTTTTCAGGTAGTAAAAGATGATTATGTTAGGTTGCAAGATGGGAACAAAAATTTACAAATTGTAAACACTAAACTTTTGGAAAGATTGCACGCACTCACATTAAAGTATAAACATGAAGTTCAAATTAATGAGACTCGTTCTCAAAATCAAAGCATATCGGAAGCATACAGTAAAATATTATCACCTAAGCTGAATGAAACAACACAAACAGACATTTGTGAAAACACCAGTCTGACTGTTAAAGCTTTATAAAATAAGTCAAATATAGTTTCTGATTTGAAATGCCCACAACAGAATAAAAGTACTACAGAAATTACCATTTCTCCTAAAAATAGTAACTTCTCTTCCCCTTTTAAGCATGATTTGAAAACTATTTCAGTTATTATTTGTCAGTTGCCAGAAAATTTTAATATTCCTGATATTCTTTGGGCAATTTCTGACTTAACTGGTATATCCACATCTTCTATTCAATTTCAACAAACCTTTAAGATGAAATATGTTAATTTATTCAATTGGATATTTTTAATACCCCCCATGATAGCTAAAATGTTAATTAATCATGGGGAAATCAAAATCCAGTCTACAAGTTACCCTGTAAAAAGATATGTTTCAGTAAAAAGATGTTTTATCTGCCAAAGCCTTCTTTATCAGGAAAAATCATGCACAGTTAAAATTAGATGTTTGTATGTGCCTTATCACATAAAGATCCTCATTGTTCAAACAGCCCAAAATGCATTAAATGCATTAGTTGTAATGAGGTAAACAACACATATTTTAATGTTTTCCATACAGCTTTTTCACATAGATGTCCTACTGTAAAGAAATTTATACAAGATGAACGAGTAACCTCAGACAACTGCATTTTTTTTCATTGAACACACTTAATTTTTTTTTCATTAGATAAAAAAAAAGACTGTTAATAAGGTAATTTTTTTTTCTTGCTGCATCTTGCATTGTGAAGGATTCTTAAAAAAGAAAAAAAAGAAAGAAATAAAAAAAAACACTATTTTTTTTAAAACATTTCACTTCGTTAGACACTTATATACCTATTACAAGCTTTTTTGTGCTATTTTTTGCAAATTTTAGATACAAAATATATCACATCTAATTACGTTTTCTAGATAATGACTACTTGACTATTTGCTTCATATAAATGTCATGATTTGCATATTCTTAACATTTATTTATCAGTTATTAAGCCTAATTTGCATATTTTTTCAATGGTGTAATGTTTATATCACTATCAACTTTAAAATAGTTGCCACAGAATTGACGTAATGTTTTTCTGCACTAGATTTTTATGCTGATTTCAAATCTGCAGTCTGTTTTCTTATGTCATGTCTAGTTTTTGAGTAACATGAATTTCTACTTTTGCACGGCATTAACACAGGTTTGATATAAGATACTTTTTAGGGGTGTGTAATTCATTGACAAGAAGGTGGACAGGGTCAGATTCATATCAGAGACATAAACAAAAATTTATATAATCGAAAAAAAATAAGTAGTAGAATCTATCATAACTAGTTGAAATTTATCATACGAAGTATCATAAAAAGGTATTTCTGGCTTTTTTGACCAAAAACTAAAATTCCACTTTTTCAAAAACCAGACGTGATAGACAAAAACAGATAGAATATTTGAAATCAGCTCAAAAAACTGGTTTAGAAACATATTAGCGTACTCGTGCGGCAGAAATATCTGAACGTCAAGAAACATTATTAGAAAAACATGAAAACATACAAATTAGGTAAAATATTTCACAGTCATATGTCAGTATAATCTCAGAAACCACGTTTTTGTGATGTAAATTAGGTAATAATCATAACATAAATCAAAAAACCCTGTCTGATATTGCTTTATACCTTAAATTTGCAAATAATTGTATAAAACGTACTGAATTTGCATAAATTGAAATATGCAAATCTGTCTCAAACTCGACGTGCTGGAGTAAATCTAAAACTAGATTCGAAATCAGCACAAACAAACGCATAAAAAACAACCAATTTCTGCTTTAGGACAGTGCGAAAGTTGAAATTTGTTGACCAGTTTTAATGCTTCACCGTATGGCATTGGTGATAATTTAATTCACATTTAACATTTAGCTGTAAATTTAAATGGTAGTTTTTTTTGTTTTTTTTTAGAAATTAGGTGTGTACTGTTTGGTATTTTTTTCTCATTCAGTTATTTACTGCAGGAATTATCGGATGATTAAAAGGTAGTATGGTAGAGTGAAAATACACTGATGCGTGTCGTCAGATTTTTTTTTCTCACTTGTAAAGATTTTGGTAAAACAAAGTATACACACAAACACTGTAAATATACTTTTTGCACCAGTTACACTTAAACGATTTTGGATAGTTTTCTACTTTTGTAACCTGGCATATACAAGTGATGCAAACATCACACTTCACTCATTACATTTTGTTTTGGTTTTGAAATTTACATTTTCACAATATAATTTAATAACGTCTTCTGTTATTTGTCACTTAACATTTAATTTAAAAATTGACGGTAATTTTTTTTACATTTTGACAAAATTAGTTCATGTGATACACGTAAGTTCTGGATGTATACACAATTTTTTTCATGTGAGATTAAAATTAGCTCATGAGAATATTTACACAATATTGTTCATGTGAGATTACACATTAGTTCTTGAGAATGCTTACACAATTTTGTTCGTGTGAGATTACAATTAGTACATATGAGTTGTTACACATTAGTTCATGAGTATGTTTACACAATTTCGTTCATGTGAGATTACAATTAGTTCATGTGAGGTTTTACACATTAGTTCATGAGTATACTTACACAATTTTGTTCATGTGAGATTACACTTTCTTCATTAAGATATTAGCATACATTGTTCATGAGTTTGTCACATTTTGTTCATTGAGATAATTTAAAACTTTCACACTTTGTTCATATGTTTATACCCTTAGTTCATGGTGTCAAGCAAAACCCTTTATCATTACATAATCTAATAATGTTAATTCACTAATTATGTACTTGAAATCTCATTCACAACAAAGAGTTTAGAGTTTTGTATTTGTACACATGTACCTTTTTTTATACTTCTACATTTTATGTCGCGTTTTCGTTTTACACTATATTTTTTGTTTCATCGTCTAAATTTTAACATTTATAATTGCTCAGTTTGTGTAATGTCTTAAGTTATAAATGACACCATCACTTTGTTTAATTACAAAGATTTTAGAATTACATGAAATTATCCTTCACATAACATCTTTAAACGACATATTCGTTTTGCAGCAATTAACCTGTAATGTTTTACATTTTTTTTTTTTTTTTACACTTTTATTATAGACTCCTTTCTTGAAAGTGGCATATCTAGTAAGGTCTCTTGTTACACTACACGAACTTGAATTGGTTTGCCAATTCATGCTGCTTACAAAAGATTTTTTATGAGATATTCAAATGCGCTCCTTTCGCAGATCACTGTGGTCTACTGGGGAGCGAGGAGGCTCGTGTTGTCCGCAATGTGAGTCTTCCTTTTTATTCCCTCTTCCTCTAAGGCTGAAATTCTAATCCGAAGCCATAATGCTTGTATACTTACAAGAATTAGGGCTACAATTTTTATGGGCGTGTTTTAAGCACCTCTTTTTGGTTGGTAGTCATGTGCCTCATGCACAAATTTTTTTCTTTCCCTATATCAGTACCCTTTTGTCTAATATAACATATTTAAGCTTTTACTTTATATGTATAGACTTTTTCTCTAGTTACAAAAATTTTTAGTGTTGTTTTTAGTTTCATTTGTTTGCATTGTATGAAGTTATGATCTCTGTAAGATTACATTGTAAGAAGTTATAAATATAGTTAATGTGAGTACTTCTCTTTTGAATCATGACAAAAACAAAAACAAAAACAAAAACAAAAAAAAAAAAAAAAGAAAGAAAGAAAGCTGGTACCAGAGTCGCAAATCAGCGCCACAAATCAGTGTCGCAAATCAGCGCCACAAATCAGCGCCACAAATCACAGCCATAAATAAAAAAACGGATCCCAATTCTTCATCAAAAGTGGCATATTTTTTTGTGAAATATTTAATTGATACATTGTTGTTATAATCAAGAGCGCTGAGTCATGAAAGAAAAAAAAATGATAATAAGTTTGATTACAAGCAAATGTGTTTATGTATTTCTTCATATTGTGTTATATAAATATTACTGGAAATGGATCTTTCATCAAAATGTTAGAGATACAGCTTCACAGTTTATATTTTGTGATGCAGATTTAAAGAATTTTTACCTTTCTAATGCGTTGCATATTTTTTTTTATTGTGCGAAGTTCGACAAAGCGCATTGCTAGGTATAAAGCTGTAACGTAACGTCACAGCTTTTCCTCGGTTGCACCAGTGAGATATGGGGCAGTTTTCTCTACAACATATCTATTTCCAGCCCCCCGTTAATCAAAGTCTACTTTGAACATGTGAAATCATTAAATTATTTCTTTTTCTTAAAACAATACGCAGTTCTATCTATATATTTATATATTTTTTTGTCTCTCCTTTCCCCAGCAAACTTAACTCAACATGCTCAGATACAAATATTTATGCTTTCATTTTCGAGTTATTCAAAATTCTATTACCGCATAATTATTATTTTTTATGAACGGTCTTTATTTAAAAGTAATCAAATACGCAAAAACCTAACTGCGGCTGGGTTTTTAACATTTCCCTTTTTTTATCGTTTTTTTTTTATCTGCGTTGTAAATAAGTAACTTTAATTGCAGTTAGAATTTGACGGGTAAAATGAAATAAAAAATAATAAACGTATTTTATGGGAATTGCGGTTTCAAATATATTTCATTTATCTTAGTACATGCTTTTTTATCTGCCCTTTCCATACATTCATTAAGATTTCACAATCGCATTTAATTTCAGTTCGTTGGTGTTAAAGTAAACAAATCCAGTCTTTATGGCCTCTTTCTTGAAATACAGTAGGGTTGCATTATATCCCGGTAAGTTGTACTGTGGGAGGGGCTGCCACATTATTTTCTGCTAAATTTCTCGCCAACCTCTCTTTCCCATTTCACTGTGTTCCAATTTATTGTATGATTCACCATAGCTTAAATGTCTTTAAATAAAATTTCATGTTTCCAGTAAAATTATTAGTTGAAGTTTTTTTAGTGTGGAATTCTAAGGACCCGGTACTGAAGAATCATTATAACACTCATTCAATGTCAATAAAAATCACTAATATTTTTGTGTATGTTTGATCTATATATGTAAATAAAACTGTGCATCGCATTTTATAATTTTGAATATAAAGGTAAGAATTAGTTTTTTTTAATGTCATTTTCAACATTTGTCCGTCATATTGCTGCAATTAACGACCTTTAACTTTTGCAATTATTATTACTTAGAGAAAAAACATGCACAGTTTTATGAGATATATGTCAAATAGCTATACAGGGTTCGTATGTCTTCTTGGATTTGCAGACTAACAACCGCACCATTATTTTCTTATAAAAAAATCACTCCTGTAATAAGGCGAAATTTCGCTCGTCTAAACTATATTTATTTTTGGATAAAAAAAATACTGATATTTAGTATTGAAAATAGCAGTAAACCGCCAGAGTAATCTGTAAATTTAATAGTCTTTGCTGTTCAATTTTCACGGGCAACAGCCTTATTTGATGAAAAACAGTCTGATCACTTAAAAAAATACGGTACGACCCCATACATTTTCCTCCGCTAGGGCTTTACCCTTCGTTTTAGTCGTGATTCGAAAAATAATCTGTGTTAACCGCAACCGTAACATACTTCTTAACTAGCCAAAACGCAGTTCTGTGATGATTATCTAACGTGCTACGGAACAGTAAGTAAAGTGTTATTGTCTTTTAAAGTGCATTATATCTTTGCACCGTAAAATTACGGGCTGCACAAAATGATGGGCATGGAATTTTAGGGGGTATGACTGGAATCTCTGCTGCCGGTCTCTGCCCGTAATTTTACAGGGATACTTTTAGATATTAGAAAATTAAGGGCAATCTGCATATTCTTGCAGTTCTAGCTCATCTGTCACGTCAACGGTAAAATCAACAGCCATCAAATACGGTACGACCCCATATATTTTACTCCGCTAGTGTGTACACGTTAACACAAAAAGATAAGCCCGGATTTTTTTTTTTTTTTTTTTTTTTTTTTTTTTTTTTTTTTTTTTTTTTTTTTTACGGGGTATGACTGGAATCTCTGCCGACGGCCTCTTCCCGTATATATTTTTAACAGTGTACCCATAGGAACCCTGCTGTAGAAACTTTCAATGCTTTCAGAGAAAAAAAATTATGAAGAAATTCTGTTTCGAGCATTTGTAAACAAGTATCAGCTACTCAAGAGGACCATTTTATTAATTTAAAAAAATGTAATTAAAACACTAAAAAATCATCCTATTGCAATATTTCGATTTGGAAATATAAGCATAGATGGAGGTTGATTTTTTGGGGACAAAAATATTTTACTAGAATTTGCCAGACTTTGTTTATTTTGATGCTCACTTGTCTTCTTAATTGCATTTCCTTCGCATTAGATCGAGAGCTATTGATTAGAAAGTAGAATCAAATAATATTCTCTATTAACCAGCTTAGCGATTTAACATGTTTTTTCGGTAAATTTTGACTTATGTTGTCAATTTTTCGTGCATATTCCACAAATATTTTACATGGAAATTTAATTATTTAAAGATGAAACTCCATTAACTCTCTAAGATACACTAAAGTGATTGCATGTTTAAATATTTTACTAACAATTATATCTTAATTCTTATAAAATATTTTTTTAAAACATTTATATTATATTTACTAATTCTTAATAACGAATATTTTTTAATAATATTATTGTAATTATGGAATCAATTTATTTTGTAGCACTGCAGTATACATTTATATACAAAATTTTAATAGCTTATTCTCTCAAAAATACCATAATTTTTATGTTCCTTGTTGTAGTACTTTTTGAAAACTTGTAAATTACATGTGAATTCCGTTTTACAAAATATTTTTTTAGTTTTCGATTAAGTATATATAAAATATCTTAAATGAATTGGTGTCTGAAAGCAGTGACTATGTTACAAATTTTGAAAGTAGTGATTTCTTGATGGAAAAGCTACTATATGGAATGACTGCTGATTACACAGTGCCAATAATTGCAATTTCATTATATTCAAGTTTGTTTACTTAAAGAAAAAAAACTATTACTCTTTTACTCACCTAATTTTATTATTATTATTATTATTATTATTATTATTATTATTATTATTCGTCAATGCTACGGATGTAGACAAAAATAGGGGTTACATAGCATAGGAAGAAAGTGAGATGATTAGAAAAAGAGTTAATAAGAGTTAAAGTACAATCCATTGCTAATTAATGGCATTTTACTTTTTTTTGCATAATTTTTACTATCTATTTAATAGTATTGAGCACCCACGTTGATAGGTTAAAAAGTTAATTAGATTTTTTATAACTAAAATGAACTAATTTTAAATCATTTTAAACTTAACCAGCACATATTGAATTTTTCGAAATAAATTGTTTGAGGAAAATACATCGCTTTGTGGGCATTCATGTGATTGATATTTCGTGTAGCTTAAACGTAAAAAATTAAATGTGTGTCCATTAAAATAAGTATATATATATATTCATATAAGTATTGAGTGAGATAATAACAGTATATATTTACGCAATATTAATTGTAAATTTTACTCTTATGCAATGTACTTTTATTAGTAGACGAATTAATAAAATTTTACATTGAATTTCTTTAACGGTACTTAAAAGTACCATCGGGATATAAAGGGTTATGAATAATATAATAACACGAATGAATGAAAATATCAATAGGTTTTTGTCCTCACATAGAAATAATTGAGTGAAATGGATGAAATGGCAACATTTTATTAGTCTTTTTTTATATTGACATAGTGCACAGTAACGCATTTCTGCAAACTGTATTTCAAAGAGGTGGGAGAGGGTGTATTGAAGGAAGCGCGATAGGAGACCCAAAAGGGGTCACTTTTGTAACTTTTGTTGATCCCTTCATGTGACATATTGCTGGAAAGGCTTGTGACAACTTATTCATGTTATGCACCTCCCGAGCCCCTCCCCTACGTTCCCCCACAGGATAACAGGGTTTACCGCAAAATTTAGAAAAATGCCTCCGGAGGTGGGAAAATTGGAGTTAGGGACTCGGGAGGTGCATAACATGAATAAGCAGTCACAGGCCTTTCCAACAATATGTCACATGAGGGGGATCGACAAAAGTTGGTAAAGTGCCCCACTTTAGGTCTACTATCGCGTTTCCTGGAATACACCCTCCATTCTGTGATGATGAAAGTAACATATCATCACATATCGTTATGTACGCCCTTTTTAAATTAAATTCTTCCTTTCACAGATATAAATTTGATCAGTACTTCATTTCCTTTCCAAAAAGTTTATCTATTTCTTATTATCTTTTGCGCTTAATAAATTACATTAACTTAGTTTCTCAGTTTCACTCATGGCCGTTAATAAAATAAATCAAAAACAAATCTATTTTTTCATCACAAAATCATTATCTGTGCGTACATACTTTCCTTTCGTTAACCAATAAATATAAAAAAAATATATTCTTTGACCATATGCGATTCTCCAGCAGTAATTTAAATTTTATTTGTTAATGCTCAGTTTGTTAGTCATTAAAAATGCCTATTCGGTCTCTGAAATTTAAGCTGCTTATATTAAAACTCAGTGTCAGGCATTGATGAATGTCTGCGCTGCTTTTTCTAAATATAACTTTCTCATTGCCCAGCCTTGGCATATCATATCTTTCGTTTAAATTTCAGTTACGTAAGCTGATGAATTGTTGGGCTGATTTTGAATTCAAAATGTCAGTAAAGTGACGTATTCTTTGGGGTTATAATTGTGTAAAGTTCAAAGATTTACGGCTCGATACAATTACAATCAAATTTGTTGGGCGGTATTCTATCACTGAACACTCTATTGCAAATATGTAGAGCAGTATTTGTCTCCTGCACCTGGGGTCACTCCGGGAGAATATTTCTTTGCTCGCTTGTCTTTAATAAAATGCCACATGCATATCTTGGACTTATTATTGAATCCCTCGTCTGCGGTTTTGCATCCACGCTAAATAATTTGATACGACACATTGTATATAGAAAAAATAACTACTTAAAATGTAAAGCAAAGTCTCTTTAAAAGGATAAATAAAATAAAAAGGTCTCAAAATATTTTTTTAAGTACTATTATTTTTTGCCCGACTGAAAAGAAGGGTTATGTGTTTCACGCGTATTTTTGTATGTGGATTTCTTTATACCCTCGAAACATCCCAACAGCTGGATGATTTTAATGAATGAGATCTCTATCGATTCGTCTTAACGACCCGATGTTTATAGGCTACGTTTTGTTTTTTATAAATTCAAAATGGCTGCCGTAAAATACAAAATGGTGGTAGAAACGAAAAAGAAATTACGCACCCTATTGAGTGGCATATCATTGGATAGGTCTTTCAAAATGAAGATGATGTTTCATTGACTATTTTACAGTCAGAAGCTCCGTTAAAATATTATACAATCTGGAAGTTGTGTATGTAGGATTGCTAGCTTTACTGCAACTCTAACCATCATAGACATCTATAGACCTCCTCAAAACAGTGTTTATAGATAGGAACTAACAATTAAACACAACTTAAAAATCATCAATACAAGTAAATAAAAAAATAGGTAAGTAATATAAACAACTAATATAAAAAATATTTTAAGTCGATTCTATTTAGGTCAATAAGAGAATTTTTTTTTTTTATCCCATTCTACTTTGAAGTGGCGCTTAATATGCCTTGATCAAGAAGAGGGCTCTCTCGGTCTTAAAATACCTTGATCAAGAAGAAGGCTCTCTCGATTATTTAAAATTAATTAATTGTATTTTATTAATGAATTAATATTTGAAAATAAAACTGGATTAACATCAAGTGTCATCCACTACAAGTTTTAAAAAATTTATTTGAGCTTGATTGAATGAATAATAAGTATTTTATTAACGATTGAAATTTTTAACAAGGTATATACAGTGTGTCCACGTATAACCTGACCGACCTTTATTTTCGCAACCGTTGGTCCTAGATGCATATTTTCAATTACGAAAGTGGTCAAAATTAGGTGCAAAGTTAAGATAAAAAAAAGTTTGAAGCGAAAAAACAATTTAGCGAAGAATTGCATAATCTAAATTTTTATACGGTCTCCGGTCCTATAAGTTATATTTAATAAAATTTTCCTGTTACACTGACAAGTAAGGCAAAAAAAGTTCCGTTATTCTACGATTAAAATTGACCGAGTAATAGCTGTTTAAAGTTGGAGCATATTTTTTGCTGCAAATTAGGGGTCATTTACAAATTTATTGGAAATATAATTTCGTCAAATATATTAAAGAAATGGCTGAGAGTAAAATTAGCATTGCAATATAAATTTGAAATCTTTAATCATTCTGACATATTACTGCAAAATATACAATTTGTACTGAACATATAAGAGGATAAAAAGAAACAGAATTTTTGTTAAATAAAAAGATGAAAAACAACAGCCTGAATTCTTTGCAAAAATGATACATATTTTAAAATGCTATTAGATTACACCGTCTTTCAAATTTTGGGTTGTGCCAAGTTGTTTAGCTTTTGAAAATTGATTCACATGTATTTTTTA
Source organism: Maratus speciosus (assembly GCA_963932465.1). Classification (NCBI taxonomy): domain Eukaryota; kingdom Metazoa; phylum Arthropoda; class Arachnida; order Araneae; family Salticidae; genus Maratus; species Maratus speciosus. Next base: position 231,244,176 of record OZ010789.1, read on the forward strand.
GCGCTGAATCCGAAAATGACCTTCATTTTAAACCATCACGTCAGGATTTTTCTCAAATCGCAAATTTGAAAGTTAAAAAGCTCAAAGTTAAATTTGATTCCCCCTCCCCTCCCAACCTCAAAGGACTCCTGAGCTGTTTATCTGTAAGAAACCCAGTATAAGCCACAAAATTGAATAAATTATTGAATTAAATAAAATTAATCTGAATAAAAATGTCTTACATCTATTTTGTAGTATCAGATTTTTCGCTATTTTTTAACCTTGAAATTTACGATTTGAGAAAAATCCTAACATGATGGTTAAAAGTGAAGATATTTTTTTTATTTAGCGTTAAAAAATACATAAAACGTAATTATAAAAGTTAAAAAACACAACCATCGCAGGTTTATGTTATCTAATCTAAAACCATTTCTTAAACTTGTTGACGGTAATCCATCCGAATTTTTTTGTGTTATCTTCTAATGCAAGTATGTATAAGAAGGCGTCGAAAATCATAATAATATTACATTGTAATCGGATTTAAGTCCGTATGTAAAATTTTAACTTCGATCGGACATTTGAAAGTCAGTTAAAATTCAAGTACAAATTTTAAACTGAAAAGAAGATCGTTGCAAGTTAAGTAAAACCTTATGAAAATAACATAATTTTTCTTAAAAGAAAACATAGCCTCAAATCCTTATAAAATACAACATATGTTAATTATTTTAACTCATCTGAAACTTAACTAATAAATTTAACTAATAAAGTTAACTCAATCGTAATAGTTGTACGATTTCTTTCAAACCGCAGATACCTTGAAATAAATTTAAGTACTTTATATATGACCCCTGAAAGCGTGGTCGAAACCATCTGTTTTGATACGCAAAAAAGTGGTATAAGTCATGCATTTCAAAATTTCATAACTCGGTCAATTTTAATGTTAGATGAATGGGAATTTTTCTGTCTTACTTGTTAGTGCCACAGTAAATTTTTACTAAATGTCACTTATAGGACCGGGAGACCGTATAAAATTTAAATTTCGTAATTTTTTAATAAATATTTTTCTTGACCCAAATCGCTTTAAAAATAATTCTTTACCTTATTTAAACCAATTTTGTAATTGGAAGTATGCATCTAGGACCAACGGTTGCGAAAATAAAGGTCGGTCAGGTTATACGTGGACACACTGTATAGTGAGAGTGTGAGCTACTAGTAGGAATTGAAAAAAAAAAAATAGTTTCACATTGATGAGGAATAATTAATTAGTTCGCTTTTTACGCAGTCGAGTTTATTTATTTTTTTAATTTAATTGTTTATTTACTAAGACGTTTTGATTTTATTAACTTAATTAAAAAGCTGCTGTTTAACATATGAGAGAAACAAAATACTTGTTGCGAATTTATTCTATTTACGAAGAACGTCACATAAAACTAATCTTTGCAACATTTTCATTACAAATTTCAGATGAAATATCATTTTTCATTTAATAAGAAAAGCAGAACTGAAGCTAAATGTTAAATATAAAAAAGCCGTGTATAATTTTAAATCCTGTATTATTTTCTTAACGCTTTAATAAATAAAGCGCTTTATTTGACTAAGTGATACAGTTTTCGTTTTCAAAATAAATTGCTCTGAGATTTAAGAAATAATGTTTATGTATTTTAAAATCGTAAAAAATACATATAAAAAGAAACAAATTAAATTACTTCCGTAAGAAAATGGTTGTATAATTAATGTGAAGATTTTTTTTTTATGTTGCATGATTTGTTAATTAATGCAATTCTGACTTTCTTTGAAAACAAGGCAAAGAAAAGACTAAAATAACAATAAATTAAAACCACTTCACTTTTTATTTTTTTATGTTACAAGAAACAAATACTTACTATTATTCTGTCTGAAGTAAACAGTGATAAAGAGTAAAAAGTAGTAAGTGAGAGCACTATTTTTTATTAAACTTTATTTGTTTATTAAAAAAAAAGTAGAAATTCTTTACTGGAACACTACATTAACATTATTTGAAATACAATTTTTTGTAGTAACAAATTTTCGGATTATATAAATTTAAAGCATCACTAATGCAGATTATTTCTAATTGCATAAATATCTCATTATCTTAATTAATGTAATAATAATATTATCATTTAATAAAAACTAATGTTTTCTAATTAACGTGCAAAAAAATAGTTATATGTACAGTTGGTATATAATGAAATTTTCAATCACTAATATTGTGTGAATGAAAAACTGAAAAATGAATTCGATTGGCAAATACATTTTTTTTTAAATTTTGCTAAAAAAAATAAGTTTAGGAGGTATATCTACATTGAACTTATAAACATACTCTCAAATTTCGAATACGACAACTCAAGTTTTACTGCTGTAATTTGTTACTTACATATTTTAAGATATTGATTTGAGTTCTTTTTCTTATCAATTTCTGTTAAAAAGCTTAGAGGTTAAAATGCATTTTTTTTTATTTTAATTTCAAAATATTTTAATAACTGAATTTTTAACAAAACATGTTTTGTAAATTACAAAAAAATTACACGTATCATTTTTGGAAGTTTTAAATTTGAGAGTCCGAAATTTCTTCTCCTTCGCATATTACTTTTTGAGTTATGCTAAAACCTACCCGCAATGCAACTTGTCCTACAACTATTTAAAATATATATAATTAGAAGTTCAAAATTTTACGTCTGCATAATTCCAAATGTACCTCACCGAATGTCTTCCTGGTATCAAAATGTAAAATTTATGGAAGAGTGCAGATATGATGTCTTAATTGTGTTTTCATATTAAACATTTAAAAGTTTATTCAAATGTTAATAATTATACGGCAACTGGAGCTGTCTGTCTTTTTCTGTCGGCCTGTCTGTTCGACTGTCCGCGTTCTAACTTTGTTATACATACACAGATGTCTATAAAATTGACACAGGTTATTGAGGTTTACTAATGTATACTCTCAGTTGTTTAAAGTGTACCTAATGGTTAGAATTAGTATAAAAATGAAACCGATTACTTTTATTCTATAATAGATTACAATTTTTAATTCATTTATTTGTTAATTAAGGACTTTACGTTGTATTATCTACTAATAAACATAAACAATTAAATAAAAAAAATGAAAAAACCCGACTGCGTAAAAAGCGAACTAATTAATTATTTCATATCAGTGTGAAATTATTTTTTTTTCAATTCCTAATATTAGCTCACACTCTCGCTATATATATCTTGTTCAAAGTTTCAATCGTTAATAAAATACTTATTATTCATCCAGTCAAGCTCAAATAACTTTTTTTTAAACTTGTAGTGGATGACACTTGATGTTAATCCAGTTTTTTTCAAATATTCATTAATTAAATTAAATTAAATAATTTTCAATAATCGAGAGAGCCCTCTTCTTGATCAAGGCATTGTAAACGCCACTCAAGTGGAAAGAAGAATGGAAGAAAAAAAATCTCTTATTGACCTAAGTAGGAATTGACTTAAAAAATATATTTTTTTATATTACTTGTTTATGTTACTTACATATTTTTTTTTATTTACTTGTATTGATGACTTTTAAGTTGTGTTTAATTGTTAGTTCCTATCTATAAACACTGTTTTGTTGAGGCCTATAGATGTCTATGATGGTTAGAGTTGCAGTAAAGCTACAAATCCACAATACATACACAACTTCCAGGTTGTATAATAGTATTTTAACGGAGCTTCTGACTGTAAAATAATCAATAAAACATAGTCTTCATTTTGAAAGACCTATCCAATGATGTGCCACTCAATAGGGTGCGTAATTTTTTTCGTCTCTACCGTCATTTTGTATTTTACGGCCGCCATTTGGAATTTATAAAAACAAAACCTAGCCTATAACCATTGTTCCGTTAAGATGAACCAATAGAGACCTCATTCATCAAAATCCATCCAGCCATTGGGATGTTTCGAGGGTATAAAGAAATTCGCATACACAGATACGCGTGAAACACATAACCCTTCTTTTCAATCGGGTAAAAATATATGTCGTTGTCCAACGTATACTTTATTCATAAATATAAATATGATATACATTTAAAAATTATAATATATTTTATTATAAATTTTAAGTTGTAATTTAAAAAAAGATTCAACCATAAAGTTGAGTTTTATTTTATTCATGTTTTTTTAATAATGTTTTAAAGTGCGAATAAAGTATACGTTGGATAGCAACATCTATATTGTTTAGTATCATTTATTTTAGTTCCTATGTTTAATTATTAAGAGAATATTATACATTAAGAGACTATAAACAGTTGTTACAACAAATTGTGAGCGTAGCGATCAACTGTTAAATACAGGCACATACAGACGATGATTCCGTTACACTTCAGTCTATAAGTAACAGTTGTTTTAATGCAATTTAACCAAACTATACACTGTAAAATAAATCCGACCAGTTTTCCTGTAGGAATCGGAAAAATAGTTGCCCTTATAATACAGGAAAATTTTTCTAGCCAGCTCGAAACAAAATCCGTGAAAAAAGGAAATATTCAATAAAACGGTATTTTACGGATTTTATTCCGATTTTACAGATTTTATTCCGAGCTGGGTCGGAAATTTTCCCAGTACGATAAGGGCAACTATTTTTCCGATTCCTACAGGAAAACTGGTCGGATTTTTTTTACAGTGTACAAAATACCACGCAATGAATTGATACACGTTCTTGTAGTGCTTGATGGTATCTTCCTTACAGTAAATGATGTAATTATTTAATGTGGATGCAAAAATTATTCATGTACATTATCATCTGTGAGAGATAATTGCAAAAAAAGCAAACAACACCTTCAATTTTATTATGTATTTTATGCTAAAACGAATTTTATTATAATTTACTGCGTGCAAAAAATGAGTAGACAATATGCAGGACATTACAGCCTATGCGTTCGAATTGCCTTATGTGTTTTCCTATTTCATTATATTATAAGATTTTTTTGTTTCCTATACGTTACAATGAATAAGTGAAATTTCATAAAGTGAGTTTCTGTCTATGTTAAACATTTTCTTACTTGTTATGTTATGTAGTTCGTTCGTATTATAAATGGATTTTTATACGCGGATGCAAAATTTAAATAAATAAATAAAATGGATCTATCGAAAGACTTAATTATCGGAAGCATGTTTCCAGTTTTGTTAGCATTTTTCACTCTAATTAGATTTTTTAGGATACGACGTTGTGTATGAAAACATCTATAGATCACGACGAAGGCTACAAAAATTAGATCGAATCCATTACATTATATAATATGTATTCGAGATTTCTTTTAATTACTTATATTGTTTTTATGTCACATGTGAAAATATGATGCAGTAGATTCATTTTAACACAATGATTCTAATTGGTAAGTAAATCATATTAGATGCAAATTCCCAACTGGGCGATAAATGTCCTGACCAGGATTCAAACCAGTGATCTCCTGGTTGAAGCCGCCAGTGCTCTACCATCTGAGAATTCCCGAACGAATCTGGTGGAACTTTTCCACCCAGCTAACCTTAATGATTATAGCATCTGGTCTGAAACCTGGTTCAGCTCAACAGAATAAATCTCAGGTAATGAAACTCCTGAAATCACTGGATACGCAATTACATTAGATTGATTTTAACACAATTATTATAATTGGTAAATAAATCATATTAGATGTAAATTTCCAACTGGGCGAAAAATGTCCGGATCAGGATTCAAACCAGGGATCTCCTGGCTGAAGCCGCCAGTGCTCTACCATCTGAGCTAACCCAGACGAATCTGGTGGAACTTTTTCACCCAGCTAACCTTAATGATTATAGGACATTTTTCGCCCAGTTGGAAATTTACATCTAATATGATTTATTTACCAATTAGAATACTTGTGTTAAAATTAATCTAGTGTTTTCACGTATCCAGCGATTTCTGGTGTTCCATTACCTGAGATTTATTCTGTTGAGATGAACCAGGTTTCAGACCAGATGCTATAATTATTAAGGTTAGGTGGGTGAAAAAGTTCTACCAGATTCGTCCGGGATAGCTCAGATGGTAGAGCATTGGCGGCTTCAGCCAGGAGATCCTTGGTTTGAATCCTTGTCCGGACATTTTTCGCCCAGTTGGAAATTTACATCTAAGAAAATATGATGTTTCATAACGTTAGAAAGTGTTTAATAACATATGTTTTTTTTTTTTTAAATTAAAAAAATAAATAAATAAAATGGTTGTAACGGACGTGCCCATCACGTCACGTAATATGGTAGTCATGGCACAGATTTATGCATGAAATAACAGCGAAACACAGGTTCCTAACACAATCATCTCACTTGTGAAAATTAGTGAAATAATAGATAGATAGATGTCTGTTTCACACTTATTATGCATCAGACAAAAGTCTCGCACTTAAAATCTAAACTAGCAAGCTTCATCCTTAATTCACAAATATGAGATGGAGTAATTTTTCATTAAAAAAAAAAAAATTAAAAATTTGAGGAAATAATTCTTTCCCTCAGGCGAAAATTAACATAATTTTCGTAACCTAGTATTTGCCTTATTTAATGAAAACCAACATCTATCTAAATATAGCCTTCTGTACTTGGCAAAATTTCTGTTATTCAATAACTAAAATCTCCCGAATCCAAAGGCATATGAACCATGTAATACCAGGTTTTGTATAATTTATTGTTATCAAAATTAACAATTGCAGTTGCGGAAAATGTCAATTTTAACTTAACGATGATCCCTCATTTCTAAAACCCATCAATAATACTACAGTAACAAGTAATAAAAACATGAATTTATCAGCAAAACGATTGAAATTTTAAATATTTTTTTTTTCTCAAAAAGTTAGTTTAATGTGAAATAAAACATAGTTAAAAAAATCGTTAGTTAATAGCTGTATCTATTGTGCTTTAAGTAATTTTATATTTATAAATTTATTATTAAGTTTTTAATCACGAGTTTAATATTGTTGGAAATAATTACAGGTTATAAATATATGTATTACGTGATATACCTGCAGTCAGTAGCTAGATATTACTAATTATTTACATTTATATCTGCATAATGCTTAATTTTGGATGCGCCTATTTTGTACAAGGTAGTGTGTTCAACGCTTTTTATCTTGTAAAGTTTCTACTCCGTTAACATTAGGAGCCCCAAGATTTCTCCCTTCCTAGAAGCGACAACGGCAATCAATATGATTGCTCAATGAATTAAATGCGCATCTTAAATTGTAAATGTTTTATTCTACTTTATAATACCAGTTATAATATTGTAATTACATTTAAATTTTTCTTTTAAGAACTTCTTCAAAGAACAACAGATTATATTTATTTATAAAAAAAAATAGATAGTCTATATTTTGTAAAGACATATTCTTTTGTATATGAGGTTCTGCTTTCGAGGCTGTTAAACGGGAGGTGTTGGGTTCGATCCCGATTGTGCCCGTCGGCCTAATCATTTTCGTGGTTTTCTTAAAACCTTGGTTTTCCCATAGATTAAGGGCCAAGATGGGACATTTAAGGCAAAATCTGTAATGGTAACAGTCACTACAGACAAGGGGGAAGAATTAATAAGCCTCCGAAATTTACCTATGTTGAAGAAATATGTTTACCCTCTATGCTTTCAATATCTATTCTTTCGAATAACAAAGCAGGTGTCAGACGATATTCTATTCATGCTTTCTTTATTTATTTAGCTGCTTTTTTTTTTATCGTACTGGTATTGATCACCTTTAACTTACAAAATGATAATTAGAGTAATAATATAAAAGAAAAACCCGGGAAAATTCTGTTAAGAACGTAAATATGTAAGTTTAGGAGATTAAATTCTAAAAAATCAAATTCAGGTATTGTGTTAATTTATTCATATCGAATAAAACATAATTGAGTGTAATGTCAGTACCTCTATTTATGTTTAACTGTTAGATATAGATAATTCTAAAAATTGTCGAAATGATTTTCCCCATCTGTAATTTTATTATTATTTCTTATATTTTAACATTATAAATATTATTGAATTGATTGTACGTTATTTACATTGAAAACAATATTTTTATTTTATCTGTAAGAAAGGGAAAATGCGTAAATTTTAAAAGATTATTCTAACGATTGTTTAATACGTTAAACTTCATAAATTAATGAAACATCGGGTATAAAAATTTTCCTACCGAATGGGAATATTTATGAAATATTCTGGGATTTGTAGAGTGTAATACTTCGTATATTTTTATATTACCCAGCACTTTATGTAGCTTTAAATCCAATTATATCATATTTACTTCATATATAGCATTCAAGACGAAATTTTTACCTTGTTTTTCGTTGCGCTTATATCGTTCACTCATAAAAAAAGCATATATCCGTGCATGAACATAGAATCGATTCTAGATATATAAAATACAATATCTATTATATATTCATGTATCGGTGTAAGATTCTATTGAAAACGTAAACATTAAACATTAAAAAAAGAAAGATCACAATAAAGTTGATGCTCAATGTTAAAATTTTTACAAGGATGAAGAGTTTCTTCCTCATTGTCACTAAAAGCGCTACGATCGAAATCGCCTTACCATTACGCTCTATGGAAATGTCCCATTTTGTATGTTAATCTATGGGTTTTCCAACCGTAAATACGGGTTAGGTTCGCTCAGAAAGACCCCCATGGAGGGCACTCACCCACCCTCTTAGGGACTATATCCCTCGTGCTGATAATTGGCCGTCATAAACACAACCAACCAACTTTAGTATCTGAGAGTTGTAAATTTTTGTATTGAAAATTTGTTGCTCTTCAGGAATTAATCTGATTTTCTTTTCAAATATGTGTCTTTACATTTTGTTTTCTCCGAGTAAAAGAAAATAGATTGAAAACATTATTTTGAGTTTATTACTTTACATTTAAGATTTATATTTAAATTAAAAATGAAATTATTTACTGAAATTCCCTAGAAGAAAGTTCCATATTCATAAAAAGAATTATTTTATAAGAGCTTTTTATAATATTTAATATAAACTTAATTATTATTAATTTTTTAACATTTATTTTTATGTATAAGTTCTTAATGTCAGCTTCTTAAATTTTATCTTCATATTTTGTGTTTCATGAAATAATGATTTAATAATGCATGCTTGAATAAACTGTTAAACTGAAAATTTCCTAGTATGGTTAATAATGAAATTCAACATACGTTTAAATCTCTCTCTATGTATACTTTCGTTTATTAGAGCGAATAATTCCTCGCAACATTTTAAATTTTGAAAATAATGTCAATATATTCCAGATGTAAAACTTTTGAGATAACTAAATTGAGTTTCAAAGCGAATGATTTCAAAGTATCTAATAAGTCTTTCTGTTATCAATTGTATATATAAGAACGAATGACTTTAAATAACTTTGGCTCTGTTAAAATGTGTTTGTAAGAAATGAAGTAGAAAAGTCAGACTTCGGCTATTACTTGAAATAAAGTTTAACTAATACCGCAGTTTTAAAGCACAATACATTTTTATTACTTATTTTTTTCTTTTACTTTTATTCTAACAATGGCAAAAGAATGAACTAGTTAGTAAACACTCAAGGAAGTCTATTGTAACAAAACATCATTAAAAAATACAATACTAGAAGGGGGCGTATATATCTCGCTTTGAAATTGTCTCTATAATATTTTATTGTTGTTCTGTAACTTTTAACTTGAATTTAAATATATGTATATGTATATTAATTAACGACTGTAATAGATGTTTTTTATTAGTTCTCATAAAAATAATAATAATTTTGAAATATTCAACTACAAAATATCATACAACAATGCGATCAAATTCAATAAAAGAATATTTTCAATGTAACTTAATTTTTAAACATATAATAATTAATTTACATCATCATAATCGATATTCTCTTTTTAACAGATTGAATAAATTGCTGTTACTACATACCATCTTATTTTCCACATATGAAAACCTTCAATAAGGAGTGAAACATAAGATACATTCATTATTTTATTTGTTCCTTTTAGAATTTCCATACTGATATGCAAATTAATTGTGATATAAGATTGTTATTCTGGGATTGAAGATGATAATTTTTAATCATTTACGCTTAATATTTTTTATATAAAAAATACAGGATCTTTTCTTTAGTTTTTTTTTTTTTTTTTTTTTTTGATAAATAGCAGATAAATTTATATTTTTCTGAAACAATATCAGTTTTTTATACACCTTTATATTCTGTGAAATAAGTTAATAAATGAACCCTAATATTAATCTTACACAGTTTACAACCTTTCGTTTTTTAAATATATATATGTAAATTCTTGCAAAAATCTTTCTTATTTAATTGCAGAAATTGTGTGGTTGTATAAAACAATTCTAAAATCCGACAATTAAGCAATGGATAAAAATATTTTTATTAAAAAAATCAGGATGTTGGTAACCATGTTCTTAATACTTAGTTTTCTTTATTTCAAATTAAAATAGGGTATTTTAAATAAACTAATGAAAATTTTAGTCACAATAAGGTACACAATTGCACCGGAAAAAAAGCTGTGGTTTAGATATATAATATTTTATATTTGATATAATCACTTTACAATCACGCAATTTACAAACAAATCCATGTTTTTATATTAAACAAAAAAATATGCTGATTCATTGATTTGAGATTATTAAAAATAGATGTTAAATTTATTTTTATTTTAATTAAGCAAAATATACACTATTATTTTTTTAATGTGTTTTTTACTGGAAAACTAAAAAATATATAAAATATACATAAGATACTTTTATCAAATGGTCATGTTCAAATTTAATGTTTTAACGATAATTAAAAAAGAACTAAAAAGAATTTTATTAATATGTATATAAGATATATATATATGTATATATATATATATATATAAGCCGTTCTCTCAGGATATGTCCTCTTCAAATTTTGACCGATTTGCGTGAAACTTGCTGTACATAAATTTTAGAACGTGGAAAAGATCGCTGTATACTTAAAAAAATATATCAGATCACTCTTTACCGCTTTTTTTCAACCACTTACCATAATTAAACATTATAGAAATATCTCTTTTATTTAATTTTCTAATTCAATCATTTCTTTCCTGTTGCCACACACTAAAAAGTGGTACAATAATTTAAAAAAATGATATCACGTGTACTTTTGCTTTTATAAGCTAATAAAAATTCAGACTCGACCGCTATATTTTTACATTTTTGAAATCGACGTCATTCTAATCAGAAAATTAAACATTTTCCGATATATATATATGGAAAATCTTTAACTAAACACGTGTTAAAATGACGTATTATCCTAATTTGAATGCTTTTAAAGTTAAAAAATTATTTTAATACAGGAATTTTAATTTCAAGAAAACAATTTAGGAAAAGATAATTTAAAAAAAAAAACGTTTGCTAGATATGACGTCAATTTCTGTTTAACTGACATTACTTACTAATGATGTTTTATTCTGAAGAGAGACTCTTGATCTTCTGAATTTAATCCTTATTATTTCCATGCATAAAATTGAAGATATATTTTTAAGCCCCGCGAATTTATAATTTCACTAAATCCTAGGTCATTTGCGTGTATTTATTGCTTTTTTCCGCGTATTGCCAGAGAAATCGTATACTTCAGTTATACTTGCTGAAAACATGCATTCTAGTTTTAAACGCTGAAGCACATTATTATAATTACGTCAAAATGGCGTGTTTTTACTTGAAATTCAATTTCGCTAGATTTAAAATTAAATTTTAGAAAATTGAGGCTTTTCATAAACGTCAGGTTAAGTATTATTGCATGTTAATATTCTGTAATCAAGTTGCATGTCAAGAATTCGCTAGAAACATGAATGGCGTTATACTTTTGTAAGTTGTAGGTTCCATAAAAGGTATAAGTCACATTTTTTAATGTGCGCAAAATATCGAAATCCGTTATCGAATCCGTTCCAAGAACTCAAGTTATATGTACCAAAAACGAAATTCCCATTTGCATTTTATGTAGTCATTATATCAGATTATTTTGAGTAGTTTGATTTGATATCTATAAGTTTGTTTTCTATAAGACGTTGTTGATATCTATAAGTTTGTTTTCTATAAGGCGTTGGAATAATCGAATGTGCGATTTTTAGAGGTTAAATTGCAGTAAATGGAAAATTTATTATTGTGTTAGGTTGTAGCCACCGACAATAAGATGCCAGCGTTACTCATAGACATTTCTTTTCTTTATACTATTGCATTAAGTGTAAATTGTTTCATCTTTCGTAATCGGGTTGCACGCAACTTTAAAATTATCCGTGCTTGAAAATTACTTTAAAATCCATTAAAATCCATGAAAATTCAGATACAATTTTCAAAAAAATTTCATTTGAAAGAACATTTTTCTATTCGACATTGTAAAACGTGAAATTGTGTGATGTTTAGAAGTTAGAAAAATTGTAGTAACGGCACAATTTATGGTTTAAGTCGTTGCCATAATCAGTATGGTGTCAGTGTTTTTACTTTATAATGTAGATATACGCCATTTGGTGGATTTTTTTTTTTCGTATTGTCAGGAAAATCATATATTTTTCACTTACACCCGCCAAGGAAAACGCGCATTCTCTTATTAGAGATCAGGGATTTTACTGTGGTTGCCAGACAATAACGTCATCTTTTCCGATTGTCTTTTTAACGATTTGTAGATGGGAGTGTAAGTTTCAGTTGTTGTGATTGCGGTATTATTCCATTTTAATTTATTATACCTGGAAGGCTCCTTATAATTTACACGGGCGAAGCCGGGTAGTTCTGCTTGTATAATATATGAAGTATAAGTTTCTGTCATGAAAATGAAAAATAAATTGAATGTATTTCAGCTGATTCTATTTAAAAAATTATACCGGAGGTGTAGATTTTTGCTCATTCACTAAATGAAAACGTTGTTTATGTTTAAATACACAATAAAGATATTTACAAGTCAAGGTTAAATAACTTAATGCATATGCGCAAATAAGTTTTTTTAAATAATTACCTCTTATTTAAAAACAAAATCCAAATATTTTTATTTTGCAGTAAAAAAAAAGCAATATGTATTTATTACTTTAAAAGAAAGCTCCTACTTTAAATCGTCAATGTGTCTTTTCAAATTTATGTTTAATAACGAGAAATTTTAATACGTAAGGAAAATTAATACGTTCTTTTTATATAAAATGTTTGATGAGAAATAAATATTTTTCATTAAGCGTTATTACGTTATAAACAGAAACGGACTTCAGATGCGTTACAGTGGAATAATTAGTCATTTCTGTTTAAAACAAACAGAAAGAACTCTATTCGTGCAACATTTAAAGAATAACTAATCCACCTTAATAATAACAGGACATTTGAAAAAAAAGTATGTAGAGACTCTTTTGTCCAAAACTCTTTTAACCGAAAATATCGGTTAACCGAAATCCATTATTAAAGCTTTTTTTTTTATCTATCACATTCCTTGTGAGCTTTCCAAACTACGAGTAGAGATAAATATGTAGGATCCCTTTTCTTAAAATTCCTTTGAATTTAACTTGAGCTCCCATAAGCTGCGGCGTGGACTGGAATACAGTACGATGAGGCTAGAACCTAAATGTGTGAATGTGGTATTTTTTTCTCAGGGCTGCGGAGTCGGAGTCGGAGTCAGGCCCATATTTGAGCGAAAGAGTCGAAGTTGGAGTCTGATCTGTTAAAATTCCCGGAGTCGGTGTCGTCCATTTTACAAGCAGGAGTGTGGAATAGGAGTCCGAGTCAGGCTCATTTTTGAGCAAAAGACTCGGAGTCGGATCTGTTAAAATTCCCGGAGTCCTCCATTTTCCCACCGACTCCGCAGCCCTTATTTTTCTGTTCGCCGGAAAATTAATTAAAACATTAAAAGTATATTGTGGGGGAGCGAACAGCGAGAAAAGAATTCGAGAGTGTGCCAAACAATTGAAGTGCTTCTTACTCATATTAGTCAGCGACACATGTGAAAGATAATTGTTGAAGTTATTCACTCATGAATCAGTACTTCGTGTAGAGCTGCAAAGTAAAGGTAATCAAAATTACGACAGACAACATTTTGTTTCAAACTCTTTTGATATGTGTAAATGTGCTTAATTTCAAAATAGAAATTCTGGTAATTTATTCTGGTTTCTCTTTTGTAATTGCTTTATTTTTATTAAGCATTTGTTACCATAATAAGAAATAGCGTATATATTTGACCTCAATCTTAAAATTGAAGCATTCTCGATTATCCGAAAATTTCAATTTTTCGAAAGATGGTCGGTCCCAATCACTTCGGATAATCGAGGTTCTACTGTATCTACTTATTTTACGGGATCCATGCACAATGACGACTTAATGCTTCATAAACTTAAATTTATGTCAGGTATGGAGAATTTCTGTCTACCAAATGACATTTTTTTGTTTACATTTTCATTACAATGTTTGATTCATAGGTATTTTGTCCTTCTCATTAACTTTTACATCCACTTATAGAGTTAATTTGGATTGCTCTGCGGTGATTTAAAGCAAAAATAAAATGGGTTGTCTCATGCACATGATTTTTTTAGAATTCGTAAGTCTATTTTTTTTTTTTTTTTTTTGGATTAGTCTTTCACATTGTGTATCAGACTAAGATGTCAGTTAAAGAAAAATCGTCGTGGTAAAATTGACCTATCTCTGAACTTATTGTTACTACTAGATAACACAAAGAAGTTATTAATCAAAATAATATATTTGTAAAATTCCAATCCAGTATATATTTCTGTAGTGTAATATTTGTTTATTTTGTATTCACACATGTACCAGAATTACCTTTATAGTTTACACTTGACTAAATATAGCTTTATTTTACACCAATAATAAAGCACCAAAGGAAATGCCACGTTATCACAATAATATTGCAATATTTAATGTGACTCAGTTAATAATAAAGAACTATGATCAGCAGTTAACGTTGATTCAAATCCTGTCATGGGAAATCTTTTTTAATTTAGTGTATTTACGAAATTTATGGAGTTGTAATAGTTTATTCTAATGTCATTTCACTTATTGCTCGGGACTCAGCCCTCGTCAGGCGCTACATAGAGATATGTTTAGTTTATGCATAAGTTTCTTAAAACTATTAATAGAGTGAGTGGCACAGCGAGAGCGGCACATCATTACAAAGACAATTTTAAAGTATACTTTTTCTGTCATACACATTAATGTAAAAATACATTTAAAATAACTTCATAAGATAATATCAGGAGTAACTGTAAGTGAATTTGTTTTCATTTATTAAAATTGGTAATAGTAATGTCATTTGTACCCCGCAAATTCACTCTCATTTACAAACTCCAGAAATTGGAATCGACTTGAAAGTTCACCTGTTCAAAAAAAAAAAAAAAAAAAAAAAAAAAAAAATGCTTAACGTAGAATTTATGTCGCGCAGATATTTTATACTATGTTCTTACTTTATTCATTATACAAGAATATAAATGATTTCGTAATTAATTTTCAGTTTCTTGTCATTTTAAAAATTCCTAGTGTTTATATAAACGGCTGTTGTAATATAAAATGTTTTCACTTTCAACATTCAATCGTAGTGGTCAGTTGCTGATGGTTCAACTGCCTCCTCTCCTTTTGCTCAGTCGGTCACATTTCCAAATCCCCTTTTGATGTGGACGTTTTGAATCCGGACTATGGCCGCCGTTTACCGA
Organism: Maratus speciosus; assembly: GCA_963932465.1. NCBI lineage: Eukaryota > Metazoa > Arthropoda > Arachnida > Araneae > Salticidae > Maratus > Maratus speciosus. The sequence goes on from OZ010789.1 coordinate 231,259,832, forward strand.
GTCGACCACTCTGATGGAAGGTGCCTAGCGCCCGGTGATTTGTGGTCTTCTTGGTGGTACTCATCCTAATCCTCTAGTGGTGAAGATGACGCCGTAGGGATATGAACGCCATGTTCACAAAACGTCCACCGTGGGTGAAAAAAGAAAAGATGCGGCGACTTACTGGTTGTACTTCCTGAATCTCCCGGTTTGTAAGATAGCGAAGAACGAGCTGTCGGGGCTTGTTCTTTCGTTCCCGGACTAGAATGATGGGCGAAAGGGCCTAGCGAAAAGGATTAATAGAGTACAGTCCTTTTCTCAAAAGTAGCCATTCAACATGAGGTCAACGAGAGGGTGCTTAACTTTTACGTGTTCCTGAACCGGTCACATAAGTACGCAAGGAGACTGGAAATACCTGGTCAACCTGGTCAACCTGGGATAGGCGCTGCTCTGTCTCATTGGTCACGACACGAGTCCGAATCTGTTGATTGGGCACGACCCAGAGAAGTGACAACACAGGGTTTTTTCTTGTGTAATTTGATGAGACACTCTTCCAAAAAGCCCTCCATGAAGGCAGCCTTTAATGAGCGGTGCGGTCAATGATTGATACAATTTCAGTCTATTGTTGCGACCTGTACTTGCGGACCATTTTTGAAGCGGTCCGTTTTCTTTGTTGGCGAGTGGCTGTTCGATGTCTTGCTGCTAAAATTGCGCTCGGCTTATAGTCCAAGAGCCGACATCACAAAAACATATGTGATCAAGCACAATAAAAAACCCTTTATTTTATGGAAGAGTAGAAGGAGGGGAATCTAATGAACCATGTCTGCCGGAAGTGAAGTGGTGCATAAGCCATAAATTAATACCACCAGTGGTTGACTCGTAGTTTTATTATTGTGTTTTCTTGCCCCAGTCCTCCATGTTTTCATACCTTTTTTTGTAGGACAAACACAATGATAAACCTTCGAGTCAACCATTGGTAGTATTAATTTTTGGCTTATGCACCACTTCACTTCCGGCAGATATGGTTCATTAGATCACCCCCCCCCCCTTCTACTCTTCCATAAAATAAAGTTTGTTTTTCTTGTACTTGATCACATAGGTTTTTGTGCTGTCAGCTCTTCGACTATTACCGTTACATGGCAGGGTCTCCAGTTTCAATTAGACTTGAACTTCACACCTTGACTCACTTTTAGCATCTAGTAGCTGATAAGGTGTCTTTTGATCGTAGTCCATTTTTCCTTTGTTTTATCTTGTATTAAAATTATATACAAGTCTTAGAAAGATAAAAAAAAAAATCTAAGTTTGCGCAATATTAGTGTGAAGTTTTCTGAATGTATGCATATATATGTGGGGTTATAAATATTCTCTACAATGTAACTTGACAGACTCAAGGGTTTATTTAATTAATATGCAATATTTTAGAAAATTAAAAGCATAACACGAAGAGCGCGAAAAAGGCGCAAGATATACGGCAATGGCAGGATTGAACAAGTTGGAAATTGCTCGTCAAACGTGGCAAATGAGGTGCGTTCGTACTATAACTAGTTTTATAATTATTTTTTGCACCCCATATTGTACTGAATGTATACTTTTTTGCACTTCATAAAGCGCATACTCTGATACATCATTAAAATGCACTTCCAATAATTTTTTCCCATTCCCCGTAATGTAACGGAACAATTTGACTGTCCCTGTAATTAAACTATACATCCGATTTTCCTAAAATTTGAAATAGCTCAACAAAACATTGCAACAATTATATCTTTAAAATTTCAGCCCATTCGGAAGGCTGTAATATCATTAAAATGCACTTGCAATAATTTTTCCCATTCCCCGTAATGTAACGGAACACTTTCGACTGTCCCTGTAATTAAACTATACATCCGATTTTCCTAAAATTTGAAATGGCTCAACAAAACTTTCAAACAATTATATCTTTAAAATTTCAGACCATTCGGAAGGCTGTAATATCATTAAAATGCACTTGCAATAATTTTTCCCATTGGCCGTAATGTAAAGAAAAACTTTTGACTGTCCCTGTAATTAAACTATGCATCCGATTTTCCTAAAATTTGAAATGGCTCGACAAAATTTTGCAACAGTTATATCTTTAAAATTTCAGATCATTCGGAAGGCTCTAATATCATTAAAATGCACTTGCAATAATTATTCCCATTGGCCGTAATGTAAAGAAAAACTTTTGACTGTCCCTGTAATTAAACTATACATCCGATTTTCCTAAAATTTGAAATGGCTCGACAAAATTTTGCAACGGTTATATCTTTAAAATTTCAGATCATTCGGAAGGCTCTAATATCATTAAAATGCACTTGCAATAATTTTCCCCATTGGCCGTAATGTAAAGAAAAACTTTTGACTGTCCCTGTAATTAAACTATACATCCGATTTTCATAAAATTTGAAATGGCTCGACAAAATTTTGCAACAATCATATATTTGAAATTTCAGACCATTCGGTTGGGTAGTTTTTGCTCTGTTACATGCGGACAGACGGACGGACGGACAGACGGACGGACAGACGGACGGACAGACGGACGGACAGACGGACGGACGGACTGAACGACGACTATAGGTGCTACGTATTTATATAATTACGAACGCACCTAAAAACAAGTAATATCAGAAGGATGTTTTGGAAGTTCCATAGTTTGTATACCAAGAAAAATTGGAAAAGCTGTTCACAGCCGAGAAGATGGCTTAAGTAAGAAGTCTAGGGGATTTCTTTTATTTATATTTACCCTTACGCAATTCATCATCTTTATTTATAATGTTATTGAATTTCCAGAATCTACATTTGTTCGTATAAGTAATAGGGTAGGAGAGTACACAGCGAGACAGCAGCCACTTTGACATATAGTTGTAACTTTTTCTTCAAGCTGGCACACACACATAACGACCTCATCTTACGCAACACGTGAATGTAGTTTCGACACTTCAGTTACTCGTCCAACAAAATAGTAAATACTTCCTTATTTTGTAGTGGTTAAAGTTACATAAACGTCTATTTTAGAGTTTATTTCCTTCAATATGACATATATTTACTTAACCAAACCTAGCTATATCTAATAATAGGCTATTTCGGCAAAACGACATAAACTTTTTAAAGCGATGAAATTGATGTAACAAATGTGGCATCCATTTTGTTACAACGTAACGAAAGTACCAAGTGAGACACACAGTTGTGGTACACAGTGAGACGGAAATTTTTGTGTACCTACTATGTGGTTCTGATGTTTAAAAAGTTATTTATTAATAGAAGAAGGTTTCTCTCTCTCTCTCTCTTTCTCCGTGTATGTGTGGGCGTGCGATGGCTAGGGAAATTTACTAAACGTAAGAGGCTGAAAATTTGCATGAAGGTAGCTCAAGGTCTGCAATTGTCCACCAGAGGCTCATATTTTTAATATTTTGAAAATCTAGAAATATTGATTAGAAATCATAAACTGTAGAAAATTATTGATAGAGTGTAAAAATGTATGATTTCTGAAAATATATACATTGTCTCACTGTGTACTACTTGTGGTACACAATGCTTCTGTGCTTTTATAAATAACTTTTTAAAAACCATTTATACATTAATGTGTAGCGCATTTGTGTAGCTTAAAGATGCAGCAAAAAAAAAAAAAAAAAAAAAAAAAAAAAATCAAAAGAATAAAAATTGTCGCCACTTGTTAAGTAATAATAATTTTAGTCTCACTGTGTACTACCCTCCCCTGTATTTAGTTTATAGTTGAAAAACGGATTGGTGACTTCACTAATATCTATAAGCTAATATAAAATTTAGATAGGTAAAACAATTAATACTACTTATATATACTGCTTGAAGGGGTAGATGTTTAAGTATGGATGAAGGTGGTGATGTTACATGAAAATTTATCACGAATGTGAAGTTTAATAAATTAAATAAATTAAAAAATAGTGTTTTATTGTAAATTTATGCATAAAACATTGTTTCATTGAGTACTATCGTTAATTCTGTAACATTCCATTATAGACTTTAATTAATAGTTTCGACTGCTTTTTACAGTTGTATAATTTCATGATTTTTTATTAATAACTTCGTTACGCGTAGGAGATTGTTAAATTATTCTTTACTGCAAAGCGTCCCTCATCTTACGTTTATATACATAAATATTTTTTTGCCCGCATTAACTGTTTAAAACTTGCATTCTTGCAATCTCGCTAGCCCAATTTTGATTAGACATCTTCTTTAAATAATGAGTTATCAATTTTAAAAACTATTTATTTTCTCTTATCCATATATATATATATATATATATATATATTTAATTTTATTAAGCAGTAATATATAACAGCAAGTTTCAAAAATAACAATTTGTTTCTGAAAAATGAATACAGACTCCGTCTATCATTTTGATCATTCCATTAAAAAAGCTCTGTAAAAGATAAAATGCTTTCAATCGTTTTAAAAACAAAATTCTCTATTAATATTTATAATCATGTTTAATAACTTGTAAGGTTTTTAACTCTTTATCTATTGAATTATGAATTGATGAAAATTTTATCTTCTAAAGCATTTTTCATGAATTTTTGAAACTACATTAGAAGATTTACATAATCATTAAATAAATTTTAGAAGGTTTGAAGGTAGTAGAAGTATTAATTAAATTTGAATGTATAGGGATTTTTTGCGCTATTTATAAACACACTCAAACCTTTTATTTTAAAATTTTTTCTTAGTTTACAGTACATATACATTTAACGTCTGAATTTAAAAACCATTAAAACTCTAAATAATATAAATTAAGTCAGACTTGATCACAGTTAAAAAATAAAATTTTATAAAAAATATACTTAAAAGCAATTAAAAATACAATATGTAAAAGTTTCGCCAATCGACAGGCGAATCATCATCAGTACAAAATATACATTGCATTTTTCTTAGTATTTTGCAGAATTAGGAAATGAAAAATATAATGTTCTTGCAATATAAATATAGAAATATTTCCGTATTAAAAAATTTCCCCAAGGCAAAAGAAATCATTCTTCTAAAAATATTTTTGTTTTGTGTAAGTAATAATGCTTTTGAAACAAGATAAAATATTGCATCATTTTAAACTGTATTACTACTAATCGATGTATTAAATGAAGTTTATAACAAGTTATTTTAGTGGTATTTATAAGTACATTCAGTAGATAAAGGGTTAAAGCAAATTTAATTATTCTTTTTCCGTTGCTATTTCTTTTTGCATAAATGTTCCGAACATGGCCTTTTAAAATTTCATCCTTATATTTTGCGTAGTATTGATACATAATAATTGAAGAATGTGCACTTGAATAAACTGATAAGATAGAAATACTCTGGTATATTTAATGATGAATGTCAACATCTGTGTAAGTCTCTGTCTGCCAATGTTTTCCAGCACATGGGAAAATAACTTCTTCCAAAATTTAAATTTTTGAAAACAATGTCAATATATTTCAGATGTAAACTTTTTGAGATAATTAAATTGAGTTTCGATGCGAATGATTTCAAAATATTAAATAAGAGTTCCGTGTTTCAATTACATTTGACTGAATATTGCACGAATGAGTTTGAAAAAAATATCCACATTATTTTTGTAATACATGAAGCAGAAAAATGACATTTTATTATTATTTGAAGTAACTTTAAACTAATACTTCAATTCTGAAACTCAATACGCTGTCGAAAATCACATTTTCTTTTCATTTTTTTTTTTTTTTTTTTTTTTTTTTTTTTTTTTTTTTTATAAAAAGGAGGAGCAATATATATATTAGTAAAAGAAACGCAATAGAATTTATATAGATACTAACTTGTTTGCTCTTTTAATTGCTGTAAGAAAATTCTTATGTAGAAGTATTAAGAGTGCTGCAAAATTTCGCAAGTCTGTGGAAATCCACATTGCTATAAGCTGCGTGGTGCATATGATAGAAAGAATTCGATTTTTACTTCACTTGTAGGTTTAATTCGATTTTGCAACGCTGGTGCTTGAAAAACTACAACATAAAAATCAGCAAAAATCACAATATTTTTTTTTACAGTTTATGTAATAAGTTTTTTCATAATATTGTAATATATGGTACTTGTATTAGATGTAAAAGTAATCTTATAAAACCCTCATTAATTTAGATAACATGTTACAGATACTATACTGCACGGAAAGATTTGCTATGTAAATTTACGCAGGAGTATAAGCATTAAAAAATGGACGTGAATAATATATGTCTATCTTGCCAAATATTAAATAAAAATATGATTAATATATTTATATGCATCTTTTATAGGAGACTAAATCCCACTAGTTAAAAAATGAGACCAAAGCTTTTTTATGCTTTTTAAATTTTTTTCTATACTGTAAAAAAAAAAAAAAAAAAAAAGAAAAAAAAAATTCTGTAAAGTTACTAAAGTTTTTCTAGGAAACTGGGATTCTTAGAACATTTTATGTAACGGCAACAAGAAAAATTCCTGTAACAGTCGCTGTTACAGGAATTTTTGTTGTTGCCGTTACATAAATAATTCTAGGAATCCCAGTTTCCTACAAAATATTTAGTATCTTTACAGATTTTTTTTTACAGTGTATACCTTAAATGATTCATAAGCCTTGATCATATCTTGAAAATCTTGAAACATAATATATGTTTCAAGATTTAATAAACATATTGAACAAAGAAAAGTTTTTAAAATATCTAAAATGTTTGAGTAGCATCATTTTTTTTTTCATTTCTAAAAAATCTAAAGACTTGGATCATGGACTACATTATAAACTAATTATTATAATTATTTACATTTTGTGACAATATATATATCAAGTTATAGCGCACAGATTAGGGGCAGAAGATTCAACAAGATTTAAGCGTAAATCGAATAAATTGATGTTTGGTGTTAATAATTCGTATAATATAATAAACAAAAAATACATTTAATATTATAATAATATTTAATGATCTAACGAATGTGCATATTACGCAAGATTAGCATTTTTACGCATTAAAAATATTATTTTTTAATACTTCTATTTTTGAGATGGAAAGCTATATTTTTATTTTAAAAAGTTTATCTTTTGAAATTAATAATTTTAATAAATTTTCAATTTAAGTAAACGAAATTTGTCTATTTGCATTTATTAGTATAATAAACAAACAAACAGTGTTTTTGAAACATTTACATAGATTTCCTCTATGAGTTTGACTTTTTCATCGAAAATGCGCAGTAGAAAGTAAAATACTTTCAATCACTTTAAAAACAAAATTTTATATTCATATTTACAATCATATTTAATAACTGATAAGATTTTTAAAGCAAATTTAATTATACTTTTTCAGTTGTTATTTCTTTTTAAATAAATGCTTTGAATATGACCTTTTAAAATATCATCGTTATATTTCGCGTAGTTTGATAAATAATAATTGAAAAATGTGCGCTTGAATGATAAACTAGAAATTCCGTGGTATATTTAATGAAGAATATTAACATCTGTTTAAATCCCTCTCATCATGTATTTTCCTTCATAAAGGAAAATAACTTCTTCCAAAATTTAAAATTTTGAAAACAATGTCAATATATTCTATATGTAAAACTATTGAGATAATTAAATTGACTTTTGAAGCGAATGATTTCAAAATATTAAATAAGAGTTCCGTGTTTCCATTACATTTGAGTGAATATCTGCCGAATTGGTTTGAACAAAAAAATACATTATGTTTGTAACACAAGATGCAGAAAAAAGCATTTGTATTATTATTTGAAGTAAGTTTTAACTAACACTTCATTTCTAAAATACAATACATTGTCGTAAATCTTATTCTTTTTTTTTCCATTTTAATTATAACAAAAGGAGGAGCAATATATGAAGCATTCTCACAATCTTTTGACTTTTCTATATTTTTCTGTCCTTGAATAATAATTTTTATTTTAGCAGATATTCTTTTTTTATTTTTTTTTATTTTTTTTTTTTACTTGGAAAACATCCCATTGTATGACTGCATAACAATGTTAACGAGATAAATAAGTTTTTGAAAATTTGGTTTGAAATAAGTTGGGTGTCCAAATATAACAGGACATTATTATACCGTCCCATGTCCCTGATGTTGATTTTTAAGTTTGCAGCTGTCTAATATAAAACTACTTCAATAAAAGTAATTCGATGCAATTTTTTCTGAAACTGAGACTAATGTTTTATATAAATACATAACACAAAATTAACCTGCACACATTTTTACGGTTGTTATTATTTTTTGAAAATCAACATTTAAATATCAATTTTAATGCAATCAATGAACATTGTGACTATCACTTAGTCTTAATTTGATTAACATAATTTGCCTAAGAATAGGTTTTAATTTTCCTAACCGTCCCATCCTTACCATCCCTTTTTTTTTTTTTTCCCTACCGTTCCTTTTTTCTTATACCGTCCCCTTTTTCTCCTTATCGTCCCTTCTTTTAAACCTCTTTAAGACAAAGTTATACCAAATTTTTGCACGAAAAATACTACATTGTTATCATTTATTATTTGAATATCCTGTGGGTAATATGCAAATTCATTATAAGTAAAAATTGAGAAGAAAATAAAAAGTTATAACGGTAAAATGGTAAGTAAAATTAAACTCGCAAGTTTAACTTTAACCTTAGTTAAAGAAATGAAATTTCGCTGCTGACCATTTTTTCTTTATTTTGAATCATTAAGAATCATTCGTATACATTCGTGTTAAAATGTTATTTTAGTAAGTTTAATTTCACCAGATTTTTATTCACGAAAAGTCAAAAGATTTTGAGAATGCCCGACATATATATTAGTAAAGGGAATGCAATAGAATTTATATAGCTTATATTTTTAATTGAAGTAAGCAAATTTTTATGTAAAAATATTTAGAGTGTGGTTACTCATAAAAAATGAGGACTAAAATAATCTGAAAGTACCAAAAAATCGATTTTTTTGTATGTTTTAAATATGAAGTTTAACAAACAGGAAAATTCTCGGAGGGACATTTCTAATAGAAATAGTTCAAAAAAGAGTAGAAAATGTCACTTGTTGAATGTGCCACACGAATTGCTCTGAAGAAAATTCAATGTGCGACACGAAGTGAAGAGGAGGGCGCTGAAACTGCCAGTGATAAGATGTGCAGCGACTGGTGACTAGGGCTGGATTATTTTTCAATATATCGACAAATATTGATATATTTTAAATATCGCAATAACAATATCTAAACCTTGACTCTATTTATATATCACAATAAAATAGGAATGTTTTGAGCTCACTGGAATATTGAACACGAGTCTCAAAAAAAGAGCGCAGAATATCTCAAAATCAAATAAAATAATAATATTTTGTTCACACCACCACAGTCCCAAAAAACATAACCCAATATTCCATTAGAATGTTTCACCTTCCATTCTCTTCAAAACACAAAATCTACCTCGGTTATCTTTCTTTCCGCTGATTATCTCTAGAAATATCCCAATCATTGAAATATTCCTTCGCTGAAAACTTCCGAGATTGATTCACTACCTGTCTGCGTAATATTCATTAACACTTATGGTACTTCTTTCTCTCCTGTTGTGATTAGTCCACATTTATTGATATAACTTCAGCTATTGGTATGTCATGGATAAGCAAATGACTCTGATTATTGCTGGGTTCCAATTGATACAGAATGTATCTGATTATCATTGAGTCCTTGAAATTTTGCATACTTATAGCTGAACACCTCACATCAAACGACTAATCAGAAAATTTTGAAAAAGTCTTATATTTACCCCTCTGCACTCTAAACTGAAATGTCTGAATTCAGACATTTAAGTGTCTGAAACGCAGTGTTCAATTTTCAGTTGTTTTAAAATGGTCTTAAATTTTTCAAACACTTCTTACGTCTGAATTTCAGTCATTTCAAATGTCTGAATTTCAGTCATTTCAAATGTCTGAATAGCGGCCATCTTTGAGCCTTTTTTTTTTTTTTTTTGACAATATAAAGCCATCTTTGACCACTTTTCTTTCTAAGCCATATACGCACCCATATTTGACCGCATTGAATCATTTTTTTAATAAATGGGAATAATTTGTTACCATAACGCAGTGCTGATTGCAGCGTGGGAAAAATGGGATACTTCTCTGCCTCCTGATTTTAGGTACCCCAAATTGGATATGAAATTTTCATAAATCTGATATTTTAAATCTGTTTTGATCTTATGAGGATTGTAATCAGTATTTTGTAGTTTTAGAATAGGATAATATATGTATATATATATTCACCTAAATATGTATTTATGTGATATCATATATGACCTACGGCATCAAACATATTTATTACTTTTAGTGAGAACTTCAAATTTATTCTAGTCCAAAGACCTAGTATTCATTCCCCCTCCCCCAATTTCATTCATATACTGTTACAAAAAAAAAAAAAAAAAAAAAAAAAAAAAAAAAAAAAAAAAAAAAGCGACTATTCGATGCCGTCAAATGCATATATGGATTAATATATAATTTTCTTTAGCCTAATCATGTTCTAAACGTACAAAATATTTATTAAAATAAGCATAAGATCAAAACAAATTAAAAATATCAGCTTGAAGGAAATTTCATACCGAATTTAGGAGCCCGTAGAGGTAAGAAAGGCCCATTGACACAGCCCAATTTGCCCATTCTGCAATCAGCTCTGTTTTATGGTAACAAATTATTCCCATTAATGAAAAATGATTCACTCCTTCAGAAAGAATTCCATCCCTACTTTGTAGTGCTATTTTTTCCTATTTAAATAGGATATTCCCAGTGAATAAATGTAAGCATTTTTTGAATTTTTATTTCTCTGTTAAATAAATTCTAACACTAGATTCCACAAAATTTTCAGTATATGAGATAGCACTATTAAAAAAAAATTGAGTATGAAAGTTTTCAATTAAAGAGTAAATTCGATTTTTTTAAGAGGGGTTTATTTACCATAAGAAAAGTTGAAAATTTAATTATAAAATATTCAGCATTTCACGATGATTTCATTTTAATGCTTCTATAATTTGTATTCAAGTTCACACACACACACATATATATAATAATATACAGGAAAAGACGCTTCTAGTTTCAAAACCTATTTTGCCTAATTGTAATTTTTTTTTTTTTTTTTTTTTTGCTTTTTTTATATAAATAAACTTTTGGAAAACCGCAATTTTATGTGCGAAATGTAGTTATGCATGGAAATATACAAAACATTAGCTTTTTTTCTAATTTCCATTTTAAACTTGAGAGCTGTTCTCAACTGCTATACTCCACAAGCACAAAACGTTTTTGGCACATTTACAATTTCATTTTTTCACGGAAAGATATAAAGTTGGAAGACCTGACTATGGAAACGATTTGGAATCGAACTGAACTTTGATAAATTCAATTCGATTCGATTCGATATCAAAACTGAAAGACAGTATTAGACTTCATATTCGCTCAATCTCACAGGACAGTTTACGCAATGCAGTAGAAAGCACAATTCTGAGAATGGAATGCGTTATTGAAAATGGTGGAGGATTCATTGAGCATGCGTAATGTTATTCTTCGTTATTTCCTCATTGCCGAGCGATATGTTTTATCTTTGCAGATGCAGATTACATCACATGAAATTCTATTCATTTTTTGTATTGTTTGGAGTCATAGGTCAGGCTCTGAGCTGTCTGATTAGGTGAACATTAATTATAACAATTCGCAGTTCCTCGAAGTTTGTTGAAACTTTTAAATTTGTGTGCTTCGTCTGGATCGACTGAAATTGATATAATGAATCGGCAAACATGACCTTAAATATTGGCGCAGCGCCACCTACTGACGAAAAATGTAACTATTTTTCCGATTTTTGCAGAGCGCATCTCTTCAACTACGTACTAGTAAAATTTTGTTTCATTTGGAGCCATAGAACCGGCTCTAGAGCGTTCTGAATAGGCGAACTTATAATAACCCCGTATATATTTAATTATATATTTAATTATAACAACCCCGTATATATTTAAGTTGACATAAAAAAGTTTTCACAAATCGGTTTTCAAAACACAAATCAATTTTGCCAAAAAAGAGATTTTTGGCTAAAAAGATTTTCCTCAAAATTATACATCTCTAGTTATAAAATATAAAAAATTAATCACAATAGGAGTTTGATAATTTTCCAATTTTTACCCAATATTAAACTTTGAGTGAATTGCGTAGTCTTCGTAGCGAACAAACAATTAAATTAAAAGAAAGTAGTTATAACTGCCATAGAAATGTTCATGGAATTCAACATTATCATCAAAACGCTAAATTCATTAACACACCATTTTTTTTAAGTTCTCTTAAATCTAAACAAAGTATTTCTTCTTCAACAAAAGTTTTGACAATTTTACGTTTTGCTTTTATTTTTATAGATATTTTAAATCAAGCAATTTTTTTCATAATATTACTGATATTTTTACATTATCAAATTAGCTTACACTCATACAAAAAATATAATATATAATACTGGAACTGTCTTTTTCAAAAAATGTAATGAAAAGTATTGACGTATGTTGGTGTGAATACATTAACAATGACAACATATGTACTGAATAAATACTATGCTTTTTTTTTTTTTTTGCTTATTTATTAACGCAATAAGCAGATTCTTAGAGGAAAAAACTTTCATTTATAAACTGGTAGTTTAAAGAATTATTATACAATTTATCTTGAGAATAATATAAATTTAGCTGCAAATCACAAAACAATACACAAATCTAGTAACAGTAAAAAAATTTTATTGGATATAAAATGGTACAAGTATGATAAATACATGTTACTCTTAGAAAAGTATTTTAAATAATAAAAAAACAACATTACATAAGTATACTGTTAAAGTTGAATTTGAATATGAAAATTATATTGTTGCAAATATCCGCGCTAGGAAATACATACCTTTCATACATCCTTAAAAAGTAAATCCATATCCAAAATAAATGTGCACACTTACTTAAACTAAAATTATTTCCGTAAATTTTCAAATGAATATTAAGTAAAAATTTCATAATAGCAATACCATCCTTATTTCACCATTATGATATAATTTAAATATAATTCATACAAATTCAGAAGTTAAATTCAGATGCCATACACATGTATTTCACAAGAACACAAATGCAGAATAAGCACTTGTATTACACATAGATCACAAATACGAATGCAAGTGAAGCTAAAATAATCACAATAATATATTTAATGAATTTTCATCTAAAGAAACTGCGTCGAAGTTCAAAGAACCTCTAAATTCGAATGTACCAACGGACGTAAAATGTCTAACAGACAAAGGAAAAAAAAAAAAAAAAAAAAAAAGATGAAGCAAGCGTTTTTCAATTTCGAATGTTCTGAACCAGTCTACTCTATGGTTTGCACGTTTATAGTAGATAACGAGCTCTTAATTTGTGATGAGCATTAAAACTTTTTATCAGCTGGTTATAAAACATTGTCTAAGCATAAATGAGAAACATGTTATTTTCTTTATTTGCTATTTTCCGAGATGCGTTAAATTGATCAGTTATCTGAATAATATTATTATTGTAGTTTTTATAGTTCCTGACAGGGTGAAAACGTAGAAAACGTAGCATATAAAAATTTTGTTGTAATATTTGCAATTAATATATCATATTTTGATGAAGCATAATCACCGGCAGAAGAGAGGTTGAAGGTCATTGGCCTTCCCTTTTTTGAAATTTAATTAATTACATTTTCTTTATGTATGAAAAAATATTGTTCTAAATGACTATATAACATAAAACGCTTAGAGAAAAAGAAACTAAGACTTTTTCGTCAGAGTAGCCCTCTTCTTTAAATCCTACGTAGATTTTTTTTTTTTTTTTTTTTTTTTTTTTTTTTTTTTTTGTGCTTTCGATGTTTATATATTTCGAAATTATTTTTCAATCGACATAAATTAATCTGCTAATATATTTATTAATTTATCTCTTCAATTTATTATTTTCTTGACGAACTCTTATGATATTGCTACAAATTTTCTATATGTCCTTTAATAGTTAATGTTTTTAATTAATACTTAGATATTGCATTCATTATTTTGATATTTAGATAGTCATTATTTGAATAGTTATATAGTATTGATTTTTAAATGTAGGGGAAAGGGGGCGGTTCAGAAGAGCAAAGTACCCTAAAAGGAAAAAACAATTCTGCATTTTGAAAAACCTTCTTATTATATACGCACATATATATAGAGGAGAGTAGCCATATTTGGACCGTCGTTTTAATTGGACCTTTGCCATTTTGCCGTTAATTACAGGAACAGACGCCCTCTACCGCTGAAATCCTACTCATCAGAATGACGTCACGCATGATTATATGACAATGATTATTGATATGATTATTAATATGACAATTTTTAAAAACCTAAAGTTAGCTGTTTTGATCTACTTTTTCCTACTAAACGTAAGTGAATACTTTAAAACTTAGGTAAGTGTTATGTTTTCATATGCATGCATAAATTCATCTGTTTATTGCGCATATTTTTCACGCGGATTTGTTCGATTTCGTTTTTGTTCTTAGTCTTGAGATTATGTGTTTTAAAAAATGGCGCAGTTGCCGTAATTGGGCCAATTTAAGTTGCTTAAATTGGACAAGATATGTGATCATAAATTTTGAAAAGTAAGTAATGATTTTCGAGGACGGTACGCTTTGTACACTATTTTTTGTATATTTTATAATAGATTACTATCTCCATGCAAGTTTTTTTTTTTTTTTTTTTAAGTATATCTGGATTAATTTTTTATGCAGTTAGGCCTATATAAACATAAAAATATTTTTCATGTTTATGCAATAAATTTTGTTTGCAATTTCTTTTATCTTGTATTTATTTGTGTTTATTTTCTTTGAACTCTTTATTCCTACGGCGTATTTGGTTTACAGAGTTGAAGTCTAACTTTTTCCTCCTGGAAGATATTTGCGATTCCGTGAAGAAGAGCAGACTTTTTACAGTTCTGGAGGGTGGAATTATACTTTTTGCCATTAAAACGCACAAAACCTAAAACCGTCCGGAGGGAGAGGCTGAATTCAACACTGTTTGAATATATAATGTTTGCATGTAATTAATCGTAGCGTATTTTTCAATAGAGCATATTTTTTAAACACTTTTATAATATAATGTTGAAGACACAGACAAACTATCTGGAAAAAAAACAGGTGACAGCAAAAGCTGTTAAAGATATAGGAAACAAAAAGGAGAGAGTAAGTTGCAAAGAAATCGACCTGCAATAAAGCTACAGCTACAAATCCTCCTCAAAAACCAAAAAATCATTAGAAATGTTATATTCTTTGCTAAATATAGTTAAATAAAAGTACAGAGGGAGCCAAAAAACAGTTGTATTAACATCTTCGCCACATAAAGTAAACCTTGAAATGAAAAAAACACAAAAATCTACTAAAAGGAAGCTATCACAGCATAAAAGCAATTGGAACATCAAGTTTTGAAAAATAGGCGTAATGCAATTAGCAAGGAAATGATGGAAGGGAAGAACTATAATCATAATGTAAAGAAAACTTTCGTTGCAAAAAAAGTCTAGTAATTCAGAATCTAAAAAGAAAATTCTAGATAATGATAATTGGTTTTGCCTAATTTGTAAGAAAATAAAAGAGCAGAAATGATTCAGAGTTCAGATTGCCAAATACGGTTCCATGTTGTGTGCGCTGGAAGAAAAAAAAATCAATAAACTAAATTCATGTGTAAAGTTTGCATCACTCCTTACATGATATTCAGGTAACTGGCAATTAGTTTCATAATTTCTATTCTTAATTACTGATAACCTTGATTTATATTTTGAGTACATTTTAATTTAAAACAATTACTCTTATTTTCAGATTTTAGATTTCATTATATTTCATCGCTGTTATTTTATTTGATTGCTTAAGTAACCGCAAACTTTGATTTTAATAAAATGAGTTATATTCCCTAGTCATTAAAACAACCTGATTTTATTTGGTCCAGTTTAGGAGACTGGTGATCCAACTTAGGCGACCAGTTGCTGTATTTGGATCACTTTTGACAAAATTTTCAAATTAAAATAAAATTTAAGATTTTCAAAAAGAAAATAATCTAAAGTTTTATTTAGTTAGTAGATGAATTGATTGACCCCCTGTAGTGATATTTTGCAGATATTCCAAAAATGAAGTGAGTTACACCTGAGAACAAGTAAAGTGGTCCAAATTCGGATACACTCCCCTATATATATATATATATATATATATATATATATATATATATATATATATGTGTGTGTGTGTGTGTGTGTGTGTGTGTAGTAAAGTGGGGACAGATGCCGCAGTTTTACTTTTATTCTTTTAAAATGTACAATAAAGCAAAAAACAACAAACTAAGTACCAGAAATCATTATTAAAACACTTTAGAATTAAATTTCTATGCTAAACAAGTTAAAGCCCTCTTAATAAAGCAGGCATAATTATTTTCCAAAACGTCTTTTTTAACATCATTTTTTATGTGCTGGGTAAGATGCCGCATGGGGTGTGGTACAGATGCCGCATGGAGAAAAAAACTATGCTGTTTATATTTTTTTCAAGTAAACCACATTTTTATTTCCTCAAACTACTTAAAATGAAAATAAATAACAGTAAACTTACATAAATTATGTATATCACTAAAATGTGAAAAGTTTAATGAAATTGTAAAAGTGCAAGCTCAAAAAATAAAACTTAAGGTAAGAAAAAGACAAAAAATCTTTCACTGGAAACAATAGACAGCATAATTACAAAAAAATATAAACCACTTGTTTATATCAAGGCGACCATTGTAGTTTGCTCATAAGTACTAGTTCCATTCATTTTAGGCCGTAGTCTTTTTATTTTTGGCTTTTCTTCTCATTTTTTTATTTAGTATTTCCATTCGCCCACAATCACCACACTTTCCGTTGCAAGAGTAAAGTGAGCATGTTTCATGCAGCCACTGATTGCATGTTATGCACTGAATCCAACCGGCTTTAGTTTTGGTTTCTTGATATGACTCCAGACACTCAGCACATTCAGAGTCATCAAATTCCAATCCAATACCGCCTTCAAAATCCATAAGAGGAATACTTCCATTACCGTCGGAAGATGACTCACATTTCAGTTTCTTCCTCAAGTGAGGTGTTTTCAAGTTGATCTGTCCCTTCCTTTTTTTACACATTTTACTTCCGCCTAGTTGCCGTTCTTTGATGCTTTCTTACTTCTTTTGCTTTTTATTTCCTTCTTCTTTTTTCTTCTTTATAAAATCAGTGCTTGTAATATTTGCAGCTTTTTGCTTTCTCTTACTTGGTTGTATAGATCTTTTGACCATTGTTTAATAGTTTAGATGGTGAGAATTGTAAACGGCCTACGTTTTCTTTATTCATACTTGGTGAACCACCACTGTTGCTGAGAATATTTTGATAAGCAGCAGAATGCGCTAATATACGTTAATTTAAATGTAAGTTCTACTTAAATCGCAGTGATGAATTTATTGAACCGAAAAACAAAAATATATTTTGCGGCATCTGTCCCCCAAGCTCGGTGCGGCATCTGTCCCAAAGTGGCGGGTAAGATGCCGCGTCGCCATTTTGTGTCATGTAAGCGACGCAAGAGAAAGACAAGCACATGTTTGTATTCTACGAGGATCTAGTCTATAGTTGCAATCGGTTTTGGGATGAAATATCTGTTTATTTAGCTTAAAATATGTTATAAAACTTTATTAGAATAATTTTAGCAACTTAACATGCAGGTTCAAACCATAAAAACCGGCATAAATGTGTAAATTTTGACAATTAAGCGCTGAAAACGCTGATTCAGCACAGCAGAGAGCATTTAGGCACACAACGAAATTCTTAATTTGGCCTGGGGTGCGCTAGTGTCGCTAATACAATCTCTGCGGCATCTGTCCCACCGCAGCGTCTGTCCTCACTTTACTATATATGAAGCGATTTCACTCGTATCATATAAACATGTAGATCTTAAGCACGAGCATACCCACATTATGTACTCAATGAAGAAATCATGGTTTTTTGCAGTCGTACAATCCAGATGGAAGAGTGGAAGGTCAGGCTGTCATCCATTGGAATGTTTCTCGAAGCATAAATAATCGAAGCCTATAGATGCATCAAAACGTTTATTAACCGACCATATAATGCACCAAATTCCACTAGTTATAGGTGACCCATGTGCGGGCAGTCGCTACGTAGTAAAAAGTACCACTAGATGTTACGGATTAGAACAAATGATGAAGTTTCAGGAAAAAAAATACTCCAGCTGGCGTGGTTTAATTAAGCAACTCAATAATCGTAAAATTATGTTTCTACTAGCCCATGCAACTGGTTATATACTTGCGAAAATTGCATGCGTATGAATACAATACATGTTAAAATGACAAATCCGGTAAAAAGAGCCGGAAGGACGCGATGAGAGCAGAATACGATAGGACCTAGCTCTGGGGGGGGGGGGGGGGGTAAGCGCGGTTGACGACAATGCGAACTATATAGCTTCGGCTTCAGAATTATTGCGCAAACAATGGTTGGCGGGATTTGCAAGGAATTGGGGGGAAAATCATCATAGAACAATTCTATTAGAAAACATTCCAAAGAAAAAGAATTTATTTTTAGAATAAAGTAAAAGAAGTAATTTAATGGGTTTTATGAGATGAGGCGAATGGATTAAGGTTTTTAGAGTAATAAAAGAATACGCAGTTTTAAATGCATGCAATAAAAGACAAAAAATATTAAGATATTATTAAAGATAGGTAAAAAAGAAAAAAAAATGTTAAGAATTTGGAATAGCTTTACTAAGAGATAAGGGCGAAATTTTTTATTATTACATATATATATACATATACAGTGCGTCTCACAAATATAAAGACACAGATCTTTCAGAAATTACATTTTATTAATTCAGGTATAAGAAATTAAATTTTATACCTCATATTATGAACTTTGAAATGAATCTCTTATAGGGGTTGTAATTTAAATAATATAATTTCGACTCGAATAATGAAAAAAATAAAAAATCACGCTGTCTCATAAATATAAAGACAAACATGAAACTGCTTCATATGCAATTTTTTTTCGAATGTGCGCGTACAGAATTAATGCGTACGCGAGAAATACACTTTAAGTTACCCAAACGAGCAAAGTTGTTTGATTTTTTTCAATTGCAAAGATGCCGTGGAACATTGAAACTTCTAAAGATGAGATTTGTAAAATACGTGAATTTAAAGCTAATGGCTTAACAGTTTCTCAAATATGTAAAAAAAAACTGGGAGCATATTAGCATGACGTGGCATTAAATTAATTTTAGTTTTTCCCCGGCTTATACTTACTTTAATTATATTAAAATCGTCACTGTCATAAATTTAGGAATATTTTTTTTTATATAATATTCTCAGTTATACGCGAAGTAATTAAATAGTTGGAATGTTATTAATAAAAATAATCCATAAGTAGGAAGAAAAGGAAACATACTATTTTTAAAAAAGAAGTATTATGCAACAAATTGTATAAGTGAAAACAGATATCAAACATTGGTTTCTTTTCTATAATATTGCTATTTTGCATAGATAAATATATATATATGTCGTAGGCTAATTGAGAAATCCGGCTCTTTGCAAACAGCCTAGGCTGTTTGCAAAGAGCCGGATTTCTCAATTAGCCTACGACATAAACAATAACAACATGCTCAAGTTCTGTAATGGCTACCAGTAGGGCTGGGAGATATCAGAAATTTAATATCGCGATATATAGATGAATTAATATCGATATTATTGATATATCGCGATAACTACCTTAAACTGTGTGAGAATAGTAATATTGCTAATTTCAAAAAACAAATTGTTCAGTAGCAGCAATTTAAGTAGCAACATATCTAGAAAGCAACGAATCAATGTTTTATATCTAAATATGTTCACCCAGCATCATTAAAAGGCTAATTGGAGAATCATCTCTCTTTTTCCAATTAGCCTGATATTTTTCAGGCTTATTGCAAACAGCCTAGACACAGTTAGGCTAATTGAAAAATGACCACTTATTTCCCAATCAGAATGCTTTTTTAGGCTTAATTACCGATAACCCGACCCGAACCCGAAAAATAAATTACAACAGACCGTACTCCGATCCGAGCAAGACAAAATAATTTCAGTCTACACGCAACTCGACCCGAACCTAAAAATTCCATTTAAAAAAACCCGGAATCTGAACCTAACCAAATCTGAACCCGATAAAAATATTCGAATGAACCATAACCGATCCGAGCAAGTCAAAATAATTTCTGAGGACATACAAGCCGACCCGAACCTAAAAATTCTATTTGAAAAAAAAGCCAGAATCTGAACCCGACAAAAATATTCCAATGAACCATAACCGTTCCGTTCAAGACAAAATCATTTCTGAAGACATGCGACCCAACCAGAACCTAAAAATTCAATTTGAGAAAAACTCCGAAATCTGACGCGAACCAAATCTGAACCCGACAAAATTATTCCAAAGAACCATAAACGGATCCGAGCAACGCAAAATAATTTCCGTGGACATGTTACCCGACACGAACCTAAAACTTCCATTTGAAGAAAACTCGGAATCTGAACCGAACCAAATCTGAACTCGACAAAAATATTCCAATAAACCATAATTGATCCCAGCAAGACAAAATAATTTCGAAGGACATGCAACCCGACCCGAACCTAAAAATTCTAATTGAAAAAAAACCCGGAATCTGAACCCGACAAAAATATTCCAATGAACCATAACCGATCCGAGCAAGACAAAATAATTTCTTAGGACATACAACCAAACCAAAACCTAAAATTTCAATTTGAAAAAACACCTAAATCTGACTTGAACCAAATCTGAACCCCAAAAAATTATTCCAAAGAAACATAAACGGATACGAGCAACACAAATTAATTTCTTTGGACATGTTACCCGACACGAACCTAAAAATTCCATTTGAAAAAAAACTCAGAATCTGAACCGAACCAAATCTGAACCCGATACAAATATTCCAATGAACCATAACCGATCCGAGGAAGAAAAAATAATTTCTGAGGACATACAACCAAACCAGAACCTAAAAATTCAATTTGAAAAAAAAACCTAAATCTGACTTGAACCAAATCTGAACCCGATAAAATTATTCCAAAGAAACATAAACGGATCCGAGCAAAACAAAATAATTTCCGTGGACATGTTATCCGACGTGAACCTCAAAATTCCATTTGAAAATAAATCGAAATCTGACCCGAACCAGATATGGACCCGCTAAAAATTTTCCATTGAACCATAACCCGATCCGAGCAAGACAAAATAATTTCTGTCAACAGACAACCCAATCCGAGCAAGACAAAACTATGTCCATGGACACGCACCCCAACCGGAACCTAAAATTTCATTCGAAAAAAACCCCGACATTTGAACCCGTCAAAAATATTCCATAGATCAATAATCCTATACGAGCAAGACAAAATAATTTCCGTGGACACGCACCCCGAGCCGAACTAAAAATTCCATTTGAAAAAACCCGAATCAAATCTGAACCCGACAAAAATATTCCAAAGAACCATAACCGGATCGGAGCAAGGCAAATTAATTTTCGTGGACACGCAACACTACCAGAACCTAAAAATTCCATTTGAAGTCAACCTGCAACCCGACCCGAACCAAATTTTAACCCGACAAAAATATTCCAAAGAACCATAACTCGATCCGAGCAAGACAAAATAATTTCTGTCGACAGGCAACCCGATTCGAACCTGAAAGTTCTAGTTAAACTCAATCCGAAATTCGACCCGAACGCGGCTTATGGAAGGTTTTCGGGTTGACTTCAAATGAAACTTTTAGGTTCGAATCCGGTTGTATGTCGAAGGAAATTATATTGTCTTTCTCGGATCGGGTTATGGTTCTTTGAAATATGTTTGTCGTGTTTCGATCGGCTTCGTGTCGGTTTTCAGGTTGACTTCCAATGGAATTTTTAGATTCTGGTCGTACTGCGTGTACGCGAAAAATAATTTGCATTGCTCGGATCGGGGTATACGGCCTGTTGTATTTTAATTTCGGGTTCTGGTCAGGTTTCGGGTTAACTTCAAGTAGAACTTTCGGGTTCGGATCGGGTTTCATGCCGACTGAAATTATTTTGTCTTGCTCGGATCCGGATCGGGTTTCATGCCGACTGAAATTATTTTGTCTTGCTCGGATCCGGTTATGGTTCTTTGGAATATTTTTGACAGATTCAGATTTGGTTCGGTTCAGATTTCGGAGGTTTTCTAATGGGATTTTTAGGTTCGGGTCGGGTTGCGTGTCCACGAAAATTATTTTTTCTTTCTCGGATCTGGTTATGGTTTTGGGGGATATTTTTGTTGGATTCAGATTTGGTTCGGGTCAGATTTCAGGGTTTTTTCAAATGGAATTTTTAGGTTCGGGTCCGGTTGCGTGTCCACGGAAATTACTGTCTTGCTCGGATCGGGTTATGGTTCATTAGAATATTTTTGTCGGTTATCATATTTGGTTCGGGTCATATTTCGCGTTTTTTTTAAACAAAATTTTTAGGTTCGGATCGGGTTGCGTGTCCATGGAAGTTATTTTGTCTTTCTCCGATCGGGTTATGGTTCTTTGGATTATTTTTGTCGGGTTCAGATTTGATTCGCGTCAGATTTCGGGGTTTTTTTTCAAATAGAATTTTTAGGTTCGAATCGGGTTGCGTGACCACGGAAATAATTCTGCCTTGCTTGGATCCGGTAATGGTTCTTTGGAATAATTTTGTCGGGTTCAGATTTGGTTCGCGACAGATTTCGGTTTTTTTTCAAACTGAATTTTTAGGTTCTGGTTGTGTTGCATGTCCTCAGAAATGATTTTCTCTTGCTCGGATCGGTTATGGTTCATTGGTATATTTTTGTCGGGTTCAGATTCCGTTTTTTTTCAAATAGAATTTTTAGGTTCGGATCGGGTTGCATGTCCTCAGAAATCAATTTGTCTTGCTCGGATCGGTTATGGTTCATTGGAACCGTTGTCGGGTTCAGATATGGTTCGGTTCAGATTCCGGGTTTTTTTTTAATGGAATTTTTAGGTTCGGGTCGGGTTGCGTGCAGACTGAAATTATTTGTCTTGCTCAGATCGAGATACGGTCTGTTGTAATTTATTTTTCGGGTTCGGGTCGGGTTATGGGTTAATAAGCGTAAAAAATCATCGTGATTGGGATATAAGTGGTCATTTTTCAATTAGCCTAACGGTGTCTAGGCTCTCTGCGATAAGCCTGAAAAATATCAGGCTAATTGGAAAAAGAAAGACGATTCTCCAATTATCCCGGCTCTTTGCAAACAGCCTAGGCTCTTTGCAAAGAGCCTGATTTCTCAATTAGCCTAAAACATTTACATCAATAGGATATTTTTAAGCAAAGGGGAAAATATTTAATACATAAATAAAAGAAATGTTTACAAATGACATTATTACGTTTTTAAACACTAAATGAAAGGAAGCTATGTAATTACATTTTAAGGTGTTGAATTAAGAGTCCAAAAGAAGTGAAGTGGAAAACGCTGTAAGTACAAGAAGTAGGAGGTTTTTTTTTTCTTTCCTGAAAAATTTCCTCTTTTGCACTTTCAGCGTTTTCCATTTTTGGTCCTCAAATATTCATTTATTTTTCAATTATAAAATTGAAAGCAGAAAATTATAATAATGGTAACTTTTTATTTATTTAATAAGAAAAAAGTAAATAAAATTCTTTCAAATTATGTGTATGGATTCGAAATTCTTGAATAAAAAATAAATTCATCAAAAGCACGCATTTAGGGGGGACTGGGAAGGGTTGACTCATTTTTTACGAAATGATTTTTAATTTTTTTAGTATTGAACCTCGAATACAGTGTCATGTATCATTTTATTCGTTATAGAATCAGTTATCAAAATAAAATTGCGGCACAGGTGTAATACATAAGAAATTTTATTCATGAGAATTTTCATCATGAGAAAATTACGGTTCAAGGCTCCCCACATATGGCAGGCTTAACACACTTTATTTTATAATGCAATTTTTGTTAAGGGAAATAAAATCAGTTAAAAAAAAGCAGAATAATTTTATGCTATGTTATTTAAGTATTATTAAAAAATATTTAGGGAAATATGATGTGTAAAAAAAACCTGCATGGACGGAATTCAAGGCACAGGAGAAAAATTATATTTTGAACACCACTTTTTTTTTTACAATTGTCCTGACAACACTAGTTGCCACATAGTTTGGATTGATCTCATTGAGTTCATAGTGGTGAAATTTGTCTACATACCTTCCTAAAGTGTTTAAATCCATGTTGTGTTCTTTTACAGATGCATGAACGCTTAACATTTCTTAAGGCTGCTGCTTTCATTCTTTCTAGTCATTTCAATTCTCTCTTTATACTAACTATGGGTACTATTTAAATGAAAGAAAATTCTTATCAACTTTCTAATTTATATTTCATTAAATCATTTCTTTCTTATAAATTTAAAAGCAGCGTTAAAATCGACAGAATAAGCAAACATTAAGCAGACTAGTTTCGGTAGTGTTTAGCGTACCGTCCTCAGTGCAAAGAATAACGGAAACTTGCTCACTTCTATAAAGGAGAAGCGGATTCAATTGAAATGTTCATTAACCAATGGGGAAACAGGAAAATGCGGGTACCAGCCAATGGGAGAATAGTATAGGAAATTCCACCAGAAATATGAAAAAAAAAAAAAACATTGGTAGTAATTAAGCAAAAGAGGAATTTATGAAATATTTACAGCAATCTGATAAAGGGGGAATAGCGAATTCACTATTAATAATATTATCATAATTTTGTAGATATGAAATGCTTCAAGAAAATTAAGTTCGTGTATAGAAGTGGGTTGAGAGATGTTTTTGGCTGAATTAAAATCAAAAGAATGGTTCATCTCCCAACAATATTTAGCAATTAAATATTTATTGGTTTCCTGTTTTTGAATATATTGTTGGTGTTCTTTAATACGAAATTCTAAACCCCGTTTGGTCTGAACAATATAGGAAACATCGCACTGGCAATTAACACTATAGATACCCCATGAGTTGTATAACTCAATAGGATGTTTGAGTTTTGAGAAGGTAAGCTTATTCTTAGGGGTAAAAAATATTCTGAAGTCATGCTGTCTAAGAATTTTGGCAATAGGAAAGCTGGATTTAGGAAAGAAAGGTAACACAATGCTACTTCTGGAAAGAGAAGACGGCTGATTTAAGTTAGAGGGACGTGGTTGCTGTAGTTTACGTAAAGCAGTATCGATAACACAAGGGCTGTAACCTCTGTCAATCGCAATGGCTCTCAGATATTGAATTTATTAAGTGAGTGAGTATCAGAACAAAGAAGTATGGCACGATTTATGAAAGTAAAATAAAAAAATAATTAAATTTTAAAATTAAATTTATATCATTCTGCCCCAAGTAGCATCTTAATTATTATTTCTTTCTTCTATAGCAATTTTTCATATTTTCCTTTAGTCAGTTTTAAACATTTCCTTTCTATCAACCTACTTTAATATAGCTTTACAGAATAAATATACATTATTTTAGAAATATAACCATTAACACTTCATTATGTATAGTGTATAATAAAAATATTTCCAAACACACTTAATCAAGGGAGCATTGAACATCTTGTCCACTCTCCCTCACATTGATTGGGTCAAGCCTCCCCACATAGGCACTTTTTAAAATACGAGGTCGTATCAATAAGTTTTTGCCCTCACGTAGAAATAATTGACTGAAATTCATGAAATTGCCACATTGTATTAGTCCTTTTATATATAACTTCCCACAATTGATTTTTCGACGAGTGTTTGAATTATTTGCCTGAAACAAAGATTATTGTTTGAGCATTTCAGTAGCTTTGGTTTCCACCTTTTCACAAAACTCTGAAAATCTTTTAAATATTAAAACTGAGGGGTGGGTCAAGCCTCCCCTATGCGTTAATTATGCACATGTGTTAAATAAGGAATTTAAAATTCGCATAACCTTTGTTCTTATACCCTCTTATTTAAGAGAAAGTACTTGATTTGAAAGAAATAATATTATATTAAATATTGCATGCATTAACTTTGTTTCGACAAAATTTTTACAGTACATTTAATTTTCGAGTTTTTTTTTTTTTCTAAATACTGTTGAAAATGAGAAAGCAGATTTTCATGTAGAATTATTTAGAGTGGGGTAACTCATATTAATTATTGTACTGTTTTTCAATTATAAAATTGAAAGCAAGAGGCAATAAAGTAATCTTTTAGCATTTAACATATAGAGTATTTTTATTCGCTGTTTATTTAGCATGCAGTAAACAAAACTATCTTTTCTCTAAAACTTAAAGTTCATTTTTATACTACTGTATCTTAGTTTTTCTTTATAATTTGCAAGTTATACTTAATAGTATATACAGAAATTGGGTATAAAAACTGGACTAAACAGAAAGTAGCTTTTTCGCACTTTCTTACTTCATTACTAATGTGCTTCATAAAGGTATATATAGTAGCGTTATCTTTCATAAATTTCCTCGCTATGATTTCCGAACTCTCTTGCTAAATCTATTGACAATATCTATTGTCATATTTGTCTATATTGACAATCTATATTATTCATCTATAAATTTCAAAGTTTTGGTGAAAGTAAATTTAAAGGAGTATAATTTTTTAGGCATGGAAAATTTTATCCTAAAGAAAATTTTACACAGGATTTAAATTTGACTGAGAGAGAAGTTTCATGAGTCTCTCTTCAGATAAGTCGGAAGAAAATAATTGATAATGTCAAGTTACCAAAATATATGGGTTAAAAGTTAAAAGTTTTCTAAGTAAAAGGGTCCAACAAAAGTGTGAAGTTTAACTTCATATTTTCGAATGCTGATGTTAGGTAATGTGAGGAAATTAAACAATTTTCTGCATGTTGACAGATCGGCATTGTTAAAATCTACAATTACTTAATTTCCTCATATTGGCAGTAATATTTAATCTACTTTCAAGCAATAATTGATAATTTATTACGTTAACGATGCTTATTTAGTTAATCGGTTATTCTTAATTTCTCTTTTTGGACGATTTAAAAATTAAATAGAACTCAGAAATAAATGCATTTTGTAAGATAAATGATGGAGTTGTATACACTGTAAAGAAAAAGATATAATTCTACAGATGTAAAGTTACAGAAATCTGTATACTTACTAAAATGTTATCTGTATACTTTACAAAAAAAGATACAAATCTACAAAAATAATTTACAAAAGAACCTACTAAAATAATAGTAACCTTGAAAACATATTATCTGTAACCCGTGTTACAGTTATAAAAAAAGTTCTAGGCATCCCAGTTTCCTAAACTGTTTTTAGTAACCTTATAAAGTTTTTGATTTACAGGGCAAATGTTTATCTGTTACATGAATTTTTGTTGTTGCTGTTACATAAAAAGTTCTAGAAATCCGAGTTTCCAAGATTTTTTTTTTTATTTTATTTTATTTTATTTTTTTTTTTTTTTACGGTGTAGATAAATTGTTACAGAATATTTATATTACTTTAATAAATATTTAATATTGAGGATAATTTTGTTATTTTTTCATTATATCGTTTATTATTGTTTTCTACTCAAACCACATTACCTAAATTAAAATACTACTTTTTAAATTATAGTTCCAAAACTAGGGAAAATCGAATGTCTAATTCCGAGTAAATAACAATGCCTCAAAAAAGAAATAGCCTATTAATTCTAGTAATTTAGTATTTTTTTCGCATAAAAAAAATAATTGTAAATATATTATAACGCGTTATTTATTTTACGCAAAAGAAAAATCATAATTTCAAAGTTTAAATAAGTAGAAATCTTACTTGCAACATTATGGAAATAATAAAATATATAGTTTATATAATGTCTATATTTAATGAGCTCATTTTCTTCTAAAATTATTATTTAAATTATTTAAGGTATTTTGATTTTGTGTGTAGAAATTACGCTTTAAAAGAATATTTTATTAAATATTTAACGCATGATCTAAACTTTGTAATTAGTTGGTCACGTTAAAGTTTTCGGAGCAAAAAATCATCAGGTAATATATTATTATATTTTAGAACTACGTAATATGAAATATGTCGAAATTTTACTTAAAAATTATATGTCATGGAAACTGGTTTCGTTTAATTAAATTTTTCTTGTGATATAAACAAGCATATATAAAGATTCAGCATATACAAAGATTATTGAAGCAATAAATAGCAAGATTTTTTATTAAAATACAATCACTTTGGGAATGTATTTATTACATTTTTCTTTAAGTAAATTGACAAATAAAACTGTTTGCATTCAAAAATCATACGTTAGGTGAATTTTCCACTTGATTCTCAATCTTTCAATTTTTAAAAAAGAGTTGTTTTGTTTGCACATAAATTTACACACAACTAATTAACATATATTCATACAGGCAAAACTACCGCCGCGCCGGCTACTATGTTTAAATACTTGTAATTAAATATTGTTAAATTGCATAGATATCGCCGTAAAAAGTTAGCACAACACGCCAAGTACGCGTGACGGAAGTTATATTTTCATGCTTTTTTAGTAAAGTTGTTTCCAAAACACAGAAGAAAACCTAAATATATTCACTGAGTACAAAAGTAGCTACTACATGGGATATAAACTTGAAGGTTTCATTATTTATAAAGCTGATAGATCCCAGTACGTGAAATCCGTCGCTTTTTCGTAAAACTGCTCTTCTATGTATACATATAACGATAAGATAAGCGGCAAAGAAAAATATATCATTTCTCTTTTACCGATGGCACGATCGTTTTGTTTAGAAAATGAAACCAGCTGAATCTAACTTTTCGGGGAGCGGTCGTTGCAGCAACTGAGAGTCACAAAATTTGCGCATGAGCACTTGAGCTCTGGTTTGTCGTCTGCTCAAAAATCGAGATCGAACATAAACCACATTAAGGAAATTTTGTAATTTTATCTTTTATGAGTTAATTATGGCATTGAGAGGAAAAACGTGAAGTAGTAGAAAAAATCAGGTAAGTTTTAAATAGTTGATGGGATGTTTTTGTGCAATATAATACTCCCTTTTTATTTTCTTCTATCTTCGATAGAACAAAGTATTGTAATCGAAATTTTCTTCAACTTCCAGTTTTTGACAGATTTACATGTTTTAAGGGTTATAGATCCCAAAAAAACAGGTTTAAACAAAATGTATGTCCGTCTGTGCATGTGTCGCCATTGTACCCTCGAAAAGTGTATGAAGTTCTGCATAGAATTGAACAAATTTATTTGTTTATGTTCTTGGCGAAGGCCAGCAGGTCCTCCTTTAATTTGAAAATATTCCGACAGAAGGGGACGCTGTAACAGTGATGTCTGTGCCATTTTCATTATTGTACCATCAATTTACCAGTATCATCATGGGGTTATGCATAGAATTGAACCAAATGTTTTGTGCATGTATATGGCTGCAGTTTCGCCTTGAATTTGAAAATATTTTTCCGGAAGGGGTTACTGTAATAGCGAATTTTGTGCCGTTTTCTTTATTTTACTATAGGGAATTGTATGAAGTTATGAATAGAGTATATATATATATACATATATATTACGCTTTCATACGTGGCACAGAAATAGTTGCCAACTTGTAGATATATCGCCAAATTTGGCGAGCAAAATTAGTCGCCAAAAATTACGCCAACTTGGTGATATCTCTAATATTTCGCCGAATTCCCTTAGACTTTCATTGTAAACAAATAGGATTTACTTGCTTACAGAAAATCAACAAATTGAGACATTTTAATGCAACAAAAACTAATATTATCTTAAGGGATTATATTAATTATATTTAAAGGAGTCTAAATAAATTAAGTTATGAATAAAAGTAACATGATGTAATGCTTAGCATGCTGTTCCAAACATAAATTTTAAGGGAGATCAAACTGGTCGTCAAGGGCAGCTAGTTGAACCAAATTTTTTATCTATGTGTTTGGCTATGGACAGCAGGTCCTACTTGAAAGTGGATATCTTCCGCCGGAAAGGGAGCTGTGAGAGTGATTTTTGTATAATTTTCTCGGTTTTTCCTTGTTCTATTGATTTTTATAGTTTTTTTTTTGTTTTTTTTTTTACTTCCGTTCATTAAATTAAATTATTATGGATTGAAAATAACAAAATAATATTATGTCTGTTAGATCTACATATTTAAAAGGTTTCATCTAAGGTATTAAATGCAATTTTAACTTTATTTATTAGTTGATAGTTAAATGTCACAAGAGAAAACATCTTAAAGTTTTAATTTTATAAAAACTACTTAAAATTTTTACCGAAAACTCCTAACTCTCCGATTTCGAGGTATAAGAAAGATTTTACATTAAATATTTTGTTTATGCTATGCATGGAATAGGCTCTGGAGTGTTGTCACAAGAGTAATAAACGTCTGTGTCACGAGAGTAACACATAATACTTATGTCCATAGTTTGGTATAAAACTGCGTTACAACCAAAAAAAAAAAAAAAACAGAATGATTAAAGTTTACTTGTTTTCTCCGTTATTAGAACCGTTCTTGAAATTGTTCTAGTCATAATTAAGGTTATTTTGTAAATTTGAAGGAAGATAAATTATCTTTATTAGGGGTTTTTTATGGATGGATTTATTTTTATTCAATTTTTGTTATTACTTAAGATTATAAAATAATAATGACAAGTAATTAAAGATAGATTAAAAAAACCCAACTTGTGTCATCTTTGTGTTCTTTCTTTTGGTTTGAAGCACATGGTCTTTGATCAGAGATTTTATAGGTTTTGTAATGCTTCGTTTGCTAAATTCTGCTATTTGATCTACAAAGATTCTTTTAGTAACTCTTATGTAAAGTATTCTGATTGTATATTTTAAAGGAAAGATTTTAATATTGCTTCTGATATATGACATTATTTTAAAAAGCAAGAAACATTCTGCTAAGCGCCAAAAATTGTAAACAAAAATAAGAATGAAATTGAATATGTTGATGTGAGAAAGATACAAAACAAAAAGTATAATAATAAAATGAAGAAAAGTCTTAGAGTCAGCAAAAGTTACAGCAAGAGAATGAAAATATTAAGAAAGAACAAGTAAAGAACTAGCTAACCTCAGATTCTGTAAAGAAAAAAATCCAACTCTACAGCTTTGTGGAATTTTATGTCGTTAAATATTTAAGAAGAGGTCATTCTTCAGCTAACTCTGCATTAGTTAGGTGTGAAAAAGGTCCCATATTTTCATCAATCCTAGTTGACGTTTACTAAGAGAACACGTTTTTTGTTTAAAGAAGCTTTCATAAATGGAAAAATTAGAAACTGATTTGCACCTTTAACGCCTAGTTTCATAAAACAATAGAAAATTATTCATCGGAATATCAGCATCTGTGGTTGTCCCGAAAACATCCAAGCAATTCATAATGCAGTGACTGGTGCATTTTCTGCATTAAACATTCCTGAGAAAAATGTGATGAGTTTGTCTGCTGAGATACATCATAATTAGAATGTATGAATTGAGAATGTTTAATTAGCGAAGGTACTATAACATCGAAGAATTATTTTAAACGGAAGTCCATAATACAGAACTTCTTATAAGTTATTGTAAATAGCATAACGATGGTATATGTTTCGCTATTGACAAAACATTTATCAACATTTTGTCAAAACTGTTAAATTTTCAAAATGTTGATAAACGTTTTGAAAAAGTAAAAGTTGAAGAAACCATTTCTGACAGTTTACAAAATTTTCGAAAGCAACTAAATACATTTATGTGGCACGCATTCCTTCAAACTTGTACACAGGTTTATTTTGATAATGCCAAAAGAATGACCATTTCTCAAAGAATCGTTATGCCAGTTTTTTTTTTCTGAAAACTGTGCATTTTTATGTCATGACGAAACTTTGGTACGAAATAAGGCATACTGGTCAAATGCACAAGCGATTGTATTTCAGACCGTTATTTAGTATGATCCCAAAATAATAAAATCTTATGCTATTATTTCAGAAACTGTAAATCATAATCAATTTTCTGTAAATGCTCTCGTATGTAAAATTTCAACGTAGCATCTTTAAGGGAATGCATTTTCCTAAAGTCTATCTGTTTTGCTTTTTTATATGAAGGTTGTGCTTTCCAATTTAAACAAAAATATAACTGTGTAAATATGCCTGCAATGAATCAGACTTCTTTCACAATTAACTTAATGGGGCATATTTTTTTTTCAAATACTCCTGGTGTATATGCTGTAGATTTATTTTGTGCCATTGCATGATGATATATGTGGGATGAAGTGCGTGCTAGAAAAGAAATTTTAAAGAATACTGCTTTTTTTCGTCCAAATTTTTCATGAAAAAATAAAAGCAAGCCTACTCCATATATTAGATGAAGAAATAAAACAATAATGTTTCATTAATTTGCGAGGCAATAACAACGCCAAAGGGCATTCAACAAATAAAATTTGTTAAAGCAATGAAAAATAACATTATCTACTACAAACCATATACTAACATCATTCGTACAAAGAATTTGTGTTTCATTAAGTAAATAATGATACAGGAGAAGTTGCAAGTGATATTATTGATAATGAAGACAATGATTTATTCTGTTCAGTAGCGGAAAATACACGTTTTTTGTTTATGTCATGCAGGATTTTTTACCAATTTATCGCCAGTTTCAGAAAAATTGATAAAATGTATTAGAAACAATATAGTGTAATTGGAATGTAAATATATTAAATATTGGATGAAATATGAGTAGTTGAATGAAATATTTTTATCTGCGCATGCGCGAACGATATTTTTTTTATGATTTGATAGTCAGCTTTATGGAGAGACTCATAAAAAAAGCCTGTTAAATATCGTGAAAATTCAGAATGACATCGTCAATAGCTTGAGCTAATTTTTAGTCGTTCTCTAAAAAACAACTAAATGATAAGGGATTTTCCATAAATCGTCGTTTTTAATTTTTACTTTTTTTCACTTTTCATTTTTTATGGATGTTTTAGATCGTCTTGAAAAATCACCAGAACGAGCCTATTCCAAGAAAAAAGAAGTATTAAATTTTAAGCATTTCTTCTAAATCTGGCATTCATTAAGTACAAACTCCTTCGCTGAAAGCCAGTTAATAAAAAAAGGACAATTTATGAAAAATCCCTTATCATTCAGCAGCTTTTAGAGATCAACTAAAAATTCGCTCCCTATATTGCTCTCTATTTTAATGAATTTTCACGATATTTGACTGGTCTTTGTTTTATGAGTTGCTCCAAACAATTGACTATCAAATCATGAAAAAAAAAAAAAAAAAAAAAAATTATCGTGCATCACACGCGCAGATAAACAATATTGCATTCAACTGCTCATATTTCATCAAATATTTTATATATTTACATTGCAATTACAGCATATTATTTATTTAATTGTGAGAAATTTTTCTGAAACTTGCGTTAGATTTGGTAGAAAACCTTGCAGGATATAAACAAGAAACATGAAAAGTGTTTTTGAACTTTAAAAAAATCGATATATCTCCATGAATATAAGTTATATTTTACACAAATGAATGCATATACTGTACAATATCCATATATTCGTAAGCTACAGCGATAGATCATTTCGTGCATTTTGAGAGTCATCCCAAACACTATTATTTTTCTTTGAATTTTTGTTGCCCTCCCAATTGTCATTCTGGTCAAATTGTCATTTTTAAATATGAAGTAGAACGTATTCTTCAAAATCCTGAAGTTGCAGAAAAATCCAACAAATATATCTTTAAATATTCGACAAAATGCCTAAATTTGAAAGTGCCCGAACATCAATGGCCATATAGTGTATATAGATGTATATATGTATGTGTATATATACATATATATATCAACATTTGAACAGAAGGCAGTTTCGGGGTCTTGGGGTCATGATCCGTAAAAATATACCAATGTTGTTTGGAATCGTTCTCCTCCGAATGTCTGCAACAAGTATATTTTTCTAATGAAAGATACCTAAAAAAGAAATAGCCCATTAATTATAGTAATTTAGACATTTTTAACATAAAAATGTTATGTCAAAAATAATATAATATTCTGTTTAATATAAACTAAAGAAAAATCGGCATTTCAAATTTTAAACAACTTAAATGCTTTACTATGAGGATAGTGAAAAATGTAGTTTGTATAATGTCTATATTTAATGAGCTCATTTTCGTCGAAAATATTATTTAAATTTTTAAAGCTTTTTTTGATTTTGTATGTAGAAATTCCGCCTTAACGGAATATTTTATTAAATATTTAACGCATGGTCTAAACTTTGTAATTAGATGGTTACGTTAAAGTTTTCAGAGCATAAAATGATAAGGTAATACATTGTTATATTTAGGGAATTACGTAACATGAAATATGTCGAATTGTTACTTAAAATTTATGTGTCATGGAAACTGGTTTCGTTTAATTTAATTTCTCTTGTGTTTAAAAAAAAATCAGCATACATAAAGACTATTGAAGCGATAAAAAGCAAGATTTTTTTATTAAAATACAGTTACTGTTGTAATTAGTTTTTGTTTTTTTTATATTTTTCAGTCAGTAAATTGACAAATAAAACTTTTTTGCAGTAAAGAATCATAAGTTAGTCGAATTTTCTACTTTATTATCAATATTCTACACTGTTAAAAATTTGCATCATTCTATCCAGTCATTCAACCGTTTTTTGAAAAAAAAAAACGGTTTCATAACCGTAATTTAACTATATTCTGACCATAAAATCGCCAATAATAGGGTCAGAATAGTGTTAAATTACTGTTGTATAACTGTTTTCTATAAAAATGATCAAAGGAATGGACAGAATGCTGCAAAATTTTAACAGTGTAGTTCCTAAAAATGAAGTTTGTTGATTACACAAAAAATGTATCGTAACTAAATAACATATATTTGCACGGGCAAAGCTACCACCGGCTACAGTGTTTAACAGTTGAAACGAAATATTGTAAAATTTCTTAGATATCGCTGTGAACAATTAGCTCAACATACCGAGCACGCGTTACGATCGTTACATTTCCATGCTTTCAAAACGAAGAAGAAAACCTAAATATATTTACTATGCACAAAAGTAACAACTATATACATTATTTTACTGAAAAAAACCTACAGAATTTATTATTTACAACGCCTGTAGTATCCAGTACGTGAAATTGGACACATTGTTGTAGAGCTGCTGTTATATATATATATATATATATATATATATTCAGGGTGTTTCATAAAAGATCGGCAAAAATTTACGTGGTGGTAATTCATAGCCAAACATGTAACTTTCATTAAAGAATGCATGATCGGAATTGAAACGTGCTGGAGATGCCCGGAAAATGATGTTGTTATACGAGGCAAAAATACACAAAGAACGATTAAAAGGCAGATGCAAATTCGAAACAGCTCTCCATACGATGGTTGAGCTTCTGAGCCATTTTTATTTGCAGTTCTGTAAATAATATAAATATTACCTTTTTCTCTATTAGAGAAAGGCAATATCTTCCGGTGCTATCCTTCCGTGATTGACAGTTGCACACTCAGATCAGCGATTTTTATATGTTGATCGAGGCAAAATTTTAGATACGCGTTCTTCTTCTTACCCATATCACATTTGTTTGCTATTAGTGTCATTCTTCTTCCAAAACTCGCAACAGGAAAAGAGCTTTAACGTTTGCTGGGACAAAGATTCCGAATGCGCCAGTAGCTTTGCGATTTATTTCCGACAATGCATCCTTTGGCGAAAGTTGTTTTTTTGGATGTGTAATATCACCTCTTAAAGTTTTGGCCATCTTTTATGAAACACCCTGTATAAATATAACACTAAGGAAAGTGGCAGTGAAAAAGCTGTTATTTCTCGTTTGCCGATGGAACTGATTGGACCGTTTATTAAATCAAACCTTTTAACTTTTGCCGGAATGATTGGACCGTTTATTAAATAAAACCTTTTAACTTTTGCCGGATTCTTTATTTGATGTAGTAGGAAATATTTTACCTAATTCTTGCAAAAAATGATCTACTAATCATTACACTATTTTGATACGATAACACGCTAAGGTACGTGGTGGAAAAAGAGGGTACTTGCATATTTGTATTGAAATTGATCCTTTGATCCTTTTTAAAAAACAAATAAATGATGTCAGATTTCGAAGAATAACTTTTGGAATTGAACAATAGTGAGTTAAAATTTAAATCGACATCTATGAGATATTTATGCTATATCTTTTGCGATGTCTATGCTGAACATAACTTATGCAGGCGTCGTTATTTATTGTGTTGTGAAATATTTTGCTTATTTTTCGGTAAGTAATGAGTTACTTATAATGCAATATTTTAATACGGTAAAATGCTAAAGTGCGTGGCTGAAAAAGAGGATATTCTTACGCATCTAATGAGAAATCGGATATTTAATAATTTAAAAAAATGATATGAGAGTTTTAAGAAAAACTTTTGAAATTGAACAACAGAGAGCAAAAATTTAAAACGTTATTATACCTTTTGATTTTACCTACGTTTCTTAATTTTATTCTACATTCTTAATTTTAGAAAATTGCCAGAATTTTTTCTATCATTTTTTATTTTTTATCGTTTAATTAGTAGATGCTATAATATAGTCATAAACCATCTGAATAAAAAGACGAACAAGATATAAATTACAATGCAGGACTATTTGAAATTACAGCTTACATAGAGGGGAAAAAATATAATACAAAATTTTCCACATCAAAAACAAATATCACAATATTTATTTATTAATTTTAATATGTTAATCATAAGAGTCAGACATACATTTCGCACTTTCTTTATTTTTCTTATTTTTAAATTGTACCGTGCATCCAAAATGTTTAAATTCAAGTATGCGTGCCTCTTTAAACATCGGCAGGGAAATATCACTTTTTTTCTCTGTATAAAATAATTTATGCTTTGAAAGACGTAATCGTGTCATTTAGAAGAGTTTAAACTGCTACATAATAGAAAAAATAATCATAATTATTCGAAATTATACGAGGCGAATAGTGCGTGGAAGATTAAAGCGCTGAAGAAAATAAGATATGTTTGAAATAGAATTAAAAATTGGACATAAAAATTAGAAACTACATCTGTAGAGTTTTATTTAACGGAATCTGAAACGCCACAGTTTATAAATTTTATCCCTAAATTGATGTAAATGAAAGTAAGCTATAGAAATAATGTATGCTATAATCGGGCCATCTTTGCTAACTGAAAAGTACCATGTGTAAAATAGTGATGATTAATTAAATAAACGGTCAAGTACGGGTATTACTCGCGCTCAGAGGGTTCCATTCAATAAACATATAAATTATTAACGTATTGTTTATAATAATAATAAGACTTTGTAAAACAATTTACAACGTAGGGTTGGGTATAGCTGTATATATTAGAAAAGTATAAATAGGTATACTATAAAAGCTCAAAGTGATATGAAGCCTGAAAAATATCAACTATTGCTATTCTGTATAATTCTTTTTTTAATCATATCTTAACTGTTTATGAGGAACTTAATTCGAGAATTGAAATAATAAAAGTACTGCATATTTAACGTCATTTGTCATTTCATAAAACTGAATTTAGACTAGTAATAATCTTTTATTTTTAGTGTAGCTAAAACAAAACCCTTGTTTCAAAGTTTAAACTTGGCGTTGTTCTAAGCACGATCCGAAAGGAGGTGGCAAAGTTGCAACTCTGCCTTTGTCCATGCCGTGTTTTTCCAGATAAGTTTTTAATTAACTTTTAAAGACACAGGAGGCGTATTGAGAGATCCACTCAATGCAAACTAGTCACGAATCCCTTAGTATATATGTGATTAATTCTAATTAAATTACTGTTTTTAACATTTGGGCGTTTATTTCTTTTATCCTACTTGCTTTTATTGCTACTGGGCATTTCATTACACAAATATATCCTTAAAAGATGTTATCTAGGCTTTAAAAGCCGATGGTACATAAAGTACGCCGCCCCTGTCTATATGTATATCCAAACCGTCCGTGCCTTTAAGCGTTAATATCGCGACTAATTACCGACATTTTTTTTCGAATATCATTATCAACAATGCTTTTCTACTTCAGATACGACAGGTACCAACAGCGCCCCTCGACGCCTTTGCTGAATCCTCGCAAATCTAAATTTGTGTGTAACAGAAAAATGCATTTTTCTCAACAACTATGTGACCTACGGTAATCGCTATAATTTTTCTGCAAGGTTTAAGTTAACGTCTATTACCTCTAATTCAGTAGATTCGGAAATAGATGGGGGGGGGGGTGGCATATTTTTGCGCTACATTTTCGACGATATCTCTGAAAATATGATACCTAAAATTAAAAGAAATGTATCTTTAAGTTCAGCGTTACAAAAGCTTTAATCGATAGTCCACACGATATACAAAGAAAAGATTTTTTTATTTCAAGTAACTTAATAAGCCCCTTTACATTTTTCCCTATATATATTTGTGAATGTTTAATAATCTGTAAATATGTGGGTCAATAGTCTTTATTACTTCCCCCAATTTGAACTTTCCACTTTCCATAGTTTACGAGTAAAATGGCTGTAACAGACGGGCGGACAGACACAGGAGTGATCTTACACTGTAAAAAAAAATGGTAACGTTCCATGTAAAATCCAGGAACGTTTCGCCTTTTCTCAGGTTTTCAGAATAATTTAGCTCTTTCCTGTGAAATTCTGGTTTTCTTATCTGAAACGTTCCTGAACAAAAGTTGGAAACAGCAAAACGCTGCGGCCGCCATTTATTATTTTTTTGCTATAATCCGTTGCTCGCGCGCGAGTGTCGAAAACGAATTCCTTAAATGAATGTAAAAAAATCAATATGGAATGCAAATAAATCAATAGACGACATAATCCTTTACCTCTCTATTGTCAAGACAATTCAGATGAAAATACAATACCTCTGTGACATCGCTAAGAGATTATCTCTCGTACTTGTCTGTGGAATGTTTAACGAGCAGACCATGTAAAAAAATACACCTATTATTTGGATCTCCATTAACCAGGGACCATCAAACATGATTCTCACCGATTTTGATTAATTTAAATTATGTTTTAGAGTTCTTATCTCTAATTATTCTTGTGAAAGGATTTCTTCAAATGGGCCATAGATTTTCAGAAATTAGATGCCGAGGTTTAGCATACGTTTCAAATACCCATTAGTTTGCAGCTCTCAACGTGTCTTTCGTGGTGTGGACGCAGAAGGCTCGCACGCCACCCGTACGGCCCGAGTTCGATGCTACCTCTTGGCTTTTTTTTCTTTTTTAATTAATTTTATATTTTAACACTTTATTACAATTTGATTTAAATTTGATATATATTTGACACTTTGAATTGCTGCAAATTTGATTTTTTTTTTATTTTCGGAAAAAATATACAATTACGTTTAGATTTTTTTTTTTTTCATGAAAATTTATATGTATTTTATCTAACTTGTAAACTAACATAATTACTGACGAAAATCCAAAATATTTTATGTCTAGATTTTTTTCTAATTATTATTTACATTTATATATTTTTATATTTTAAGCAAAGTTCAGAAACAATATATCATATATATATTTACTTTATTGAATTTTAACTGAAAATTTATTTTTTCGTGTAAATTATAAGTAATAATTTTGATGTCAATTTCAAAATATTTTTTCGTTCTAACAAATAATGACTATAAAGCGAAAATTGTCAACTGGAAATGTAAAA
Organism: Maratus speciosus; assembly: GCA_963932465.1. NCBI lineage: Eukaryota > Metazoa > Arthropoda > Arachnida > Araneae > Salticidae > Maratus > Maratus speciosus. The sequence goes on from OZ010789.1 coordinate 231,299,499, forward strand.
ATCGTCTGCGGATCCCGCATGCTGTGAAATGTCAGTAATGTTTTGCTGTCAACAGAAATATTCCTGGTATTTCGCAGGAAACTTACTGGCATTTCTGTAGAAAGTTTTTAACATATACAGTAAAGTTCCAGTCATATTCAAGAAATGTTTCTTGGAAATAATGGGCAACTCAGCTGCCCATTTTTTCCCAGGAACGTTGCGGAATTTTTTTACAGTGTATAATGGTTCCGTTTTTACTTTTTAGGTAAGGAACCCTAAAAATATTCAATTCGTAAATATTCTAAAATAGTTACAATTTAATGTTCAAAGACACGTATTTCTGTTTCGTCTAATATGTTAAATTATAAAGTATGTAAAATTTTCTTCTATTATTTATATTTAAAAATAATGGTTCATTATATTAATGCCTGCGATTTATATTCCAGAAGAGAAATTTTCATTAGCGTGAAAGAATGATTTTCGTAATATTTCATCATTCTGTCAACGAATTAAAAATGCTTATTTCTAAGTTTACACCTCGAATATCACTCGCTATAAAAAATTATTCAACAACGCCCAGATATTGATTCTTAATAATGAGATCACTTTAGGAATAAAAATACGTCTAGGTGTGTGTCTAACCAGTATTAGCACTCAATTAGAATTACCTCATCTATGCCAATTTACATGATAGAAAGTTATATAATAATTTTACATGAATTGTCTGTAATGTTAGAAAAATTTAGAAGATAAAAATGTTATATATTTATTTTATGATTTCGGCATTTACATCAATAATTTATATTGGTTTATAAAATATTGAGATTATTTAATTGGGTGTAATACAGTCGAACATCGTTAACGAAAACACTCAAGAGCAAATTCTTTTGATTGTATTAAAAGTAACTGGCATTATCCATACTTTTAAAATAGTATATACCAGCTGATTCGCCCGGCGGCGCGGCGTTTCCGAGACCCATTATAATAGTCTAAAACAAAACTCAAGTTTGCGTGATTTTATATCTTAGGATCTTCCTCTAAATGAACCTAATTTCGGCGGCCCCACTGATTTCGGCAGCATCTAGTTTCTTCCCAACAAACCACTTTCCCAAAGAAGCGGTGACCTAGACCCCCGCGAACTAAGGTAGCGTGTACCGGAAGTACTCCGAACGCACCAGAGACAATCGAAAGCCAATGAATGGGCCAAAAATCGCGTTAATCGTGCCCATGGAACCTGGGGAAAGAATGCACTGTCAGTGTTCGAATATATTGGTAATTGAAGTCTAAGATAAACTTTCACAATACAGAAAGTAGCTGAATCGCTGAAAAGGTCCTAGTACTCATTAGATCTTTAGTGTAGTTCTGTATAAGGAAGTTGTTCCGTGTAATTTTTAAAGTAGTCTGAAAAAGCTAGAACTATGTTAAAGCAAACTGAAAAAAAAACTTTTCTATAATGTTTTTATTAGCACTAGAACGGCGGTAGGGGTCATTTTGACACCTGAGTACTTTCGTCCGTTGATTACTTTTGTTTGCTTGGGCGAAATCGTTCGAAATTTTCTGACTTTTCCTAAATAGATAACATATATTTCTAAAAAAAAAATTCAGCTTTCTAGATTTTTTAGTTTTTGAAATATGGGCTTGTATTCCTAGAACGGCGGACGGGGGTCATTTTGACCCCTTTAGTAAAATACTCTTTGTACTCGAAGCTGCTTTTGTTGCTATACTATATGTTCGAGGAGCAATAAAAAAAAGGGTTTAGATTTATATTCATTGTCGTCCAAGGCATGAGGAATACTATTTTGCAAATAAACTATCTCAAGAGATAGATTCCGAGAAAGAAAAAGATTTGTTAGGTTTGATGAAAAGACAACAAGATCTAGCAGACTACAGACTGATAAATTTGCTCTTGCATCTAAAATGTGGAATAAATTTATTGAAAATTGCAAAACATGCTACCGACCAGGACAAAATATTACAGTTGATGAACAATTGTTCCCATCTCAGGATAGATATAAATTTACACAATATTTGCCAAATAAATCGGATAAATATGGAATAAAATTTTGGTGATCTGTTGACGCTGATACTAAATACCTCTTGAATGAATTTATTTATCTAGAAAAGGATGAAACAGCCAATCCTTAATTACATTTATCGGAAAATGTTGTCATGAAATTAACAGATCCCCATCTAAACGAAGGGAGGAATATTACGACAGATAGCTATTTTACTAACATCATATTAGCAGAAATGTTAAAAGCTAAAAATACAACTTTGGTTGCACAATGAAAAAGAACAGAAGAGAAATTCCTATATCATTGAAAAATATGAGCAGTACTCTTTATTCATCGAAGATAGTGGAATATGATAATAAGACACTTACCATCTATCAAGGCAAAAGAAAAAAAGTGTTTTTCTACTGAGCTCATTAAATTCTACTGTAAAAACTGAAGACGGTCGGTCTCAAGAAGTTGCCCGATTCAATAGAATATTACAACTCATCGAAGTATGGTGTGGATATCCATGATCAGATGCGCCGAAAATACTCCGTGAAATCGGCTTCTAGACGATGGCCTGTACATATCTTTTTCAATATTTTGGATCATGCAACTTTAAACGCCTGGAAAATTTATAAAAATGTAACAGGCAAGCCTATCAGTAGAAGAGATTTTCTATTAAATTTAGGAGATGTGTTCAGAATGGATCTTATGGTCTCAAATCTCCCAAAGATATTTCCTGAGTCTTCAGAAAAAAAAAAAAAAAAAAAAAAAAAACAGGAAAATAAAATAGATATCAAGAGAAAAAATGTGAAGTACAGACATGCAATGGAAACAAATCTCAAGAATTTTGAGCACCATATTTCAAAGTTGTGTACGGAAAATGTACTGGAAAAATTGCTTTTTTTTTTTTTTTGTTACAACTGAATTAATTCCTAATACGTTTGTACAATTTGGAGTACCATAAGCATTAAATAAAATTGAAAAAGAATGCTTAACATATTAACCATTCAGCTACACTTATAATGAAATAACGGAAACAACAGAACGTATTTTTCATTTATGGATTTAGAGAGTGAATCATTCGGCGAGTAAAGTAGATGAAAATATAAATATATATTATTTTATAAATTGTGTTTTATTTTAGTTAACATTAGTTTTAATTTGTGAAAACATTAATTTTGAATCGATTTTCATATCAAATTAATGAGTTTTTTGAGTAGTCGTAGTATGGTCCAATTAATCGCCCTGTAGGCGTTACATATACAATACTTTAAAAATTCAATAAATTATCGAGTAATATTAAATATAAATTATGAAATACACGTAAATTACATATTTTTGCCAATGTATGGCATTTAAATTTGTTTTAGCGCTGTTATTTCAGTAGTTTCATCGAGGGGTCAAAATGACCCCTTCCCGCCGTTCCAGTAGGTAAAATTTTCCCGCCGTTCTAGTGTTAAATATTTTTTAAAGAAACTCCACCAACGGCCCGAAGAAGGCGATTAATATTCAAAATAGTTGGTAGCTGAAGTCTGCGACATATTTTTGTTCATAATGTAGTAGCTAGAGGACCTATGAAATTGCCAGAAAGATAACAAGTGAATCGGACCATTTTTAAGGGATCTATAATAGGGGGCTCAAAAGGGAACAGCTGATAATTGAGAGCAGGGACCTAACATGAAAACACATTAAAATGTCTTAGTACGTCGCACTTTAGATCTTCAATAATTCGAAATTAAGTGTAGTGTAAGAATTAATCATTAGAATAAAATTTTAATGAAATGACCAAAAAATGGAGGGAAATGCTTGAAACACGGCCCTAAGGTCCCCCCCCCCCCCGCAAAATATGATGGTGTTGGTCCGAGCACAGGAGACCAAGACTCAAATTTAAAGTTATGCATTGACAGAGGGACAAATTTAGGGGGTGAAAATGCATGGCGCAGAAAATTTCAAGGGACCTAGGGGACATAGGGGACATAGGGGAACTGTAATGTAAAACGTGAGAATTATTACTAATTGGAAAAAGAGCCCCAAAAAACGAAGATCGGAATTATAGGGGAACTTTATTAACAATTTAGGACGCAAAAACATCAAATGACCCTGTCCCGGGCACCTGGGGGACAGAGTCTTAACTGGAATGTAGAAATAGGGGAATAACTAAACGGTAAATCGGTATCCAAAACGAAGAAAATCGGATAAAAGAGGGGCATGTTATTTACAATTTCGGGAATAAAAACTTAACGGTGTCATTTCCTTAAAAATTAAAAATCTGAGCCTCGGTTAGATTAGGGCATGTGTTAGAATATCCTATAGAGATCTGCACGCGCCGGCTCGTCGCCCGAAGCCCGAGCTCGGGTCGACTTTCATTCACGGCACTCGGGCCGGGCCTAACTTATTTTTTTCGGTACAAAGTCGGGACTGGTTTCATTCCTAGTCTTCGCGGCCCAAAATTTTCAGTCCTAATTTTGACCCAGCCCGTATGAAAATCATTGTCTCTTCGTAGCCTGCTCCATTCAAAGGTCAGTAAAATTAGGCTTGGCCCGAAAATTTTGCAAAAAATGCACACATTTTTAAATCGCCATTATTCTACTATTAAACATTAATTTTTTTTTCTTTTTAAAGTAAAAGTAGAATTGTACGCTTATTAAAATATATCTAAAAAATATATAGTAAAATAATTTTAATAATATCAACTGTAAGCGTTGCAGAATATTAATTCAAGGTCACAAAAAAGAGTATCTCAAACAGTTTTAGATAAGCTTATGCATAAGTACTGCTTTCTTATTTACTCGCTTGTAGTGTCATACGGAAAATAGGACTTCTGGACGTAAAGCGTTATTGATGAACTGAAGATTTAAAAGCCGTTAGAGGTATACGATTTTTTTCCCTTTGGAGCTTTATAAAAATCGTATCTACGTTCCGCTGATACCTAATAATTTGCCAGTGTTGAGACACGGAATAGAATAGGGTATTCCTTCCATTACTCAGGACTTGTTTACCTAAGTGTTGGAAGACTTGGAATTTGGATTGGATGTGTGTCGTATAAATACAGGTGCATATATTGAACTTTTGTACGAAAAACTACGTTAGTTTACCTTCGATTTGATGTGTGATTTATTGTAAATAGTCTTAAACTGCTATATATACCACTGAAACTGGGATATTATTTTAAGGGCACCCTGTATTATGATTAGATTTGAATTGCAATTTCACATCTCCTATAATTTATCGGAAAAAAATTATGTAAAAAAATTCCATAAAGATTATAATATTTACCAGAAATTGTTTTCTAAATCTCATTTTACCGAAAATTATTTTTTAAATGATAATAATAAGTACTTGTAACTTCTAATGTGTGATGTATTTTGTTTTTATATAGCACTTTTTATCTTGATAATACTTTATACGTGATTTTATGTTAAATGTCTGTTTAATAGAATTTATCTAAACATCTGAAAATGTTTCAAAGTTTTTCGGGAATATTTATATCGGGAAATAATATATAAGGAGAAGATATATATAAGGATATATAATAATATATAAGGAGCTGTGATTTATACTGCAAAAGAAAAATTTTCACTAGCGAAAGGAAAAGAAATTCGCATTAGCCCAGTAAAAGTAATTTGCATTATAGGTAACCATTCTTTCAGCAAATCGAAATAGCTTATTTCAATATTACATCTTGAATTGCATTATCAATAACAAAATTGCCATTAATGCCAAGAGCTTGATTCTTGATAGCAAGAGTCGTGAAAAATTATGTAGAAAATCATGTAGAAAAATTATGTCTGACACTAAACAATTTAATTTTCAATTATATATATCTATATATAACTCACAATTTTATTTCAATTATTTTATAATGTTTCTTTAAAATATTTAAAAATTTCATTTTAATAAATTGGTGGATTTTGTTTAAATTTACGTTTCAAAATGTTTTCAAACATGTTCTCATATTCCATCTACCGATATAAGAGAAAATCAAATGATTATTGATTAACGTGCACAAGAAATCTAACGCGTTTCGTGAAAATGTGTATGCACATATTAAAATTATGCTTCTATAAATGAATATCTGTGTGATACACCAATACAAAGAAATTCATTAGCAAGGAATACAAGTTTGGGACATGTGTAATGATTGTAACAGCTATTCTGAAGTTCTTATTCCCAAGCTTACATTTGAGTTTGACTGTCAATAACAGCATTGTCACCAGCGTTCAGATATTGGTTCCTAATAAGCTTTTAGGAATTAAAAAAAAATCTAGTAACAATTTAACAAGTTTTCATAATCAATAAGGTTTTATTGTTTCCTTTCGTTTAAATAATGCGTCACTTCATAACAGATTTGAAAAATATTTGTCTGTAATTCTCGGAAAATTTAAGGAAAAAGAATAGAAAATTTAATTATGAAATGAATTTTTCCTTTTCATAAATCATACCATTCTTATAATTAATTAGAATTAAATTAGTTCAGAAATATATTATTATATATTTTTTTTAATTTGATATTTTCTTTGTACTACCGAAAAAAATACTTTTTGGATTATGAAAATTAAATTATTTAACAGCGTATTTAAGATTTAAGTTTACCAAATTTTGCCTTATGAAAGCCACTAAGTAATCAAATATGGCGTATGTATAGCGTAAAATATACTGCTTTATAAAACGGTTTTTAATGTGCTAATTCAACTAATGGTTTTATGTTAATCATTTATCAAATAGCTTTCAGCAAAAAAAAAAAAAAAAAAAAAAAAAAAAAAAGGTTTTAACGTTTTTCCTAAATATTTACATTTTGAAATAATGTGTAACTATATGAATATCTGTGATTTATACTCCAATAGAGAGAATTTTATTAGCGAGGAAAAAGAAATTTTCATCATATCTAATCATTATATCAGTGATTCGAAAGTACTTGTTTCGCAGATTAGAATTTGAATTGAACTATAAATAACAAAATTATCATTAACGCCCAAATATTCAGATTATAATGAGATCGCTTCAGGGTTACACATGCATCTCGGTACGGCCCTAACAAGTTATTATACTGAATTACATTTTTTTTTCAAATTATTTAAAAAAATCAATCACCGTTTTTACGTTGTTTTGTAAAAATTCAGATGTTTGATATTAATTTCGTAAATGACGTAATGCTGTATATCTGAATAATTGCAGAGTAATAAATATACAATTATAATTATTATAAACATTACTTAAAGATTAAATTACACTTAAAAATGATTTAAACAATTGTATATAGGGTGCCAGAAAAATATTGAAATGCGTTTTTACTTTTTATATGTTTCTGATATGTGGGCAATATGAATTACAAATATGTGAAAAAACATATAGGGATTAAAATCATATTCATAAACTATTCCTATCACTAATTTTCCAAACCTTTATGTTTTCTAGTCTCTGGGTCTAAAACTCACCTGGCCAATTTGAATGATGGAAAGCTGCAAAATCTCATAAAATTCATGTATTATAACTCGGTGAGTTTCGAACGTAGAATAATGGAATATTTAAAAAGTGTAAGTTTTTATTTTTAATTAATAATAGGGCTATATGATCTGTATAAACTAATCTAAACTGAATTTTGAACACTTTTTGAATTTACATTGCTGAAGGATCTCCAACAAACTGAACTTTAAAGGGCGTTTCGATGTTTTTGGATTACCCCGCATATTCAGTTAGAAATAATCTAACTTGTCAGTAATGTTAGGAAAACTTAAGTAAAACAGTGATAAGTTAAATTGACGGATATACGCTTTTGATTAAATCGGAAACAAACAAAATATAAACGAATTTAAAGCAAGGTGTTTTCTAATTTTTTTAAACGTCATCATTGTATTAAGAGTGAATTGTCATTTTCTTTATAATGATATATTTTTATTATTAACCATTTTTCTGAAATTTCCTTAAAATTATCGATCGGATCTTCTTATAAAACCTCGTAGTACCGATCTGACCACATTCACCGGCATCTAAAAGATTTATATATCAAAATATAATTCAATTAATTCATCAATTTATTTAATTATAATTTTCAAAATAAAACCTCTATTCAAATATTCTATCGAGCATTAAACATAAAAACGAACTAATAAATGAAATTTTCCATATCATCTTCAAATATGTCTTTTTATAAAATTTATATCTCGAAATAATTTTTATTATATGAAATTCTGTGATATTTCGCTACAGAACTTTTAATTAAAGAGGAAAAATAAATGTTCATCATATCTAATCACTTTATCAGGGATTCAAAAGTGCTTATATCAAGGATTATAAGTTGAGTTGCATTATCAATAACAAAATTGTCATCAACGCCCAGATATTGAGTCTTGATAATGAGATCACTTTAAGAATAAAAATATATCTAGGTGTGGCTCTAACAAGTTTTCATACTCAACTAGAATTATTTCTTTCCGGTTATTTAAATGATCGATTACTACATAATGATTTTGAAATCTAAATAGGTCGTTATTTTAAGCAAATTAGGGAAAGAAAGCTATCCAATTTATTTTAAACGGGATTTTGGCATTTCCATTTATCATATTTTTTCTCTGTGCTTTAAAAAAATTATTAACTTTGAGATTTGAACCATATTAGTTGAGGAATATAAAACATTATTTTATAATATTTATCAAGCTAAATATTTCATTTTTCGGACTAAGGATAGCTTGAAACTTAAATCATAAGATTTTTTAAAAAATTTTATTTACCGAATATTTTGTTTAAACACTCAAAAAATGTCAAGTGCATTAAACAGTAATGTTTAATGTACCTCAGTCTTATTTAGTGTATTTTAATATTTTTCTTTAAATGGCTACGTATTCCTGGAATTTATGTTGAAAAAAACCTATTTTTCTTACATGTAATTGCCCATTATCGAAAGGTAAAAGAAGATCAAGTAGGCCTTTTTTTGCATATATTTATCCAAGTTAACTTAAGTGAAGATTTTGTAATTATTGTTTCTCACCCGGACTGCGAAGTAAAGAAGCATAACATTTGGAGAGTATCAGAGGAAATAACCTTTGGATGCGTTGCATAGTGTCAACTTCGTCAGAATGCAATTTACCTGCTCAAAATCAATGAAATGGGACGTCTTTTCATTAAAAGATCGATAGATAGGAGAGAGGTATGAAAGCAGGACATTATATTTTTAGTAAGAATCACAATTTTATGCGAAACGCTGAGGTCTAATCTTCCACACATGTTGTTTCTTTTAAATGTAGGTTGCAGTTAATACGTAGTAAAACCAGTCAATTTGTTTCCTCCATCCTCTAGAAATTGTTTCTCTTTGCATGAAAATATTAATTTTATTACCGTATTTATATGGTCAAGTTGAAAGAGCAATTCGTATGTCCGATATATAAATATTACTTGAGTTGAACCAATAATTTAGAAAACACATGTATATAATTGTCATTTGTTATATAAATCATGTGTAATGATTACATAAAACTGTATGGTAAATATATGAATCTAAGTAAAACTGTCAAAGTATTAAACTTAGTTTTGTCAATAGAGTCCATACCAATTCATGCAGAGGCCTTTCTTCAGTACTTACGTAAAGTGTTCATATTATCAATTTATACATACATGTGAAGAGTTAAACAACTTAATTTTTTAATTTTTTAATTGTTTGATTTTAATTAGAATATATATATATATATATATATATATATATATATATATATTACACGCTGTAATTTTAATGTTGTTGCAGATGACACAATTACAAGTATGTATATAAGTATTCATGAAAAAGTATGGAGTAAATTATTATATAATATTATACATATTTGCTTGTTTTTCTTAAATAATTATTAATGAAACCTCTTGGAAATTTGATCTTAAAAAAGCTTACATATCATTGTTACAAACATTGGTTCAAAAAGGAAAATATTTCTTTTACTTTTAAATAATCTATATATTTTTATACGAATTTGGGGTCGCAGAATGTGAATTAACCATTAAAATTGTAATATTAGCACGCATTTCATCCCACACCCACTTTTTTTCATGGTCGATATATATTTGTGAAATCGTATATATATTTGTGAAAGCCATGTTCTTCAGTCACAAGACCACAGTTTATCGGAAAAAATCGAAATGAAAGTGAAGAAAGTGAATTTTAGGGGCATACTTTATCTCATCTGCTGATAATTTGTAGCAGATTTTTTACAAGCTCATTATAGTTCTCATAACTCATTTTGCCCCCCAAACCGTAAAATCGCTAATGAAATTGTAACAAACTTTGACAGTATCAAAATCTAAATTTGACCTTATATTTGGACTTTCGGATAAATTTTATTTTCAGATATCAAACAGCAAGCTTTAATATTTTCCAATTAAATTATTAATATTATTAATATTGAAATAATGAATTATTAATATTTTTTTTACTTTAATATTATCCATCATATGATAAAATGAGGTATTTTCAAAAATGTCCTCCCGTGTTTTGCCAAAAACGTTTCGCGCATGCCTTAATTAATTCGATTTTTTAGGGGATTTTATCCGTCGCATATTTAATCGAGATATTTGTTTTATTTTATATGTTTTGTTTAATCTCTTTTTAAGCAGAAAAATCATCAACACTGAACAAAATGAGGTGAATAAATTAAGCGCAAGAAATATAACTTTAAAATATAGATTTCGATGTATCATATCAAGTTGATTCAAAACTTGGTAATGGTTTTGCCGGTTGGTATACAACACTGAACTGTCAACTAAATCAAACTTCAAACTTTGATGCTGTTTAAAATAACAAGATTCATTAATCAAGTGTGGAAAAAACATGTTATTCAGTTTTGTTTTTAATTTTTTTCTGACCATTGTGGTAGAAAATAAATGGCAATTTCGTCATTTTATTTATTTTTTCCTAATAGAAAAATACTTAGCAGACAAATATATATGTTGTGTAGGTTGTGTCTGTCTTCACGTTTTTGTATGACGTAAGTTATTCAGAAATTTTCCTGCAAAACATTAACTTTTAGCTCTACTTATTCATTTCATTTAATCCATGCTTTTAGTATAATTATCAAAGCTAAGAAAGCATTCTGTTAATTAAGTTTTAAATACAATAAAATACTATAGCATAATTGATTTATAAAATTGACTTAAAATATAAATTTTCGTTGAAAATGAATCTTTCCCTAAAAAAGAGATAAAATAAAACTTTAGAATTATTAATTCGGATATAGTACTATGATATTACAACCTAGTTTTAAATATCTCTTAAAAATGTGCATGAAGAAGTATGTGTTTCAGTATGAGAAATAAATTATGCATATTAAAGATAAAGCTCATATAAAAACTGGCACATGTCTTAATAAAGACACACTTGAGTCAGTGAAATGGTCTGAAAATACGTTGTTATTATTTTTTAAACAGACATTCTGATTTCATTAATTTAATTAAAAAACTAATAAACATTACTTTAAATAAAATACTCGCTGTGAATTTATTCTGTTTTTCAAAGAGCGTCACATAAAGCCAATGTTTTTAACATTTACATTAAAATTTTCAGTGAAATATGATTTTTTATTTAACAAGAAAAACAGATCGGAACCAAAATGCTTATTATAAAAAATCGCAATATAATGTTAAATATTGTATTATTTTCTTAATGCTTTTATGAATAAAGTTATTTATTTGACTAAGTGATACATGTTTTGTTTCCAAAATAAATTGCTCGTAGATTTAAGAAATAATGTTTATGCATATTAGAATCGTAAAACATACATATAAAAAGAAACAAATTGAATAACTATCCAAAAAAATTGTTGTATAATTAATGTGAAGATTTGTTTTATGTTGCATGATTTGGTTAATTTCTGTAATTTTGACTTTCTTTGAAAACAAAACAAAGAAAAGACACAAATAACAATAGTCTAGAACCGTTTTACTTTGTATTTTTTATATTACTAGAAACTAATAATTACTATTTGTCTGTTTAAAGAAAAAAGTCAGTGCAATATAATTAAATGAGAGAACTATTTTTTATTAAACTTTATTTTTTATTCAAAAGTGTAGAAATTCTTTACTGAAACACAAAACGTATATTATTTGAATTGCACTTGAGACCGATTTTGGGCATAATTAATTTTAAAGCAGGACTAATGTAGCTTAGTATTTTCAAAATGCATGAATATGTCATTATTTTAATAAATGTATTATAAGCCTATCATTTAATAAAAAGTAACGTTATCTAACTATCAATGCAAAAATTAGTTATAGGTACAATTGGTATGTAAAATAATATTATTCACTAATATTGCCCAGTAAAAAACTAAAAAATGCATTCGATTAGTAATTATACCTTTTTTTAAATTATGCCCAAGAAATAAGTTTAGGCGATATATCCACATTGAACTTTAGTCAATTTTTTAATACAAAAACACAAATTTTACTGCTGCAACTTTCGATTTACATATTTTATGATATCGATTTCAGTTCTTTTCAGTATCAATTTTTGTTAAAAAGATTGTAGGTTAAAATGTATTTTTTAATACTAATTTCAAAATATTTTCTTAATTGAATATTTGAAAAAATATGTATTGTAAACTACTAAAAATTTTATAGAAATCGGCATTTAGAAGTTGTATAATTTGGAATTCAAAATTACTTCTCTTTCAGCAATTAGTTTTTGAGTTATGCGTAAAACACTACCCAATGCAGTTTCTTTTGCAACTATTTACAATACATATCCTTAGATGTTCAAAATTTTACGTCTCCCTAATTCTAAATATACCCCACCCAATGGCTTTCTGTTTGGTATAAAAGGAAGGTTTTACAGAAGAATTTAAATATGATGTCATAATTGTGATTTCGTTTTAAACATTACAACATATATATTTAGAAGCTCAAAGTTTACCTTTCAATAATTCCAAATAAACCTCACCCAATGGCTTCCTCTTTAATATCAAAAGGTTAGGTTTGCGGAAGATTTTAAATATGATGTCAGAATTGTGTTTTCGTATTAATCATTTCAAAGTTTATTAAAATGTCAATAATGATACGGCCACCGATGCTGTCTGAGTTTTTCTGTCGGTCTGTCTGTTTGGCTGTCCATTCTAACTTTTACTTTACGTTGTCTGTTCTAACTTTACTATACAGTGTGTCCACGTATAACCTGACCGATCTTTATATTCGCAACCTTTGGTCCTAGATGCATACTTCCAATTGCAAAAATGGTTTAAATAAGGTAAAGAATTAATTTTAAACCGATTTGGGTGAAGAAAAACATTTATTAAAAAATTACGAAACTTAAATTATTATATGGTCCCTCGGTCCTATAAGTGATATTTAGTAAGAATTTACAGTGATACTAACAAGTAAGACAGAAAAAGTCTTATTGATCTAACATTAAAATTGACCGAGTTGTGAAACTTTGAAATGCATGACTTATACCACTTTTTTGCATATCAAAACAGATGATTTCGAACATGCTTTCAGGGATCGTATATAAAGAACTTAAACTTATTTCAAGGTATCAGCGGTTTGAAAGAAATCGTACAACTATTACGATTGAGTTAACATTATTAGTTAAATTTCAGATTAGTTAAAATAATTGTATTTTAACATATGTCATATTTTGTAAGGATTTGAGACTATGATTTCTTTTTTTTAAATTATGTTATTTTCATAAGGTTTTATTTAACTTGCAACGATCGTCTTTCCTGTTTAAAATTTGTACTCGAATTTTAACTGACTTTCAAATGTCCGATCGAAGTTAAAATTTTACATACTGACTTACATCCAATTACAATGTAATATTATTGTGATTTACGACACTTACAATCTTATACATACTTATAATAGAGGATAACAAAAAAAATGGTTAGATTACTGTCAACAAATTTAAGAAATGGTTTTAGATTAGATAACATAATCCTGCGATGGTTGTGTTTTTTTAAAATTTTATAATTACGTTTTATGTATTTTTTAACGCTAAATAAAAAAATTATCTTCATTTTTAACCATCATGTTAGGATTTTTCGCAAATCGTAAATTTCAAGGTTAAAAAATAGCGAAAAATCTGATATTATAAAATAAATGTAAGACTTTTTTATTCAGTTTAATTTTATTTAATTCAATAATTTACTAAATTTTGTATCTTATACTTCGCTTATATTTCTTACAGCTAAACAGCTCAGGTGTCCGATGAGGCTCGGAAGGGTGGAGGAATCAATTTTAACTTTTCGCTTTTTAACTTTGAAATTTGCGATTTGGGAAAAATCCTGACGTGATGGTTTAAAATGGAGTCATTTTCGGATTCAGCGCTAAAAAAATACATGTGAATCAATTTTCAAAAGCTAAAAAACATGGCACAATCCAAAATTTAAAAGATGGTGTAATCTAACAGCATTTAAAATTATGTATCATTTTTGTAAAGAATTGAGACTGTTGTTTTTCATCCTTTTATTTAACAAAAAATCTGTTATTTTTATCATCTTATATGTTCAGTACAAATTGTATATTTTGCAGTAATATTTCAGAATGATTAAAGATTTCAAATTTATATTGCAATGCTAATTTTACTCTCAACCATTTCTTTAATATATCTGCCAAAACTATATTTCTACTAAATTTGTGAATGACCCCTAATTTGCATCAAAAAATATGCTTCAACTTTAAACAGCTATTACTCGGTCAATTTTAATCGTAGAATAACGGAACTTTTTTTGCCTTACTTGTCAGTGTAACAGGAAAATTTTACCAAATATAACTTATAGGACCGGGGGACCGTATAGAAATTTAGATTCTGTAATTCTTCGCTAAATTGTTTTTTCGCTTCAAACTTTTTTAAATCTTAACTCTGCACATAATTTTGACCACTTTTGTAATTGGAAGTCTAGGAAGTCTCAATTGGTTGGTCTAGGACCAACGATTTCCAAAATAAAGGTCGGTCAGGTTATACGTTGACACACTGTACATACATAGATGTCCATAAACTAGATATATGTTATTCAGGTTTACTAATATATATTATCTGCTGCTTAACGTGTACCTAATGTTTTAGAATTTGTTTTGCAGCTATTTACAATATATATCCTTAGGAGTTCAAAGTTTTGCGTATCCATAATTCTAAATATACCTCACTAAATGGCTTTCTGTTTATTATGAATAGGTAAGATTTGTGGAAGAATCTGAAAATGATGTCATAATTGTGTTTGCGTATTAAACATTTCAAAGTTTAGTAAAATGTCAATAATGATGCGCCAACAAAGCTATCTGACTTTTTCTGTCGGATGTCTGTTCGACGGTCAGCTTTCTAACTGTACTATATACACATAAATGTCCATAAAATAGATATATATTATTCAAGTTTACTGAAACATATTCTCTGCTACTTAAAATGTACCTAATGTTTAAAATTAAATTGCAAAAATGAACGCGATAACATTTATTTCTATAAGAGATAACAGTTTAAAATTATTTATATAAGTTTTAATAGTTTAAGTATTAAGATACTAATATAGATTATTTATATGCATATACATATGCACATTTGCTATAGCAAACTGTGAGCATAGCAATCCTCTGTTAATATACAGGAACGTCCAATAATCTATATATATGTATTACGCTACGTATGTGGCACAGATATCGCGATTATTTGTTAATTGTTTAATGGCAATGCCCGAATGAAACGTTGGTTATTCTCATTGGTTATTGAACAGCATTTAATGCATCCCCATACCTATAAGGGGGATTACCACAGGGAGGGCCCTGATATGTCGCCAAATGCCGACAAGTTTATTGTCAACTTGGCGATGTATCGCTAAATTTGGCAACCAAAATTAGTCGCCAAATGTGACGCCAAATTGGCGATATCTCTAATATTTCGCCAATTTCCTATGGACTTCCATTGTAAAACAATAGGATTTACTTGCTAACAGGAAATCAACAAATTGATATATTTTAATGCAGCAAATCTAATATTAGCTTAAGGGATAATATTGTATTAATGCAACAAAAACTAATATTAGCTTAAGGGATAATATTATTTTAATGCAACAGAAATTAATATTACCTTAAGGGATTATATTAATTTACATTTAAGGGAGTCCAAGTAAATCAAATTATGCATAAAAGTAACATGATACAATGCTTAGCATGCTTTCCCAAACATAAATTTTAAGGGATACCAAATTGGTCGCCAAGGGCGGCTAGTTCTGTTATAATTCGCCTTTAAGTAACAATTCTTTAAATGTAATTTAACCAAGCCATACAACATTCCACATAATGAATTGGTGTACGTGCTTGTGGCGCGAGATGATATCTTCCGCACCTGGCGTATGTAATTACTTAATGTTGCTGCGAAAATGATCCATGTACATTACCATCTATGAGCATTAATTGCAGATAATACATCTTCAATTGTATTAGGTGTGTTAAGTTTGAAGGAAGATCATTATTATAATTTCCTGTGTTCAAAATTGTGTAAGTAATATGCAGGATATCACGAAATATTTCGTACATTACGGCCTATGCGTCTGAATTGCCTTAACTGCATTTTGAACTGTTCTTCATATTTCAGTACATTATAAGATTTTTTTTTCTTTTCTATACATTTAAATGAATAAGTGAGAGTTTCTGTAAGTGTGTTTCTATTATTTTATGCGTTTTTCTATTGAATTAACTTACTATATTATATGGTTTCGGTTGTATTAAAAAGGAATTTATATACGTGGATGCAAAATTATTTGTAAAAAAAAAAAAAAAGGATCCGTTGCAGTCCAAAGGCTTCGGAAGAATGTTTTCAGTTTTTTTATGATTTTCCATATTAAATTCTTAGTATACGACTTTGTGTGTGAAAATATATATAGATCACGAAAAAAGCTACAAAAAAAAAAAAAAAAAAAAAAAAAAAGATAGGATCCATTACTTTATCTATACTAATATTATAAAAAAGTAAAAATTGTTTGTTTGTTAGAGGTAATCTCTGGAACTACCGAACCGATTTCAAAAGTAATAGTATCAAAATGATGGTGTTGGTCCAACTTAGAACATAGGCTATATTTTTTGTCGGTGCCACTAACCCAAAGGGGGTGCAAGAGCAAAAAACGTTCTAAAAATGGTATTTTTGTGTTAGTGAAGGGCCTAGAAATATGAAATTTGGAAAATTAGTTACCTATAACATATAAATGTTGTCTAAGAAAGTTTTCTAAACAATTCAAAATGTAAAAGCGGTGAAAATGAACAAAAAGCGTTCTACAAAACGTTCTAAATGGTGGTTTCTACACAATCTCAAGAAATAACAAACCGATTTAAAAAATAATGGTGGCAAAATGATGGTGGCAACCCTTGCTCCAACATTGGCTAGATTTTATGTCGGTGCCACTAACGCAAAGGGGGTGCAGGAGCAAAAAACGTTCTAAAATGCGATTTTTTCGTTACTGAAGGGCTTAGAAATATGAAATTTGAAATATTAGTTACTCATTAGATATAAAGAATTTCTAAGAACAGTTCTTAAACAATTCGAAATTTAAAAGAGGTGAAATGCGCGAAAACCGTTCTAAAAAACGTTCCAAATGGTGGTTTCTACACAATCTCAGGAATTACTAAACCGATTTAAAAAAAATAATGGTTGTAAATTGATGGTGACAAACCTTGCTCTAACATAGGCTATGTTTTATGTTGGTGCCACTACCCCAAAGGGGATGCAGGAGCGGAAAACGTTCTGAAATGCAATTTATGCCTTACTGAAGGGCCTAGAAACATGAAATTTGAAATATTAGTTACTTATCAGATATAAAGGATTCCTAACAGCAGTTATTAAACAATTCGAAATTTAAAAAAGGGTGAAAATGCACAAAAAGCGTTCTAAAAAACGTTCTAAATGGTGGTTTCGACAAAATCTCAGGAAATACCAAACCGATTTAAAAAATAATGGTTGTAAATTGATGGTGACAACCCTTGCTCTAAAATAGGCTATGTTTTATGTCGGTGCCACTAACTCAGTCGGGTTGGAGGTGCAAAAAACATTCTAAAAAATATTTTTGCGTTACTGAAGGGCTTAGAAATATGAAATTTGAAATATTAGTTACTTATTAGATATAATATTAGTATAGATAAAGAAGAAGATATCTTAAAAAATTCGAAAATTAAAAGGGGTGATAATGCGCGAAGAGGGTTCTAAAAAACATTCTAAATGGCGATTTCAACTCAATTTTGGGAAGTATCAAATCGATTTCAAAAGTAATGGTTGTAAATTGATGGTGACAGACCTTGCTCTAACATAGGCTCTGTTTTATGTTTCTTTCATTACCACCTGGGGGTTGCAGGAGAAAAAATTCGGTGTGAAAATGCGCGAATAGCGGTCTAAAAACGTTCTAAATTGCGATTATTACTCAATATCAGGAAATGCCAAATTTATTTAAAAAGTAATTGTTGCAAATTTATGGTGACAGTCCCTGATCCAACATAAGCTATATTTTATGTTGTTGTCACTACCATCTGGGAGTTGCAAGAGCAAAACATGTTCTGATTTGCGTTTTTTACACAACTGAGCGGTCTAACATTTTGAAATATGGCATGGTATTTACATAGAAGATGCAGCTGCTTTCTAAGAACAGTCGAAAGAAAATTCCAAATCATATTCAAGGCTGGAGTAGCACAGTTGACATTTATTCCAACAGAGCGAAAAATGTCCAGACCAGAATCGAACCTGGATACTTGGCGTTCCGTGCCAATGCCTTACCTGTTAGGCTATCCGGATCAGCCAGGTATCGTCCGGATAGCCTAACAGGTAAGGCATTGACACGGAACGCCAAGTATCCAGGTTCGATTCCTGGTGTGGACATTTTTCGTTCTGCTGGAATAAACGTCAACTATGCTACTCTAGCCTTGAATATGATTTAATCCAGCTGGAAAAAATATTTGTTCCCTTCATTATGAGAAAATTCCAAATTTAAAAGTATGAAGTGAGCAAAAAGCGTTCTGAAAACGTTCTAAATTACAATTTTTATGCAATCTTATCAAATACCAAAACGAGCTAAAAACATAATGGTAACAAATTGTTGGTGATAGAACCTGCTCAAACATAAGCTATATTTTATATCTGTGCTACTAGCCACCAGAGGGTTGCAGGAGCAAAACAATTTAAAAATTTCGATTTCTGTGATACTGAAGTGGCTAGAAACTTTAAATATGGCATGGTAGTTATTTAAAAATTATAAATGCCCTCGAAGGACTGCGAAAATACATTCGAATTAAAAAGGGGAGATGCGAAAAGCATTCTAAAAAAGTCCTAAATTACGACTTCTATGCAATTTCAGGGAATATGAACTGATTATAAAAGTAATAGTTGCGAACCAATGGTAACAGTCTCTAATCCTGCACAGGCTATATTTTATACCGATAATTCTACCACCTGAGGTTCACAGGAACAACAAACGTTCTAAAAAAGGTCTTTAAAAGCTTTCTAAATTACGTTTCTGTGGAATATTAGGAAATAACAAACCGATTTCTGAATTAATGTTGGCAAATTAATATTGACAGTTCCTATTTCAACATAGCCCTTTATGTTGAGAGAGGTGGTAGGACTTGGAATTTGACATGGTTAATTTTAAGATGTAAGAAGATGGCTTCTAAAAAATTAAAAACTTCAAATGAATACTGAAATGATATACATATTAATTGAGCATAAAAGTTTCAAAATATTTTCTAAATTATCATTTATTTAGTTTTATTTCTTTTTATTAATTTAAGTCTCATTTCTGCCTAATTCAGTTAATGAAGTTTAGTCAAACTGTGTTTATAATAGTAATTTTTGAATTATTGCTGAAAGTATAATTTCTTTCGATAAAAATTAAACATATAAATATCACTTGCCATATTTCAAATGTTACGCGAGCAAAGCCGCGGGTTTGTTAGTATGAGATATATTTACAGACATTGAGTATTAACGTACATTATCTTTATCTTTATTGATTATTTTGCTTTTACACCACATATGAAAATATGATGTTTCATAATGTTGGAAAGTGTGAGTTAGAGTTTTGGATAAGTGAGAATTTCTGAAAGTGTGTTTCTGCGTATGTTACGCGTTTTTCTATTGAACTAACTTATTATATTATATAGTTTGATTGTATTAAAAATGAATTTATATACAGATGGGTGACTAAATAACGCGAGCACCCATGAAATGGCATGGTCCATTTCAAAGTCGCAGAACGCGCACGTCACTTTGCACTCAATTCTGCCACCTTGTGTTTATGAAAGGTAAGGTATCAGTCACTCAACATCAGTCATACATGTTGCATGCGCTTAACATACGCTCTGGAAAATTCAAGAATGACTGACTTGTCAGAGTTCGAAAAAGAAATTATTGTTGGAATGCGGTGCGCTGGTTGCTAAATGATGGAAACAACCAATTATTTGGGGCATGCAAAGAGTACTGTATCAGCCGTTATGACAGTGTACGAAATGCGGTAAAGTTTCGTCTGCGAAGTACAACTGTGGACGGAAAAGAAAGCTTTCTGAGAGCGATAAAAGAGAATTGACTCGCATGGCGATCCGAAAGCGCAGGCAATATTTATCACAGAGATTAATAGTCGAGATGACTATCATCAGAGATTAATAGTCATCTCGAGAATCCCATTTCAGCAAAAACTGTCTAAAGGGAACTTCATGCTTAGAACATTTATGGAAGAGTTGCAATTCGCAAGCCATTGGGGATATAGGTATTCGTATTATTTTTTCACCCATCTGCACACTGATACAGAATTATTTGTAAATAAATAATATGGATCCATTTCCGTAAAAAGGCTTAATTGTTGGAAGCATGTATTCAGTTTTTTATTATTTTTCATATTAAATTCTTAGTATATGACTTTGAGTCTGAAAATAGCTATACACCACGAAGAAAGGTACAAAAAAGAGATAGAATCCATTACCGTATATGAGATATATTTACAGAAATTATTAACGTACATTAACTTTTTTATTGTTATTATTTCGTTTTTATGCCCCATGTGAAAATGTGATGTTTCATAATGTCGGAAAGTGTTTCACCTATGTATGTTTTTTTTTTTTTCAACTAAAATAATAAAACTAGAAAACAGGAATTCTGCTTTTTTCAGAATTTTGTGTCGCCCCCGATGGAAAAAAAGTATATGTATGTATAAATAGTACAAAACATATTACAATTTTAAGACTTAAAACACACTCTTTTATTTTATGTAAAATGACGTCATTCGCAAGCGCTTAAGAATTCCACATTTACGATCCACTCTTAAACATCTACATTAAAGCATGCATAGGATGCCACTAATGCAAAATAATACACAAATGCAGCAAAAAGATGCCGTCATTAAAGAAACTCGACAAAAAAAAACGGCTATCTAACGATTCGTAGGCCTTCATTTGTTTGTAACATTAATATAGATAACTTAAAATTAAATATAGTTTATAATAGCTGCATGTTTTAACTGAAATTATTCATTTATATTTTTTCAAAATAACACGTATTTTAATTATATTTTCTTTCGATTGTTATGAGAAAATGGCAACAAAAAGATTAATTGCTATATTTCAACTATTTTCCCTTTACTTTCCACATAAATGGAGTGCTTGAGTTGCCAAAATTAAACAAATGGCGCTAAAAACTACAAAAAAATTAATATTTCAACAATCAGTGGAGATATAGTTTTCAAACAAATTGCATTTAAAAGTACCTTTTTTTTCTAATACGACGGTATAAAAATTGAAAAGTTGCGATGCTTAGAAAATTTTTTAAATGCAATAGAGTATTTAATTGTACAATGATACATCTGCTTTGTTTATTGCTAGCTTCTGTAAGGTAACGTTATTTTTTGGACACAAAATAAGCTGGGAGAAAGAAATAGCATACCGTACCGGGGGATAATAATGAGGTTGTAACGGACGTGCTCAGCATGTCCAGTAATATGGTAGTCAAGCCACAGATTTAAGCTTGAAATAACAGCGAAACACAGGTTCGAATTTCACTCGTGATAAACTATGGATAAATGTCGATTTCATACATATTAGATATCACAGAAAACTCTCGCAATTAAAAACTAGACTCCCGTGATGGGTGAGTAGCAAGATCTATCCATTAGACACTGATATACGATAAGGAATTTTACGTAAGACATACAATTAAAAAAATTTACTTGAAAATTTAAGGAAATATTATAGGGTTTCTTTGCCTCAGATGACAATTAATAAAATTTTAGTAACCTGGGATTTGCCTTATTTAAAGGAATTATATATCATGTCTAAATATGGTTATCATTACTTTGCGAAATTTCTTTTATTCAGTACCTAAAATCTTCTGAATCCAATGAAGCATATAAACCATGTAATACCAGGATTTGTGTAATTTATTTTTATTAAAATTAACACCTTCCAGTTGCCTAAAACTTTAAAATGACTCCCCAGTTCTAAACCACATCAATAATACTACAGTAACATGTAATCGAAATATTAATTTATCAGCATACGATTGGAATTTTAAATAAGTATGTTTTTTATGTTAGTTTAAGGTAAAATAAAACATTGTTGCAAATTCGGTAGTTGATAGTTGCATCTATAGTTCTCGATGTGATTTAATATTTATAAATTTAATGTTCATTTTTTAATAGTGAGTTTAATATTGTTGGACATAATTATAGATTATTTTTAAAAAGAGAAAATTTTAGATAAGATTTTTGTGGTATGCCTGCTGTCAGTAGCTAAGTATTACTCATTATTTACATTTTATATTTCCATAATGCTTAATTTTTCATGCGCCTCATTGTGTCCAAGGTAGTGTGTCAACCCTTAGAATCTTATAAAGTTTCTATTACTTTAATACTGGAAGCGCCTAAATTTCTCCCTACCTTAAGCGTCAACGGCAGTCAAAATGACTGTTAAATGAATTAAATGCATATCTTGAATGGTATATGTTTTATAATATTTAATGATAATATTTGTAATGTTTTAATTACATTTATGTCATTTCTTTTAAGAACTTCTGCAAAAAACAGATTATGTTTAATAAAAAATAGATAATTTGCATATTCTGTTGTATATAAGAGTTCTAAATTTTTTGTATTGAAAATTTGTTGCTCTTCAGGAATTAAACTTATTTTATAAGAACTGATATATTTAATATAAATTTAATTATTATTAATTTTTGTAATTTATTTTTATATATGAGTTCTTAATGTCAGCATCTTAAATTTTATCTTTATATTCAGTGTTTCATGAAATAATAATTTAATAATGCATGCTTGAATAAACTGTTAAACTGAAAATTTCCTGGTATGGTTAATAAAGAATTTCAACATATTTTCAAATCTCTCTCAATGTATACTTTCTTTTAACAGAGCGAATAACTCCTTGCAACATTTTACAATTTGAAAATAATGTTAATATATTCCAAATGTAACACGTTTGAGATAATTAAATTGGCTTTCAAAGCGAATGATTTCAAAGTATCTAATAAGTCATTCGGGCTTAAATTGTATATATAAGAAAGAATGATTTTAAATAACTTTGGCCCTGTTAAGAATGTGTTTGTAAGAAATGCAGTAGAAAAGTCAGACTTTAATGATTACTTGAAGTAAATTTTAAATAATACTGCAGTTTTAAAGTACAATACATTTTTGTTATTTTTTGTTGTTGTTACTTTTATACTAACAATGAAAAAAATATAGAGCCAGTTAGTAAACACTCGATGCAGTCTATTAGTAGCAAACCTTCATTAAAAAGTATAATACTAAAATGCACCTATAACTTGCTTTTAAATTTTTGTTCTGTAACATTTATTTTTAATTTGAATATTTGTATATTTATATTAAGGGTTTAATTAATGTTTTTATAAATACGATAAAAATTTTTAAAATATTTAACTGCATAATTTAATATAACAATGTGATCAATTTTAATAAAATAATCTTTTAATATAACTGAATTATTATATAACTATCAAAAGCCATGCTTTGCTTGGATTCGCGAAGCATTATTTGAAAGATAAATATTTGAAAGTAACAATATTTTTTTATATTATTTTTGCATCTTTATTAAGCAAAAAATTTATTTTATGTTTTGGCGCCTTTTAATTTTAGAAATGTAAATTCAGCCAAATAACTAAGAATTTCCTCGGAATTTTTTATTACGATATAAGACTGGTATAAATTAAAAAATATATATATTTTCGAAGCAAAATTTTACAAAATATTTTTAAATTTTAAACTAAAATTTCTTTTAAAGACGTTTTTACATCTTTCAATAGCATATGGAGTTTTCTCAAATGGTTTCAAATAGGTATGTTTCCAATCTTTGTAATTCACATCAAATAATCTTTGATAGCAATCTTAGAATAATATATTCGAAGAGAGCTTGAAGAAAGTTACTTCTTCAAAATCCTATTTTCTGGAAAAAACATTTGAAATTTGCTCTTGTTGATACTAAGAATTATTAACTTATTATATTATTGTTATTATTCAAACTTCGAATTCGATTAACACTTTCTATGACGAATTTAACAATTAATTTTATTTGCTTACAATTATTTTGTTGCCACTTTACAAAAAAAAAATCTAATATAATTCTTTTAAAATGCGTAAGTATCATCTGCCTAAATGATTTCACATTATAAGAATAAATTGTGTATTTGAATTCTTCACCTAAAAATACTTTTATAAATGAATGTAAATAATTGAATTTTCGCAAATTTTAATTCATTAAAAATATGCTGTAATTTTCATTAAAAAGGTATTTTAAAAATTTCATAAAAGAAATCGTGAAACTATTAAATGTTTAAAAGGAATGAGTACCAAAATATGCACCATTTCCAACCAATCTTAATGAAGTATTCTATTAAAATGTATATTATCCTCTTAAATAACATACACTTTTAAAACATAAGAAAGTTTAATGTTGTTTTACAGTTTGAAGTATAAATTCTGCAGTTATTTTCAATATTAAAACTATTTCGAACTTCGCAAAAATGCAGACATATAGGTTCCTTTCTTTATTTAAATATATATATATATTTTTAATGAGAAATTTTGATGCAACGATAATATTTCACGTACTTAATCATTTATGATTTTATTTATTTTTACTGACTCGATGATTTTTATTTACTGCGAGAAATACGCAGGTTTCATTATCGTTTTCAAAAATAAATCTGTATAATGGAAAAATATATTCAACAAAATAATAAAAAATGTTTCTTGTTAAATCATTCGATAAAATAATAATATTGTCAGAATCTACAGATCATATTTTATTTCTATCAAGTCCAAAAAATATTCATTTCCTTAATTACATTAAAAAAAAAAACAGTTTTTGAGATATTTTAGCGGAATAATGAAAATATATATTTTTTTATTTAATGAATCATGATTCTATCTATATTAGTAAATTTGTAGATGAGGAGCCCTAATGTCAGCTCTGCAAGTCACTGTGTTTTAATCTCGCTTTGCATAAAATTCAACATCCTTCAATCCGCATTTTATTATTATTCTTTTAATTACATAAATATTTATAAGAATATAAAATTTTTGGAAGGTTTTGGATGTTGGAAGCGATAAATTATACACAGTGTTATAATGATATTCTGAAATGCTGACGAACGGCTTAGTCTGGTATTTTTTTAGATGAAGAAGTATGTTTACCCTCATTTTCTAATTAAATTTAAATAAGTAATTTCCTAATGATTGTGCGAATGGTTATAGCATAGCTCGGATTCCGTTTTACACTGTGATTATTTTAGGATAAGCAAGAGTTTGAACAAGGATTTTATGTTATCTTAATACTCAAATAGAAATATTTAATTAAACTGAATCTATTATATCGAATTTAAAAATCTAATATTTAAAAAAATTTTGATTCAGGAAAACTTTTTCATGGACATAGATGTTAAGATCTCATCTAAATAGATTCTGTAAAATTACATAAAAAAAATAACTTATTATCATTAAACTAAAATTATAGCATGATA
The DNA here is from genome assembly GCA_963932465.1 of Maratus speciosus. NCBI lineage: Eukaryota > Metazoa > Arthropoda > Arachnida > Araneae > Salticidae > Maratus > Maratus speciosus. The sequence continues at coordinate 231,325,455 of OZ010789.1, forward strand.
AAAGTGAAAAAAGTATATTTAAAGGTACATAAACACCTTTTATCTCTTAGGCTAATGTCAAGCGAACGTCTACTTGCACGCTTTTTGTTTCAACATGAAAAAGAAACACTTTAGCTAACAGGGGTTTCTTTTTCATGTTCAAACAAAAAACTTGCAAATAGACGTTCGTCTGATATTAGCCTTAATCGTCACGTCCGATACATTCACGGGCATTTTGACCGTGAAAGTATCGGGCAGGACGATTAAAAAGTTAATAAACTGATGTAGAAGTTATATACGCAAAATCACCGACTATATCAAGATCAATATTGATAAAAAAAATATTTCAGCATTAAAAAAATGAACTTAAAAAAAAAAAAAATCATTAGATCACAGATTTGGTGAAATGAGGTACTCTAATAAGGAGGGACATCTGTGAACCTGACTTTTTTTATCCCATTCTTTTTAATTTTGAAAGGCATATCTTTCGACATTCTCAGATCAGTTTATTAACAAGAAAGAAAATCATGCGTCAAGCATATATTATGAAACATTTATCAGCACTTCTTGAATACTCAAAGAAAACTACGCCGTAACATGCTTCTGTCCATCTCTGTATATGATCTATATGTTTGCATATATTCGACATAGTATGCTAAAATTTAGTTTATTTAGAAAATGAATATCGGAGATTAAAATCAACTTTAGTATTTTCTACCTACAGACAGAAACGTACATGGATTTTTTCTACAGCCCTTTTAGTCCAGACAATAGGGAATTTTACCTAGCAAAATTAATGGTAGTACTGGAAATCGGCTTTTTAGATGTTTTTTGGGTCGCTGAATCCGAATTTGTAACTTCCCACCAAAATTTCCCCCCGCAACATCCCCAAATTTTGGTAAAAAGCCCCCCCCCCCCCCCCAATAAAAAAAAAAGGTTTTTATTAAAAAAATCATATTTTATTGTTTCAGAGAAAAACTATCTAGAAATTCAGAAAGTAGAGAAAATTTCCAACAAATTAGATACATGATATTATGACTTAGGATGAAGGGGAAGGGGGATCTGCCTCGGAACATGCGCGCGGTGCTGCGTAAACTAAGTTGCGGAATTCCACTTAACCACTCACACGTTTACATTCGCCCTCCCATCTCCCCTCCGAACTTTCTCTATAAGGTTTACTTTAAAATTTTTGGGTCGCTGAATCCGAAGTTTTAACTTTCCCCCAAAATCCCCCACCCCCGAAAGCCCCTCCCCCCCCTCCCAATAGTTGTTTTTAACTTAAATTTCTTATTGTTTTAGGGGAAAAGCATTACAAAATTCAGAAACTAGACAAAATTTGCAACAAATAGGATATATGACATTATGAATTAGGATGAACGGGGAGGGTGAGGGCAGCCTCTGAACATGCACTGCGGCGCTACGCGCACTAAATTATGAAGTCCAGGCAATAGGGGATTTTATCTGGCAAAATTAATACTAGTTCTGGATTTCGACTCACTTTATGTTTTTTGGGTCGCTGAATCCGATTTTGTAACTTCCCACTAAAATTTCACCCGGCAACCCCCCCCCCCCCCGCCAAAAAAAAAAAAAAAAGATTTTTTGAAAAAATTTTGTTTTTGAGAAAAGCGCGCTGGGAATGTTTCGATGCAGACCTCTCTCTCCCCGTTTATCCTACGTCATAATGTCATATATCCTATTTGTTGCAATGTTGTCTACTTTCTGAATTTCGTAATGCTTTTCACCTAAAATAATAAGAAATTTAAGTTAAAAACAACTATTTGGAAGGTTTCGAGGCGGGGGGGAAATTTTAGGGGTAAGTAAAAATTCGGATTCAGCGACCCAAAAAACTTAAAGTAAACCTTATAGAGAAAGTTCGGAGGGAAGATGGGAGGGCTAATATAAACGTGTGAGTGGTTAAGTGGAATTGTGCAACTTAGTCCTCGCTGCACTGCGGCGCATGTTCCAAAGCAGATCCCCCTTCCCCTTCATCCTAAGTCATAATGTCATATATCTAATTTGTTTCAAATTTTGTCTACTTTCTTAATTTCTAGCTACTTTTCCCCTAAAACAATTTTTAATAAAAACCTTTTTTTAGGGCTTTTTACCAAAAGTTGGGGAGGTTGCCGGGGTAAATTTTGGTGGGAAGTTACAAATTCGGATTCAGCGACCCAAAAAACATCTAGAAAGCCGATTTCCAGTACTACGATTAATTTTGCTAGGTAGAGTTCCTATACGGTCTCTATTGCCTGGAGTATTTATATTACGCGAAGGTTTTTATACGCGCCACATATTAACGTAATGATTCTATTTAAATTTTACAAACATCTGTTATTAAGTACTAAATGTAGCTGAGCTTGAAAATGCATAACTTAAATTTAAAAAAATATATATACTCTAAAGTCATTCTCAGTAATGCTTACGAATTCTTTTGTGCAGCCCTATATATAGTCCATATAATTTATTTACACCAAATAGTAAGTAAAAATTAATTAACCTTGAAACATATACCATAATCGAAAACCCTCTTCAGCAATCATCCCTAATAGGCATCCCTAATAGACTTCCCTAATACTTCGGATGCAGTATTGTTTCCAAATTATTTTATGTGACCTTGAAAATGAATGATAAATGCGATGCAAATTATATTCAATTGCATGCTTCTTGCAGTAAATCTGAGTAATGTATATCAATTTCATAATGTTTGAAATGGTGCAACACAATTAAAATTCATTGAGAAAAGTTTTTCCCCGTAGACCTGCATTATAAAACATATTTTTTTTTTGTTTGACCCCGTAAAAAACGATATATGCTTTGCACCCTTATACTTCAGAACGGATATTTTAATGCATCTCAGAAATCCATATCAATTTTATTATGTTTGAAATAAAGTACCATCATTAAAAGGCACCGCAAAATAATTTTCTTCATAGACCGTAATATACTGAATATTTTTGAGTTCCCTGTACGCGTGCCGTAAATGATATATATAAGATATTTTATGGTAACCATATTCTAGTGCACCTTAACAATGTATATATGTTTCATCACGTTTAAAATTGTGTAACAATATTGAAATACACTGCAAATGATTTTTTCCCATAGACCATAACGTAACGAAATACGTTAGAGTGTCCCTGTAATTGAGCTATGTATGCTACACACTTTATTTTCAATACCGGTCTTAACATGCAAACAATAGTAACGTATATTAATTACATGTAATACAGATTATATTTACGCAAGTTAGAGCACGGATAGACGACGGCAGGTCGCAGACAGACAAACCGAAGTCATAAACACTATTCATCTATGCTGAAAATTGTTAAAAAGCATTTATATGCGATTAAATGCCTTTTTTATTACTTTTAGAACGTTGAAACATTAGTTTAATTACATCCTAATATACTCGCTAGCAACAACATACTAAAATTACCCAAGATGGAATTACATTTGGAGACCTTTAAATCTACTGGATAATCATTCCATATCGTATACACCATTAATTGCATAAATCGCATCCATTTGGCGCTGTAAAATAGTTCTGTGATAGCTTTTTAATAGTATCTACATTCAAATTAAAACCGTAATTTATTAACTTAGTTCATATTTGACTAAAGCTAGATTTAAGACCATTCGTATTACGTATTAGTACTAAAGATTAACTAATCTTTCATTTACCTCAGCCAGATTTTTTTCTTAATCTTTTGTACTTGGGATTATTTGAATAACTTTCTTTATAGGCTACGAAATGCAGTCGCTAGGCAACGGACAAAAGAAAAAGAAAAAAAAATGAAATGTGTATCATGTCAAACATGTAAATTGATGAAACAAAATATTTGATATTATTGTAAGTCATGTATAAAGTTTCGTTAAAAATTATACACGTAATTAAAAAAAATCTGACAAATTTATTGACAAAAATTCAAAATAGTAGAAATAATTTAAAATCTTTGTTTAGAAATTTTAGTATCCATAAATTAACATTTAAATCAATTAATTAAATGTGTCATTTTGTTTTAACAAATGAAAATTTGAAAATCGCCTGACTTGCCAGAGAAAAGCATTATGAAGCAAAATTAAATGTTTCATATTTTCCGAACGAATGAACCAAATTTAACCAAAAACTACACAGCTAAGTCGGGATCCCTCACAAACATTCTCAATTAATTTCAATCTAATCGGATGCTTTTTGCGGCAGTTATCGCGGGACAGACAGGCAACAGACTAACATACGAAAACCAAAACTTTTCGTGTCTCCACAGTAAGCCTTCACTGACGTTTCAACAATTACTGACTTCATGATTTATTTATTTATTCTGAAAATATACGTATTTCATTTCTTATTTGCAAAAATGCGTCCGTAATGGAAAAACATGTAAAATAAATTAATTAAAATAATAATTTTGTTAAGGTTATTCAGTAAAAAAAAAAAAACATATTGTGCAAAGCTACGGGTCATAATTTATTTTTATGTTTAACCCATTAACCGCTGAAACTTTAATACAGGTATCTTCAACCTTTCTGCTGAAAATCGGTTGCCACCATAAATTTTGAAATAATAATCATCGATTTATTTAATGGTCAAAGTTTCTGTTATTAAATAACTTAATTTTTTTTTAATTCAAATATAGTATCTTGATAGTTAATTTAAGCATGCGAATTAACTTTTACCGTTGCGTCAACGCAACACCAACGGGAAATGGGTTAATTTCCAGTCAAAATACTGAATAGTTTTTTTTTGTAAAGTGTACGACAAAACGTAATTTGAGTAGCCTAGTAAAGGATTCGCTTCGCTCATCCTAATTAATAATTTATTACATCTTTGTATCTCTCTTTAAAACACATTGAATATGTTACTATTATTACATGTCAGCTTATTCGCCTTATATGAAACATTGTAACATGCCAAGAAACATGAGATACGTCAATTATTTTTTTCTTCAAAGTTGTTCTTTTTCGGATTTTTGTTGATATATAATTTAATTGTGATATAAGCCAGTTATTATGGGATTGAAGGTGATAATTTTTAAGGGGTCTCGGGACTCTTAAAGCTTCAAAATTTTCGAAATTTTAATTTTATTAGATGTTTAACACATATATTTCCTTAACATTTTGATATAATTGTTTCCTTGAAATTCCCATTAGAGCAGAAGGTATGGCTTTCAGAATTATACCTGCTCAATAGCTCAAACTGTGTATGCGACACTTTCAAGTCATTTTTCTCCCAATGACGTTTCTGGTCATAACGCGTACGATAGCTCAAAAACTTCTGAATATTTTTTATGAACTTTTCAAAACATATGTTTCATGCTAGTCTGTATAAATTGCACCTAAAATTTCTTTTTTATGGTAAAAAAAAAAAAAAAAAAAAATACTTATTAAGTTATTATACTGTTGAAATTTTCAAAATTTTGCATTAGCTAAATACAACATGGCATTGAAAATATAAAAATTCTTTAAATACAATTGTATTTAGGTTCAGGGTATTTATTATAATCTGAAGTATAAGTAGGCAAACAAAAAATTCATTCGAGTTCAAAATTTATTTTGTAATCCTGCGCGTAAACTGTTATACCAATTTTCTTCTCGTCAAATGTCTGACATTTGGGGCCTCCTATAAATACTAATTCTTGCAATTTTTAAAATACATGAAATGAAAGAACATACTTACATCTTTCATCCCAATAAAATTTGTGTGCTAAAATCATATACATTTTAAGACACTAAATGTTGAAAATAGTCTTTTTAAATTTTGAATCCTGATACCCCTTAAATTATTTATGCTGAATAATTCTTTATCTGAAAAATGCAGACTCGATTCAGCTGTTATGTCTTTGTTTTGTTTATCAACATTATGATAGACACCAGATAAATATATTTTTTCTGAAACACTAACAGTTTTTTTATACAGCTTTACATTCTATGAAACATGTTAATAAATGAAACCTAATAATTTTCTTAACCCTTACCGGCGCGGAGTAATTCTGTTTACAAACTGATGAAATAATGGACTGGACTGACACCGGAATTTATAAACGAATTTATTAGAAAATATGAACTTGCTTATTTTCACGTGCATTATAATAGGAAAATTTTAATTAAATACTCTTGGTGCCTTTCGTCAGTTTTGAAATTGAAATTACGTGTCCTTTTTTAAGGACACCGCCCTCGAAAGGGTTAATACTTAGTTTTCTTTATTTCAATTAAAAAAATTTATTTTAAATGAAGTAATGAAAATTTAATTCACAATAAAGTATGAAATTGCTAGGGTAAAAAGGAGAATTTTTCACTTGCTGCGGTTTATATATTTATTATTTTAAATTTTGTATAATCATATTACAATATTGCAATTTAAAAACAAATACGTACTTCTATGGAGAAAAAAATTATGTTGATTGCTTGAGATTATTTTTAAAAAAATATGTTTTAAGACAATGTTATGAATTTAATCTTATTTTATGTAGCAAAATATAAAATATTATTTGTTAATGTGGTGTTTACTGGAAAACATAGCATAGATATTTTTTCAAAACTTCATGCTTAAGTTTTAAAGACGATTTTATAAATAGTAAAGAAATACATTGCTAATTAAAAAAAAAAAAAAAAAAAAAAAAAAAAAAACTCAAAGTATATGTTTCTGTCATGAAAATAAAATAATTTAATGTATATCATACATGAAAAAATTATATCGGAAATGTAGTGTTTTGCTCATTTACTAAACAAAATCGTTGCTGATATTTAAATACATAATTAAAATATTTGCAAGTCAAGAATAAATCAGTTAATGTATTTTTTTTTCTCAAAAGCGGAAAAAAAGGTTTTAACTTAAATAATTACTTCTTAGTTTGAAAAAAATATCAGAATAGTTTTCTTTTGCAGCATAAAAAAATTAAGTAATATGTAATTATTATTATTTTTAAAAGAAATACCGTAAGCTAAATTCTCGATGGGTTTTTTACAGTTTATTTCTAATTAAGTGAAACTTTAATGCATAATAAAAAATAATATGTTCTATATACTTTTTTTTTTTTTTTTTTTTTTTGAGGAGAATTAAATATTTTTCTTTAAACATTATTACATTATGAGCAAAAAGCAACTTCAGATGTGTTACAGCGGAATCATTAGTCCTTTCTGTTTATAACCATTCATGCTTTATTTGAACAGAAACCAAACAAACTCAATAATAAACAGATAATTTGAAACGAGTCGGAAATTGTACATCAAATGTGACAAATTAGGTGCGTTCGTACTATCTAGTTTTATAAATATTCCGATCTTGGTACAATAGCTGTAACACCCTTATGCAAAAATGCATGAATACAAAATTTATTACGATTATATATATTAAATTCAGTAATACGGAAATAATATGACTCCATCTTAAATAGGAATTAATCATCATGGAAACCCTGAAATATTACATATCACGAGATATTATTGAATTATTTAAGTGTGATAAGATTTAATAAAATGAAAAAACTTTTTGTAATATGTTTAAGTTATGATTCGATTTTCATAAAATTTGATATGACTCGACAAATTTCTGCAAATATTATATACATTAAATTTCAAACTATTCGGTTGGGTGGTTTTTGCGCTATTATATGCGGACAGACGAATAGACAGATATACGGACAAACCAGACGATGACTATAGATGTTACTTATATATATATAATTATGAACGCACTTAAAAAACATAGACTTATTTTACGGAATTCATGTAACATTGACCACTAAATGCATCATAACCTTAAAACTATGTCAGGTATGCAGATTTTCTACCTACCAAATGACTTTGTTTTTCGTTTGACTGTTTATTACAATGATTGATGTACAGATATTCTGTACTTCCCATTAACAGTTAAATCGACTTATAGAATTAATTTGGATTGCTTTGTTGTAATTTAAAGAAAAAATGAAATGTGTTCTGTCATGCACGTGAGGCATTCTTTATTTGTGAGACTGGAATTTTTTGGATTAGACTTTGACATTCTTCGCCAGACTGATATGTCAATTAAAGGAAGACTTTCGTTGTAAAACTAGACGTATCACTGAACTTACTGTTACTGCTGGATGAAGTCATGATGTTAAGGAACATAAATAATAAATTTGTAAAATTCCAGTACAGTGTATATTTATGAGCTGAAATATTTGATTATTTTGTGTTCACACATGTACACTAAAAAAATCTGTAAAGTTACTAAAGTTTTTCCAGGAAACTGGGATTCCTAGGATATTTTATGTAACAGCAACAACAAAAATTCCTGTAACAGTGTCAGTTACAGGAATTTTTGTTTCCTGAAAAAACTTTAGTAACTTTGGAGATTTTTTATTACAGTGTATCAAAATTATGGTTAACGTTGTTTGTACTTGATATATAGCTTTATTTAACAATAATAATAACTCACGACAAACAATGCCACTTTATCACATAAATACCTCTGTAATATAGCTTTATTTAACATCAATAATAACTCACCACAAACATTGTCACTTTATTCCAATAATATTGCGTATATATATCCGTTACTAAATAAATAAATTTGATTTCTGCAGCTAACGTTGATTAAAATATAGTCTTGCGAAATATTTTTTCATTTAGTGTCTTTACGAAATCATTCATTCAATCGATCATTTTTAATTTAGTGTCTTTACGGCATGATAATGAAGTTGTAATGTGTTTTCTCTTATTGCTTGGGACTCAGCACACGTTAGGTGCTAAATAAAAATAATGGTTTTAATTTATGCATATGCTTCTTATAACTGTTATAAGTGTGAATGACACAGCTAGAGCGGCAAATGATACATCGTTAGAAAAATAGTTTTAAGATATACTCTTATTGTCAGACACATTAAAGCAGAAAATACAATTAAAACGGTGTCATCGGATAACATCAAGAGTAACAGTAAGTGAAATTCTTTCGATTTATTGAAATTAGTATTAATAGTGACGTTTGGATTCCATAAATTTACTGTCATTTACTGTCACGAAGTAAGTATGTAGGCTGTTTTTTAATGGTTTTATGTTCATTCATAATATTTCTATTTTTAAATTTTTGGTTTCTTTCACTCCAGAAATTGGAATCTACTTGAAAGTTTTAAGAAGAATACAAAAAATACAAAAAATGAAATGCTTAACATAGAACTTAATGTGTGCAGAACTTTCATGCTAAGTTTTTACTTTTGTTATCATCCAAAAATTTAAATAATTCCTTAATTAATTTTAACTTTCTTGTCAATTTAAAAATTCATGTGATTATATAAACGCTAACGTCTCATAAATATTTTTCACTTTCAAAATTTGGTCATAATGGCCAATCGCTGAAGTTTACCATACCTTTTTACCCTAGTCGGGCCGCATCTTGCCCCTTCCCCCACTATTTGGTGGGGATGTTGAGACGCCAGGCTGTCATTCGCCGATTTCTGGGTTGGCCACTGGAATGGACGATGTCCGGTTCCCGGTAATTGGGGATCTTCTTCGCGGTACCATGTTCCCTAAACGTCCACTGCGTGTGAAAGAAGACCAGGTGCGGCGTCTCTCTTGTTGTACTTCCTCGGCCCCCCGATGGATAAGATGACAGGGGATAAGCTATCGGGCTGGTATTTTCGTTCAAGGACTGGAATGATGCGCAAAGTCTAGCGAAAAAAATGATAGAGTGCGATACTTTTCTCGAACGAAGTCATTCAAAATGAGGTCAATGAGGGATTTTGTGCCTTAACGTTTTTCATTCAGTTCTATGTGTTTTTAATGTACCATAGCCCAAATAATCCAGCTTTTTACCTTATTGTGACTAGAGCAAGAAAAAAAATCTTAGATTTATTGTGCAATCTATAGTAGTTTAGGATTGATAATTCAAATATAAGTTTCACAATTTTTCAATATTTCCATTTTTGGATAGTATATCATAAAATGTATGAGTTTTATCTTTCATTGTTTTGCTTTACCACTTTTATCTATCCTGAATTATGGATCGGCGTTATGGATATATATATATATATATATATATTTCAAATTATGTTATTTATTTGAAGTATATGAAATTTGAGTGTTAACATATTCAAGATCAATCCAAAAATCTTTTTGTATAACGATTATAATAGTTCATTTACATTTAATATACATGTAAACTGTACAATATAAGGTTTTATACATATTTGATTTAAACGATTGAATAAGAAAATGGAAGAGATTAAAAGAGGTTTTTTCGTTCACAATTCACATTTCTTTGATTTAAATTAAATACTTACATTTAATAAACCCTAAAGGTTAATTAAAAAGGTTTTTCATTAACCTTTTTAAAATTTTGGAGCACCTTAGTGTAACAGATTTAGAAAGTGTTTTGAAAATGAGGTTATTACATAATTTTGAGGAAATATTTTTTCGGAATGAATAATTGTCATATATGACACTGTTTTCATTAACAGAATATCCCTTTTTTGAAGAAACCTAAAAATATAGATATTTTTGTGTAAGATGAAATTAACGAATGGCGTTTAAGCGGAACATCTAGTACATAAACAAATTTTCAATTATGAATAAAATCTAAATTTAAAGACCTCTTGCGTTTCTTATTAAATTTAAATGTTTCTTGTTATATAAGAATGCGGGTGTACTCGATGCGTAGTAGGTTTTTAAACTCTTCAGGCCCTGGGTTCCTATCGGGGACCTCAGTTTTTTTCCCTTATAAAAACTAAAATTGTCTAATTTTTTACATTTTCACATCTTTTTAATAGCTAAATGTTTTTGTGTTCAAAGCAAACGAATAAACTGCAGAAGCTAGGCTGATTCCCACGTAAAGTAAATGTTATTTTCATCAGAGTTTGTTAAATGCCTAAAAATGCGTAAAAGAGTGTATGACCAAGAAAGTGGGAAATTTTCATAAGTATTTAATTTAAATCTTCCTCAATAAAAAAATGAGTATTTGTAGATTATTTACCTGTTTAATGCTATTAAATCTGTGATTGCTTTAATTTAGGTCAATGGTTATTAAATTGATGTTTTTAAGGGGTTTTAGTTTTAGATCCATATTTTTGAACCTACATTATTAAGCGCCTAAAGGATCAATTTCAGAAAAGATATTTTTTCTGTCATTTACGATGCCATTTTGTTTGGATAAAACCAATGAATAAGCATTTGTTTTATAATTTTAGCTTCGGAACTGAAGAGGTTAAAAGATAAAAACCTTTTAATTATATTCATGTGTAATTATATTGTAATTCACTTTTTTTAATTGATAAATTATTATGTAACAGCTTATTAACTATTTCTTTTCTAAATCTGTGTCAGTTTATGGAAATCTTACATGAAGAGCTCTGTATAACTTACAATTTCGTTCGCCAAAACATATGCGAAATTGGGCAGAACATGTCATTATCATTGTATAATATCTTTAAATTTTATATTAATCTTTGTCGCTGGAACTGAAACCAACCGCTTACCTCTCATACTCATTCGGGAGTCTTGAGGGGTCATCTGGGGGTACTTCCTTCCCCAGTTGTTTCTCGTGTCCGGACTTCTAACTTTTGAAATGGTATTTCCTCTGATGGACTTTTTGCTCTTATACCTTACGGTTGTCTGTCGACGAGTATGTGATTCCTGTCCATTTATATTTACTGCAATGTCCAGTAGTAGTATAAAAGAAAAAATTAAAAAAAAAGTATTTAAAAAATAACTAATTTTGTTAGAATTAATGTAGCAAGAACAGTTTAAGAAGAATACTAAAAATAACTAAATAAGAATATTTTATAATGTCTAGTAATAGTATAAAAGTAACAGACTTCACATTGATAAAAAAAAGGACAGAAAATGTATTAAATTACACAAACTCTGGCGGCATATTCTGTACACCAGTGGTGATTTATCAATAAAAATAATGAAAAAGGGGTGCACTGTAAAATAAAAATTCTGTATGTAACAACAAAAGTTTCTGCACCCCGGCTGTCAACACAATTTCCGTAAAATTTGAAAGTTCTATAAAATTTTTGAAGTCTGGGTAAAGTTGCGTTTCTATTGGCTGCGTGGAGCAAGTGGAAGAAATAATTAGACTTTTACTTCACTCGTTACTTGAATTCGATTTCACATCATCAGAGATTAAAAAAAATTACAACAAAAAATTCAGGAAAAATCATATTTCTTTTTTTACAGTGTGAGAAAATTTAGAACTTCATGAACTCACTTTAATCATTTGTTGAACATTATAGGGTTTTTACGAAAAGGGTAAATGTAGCGCATATATTAATCACTTAATTACTATGCAGAATGTCCAGCTATTATATTGTATTGTAATTTGAGCATTTGAATATTTTATTGGTGGTTTCAAAACCTATAAAGTCCACTTTTATATAATGATTTTTTTTGTATCGAATATCTCCTTGAAGTTTGTTCATGTATTTAAACAAAAGTTCCATAAGTTAATTTATTCGCTGACTCTGAAAAATGTCGTAACACAGTAATAATCGATAACATTACCAAGATTTATTACAATTGTCAATAATATAACGAGAAGAAAAATGTTATAGAACACTATGGTTCATATGACTACGGGAACTCTCTAAGCAGTTTGTCCGTATTTTTCCGTTTTCGTAAAACAACTTAAATCGGTTGTAAACCAAAAATAGTTTTAACGCAATTGTATTTTAAATTGTATGTCAAATAAAGGTACATAAAGGACGTATTTGAAACAAACAGAAAACGAAAATTTAAATTAACATTAGTTTTACAAGGATTTTTATGAAAATGAGAGAAAGCCCTCAAAACTCTCAGAGGGTTAAATAATGGCATGGAATCAGAGTTTAAATGCCACAATTTCCGTTTAAAAGTCTTAACGTTATCTAACTGCATAGTTATACAATTTCATAGAGTAAATATTACTATTTGGAAATTTTAGTATGCAAATTACATAATATTTGTCGCCCATGTACTTAATTCTTAACCCTTAATTGCACGCTCTGTTGTATTTTTATACACCACTGGATGTTACAAATTTAAATGAGAATATTGCAAGTGCTTGTTGTTCGAAATTGCCTCATACCCATTCACTGTAAATATAAGGCTTAATTTTACAAAAAAATCTCCTACAGCCCAGCTGTCAACACAGTTGTTGTAAAATTTACATGCTGTTGTTTTACATTTACATTACTCTTCAAGAGTGCCATAAAATTTAAGTCTGTAAAATGTCGCGTTGCTATTGGTAGCTTGGTGTGCGGGACAGAATGATTTCGATTTTGACGTCACTTAAATTCGATTTTAGAGCATAGGTGCTTGAAATATTACAAAATAATGTGCAGGGAATATCACAACATTTTTTTACAGTGTATATGGTAGGTTTCTATAAATTGTACTATGTGGTACTTGTATTAGATTTAAAAATACTCATGTAAAATACTGAAGAATTTTTTAAAAAGCATGTTGCAGAAACTATACTTCACGGAAAGATTTGCTGTGCACATTTCCGCAAGAGGTCAAGTATTAAGATACAGACGTAAATTATTTATTTCTAATTTGCCAAAGATTTAATAAAAATATGATTCATATATTTTTCCTGTACCTTTTGGAGAAGGCTAAATCCCGCTGACTGGAAAACGATGTAATACCAAAATTTATTTTAACTTTTTAAGATTTTTTTCCAATAGCATAAATAATTGGTAAGGCTAATACATGTTTAAAGATTTAAAAATATCTTATTTAGTAAAGAAAATTCTTATGATATCTAACATTCATGTACAGCATAAGTATTTTTTTATTTCAGAAAAATCTTAAATATTTGACTTATGCAGTTTTTGAGATTACTGATTCATTGGTAAACTAATTGTTAATATCATTTAAATATTCGTAACAGGACACTTATCACACGGTGACGAAAATATTAGAGTAGAATATTCAACAAGATTTAAGCATAAATAATTATAATAAATTCAACATAATAAATGAAGCATACATGTAATATTATAATAATCGTTAATTATCTAATTTGATGTGTATACATATTACTCAAAAGTAGCATGTTTTCGCCTTTAAAAAATACTTTTTACCCGGCTGCCAATAAGAGTTGTGATTTTCACGCGTATCTGGGTATCTGGATTTCTCTATACCCTCAAAACATACCAAAGGCTGGATGGAATTTAATGACTGAGGTCTCTATCGATTCGTCTTAACAGCACGTTGGTTAAAGGCTAGGTTATGTTTTTATAAATTCAAAATGGCGGCCGTAAAATACAAAATGGCGGTAGAGACAAAAAAAAATATTTACGCACCATATTAAGTGGCATATCATTGGATAGGTCTTTAAAAATGAAGATGATGTTTCATTGACTATTTTACAATCAGAAGCTCCGTTTAAATATTACACAACCTGGAAGTTGTGTATGTAGGATCTCTAACTTTATTGCAACGCTAATCTTCATAGACATCTATAGGCCTGATCAAAATAGTGTTTATAGATAGGAAATAACAATTAAACACAACTTAAAAGTCATCAATACAAGTAAATTAAAAAAAATAGGTAGGTAATATAAAAAATAGTTTCACATTGATGAGAAATAATTAATTAGTTCGGCATTCGGGTTTGTTGATTTTTTAAATTTAATTTTTATTTATTAATACTTATATTCTTCCAACAAATAGCTATATTTTGTAAAAAAAAAAAAAATCTTTTGAAAATTAAAAGAAAATAATATTATTTTTTTTATTTAATAAATGAAGTTGTCAATTTATATTTAATAGCGTAAAAAATATATTCTTTTGGAAAAAATAATATAGACTTCTATCAGTTTGACCATTTCATTAAAAATGCTCAGCAGAGGGTAAACTACTTTCAATCACTTTAAAACCAAATTTTTCTCTTCATATTTACAATCATATTTAACAACTGATAAGGTTTTTTAAAGCAAGATCAATTATTATTCTTCAGTTGGTATTTATTTTTAAATAAATGTTCTGAAAATGACCTTCTAACATTTCATCCTTATATTTTGCGTATTTTTGATAAACAATAATTGAAGAATGCGCACTTGAATGAACTGATAAACTAGAAATTCTATGGTATATTTAATGATGAATATCAACATCTGTGCAAATCTCTCTCTGTCTGTATTTCTCTTCATAAGGGAAAATAACTTCTTCCAAAATTTAAATTTTTGAAAAGGATGTCAAAATATTCCAGATGTAAAACTTGTGAGATAATTAAATTGAGTTTTGAAGCGAATGGTTTCAAAATATTAAATAAGATTTCCGTGTTTCAATTACATTTGGGAGAATATCCCACGGATAAGTTTGGAAAAAAAAAAAAAAAAAAAAAAAAAGAAAAAGAAAAAAAAAAAAAGAGGCCGTTATGTTTGTAACACATGAAGCAGAAAAAAATCCCGTGTTTTATTATTTGAAGTAAGATTTAACTAATATTTCAGTTCTAAAATGAGATACATTGTCGCGACTCTTTTAATTTTAATTTTTATTTTTATTAAAAACAAGAAAGGAAAAGCATGTATCCAACATAGAATATGAAACACTTTTCAACGAATTCATAATACAGTAACACAATTTTACAATTTATTCAAGTGAAAGAGGTCTAAATAAGGAATTTAGAAAATACATAACACATTTGAAACCCAATTTCTCCAATTACCTTGAATTTTTAGATATATATTTAAAAAAAAAAAAAAATTAGTACTTGTTAGTTATCCCATCGACCAAATTACTGTCGCCAAATTGTAAGATTAAATGCCAATAATGGTTCATCGTAAATGTCACATTCACTTGACAACACGTGTTTACGTCATCAAATGATTTTTATTTCGACGTTTTATTTGTATTTTTATTAATGTTATATTAAATTATTTGTTTTTTCGTTATTTAAAATAAAAATTATGTCAATTTGTATAATTTGGCGAGTGGTTTGCCGATTTATATAATTTGGCGAAATTGGTAGACAGGATAACTAACAAGTACCAAAAATGTGTACAGCTTTGTATATGATCCATAGATTCACATGTATATTACATAGTATTCTAAAATTTAGTTCAATTAAACGCATAGCACAGTTTAAGTTTCCCATTTAGCAATTTTCATCAATAAACGGAAATGCACATTATAATATTTGTATAGCCCTGCATATCTTTGGGATTTGTACAACGCATCAAGCAACATGAAAAAATAATGTTAAATTTAAAATGTGTATCACAATTGCAATCGAATTTCCAGCAATTATTCTTCATATTAGGTAGTACAGCAGCCAGATATTTTAGTGTACCCCTGTAAATGAACTATAAATTATATGCGCACCAGATTCTACAGTAAGCATTTTGTATTACACACCAGTGACATACACAAATTTATATATATTTAAAATATTTAATATTCATTTAAAACAGTGTAGTATCATTAAAATACACCGCAAACGATTTTTCTCCATACGCCGTAATATAACGTAATTCTTATGACTGTCTCTGTAAATGAATCGTTGATTCTTCACACTCATTTTCAATACCGTACATGCCACAATAAACATAAATAACATATATCGGTTCATAGCAATCTGACTATATTTACACGAGTTCGAGCACAGACAGACAAACCGAATTCATAAACATACACTTACGAAAAAAAAAAATCCCAACACCAAGAAAGACTTGTGTTAGATAAACGAAATTTGGTAGGCGTGTTTATACATCTGAAAGATGACATCGATTCAAATTTCGCGCATAGGTGTGGCGCTAGTGGCGCCACTCAGAACTTGCAGATCAGATTTACTTTAAATGCGTGCTGTAAAGTTCGTGGGCGTTATTTAGCTACGAAACGAGACGTATTGAGTTGATGTTAGCCAAGAATGCCTTTAACAAGACGAAGAAGCCACTGTCAACAGCTCCCCGAGTTGGAACGAGGTTGCATATTCGGGTTACGAGAAGGTGGATTTTCTTTCCGCGATATTGCAGAAACACTTGGCTGGAATGTATCCACTGTGCATGATTGTTGGAAACAGTGGTCAATGGATGGTGCTGCATCAAGGAGTCCGGGTTCCAGGCGGCCACGTGCACTCCTGAGAGGGAAGATCGCCGTATTCGGCGTACGACTGTGACGCATCGTACTGCGTCTGCGGCAGAAATTCGAGCTGTGGTTGGTACCACAGTTACACAACTAACTGTTAGAAATCGGTTACTTCAAGGACAGCTCCGAACTAGGCTCCCTGTAGCGTGCATTCTACTGACTCCAAGCCATTGCCGTTTGCGACTCCATTCGTGTCAAGTCAGAGCTCATTGGTGGGCGGAGTGGAGATCTGTTGTGTTTCTTTTTCATCAGAAAACACAACAGATCTCCACTCCGTCCTCCAATGAGCTCTGGATTGACACCAATGACGTCGCAAACGGCAATGGTTTGGAGTCAGTAGAATGCACGCTACAGAGCGCCTGGTTCGGAGCTGTCCTTGAAGTAACCGATTTCTAACAGTTCCTTGTGTCACTGTCGTACCAACTACAGCTCGAATTTCTGCCGCAGACGCAGTACGATACGCCACAGTCGTACGCCAAATATGGAGATTTTCCCTCTCAGGAGTGCACGTGGCCGCCTGGAACCCGGTCTTCTTGATGCAGCACCATCCCTTGACCACTGTTTCCAACAATCATGCACAGTGGATACATTCCAGCCAAGTGTTTCTGCAATATCGCGGAAAGAAAATCCACCTTCTCGTAACCCGAATATGCGACCTCGTTCCAACTCGGGGAGCAGTTGACAGTGGCTTCTTCGTCTTGTTAAAGGCATTCTTGGCTAACATCAACTCAATACGTCACGTTTCGTAGCTAAATAACGCCCACGAACTTTACAGCACGCATTTAAAGTAAACCTGATCTGCAGGTTCTGAGTGGCGCCACTAGCGCCACACCTATGCGCGAAGCGCGAAATTTCAATCGATGTCATCTTTCAGATGTATAAACATGCCTACCAAATTTCGTTTATCTAACACAAGTCTTTCTTGGTGTTGGGATTTTTTTTTTCCGCCAGTGTATTTCATCTATGTTAGAAAGAGTTAAAAATGAAGAGCAATATATACATTGAAAAATAGATGCAGTAGAATTTATATGGTTACTAACTTGTTTACTTTTTAATTGAAGAAAAGAAAATATTATTTACAAATATTTAGAGTGAGGTTACAGATGATAATTATTCTACTGTTTTTGAATTGTAAAATTGCTGGCAGGAGAAAATATAATAACACTTTTTTTGTTTAACATATGGGGAATTTTTAGTACCTTTTTATATAGTATGCAGTAAACAAACACTCTTTGTTTTCTAAAATATAAAGTTCGTATTTATACTACCACATCTTTTTATTTCATATATAAATGGTATATAAATGTTATATATAAATGGTATGCGCAGAAATTAGGTATAAAAACTGAAATAAACCCAAAATCAAAATTTCGTATTTTTATACACTGTGAAAGAAATGTAATTTTTACTGCACTTTATGTAGTAATTTTTCAAGCACCGATATTACAAAATCGAATTCAAGTACCGATTCTGTAAAAGCAAGTTCAAGCAACAAGTGAAGTAAATATTAAATTATTTCTGTCACGAGCACCGCGCAGTTAATAGCAAAGCGACCTTTTCTATACATGAGAAATTTTACAGTACTCTTAAAGATAGCGGCTTGTCAATCTTGTAGCAACTGTGTTGGCAGCCCGTGTGCCAGCACATTTTATTGCAAAATACAGTAATTTTTTTTTTTTTTTTTTTTTTGCACTTTATGTTGTTATTTTTTAAGCACCGATGCTGTGAGATAGAATTCAAATACCGCTGCTCTGAAAGCGAATTCTTACAACAAGTGAAATAAAAATCGATTTATTTCTGCCACGCGGACTACGCAACTAATAGCAACGTGACTTTCTCCAGAATTGCAAAATTTAACCACCTTCTTAAATAGATTAGTTTGTAAATTTTACAGCAATTGTGTTGGAAGCCGGTGTGACAGCATCTTCTGTTGTGAAATACAGAATTTTGTTACAGTGTACTCCATTATACATGTGCTTCATAACGCTATGTACAGTAGCGTTTCCTTTCATAAATTTTCTTGAATTTATTTCTGAATTCTCTGAGTAAAGAAGTTGAAAGCACACATTATTCCTTTATAAATTTCAACGTTTTGGTGAAGTTAAATTAAAAAAAAAAAAAATGCAAATTTTTTTAAACATAGAAAACGTTATTCTAATGGGAATTTTGACAGTATTTGAATTAGATTGAGATAGAAGTTTGTTTAGTCTTTCTTCAAATAAGTCAATAAGAAATTAATTAACAATGTGAAGTTACCCAAACATCTGATGTTAAAGTTAAAATTGTTCTAAGCAAAACTCTCCAAAAACAGTTTGAAGGTTAACTTCATATGCTCAAATACTGATATTTTTCGAAAAAAAAAAAAAAAAAAAAAAAAAAAAACTCAATCAAATATCTCTCTATTCTAAAAAAAAGTAACTACCGCTGTCACCGCCGCCGTCGGTTTTGAATTTTTTGTGACCGGAGGTCTTTCTTCGTTAATATTAAAAAACTGTTGCATACAAAAATATGAAAATCGGTAATATTATAGAAAAATGCTTAATAAACACGCTGATGCAGACAGTTTTCAAATCGAAGAATTATTTTAAGAGATATTTAATGCCAAAGTTGGACAACATCGTTCCATTAAAAAAGTTTTATAGGAGCAAAAACTGTACATAGGAATTTAATCATTTTTAGATCATTTTATGCATCCGAATTTCCCGGTGTGCAGATTGCAGTTAGTTTTTTAATTTGAATAATTTTTCGAGGTTTTATTTCTATTTTAAATTCAAATTTTCAGCATTTCGAGAGATATTTTTTACAAATTTTAGAAAATTGTATTAATTTAAACTGTTGCCAACTGTATAAACAGCGCAAACAGTAATGTTTGCTTCAAATTAAAAATTTATTTTACACGTGACTATTATAAACAAAAAATATAAAAAGCAGGAACTCATTGTAAATTACGTCATAAAAACTATAGTTACGCGTGAATTTTAAATGAGAAAGAATATTGTAAAATGATAAATTCAGTAACATGCGTTAGAAATCCTGAATAGGAGAATTTACGTCATATTACACTTATTACGTAAAATGAACAAAAAATAATATTGCAAAAGTTTTAATTTAAAAATTGCGCGAGACATTTACTTGACATTTTAAGATGATCATAATATTTTATTTCTAACAAAAGTATTTTGACGTGAATATTAAAAAGAGGAATAAAAGTTTGGTGAAAATTACGTCAGATCATAATTGTCACATTCAAATTATAATTCAATCTTCCGAAATCTTTTTAAAGGCGATCAGATTAGCGTGCTGTTAGAGTCTGAGTTGTCTGAACGGGGGTTGACGAGCTTAGCTCGTAGGGGGCAGAGCCCCCTAGTATTATAAAGAATGCCACTAAACTGCTAATATGTAGACATCAAACATTGTGGGCATAAAATCGCCATTCAATTGCTGCTGGTTGATAAAGCGTAAATTACGTAAAGACTTTCACTCACAGGCAAAACTCTTAAAAGATCATAAAGAAACAATTCATACGAATTATAATTGTCAAATCAACATACGTAGACATTTATTAAGCATACGTTTGTACATATAATTTGTGTTGAAGCATATCAATAAAACATCTTCAAATTATCAAATTATTTTATTCATTTTTATGTTCTGCTCATTTATCTATATATATATTTAATTTAGTATTTTTTCTTCTATTTAAGCAAATTCCTGAAACTATGTGAAAATTTAACATCGTATTATATTTTATTGTACACATGCACTGCATATACACATTCACACAAACAAACAAAAAAATAACAAATCGATTTTTTAATGTTTGTAGATTTGGAAGCACATTTAAAAATATATGTAATTTTTAGTATATCTAGAAAAAATTGTAAATACTCACTCAGAAATCATTTAACAAAACAGTAAAAATTAGAATTATATATATGTCCTTTCCTTATAGCTTCTTGATATGCAAGTGATCTGAAGTCCATGTTTGAAAAGAGGTATGGGTACAAATTTTTGGAAAAGTTTAATTGAGGACGACGTCAAAAATGGCAAGCGATTCTTCAAATTGAAACTTGATGATTCATATCGGGACACCTTTTTATATCTTATATCATCATTCTTCGCTCGTGAAATTTCGATACGCAGATAAATTCCATATATTTTAAGACATGAATAAATTGTTTTAATTATCTGGACAGCAAATGTGACTGTTATTTTGATTGTGAATTTAAGGACAATTTTTAAATTATTTTATAACTCATCGTTAGTGAATGATGTTTTGGTAGTCTTTTTATATTTAAAATGGTGCTATTTAAAAATCATGATCGATTTTAAATTAACGAAATTGTATGTACATGAATCCTTCGTATGATTTTTTTTTGCCTTTAGAATTTTACCATTTGTTCATATATTTGTGATTTCATCTTTATAATATACTATATATATATATATATAACAATCATATCTTATAACATATTGTATCGAATGTTATTAACCCTTATGTCAATGACCGGGTATCCGGGTACCTTTTTTATCTTTTCATCCCGTTTTCAGGGTGTTAATATCAAACGAAAATAAAATGAATTTAGATCCCCATTATTTGTAATATTCACTGTCCATTAGTATAATCACTTTAAAATTTGGAATTTTTTTTATTACTTTTTCGGGGCATTAAATATTTTTATACCAGTAATCAATAACCAGGGTACCCGGGTACCTATGCGAATTTTCAGTGGGAAAATATGGAAATTGATAGATTCTTTAGATTTTGATCAATAAAGCTTAAATTTAATTTGAAAAAAGGGTTAGATATATTTTTTAAAGTTAAAAAATATTTCATTTACGTGAAATTTTGTGGACAAGCTGTAAATAGAAAAAAGTGCAGGAATGTACATCACATACTGTCTTTCCACATTGTTTACAGAATTTTCTAATTTTTCTGCGCCGTTTTTAAGGCTCTAACAAGCACATCTGACACACACTGCTATTATCCTTCTTGTTTCATCTCGACATAAGATTTTTGCACTAGATTCTGAGCGTGTAAAAGATTTTTTTCAGTTTACTTTCAGTTCCCGATTTGGTCGAATAGTGTATCATATCCTCTGCATTTGGCGATTGTTCTTGAATTGCTGGAACCCTCATTTCACCTAATTCCTACAATAACAGGCGACGTTTGTTTGTTTTATTTCTAACCATATCATTATTTGCAGTATGTACAGTGTAAGTAGCAAGTACTGCTATATCCACAATATACATAGTGCTATATAACATAATGCAAGCGGCCATGTGATTGTACGCCTATGTGTTGTATATTGTTCCAATAATTTATCCATTATATCCACTCCAAATTCAAGTTTCTTTATAAAATTGAATCATTTCGAGTTTTTCTTTTGGTCCTATGATGCCTTTATCATTATGCATAGTAGACATTAGAATGACAATTTTGTTCCTTTTTGGAACATTCGAACAAATACTTATGTCATCATGAAATCCAAATTGTGTGGATAAAACGTGCGCAATTTACATAGGCTTATTTCTTGAGGAATACAAGGTTTGTTTCATTCAATGTGCCAACCTTTGTGGGATTTCATTATAATAAATCCTTTGGTCAAAGAAAAAGAAGAAAAAAAGTTGTTCATGGTGCGGTTTTGTCCAGAATCCTTGAACAGAGAGTCTTTGAACAGTCTTTCACAGCTCTTTCATCTTGGTTTATTTCACGGTCTGTATCTGTTTTTCGGGTGCGTAGTTGACCGTTAAGATGTTAATAAATATTTTATCACATAACCGTTATATTTTGATCATAAATTTAGCCGGTTAAGACGGAATATATTGGGTGAATCTTTTTGGTTCTCGAAGCGGAAATAATTGCTCATTAACTCTTTGGTCGGTATGTATTTTTTTTTCAGTAGGTTAGGATTTTAGAATAATCCATAAATCACGAATTGCTCCAGCTTTAATTTTTCGAAAAAAATCCATTCGTGTGTTCTGGTTGTCAAAACAAATATATCTAAGAATGTTCCGGAATCGGTCTACACTCATACTTGCTTTAATAAAATGGATATAAGATTTCCACATCTCTAATGTGTGATCTTTGTTTGAATTGTTGACACCTGACCTGAAGTACAGTAGAGTCCCGCTAATCTGAAATTCCGGTTAATCCCAACCGATTTTATTTAACGGATAAATGTCGGGAAAAACGTGTAGAAGTTAGAATTAAACAAAAAATGGCAGTAAAGCATGATTTTTTAAAAACAGTTTGAATAGAATTAACAAAATACACAATAATGTAAAAGTATAACATATGTACACACACTGTAAAAAAAGGACTAAAAAACTAAGATTCTACTGGCACTCTGGACGGCAGTACTATTTCCGTATTTTTATGGACATCCCCCGCCCCTAAATTACGGAAAAAATTCCGTTTTTCTGATTAAAATCATAGAATCTCCGTTTAAATCCGGCCGCTACGAAAAAAAGGCCGAACATAAGCGAATATGCGGCAATAGGATTCTTCTTATAGTAACCTCCAACAGCATTAAATATATATATATATGTATATATATATACTCGTATATCTTAGAATAAAAATTTTGGGAGCCTAAAATTTTTAACATTAAAAAAGTAGAATCTCCTTTTTTAGTCCGTTTTTTTAAGTGCAAATATAAAATGAAAACGCGCACTGTAGTACTACTGGCAGATCCCCATCTTTTAAAAAAAAAAAAAAAAAAAAAAAAAAAAAAAAAAAAAAATCAGTGGCACTCCGGGAGTGACAATAGAAGTGACAATTTCAACAATTACGTGTGTGTTTTTTTAATCGTCAGTAAATGTTTTATTGTGCAGGAAATACTTTTAAATGTAGTGTTTTTTTATTCATTATTATAAACTATTACTCCCAAAATTATATTACAATATTCATAGTAATATATTTTAACTATAAATTACATATAAATAAACATTAATAATTTGTAATATATATTATTATATTAAACTATATTATTAAATTATACATGTACATATAAATAAACAAATTTTCGTACAAAAATTCTCGTATTGCATTTAAAGATTTATCCGGTGAAATATAAACGGCAACCATTACAATTCAATACTATCCAAATATTGAAATCCATATTCCAATTCAATTCTATCCAAAAGTATTTTTATTAATGAATACAATACCACAATTATATTACGCTTGACGCGCTAGTAGCTATGTGCCAAAATGCTAGCATGTCGGTTACGTAACAGTGTCTCTAAATCAGTGGTTTTTCTCCATCTAAAAAAAAAAGCTCAACGCGCCTAAAGAAGTTTTCGGAAACTGATAATGTGTGTGTGTGTGTGTGTTCCTGTGTGAACGCCGGGAGAAAAAATGAGTTTTAGCTTAATTCTTCTTTTGCGGATTGAGCTGAAGAGGGAAAAGCTCCTGTCATTCACCGCTTGGCGCGCTAGTGTCTATTTGCCAAAATGCTAGCATGTCGGTTACGTAACAGTGTCTCCAAATCAGTGGTTTTTCCCCATCTCAAAAAAAGCTCAACTCGCCTAAAGAAGTTTTCACTTCAAGAATCTCGAATATCAGTTTGTTTGCCAGTACTATAAATTTATTTTCTAAAATGCAAAAAGTATATAATTCGGATGATAAAAAATTATTTTCCCTTTCAACAGTTTGATTTTGAAAGTTATCTAGAGAAATTATTTTTCATCTTCTTCTCATTGACGTGTTGACTGAGCTATTTGCTGATTCGGGATTTTGAACCGTTTGTAATGGGCTGTTACGTCATCCTGAAGTTCCATTGGATTATTCTAAACATCAGGAGTTATTAAACGAGGAATAATATTTTTTTCCGAAAGTCGTACCGAATCATCCAGCATGCTGGACCTTAGGATGCCGAATTAGAGGATGTATACTGTACTAATGAGTACTTATAATTTATATTTTCTTTAGCAAGCATCCTTTTCTTTTCTATTTTCATCGAAATCCGCATAATCCGAATTTTTTGTAATCCTAACAGGCACCTGTCCCAAATACTTCGGATTAGCGGGGTTCTACTGTAATTAATATTTATAAAAATGTATCAAATTCCTCTTCTCTAAAGGGAAGCAATTACACTGTATGAAATAGGGTTGTTTTATGGCTCGCGTATGTTAAAATACCTTCAGGTACCCGGGTATCCCGGTCATTGGACACAAGAACAAATTTTGGTCATTTACATAAGGGTTAAAAGGAATTTTCGCCTATATTTTAACGAACTCTCTTATTTTTTTATTTAATGATTAATCTTTATAAAATGAATAAATAAAAATGAAATGTAAATTATACTTTAAATTTTGTTGTTTATCGACATGAACAAAAAAAATAATCACATGATATGAATTTTCAACAATTGATAGGAATATTTTACTTAAAGAATATTCTCATAATATTATGCCTCAAGAATATTACAATAAGTTAATAAGTATATAAATAGTGCGATTTCTCAACAATTGTCAATATATTTTATTTATAATCACTTTTTATTATATCGAACTAAAATTTTTATTGAAGAAAAGTATTAGGTGTTTTTTTTTTTTTTTTTTTTTTTTTTTTTTTTTTTTTTTTTTCAAATCGTAGCAACTCAGCATTGCCAAGTTGTTTTTCTAAACAATTATTTAAGCTTACGAAGAAAGTTGTTGTTTATCTAGCAAATATCTTCTTTTTCATTTCAATGTGTGCCTAGTAGGTAATCTGCAGATTAAGTATAGAATGTGTGGAAATGAAGGAATTTTCTACATATTGACGAATCGGCATAATAGATAATCTGCAGTTACCTAATTTCCGCAATTTAGCAGTAATATTTACATAATGAATAGATTAATAAATTATAGATACTTATTTAGTTCATCAGTTATTTTTTTTTTTCATTTGGACGGTTTAAAAAATTAAATAGATCTAAAAAAATAAACGTATTTTATGAAGTAAATGAAAGTGTTGTATAGATAAATTGTTCAAAAATATTCCTATTACTTGAACAAATATTTAATATTGAGGATAATTTTGGTCAATTTCTTGTATTATACCTTTTATTATATTTTTGCGCCGAAACGATATTATTCAAATTAAAATACTACTTATTAAATTATAGCTGCTTAACTAGTAAAAAATCAATCTCTAATTCCGTACATAAAACAATGCCTCAAAAAATAAATAGCTCATTAATTCTAGTAATTTAGTAAATTTTTAACATAAAAGATTATAGTAAAAATAATATATCATGCTATTTAATTTACAATAAAGATAATCAGCATTTCAAAGTTAAAACAAGTAGAAATATCATATGCATCACTGTGGAAATAGGAAAAAATATAGCTTATATAATGTCTAAATTTAATGAGTTCATTTTCTTCT
The DNA here is from genome assembly GCA_963932465.1 of Maratus speciosus. Taxonomy (NCBI): domain Eukaryota; kingdom Metazoa; phylum Arthropoda; class Arachnida; order Araneae; family Salticidae; genus Maratus; species Maratus speciosus. The sequence goes on from OZ010789.1 coordinate 231,351,850, forward strand.
AATATTATTATTTAAATTCTTAAAGCTATTTTGATTTTGTATATAGATATTCCTCCTTAACAGAATACTTTATTAATTATTTAACGCATGATCTAAACTTTGTAATTAGATAGTTAACTTAAAGTTTTAGGAGCATAAAATGATCAGGTAATACATTATTATATTTAAAAATTACGCAACATGAAATATGTCGAAATGTTACCTTAAAAATATATGTCATGGAAACTGGTTTCGTTTAATTCATTTTTTCTTGTTATGTAAAAAAAAATCCGAATCAAAAATATATAAACACTATTGATGTGATTAGAAACAATATTTTTTTTTTCTTTTATGAAAATACAGTCAATTTGGTAATTTATTTTTTATATTTTGCAGTTAGTAAATTGTAAATAAAACTTGTTTTCGGGAAAAAAAATCATAAGTTATTCGAATTTTCTACATGATTCTTAATCATCGAGTCATTTAAAATGAGGTTTGTTGATTACACAAAAATTTTAGCACAACTAATCAACATATATTCATACAGGCAAAGCTACCACCGGCTACTGTGTTTTAACACTTGTAACGAAATACTGGTAAATTGCACAGATATCGCTTAAAAAGTAGGGCGTTAGATTTCCATTTATTTTTTTTTATTTTTATTTTTTTTTTTTTTTTTTAGATCGATATATGGACATTAGAGTTAGAATGTAATATTGCAATCGTTCTTAAATTAGTCTTTTCATTTATCAAAATCTTTTGTAATTAAATGCCACTTTCAATGAACTATTAATCCCACATACTTCATATACAATGCCGTACATGCCCTGGTGGGCCTAAATAACCTTTATTAGTTGCATGAAAATCCGAGTGTATTTACGGGAGTTTGAGCGTGGACAGACGGATAGACGAGCAGACGGACAGACAAGTCGAATTATTTTTATTTTCTATTTCTACATTTACATACAGATAATTTATATTTTAATTATTGTGATTAGGGAATAGTTTCAATTCTAAATTTTTCAGATAATAGTTAACATCATGGTTGTCCTTCATTCCATTTAGGTCAATAATTAAAACATCGTCTATATATCTGAAGTTAATTATATCTTTATATAATTCACTCTTATTTTTATATATATCCAGTTACTTCGATTAATATTGAACTGCAACCCCCTCCCATTGGGATACCATGCCACTTTAAATGAACTATTAATCCCACATACTTCATATACAATGCCGTACATGCCCTGGTGGCCCTAAATAACCTTTATTAGTTGCATGAAAATCCGAGTGTATTTACGGGAGTTTGAGCGTGGACAAACGGATAGACGAGCAGACGGACAGACAAGTCGAATGCATAAACACTTTCAACTTTGTTGGAAACTGTTAAAAAGTGTCAGATTTTTAAGTATAACATAATGTGAACAAATGTAATTAAGTATACTTATGTAATTAAACACTAACAAGTTTTTTTTTTTTTTTTTAACTTTTAATTTGACCTATGCTGAATCTATTATTTTTTATGTTTTAAAATTTCATTTAGATAGATTATAATGCAGCCTTAAACCTTCTCAATAAAAACTCGAACAAGCTATAAATCACAATGCAGGGCGATTTGAAAATCCAGTTTACAAAATATTTTTTTTCAAAACACCAGATACAAATATCTCAATATTTATTTATTCATTCATTTCTGTATGATAATCTTAAGAAAATTTTATTTTAGTAGCTGCAAGAGATACATTTCGTATTTCTATACTTTTCTCAAAATTGTACCGTGCGTCCAAAATACATTTTAAATTCAAGTATGCATGCCGCCTTACCATTGGATAAAAATTGTCACATTATTTTTGCTTTCTTTTCTGACTGCTGCTTTTCTTGCTGTTTCTTCTTCACTTTTTGTATTTTTAATATATTTATTTTGGCGCAGCATGACCCTTAAGGGATTTTGTACCATAAAACCTCATACAACCAACCAACCTTATTTTTGCTTCATCAAACAACCTATGCTTTGAAAAACGTAATCATGACATTCATTAAAATATAAACTGCTCCGTAATAGAAAAAATTTCCAATTGTTCGAAATTATACAGAGCGACTAGTACTAAGTGTAAGATTAAAGCGCTGTAGAAAATACCATGTTTTTGAAAAGCATTCTGGGCCATATTATGAATGGTATTCCTAAATCGGTGAAAAGGAAAGTAAGGTACACCAATAATGTACGCATATAATCGGGCAACTTTGTTCACCGAAATGTACCATGCGTAAAATAGTGGTGATTAAGTAAAAAAAATATTCAATTAGTAAATATTCGAAAATAGTTATAATTTAATGTTCAAATACACGTATTTCTGTTCCGAATAATCCGGTAAATTATAAAGTATACCTGACATTTTTCACTTTAGGATGAAAAATACTTCTAACTGGGCTTCTAAAAAGTACAAAGAATTTATACAAGTATAAGTCAATTTACATGATAGCTGTATAATTATTTGTACATTAACAGTCTTTAATTTTAGGTTAATTTTGAAGAAAAAAGCGTTATAATCGTTTTGTTTGTTTTCAGATTTTGGCATTTACATTAATTATTTATATATATATATTTTTAAATATTGGGATAATTTAATTTGTGTGTAATATTATGATTATATTTTAAAATAAAATGTCATATTCCTTTCCATTTACAAAAAAAAATATATTTTAATTCTTTGATTAAATATCCTTGTATTTAATAATGTGATTAAGTTTTATTTATTTAATAATGTATTAAGAGTGCAAAAATGCTCTGTTTAATAGAATTGTTTTGTAAGATACAATTTACAGAAAATTCCTTTATTACAATAAAAAATGGAGTACTTGAATTTTTAATGCATTTCGTAGAGAATATTTTATATATTTTTTAATTACATTTTTAGAGTTTTGCTACAATAATTGATTTTATATCAAGAGACTGTCAAATAACATTTACCATATCATTTGACAAGAGTTCAAGGATTTTTATGAACATCACAAAATAATTCTTGATTAGATTGACACATGTTATTTGAAATACAAAAGAGAAAATTTTATCGAAGAACAAAAAAATTGCATCCTTCAAATGTTCTTATTTCGCAAATGACACCTAGAACAGTATTATCTCTGATATTGATTCTTGATAATGAAATCACTTAAAAATAGAAATTCATCTAGGTACAGTCTTGGAAAAAAAAATAAATAAACACCCTATTAACTCTGTAACAAACGATTGGAAATAAAGTCTACTTTTAAATTGTGTATATAAAATTGTTTGCTTGGGGTGCCATCTACATATCAAAACTAACCAAAACTTAATTTTTTTGCGATAGCAGATCCCACGTTTGACAACATAAATTCTTCACTTTTCAATTTGTCTAAAAACAAATTTACACGAAATTCGTACGATTAGCTTCAGAGAAATTAATTATTTTAAATGAGCATATTTTAGGACCTGTATCCAAATTTAAGTGATGTGCTCGGTTGTTGAAATTCTACAGAAGGTCTATGTAACTTCTATTAATGTATTATTTCTTTCAAATATGACAAGTTCACTCACTTAATATAATTCGACTATAGCCATCCTAAAGGTTTCCATAAAATGAGTAAAACATACTTTTCTCTATTTACGCTTTTCTGCACATCATAGACGGCCCCTTAAAGAATCATTTTCAAGTTTTAAAATCATAATTCGAAAACTACTTGGAAGAAAATTTTGAATTGAATAGGGAACACCTCCGTGAATCTGGGCTATGAATTAATTGCAAAAAAACGCATTAATATTATCCGTTTTTAGCTGCAATCGAGACATATGTCTTCGAAGATTTTTAACGCATGGATTCAGTACAAAAACTGTTATTCACCGCCGATTATTTCTTGATATTGTCATTATAATTATAGGAGCCCGTGTAGTGCGTTGTTGTGCACTTATTGTAGCCGTTTTTGTTATTTGGATATCACAAGTATGTGGCAGAAGAAAAGGCTGAACATATACTGCTGACTACAAGTATTATGTTCTGGATTTTGTACCCCCCCCCCCCCCATAGGTCAGGAAGTGAGTACTCTGTTACAGAAGAGTGACAAATTAGTTTTGACCATATTTTACATGCTTTATTCTTTCCACAGTGTTTAATTAATATTATAATATCTGAAAATATTTAATCTCATAACTACTTTATGTCATTAAATATCATGATGTTATTAAACTTTTCAACCTGTATACTCAATATTTAGTATTTATATGACATACAGTAACACATACATAAATATAAGCATCAAACACTTTTGGGATAAAAACAACGCTTATGGACACTGATTCTTTTGAATTTTTATAATTCAAAAATCTTTTCATTCATACTTGAAATTTCGTTTCTAGGTATAGTTGAATCGTAGATTAAAAATATATTATCAAAATTATGTGTTGACACTTGAAAAAAAAGTTTTGTCTTGTTTCGATTTGTAGCTGGCCCCGTAAGCGAATTTTATATACATCACTTAAAAGTAGACTTTATTTCTAATGGTTTGCTACACAGTAAAAAAAAAAAAAAAAAAAAAAAAAAAAAAAAAAAAAAAATTCTACAGTAGCGCTTAAAAGTATTTTGACAACCTCATATTCTCTCTTATTTTCTTTAATATAAAAATGTAAAAGAAAATATATTCCCTATAATTGAGAACACTATGACTGCAGTTATTCAAATGTATCAAGTTTTAACTTGTTTGTTTACAATCGGCGTCACCGAAGAAATATGACTCCTCCTTAGCTCAAAAGTATTTTGACAATTAATTTGCATTTAATTGTTGAAGGTGTCAGTGGCGCTATAGCTTCGATTGGTGATTATATCGACTTATTGTGATTATTTTTAAATGCAGAAATGTAAAAAATATTGAAGTGATTCTAGAAAAGTCGCTGTAAATGCACTTAAGAAAGGTAGACTGCAAGCAGAATTAGCTAGTTCTTTTAACGGGTCTCGTCAACTTGTTATTACATATAATAAAGTTTTTAATAAACAGAAATACATCGAAAATAAGCCTCAAAGCGGCCATCCGAAAAAAAAAAACCAATTTGCAATGTTGACTGTATTCTAAAAATGATATCTACAAGTGATTGTCGTAAGTCCGTTTTAATAATAAAAAATGAATTCAAAGAAAATTACGGCATAGACATACACGTTTCATCAGTCAAACGACGCCTAAACCTCTATGGTTTACACAGCAGAAGACTAGTAAAAACACGTTTGTTATCTACTAAGAATAGGAAGGCTAGATTCGCATTTGTAAAACGGTATAACCCTTTCAGGGGCAAAGCAATTCCATTGCTAAAATGTTGAATTTCATGACTGACACCGGAATTTGAAAACAAATTTATTTCTAAATAAGAAAAATCTATATTTCACACACATAATAAACCGATTTTTTTTAACCAAAATTCCGGTGTCAATCATTAATTTCAACACTTTAGCAATGGAATTGCTTTGCCCCTGAAAGGGTTATGCCGTTTTACAAATGCAACTCTAGCCTTCCTATTCTTAGTAGATAACAAACGTGTGTTTGCTGGTCTTCTGCCATGTAAACCATAGATGTTTAGGCGTCGTTTGACTGCTAAAACGTGTATGTCTATGACGTAATTTTCTTTGAATTCATTTTTAGGGTTTCGTATTCGTCTCGCTCCTCTGCCTGTCTGTCTGTCCGTCTGTCCGTCACAGAGCCCGTTCACAGAAACTATACATGTTGGAGACATGAAATTTTGGGTACTTATAGCTGAGCACCTCACATCATACCACAAATCATAAAATTTTGAAAAAGTCGTACATTTAACCCTTTGGGCTTTCGCATGTGCATTTTAAACAATTCTTTCTAAGTGAGCTCCTAATTAGCTTGGAGGCGGGAAATTTTGCATACTTATAGCTGAACACCTCACATCAAACGACAAATCATAAAATTTTGAAAATGTCGTACTTTAACCCTTTGGGGTCCCACATGTGTATTTTAAACAATTCTTTCTAAGTGAGCCCCTAATTAGGTTGGAGGTGTGAAATTTTGCATACTTATATCTGAACACCTCGCATCAAACGACAAATCATAAAATTTTGAAAAAGTCGTGCATGTAACCCTTTGGGGTCCCACACGTGTATTTTAAACAATTCTTTCTAAGTGAGCCCCTAATTATGTTGGAGACATGAAATTTTGGGTACCTATAGCTGAACACCTTACATCATACGACAAATGATAAAATTTTGGAAAAGTCGTACATTTAACCCTTTGGACTCGCGCATGTGTATTTTAAACAATTCTTTCTAAGTGAGCTTCCTAATTAGTTTGGAGACGTGAAATTTTGCATACTTATAGCTGAACACCTCACATTAAACGACAAATCATAAAAGTTTTGAAAAAATCGTACATTTAATCCTTTGTGCTCCCACATGTGCATTTTAAACAATTATTTCTAAGTGAGCCCCTATTTAGGTTGAAATTTTGCATACTTATAGCTCAACACCTCAGATCTCAAGTCAAATAATAAATTTTGAAAAAGTTTTATGTTTAACCCTTTCAACTCCAGCTTGCGTATTTTAAGCCATTCTTTCTAACTGAGCCCCTAATTAAATTGGAGATTTGAAATTTTGCATACTTATTTCAGAATACCTGAGGCCAGGCGACAAATCATAAAATCTTGAAAAAGTCTTACGTTTAACCCTTTGAGCTACCACATATGTATTTGAAGCAATTCTTTCTAAGAGAGCCCCTAATTAAGTTGGTGACATAAAATTTTGCATACGTATAGCTGAATGCCTCAGATCACATGACAAATCATAAAATTTTCAAAAAGTCTTTTATTATTTACCCCTCTGGGCTCTAACTTGTGTATTTTAAGCAATTTTTCTAACCTGCGCCCTTTTTACCCAGGGAGAATTTTTCCAACTTTTGCCGACACCCCCTTGACCATTCTTTCATATTATGCACCCTAGCCTTACATATTTTAGTTCCATTTTTACCGCCAGGTGCGCCTACTTATCTCGGGTGCTACGGGCCCAATCCCCTCGACTAATATATCTACGGATAGTATGTAAAACGGATTTTCATTCGGATACAGGTTTGTTTAGAATCAAGTGCGCCCCCTGGTTTTGAAATATGGAACTAACAGATTTTTCAAAAGAATAAAGTGTTTTGAAAGGAATATTAAACGAAACCCTCTGTGCGATCTGTGATCACACTTACCCACTTGTTTATTATTACAGCGGACTTACGACAATCACTTGTAGATATCATTTTTAGAATACAGTCAAAATTGCAAGTTGTTTTTTTCATATGGCCACTTTGAGGCTTATTTTCGATGTATTTTTGTTTATTAAAAACTTTATTATATGTAATAACAAGTTGACGAGACCCGTTAAAAGAACGAGCTAATTCTGCTTGCAGTCTACCTTTCTTAAGTGCATTTACAGCGGCTTTTCTAGAATCACTTCAATATTTTTTACATTTCTGCATTTAAAAATAATCACAATAAGTCGATATAAACACTAATCGAAGCTATGGCGCTACTGACACCTTCAAAAATTAAATGCAAACTAATTGTCAAAATACTTTTGAGCTAAGGAGGAGTCATATTTCTTCGGTGGCGCCGAATGTAAACAAACAAGTTGCAACTTGATACATTTGAATAACTGCAATCATAGTGTTCTCAATTATAGGGGATATATTTTCTTTTACATTTTTATATTAAATAAAATAAGAGAAAATATAAGGTTGTCAAAATACTTTTGAGCGCTACTGTACCTTTTAAAAATATTTTTGTTTTGTGTGCCCAATAATACTTTGGAACAAGATAAAGTAATGTCTCTATAACTCATTCTGTATTATTACTAATCGATGTATGAAATGAATTTTATAACAAGTTATTCTAATGGTACATATAAGTACAGTCAGTAGATAAAATGTTAATTACCACCTAACTTTGAACACTTTTTGAATGTGAATCGCTGGTTAATCTCCAAAAGGGTGATCTTTTAAGAGCGGCTTGATGTTTTGGGTTTACCCTGCATATTGAGTTAGAAAACTAATTTGTTCGTAATGCTAGGAAAACTTTGGTGAGAAAAGTCATAACTTATTTTCACTGATATTAAACTGAAAAATGAAAAACAAATTATTAACTAATATAAAGTAAGAAATTTTCAAACTGTTTTTTTAAACATCATCATTTTATTAAACGATAGTAATCGCGTGTCTGTTTTTATGCCGCTCATATATGTTAGCTTCTGCTATCTCATATCCCCTTACAAATACATTCGATAACTACCATGTAGCTGATTTTAAATGTTTATCCACCACCATATTGAAGTGACAAGACATCGCTGTTTTTCCTTCAAGTACATTTTTAGAAGCAAATTCGAAATTGGTGGAAAAGACTGCGCAACGATAATCAATGTCAGTTGATTTTCACTATATCGCACTGCAAATTTATAACTTCATTAAAATGTAATATTCTAATATTAACTGAAAAATGTTTATTATTTTACATTTTCTGCATGCGATGGGACGGCGGCAAAAGGACCGTGCATGAATAATAATGTTCTGAAAAAAGACTCAAGAAAATAAAAATATGTATTTTCATTAAGAACTTTTCTGAACTTCTCTTATTATTATCGATAGGATATTGCTATAAAAACTCATAGCCCTGAACTGTCCAAATTAAGAAGTATCTAATAAAATACGATTTCAAAATGCTATTCAAAATATAATTTCAATTAATTCATCAATTTATTTATTTTTAATTTTTTTTTAATAAAACCAAATATTCAAAATAAATTTAAATATTCCATCTAACATTATACATAAAAATAAAATAATAAATGAAATTTTGCATATCATCTTCCAATATGTCTTTTCATGAAAATTTATAGCTCGAAATATGTTTTATTATATCAAATTCAATGAATTATATATGACTGGAGAACTTTTCATTAAAGAGGAAAATAAATTTACATCATATCTAATCACTTTATCAACGAATCGAAAGTGCTTGTTTCAAAGATCAAAACTTAAGTTGCATTATCAATAACAAAATTATCATCAACGCCCAGATATTGATTCTTGATAATTAGATCACTTTAAGAATAAAAATATATCTAGGTGTGGCTATAGCAAGTTTAAGTACTCAACCAGTATTATTTCTTTCCAGTTATTTAAATGATCGATTGCTTCATAATGATTTTGAAATCTAAATAGTCCGTTATTTTAAGGAAATTAGGGGAAAAAAACTATCCAATTTATTTCAAACGGGATTTTGGCATTTCCATTAATCATATTTTTTTGTGCTTTAAAAAAATATTTTCAAAACATGCCAAGTACATTAAATAGTATAGTTTATGGTAAATCTGTGTTACTTAGTGTATTTTATTTAAGTTCCACTGTATGTTCCTGCAATATTAATGCAACGTATTCTTATACAGATTATTGAAAGCTGTTTTACCCGTACTGATGGTACTGATGGGATGTAAGTTTAAAATTTCTTTAAAACGCTCTTTTAATTCAAAAATTCCATTTATCTCTTTGGTAGTTTTCCTTTCGGGTTGTGCTGCTCCAGTACGCATCGTTCATTGCAATCGCAATGAAGGAGCATAAGGTAAACGCACCAGTAGTAGGTCACATAAGGACATTTATCTAATAATTAATAAAGTGTTAGTGAATTCCAAAAGATATAGAGTATGACTTCAAAAATCCGACATTCAGAAATCGGGCTACTTAAAAAATCCGGCATCAGTCATCTTTTTCCTCCCTTTTTTTACTCTTCTAACTTACGGGAGAAATAAAAATAGCAGGATGGAAATGTATATTTTTCATCTTAAAAGTTTTCGAAGTTTTTATTTATTAATTTATTAGAGCTAGTAAAAAGTCTTTTTCGAAGTCATGAAATGTTGCTTCTAAAAGAAAGCATTTAAATGTGTTCTCAGATAAAGTGTACAGGAAGTTAAAAAGGTTTGTAAAAATGTTGCGTGTTGAGTATGGAATTGGATAGTCGACAGTTTATGACATGAAAAAACCGAAGTCAGAAATACTGCAATTTTATACAGAAAGAGACGTCCCGAAGGGTGAAAGAGAAAAAGCACCCATAGAGGGAAATTAGATTTTCATTGTTTATTAGATTTTTTTTTTAACATAGAAAATTTTAATTAAAGTGAGTATTAGTTGTTTTTATCACTTTGTTATGAATTCAATTTTGACTAAAGACGCTATTTAGAATATCGGAATTACTTTTGATATTCTTTCAGAAATCCGGTGCTTCCAAAAATCTGGCTTAAACCCAGATGATGCCGGAGTTTTGAGGTTATACTGTATATAAATATATATACAGTACAACCTCGATTATCCGAAGTAATTGGGACTTTTCGGAAAATCGAAATTTTCGGATAATCGAGAATGCTTTAATTTCAAGTTCAGGAGAAATATATGGGTTATTTATTATTATGGTAACAAGTGCTTAATAAAAATAAATGATAACAAAATAAAAACAAGAATAAATTACCTGAAATTTAATTTTGAAATGTAGTACATTTTACATATTTCACAAGGACTTGAAACAATTTTTTGTTTCTAGCAGTTTCAATTGCTTTCCTTTGAAACTCTATCACGAAGTTTTTTAATGTTATTAGTTCTCTAGTTTCACAGTCTTTCTGCTGCTCCAACCACGCCAATACTTTTGCAAAACATCCAAAACTTCAGAATTGCTAATTCATTCGTTTTCTTCGCTCCACTCCGCAGCTTATGGGAGAAAGAAAGGGCATTGAAAATACTCGTTGTTCGGAATGGACCTCTTGCACACAAGGAATATGTTTGTGAAAAGAAAAGCTTTGAAAATGGATTTCGCATACAAGGATTGTGATATTAAAAAAAAAAAAAAAAGCTTTAAAAATGGATTTCGGTTAACCGAGGGTTTCAGTTGAACAAGTTTAGGTTAAGAGGTTCTACTATATATATATATATATGTTACCCTAGTCCTAACCTCTATGTATCAGAATAACCATTAAATGTATCAAGATATATCCTTTGAAAATAATGAAAAACTGAAAATGTTACCTTCCTCTATGCTCTAGTACTAGGCCTAGTAAATTTCTGATGGATGAATCTTTAAGTTTTCGAATTATCTAATAAATTATTTACAATGTAATATAGTATATAAACAACAGTTTAATTTAAAATTACACATTATATTAAAGAAGCAATGTTTTAAATAAAACTTATCTCTTAATGAAATCTCTAAGATTTTGCCTAAAAATCTGTTTTGAAGATACTGTGGAGAACAAACAAATGTACCAGCAGAAAAAAATATTAATTGTTCCAAACAGTTTATAAAAAGTTAAAATTTAAGGATGCTAGTCAATCAAATTTCTTTCACTAGTTTTTCAGAAATGCATTTTGGGCTTGTTTTTAACTTAAAAAATTAGTGGTCCACTACTGGTACGTGGCCCACTACATGTGCACATACGTTATTACTAAAGCAAGGTTTTTCAAGCGTAGATAAGAAATTGACTTCTTATACCTAGAAACACTGACAAAAATGCAGGTTTTCAACGAAAAAAAAAATTAACAAGCAAATTCGATTTTTTAATACAAATACAGTGTAGCTGTCTTTCGTGTAGTAAACCAATAGAAAGAGATTAATGTCGAATAATTTTAAAAGCTATAAATCTGAAAGTGTAAATTTTAAAATATCGTAAAAGGAGTAATGTGATTTTCTAGATAATATATTTTTTAAATTATTTATACCTTACTAGCTGTACCCGGCCTCGCGCTGTTGTGGCTCAGTCTGGCTAAATGAAAGAGAAAGTGCACGTTTCTAATATGTTTAGTTTCACAGTACTTGTGGGTATACAATATTTTTTGTTGTTACATTGTCTGTGCAGGTATAGAAATTGTCTGATTTGCCGATTCTAGAACACGAAACATATAATTTCCCGTGTGAGAGGCAATTCATGTCTAAATCTGCACCGCAGAATTTTAAAGCTTGGCCTTAAGCTTTGTTGATGGAGATTGCAAACGCCAATCAAATAGGTAATTGAAATCTTTTAAATTGAAATTTCACTTCCATTGGAATAAAAGGAATGCGAGGAATGAGGACATATTTACCTTTGAAAGGTCGTGTTAAGATTGTTGCTTCTACGAAGTTGCTCATTACTTTTTTACTGCAAGCCGCGTGCCGTTGCATGAATATTTCGCAACATCATAATTGGCAGGCCGATTGTCAATTGCAGTACTTGCGGTAACATCCCTTGCAGATCGAATGAATTAAAAAGATATGGGCCGAATTAAACTTACGGCATTGAGCTCACAGTCTATTCACACTAATTGTATATTATTCTCTTATTTCAAAGAATTGCCCATTGAAAAATAAATTAAGGGAAATTCCCCCCCTCCCCCGTTTCCCCCATTTATACTTAACCAATGAACTTCCAAATCTAATCAGGGAAACGCCTTATAAGAAAAAACCGGTATACTAAATTTGTAGCAAATCGGATAATTCTGCATGAAAAACCCGTTTATCTTAATTAAAAAAAGGGGGGGGGGGTGATTAGCCCTCGTTTTCTCCTATATACTTAATCAATGAACCCCCAAAACAAATCAGGGAAGCGCCTTATCAGATAGAGCCAATTCACAAAATTTGAAGCAAATCGAATAATTCTACATGAAAAATCAAGTTATCTAAATTAAGGGGAGGAATTAGCTCCCCGTTTCCCTTTGCACAACCAATAAAACACCAAAACTAATCAGCGAAGCACTTTATCAGAATGAACCTATTTACAAAATTTGAAGCAAATCAGATAATTCTGCATGAAATACCCATTTGTCTAAATTAAGGGGATATTACCCACCCCCCGTTACCCCTTTTAGGTTTAACCAATGAACTCCCAAATCTAATCAGGGAAGCGCCTTATCAGAATGAACGTATTTACAAAATTTGAAGCAAATCGGAATATTCTCCATGAAAAACCCGTATATCTGAATTAAGAGAGGATTAGCCGCCTATTCCCCTTTTATACTTAACCAATAAACTCCCAAAACCAATCAGCGAAGCGCCTCATCAGAATGAAATTATTTGCAAAATTTGAAGTAAATCGGATATTTCTATCAAGAGTTATCGCGTTACATACATGCAGAACCTGCGGGCACATTAGCTCTCAGGCTTCAATAGCCTGTGACCTAAAAAGGAAAGATCACGAACTAAAAAAACAAAGAAAAAACAAATATCATATAAAATACTGACGAAATATTTCAGTAATGTGTCCCTCCGAAGGGCGAAGGGAGATACATAATATGAAAGAGTGTTCAAAGGGCTTTCTAGTGATATACCACATAATGGGTGTCAAAAAATATTAAAAAAGTGTCCTGGGGGATGAAATTGGGGTAGGGGCAGGCGAGGTTCATAATAGTAATATAAAAACACGCGCACATTCAAATGCAACGCAATCGTTGAATTTCAAAGAAATCGGTGAAGAACATTCGGAGGTTTAAGATTTCGTACAAACGAACATTTCCATTTTTTTACATAAAAATGTGCCCTATGGGGGGAGATTAAATTAAATCCAAAATTAAAATTGCCTTTTAAGGTATTAAGTTGAAATTTGATTTTCATTTGAAATACTGTATGCAAGGCGAATGTTTCTCTCTGGAAAAATTTCCAATTATTAAAATAGTTTCAATCGATGCTGGATTTAATTAAGTTTCGTGTTTACCACATGTCGGTGGCTCACGATAAATATTCCATCTTGTGCTGCGTTTGTAGCCTTGCCAACATGTAATAGGGAGAAATTTTCGAGGCTGGGTATCGTTCCATGTGGTTTAGTCGGTAGAATGTCAGTGCGCTATACTGATGACCCGGGATCGAGTCCAGGCGTGGATATTTTTCACTATGTTGGCCTTTGTGCCTTTTAAGCAATTTATTTGAAATTTGATTTTCATTTGAAATAATTTATGCAAGGCGAATGATTCTCTCTGAAAAAAATTTTCAAGTATTAATACTGTGATAATTCTTGTCATAAACACTACGATAATTTTAAAGTAAAGTTTTCTTTGAAATATAAAATCTTATCTTTTTACCGTACTTTTTAGCAAGATATCGCTATTTTGGAGTCCTATTCTTCTAAAATATTTTTAATTTTCCATTTAAAAAACAATGCTTATCAACTGACATCTTTTTTTAATAAGTTCTAAGCTTGATCTTGAATTCAAGCTTAATATTAAGAATGTGTAAGCTTTTTAATGTGATGTGATTTGTCATTGCTTTATTAAATACGAACATGGAGTCTTACGGACATTAATACAACTGTTATTTATAGAACGACAGGATAAGCCCTATTTATTTAAAATTTTTATTCCCATATATATTGTATTTTGTGAATATGAGCTAATTAGATTTGGTATGTTTTATAGGAAAAGACTGATCTGGCAAATAGAAACAACAAGTAAGATATATCATGCGTTAAGAATAGATTATAAAACACTTTCCAACTCTTCCTAAATGTTTTAACAAGACATCGGGGGAAATAACGTAAATAAGATAACTAAGTAAACATGAAAACGCGTAAAACATTTGAAAAACTAATTTACGCAGTTACCATCCACAGCCAAATATGTTTTCTAATTCTTTTAAACAGTCCTGTATTTGATCTGTAGATTGATATATATATACTATATAATGGGAAAATTCAGTTTATCAAGGAAACGCATAACAGTTTGAAATTCTCTTTCAGCAATTTATACTAATATATGGAAACATACTTAAATAATTTTGTACAACCCCGTAGTTTACCTAGAACCTTTATTACACGCCACTATTTAGTTAAAATTTAATTCAAACGAAAACACTCTTAAAACTGCTGAAATCACATTTCCAGAAATTATAATTTATAGACGGCAACGTATCCAATTCTTTGCGTGACCCTGTATATCATTTTATCTATATACTACAAACATTTCTTAGTAAATTAAATACAGTGCAGCGTAAAAATGCATAACTTATTTAAAAAGCACCTTTAAGCAATACCCAGTAACCCTTACGAATACTTTTGTGTAGTCCTGTATATGAATTATAGCATATATATATACACCATATGCTATGCATAAATGTAGTGAATCATAATTAAAAATGCCTTTCCAGCAATCATCGCTAATGAATAGTACTTCGGATACAATATAGTATCTGAAATATTTTGTGTGTCCCTGTAAATGCTATATACACTTCGTATTATACATGAAATAATTCATAGTATGTAACCCTCAACGACGCATATCAATTTCATTACATATCAAATAGATTAACATAAATAAAGTACGCCGCAAACAATTCCCTCCACCCCTATATCATTATGTATTGGAATTCCTTTTTTAGCCCTGTAAATGAAAAATAACAATTCTTTTGCATCGCATATTCTACGGAATGCACATTTTAGTGCGCTTCATAAATGCATATCGATTTTATTCTGTTTGAAAGCGAGTAAAATCATTAAAAATCATTTGAAACGATTTTTTCCCACAGGCCGTAATGTAATGGAATAGAATTGACCGTCCCTGTAAATGAACTAAACATGCTACAAACTTCATTACAAATAGGGACCTTGCTATGGTAAACGTCAATAACATCCAAAAATTTCAGGTCAATCCGAGTATATTTACGCGAGTTAGAGAGCGGACAGACGGCCAGACAAACCGAAGTCATAAACACTTTTCAACTTCCTCGGGCATGAAAAACACTTTATTTCGATGCTTAAATGTTATATTTTATTTTTTAATGCCAATAAAATAAATGTATCGAAAACGTAGAAAATGAGTTTACAATCAAAGAAAATTTAATAACTGATTCTGAATGTATACAATTAAATGTTTGATTAAAATGACAAACAGCAAAAAAAAAAAGCTTAAATACAATTAAAAAAATAGTTATAACAATTTGAAAAACACTAAATAATTAGTATTTATAATTGTACTATTAAACAACAACAAACTATAATAGATGAATTAAATGCTTTTAACAATTTCTCAAAAATCTTTCCATCGCCTGAAAAGAATGCTTCTGAAAAGAATCCCAGCTCAGTTTCATTGTATATAACATACAACTATTTAACTCATGATAATAATATATCAAACAGGAACAAAAAATTTAAATTAAATAAGACATACCTTTTAAGTTCCATAAATATTTTAATAATATCCTTATTTTATCCTAAATTGTCAGGCATATTTCTGTTAGCTTAAAAAATTAACTTCCCGCGTCAGTAGTTCTCTGATCCTTATTTTATTCTGCGGTTTAATCGAGCGCAGACGATATTGCAAGCAGGTGCTCCTACTGTATTATTATATATATATATATATATATATATTTGTACATAACAGAGAGTTTAAATGCGCAATAATTTTATCTTATTTAAGAGTATCTGTAATGAAAATTTTCTATTTGAATTAAACACCTGCCTTTTTTCTTTCTTTTTTAAAAGTAAAGTTTGTTTAACACGTAATAAATAAATACGTATATTTTAAATACGATTAGATTTTAAATACGAATAAGTAATTATATCATGGGTTTTGCACAAATTTTGTATATTTCTTTTATTTTCGGAAAATGCTAATTTTATTTAAAAAGTCTGAAAGAAGTAGAATTTATGACTTGAATGCAAATTCTAAAGCAAGAAATGCATATATGACTAAACACTGAGTATTCTTTCTACGTGCTCATTAAAAGATACAGACTTAACTGTAATAGAAAATTTTAGTTTGAAACCACAGAAGGGTTTCGAATACCACTGGTCGACAAAAAATATATATATATAAATAAATAAATAAAATAAAATAAAACAACTTCCTCCCTGCAAACTAAATATATAAAGTGTACAGATTTAATATTCCTAATTCTAAATATGTTATCCAAATTGCTCCAATACGTACCATTTTTCCGAGAAACACTTTTATAATAATAGCAATCAGTGAAGGATTAAATTGCAATGGTAGATAAAATTGAAATCATAAAAAAGTATACTTTCACTATCTTAAATAACAAATTGATAAAATATAGCATGAAAATCTAGTTTGTTGATACTTCTACCGTGCATTTTCCTTTTTCTGCCCCCCCCCCTCTTTTCGTGTAAGAATTTACTATTTCCTATCCACTAATATATTTTCATTCCTTATGTTGCTGTAACTCGGGCATGTAATATTTCTGTTCATTTTCAAAGATTTTTGATGTTCATATTTTTGTCACGCTGTGACTTACAATATGGTGATTTTTTTCGTAACATATGTGACGTGACGTACGTTACTTGCAGTGTCATAACAGTGACGTCACAATTTTTTTCAATTAGCAGAAAATATAATTTTACATAAATAACATGTTTTGAATATTTTTTGTAATTTTTTTAAGTTTTCTAAGAAGTTCACATCTCAGTCACAATGTGACATCACTGAGTGGTGGCATTTTGGTCACAGATGTGACGTGACCACAGTGACTCACAGTGACGTCACAACGACGTCACCGTGACCATGCATGCTATGAGGGATTTATATTTTTATTTATATAGCAATCTACCCCCACGTAGGGAAATTGAGGGAAGCGAGATGCGAGGTGCAAAATATGAAACAGCAGTCCAAGGGCTCTCTAATGATATATCACATGATGGGTTTTGGAAAAAAAATTAAAAGCGCCACCTGGTGGGGGTGGGGGAGCGAGGTTCATAATAAGCATATAACAACACTTCCGTATTCGAATGCAACTCAACCCGTGAATTTCCATGCAATAGGTGAAGAAATTTCGGAGACTAGCGATTTTGAACAAACAAAATTTACATTTTTATTTATATACATTAAACTCTGCATTGTTTTGATGAATAAATATTAATAATATATGTTTAATTTATAATTGTCATTGTTGCCTGTGTCATTGTTGCCCGTGCTACATACAACTTATGCTGTCATTTTATTAAGAGCCATTATTTTGAAAATCAGACAAGTGTGATAGTTGTATTTTTTGTTTTGCTTGATTTTTTTTATGTTGCAGTAGATCACATTTAATGAATAATGTGCAATTTTGAAGCCCTGAAAAAATTTTCCCTTCCCTGTAGAAAATGTAAAAGTTCAAGTTTGTGACCGTCATTTTTCATGAAAAGTGAAATGCGAGTATGTTTGCTGTGCTAAAGCTAGGGAAAGCAACGACATCCCAAAATTCTTTTGTGATGAAATATTAGTATAACACTACCTACTTAGTAGACTGTACTCGTTTCCATGGGGCATTGTTATTTTACATTGTTATGTTGCCTCAAAATGCAATGAAAATGACGTTTTTGTCCGTTTTCCGCACGTATTTTCTTATTTAAGCAATAGTACTCCAAACTTTTCTTATAGAATATCAAAGTGTACTACTAGGACAAGCTAAATAATATAAAACTTTACCGGAATATTGCTGCTGTTAGCAGGAATAGTCTGTTAAATATTCAAAAATTTCAAAATAGGCAGCATTTCAGTTAGTCTTTTCTCAAAACAGCATCACGGTTCAATAAAACAAAATATATCACGTAGTAGTTGGAAGTATGTACAAACACATGGAAAAGGAAAAAAAGTGGGGCCTCGTCATATATATTTTTTTTAAAGTAACAAAATTTACAAAAATTCACAGTCAAAATATCCCGTTTAAATTTCCCTTTTTTCATTTAGAACAAGGAAGGGGAAAGAAAAGGGGATATTCCATAGCTAGCGGAAAGAGAAACGGGATGTTTTGTTTTCTGATAGGGAAAAAGTATGATAAATGACAGTTTTTTTTTGTGACTTTTGACATTTTTTTTTTATAAAAATATGACGAGACCCCACTTTTTTTCTTTTCCACGTGTTTGTACATATTTCCAACTACTACGTGATATATTTTGTTTTATTGAACCGTGATGCTGTTTTGAGAAAAGTCTAATTGAAATGCTGCCTATTTTGAAATTTTTGAATATTTAACAGACTATTCCTGCTAACATCAGCAATATTCCGGTAAAGTTTTGTATTATTTAGCTTGCCCTAGTAGTACACTTTGATATTCTATAAGAAAACGTTTGGGGTACTATTGCTTAAATAAGAAAATACATGCGGATAACGGACAAAAACGTCATTTTCATTGCATTTTGAAGCAACATAACAATGTAAAATAACAATGCCCCGTGGAAACGAATACAGTCTACTAAGCAGGTAGTGTTATACTAATATTTCATCACAAAAGAATTTTGGGATGTTGTTGCTTTCCCAAGCTTTAGCACTGCAAGCATACTCGCATTTCACTTTTCATGAAAAATGACGGTCACAACCTTGAACTTTGACAGTTTCTACAGGGAAGGGAAAATTTTTTCAGGGCTTCAAAATTGCACGTTATTCATGAAATGTGATCTACTTCAACATAAAAAAAAATCAAGCAAAACAAAAAATACAACTATCACACTTGTCTGATTTTCAAAATAATGGCTCTTAAGCAACACATATTATATCATTTTTTAGTGTAATACAGCTTCATTAATCAGTTTGTTTTCTTTTTCATCTAAAAGCAAATGGTTGTATTGAAATCAAAATTATAGAAATGAACAATAAAAAATACGAACGATATAATATAATAAATATAAAAAAATCGTACTAAAAATAGTATATTTGTATATTATGATAACGATTTTAGCCACCATTAAAATTTTATTATAAAGATTTTACCAACTATGTTAAATATGAAATAGGCTTGTGTTATGAATAACTAATAATATATTTTAAATGACATTTTGCATGAACATATTTCTAAATATCTTTTCTTCCCATTTTTAATTGCCTTCCGTCTGTTATGCATATCAAGCACTTATGTCAATCATTTCCTTTTGGCAATTAATTAGATTTTTACTTGTTCGTTGAATGGAATCAGAACTCAAGAATTTCTACCCAGGGAAAGATCATTCAATAACAAAGAGTGTCAAATGCATAAAATTGTTCTTCTGAGTAACAAATACGCCGCGTAATTACACAACCACTTGACATAGAATGGGTGCGCATTCATTAATTTTGACTTGATTTCAAAAGCGTTTCTTAATTTATCAGTGCGTACAACTATTCTAAAACTTGATACACTTCAATCAATTTATAGTCAATTTCTAAAGAGACAATTTGTTAAGGATTTTTTCACAAAATAGTTGCTTATTTAAAAATCTTAGAATGTGTTTAATTTTCACACATATATTTTTTAAGAAAGTTTTTGTTGATTCTAGAACTAGTAGGGAAATAAAATTCTGTGTTTATAAAAAAGTTTAATTTAAGGTGTACTATATAAAAAAAGCACTAAAATTTTAGAAAAATATTTGTAGGCATATTCATAATATGTAGAAATAAAACAAAAAAAAAATCGCTTTTATATATAAATATTTTTAAACGGACTTAAAGATTTTTAGATTCGTACATTAAATAACATTACGATTTTAAAGTCCAATATTTCATATGTGTTATTAGATATCTATTTGATACGTATGTTATATTTGTAATACATATGTGTTTTTTTTTTTTTTTTTTTTTTTTTTTACAATTATAAAGAATAGAATAGATTTTATTTTGTTAAAAAATAAAATGCTGATGTTAAATCATTAATTTAAATAAGTTTTCATTAAAAAATAACATTTTGAACAACGTAGAGAATTTCTTTTTTACAATACTTATAGTCCACCTGATAAATTTTAATACATATTCCAATTATCTTTAACATCTGAAAACAATAAATTATATTGTTGCTATACTATTCTATAGTTCTTTCTTGCAGTCATTCTTAGATTGATAAAGCAAATTTTGATGAAAATAATTAAAATGTAAAAATGTATATGACTATTAATTCTATATTTAGCCTTTTGTGGTGAATTTTCTAAGTACCTTAAATACATACCTTTTAAATATTTTATGTAAATCTGTTTTTAATTAATATATTTTATATTTCCAAAATTAACATTTTTAAAGGATTAATTTACCAGAAATAATGAAACTCGCTTATTAGATGGAAAATTATAATATTATAACAAAATAGATTAATTAAAGCATCTGCAACAAACTGTAATTTAATTAAGTTTATTTCAAATATTCAAGAGATATGATCCAGTATTAATTTTATGATCCATGAATGATAATTCTATCAAATACAAAAAAGCATTTTAAACTTATTTTTTTAAATTAACGGATTTATATTTTAGCGTATCTTTGTGGTTAAAGATTTTTTTATATATATACTTTTTGCATTTTAGATAAATTTGCAATGTATTTGCAATTCTGCAATATAATTTTCTTGAATTTCAGATATAATTTCAAAAAGCAAAAAATATAAAATTTATAGGAAAACATTTATCTGCTAAAGGGAAGAGGGAAATATCAAAGGGAATACTGCTTGCAAAACATATCAGCTCTAATAAAATAAATTAAAACAAAAACCAAAGCACTGAAAACATTAGCTAATTTTAAAAATACATATATATTATATATCTGCAAATATGTAAAATATATATTACTAACATGCTTTACACGTGTCATCCTTTTCATAATACACAAAAAATTCTAGTTTATTAAATTGATTTGTTATATTTATAAATATATTGAACAAATAACGAAGAATTGCACGAATTTCATAAAAAAAATATAAAAGTATAGTGGATACAAAAGCTTTTTTAGGTTGCTTTTATTTCCAGAAGTAATAGATTACTTATTACAACAGTTCGTTACAAACAGAGTGAAGGAATATTCCATAAGTTCATTATATTTCTGGATTATGATTCGCACGCTCAAAAAGCACATTCCGTACAAATTTTGATATATATATATATATATATATATATATATATATATATATATATATATATATATATATATATATATATATATATATATACCAATTTTGGCGACCATAAACAAATCTCCATATTATGAAGCCATCTTAGCCATCTACCTGATTAATGTAGCACAATTTTCATCCAAATTCAGTGTTAAAAAGTAACTGGGATTGAGTCTTATATAATTGGGTTCCTCGCTTTTTACCTTCGTGTGTTTGGATAAGATAAGTTGAATTTTCAAAAACAAGGAATGTTCCGTACTTGTAATCTCATTGTAGCATCGCCCTTGGCGACGGAACACCACTCCCGCATTTGTGCAATCGGCATCTATTCTTGTAACCCTTTTTTATGCAACCTAGTTCATGTATTTATTGCGTAGTTTTTTGTTTTTTGTTTTTTTTTTTGAAGAAAAAACAATCTCAAAATGGCAACAAGGCATTCTCTAAACTTTGTAGAAAATTTCAAATTCAAAATTGGCAACTAGCCATATTCTTTTTCTATCTTTGAAAAATAAAACTTTGTTTTTGTTAGTGAAATACAGTCCGCTTAATTTTCTTAGTACACCTCCGTACATAACGGTCCTAGCGACCCGGAGGTTAAACCAGCGTAATTAGAATTTACTATATTGTCAACAAGACATTTAAACAAAACAAAAAAATGTCCGACGCGGACATAACAGCGCTCAATAGAAAACGTGGAAACATAAAGGCTCAAGTTACAAAGATTTTCAATGCTACAGATGGCAAGACTCTTTGTGTTTCAGAACTGAAAGCTCAACTAGATGCTCCGAAAAACCGAGAACAAATTTGAGTTGATTAAAGAGGAATACTACAAAATTGTAGATGAAGAAAAGATCAGTGAAGTAGAAGAGCAGATTTCACAGACGGATGAAGATATTCAAAAACTAGAGGTAAGCTTACAATCCTCTATTAATAAACAGTATGAAGAAAAAAAATGCTAAAATTAACATTTCTGAGTTTAAACTGTCTAATAATAGTAGTGATATTACGAAAGGAAGCAGCTTAAAGCTCCCTAAAATCCCTCTGCCAACTTTCAATGGCAAGTATGAAGAATGGTCAGTATTTAAAACGACCTTCAAAGAAATAATCATTGATAATCCCGCTTTAAAGGATAATGAAAAATTGTTTTATCTCCACGGTGCGTTAACGGGTGAGCCCAGAACGTTACAAACCGCTGATGATACTTTCACTTCCCTGTTCAACGCATTAGAACAAAGATATGAAAACAAAAGAATTATAGTAGACTGTCATATAAAAAATATTTTGAATATATATTCAATGAAACATGAATCGGCTAAAGATCTCCGTAATTTATAAAACAATTTAAAGAAGAATTTAAGGGCTCAAAAAGTCTTAAATTTTGAAAGAGACACATTTTCAAACGCAATTTTGCTAAATATTGTACTAGATAAGCTTGACCGCGAATCTCGGAAACAATACGAGTTAACATTAAAGGACAATGAAGTTCCCAATTTCGACCAATTTTTGGAATTTTTGGAACGTAGACATAAAATTTTAAGCAGCATTAATTCTAGCATCGCTACAAAATCCCCTAATAAAGCATTATTCATTAAAACGAATAAACCGCAAAATAAAATTGTGTATTGTATGTAAAACTGAAGCTCACCCACTTTATCACTGTGATAAATATAAAAACATGAAGTTAATTGACCGAATAAATATCGTTAAGAAAAACAAACTTTGCTTTAACTCTTTGGGATGGCATTTATTTAGCAAATGTAATTCAAAAACCACTTGTTTTTCTTGCAAATCGAAACATCACACCTCACTCCATAATTACTCATCACCAGACACAAAAATTTACTTTCAACAAACAATAAACAATCCATTATCGGAAGAATCAATGAATAGAAATCCTCTTTCAGAGGCGCAAAACGAAACTGCAATTCATTCATTTTTTTTCGCACGGCAGTAAATTAGTCTTGATAAATACAGCCATAATTTATTTGAAAGATAATAATGGCATAAATCGTCCATTCAGAGAGATTTTAGATTCAGCCTCGGAAAGTAATTTTATCAGTTTCGAAGCAGTTAAATCACTGGGATTGAAAAAGGAATCAATAAACATTCCGATTAGTGGGATAAATAATTCTCTCACATGTCTGAAGTCAAAGGTCAAGACATGTTTATCTAATAAATATGGCGAATTTCAACGAGCTGTTGAATTATTACTAATTCCAAAAATAACAGATGTTATGCCAACAAGGAAATTAAACATACAACATTTAATCCCATCTAAAATATACTTAGCTGATTCACAGTTCTATATTCCAAACAAAATCGAAGTAATTTTGGGTGCTGAATATTTTTTTGATTTCCTCCTTCCGGAAAAAATAAATTTAGGCAATAACTTAACGTTGCAGTCCAGCATTTTTGGTTATCTTGTTTCAGGAATCATTTTCGATACGGAAATAAACAATACTGAAACATATTGCTTCCTAACAATAAATTTAGAAAATTTAAACAATACACTAAAGAGTTTCTGCGAGATCGAGGAAGTAAATGACGTGCAACCCTGTATAAGTGGAGAATTGGCTTATTGTAATGATCATTTTGATAAGACACATTTTAGAAATTCTAGTGGCAAATTTGTTGTAGAAATGCCTTTCAAACCAGAATTCTCTGAAATCTATTTAGTCAGTTCCAAACGCATTGCATCAAAAAGATTAAACTATCTTTGGCAACGTCTAGATCGCGATCCCACAATGAGAAATTTATACACAGAATTTCTTAACGAATACAAGCAGCTGAATCATATGCATGAAATAATAGAAGCTGATGATTTCGATCAAGGATATTACCTCCCCATCACGGGGTTTTAAGACCGTCGAGCTCCACAACGAAACTGCGCATTGTTTTCGACGCTAGTCCCAAAACAGCGAATGGAAATTCCCTCAATCATTTATTATGTAAGGGTGGAGTGCTGCAAGACGATCTCTTTTCTATTTTAATAAGATTTAGGAAACATATTTACGCATTCACTACAGACATCAAGCAGATGTTTAGAATGATAGAAATAAATACCTCTCAATATGAATTTTTGAAAATTCTATGGAAGGAAAACAAGGCTTCTTCCATACAAACTTTCCAACTTTCTACGGTTACATATGGGACAGCATGCGCCCCATTTTTAGCGAATAAAGTGTTACAACAACTCGCCTTGGATGAACAGCAAGATTTTCCCTTAGCTTCAAAAATTCTCTTGCAAGAGTTTTATATGGATGATTGCCTATCGGGATCCTCCAACTTAGAGGAATTTAATTTAGTTAAAGGTGAATTAACCCAACTTCTCTTAAGAGGGGGCATGCAACTACACAAGTGGTGCACTAATATAGCTCAATCTAGTGACAATCAATTATTTCCCTTTGATAGGAATTCCGAACAAATAACAGTTAAAACGCTGGGAATGTTATGGAACAGTACCAGTGATGCATTTACATACAAGGTCAACATCAGCGCTGTCAACAATTTTACAAAAAGAACAGTCCTTTCGCAAATTGCTCGAATTTATGATCCGTTTGGCCTCCTAGGGCCAGTAATTACCAAGGCAAAAATATTTATGCAACAATTGTGGCTACTTAAATTAGAGTGGAATGAAGCATATCTCCAAACAATGGGAAAATTTCCTGACTTCTTTACCACATTTAGAATCTATTCAGGTACCAAGGTGCATTACAACGGAGCACGTCAATTCAGTGGTATTGAATGGATTCTCAGACGCTTCATCAAAGGCTTACGGTGCAGTCTTGTACGTTCAAACGTCTAACTCTAGTGAAACTTTTACTCATCTTCTCTGCAACAAAAGTCGTGTAGCACCAACAAAGGTAATGACTGTGCCTCGTCTGGAATTATCTGCGTGTTTTCTTCTAGCTAAACTAACCTGCAAGGTCTTAGACTGTTTAAAGCTTCAGATCAATGATGTTCGATTGTTTTCAGATTCTACTATAGCGTTATCCTTGATAGAGACTGCTCCAAATCTATTAAAGACATTTGTAGGCAATCGCGTTATGCAAATCAAAGAGCTTTCAAAGAACATTCATTGGTTTCATATCCCTTCTCAAAACAACCCTGCTGATTTAACAAGTAGAGTGCTTGATGTGAGAAACCTTGCCTCCAGTGTGCTGTGGTGGAGGGGTCCTCCACTTTTTGTTCTTAATAACTGTTTAACAGAAACTTTTCCAAATATTAACTTTGAAAATGAACATTATTCCCAAGAACTCAAGACTGTGCGCAATATAACCCTGTATATTAATTCTAATGTTTTTTTGATGATTTAATTGGTCTTACCAATAATTTTCAGAAATTAATTAGAGTTGTAGCTTATATTTATAGGTTTTCTTCAGCTTGTAAAAAACAAGGAATTACAACAGGCCCCTTGTTAATTGAAGAGATGGAGAGAGCAGAAATGTGCATTATTAAAATTGCACAGGTAAGCTATTTCTCTAGTGAAATTTCTGCTCTGAAAAAGATAAATATAGTAGATAGCTCACGTAAGTTAAAATTCTTGTGTCCATTCTTAGATAATAGCAACATTTTAAGGGTAGGAGGTAGGCTCAAGAAATCCAATTTAAACTTCGGTCACAAGCACTCAATGGTTTTACCAGTAAACTGCCACTTAACTAAATTGATATTTAAATCTTATCACTAGAGAAATTTTCATGTCGGACCTCAAGCTCTGCTGAATACTGTGCGTCAAAAATATTGGCCACTTGGCGGCAGGAATATTGCGCGTAAGGTTGTACATGAATGTGTACGATGTTTTAAATTTAAGCCCATACTGGCTAACCAAATGATGGGGGATCTTCCTCCCGAAAGAATAGTACCTAACTCCCCATTTTCAAATGTAGGTTTAGATCTTTGTGGTTCCTTCGAACTAAAATATAAGGGCCAAAGAAAGGGAATTTTTCAAAAAATCTACGTCGTTATATTTGTGTGTATGGTCACTAAGGCCGTACATTTAGAATTTGTCTCCGACTTAACACCTGAAGCTATAATAGCAACGTTAAAGAGATTCTTCTCGCATCGCGCTAAAAGTTCGGTAATTTTTAGCGACAATGCTACTAATTTTGTCGGGGCTGCAGCAGAATTGAAGCGTTTGCACAAACTTGAAGAATGAAGTGATGTAGCAGTAATGAAGTTTCAAATTTTTTGGCCTCAGAAGGCATTAATTAGAAATTTTCCTCTCTAGAGCGCCCAACTTTGGTGGCCTTTGGGAGGAAGGAGTTAAGGCCTTCAAATACCATTTCAAAAGGGTAGTGGGCTCAACTTGCCTTACTCTAGAGGAATTTCTAACGGTAATTACTCAGATCGAAGCAATACTAAATTCGCGACCACTTTCTCCGTAATCTACGGATGCAAACGATCTTCAAGTTCTGACCCCAGGCCACTTTCTGATAGGAAAACCACTTATTTCAATTCCTGAACCTAATTTGCTTGAAGTAAAGGAAAATTTGCTAAATAGATGGCAAAGTGTTCAAAAAATTGTTCAAGTTATCTGGAGGTGCTGGCGGAATAATTACTTAAATAATCTTCAACAAAGAAATAAATGGCTATTTAAAAGGTCAAATATTCTGCCAGGCATGTTAGTTTTGATTAAGGATTCCCAACCCCCCCTTTGCACCTGGTCTCTAGGTTGCATTACAAAGGTATTCCCAGGTGCAGATGGAATGGATAGGGTTGCGGAATTACGCACCGCTAAATGCATATTTAAACGGTCTCTAACTAAATTGTTTTACCAATTGGTGATAATTTGTCAAAAAACTGAACTTTAATTTAATTTTCTTATGTATTAGTGCTTATATGATTCTCATAATTTGTGCTATTATATGTTTCTTTATTATTCATGTTGTATTTTGTATTTTGAAATATAATATTTCAACGCCGGGTGGGATGTTCCGTACTTGTAATCTCATTGTAGCATCGCCTTTGGCGACGGAACACCACTCCCGCATTTGTGCCAATTGGCATCTACTCTTGTAACACTTTTTTATGCTACCTAGTTCATGTATTTATTGCGTAGTTATTTTTTTGAAGAAAAAACAATCTCAAAATGGCAACAAGCCATTCTCTCAACTTTGTAGAAAATTTGAAATTCAAAATTGGCATCTAGCCATATTTTTTTTCTATCTTTGAAAAATAAAACTTTGTTTTTATTAGTGAAATACAGCCCGCTTAATTTTCTTAGTACACCTCCGGATAAGGAAAAGGGAAGCTACCTTAAGATAAGATAAAAAGAATTTCTGAAAAACACCATAAAAATTTGAATAAATGCGCAAGACCTTTCGAAAGAACTAATCTTTCATCCTTAGGCGCAGATAGGACCACCTACTACTTTGAAGACATCAGCAAGAAACAGCAGAAAGACTAGATATTCGAAAGGTCTTGCGCATTTTTAAAATTTTTTATGGTGTATTTAAGAAGTCCCTGCTATGTTATCATTTCACACCTGCTATTTAATTGTTTAATGTGGAAGCTACATTTTCCTTTCGATACAGGACATCTGTCCTGATTTTTTTTTAAATTTCAGACTATCAAAAATACTTGACGGTATTTTACAAAGCTTCTCAGAGAGTTGTATTTGAGTGAACGCCGATAACATCAAAATATGTAATGGAGTAGAATATTTTCTATCCTTTAAAACAAGATATAAAAATATTTATTATGTACATTTACGTCACAGACATATCTATATTCTACCTATCATTTATTATTCATTTATATTATATAAGTGTTTCAGTCTCTATTTATATTTTCCACATTAAATTACAAGTTATTTGTTACTGATAACTTAGAAAAAGTAGTTTGTGTGGTTTTGGCATACGAAATAATATTATAATTATGATTAGTCTCATTAAATCATAATATTAGTGATCATATTAAGTATGATAGTTTTTAAGATGAAATAATAAGTGACTCATTTATGGAATATTTTCATTTTTTTTTCTCTTTTTTAAGAAGAAGTAGATGCATTTAAAGGTAGTTATGAAATTCTTCAAAATTATCGATATTATATAAACCAGAATTAATTTATGATACAAAGATATTTGAAATCAATAGATTTATAAGACTATTATAACAGTTATGTCTTCCAAAATAACATAACGCACTATTATTATTTAATAAGAATTACACATTTTAAAAAGGTTGAAAATAGTAAAATGGATTAAAGTAAGTGAAATTTTACTTTCTGAAAATAGAATTAAAGAGTTCCAAAACACGTTTATTTCACACTACAATAGAAGAAAACCGTATGTAAAACAACTCGAGTATAGTCGTTAAAACTTCATAAATTTGAGTTTACATTTAATATAATAAAAAAAAAACATTTATGTATATATAAATTTAAATTTTTAATAGGAATCATCTAGAAAAAATACCGATCTGAATTTATACTAATTAGTACAGAAATACACGCTTAAATGTAAAATAACGGTTTCTATATTATTAACTTGTATTACTTAAAGATAAGCTGTTGGTTGCTATATCAAATGGCTAAATAAGCACCAAAATAGAATTTCCGTTGCATATCCAAAAAGATTTTTTTCAGTCTGTCTTCTATATTTCAAACCAAACATAATTACACACATATATTCCAGTTAGAATTGTCCATATAGTATAAAAACTAGTCGGATGCCCAATCCATAAATTGTCTTCTATCGCATACATGCTAATATTTTAAAATTCGCCACAGTGCAAAACTTAAATGGCAATCTATGCCCATCATGAGGGTTCTAAAGATATGAAATTCCATGCATTAGTTCTTGAGATATGATTATCGAGAAATTGTGTAAATCCTCGCAGAAATGAGCATAGCAGCGCCACCTGCTGAGTGATTTACAAAAAAAAAACTTATCAGGAACAACTTATGTCAACTTCTAACTGAACCTGAAGCTTGATGAAAACATGTGCATTAGTTTTTGAGATAGCCCTATTGCGAAATCGTTAAAAATCAAGCATGGCAACGCCTCCTATAGGGCGACTAACATCAAAACCTAATCAGCAACAATGTGTGTTAACGTATAACTGAATCTGAAATTAGATGAAAACATGTGCATTAGTTTTTGAGATAGCCCTATTGCGAAATCGTTAAAAATCAAGCATGGCAACGCCTCCTATAGGGCGACTAACATCAAAACCTAATCAGCAACAATGTGTGTTAACGTATAACTGAATCTGAAATTAGATGAAAATTCGTGAATTAGTTCTTGAGATAGAGCTAATTGCTGCATAGCAGTGCCCTCTGTTAGACGAGTTAAACCAAATCATAATCAGTACCAATATTTATCAAGATATACCTGAATGTGAAATTTGATGTAAATTCGTGCATTATTTCTCGAGATAGAACTATTGGGGAAATCATGAAAAACACAGCATAGCATCGCCACCTGATGGGCGATTTACACTAAAACGTAATCAGCACCAATTCATATCAAGGACTAACTGAATCTGAAGTTTGATGTAAATTCGGTAATTATTTTTTGAGATAGAACTATTTCGGAAATCATGAAAAACGCAGCATAGCAACGCCACCTTTTAGGCGATTTACACTAAAACGCAATCAGCACCAATTAATATCAAGGATTAACTGAATCTGAAGTTTAATGTAAATTCATTAATTATTTTTTTAGATACAGCTCTTGCGAAAATCGTGAAAAATGCAGCATAGCAGCTCCACATGTTAGGTGATTTACACCAAAACTAATCAGCACCAATTTATATCAGGGACTAACTGAAAATATTTTTTCATTAAATTACGTGCATTAGATTTTAAGATAGAGCGCCCACAACATTTGTGTCATAATCAGACAGACAGACAGAGTCACAGACTCAAAGACAGACACATTTTGAAAAAACATGTTTTTCGTGATCTCTAACACCTAAAACGTGTAAACCCGTCGAAAACCGGATGTCGGAAATTTTCAAGAATCCAATATTTTCTTCTTGTTAAAATAACAGAAAGTAAAAATACATGGTATTTTAAATCCTACATACTAACATAAACATATACAAAAATACGTCTCATGTAAAATAAATATATTTTATAAAGCATTATACAACAACATTATGAATATTAACGACCCAAGCTTTTGTTTTAAAATATAAAAAAAGTACTACATGTGAATTAAAGAAATATATTAATAACATAAATTCACAAGGAAGTTGAAAGACACTTCTATTATTCTAACTACAACAATAACATGACAAAACAAGGATTAACACGGAGCTCGAGTGATGGATTACCGACAGCCGACGATCGATAGTTTTATAATCACGAGTTTTTGCTTATCAATTGTTGCGTGCATAAAACTGAATGTTGACGTTGGCTAAAAAGGAATATTTAGTTAAACTGTTTTATCAGTAACTCCATATCAGTTAACAGAAGCCTTATTAAAGTTTCGTCTTTTGAAAGTGAGAACTTAAGTCCGGTATATTTATAGGGAAAAATAAAGATTAAAAACTGAAAGGTAGATTGTTTCGAAGAACAGGGTTTATAATGTCCATTTTATCACGAAACAGAAACGTATTATCATTAAGCATGATAAAAAACAGTGTAGACATTTATATGTAAAATAAAATATTTGATAATACAAAGGAAATTTAATGGGAATTATTTTGCCATATTTGAATTTCATATGACTACTACTGGAAAATAACAAAATATAAATGTTTTTTTCAATTCATTAAAAAGATTTATTCTTAGCATTTTCATAATAAATTTGGTTGCACTTTGAGTAAATATCTATAATAAAAAAAGAGATAGTTACGTGCAAAAATGTAAACATCTATAAATTCACATACATATTATTAGAAAATTTTCAAATATAAAAAAATATGAAACACATTAAGAAATTCAAATTTCCCATGTGGTGACAGTGCATATACTATATGATATATATGAATGTGAATTAACGAATTTTGATTCTAAAAATATTAATGTTTTTATGTGAGCATATTATTATTATTATTATTATTATTATTATTATTATTATTATTATTTTGTCAAGAGTATATTTATTGACAACAACGAGTGTTTGGATGCAAAAGATAAGACATTATTCACGATTGTGCCAATGAATAATATATTTGTTATAGACGGATTGTATGTAGTAATCACAATTGATTAAAATCACAATTAAAGCTTTTGTTTAACTAATGTTTTTTTTTTTTTTTTTTCATAGACGTATAAATAGAAATACTCAACAATACTTCCGATGGATTCGAAAGTCAAAACATTTTTCAGCAAGACTAAGTATTAGATTTTATAAAGTTGAAATCTCATATACCTCGTTAACGTGTTTTATCGAATACTTGAATTTGTTGCCAAAATTTTAGTTGCAACTTCATTTTGCTTTCTTAAAGAAAGTATTGAGAAAGATTTCAATCCTTATGAAAAAGTTATGTAGGCATTATTTAATTTTATCGATGTATACTAGGTTCCTTTTCTAATATAGTAGATTTTATCTTGGTTTAAAGAACCTACCAAGAAATAGAAGGTGATAAAAATAACGTTTTGATGTATGTTGCATCAGTTAAACAATAAAAAATGGAAAACCTAGAAAAAAACCTCTGAAAAGAACAGATTTACTTTATTTAATGTAAAACCATATGTATTGACCGTTTTGACGTTGAGGTTCAGGCGACAAAGTATCAGTGCATGTAGTCGTATTTCTCATTACAATGTGTAATAGTTTGCATAAGATGCGTAATTAATTTCCTGATACTAGAACTTTCACTTGTAGTCATTAGCAATACTAATGTGCTAGATATGAAACTGTGGGTATTCCAAATAATATAATTTCAAAAGAAAAACGCGAAATAGACGTTGAGGTCCAGGCGACCAAGTATGAGTGCATACAGTCGTATTTCTCATTGCAATGTGTAATAGTTTGCGTAAGATGCGTAATTAATTTCCTGAAACTATTTGAACTTTTACTTGTAGTCATTAACAATGCTAATATGATAGATATTTAAATGTGGGTATTTCGAATAATATAATTTCAAAACGAAAACTCAGAATAGACGTTGAAGTTCAGGCGATAAAGTATGAGTGCATGCAGTCTTATTTCTCATTGCAATGCGTAATAGTTTGCGTAAGATGCGTAATTAATTTCCTGAAACTATTGAACTTTTACTTGTAGTCATTACCAATGCTAATGTGATAGATATTTAAATGTGGGTATTCCAAATAATATAATTTCAAAACAAAAACGCAGAATAGACGTTGACGTTTAGGCGACAAAGTATGAGTGCATGCAGTACTATTTCTCATTGCAATGTGTAATAGTTTGCGTAAGATGCGTAATTAATTTCCTGATACTATTGAACTTTTACTCGCAGTCATTAGCAATAGTAATGTGACAGATATGAAACTGTGGGTATATCGAATAATATAATTAAAAAAACGCAGAATAGACGTTGAGGTTCAGGCGACAAAGTATGAGTGCATGCAGTCGTATTTCTCATTACAATATGTAATAGTTTGCGTAAGATGCGTAATTAATTTCCTGATACTAGAACTTTTACTTGTAGTCATTAGCAATACTAATGTGATAGATATTAAACTGTGGGTATTTCAAAAAATATAATTTCAAAACAAAAAAGCGAAATAGACGTTGAGGTCTAGGTGACAAAATATGAGTGCATACAGTCGTATTTCTCATTGCAATGTGTAATAATTTGCGTAAGATGCGTAATTAATTTCTTGAAACTATTTGAACTTTTACTTGTAGTCATTAGCAATGCTAATGTGATAGATATTTAAATGTGGGTATTTCGAATAATATAATTTCAAAACGAAAACTCAGAATAGACGTTGATGTTCAGGTGACAAAGTATGAGTGCATGCAGTCGTATTTCTCATTGCAATGTGTAATAGTTTGCGTAAGACGCGTAATTAATTTCCTGATACTATTGAATTCTTACTTGTAGTCATTAGTAATACTAATATATCAGATATGAAACTATGGGTATTTCGAATAAAATAATTTCAAAAGAAAAACACAAAAAGGTACTGAATTCTCTTATCTGCATATTTAGTAGATATAAATGTAATTAGTATTTCCATCTTTTTTTATATGCGCATAATTGTTTTATCATAGACGAATAATTATATAATAAAGACAGAAAGTGAATGTTTCATGGTTTGCTTATAATTTTATTTTACAATGTCTAAATTTATCTATTAAACTTGTTTATTAAAATAAAATATTTTTATAAGAATTTAAATTACAAATTGTTTCAGTTCATGATTTCTCTGATATTTATATTGAAATTGAAAAATGTAATTCTGAAATTATTATTGAGTAGAAAAAGTGTTATCTTCATAATAAATATATTACGCATGAATTAACATGACTAAATTATAATCAATCCATCACATAAAAGTGTGGGATCTTAAATCTAATTATTTTTACTATTCCCTAATAAGTTTTTTGCATATTAATCAGTGAAATCCCATAGTGGCTCAGAATTTAATTATTTATTTATATCATGCATGGAATACATGATACATTTAATTTCTTACCTGATATAAAAGAATCAATTAATTTATCAAAAACTCAGTCACAACTGAAGATGATTTTATATTAAGTATTTGATATTTACATTAATGATACTCTAATTATTTCTTTAGTGGCACTAAATTTAAACCATGTTTGCAACTTTTAAATATTGTCAATCAACAATTATGCTCATTAAAATGAAATAAAAATTTTACATATGAAGGATATCAAGAAAAATTTAATTAAGTATTAAAATAAAAGTAAAGATAGAACGCAGGAGGAAAAATATGTTGGTTCACTGTACGTAACATTTACATTAAAACCCATATATATTAACTTATAAGTTGTTGAAATATAACCGATACATTAAAAATAACAAAAAATCGTAGATTTTCATTATAGATTAGATTTTTTTTTTTTTTTTGTGGATATAATACTTCTGTTAAAACACCAGTTATATGTAGAAAAGCAGTCCCACACATTATATGAAATGACCCTTTAATAGCTTTAAAAATCTCCACATTTTAACGTTGGACCTAATTAATCTACCCGTTTTTAGGAGTTTTCAATGTATCACATTTTAAATTCTATACCTAAGTAATCTGCCCATTTTCAGGGGCATTCAATTGAAAACGTAAAAAATGTCACGTGCGTGACACTAACATAAATGCCTATATCTATTAACTTAAAAGTTGTTAAAATACAAAATATACAATAAAAATACTGTAAACGTGGACAACTTTATCACTATTTCTGTTTTCCTACCCATCTTTGCTTACTCATAATGTTTAATAAAGCTTCAAAATCGTATTAAACCTTTAGTCTAGAATTCTAGTTTAAGAATATGTGGTAACTTGGTAACTTGAGTGAGCATTTATATATATGTATATATATATATATATATATATATATATATATATATATATTGTAAATAGTTTAATTAAATAAATCTAAAGTGTGTTTGGCATTTACCGGGTGTCCCAAAAATGACTGATGAATTTTAAAATTCAATAACTTCCAAACAGTGACATATATTAAAAAGAATCATGCAGGAGAGTTATGTATGATGTCAGGGGTTTTTGTACTGTGATTCTTGATTTTAGTTTGATTATCAAACAATAGATGGCGCTGAGAGCAATAGGTACTCAGTCCAAACCCGATTTCTGGCACTTCGGGATCCATTCAAAATATTTTAATCTACTTTTTTCGCATGGAAAAAGAAAGAGGTTGAAAAATCGAGCCTGGATTTTGCGGTTATTGTTTGCAGCTGCATCTATCGATGCTATTTGGAACTAAAACTAAGAATCGCATCATAAAAACTCCTGATGTCTTACATAATAGTCCTGCAAGAATTTTTTAATGTCTGTCACCGTTTGCAAGTTATTGGATTTTAAAGTCCATGAGTCATTTTTGGGACACCCGGCAAGTGGTGTTGATATTAAATTAAATTATCGCATCTGTCTGCGTTGGAAATGAGTACTTTTGCGAAAATTGCAGATTTTATTTTTATTACTTAATTTAAAAATTTAAATTTTTACGATACTAAAGCTGCTTTATTTGTTCCTACCATATTTTACAACAAAAGTTATATTCAATTTATAGTAAAAATATCCTAATTTAACGTTTAATGTATTTTTCGCAAAAGATTTTTGATTCCAAATTAACTCACTTCGAAAATGATATCTAAAAATATTAGTACCACTCTCCTATAAACATTTGTGTGAATCTATATAATAAAAGCCGAAGTCATGTGACTGTCATCAACAGTTCCGGGCTGACCATTTCGCTTTTTGTATGCCAGCCGGCCAATTTGGTAATTTAATGTTAGCCGGACGCAAGTGATAAATCGCCAAATAGTGTTCCATCTCCATCATGTCATTATTATTATAATAGTCCATTTCAGGCGACTGTCGTAAGGAATTTTTCGCGTGGTAAATTAAAACAAAGCTTTGATGTTGAAATTAAAATATTATGGCTCATGGTATTATTTATTACTTTTCTTTTTTTAAGCAATAATTGAAAGTCATAAATTTTAAATATTTCAGTTTTAAATTAAAGTTATGCGTTTTAAATGAAATGAGTGAAAGTACTATATTTTAAATGAA
Organism: Maratus speciosus; assembly: GCA_963932465.1. Taxonomy (NCBI): domain Eukaryota; kingdom Metazoa; phylum Arthropoda; class Arachnida; order Araneae; family Salticidae; genus Maratus; species Maratus speciosus. The sequence continues at coordinate 231,388,329 of OZ010789.1, forward strand.
ATTAATGAAATACGAAAGGCGCAATGATTGCCGATTTATCACCTGCACCCGGCTAACATAAAAATGCTGAGTTCATGATTTCTGTATCATAATCTTCGGATTTGGCGAAGGATTGAGCAAGTCAATTAAATTATGCACAAAAGTAACATGATACAATGCTTAGCATAGATTTAAGGGAGACCAAACTGGTCCTCAAGGGCGGCTAGTATTATTATGTAGTCCGTTTACTAAAATAAGTTTATTTGGATGAATATTTTCAAAATAATGGCAATTGTGATAATGAATCATAATGAATATTAGACTATTTATCACCTGTAGCGGGCTAACAGAAAAATGCTTTAACATTAAATTTTTAACTTATAATTAATTTCTAAAAATATTACACTACGGTATTGTCATTGGGAATGCATCTTTGTATGTTATTTCAAAATAATATTAAAAGACAAACAATTATTACATATAATAAAAAAAAAGTCCAGATTCGGAAACAAAAATTATTTATAAATTTATTATATTTAGACATGCATTAAACATTCTAACACTTTCAGAAGCAGAAAACTTCTGTTCGTAAAATGATGAAACGTTTGACTTACACCAGAATTTACAAAATAATTTTTTAGAAAATAAAATCTTGGATTTCTAAACTTTCATTTAGAAAATAAAATTTTATTAAAATAGCCTTGATGTTGTTTGTCAGATTTAAATTAGGATCAGATTTAAATTAAAATTAGGTGGTCACACTGTGTGACCACCGCCCTTGTAAGGGTTAAGTGCTTAAGAAACATCATTTCAATTAGAGATAACTTATACGATCTTAATCAAACACTTCTTAAATTAGAAGATAATTTTTCAAAGCAAACACATCCACTTTTTACTATCTTTTACGGAAATTGAAAAAAAAAAAAAAAAAAAAACATTTCATGGACATACGAAATATTATGTGAATTAAAGATCACGTATACAAACTTAATCAAACATTAAATTCGAAGTCTATTTTTCACAGCAAACATATTCACTTTTTATTATTTTTTATGGCAAATGAAAAAAAAAAAGTTATGTGCATGCGGAATATTATTTCAATTGGTGATGAGGCATACTAATTTAAACACTTAAACATGTATTTTTTCAAAACAAGCATAATCATTTATTATTTTTTTATAGCAAGTGAAAAAATATATTTATATGTATTAATAATTTTATGGGCATACGAAGTATTAATTAGAGATAACGTATACTAACTTAATCAACTACTTGATAAATTTAACGTGCATTTTTTAAAGCCAACGTATTCATTTATTATTATTTTTTTATGGCAGTTGAAAAAAAAATATATGGTGCTCTTTAGTTTTACTTTTTATGAATAAAGTGAAATTAGTTAAGTTGACTAAAACTTCATGTTTTAGTAAAAATTTCGTATATGAATTAAAATATTTTTTTATGACTATATCATCTTTCGTTTAAAAAAGAGAAGGACAAATAAAGCTAATTTACTAAACGTAAACAGCACTGCGCTGTTTCTAAAAGAGTTGCAAATTTATGTTCTACACGTTAAACCTTTAAAACATAACGCTCAGTAAAAAGTTCTATAAGAAAAAAATCTTTTTGCTATTGATTTTGTAGTTATTTTCTTTTTTATTCCGATAACAATCTCAATATAATGCACAATATTATCATACTTATTTAAATAAATAAAACTACAATTTTAGTTTGAATGCATGCAAGTCATCACTAATAATTAAAACAAAATTATTTGTGGCAGTTCTCTTTTTAGACTTTAGAGATTCTTTCATCGGACGAAACCGTTTTCGTCACGCTATTCGTAACTGTAATTCAATATATCCGATCACACGACAAATCATATAATTTTGAAAAAAGTCTTATACGATTTAAATTAAATGAATTAATTTTTGACATCCGATCATTTTTACTCGACTGCCAAGAAGGGTTGTGTGTTTCACGCGTATCTGGGAACGTGGATTTCTTTATACCATCGAAACATCCCAACGGCTGGATGGATTTTAATGAATGAGATTTATATCGATTCAATTTAAACGTCCGATGGTTATAGTCTAGATTTTGTTTTTATAAATTCAAAATGGTGGCCGTAAAATATAAAATGGCGGGAGAGACGAAAAAAAAAATTTACGCACCCTATTGAGGAGCATTTCATTGGATAGGTCTTTCAAAATGAAGACGATGTTTCATTGACTATTTTAGAGTCAGAAGCTCCGTTTAAATATTACACAACCTGGAAGTTGTGTAGGTAGGATCATTGCTTTACTGCAACTCTAACTTTCATAGACATCTATGGGCCTCATCAAAATATTATTTATAGATAGGAACTAACAATTAAACACAACTTAAAAGTCATCTATACAAGTAAATAAAAAAATAGGTAAGTAATAAAAAAATAGTTTCACATTGATGAGAAATAATTAATTAATTCACTTTTTACGCAGTCGGTTTTTTTTTTTTTTTTTTTTTTTTTTTTTTTTTTTTTTTTTTAACCCTTAACCGGAAACGTGAAAATCTCGTGCACAAACAGAACACTTTATAATTTACCAAATAGTGAACTTAAATATTTATTCTTTAATAGTGTTGCATTAGCAGGACCAATATTTTAATATAACAGCATAAAAATAAGTTTGGAATGTCGGAGAGAGAAAATATTAAGGGTAGATATGTAGACGCAATCATCTCACAGACGTAAGTTTCCTGTTAAGGGTTAAATTTAATTGTTATTTAGATTTTAAAACATTTAAATTCAGCATTTTTTCTTAATGCTAGATGGGCCCGTGATAGCATATTTTCCCGCTAATCAATAGGCTCCTGTTTTGTTGCTCGGCACCGGAAATTTGACTACATTTCACTGTCCGTTGATTTAATTAAAATGACTTCTGTATTTTTTTTTTGCCATTTTAAGTGTTTCCCTTTTTTTAGCTTATCAAATAATCTAATTAAATATGCTTTTCCGATGCACAAACATATGCTTTTACACTTGTCTAAAAAGCAGTTCTTGAATATTTTTTATTTGATTAAAAATATCTTCTAATTGTTATAATTTTAAAATAAAATTTAATATTGCTGCCTACCATATTATTAATTAAGTTAAGGATTTAATCATTATAAATTAATGATTTGGTTTTATTAATTAAAATATAAAGCGTTTTGAATCGAAAATAGCACGAAACATTTGTGCGATCTTCGATTACATTTACCGCTTGTTTTAAATTTATTGAGATTCAGTACATAAATGAATCAAAAAAATAATGTGGGAAAAAAAAGTAAACACACCTACTAACTCTTTAACTAATTATAATAGAAGAAATTTTCTGATGCCAAATGATTGTGAAAAAAGTACGTGATATATATAAAATTTGCTTCGGAGGTTATCTAAAAATCCAAACTAGACCTAACTTTTTTTATTTTTTTTCCTATTGCAACATCCAATTTTGACACTATATTTTAAGCCTCGGTTCCAACTATGCCTAGAAACGAAATTTCAAAGTCAATTGGATGATACGTTTCTGAGTTATAAGCATTTAAAATTTAGAACTTGTAATATTAGATTACATTTTCATTTTTTTATTAATAACTCCTGAAATTATTATTGTGATAATATTCTGTGCGGTTATAATACTAAAAAGTCTAAAAATTAATACATTGAATTTATAGTCCATTCATTATGAATTGTGAAATTAATATTGTGAAAAAATTGTGGAAAAATATGAATTGCAACCTACATTTTTTTTTTTTTTTTTGGATACATTTATATTTATTATATTCTGCTTTAATCGAAGTCTGAATTTCAAATCTTTCTTCCAAATAGTTTTCGAATTATTCTTTAAAAACGTCAAAATGATGGCTTAATGAGCCATCTAAGATGTTCAGAAATGCATATTTTGTAAAATATATACTTTACTAATTTTATTGGAACATTTGGGCGGCAATAGTGATACATATCAATAGAAAAAAATTACATATTGCCAGAAAATAATACATTAATAGAAGTGACCTACTAATTTTATAGCATTTCAGCATTTATTTTAATTCCTCCTGGCAAAAATAAATAAATAAATAAATAAAAGAAATTGTTGCACTAATGCAACTTAACTTTTGTTTATGGAGTTTTTTATGTTATTATATCATATATGCATTTTATTATTATTATTTTTTTGGTGGGGGGGGGGGGGGGGCATGATAAAATAAAATAATTTCTTTTTCTAGCTCAAAAGTTATTTAATATTATTATGTGTATTTAAATAAATTTCTACATTTTTGAGATTTTTAATGAAATCATGTTTCTCTTTTGTCTTGATTTTACATTTTATTCTTAATTATTTAGTCTTATAGCTCTTTTTAGTCTTATTTTAAGCTTATTTTATTCTTAATTTTTTAGTCTTATGGTGATTTGTGAAAATTTTTAAATTTTCGACCTTTCCCCCCAGCATATAGTGCAAACTTTAATGCAGGTAGTAAAAAATAATAGATAATTTAATTTTTGTATCCGGGTACATACAACACATTAAAATCGGGCAATTGAGAGCTCAGATAGAACAGTACAGTCTAGTGGCGGTTGAGCGATTTGTAGCATCGGAATGATGGTGCAAACACATACCTTTCAGTATATTGCACTTTAAATTCTGATCCGTAGCTCTCGAAAAAAAACCTTAAATTCGCGAACTTTATATTACGGTGAGCTCGATTAAAGTAAATAGGAATATTTCCTAATTAACCAGCTATCGCCTAGTTGGCTTTATATACAGTAGCTTATTTTTATCGCCAAATTTGGGATACTTCGATAATTTTACCAAAATTTAATGCTATTGGGAAATTCGCAAAATTTTGCGACATTGCATTAACCTCGTTAAAATTTGTAACCTTGTAATTGTTGTAACCTTGCCATGAGTACTTTTTATTAAATACTGATACGGATTTCTCCATTGGAAATCAATCGTTTGCTCCTCCCCCCTCCCCGCTTTAGGTATCTAATAAAAAAAAAATCGATGTCCATTTCATGCATTGCTCTCTGGAATACATATATGGTCCAAATTTTAAAGGTCTATGTCAAACGGAAGTGAGTGAATAATGAATCACAAGATTTGACTGTCTCATACAAACAAACAAAACTGTAAGTTAAATAAAAACACTCAAAAATAATGTAAAAAGTACATGGATTTTATAAATTTAAGAAAAAATATAATGTTTTTAAAACGCTTTAATATGCGTTAAAAAGATTTTATATCGATTTAAAACGTTAGATGTAGTAAAATAAATTATCACAGGAAAATGGAACTTTTGTTTTTGGTATTGATTTATGTAACCCTATTTCCTTACTCCGTTAAAATCACAAATGAAATAAACAAGTATACAAAAACTGTAACCAATAATTTAAATAGCTTAATTTAATTAATCTAACGTTCTCGTTAATTATTTTACACATTTCAATTTTATTTCTTTAATGAATATTGTACAACTATCTTAATAAGAGTAAACTGTCTGATGTATTCACGATTGTAAGCGTTAAGTGGGATTCGTTTTACATTTGAAAAAAAAAAAATGTCATGTCTTTTTTAAAGAAAAGATAAGGACAAAGAACATCGATTTTCTAAATGTAAACAAGAATACACTGCTTTTAAAAGCAGTTAATCTATCTTCTGAAGATTCATATTCTAATTTAAAATGTTAGATGTAGTAAAATAAATGATCAAAGGTAAAAAAAAGGATATTTTTGCCTTTGGCATTCATTTATGTATAAATATTTCTTTACTACATTAAAATCTCAAAAGAATAATACATAATTGAATACTGCATTAGTTAAAATAATCTGAATTTATTTTTCATGCTTTGTGAATTTTATCTGCGTAATGAATATTATAAATTTGTGTTAATAGAACTAAACTGTCTGCTATTCAGTATTATTTGAGATTTGTTTTAATATTTTTTCAAAATGCCATGTTTATATTTTGAAAAATTTAACGACAAAGAATTTTTTTTAAAGCGTTTACAAGAAAATTCAGTTTAAAAGCTATTAATACATGCTCTAAACATGGATCTTTAAATGAAAAAATCACCAGACTTAGTATCAGAATTTCAGAGAAGATCTTATTGACTTTTCTATTGATCTATGCATACTTTTTTCTCGTTATTCTCTACAATTCGATTTTAATTATTTTGAATATCTTTGTTGAAAAACAAACTAAGAGAATAATATTATCAACATATTTTAAATTGTTTAATTAATTAATTTTTGTATGTTTTACATTTAATTCATGTCGTTTTTAAGTTTAATTAAATTCAATTTTGCATCTTTTGTTTTGAATTTTACATGCTTAATGATTATTGTAAATTTGTTTTAATAGGACTAAACTGTCTGCTATTTAGTATCATATGAGATTCGTTTTATATTTAAAAAAAGACCTGTTTCTATTTTTTAAATATAATGACAAAGAAATTCATTTTTAAACCGTTTACAAGAATATACAGTTTAAGACCCATATTAATGCATGTTCTAAAGATAAATGTTTTAACTTAAAAAAAAAAAAAAAAAAAAAAAAAAAAAAAAAAAAAAAAAAAGACATCAGACTTAGTAAAAGAAATTCACAGAAGATCTTGTTGACTTTTCTATTGATCTATATATTGTTTATTCTATCTTTATTCTTTTTTATTCTGTTAAATGACTTTGTTAAAACAAGAAAGGAAAAAGAATAATAATATCAACGTATTTTAAATTGTTTAATTAATTATCTTTTAATGTGTTATATTTGCTTCTTGTCGTTATTAAGTTACAATAAATTAATTTTCGCAGATTTTATTGTGATTTTTTTACCGACTGTAGTTAATTGAAAATTCAAACAATATAGCATATTTAATGCCTAAATTACTATATCGTTTCTTTTCTGATCATTTCTTTTGATGTTATACCTATAAAATAAATATGATTTCATATTATTCTAAAAAGAAATTGAAATGTTAGATGTAAGGACAATTTATTTATTCAGTAACTAATTTATACTTTAAATTACATTTCTCTTTAAATTTAAGGAATTTCCGCTATACTCGCATAATTTCATGCTTTATACATCATTGTTTTGAAACAGGCAAAAATATCATTATTATTATTTTTTTTTTTTGAAAAACAGAAACAAACAGAAAATATTCTCATGAAACAAAATTATACACTGATTACTGCCCCAATAACCACTTGTGTCTTTAAAGCCAGGAACATTAAATCTTCATTTTTTCAGATTGCCACTGATCCTACTGGTATAACAAAAATTAGTAAAAAATAGCAGTTCTCTGAAATACAGGGCCATCTTCGTAAAATCGAGCTGTTTAGGCTTTTTCTATATAAGCGTCTTACATAAATTTGTTCGAGTTTAACTTTCCTTTCTTGAAAATGTATTGAAGTGAAACTGTTTATTAACTAAACTTAAACTTACACTATGTGCAAAACTACTTAAAAGATGAGACGATACTAAAAATATGTTAAATTATTTTAATACCTTAGTACTTTCAACTATAAAAAACATAGTCTTCGTCTGCTAAATATAAGAAATACAATTGTTATTGACGTCTAATTTTAAAATTTAAGGAGATGGTGACGAAAGAAGTGAAAGTGGAAGTTAATTTTTAGATCCGGAAAACACTGGGAAAATAAAACATGGATATAAAGAAGTGGAATATTATTCGTTTTATGATTATTTAAGCAAACTGAGCCAAATTCTGGGTATTTTGTAGGATAACACGTCATTGCAAACAGTATTTTCTTTAGTAATAATTTCTATTGATTCGCGGATGATTAAATCGTGATAATCTATACTCCTATTATAAAGAGGTAAAAATTGTTTATTTGTAGGAGGTAAGCTCTGGAACTACCGAACCGATTCCAAAAGTAATGGTCTCAAAATGATGGTATTGGTCCAACTTAGAACATAGGCTATATCTTATGTCCGTGCCACTGGCCAAAAGGGGGTGCAGGAGCAAAAAACGTTCTAAAAATACGATTTTTGTGTTACTGAAGGGCCTGGAAACATGAAATTTGGAATGGTAGTTACTTATAAGATACTAATCATCTCTAAGGACATTTCTTAAAAAGTTCGAAATTTAAAAGGGGTGAAAATGCGCGAAAAGCGTTCTAAAAAACGTTCTAAATGGTGATTTTTATGCAATCTCAAGAAGTACCAAACCGATTTTTTAAAAAAAAGGTGTCAAAATGATCGTGACAACCCTTGCTCCAACATAGGCTACATTTTATGTCGGTGCCACTACCCCTAAAGGGGGTGCAGGAGCAAAAAAACGTTCGAAATTGCATTTTTATGTTAATGAAGGGTCCAGATACACGGAATTTGGCATGGTGGTTACTTATTAGATATAAATGATCTCTGAGAACATTTCTTAAAACATTCGAAATTTAAAAGGGGTGAAAATGCGCAAAAGGGCTCTCTAAAAAACGTTCTAAATGGTAATTTTTATGCAATCTCAAGAAGTACCAAACCGATTTAAAAAATAATGGTGTCAAAATGATCGTGACAACCCTTGCTCCAACATAGGCTACAATTTATGTCGGTGCCACTACTCTTAAAGGGGGTGCAGGAGCAAAAAAAACGTTCGAAATTGCATTTCTGTGTTAATGAAGGGTCCAGATACATGGAATTTGGCATGGTGGTTACTTATTAGATATAAATGATCTCTAGTAACATTTCTTAAAATATTCGAAATTTAAAAGGGGAGAAAATGCGCAAAAGGGCTCTCTATAAAACGTTCTAAATGGCAATTTTTATGCAATCTCAAGAAGTACCGAACCGATTTCAAAAATAATGGTGTCAAAATGATGGTGATAAACTTTTCTCCAACATAGGCTACATTTTATATCGGTGCCACTACCGCTAAAGGGGGTGCAGGACCAAAGAAAAAAAGTTCGAAATTGCAATTTTTGTGTTACTGAAGGACCCAGATACATGGAATTTGGCATGGTAGTTACTTATTAGATATAAATGATCGCTAAGAACATTTCTTAAAAAATTCGATATTTAAAAGGGGTTAAAAGGCGCAAAAAGCTTTCTAAAAAACGTTCTAAATGCCGATTTTTTCGCAATCTCAGAAGTATCAAACGGATTTCAAAAATAATGGTGTTAAAATTATGGTGACAACCCTTGCTCAAACATAGACCACATTTTATGTCGGTGCCATTACCCCCAAAGGGGGTGCAGGAGCAAAAAAAGTTCGAAAATGCGATTTTCGTGTTACTGAAGGGACTAGAAATACGAAATTTAGAATGGTAGTTACTGATAAGATATATATGATCTCTAAGTACACGTCTTAAAATATTCGAAATTTAAAAGAGGTGAAAATGTGCGAAAAGAGTTCTAAAAAGTTTCAAATTGATCGTGACAGTCTCCGCTCCAAAATAGCCTATATTTTACGTTGATGTCACTACCACCAGGAAGTTACAGGAGCAAAAAATGTTTTAAATTGCATTTTTTGTGTTAAAGATTGGGTAACATTTTAAATTTGGAATGGTAATTACTTCAAAGATGCAAATTCTATCTAAGAATTGTCGAAAGAAAATTCCAAATTTAAAAAGATGAAGTGAGCGAAATACGTTCTATAAGAGTTCAAAATTACGATTGTTCTGCAATCGTATGAAATACAAAACCGATTTCAAACATAATGGTTGTAAATTGATGGTGATAGAACCTGCTCAAACATTTAAGCTATATTTTATGTCGGTGCCACAACACCTAGAGAGTTGCAGGAGCAAAAAAATTTCTAAATTGCGATTTCTGCGGTAGTGAAGAGGCTAGAAACTTTAAATATAGCACGGTAGTTACTTACAAAATATGAATGTCCTCTAAGAACAGTCGTATATAAATTCTAAATTAAAAAGGGCTGAAGCGAAGGGAAGGAGCGAAAAGCATTCTAAAAGAGTCCTAAATTATGATTTCCATGGAATCTCAGGAAATAATAAACCGATTACAGAAGTTATTGTTTGCGAATCAAGAGTGATAGTCCCTGATCCTATACGGGCTATATTTTATGCCGGTGTCAGTACCACCTGTTTGGCAGGAATAACAAGAAAGCCTTTAAAAACATCTAAATTCCATCTTCTATAGAATATTAGGAAATACCAACCGATGTCAAGGTTAATGTTGGCAAACTAATGGTGGCAGTCTCTGTTTCAACATTTTTAGAGGCATTCTATTTCAACTCTGTTTCCGCATTTTATTTTGAAGCCACTGACACCAGAGGGGTGATAGACTGTCTGGAATTTGACATGATGGTTAATTTTAAGATGTAAATGTGTTAAGATGGATTCTAAAGAATTCAAAACTTCAAATGAATACTGAAATGGGCGTATGAATTAAGCATAAAAGTCTCAAAATACTTTCTAAATTATCATTTATTTGGAATTAGTTTTAGTTCTTCTTATTAATCTCATCTCATCTCTGTCTATTGCACTTTTATAATGATGTTTAGTCAAACTGTGGCTTAATTTGTAATTTTTGAATTATTCCAAACATTGTTCTTCTAATAAAAAATATTCATGCAATTATCACTTGGCATATTCCATCTATTACGCGAGTAAAGCCGCGAGGTTTGCTAGTTCTTATATATAATATATAATTTTTGCGTATATTCTGCTTCTGGTTAAGTCTTGACAGGGCTGTTGTAGATCGGTTATACTTTAAATCTCTCAAATGTTCTTTAATACGGACTGTAAGTTTACGTGAATTCATTCCTATGTATTCGAGTTAAATATTTTCTGTTTTCAGTGGAATTATATATACTCCAGAAACTTCATATTCCGGGATTGGGTCTATTTTGGCACTAATTAGATTTTTCAGTTTTACTGGAGGAGTGGCGATTAAGTTTACGTCAAAGCGAAAAAGTGCATGTCTGAGTTTTACGAAAAGTCCTGGTATGTAGTGTCGTGGAAAAAAAAAGTAAACACCCCCTACTAACTCCTCAACAAATTATCGTAGAAGAAAGTTACTGGTACGAAACGATTGGTAATAAAGTCTATTTTTAAATGGTGCATATGAAATTTACTTAGGGGGCCATCTACATATTAAAACGAACCATAACTTTGTTTTTTTCAATAGCAGTACACAATTCTGACAGCATAAATGAACTCTACACCCATCAATTAGCCTAAAAACAAATTTTTATGCAATTCGTACCATACGTTTCCGAGAAATTAATTATTTTAAAACGAACGTATTTTAACGGCAGTATCCAAATTGAAGTTCGTTACTCGATTGTTAACCGAGAGAGCCCCCTTCTTGATCAAGGCACCTTATGAAGCCTGTTAGGTAACAGGACAGCAGAAGAAATTTCAAAATATCTACTCACTTCTATCATAGATGACCCCTTATACCATCTTTTTGCCGTTTTTTAAGCATAATTTGAAAACTTTTTGGAATAAAAATATGAAATTTTGGATTTTCATAAAGCAGGACCTAATAAATCTAAATTCATAAAAAAATTGTGGTTTGCAATTCATAATTTTTTCGAATATTCATTTCATAATTCATAATTCATATTATAAAATTATAAAAATTGCAAATTCAGCCTATTTATGGTTGGGCACATTAGCATTATTGCTACACAAAAAATTAGCACATTAGGAGCATAATTTCAGGAGATATAAATAAAAATATGAAAATGTAATTTAACATTAGAAGCACTAAATTTTGAATGTTTATAATTAAAAAACTTATCATTCAAATGAGTTGAAATTTGGTGTCTAGGCATAGTTTGAACCAAAGATTTGAAATATTGCGTTAAAATTGGGTATTGCCATTGAAAAAAAATGAGGTTTGGGCTCGTTTTAATATGTAGATGGCCCCTAAGCAAACTTTATATACATCATTTAAAAGTAGACTTTATTTCCAATCGTTCGGTACCAGTAACTTCCGTCTACAATAATTTGTTGAAGAGTTAGTAGGTGGTGTTTACTTTTTTTTTTCCACGCCTGTACTTCATCTTGCAATATCTCATGTTACTCAGTGGATTTTTTGTATTTTCATATCGTTTGTGAGCTGATCAGCTTATCAATAATGCGTATCGGGAAACCATTCTCAAATGTAATGTTTCTAATGGTATTTAATTCATTTTCAAGGTGATTAATAGAGCAAACACTAAACGCTCGTCTTACATAAAAGTTGAACGGAGCAAGTTTGTAGTTAAAAGGTGATGTACTTTCAAAAGGAATGGTGCTGTTAGACATATTTACTTTTCTGTAGACTGCGTGCTCAGTTGTTAAGTTTGATAAATTTTTAATTAGCATTACGTCAAGAAATGATAACTCGTTATTATGTTATATTTCGATGGTAAATTTTATGTTAGGGTTCATATTATTTATTCTGTTAAGAAATGCTTACAATTCAGATAAACCATGATCCCATATTATGAAAATGTCGTCTACATAACGATACCATACTGACGGAGTTAAAACGCTGTCTGTCAAAAATTTTTCTTCAAATGGATGTAATTTGACTCCGACTAAAATACTTGAGATGGAGGAACCCATTGGAGCTCCTTTTGTCTGCTTAAAGTCCTCTTATTAAAAATGAAAATATTATTTCCAGTTACTAGGTTAAGCCCAGATTTTACGGTGGCCTTCATTTCTGAGTTGAATAATGGCTCGTTTTCAATAAAGTTATTAATGAGTAATTTTACTTGTTTGAAGTTTATCGCAGACGTTTGTGCCAGCAGTTTCTGCTGGCGTCCAAATTGAAAAAATTGCCAGCACATTGTGCTGTTAATTTTAAGCAACTACTGTATTTTTCATGTTTATATAGTCAGGAAACCGAAGAAAGATATAGCACATTCACTGTGATCGAGTTTGTGCTGGCAAATTTACAGTGGTTTTTTTTACAGTGTATGGTACAATAAAAATAGCAGTTATTTATGAATTAACAACTTCAAGATCGAAAGTAAAAATGTAAACAAAAAATTTTTTTTGACATTTTCTTCATTTCTCAGACGGGATTATTTTCTGGAAAAAATTTCTGGGAGATGCACTGTTGCACAGCAACGGTGTGACGATTCGTACACAAGATATTTCTTTCTTTTGTCTCTCTTCGGACGCTGTGTTAAATAGAACCATCGATAACACTAGTAACAGCTCCAAAGACGGGGCTCAACAACAGGCATAAGGAAACGTGTCGCTAGAAAAATGCATATATTTGACAGGAGAATTGATGTCTGCTTTAGAACGCAAGACTGTGTTTCCGAAATAACGATTCTCCATTTGTATAAAATACAAGAAAAACTTGTTAAAGAACGGCCAAAAAAAATGAATCAAACAAAATTGACATCGATGTTTCAGAAATTACACCACAAGAAATAATCCCATTCTTTATTAGATTTTATTTTCTGTAACATAGATAATATCAATTAATGTAAGTTTATTTTAAAGTTTAATTTTTTTTTTCTTACATAATTATCACTTAATAATGAATTAAATTATGGCTAAAGATAACATTAAGAATATATTACTACTTTTGATATTCCTAGTGACTATTTTTGAAATTCCTTCAAAAATTCGGAATTTTCAATAGACCGGCATAGTCTCGGTCCCGATGATGCCGGATGTTCGAAGTTATACTATATGTCTTCAAAGACATAGATCTCGTTTTACCAACGAAGTTGAACCGTTCAAACATATTTATAAATCCTTTACTAAATCCAACAACGCGCGAAGAACGAAATTCTTAGTAACAACAAGTTTAGATTCGATGTTTTTTTTTTTTTGTTTTTTTTTTTAACAATTTGGAAAAATGGTTCTTGTTCTCGTCAGGGTAGGAAATCAAAGGCATATCTGAATGTTTTCATTGGTTTAATCCGCAATTTATTCGTTATCTGATTGGTATATATAGTAATCTGTATTTCCCTTTGGTTTCAACAACGATGGACAACAGATTGTTGCCACTATGACAAAAAAGTAATAAAAACTACAAAAAAAAATTAATAAATCAGAAACAAATTGAGATACAGCTTTCAAACAAATTGCATTTAAAAGTACTTTTTTTTTTCTATCCGACGATATAAAAAGTAATATTGTCGGATGTTTAGAAGTTTAAGAATGAAATTTTATTTAAAATTGGTCGTGAGATTTTTTGGAAATCTTATGATAGAAAAGCCTTTTCCCGAACAGCCAATGAAATGCTTGGATAATACGCAAGTTTCAGGAAATCTTGCATTTTTTTTTTTTTTTACTTATTATTAAAATGAACAATGATCCGTAATTTATATAATTTGATGATTTGTGGAATATATTCCCTGATATCTTGATAAATTATCATATTAGCGTAAAGCTTAGTAAAGACCTGTTTTTTTTTTTTTTTTTTTTTTTTTTTTTTTTTTTTTTACGATTATACAAAAATGAAAACATTTTTATTGTGACTAGGTGTTTTTTGCAATTGATCTACACTGTTAAAAATTTGCAGCATTCTGTCCAGTCATTCGACTGTTTTTTTGAAAAAACTGTTTTATAGCCATAATTTAACTACATCCTGACCATAAAATGGCCAATAATATGGTCAGAATAATGTTAAATTACGGTTGTGTAACCGTTTTTGATAAAAACGGTCAAATGACTGAACAGAATGCTAAATTTTTAACAGTGTATGGTAAATATGTAATTCATTTATCCATTAAATTTAAATCAAATTTTCTTGTTGTGGATGAATAAAGGATGGGTTTTCCCACATTACAATGTGAAAGTTAAAAAAAAATTGTATTTATCTGTATTGATCTTAATAATATTTTCGTTCATTACTGGATGCATGCCTATCGAAGAGAGGGTTAAAGAAATATCGTCTTCAATACGTTAATTTGGCATGGGTCTCGATTACGGAAAATTGAAGTGTTTTAAAAATGTTGTTTTAAAGCCTTAAATTACTATGCTCGAAATTTTTTACAAAACAATCGAATCGTGAAACTTTTAATTTAACATTAATTGCAACTTGACGCATTAAATCTTTTCTCTAAAAATCGGTTCTGACAGGCAAATGATTAGATGAGTTTGTCACGTAATAAATCAACATAGGGTTTTAAATTAAGAATTTTCGATTTTTTTGTGCTATACTACCTTCCTTCGTGCAAAATGTCAAGATTTTATGTTATCGGGAAGTAACATATAGGTTCTGAGAGTGAGTTTGTATAAATAGACCGTAAGTTTTTAATTCATTGAATTAGAATTTTAAACATTTTACAAAAAGATGGGGTCGTAGACCTTACTATTTGATATTAATTTCAACTGGATACCTTCAACCTTTTTGAATATTTTTTTTTTTTTTTTTGACAGACTTATGGACAACATGCACTGTAAAAAAATCCGTAGAAGAAAGAAAAATATACTAGCAGCAAAGATGCTGTTTATTCTACATTTTTCCTCAAAAATGCCGGATAGCAAATTTGAGTCATTCACGACGGTAATTTCTCCTTTAAAAAATCAATCTGTGCAATTGCACATTATTAAAAAGTTATTATTACACATAATAATTATACATGTATATATTTGTATTGCAATATATTATATTTGATTATGTATATTTGATGTACGTATGTTATATTTGATGTATATATATTTGATTATATATTTGTATTGCATTGTATTTTTATTAAATCCCTTCCTTGGGATTTGAGCTTCGCTACTCGGCATTAGAATATTAATACTTTGTACTCTTCACCACATAGCTACACCAATGACTTGGTTATAAGCCAAAATATCAATTACGAAAATTTAACGGGATATTTTTCGTTTTTTTATTAATTGAGAAGGGACCTTTCTGATTTTCTGTCTCGGAAAAATTTTATTTTGTTTTTAATTCCATAAAGATAAAATGACATTTTCGTTTATTTCATGAAACTTCCGATCAAAATAAAAAGTTTCCGTTTAAAAACAAAAATTTCGCATAAAATCAAAGGTATATATATATATCTTTATACGGCGTTTTTTTGCAATGTACAAGTGCACTCACAAAGCCTATAGGGTTCTCCCATTGACACACTATTTGATGTTTGACACGAAGGAAGGTCTTATAGCACTTGTAAAGGACACGATGTGAATATCATTACTTTATAATTTTATGTCGATTTATTACGTGACAAAATCGTCTGACTCTGCCTAAAATGTTGTTTCATGGCCGAAACATTATATTGAAATGATTTAGAAGCTCGAAATATTTACACAACAATGAAATTATTATTTATTTTCCATTCATTTCAACTTGAAACATTTAGACGCTCCTGTAAAAAAAAGTTCTTCACAGGCAGACGAACAGCAATACAATTTTATGAGAACTAATTCCGCTCCATGTTGTGCAAGATAGGTACTATTGCGTTTGTACTGTACACTGTAAAATATATCTGTGTAACTGTACAACAAAAATGGGGGCAACTAAATTGCCATTAAAAGTGGTGCAAGGAAACACCCCCAGCAAATTGGCTTAATGAAACACCGACAATTAACTGGTGTAAAGAATCTCCACCTTTGGTGGCAAATTAGTTGAGACCATTTTTGGTGGAAAGTTACACCACCACTAATATGATGTACTTTATAAATTTCTCAAGTTTTTCAGGGAAAAAAAATCTGAAGGAACAAGTTTTTCATTTTAAATGAGATATCAATTTTCAAATGTTTAATACAAAAACGTTTAATAAAACGTTTAATACAAAAGAAAATAAAATAATTAATAAAAATTTCCATATTATCCCATCCCTTCCCAGATTTATCTCATTATTATGCGTATCTAATATTGCAACTATATTTATTAATACTGACATTAGTTACGATTCATAAACGAGCTAATATAATTAATTAGTGATTCAAATAACTCAAAATTGTACTTTCTTTAGCTTTTGTAGGGATTTTAATTCATCCCCCACCCCCCCACCACACACCCATCACCTTTACTGATCCATTTTAACAGAATTTTAAATTTAACTTTTAAAGATAAAAAAAAGAGAGAGAGAGAGAGAGAGAGAAATAACCTCAATGTATCAGCATTTTATGTCGCAAATTGATTTCCCACCTATTACCCGTGTACTTCAAATGTTTAACTGTTTCCATTTCAATGTATTCAAACGAAAATGTTCCTGTTTAGGAAAACAGTTTTTCCATTCAAATAGAAAATTTTCGTCACTCCCAGAAAGAAAATCCTGGCTAAGCGACAGATTATTATTGCAAACAATATTATTATTATTGCTAAATGTACGAAAATACAGTCAATTAGTATTAATTATTTTTTCAGCTTAAATGCTGAATAAAAAAAAATCTACATATTTACGATTGTTCCAGCTAATTCTCTAAACAGCTACTTAGCCAGCGCATGATCCGTTTGAACTGTACACTTCGTAACTGAAATGAACTAATTTGTTTTTTTTTAATATTATAATTCTTTAGATGTATAAAGTCGAATGGCCCTTAATAGATTTTTTATGATCTTTTTGTTATTAAATGTTTGTTTTGTGCCGTAAAATATGTTGGTTATTTGTCAAATTAGACAAACTGTACCAATTAGATGTTAGATTTGATTTGAAATGAATATATATATTAAGTCGTTTAGAATAGAACAACGACGATAAACAATATTTTTTACTGTCAAATTTAAAATATTCTTAATGTTTTACATATTATTACAATACGTATCTTAAAGTGTTAATTACAAAACCTCCGATAAACCTAAATAATGGCAAAAATACAAATATAAATGGAAAAAATGTATTGTTAAAACATGAACATATAACACCTTTATTTGTAATACTCCTTTAAAGCAGTTCAAGCTAATGGGATTTAAAGCATGTAAAACACAATAAAAACAAAAATAAGTATTTCTAAGTTCTGTAGGAAAGTAATAATTTTATATATTTACATCGGTGTTTCTCAATCTTTTTTACGTCACAGCACACACGAAATAGGCCATCCGAGCCAAAAAAAGGAAAAGAAAATTATTTTAAATAAAAATTCTTATAACCTTTTTTATATACTCCTCTTTAATTCGGATCAATATTTATAAGCATTAGAAGCACCATTTTAAGAAATTTTTAACATTAGTTTCGCTATCATTCAGCATACCATCATCAGTATAATGGAATTTTACCATATATTTGGACAAGCAGATTCAAGGTATACGTTTATTGATCAATAGAAGTGCTGGAAATTACAGGTAACAGCCTATAGGATAGCATATAGGGAAATGAACTGATAATGTTAAAAAATATCTCTTAATCTGTCAGTAATTTGCCACCTTAGCTTAGCATTTAAAGATATATCTATTTTTTTTTATAAATATCTGAGTTTTCTGACTTTTTAAAAAATGAGAAGACTTTTTGTGCAAGATAAAATCTTCGGATAGGCATACTCTTAAATCCTTTGTTAACGATATTTTCAACTGCATTTTAAATTGTAAATTTTTTTCTTCAGGAGACATGGGTTTTTTTTTTTCTGAAAGAATTTAATTCAAGAGACTCAAGACTATTTTTAGGGTTTCCTCGTATATTCTTATAGTAACAGAAGAAAAATTTCCCTAATAAAGCAAATTTATGACACTAAACCTTATTTCAAAGTAAATCATGTAATATTAAATGCCTGACATTACATATTCGAATTTAAAAAAAAAATGACACAGCTTGCTTAAAAGTTTTGCGGCAAACCTGAGACCTTTTTGCGACGCACTACTGTGCACGGCACACGGGTTGAGAACCACTGATTTACATTATAAGTAAATTTGATTTTTAATATATCGAAATTAACTAGTCTACTAAATCATATTTTCAAGTGTTATCTATCACTTAAAATCTATATACATAGGTAAAACAAACATATGTATGTATCACAAAAGGAAAAGATTAAAAAGAATTTTAAGTGCAAGGAAAACATATTTGTTTGCTTAGACAATCTGGTGTATATTATCAAACAAACAATAAGTACGATCAAGAGAAAGGCTATATTCTTAAAACTTGTACATATAACACAATAGATACGAGTAATATATACGTTAAATCTGTTTTCAGTTCACATAATTTAAAATCGTTAAACACGATAAAAGCAATGCTAAACACACACAATTAAAAATATATTTTAGTGTTCGTAACAAAATAAGCAATAAGTAAATATTTACTTACTGTTTCATGAGATTTCTTTCACTAAACGTATAACGGTAATAAAATTTATTCCAAGAATACAGAGTAGCAGTTGTTTCCCCTTCCACAAATCATTCGTTCGTTATATCTGGACTTACGTCATTTGTACTTGACTCACTTTTTTTTTTTTTTTAACTGAGCGATGGGCTGGCTAGTTTTCGAGTACATAGCCCAAGCAAATTAAAATAAACACATCTTCAGCTCGGGTAAAACTGCAACAGAAGCTTTGTTAACTGTTTTTAAATCAGTAATCATTACTGAGAAACATATCGGAAATCACACAAATACAGACAAATCAGACGAGCCCGGGAACACCGCTAAAGCCAGATATCAAAATGGCGGACTGAGTAATATGTCGTTTAAAGTTTTTACTTCTGAATTGATTTTCAGATTCCACGATTTTTTTAAAAGAGTAAAATTATTAGTAGATAAGAGTAATTTAATCAGACATTCGGAATTCTCACCAGAAAGTTTTAACTCTTATTTTTGCTTTTCAAGGTGATTGATTTCCCATAAATAAAGTAAAAGAAAATTACCAATTAAATTTTTGTGGTGTGAATTCAAAATTAAAAAAAAAAAAAAAAAAAAAAAAAAAAAACTGCCAGATGCGGCAACAGTGATGGCCAGTGACATACGTCCGCTAGCAGCGCCAGAGCGCTATGTGTTAATAGAGCCAATACACATGCGTGCTAGAAATGAACGAAATTTCTCCCTCTTTTTCAGACTTTCGGGAATAATTCATAGATAAAGCAAGTTTTCTAAGACATGGAAATTATTTTTTAAAATATAAGGTATAGTTTATTGTATATAGACGAGTTTTTCTGACTGTGCAGAAAGCACAAGGATTGGCAAACTCTATATAGTCTTGGGCGTAGAGTTTTGTAGGAACTTTATCTATCACGCTAAATGCTTTATGAGGAAGGAACTGAAATTATTAAGAAACAAGTGTGCTTTTTATAATAAAAGATAGGTTTCAGTCTGCTTTTAAATCAACTGTATGATGACATTGTTTTACTTCTAATTTCCATAGCTCTTAATTTCTGTTTACTGTCATACGCACTGTTAAAAATTTGCAGCATTCTGGCAGGTCATTTGACCGTTTTTTCCGAAAACGGTTACACAACCGTAATTTTAACACTATTCCGAACATATCATTGGCCATTTTATGGTCAGAATATAGTAAAATTATGGTTACGAAATCGTTTTTTCAAAAAACGGTCGAATGACCTGCCAGAATGCTGCAAAATTTTTAACAGTGTGGTAACATATTAAAACATCCAAAATGCGGTACAATTAAACCATAAATAACTATTGCATTTTTAATGTACTTCAATACCGACCTTACAGATGTAAATTAAATAGGCTAATACATTATTTGAAAATATTTGGCCTTCAACTAAAATTATCTTTAGAATGGCTTTTCTGCATAATTTTGTGAATTTTTATTATTAGTTTTCGTATGAAGTATTTATGTATCCGTATTTATGAGCACATGATCTGATACTTCGTACAGCAATATTTATAAGATGTTAAATTTTTTTAGAGTTTTAAATTTTTATTAAAGATCAAATAATGAAAAAAAAATTCTCAAAATAAAAATTTTTGTCCATTCATTTTTCTCCTGATCACTGCTATGATAAACTTCTTCTTTTTTTATAGATTATTTAGCAAGAATTGTATAGCAAGAAAATAGCTAATAAGTCTCCTCCATGAAGAATCGTTGAATGATATACTTTATTGTAAATTTAAATAAACAACTAAATTTAAAAAATCTAAAAATCCGACTGCGTAAAAAGCGAACTAATTAATTATTTCTCATCAATGTGAAACTATTTTTTTTCAATTCCTACTATTAGCTCACGCTCTCGCTATATATATCTTGTTCAAATTTTCAATCGTTAATAAAGTACTTATTATTCATCCAATCAAGCTCAAATAAATTTTTTAAACTTGTGGATGACACTTGATGTTAATCCAGTTATTTTTCTAATATTAATTAATTAATTTAATTTAATTAATTAATTTTCAATAATCGAGAGAGCCCTCTTCTTGATCAAGGAATTTTAAGACCAAGAGAGCCCTCTTCTTGATCAAGCATTTTAAGCGCCACTCAAAAGGAAAGAAGAATGGGAGAAAAAAAAATTCTCTTATTGACCTAAGTAGGAATTGACTTAATATATTTTTTCTATGTTACTTGTTTATATTACTTAGCTATTTTTTTATTTACTTGTATTGGTAACTATTAAGTTGTGTTTAATTATTAGTTTCTATCTATAAACACTGTTTTGATGAGGTATATAGATGTCTATGATGATTAGAGTAGCAGTAAAGCTAGAGATCCACAATACATACACAACTTCCAGGTTGTATAATATTTTAACGGAGCTTCTGACTTTAAAATAGTCAATGAAACATTGTCTTCATTTTGAAAGACCTATCCAATGATATGCTACTCAATAGGGTGCGTAAAAATTTTTTTCGTCTCTACAGCCATTTCGTATTTCACAGCCGCCATTTTAAATTTATAAAAACAAAACCTAGCCTATAACCATTGGGCCGTTAAGACGAATTGATAGAGACCTCATTCATTATAATTCATCCAGCAGTTGAGATGTTTCGAGGGTATAAAGAAATCCACATACACAGATACGCGTGAAACACACAACCCTTCCTTTCAGTCGGTTAAAAATCTTTAATTTAAAATAAATATATTTCAAAACCAAATAATATTTGAAAATCTAGCAATAATTGAAAATATCCTACTTAGCATGATTCGTTTAAAAAAGGAGGTGTATTTAAAAAAAATAAAATAACTATATGAAACGTTTGGATGCAACACATGATAACAGACTTCATTAAATTCTGTCAGATTTGCATGTAAAATTGTTTATATGCGTACTGATAACATTTTAAAAGAAAAAAAAAACGTTGTATCGTTTATTGAATGTATGTCATAATAGTCGAAGATACATTTTAGACATGAATATTACTGACGAAAACTATTTGCACTTAAATCTTTTAAAATAAAACTTGTGAGATAAAAAATGTTGGACAGAACTTAATTGATGTCTTAACAATTCAGCTGAGGAATCCATCACAATAATTTTGTTCGTAGATTTCTTCCAAAATCGTGACTTTTGAATAGCTGAAAATTCTCTCGCATTTAATCTGTCAGTTTCATAATATTTTGCTAAGAATGCTTCTAAAATCATAATGTTTTAGATATTTTACTCTTTGTGTCTCTTAGCAAATTAAATTTTAAACTAAAAAAAGCTCGAACCCTGTTTAAAAGAATAGTAACATACAGTACCATAGTGTCTCAAGCATGAAATATGAGTAAAACTTGTTTACAGCCAAGCTTTTCATGTATTATTTGCTAAGAATTTTAATATTATGCTATACGTTTCAGGTAGAATTAACGGTAAAATTTCATAGGCATCTCAGCAGCTTTATAATTAAAAGTCCATTGTATGAAACCAGATTATACAGAATGACGTTAATATGCGCTAATGGCTGAACTACTTATGATTCCTAGAATTTGTGAAATTACGTTTACCTTAATGGAAGACGAGAAACATATTTGCTGAGTTTTCAGATGGATTGTGTATATATGTATGCATTTATTTCACATATAGGCTTTTCGTTTATTGCGTAAAAACATGTAGCCAAATTGTGTATCTTTGTATCTAGTAGACAATATCATTTCTTATAAATATGTTGCAGAATATGGATAATGCAGTTTCATTTTATTGTATATTAACATGTATGCAAATGATGGGAAACATAAAGATGTTTTCATTGCGATTGTTCCTAAACTTTATGTGAATTCGAGATTTAATTTGCAAAACGAGTATGTGCATTTTCAGTTACACATAAAAATTCAATATTATAAAATAATATATTTACTTTTTAAATTGCAATAACACACCCTAACACAAAATCGTAAAGGACTAAAATAATCTGCTTTGTGGAGTTTTCCATCGTAAATACGGGGGGTTATATGTAAATGTAAAAAAAAAAAAATCTTAATAAGATCGTAAAATTAAGGCATACGCAAGGATTTTCAAAAGTAATTTATGTTTTTTTTTTTTTTTTCAGGTGCAAAGAAGACGTGCCACCTCCTTTGAAAGCATGAGCAGGACTGAAATCAAATGAAAGACAAAGAGACAGACTAAAGAAAAATGACAATAGCAAAGCAGAGAGCACCAGGTTATTCTACAGAGAGCATTAGCCACTCAGAAAAAGACATAATAGAAGGCAAATTATGAAGAAAATCAGATAAAAAAATAGAATTAAAAAAAATAAAAAGGTAACTACAAAAAATTATATAATATTTATTAAACAATGAAAATAAATAAAAAAAATTAAAATATAAATAAAGTATAAATTAAAAATTAAAAATTAATAATGCATACAACTATAAAAGTTAAATACCAAAATACTAGTACTGCTACTACTACTACTAATAAAGATATATATGAATTGAAAAAGATTAAGCTTGCTTATACTGCAGCGTGTATGGTAAAATCAGAAGTTTCAGTAACCGTAACCTGTAGACATATATGCTTTTGAGTATGTCACAATTCTGTGCTGCTGACATTAAAGACAGTTTTAGCCCCTTGAAAATTAAAACTATGGCCGGAATTTCCAAATATGCTTGGCTATAGAAGAATTAGAAAGTTCTTGCTTAGAGATATTATGGAAATGTCGTTTAAGCGGTTTTCGAGATTTATTTTAATTTGAATAATTTGCTAAAGGAGACAATAAAAAGTCTAAAATTTTATGTATTTTAGACGCGTTCGCAGCAAAATATAAGATCAATGCTCATTTATTTTTAAATATAACTTTATTTCCATTCACTGAAGCATTTTGACTCATTCTGAGATTAGTGTCTCAAAATCAATATCAGCGAAATGAACAAATATTGAAATGTAACAGATGTATGAGTGACAATGCGTGTTTTTTACATGTGACGTAACTTTTTCGTTTTTTATTGGTATTTTTAATTGTAATGTGAAAATAACACAAGTAATGATATACAGACATTCCTTCTTTCCTCTTTTCTCTATAAAAGCAGAAATAGTCTGATTGCTAAAATTTTGAAGTAATATGTTTTAGTTGACGTGTAAAACTAGAGTATAAATTATTTTTCCTAGTTTTTCTAATTTATTTTTTTTTTTTGTTTACTTTCAAACTTACTACTTTCTCCGTAGTCGAAGTACACTACTGAAGTCAGCGGTCCTACCTAGCTTACAAACAGCATTAGTTGCAATTGTTATTGAATGCGATTAATGTAAAAAATGTTTGTTGATGAGGTAAGTTTAAAAATATCATGCTTAAAAATTACTTAACATATAATTTAAAAACAATAATAAGCTGGGTTACACATTTCTAACAAAGTGCATTTAAATGTAAGATTTTTTATTTCCTTCTATATTTAATAGAAGAAAGTAGTGTAATCGAATTTTTTTTCGACTTCCGACTTTTAACGGATTTACTCGTTTAAGAGGTCAGGAATCCCAAAAACATGATTATACAAAATGTCAGTCCGTCTGTCCGTGTGTGTGGCCGTATGTCACCATTGTATAGCGATGTCTGTGCCATTTTCAATTTTGTACCATCGAAAAGAGTATGGAGTTATGCATAGAACTGAACCAAATATTTTTTGTATGTTTCTGGCTATGGCAAGCAAATCCTCCCTAAATTTGAACAAAAGATCTGCCGGTGGTGCTGTCTTACCGATTTGTGTGCTTTTTTTCAATATTGTATCATCGATAACAGTATAAAGGTATGCATACAATAAAAGAAAACTTTTTGTGCATTATTTTAATGATGGCCAGCAGGTCCTCCTTGATTTTCGAAATATTCCGTGGAAAAGGGGCGCTGTGATAGCGATTTATGTATAATTTTCTTCATTTTTGGTAGTTCTGTTGTCCATTGGCATTTCGTGCAGAGACGAGAACTCGCGTCCTGCTAAGCTAGCTATTCGCAAACAGCAAATGACAAAAGAATAAGGAAAAACTGTTGATTTTAATAAATATCATGATCTAGATTAACTCGTTTTACTCCGATTAATTGACTGAAGCAGAAATTTAAGATTGAAATCAAAATTGGTATTTTATTTAACTAATAATATTAAACTATCAGCATGTGTAACTACTTTTTAAAATATTAAGATGTATCAGAAAAAAGTTTCGGGATTGGCACATCCAACTAATTTTTTAAATACAAGTAGGTATAGATATGTTGAGTTACACGTTTCTAACACAGTCCATTAAAATGTAATTTTTTTTTTTCAGTTCGAGTACGCATATATATATATATATATATATAGTGTATTTTATTTATTTATTTATTTATTGTTAAAATTTTAATTTCATCATGCAGTAGTATCTGGAAATAAATGCTGAATTATTTACATTGTTTGAAGTACATTCGTGTTAATCTTCGTATCCGGGGTTCATGCGATAGTGATAGATTTAAAGAAATCATGCTTGAGAAATATATTATAATGCATTAAAAAATAGTATATACACTTTTTAAAGAAATTGCTTTTGAACGTACATTTTCCCTATTCGACAGTGTAAATTTTTAAATTGTGTATGACTGGAAAATTACAATAAAATCGAAAGTTATTGGTCAATTCGTTGTCACATTCAAAATAACTTCAACGTCACTCTCGGACATGTCTATAGGTGCGTTCGTAATTATATAAATAGGTAGCACCTATAGTCGTCGTCTGGTCCGTCCTTCTGCCAGTATATGACAGCTCAAAAACTACCCAACCGAATGGTTTGAAATTTAATATATATAATCTTTTCATAATTTTATTGAGTCATTTCAAATTTTATGAAAACCAAATAAGAACTTTAAAAAAATATCAATAAAGTTTCCTTCGTTCTACTAAATTCTACCATGCGTAATTAATTCAATGATAGCCCATGATAAGTAATGATTCTAGGTTGATTATTACGTCATATTTAACATTATGTATTACTGAATTTGACCCTGGTCCCCAAGATGCTATGCAGCCTGAGTCCCGGCCAGGTGGTCAACTTAACGCGAGACCCTCGGTGTTTTGTTCCCAAGCAAGCTTGGTACTCATTTTATCGACCCCGAAGGGATGAAAGGCTGAGTGAACCTTGCCCAGTCGGGAGTCAAACTGTCGACCTGCGGTGCAGCACTCAAATGTTCTAACCACTACACCACTGAACATCAAGGGGGACTGGGTCAAGAAAACAGAGATGGGCACTGTCGGCCCGGATCCTACAGCCACAGAGTTTAGTTTTTTAGTTTATTACTGAATTTAATCTTTATAATCGTAATAAGTTTTGGATTAAGGTATTTTTCCATAAAAGTGCAACAGCTATTGCACGAAGACCTAAATATTTATAACAACTAATTATAGTATGAACGCACCTCATTTGCGACGTTTGACGTACAATTTCCGACTTGTTTGTTTATAATATAGATACTTGTAGACCCGTGAAAAGGTTTTGTACTGGAATCCTTGAAATATTTTGTCATGAATTTTAAGCCTTTCGCATGATACTTCCATCATTGTTGTGAGCTTCGTAGACGAAAAAAAAAGGGATACTGTCATCAGAAATAATGTATTAGATAAAATGTTAGGCGATAATTTTAGAAAATTTAATTGTAATTGCGATGTAAAGAATTAGTATTTGTCTTTCTTTTTTCTTTTCTTTTCTTTTTCTTTTTAGTATATAATGTACATAATTAGAAGTTTTTCAAGTAACGAATTTTTACTGATTAATGAAAAACTGTAAAGATTCAAATGAATGAATAAAGTTACAAGTACAAAGATACCCAAGATACTCAAGTTTACCTCTCCATAAAAATACCGTACATATTTAAAAATTAAAAGATTGCGCTCTAAAAAAATAAAATAAAAAACTCTTAACGTATTTAAATTAATTTCTGAAATTTAAACTATTTTGTTTAAATGAGCCAAATATTAAAATTAATAATCAATGTTTCAACTTTATGAAATTGAAAAGAGATTTTAAAACAAAATTTTACTTTTGCAACTCATTCATAATGTATATAAGCATATTCAACCGTTACGAAATTATAAGACCACTAACGAATTGGTGCACTTCTGTAGAAGAAGACACAATATGCAAATTTTTAGCGTGTGTATTTAAAATTGATCGTAGAGCGTTTCTGTTATAATTGCTAAATTAAAATTTAAGTTACATTTTATTAAAATCTTCTAATTTTATTAAAACGTAAATAAGGTGATTGTTAAGAAATTATAAGACAACCTGAAGAAATTAGTATATTATGCGTCACATCAGAATCATTATAAAACGTACCCGTTTGTATATCGTGAAAGTATTCCCGGGAAGAAAAGGTGCAGGTTTAAATTGTGTTATGCACGATATATTTGAAGATGCCGCGCTGTAAAGAGTTGTTTGCGACCGAAGTAAGAAAAATTTGGTTTTATAAGGGTGCTGGTAAACCTGTACGAGGAATAGCTAGGTTAATGAAGCGTCCTAAAACTGTATATGATTCAAATAAAATTAAGCGATCTGGAAAAAAAAATTGACAGCACGGGATGATCGACAAATATGTTGATTATCAACTCAAAAAGATCTTTCAACTCGGGAAATTTGGAACCGTTTCATCAAAAGAACATCACACGAAACAGTTTGAAAGAGTCTGAAATCAAATAGTAATGCAAAATGTATGAAACTGATGAAAAAACCGAGGTTAATGAAACGAGGTTGGGGAACTATTAGTCATGATGGGTTATGCGATTTAACCCAAATTTCGGGACGTATAAACTCTGCGCAATATCAGGTTATGTTATATGATCATTTGATACCGTTTAGATTCTTTTTTGGTGGTGCTAACTGAATGTCTCAGCAACACAATGCTTCTTGCCATGTGTCTAAATCCACCCAGCAACGGTTTAAAAAAGAGAAAAATCCTCTTTTCTCATGCCCAAGTCAAAGTCCAGACTTAAGTCCCATTAAAAATCTTTGAAGCGTATTAAGTCGCAAAGTTTATGCTTATAATAAACTGTTTTATTTGCCAATGAACTAGAAGTAGCCATTGTAAAAGAATGGCACAATATTTCTGAATCCGTACTTAATCACCTGGTCACTTCTATGAAAAACTGTTTGGAGTTATAAGGATAAACGGAGGACCAATATCGTATTAATTTACATATTATTTTTGTTTTTAGACAAATTGTCTTATAATTTGTTAACAGCGTATTTTTCAGCCATTGCTTATATTTTTGTTAACAGATTTATTTATTGCATTATTCAAAATTATTGCAAACTAATTTTACTAAATACGTTATATTTTGATAACTCATGTGTTTAAACTATCCCCAAGACCTTTATTTACTTCATAATTTTCAAAATCAAAGAAGTCTTAATTTCTTCACGCACTGTATATATGTAAAAAAAGTCCTTCCGGCCAGTGCCGGGAGGAAGAGGTAGCTTTCATATTCCTGATTTTTAAAGAGCCATCTTATACTATTCAAACACACGAAGCTCAAATTAGTGGAACCCGATTATAGACGATTCAATACTAATTTTTGTCAATACTGAATGTGAATGAGAATTTCGCGATATTAGTCAGCAGTATCCAAACTGGTTTAATTAAAGTGACTTATATTTGGTCGCCAAATTCTACAATATCTTGAAGTGCCGGCCATTTTAAAACAACATGATGGGTGAAGCTAACCAATAAACTTAGTAGAGACCTTAGTAATTCATGTGCACATGCTTACTCAGATTGGGGTCGGATGATATATACGAGTGCTGTCGCAGGCAAAAAATCAGATTTTTCAAAATGTCACTCACATTAGAAATTCAAAGTGCTATACTTCAACCATTTTTAAAGATAAAGACAAAACAAACAAACAAAAAAAACCTCCGAATTCCTTGTATCAAGATCAAGCACTTAAGAAAGAAATCTTTTTCAATTTCTATTTTTTTAACCTAATTTTAAATTTAAATTAAAAAAAAAATAATGTCCGCCATTTTTAAACAAGATATCGGATGAAGTTAGCCAGCTATCTTGGTCGAGAAATTGCTATATACTATGCACATGCCTTCTCACATCCAAATCTGTTAATAAATACGCGTGTTATCACGTGACAAATATCAAATCGTTTCAAAATGTCAGACATGCTGGAAATTCAAGTCCATTTTTTTAAGATATGAAGAACATTTTAAAAAATATAGGCAAAACAAAAAATGCTCCGAAATCTTTGTCAAGGTCAAACACATAAGAACAGAATCTATTTCAATTTCTATTTTTTTTTTGTACCCCAATTAAAATTTTAAACTTTTTTAAAATGCTGCCATTTTGAAACTTGTTGTTGGTATGTACTATGTGTACACCACCAAGTTACATTCAAATCGGTTCATAAATACGCCTGTTATCGCGTGACAAAAATCAGATCGTTTCAAAATATCAGCAACACTAGTAATTTTTTTAAGATATAGACGAAACAAAAATGCTCCGGAATCTTTGTATATTGGTCAAACACGAAAGAAAAAAATCTTTTTCAATTTCTAATTTTTTTGTACCTAATTTAAAATTAAAAATTAAAAAAAAAATTAAATGACCGCCATTTTGAAACAAAAGGGCGGATGACGCTGGCCAACGAACTCGGTCGATACATTGGTATGTACTATGTACACGCCAAGTTACATTCGAAATGATTCATAAATACGCCTGTTATCGCATTCCAAATTTCAGATCGTTTCAAAATTACAATTCTTTGTCTCTCGCTTCGTCTTGACTGTATTAGATAGAAATAGACGAATTCAGGATGATCAGATACATCATAAAAATTATTATGGTTAAAATGATTATACCTCTTGAGTTTTTAATGCACGTTATATCGCTGCTTTGTTTTATAATGCATATAATAAGCAAAAAATATGAAGAATAAGCAAACACGACTGTGGTTGTATAATTCTTTTATGCTTTCTGTGGACTTTTTTTTTTTCATTTTTGTTATGCGAACAATAATTTTAGTGCCAATATTAAAAAGGATAGTTTTTCCTTATTATTTCAATAGTGACCTTCATGTTACAATGTTATTCATTATCACATGTACAAAATGTGAGCTTAATAATCGGGTTGTGTTTCAAATATTTAAGTCCAGCAGAAAAATAATTTTGTTTTTTCATTTTTGATTGTAACGTATTAATTCGTTATAAATCATGTTTCAATCCATATTTATTTTATGTTATTATTCCAGTTACTCCTATAAAAGAATAAAATGAGTTAAAGTTTAATACAGTTAAAGTTTAATCTATGTATACATGAAGGACGCCATTGTAGATCGCGAACATATAAATGAAAGTTCTAAGGTTCAATTAGAAGAATAGATATGTAAATAAGCCCAGTTCCTGCAACATTATACAAATCATGTGTAATAGGCTGATATCCCGCTTAAGACGCGACTTTTGTCCACACTATTGAAACGCGTCTTAACGGGTTCGACAGTATTTATTTCTTTATTTCTCAAGAATGTGTTATATAAAAAAACACAGTGTACTTTTTCGATGTAATAGTAATTTAATTTAATTCTAAAAATTCTAAAAATTATCTAATAATGTGTATAAATTATAAACGAAAAAAAATACTATTCCATCAAAAATAATTAAGAAAAACTTTGCAAAATCAGAAATATGGAAACTATCAATGAAGAAATAAAAAAATACTGGATAATATAAATAAAAGACTACATAGAAATTTGCTGAAAATTTAAAACAGCTGTGTAAACACTTTTGAAATTATTATATTCGATGTATGAAGTTTGATATAAATTATTGAGATATCCTGGCTGCTTACGATTAACTTCTTGTGAAATTGCCATTATGTTGAGTTACTTGCTTGGGGACATTCTTGTTATCATATGTATGGTATCATCTATGGAGAGGGTCAAAAGTTTCGAACAAATAACTTGATAACTTTCACAATTGTGAAGATCGCAAGCAAAGAAAATGAAACGAGATACTGCAGTGAAACTCCCGGAAATTCCTTTCTTGCCACAAGTCTACTGAAGAACTACACGCATTAGTAAGCAATATTGTTTGCTGATGCTAGAAACTAAGGTAAAGTGAAATGTAACTGATAAGACGTGGGGTTCTACCAAACTCATTATCTGGTTTCAAAGGTGTCGAAAATGTGAAGTAATATTATTTATCTCTGGACTTCATTGTACTCCTCTTTAGATTATAATATAATGTCACAATTAATTCATTACTAAACAATATGTTTATTTTTTACTATTTTGCCAAGGGGACCGTGGAACTTTATTTGACCTGAAATTGGCCCAAAAATCGAAAATTATTTTTGTGCGTATTATACTCCAGTTTGTTCTGAGCCGAGTTTGTTTGTGAAAAACCGCATGCAGATGCAATTATTTTTTGCCTCTTTGCTAGAGTTTCAATTTCGGATACAAACAATTTTTCGTCCCTATAATGTAATTTAAATCTGTTTTTCTCAAAACTGATTAATCAACGTCTTTAGAATTTTGAAATGCGCCATAATTTTTTAACAAAATTAATGAAATTGATATTGCTTACGTAGAAAATGTATTATAAAAAATGCGTAGTATGCATTATAAAATTTGACTTATAATTATGATATTATATTTGATTTTTATAATTATATTTGATTTTTAACTAATTAAAATGCTTTGATGAAAAAAATTATTTTTATTTTTTTAATTTTGATCAAAATCAATATCGAATATAGAAAAAAAAATCTCTAAAAAATTAAATATTCAAGGAAATAAAAATTGATACACATATTTATTTGGTATAGTGTTTTAAGTGATTAAAATGCAAAATCGAGGAAATATTTCAAAAATTAAGAAGTAGAGAGTGTTTTAAAATTTCTTTTAAAATTTTCTTTTTAAATTTTTCACTTAAAAAATAAATTAAAATAAGGTTGGAAATTTCTTTTAAACTTTCTATAGAATTATGGTGGAATGCAACATTTTATTTCTACAAAATTTCATATCTCTATGATGAGAAAAAAAAAACACTTTCCCCTTCAAATTCAATAAGAAGAGAAATATCAATTTAATAACATAAAAAACAAAACATATGAATTGTGTAAATATATAATTTTTATTTTAGTCATTTTCGATAATTTTACTAATAAATAATAACACGCATTAGTAAGTTTTATTGTTTGCTGAGGCTCCAATCTATATTTATTAAAAATGTAGCGGGTAAGAAATGGAAGTTTAACAGAATTTTGCATCATGTTTCATACTGGTCTAATTTTAAAATTAGTCTTATCTTATTCTGTAAATAAGGTCACACCATAAAATCATAATCCGTTAATTACTAAAAAAGGTGGTCATGTTTAAATATATTTTTTAAAGGTGATTACTAAAAGAAATGTCTACTTAACAACATCAACAAGAAAACATATGAATTTTATGAACATATTATCTTCACTTTAGGTATTTTTGATACGGAATAATTACATGAATTAATAATCATAATTGTTTGATGGGGCTACAAATCAACATTAATGCAACATTTAACAGAAAACAACTGAAATCTCAATAGTTTTTTTTTATATATTTTCACATTAATCTTACATTTTAGATAACCCAGTATTTAATTTACTGTTCTCTCATTCTGGTTTTCATATGCGCTACTCAGTTGTAAGAAAGAGGGTTCCATAGTGATACTTTAATTTCCATTTACGTTCTTTTTTAAAATTAATAAGTGGTACTTTTTTATTGTTATTTCGTCTTAACATTTCTTTTAAGTGTCCAAATTCTTTTACGTCACATCTTTAATTGCCGATATAAGTCTTAGTTTAAACACCAGAGAAATAAATCTGATAATAAGTACAGAACTTGTGTGAAAATATAAATTATTTGAAAACAACGTTTAAACACACAATAAAAACAAGCAGATTTGACCATACGTATACGTTTCGAGAGTACTAGGACTCACATCCTCAGTGTAAAAACTATAAAAACTTTAAAAACAATATCCCCCCCCCCCCAACTACGTGTACGGTGAAAAAAACCCAAATGTCAAAACATGATACCAAAAGACCATCAAGTTCTAACAGCCAATGAAATTAATGCGGAAGTGAAGTGTCGTGACACAACAAATCCATCCAGAAAGTTGAGATGTATGGTGTACTAGATAAATCATTAACCAAGGAGTCTTTAAATTTATGGATATGAATAGCCTCAAAAAAGTCTAAATCCAGAGGAGTAATGCATTTCTTGATAATGGTAGCTGAGTCAAAATTAAAATTATGTCCCTCCCCCGAGCAATGAGAGGCGATAGAGGATTTCTGCAATTCTTTTTTCTTTACATAGTTTCTGTGTTCATCGATTCTGTAACGGAGTTTACGTTTAGTTTGTCCAATGTAGGACAAACCACATTGGCATTGAATGTTGTAAATGCCCCAATAATTATGTGGAGGAATTTGGTCCTTAAGTTGCGAAAAAGATAATTTATTAACCGGCCTAAAAACCACATTAAAATCATAATGTCTTAAGATATTAGCCATCTTAAAGCTAATACTATTATAAAATGGTAAAATGATAAGGTTGGAAATGGAAACCGCAGTAACAGGAGAATCAAGATTATAAACATGTTTATTAAGACTATGAGAAATTAAATTATTGATATAAGATAAACTAAAACCTCGATCAATAGCCACAGATCTAATGTAATTTAATTCTGTAATAAGTGAATTATTATCTGAACAAATTAAGCGAGCTCTATTAATCAAATAATGAAAAGCCGAAGCTTTTTGGGAAGGGGGGGGTGACATGAATTGAAATGGGGGGGGAATGTGACAGCAAAAGTTTTACGGTAAACGCAAGTGTCAAAGGTGTTAGGTTGACGTGTAACCAACACATCCAGAAATGGCAATCTATTATCAATTTCAACTTCATAAGTGAATTGAATGACTGAATCTATTGAGTTTAAAATCGTTAATATATTGTCAACAGAAAATTGAGAAAGGTCCAAGAGTGCAAAAGAATCGTCTACATATCTACAATAAAATGGGAAGTTGATAAGGTTAAACATTTTAACCTCAAAGTAATGCATATATAAATCTGCTAAAAAAGGGCTAAGGGGATTACCCATTGCTAAACCATCCATCATAGAATAATATTGATTAGAAATTTGAAATGAATTTTGTTTTAAACAAGTACTGAATAACTGAATAATGTGGTTGATTTCAATATCTGTGTAATGAAATTCTTTTAATCTAGTAGTGAGACTTTGTAGTGCACCTTGAACTGGAACATGGGTGAACAGAGAAGTAACATCAAATGAAACCATGCGTAAAGAGGGGGAGGGGATGAAGTTTTTAATCCGATTAACAAAACAAATAGAATTCTTAATGGTGTAAATATTAGAACTTGAAAGGAATGAAAAGCGTTTAACTAAATATTTAGCAAGAGGGTATGAAGCAGAACCGATATTGGATACGATAGGTCGGAGGGGAACACCAATTTTATGCACTTTAGGCAGAGCGTAAAAGCGACTGCAGTTAGCAATGGACGGAATTAATGGCATTTTAAAACTGTCATCAATACAGGGAGAGGTTTTTATCGGTTTCCTGGTACTTGTTAAATCTCTGTCAGAAGGATCCCGATTTAATTTAATGTATGGGCCGGATTGTAAAAGATTTTGCACTTTATCCAAATAAGCTGTTTTATCCTGTACCACTATTTGACCTCCCTTATCAGCTTTAGAGATAACAATGTCATCATTAGATTTTACAGAGGATAAAGCTTCTTTAAGATCCTTTGTTATGTTTGGTTTGAAATTCTTAGAATTGTGATCAACTGTGTTTTTAATGAGAACCCTAATAGAATCCTTTTGAGAACTAGATAGTTTGCTAAATTTGAAACTTCTTTCAACTGGAGCAATAAGATTAGGTAAATCTGGACGTTTGCTAACAGAAAAATTATAATTAAGTTTGAGAGCTTTCTCCTGTGTAGGTGACAGTTGTGAAGTTGAAAGGTTTACAATAGCATTATTATTCACCTCTGGAAGCCAAGGAGGGGGTGTAGCAGTGAGAGGGAGTAAATTTGAAAGTTGTTTTACTAACGAAAGTTTATGAAAAGCAGAGAACTTGACAGACCGGTACCATGATAACCGATCAAGTGTGTCAAAATTTGACACTGAGTTTCCAAGAGAAAGATGTAAATGAAAAAGTTCTTTTTCAATAAAAGCGAGCTTACTACGAGTATCCTGAATAATGGCGCGAAGTAACACTAACTTGCAAGTGTGTAAAGATTTCGAAAGACGTTTAGTTAATTGAAGTTTAAAACCCAAGCGAATAAAACCAGGAACAACACCACGACGTTTACAAGTACATAAAAAGTTCAAATGATTTAAAAAATTTTCACGTCTTAATCTAAGTTTGTAAAAACGATTAATATCAGACATGATAAAAACCCCCAAATAGGTCCGTTGCAACCAAATATAATAAGTACAGAACTTGTGTGAAAATATAAATTATTTGAAAACAACGTTTAAACACACAATAAAAACAAGCAGATTTGACCATACGTATACGTTTCGTGAGTACTAGGACTCACATCCTCAGTGTAAACACTATAAAAACTTTAAAAACAATATCCCCCCCAACTACATGTACGGTGAAAAAAACCCAAATGTCAAAACATGATACCAAAAGACCATCAAGTTCTAACAGCCAATGAAATTAATGCGGAAGTGAAGTGTCGTGACACAGCAAATCCATCCAGAAAGTTGAGATGTATGGTGTACTAGATAAATCATTAACCAAGGAGTCTTTAAATTTATGGATATGAATAGCCTCAAAAAAGTCTAAATCCAGAGGAGTAATGCATTTCTTGATAATGGTAGCTGAGTCAAAATTAAAATTATGTCCCTCCCCCCAGCAATGAGAGGCGATAGCGGATTTCTGCAATTCTTTTTTCTTTACATAGTTTCTGTGTTCATTGATTCTGTAACGGAGTTTACGTTTAGTTTGTCCAATGTAGGACAAACCACATTGGCATTGAATGTTGTAAATGCCCCAATAATTATGTGGAGGAATTTGGTCCTTAAGTTGCGAAAAAGATAATTTATTAACCGGCCTAAAAAGCACATTAAAATCATAATGTCTTAAGATATTAGCCATCTTAAAGCTAATACTATTATAAAATGGTAAAATGATAAGGTTGGAAATGGAAACCGCAGTAACAGGAGAATCAAGATTATAAACATGTTTATTAAGACTATGAGAAATTAAATTATTGATATAAGATAAACTAAAACCTCGATCAATAGCCACAGATCTAATGTAATTTAATTCTGTAATAAGTGAATTATTATCTGTACAAATTAAGCGAGCTCTATTAATCAAATAATGAAAAGCCGAAGTTTTTTGGGAAGGGGGGTGACAAGGTTTAGCAATGGGTAATCCCCTTAGCCCTTTTTTAGCAGATTTATATATGCATTACTTTGAGGTTAAAATGTTTAACCTTATCAACTTCCCATTTTATTGTAGATATGTAGACGATACTTTTGCACTCTTGGACCTTTCTCAATTTTCTGTTGACAATATATTAACGATTTTAAACTCAATAGATTCAGTCATTCAATTCACTTATGAAGTTGAAATTGATAATAGATTGCCATTTCTGGATGTGTTGGTTACACATCAACCTAACACCTTTGACACTTGCGTTTCCCGTAAACCTTTTGCTGTCACACTCCCCCCCCCATTTCATGTCACCCCCCCTTCCCAAAAAGCTTCGGCTTTTCATTATTTGATTAATAGAGCTCGCTTAATTTGTTCAGATAATAATTCACTTATTACAGAATTAAATTACATTAGATCTGTGGCTATTGATCGAGGTTTTAGTTTATCTTATATCAATAATTTAATTTCTCATAGTCTTAATAAACATGTTTATAATCTTGATTCTCCTGTTACTGCGGTTTCCATTTCCAACCTTATCATTTTACCATTTTATAATAGTATTAGCTTTAAGATGGCTAATATCTTAAGACATTATGATTTTAATGTGGTTTTTAGGCCGGTTAATAAATTATCTTTTTCGCAACTTAAGGACCAAATTCCTCCACATAATTATTGGGGCATTTACAACATTCAATGCCAATGTGGTTTGTCCTACATTGGACAAACTAAACGTAAACTCCGTTACAGAATCAATGAACACAGAAAATATGTAAAGAAAAAAGAATTGCAGAAATCCTCTATCGCCTCTCATTGCTGGGGGGGGAGGGACATAATTTTAATTTTGACTCAGCTACCATTATCAAGAAATGCATTACTCCTCTGGATTTAGACTTTTTTGAGGCTATTCATATCCATAAATTTAAAGACTCCTTGGTTAATCATTTATCTAGTACACCATACATCTCAACTTTCTGGATGGATTTGTTGTGTCACGACACTTCACTTCCGCATTAATTTCATTGGTTGTTAGAACTTGATGGTCTTTTGGTATCATGTTTTGACATTTGGGTTTTTTTCACCGTACATGAATTTGGTGGGGGATATTGTTTTTAAAGTTTTTATACTGAGGATGTGAGTCCTAGTACTCACGAAACGTATAGTCAAATCTGCTTGTTTTTATTGTGTGTTTAAACGTTGTTTTCAAATAATTTATATTTTCACACAAGTTCTGTACTTATTATATTTGGTTGCGACGGACCTATTTGGGGGTTTTTATCATGTCTGATATTAATCGTTTTTACAAACTTAGATTAAGACGTGAAAATTTTTTAAATCATTTGAACTTTTTATGTACTTGTAAACGTCGTGGTGTTGTTCCTGGTTTTATTCGCTTGGGTTTTAAACTTCAATTAACTAAACGTCTTTCGAAATCTTTACACACTTGCAAGTTAGTGTTACTTCGCGCCATTATTCAGGATACTCGTAGTAAGCTCGCTTTTATTGAAAAAGAACTTTTTCATTTACATCTTTCTCTTGGAAACTCAGTGTCAAATTTTGACACACTTGATCGGTTATCATGGTACCGGTCTGTCAAGTTCTCTGCTTTTCATAATCTTTCGTTAGTAAAAAAACTTTCAAATTTACTCCCTCTCACTTCTACACCCCCTCCTTGGCTTTCAGAGGTGAATAATAATGCTATTGTAAACCTTTCAACTTCACAACTGTCACCTACACAGGAGAAAGCTCTCAAACTTAATTATAATTTTTCTGTTAGCAAACGTCCAGATTTACCTAATCTTATTGCTCCAGTTGAAAGAAGTTTCAAATTTAGCAAACTATCTAGTTCTCAAAAGGATTCTATTAGGGTTCTCATTAAAAACACAGTTGATCACAATTCTAAGAATTTCAAACCAAACATAACAAAGGATCTTAAAGAAGCTTTATCCTCTGTAAAATCTAATGATGACATTGTTATCTCTAAAGCTGATAAGGGAGGTCAAATAGTGGTACAGGTTAAAACAGCTTATTTGGATAAAGTGCAAAAACTTTTACAATCCGGCCCATACATTAAATTAAATCGGGATCCTTCTGACAGAGATTTAACAAGTACCAGGAAACTTATAAAAAACTCTCCCTGTATTGATGACAGTTTTAAAATGTCATTAATTCCGTCCATTGCTAACTACAGTCGCTTTTACGCTCTGCCTAAAGTGCATGAAATTGGTGTTCCCCTCCGGCCTATCGTATCCAATATCGGTTCTGCTTCATACCCTCTTGCTAAATATTTAGTTAAACGCTTTTCATTCCTTTCAAGTTCTAATATTTACACCATTAAGAATTCTAGTTGTTTTGTTAATCGGATTAAAAACTTCATCCCCTCCCCCTCTTTACGCATGGTTTCATTTGATGTTACTTCTCTGTTCACCCATGTTCCAGTTCAAGGTGCACTACAAAGTCTCACTACTAGATTAAAAGAATTTCATTACACAGATTATGAAATCAACCACATTATTCAGTTATTCAGTACTTGTTTAAAACAAAATTCATTTCAAATTTCTAATCAATATTATTCTATGAGGGATGGTTTAGCAATGGGTAATCCCCTTAGCCCTTTTTTTAGCAGATTTATATATGCATTACTTTGAGGTTAAAATGTTTAACCTTATCAACTTCCCATTTTATTGTAGATATGTAGACGATTCTTTTGCACTCTTGGACCTTTCTCAATTTTCTGTTGACAATATATTAACGATTTTAAACTCAATAGATTCAGTCATTCAATTCACTTATGAAGTTGAAATTGATAATAGATTGCCATTTCTGGATGTGTTGGTTACACGTCAACCTAACACCTTTGACACTTGCGTTTACCGTAAAACTTTTGCTGTCACACTCCCCCCCCCCCATTTCAATTCATGTCACCCCCCTACCCAAAAAGCTTCGGCTTTTCATTATTTGATTAATAGAGCTCGCTTAATTTGTTCAGATAATAATTCACTTATTACAGAATTAAATTACATTAGATCTGTGGCTATTGATCGAGGTTTTAGTTTATCTTATATCAATAATTTAATTTCTCATAGTCTTAATAAACATGTTTATAATCTTGATTCTCCTGTTACTGCGGTTTCCAATTCCAACCTTATCATTTTACCATTTTGTAATAGTATTAGCTTTAAGATGGCTAATATCTTTAGACATTATGATTTTAATGTGGTTTTTAGGCCGGTTAATAAATTATCTTTTTCGCAACTTAAGGACCAAATTCCTCCACATAATTATTGGGGCATTTACAACATTCAATGCCAA
Organism: Maratus speciosus; assembly: GCA_963932465.1. Taxonomy (NCBI): domain Eukaryota; kingdom Metazoa; phylum Arthropoda; class Arachnida; order Araneae; family Salticidae; genus Maratus; species Maratus speciosus. The sequence goes on from OZ010789.1 coordinate 231,428,247, forward strand.
TGTGGTTTGTCCTACATTGGACAAACTAAACGTAAACTCCGTTACAGAATCAATGAACACAGAAACTCTGTAAAGAAAAAAGAATTGCAGAAATCCTCTATCGCCTCTCATTGCTGGGGGGAGGGACATAATTTTAATTTTGACTCAGCTACCATTATCAAAAAATGCATTACTCCTCTGGATTTAGACTTTTTTGAGGCTATTCATATCCATAAATTTAAAGACTCCTTGGTTAATGATTTATCTAGTACACCATACATCTCAACTTTCTGGATGGATTTGTTGTGTCACGACACTTCACTTCCGCATTAATTTCATTGGCTGTTAGAACTTGATGGTCTTTTGGTATCATGTTTTGACATTTGGGTTTTTCACCGTACATGTAGTTGGGGGGGATATTGTATTTAAAGTTTTTATAGTTTTTACACTGAGGATATGAGTCCTAGTACTCACGAAACGTATACGTATGGTCAAATCTGCTTGTTTTTATTGTGTGTTTAAACGTTGTTTTCAAATAATTTAAATAAATCTGATGTTTTTAGAGAGTACTGGTACCTGGTCTTTCTACAAAGCATAAATGGTGGCCGATTCCCGCTTCTTCGCGTCAGTGGGATCACCGGCGTCTTGCCCAATACTTTGGGGTGAATCGACGAAAATATTTTGGGGGTGCTTTTATGTCGGTTATTTTCCGTGGCGGTCAAATGCCTGGTTGTTTCTTCATTGTTTAAATTACTCTTGGTTATTAACTAATTTGTCAACAACTTTAATCAGATAATAAATCAGTGATTAATTCGTGATTTTAATAAACTGATTAAAAAAAAACATTGATTAAAATTATAAATTTTCTAAACGTTTAAAATGACATAAAGAAATATTAAAATCTAAGGTGAACATAATTTGAAATGTTTCTATATGTATTCTGCCTTATAAATAAACTTTATTAGCCTTATAAATAATTGTTGAATAATTATTAATTTTAATCATTTTTAAAAATTTATGTTAAGTGCAGCAATAAATAATTTTAATAAATGTAAATATTGGTAGTACATAATATAGTGTTAGATAACTAGGGGTCTCTGCCCACTACAAGCTACTCTCGGCAACCTCCACCCAGACACCGCAGACTCTAAAAACACGCTAATTAGTTCTGATATGCAAAGATTACGAAAGATTAAATCGTAATTAAACGACTAGTGGCGATCTCCTGTAATCATTTTTCCATTCATTTCCCTTTGGCTGAGGGATTTTAAGGACGAATCAATAGCTGTCGAGACAGCTAACGGCTACTTTCGTACGGCTATTTAAATAAGATCAACCCATGAATATATAATTAGCTTGTATAAAAATGCTAAGTAAACAATTTTATAAAGATACTATAAAAAAATTATTTTAAATCAGACATTTTAAATGTATCGTTTTAGACATGACTTACTTTTCATAAAGTTTTTTTTTTCTCATTTTAATATTCAAATAAACATATTTTTAAAGGCCTATAAAAACCAAACTAAATCGGCGTGACAATAGAATCTGCGAATTTCCAGGTGCCTCAAGCTTTTCTAAAATGGAATTAGATAAGAGATCAAAAGGTAGAAAGACATAATCTTCCATTGACAATGATATGGATGATGATTAAATTCCCTCCCTCGAATCAGAAGACGAGAATTTTTGAACCCTTACCACTCCATTGGCTCCGCTGCGGAGACATTATCTTTCTTTGCAAAATTTGTTTTTGGCACCACTAATAAAGGAAAATAAAATTTACCTTATTTAATCAAAGCATTTTCTAAATAGTGTACTTCAAGGAAAATTCTTTTTAAAAAAGTGGTGCCGATCGAATAACATTTGTGTAAGAGATGCCGGAGCGTTAATGGTTAAAAAGTGAATGAGAATTATTGTTCAGAGTGTCTAGTAAAGTGCAGTAAAACCTCGGGAAATTGTGATGGGATCAAATGCATTCAGTGAAACAGTTGGTTACTTCTGTTGGTTAGTTTTCGAGATATATATATTTTTTTCTAATTTTAAATACTTTTTTTTCAAATGATGGCTGCTCAAATTTTAATCATAACACATATTTTTTTTTCATATTTCAGAAAAGGTTATTATTTTAAACTACTTTGGCGACCAGTTTGGTCTCCCTTAAATGTATGCTAAGAAATTATTCATGTTACTTTTATTCATAATTCAATTTACTTGAACAATCTTTCGCCAAATCGAAAGATTCTGACAGAGAAATCAAGAACACGGTATTTTTATGTTAGCGAGACGCAGGTGACAAATCGCCATACATTTTTCCCGTCACGTTTTTTTATATTTTATTAATTTCATTTAAAATATAATCCTTTAATTCATTTTATTTCAAATACAAAACTTTCATTTAAATCTAAAACATTTAAAATTGATGACTTTCACTTATTTCCCTTTTTAAAAAAAAACAAAACGAAAAGAAAACTATTAGGCACAGATGTCATATACGCACCGGGGTACATAATTGGCGCCACAAAATGACATTATTTTGATTGACATGGTAACCTGGCAATTGTTGTTTATTTAATAATAAATGTTTATTTACTTCTATTTCCTTTTTAAAATTATATAAATTATTTTGTTGTATAGTTATTAATCATTCTTTTCTTATTTCCTTTTGAAAATAATAGATAATGATTAAAAAATACGGTACTACTTAGTTATTCCGTCGACCAATTTCGCCAAATTATATAAATCGCCAAATCACTCGCCAAATTATACAAATTGAAATATTTTTTATTTTAAATAACGAAAGAACAAATTAATTAGTATAACATTAATAAATATACAAATAAAACGTGGAAATAAGAATCCCTTGATGACGTAAACACGTGTAACTTGCTTAAAGTCAAGTGAATGTGACATTTACGATCAACCATTATTGGCCTTTAATCTTATAGTTCGGCGATATATTTTTGGTCGACGGGATAACTATGCAGTACCAAAAATACATATGTAACTGGTATTCGAAAACGAGGTTTTTGCCAAATTTTCGTAAAAAAAAATCACGTCAACCTGCGGTGAGTATATGACATCTGGCCAAATATCAAATAACTAGCCGCCCTTGGCGACCAGTTTGGTCTCCTTTAAATCTATGCTAAGCATTGTATCATATTACTTTTAATCATAATTTAATTTACTTGCTCAATCCTTCACCAAATCGATTCTGATACAGAAATCATGAACTCGGTATTTTTATGTTAGCGAAGTGCAGGTGATAAGTCGCCAAACATTGTACCCGTCGTATTATGACTTAGGCTATTATTATAGAGCAACAAACCATTATATGCAACAAACCATGACATTTAATTTCAACTTCAATTCAATTTTTTAATTTACTCCTCGAAAAAAAAATGCTAACTGGCGAGTTGAAAAGAAGCTATTGGCCAGATTTGCACCCGGCTAGCGTAACAGTACCAGAAATGTTTTGCGACCATGGCAATTTTATGTAGTTTTATTCGATTTTTTAAAAAAAATCAAAATGGAAATCTTTCGGCACAGATGTCCACATATTGGTGCGATTTCTTTTATGACGTCAATGTCATATACGCAACGGCTACTTAAGTGGCGCCAATTTATCGTTATTTTGCTTGATATGGTAAGCCGGATGCTGTTGTTTATGCTGTTGAGGCTTTCTCCAAATTGGCGTCGGAAAAAAATCGCGCCAATATGGGGCATCTATGACATCTGTGCCATTTTTTCATATGAAAGCCACAGAGCGTATTTGTTTATGGCAGTTGATCACTTGAACTATTATAATATAGATGAAATGGTGGCGGTAGAATAATATTTGGCGACTTATCACCTGCGCCTGGCTAACATTAAAGTACCAAAATGGCACCTAGAGTATAAAAAGCGAAGTGGTCCGCCTGGAATTGTTGATGATAGTCACATGACCTAGGCTATTGTTATAGAGATTGATTTTAAATACCAGGAGACAAAGATTCTGTACACTTAATTCATTTTATTTTAGCTTCTTTTCAAATGTTTAACTGATCCTCTTTAATCGAAAACGAAAACAACCATTGGATGTCTTAACAGCAACTGATTCCCCTTTAAATTTTTTCAATCAAAGGGAATTGAGTGGAAACTCGTTTACAGGGAAATCTGCACAGCTTTTTTCAGTATAATTCAATCTTCTGTAATATTTTTAAAACCCATCAGATAAGCGTGTTTTTAGATTCTGCGGTGTCTGAACGAGGGTTGGCAAGCGTAGTTTGTAGGACGCAGAGTCCCCTAGTATATATATATATTTACATTTCAACATACTTTTAATTTTAAACTTATATCTTAATTAAGTGTATATATCATAAATATTTATAAAGATTACATGTTTCACGCTTAAAACATGGAAATTTTTCTTATGAAAAATCTCAAAATTTCACTTTTGATATTAATATTTCCTTATGTAACCAAAGCTTTGAAAAAAATACTGGAATTCGTTTAAAAACTTAATAATTTCCGAATTATATTTAGATATTATCAGAAGTAGTTGGAGTTTGACAGGTTTATCATTAGATTTCTTTTATTAACGAGAAAATGTCAGAATAAATATAATCCCTGACCGCCGAGCAAATGGACAAAATTGTAATGTTGTTTTCTCTTTAATTTTTTTACAATGCTAAAAAGAGATGTTTTTTCAAACATGATGTAAAATTTTTTATTACATATAGGCATATAGACCTTCAGATTATTAACCATAATTTAATTTCCTAAACTGGATTATATCTGTAGAATTATATTAATTTAAATAATGCTTCAATGTAGTATAAACTACAGCTTAGTGAACGAATATATCAGTTCGCGGCAGACTTTACATGTCAAAATTTCTTATTATATCTTATGTTTTTACAATTCTCATTGGAAAAATATTATACAATTTTAAAACTCCATTCTTTTATATATTGGAAGAATTTTCTGTATGTATTATTAATTCAAAATTTGTATTCTTAAGAAGTGTAGTTCTATTTCGTATAAAAAAAATAAAGTATTTTAATTTTATGGAAGATATTTTGTTTCTTAGTATAAAGAAAATATTTGAAAAATTGATAGTTAAAATCAGTTTAGTTAAATTGAGATTTCAAGTAGAGCGAATTTAGGTCGAATTAAGTTGAATTATTTATTTAATCAGAAAAAATAAAATATGCAAAATATTTTTGTCTTTTTTCAGAATCGAGGTACGATTTTTAAGAATATACCATCCGTACACTTTTTTGTTAATTTGAGGATTTTGTTGTTTAAATCTCCTTTCAGTCAACTGTCATGATTAGGTCACGATAAACAAGTGTAATGGGATAAAATTTAATTTATTAAAACTAATTTATTAGTTATGTGTTCGATTAATTTTTCTGTTTCAAAAATACATGAGTCTTGCTTAAAACAAATATTTTTTTCTTGTTTGTATTATAATTATTTTATATTGTTAATTTATAAAAAAGATATATTTTCTTTGAACTATACATAAATTCAGTAATATATTATAATAATATGAAGAAATGAAATAATAAATTATATAATAAATATATATTAAATTTTATAATAAATAAATATAATAAATAATAAATATATAATAAATTTAATATTAATATATAATAAATTTTTCTAACTGTATAGATATTTTGATGATTTATTTCTATTGAAAATTTCTAACAGAAAAAGAATGGTACGCTCATTTAAATACATTTTTATTATACCACGAATTTATCTTTACCACGTCTTATATTCAACACAGTCGATTATGATCGATCATTCATTTCATATTTATTGAATATAATTTTTCATTTTGAATTTTTTTTTCATAATGTTATAAAATTTTCAGAAACGTATAATGATTATAATGAGTGATAGAATTATTTTCCAAGGTCAATATATAATTTATTACGACACCAACACATAGCTGTGTTTTACATATTGAACATTTCAGTGTTTTCTTTTCATTTTTATTTAAGAAAGAGGAGACATGAAACATGCTTTTAGTATACGACATTCTAATACATTTATTTTCGTAGCAGAAAGTTTTGTCCAACTTAACAAAATAATTATATATTTTTTTAATGAAAAAAATAAGACTTTATTTTAATTAAAGTTGAAGTCACTCTCGTATGATTCGCTAGTACAAAATTCAATAATCTGTATAATAGTGCAGAAGATTAGACTAAATTTATGTCATTTAATACGTCTGATTATTCAGATGTTGAAAAAAACTCACTTTGAACATGGGGATGACGCACAGAGAAACTGATAAATATTTGTTGGTATGAGTCCTATGTGGATACACGACGCAGTAGAAAATGACCTTCACTAATTTAGTTCGATTTATCAGAAGTATAATATTTTTAAACGTAATTACATTTTACATGCATATAATTTTAAATGTTTTAATGTATTAGTGATATACATTTTTCATTCGTATATTGCATTGCGGAAGAGGGAGTAACTAATCCAAGAATTACAAAAAAGTTGAAACAAATTTTATTTAAAATATTGTACAAAACCATTTTTGTTTCATTTATTATTACAATTTTTATTTAATTACTGTATCAAAACATCTGCAGAAAACCAATTTGTGAATTTTTATAGCTGCAAAGAGAATCAACTACTTTGTTTTTATTTACGAGTATATATATCTGCAGACAAAACTGAAATTTCAACTTAAAAAAAAATCTGGTATGAATTTAAATAACACCAAAATTTAAATATCAAATTCATTTTTTCTAATATCTACACATTAATATGAATCTAAAGATATCTTTCTCATACACAAAACAAAAGTTTTTCTTTAATTTCATGAAATTGCTTAAAAATTCTATTTATTAGAAGTATAATATTTTTTAACTTAATTATATTTTAGATGCAATTTAAAAATTTTTAATGTATTAGTGATATACATTTGTCGTGTATTGCATTGTGGACCAGAGAGTAGCTAATCAGAAGATTACAAAAAAACTTGAAACAAATTTAAAATATTGTACATAATCATTGTTGTTTCATTTATTATTACAATTTACATTTAATTACTGTATCAAAACATATGTAGAAAATCAATTTATGAATTTTTTATTACTGTAAAGAGAATAAACTACTGTGTTTATATATATATATATATATATATATATATATATATATATATAAGAGAGAGAGAGAGAGAGAAATAGATAGATAGATATATCTGCATACACGCCAGAAATTTAAATTTTTATAAATTTCGGGTACGCATTTAAATAACAGCAAAATTTAAATTTCAAATACACTGTTTTCTAATATCTATACATTAATATGAATCTGAACATATTTGTCTCATACACAAAAAAACGTTTTTTGATATTAATGAAATGACATAAAATGTCTAATTTCGTTGAATATCTTGGAACAAAGAAACTGTCATAAACTAATTTCTTTCAATAGAAAAGTATTTTTTACGACATTTGCGTCACATTTTGTCCTATACACATTTTTAAAGTTCCTATACACATAAATTGTTTCCGACAAATAATTTCTTTAACAGAAATTATTCGTCGTTTTGTTTTAAATTTAAAGGGGAAGAAAAAAAATATTATTTTAATCTTTTCTAAACTTGTCAAAATTAAAGAAAAGATAATTTTATGTGTTTAAATTGTTCATTTACAATTATTTCCTGTAGGAATTTTAAACAATTAAAATTCTATTTTCATCATGAGGAACGATGTGTATATCTATAACCTTATTCTGAATAACAATTTATCTATTCTTAATCATTAAACAGTTACATTATCAGTAAATAATGCGATTGGTAACACTTTCAAAGAGAGAGATATTATGATATAAATGAATTAGAAAGTTTTTAAATTTCTGTTATCGTACCGTAGGTAATGTTTATTTTTTTATATATAAGCAACTAATTATAATTTTATAATGAAAAGGTTACACAAATTGTACATTACAAAAGAATCAAAAGATTACAACTTTGTACGGAAACTAAATAACACAAACCTACAAAAAAAAAAAAAAAAAAAAAAAAAAAAAAAAAGACCTTTTATTTTTTTACATGCATATTTCATACATGCCTAGCTTTTCAATTTTATCATGTATGGTAAATATATATATATATATATGCGGCTAAAGAAATAAGAATTACTTTATATTCCATTTTGACATCGACAACCACTGATGCAATATTGCATCTCCTGTTCATCTTTAAAAGAGCATTTCAAAATTTTCTCTTATATTGTATATGTGACTGTAACCTCCGTAGGCATTGGCAATGATTTGCTATCAAGTCCATATTACATCGGAGGTAAAGTGGTCTGAATACCAGATCCACAAAGCTAAGTTTAGATTAAAGTTCAGCAGGTACGTCGCCATGGGGGGGTATGGGGGGGAGCCTCCCCCCAATATTTGTGAAGTTGGGAAATTTGAGCTTAGAGTTGGGAAATTCGGGATTTTTGAGACATTATGAAATTTTTATTGTTTTGGTGATTATGTTTCTGACTGAGTATTGTAACAGTAAGCAAGTTAAATTATCAAAAGAAATACAAAAAGAAATCAGACACACTCAATCTATCATTGTATTTTTCAGTTCTACAAAAATATTATACATCTACCAGACCTAAATTTCTCTACTCCTACCCACCAATAGCTGACTATCCAGTTCCGTTATTTCCTTCAAAACTTTGTTTCTTTCTCAAAATGTTCACCCTCCCAAAAGAGAATCCAGCTATTTTAATCCAAAGGGATTGCAGCTTCTTTTGAAAATTGGAGATCACTTGTAGCACAACAGAAAGGAATGTAGTCACCTACTTGAAACACAGCTGGGCAAGAAGATTTGATGAGTTTTCACAAATTGCACTAATTTTGCGATTTTTGCACAATATTTTACTCATTCTCGTGATTTTTTTTGCTCCGAAAATTAGTTAACCCTTCGCTGTCATGACAAAAGCATTATATGAGCAAATGTGAATATAAGAAGGCGTTAGTTTAGATACATTTGCTACATTTTACCTTTATTTGTATGCGGAAATATATATATGTCCTGTTCATTTATATTTATAGGTGTTTAGTAAATTTTAAACCAAAAGTCCAGTGTTGTGTGTTTAAAGCTGTTCTAAAAAATGACTATAAATCTTAGCACGAAAGAACCCTTCATAATAGGAAAAGAGTTTTCATGCAAGATTTTGGAGAATCTAAAAATCCATTCGAGGATGAAAAAGGTAAAAAAGTGGATGATTTGAATTTGGAACAGAAATATGACCATGAAAGCAGTCCATCAACTGAAGAAAAAAATCGACATACAGGTTGACATAAACACTGATAGGTTGCACTTGAATAAAATTTTGAAGAAATAAAGATTTCCTTATAGACAAGTTCATAAACAATTATGAATATTAGGATGTGATTGAATAAGCTGGCTTCTGAAAGCGCCGTGGGAAAACGGTTTCACCAAATGGAATAGATAAAAATAATAGCATAGCAATGGACATTGATAGACATAAGTTTTACAGGGAAGAGTTATAAGAAATACAAGAAAATTTCGGCAATTTAGTAATGGGCTTAAATGACAATGTTCCCTATATCAGGAGAATATTGCACCAATACATTCCGTATTTAAATTGCAATTGTGCAAGGCAAATTTGAGTATCACTAACTGAGAAAAGTTAATAATGTTTCCCCCTGGATATGAGAAACCGGATGTACATGACTTGCAGAGTCAAATAGAAATAAACCAAATCCCAACTCACTTATCAAACCTTTTAATCATTCCATGAAATTCAAAGACTATTTGGGTCATGCCGTCAAATTATATACTCGTACCTCAACATTCACAGCAGCTTATCTTTATGGCGTTGCATCTAATGAAAGAATCTTTAGTCAAATAAAAATTAAAAAATATATATATTGCAAGCTACAATGAAGGATGACAGACTTGGCAGCCTAATGCTTTTAAAATGTGAAATTGCAATAGTGGATTTTATTAAACTGGACGATGTTAGGTTAGCTTCATCAGAGTTAGCTTGATTGAAGATCAAAAGAATTGATGTTAAATGAAAATTATTTGGATGTGCCAATCCCAAAACCTTATTCTATACCATACTTGTTAATACTTCAAAATTTGCAATCAAAATGTTAAAATTAAATAACAATTCTATGCCCATAATAATGAATTCTAAAGGTTTAATTGTGTGCATTTAATTTATAATTCGTTTAATTGTGTGCCTTTAAAAAGGAGATAGAAGCATTGCATTTTTCAAACAAATCATTGAATTTCGACACCTATGCTCTTAGATGTCTGCAACCAAAATTCCAAACCCAAAGAGCTCAAAAGCTTTGGACAGTATACACTCAAGCCCAATAAGGAAGTGTAACCGAATATGAAGTTTGACTAAATTTCCGTGCATTAGTTTTTCAGATATAGCTAACGCGAAAATCGTGAAAACTGCAATACAGCAATGCCACAGATATATACAAAAACCTAATAAGCACTAAATTATGTCAAGGTTTAATAGCATATGAAATTTGATCAAATTCTGTGCAACAGTTTTTGAGATATAACTATCGCTAAAATCATGTAAATCGTGAAAAATACAGCATAGCAGCGCCACCTTTTGGGTAATTTACACCATAAACTAATCAGCATTAATTTTTATCAAGGTATAACTGAATCTAAAGTTTTATAAAATTCCGCGAATTAGTTCTTGAGATAGAGCACCAACAAAATTTGTGTCACATTCACACATACAGACATTTTCTAAAATCAGTCAAATCATGTTCAGGACCTTCTAAAACGTATCAAATCGTCGAAAACCAGTTGTAGATTTTTTTTACGAATTCAATACTTTCGTCTTGTAAAGACAGAAGAAAGTAAAACGGGTGTTTGTTTTTTTATTAAACAAACCAATAATTAGAATTTTTATATTTCTAGTTTCAAAATTTTTCTTTGGAAAGGAATTTTTTATGCATAAGCTTCATTATCATTATTACACACTTTGTGCATATCACTTTAGTTGAATGTTGGAGGAATTTGTTTCAAGTTAGGAAATTTTCGAACTCTCCACCCCCCAAAAAATATCTGTAGCTACGCCCCTGAAGTTCAGACACCTTTTTTGTGTGTGTGTTTGATAGTATACCCTTGTACGTTTTTGTATTATGTTATACCTTCTACTATATTGATATTGTGCCTTGTACTATGTTGTTAAAATCCATTCCAGTTTTTCTCAAAAAATGTCGAAAACATTCAAGTAGCTGCAGCATGTCAACACTCTTAGAAAAAAATATTATTAAATATATTTAATCATTAATTATACTGTAAAGACATTATTCTTCTTTCTTGAAATATGAAATCTTATTTAAGATTCACTAATTTTCAAACTGAAAGGCGTTTTCAGCGAAAAGTCATTCTTCTTTATCTAAAATGTGATACAGATATAAAATCTGATATGGATTTTACTTTAATATTCACGTTTCCTTTTTCTGTCACCAATTATCATATGTTCGGTTCGTTGAGAGTTAAAATGGCAGTATTTATTTTAACGAAATAGGCCTAAGTAATCCAACTTCTTTAAGTCTGTGTTTCTTATTTTATTATTTAAATTCTTCGCATCTGAAAAATGTGTTTTTGTTTTTCGATTTTATCAATGTTTTACTTTTTTGTATAAAAATGTCTGTTTAGTATTCTAATTAAATTTAAAACATTTTGTAAGATGTCTTTGTTAGATTTTGAACCCTCTTAAATGGGCATGAGTTTGATAATTTATTTATGCGATTAAAATTAACCTTATTTAAGCATAAATATATTCCTCTTTATAAGGTAAGTAAATTGGGTCTTACCCCTTTTTCAGGCGACGTATCCGTTTATAGCAAATCCATTTTTTTCTGTATTATCCGAATGGTATCCGTTGACGATAATTTGCATCGCTATCCCTTTTTATTTGGAGGAATAATTGCATTCTTCAATGAATAACTTTTTCAGCATCCTTTAAGTAAAGGTATATTAGATCATTTACATATTATTAAATTAAGATGAACGGACGTTTTAAGATATTTAATTGATGCATCTATAAGTTGTATCATTAGAGCTTTTTATATGCTCCCTTTCACGAATATAACTACATTTCGCAGAATGAATAAATTTTTACAATATAAAATAAAGAATAATAATAATAAAACAGTTATCAAATGCTATAAAGTGATAAAATATCATTTATTAAAATTGACGATCATTTCGTCGCACCAACGGCGACATTTTCAAAATCATTCACAATAGAAAATATTTTCACATAATTTAAAAATAAGAAACATAGTAAACAATGTCACGAGACATGATGCATAAGGAAAACCATTGCAAACATAAAATAAATTAAAATTAAATTAGATATTTGTGAGCGTGGATTAATTTTTATATAATTTAACAAAACAATAACATGTAAATAATTTCACGAGACAACATGCATAATGAAAAATATTGCAAAACATAAAACAAAATTAAAATTATCTTGGGTATTTGCGAGCGTGGATTAATTTTTACTATTGTTACTAAAATTACATAGCACCTATTTCCAAATTTTAGGTAAATCTAGGGACACTGAATCATTGCAAATATTCTTGTTGCGTAAAAATATCTCTATTGATTCTCGGATTATGGATGGTAAATAAAATCTTGATGTGTAAATTAACTTGCTATTTTTAAAATCGATCCGTAAAGGTTCTTCGCTGCATAATTTGGCCAAATCTGTGGTTCTTCTGTTGTATTTGATGTCTGTTATACATTCTTTGATTCTGGTTTTAAGTTTTCTACTTGTCATACCTATATAAAACTGCTTTGTTGCATCTTATTTGGTGAAAGGTATTTCGTCGTTAAAGGTATTTAATCTGTTTATAAGTGATCATTATACATGTTTTTAAAACAGTTATCTTTAGTTTTTCGAGTTACTAATTCTGATTCAATCGTATAAAGCTGTTTCCTCATTCCTAGATTTTCAAGGTTGAACAAATTATCATTTAGAAAGATTTAGAGCTAATTTAAAAAGTCAGATTGTTTGCGTAATGGAAGAAATCACTTTATTTCAGCACGTTTATTTATCTTGATCGACCAGTCTTATGGTATGAAGTTTCAACTTCACAATTCGGTTTATCTGATAATATCCGTATAGATGTATCTCTCTTAAAAAATACATAATAATAGGATTGTTCTGAAATTTTGTTCCAGCTTATCTTGAAAAATAGCGAAATTTTTCAGTTGCTGCAGTATGTTTTAGCCCATGTAAGATACATTTTTAAAAAATTGATATTTACTTATCTGTATAACCAATATTCTGCTTTCCTTAAACAATAGTTCTTAATTAAGGGTCATTAATAAAAAAAATCGTTTTCATTGAAAAGTCTTTCTCCTTTATCTGGAATGTTATGTATAGAAATAAGCTGATGCGAATTTTAAATCTCACAAATTAGTTCTTAGAGTGTCAAAATAACAGTATTTGTTAATATGCGTGAACGCAATGCACGGAAGTACTCGAACTCATTGATAATAGTGTTTGTTTATTTAATTATTTAAATTCTTTGCAGTTGAATAATACTTGGCTTTCTTAAATTTTATCAAGTCCTTGCAAGTTTGTGTAGAGGAAATGAATTTCCAGTATTATATTTAAATTTAAGTTTTAATTAATGTTTTAAAAATTTAACTAATCTTTATTTTTTTAAAGTGTATTTTATATCCGATATATGGTGGTGTAGTTAACAAATCATCTATTCAATAATAAATTACTCGCAATTTCGTTCTTAATTTTCTAATGTTTTAACGATAAAAATACGACACACATTCCTATTAATGGCTGTGCGTGTGTTAGCTGAAATTTCCTATTTATTATAATATAATTTATGGTCTTAAATATAGATTTTCCTAATTTTTGATTACCATCCTTGATAAGTACGTTATGATTTTAGTTACCCAAATTAACGAATTGCTTGGCCAGTTTAGAATTCATATTTTACGTTAAATGTGTTAAATGTTACGTTTATAATAGATCAGAGTTTTTTCCAGTATTGGCTTGATTTATCGTACAAGCTATTCATCCCTTAAAAGAGAATAGTTTACATTCACTCCCTCACCCTGAAGTAAATAACATCTCATGCCGTTGGGTCTCTTTCTTTTTCCGCTGACATTTCTCTGGTACTGTTATCTCCTTATGTCTGACTTTGCCAATAAAAGTAATTCGATGTCGACTCTCTGTATTTTGTTTGTTTCTTTAAGATGTCTCAGGACTCTTAATATTTTTGAAATTTGAATTTTTTTAGATGTTTAACTCCTACCTTTTCTGAACATTTTGATATAATTGTTTCATTGAAATTTAAATTTTAACAGAGGTTTTGGCTTTAGAGTTACACCCGCGCAATAGCTGAAGCGGCGTTTCCGAAACTTTGAAGTCATTTTTTACAAATGACGTTTTTGGGCATAACGCGCACGATATCTGAGAACTTCTATTTTCTTCATGAAATTTTAAAAAAGTATGTTTCATGTTTTAGTCTGTATAAACTGAAAAATGTCCGTTTTATTATTGGAAAAAGTATTTTTTTAGGTGATTATAGTGTTGAAATTTTCAAAATTTTGCATTAGCTAAATGCAACTTTTTTTTAAAATAAAAATACAAAAACTCAGTTTATTTACGTTCGGATTAATTATTGCAATCTGAAGTATAATTTGGCACTAAAAATTTCCTTCTAGTTGCAAAATTAATTTTATAATCCTGCGCGTAATCTGTTATGGCGATATTCTGCTCGTCAAATGTCTGATAGTTTGGAGGCCCCTGTAAATGCCAATTCTGCATCTTGCCATTTTTTTTAATACATGACACAAAATAACATACTTATATCCTTCATACCAATAAAAAATGTGTCTTAAAATCAAACACATTTTAAGATGGTGTAATTAACTAAAAATTAACTAATTAAGATGGTGTAATTATTTGATGGTGTAATGTGTACTTTATTAAATGTTGAAAATGGTCTTTTTTCCAATTTTAAGAGTCCTGAGACCCCTTCAATATTCATAAAAATACCAAGGAATTTCTCGATCCTCGATTTACTTCTTTACTACTCTAAATTTTAACCACGCAGTCACTAAACCATTGAATGGGTACCAATGTATTCATTAAGGAAAAAGTAAAAAAAAAGTAGTTTTTAAATACAGTTTCTGATATTTTAAAATTTTCTGTTGTTGTATTATGTTTTAAGATTCTTACTAGAAATATATTAAATATTTTTAAACATCAATGATAACATAAATCATTTATTCTACTATCCTGAAACAGGAACTGTTAATCAACAGTCACTAATTTTCAAAGAGAAAGGCTTTATCAGTGAAAAGTCTTTCCCATTTATGTTAAATTTCATATAATAAAGAAAAACGCTGATGCCAGTTTCTGTTTCATCGTCACATCTCCCATTCCTTTCAACATATCTCAAACGATAGTTCTATGAGCGAACTGACAGCTTTTGTTAATGTACGCGAACGAAATATAAGGTACTGAAACTCATAAAAAGTATTGATTGTCATTTTATTGATTAAAAGTTTTGGATGCAAAATATTTTATTGCCTCCAATTTTTGTTGATAGTTTGCATTATAGTATACATAAATACTTTTAGACTTAAAATGTTTTTTACCCTTATATTAAAAAATGTATTTATTTCTGAATTAAGTCATCAGGTTACAGTTTATTTAATTTATGTACTAAATTTAAACAGTGGATCCCTATTCTAAATAATGAATAACGTGTTCCCAAAGCGTTAATTTTGAAGGTACAGTTAAAATTGTAATACCTTTTCAACTGTTACTCTTCATCATATTTATAAATGAATAGCTAATCTCTCTATTCTAGAAAAAAGTAACTACCGCTGTCACCGCCGCCGCCGCCGCCGGTTTTGAATTTTTTGTGACCGGAGGTCTTTCTTCGTTAATATTAAGAAAAATAATGCATACAAAAATATGAAAATCGGTAGTATTATACAGAAATGTTTGATAAACACGCTGATGCAGACAGTTTTCAAATCGAAGAATTATTTTAAGAGATATTTAATGCTAAATTTGGACAAAATCGTTCCACTAAAAAAGTTTTATAGGAGCAAAAACTATACATCGGAATTTAATAATTTTTAGATCATTTTATACGTTATAAATTCCCGGTGTGCAAAATTCATTAATTTTTTTTTAATTTGACTCATTTTTTGAGGTTTCATTTCTATTTTAAATTCAAATTTTCAGCATTTCGAGAGATATTTTTTACTTATTTTAGAAAATTGTACTAATTTAACCTGTTGTCAACTGTATAAACAACGAGAACAATAACGTTTGCTTCAAATTAAAAATTTATTTACACGTGACTATTATAAACCGAAAAGATACTTTCAAATTAACATTAAATAATTGCGTATAAAAAGCAGGAACTTATTGAAAATTACTTCATAAAAAGTATACACCTGAATTTCAAAAGAGAAAGGATATTGTAAAATAATAAATTCATTAACATGCGCTAGAAGTCTTAAATAGGAGAAATTACATCATATTTACGTCACATTACAGTTATTACATAAAATGAACACAAAATATTTCAAAACAGTTTAAATTTAGAAATTGCGCTAGACATTTATTTGATATTTTGAAAGGATCTTTTCAACTATTTTTGTTAGGAAAGCGCAAATAATATTTCATTTCTAACAAAAGTATTTTCACATGAATATTTAAAAGAGAAAGAATAGCTTGATCAAAATTACGTCAGGTTAAAAACGATTAATTTAAAATAGGTCATTTAAAATAACTTTCTTTTCGCTTTGTTAAATAATACCAGGAGACAAAGACTGTTTACTTAATTCCTTTTATATTAGCTTATTTTGAAATGTTGTTACACGTGTTTACGTCATCAAATTACTTTTATTTTGACGTTTTATTTGTATTTTTATTAATGTTGTACTAATTTATTTGTTCTTTCGTTATTTAAAATAAAAATTATGTCAATTTGTATAATTTGGCGAGTGGTTTGGCAATTTATATAATTTGGCGAAATGGGTCGACGGGATAATCAGGTAGTACCACAGCGGATTTGGCGTTAAAATTCCCCAATCAAGGAGAGATGAATAGAAATCCGTTTATAGGGAGATCGCCACTGTTTTTTAAGTTATAATTCAATCTTTCGAAATCTTTTTAAAGCCGATCAAATTAGCGTGCATTTAGAGTCTGCGGTGTTTAATTTTTTTAGACTTTGTTATATTTGTAGAAATGTTTTTGAAGCTTTATAAAATGAAACGATACTAATTCTATTTTTATAGGACAAATATTTACTGAATTCTGATACTTTAAATTACATGAAATTTTATGTTTTTTAGCACTTGAAAGAGATAAAGGCGCTTTAGTCGTAAAATGCTGAAAATTCAAGTAGAGTACGTCTGCAAGTTTTCATCGGCAACGACTGGAATTTTAATTCCTTTACTTGTTATAGTAAGGATAAAGTTTTTCTTAATAATACTTATAGGACCCAAGAAAATTTTAAAACTTATTTTTTTTTTTTAAAGTAACAGTTATGTTAGCTGCGAAGCGAAACAGCACCGAAAACTGGCGAAATGAAGCAATTAAAATAATAAAACTTTGTAAAAAGTTCATTTTTGAACTTGTCCGTTTTCGGACACGTGTATGCTTAGCTGATGACGAGCTGTTATGTTTTTAGCTCGAAACGCGTCCTGTGTTTTGTTTTAATTTTATGGTGATTTTTTACAAAGTTTTATTATTTTAATTAGTTATGTTAGCTGTTTTTACTTAAATTGAATACGTAAATTTATATGTATAAGAACACGATTTGAAATGCTTTTAAAATTGGAAAAATCCCTTGAAAACTAAAGGTTTAGAAGTTGTTCATTGATGAAAAGTGACATTATATATGTAAAAAAAAAATAATCATTAATTGCTTTTAAAATACACTATTCTCTCAAAGCATTAAAATAATAATTGCTCCGCTTATTTTATATCAATTTCATATACAGTGTGTCCGGGCTAAAGGAATCCAAAAGTGATGACTTGTTTTTGCGGAAAAACTCATTAGAATTAAAACAAGAAAGAAATAAGATGCGTTAAGCATAGATTATGAAACACTTTCCAACACTTCCTAAGTGCTTTAACAAAATATTGTTATTAAGGGATATAACGTAAATAAGATAACTAAGTAAACATTTTAGAAAACGCACGTAACATTTGAAAAACTGATTTCAGCGGTTACCGTCCATAGCCAAATATGTATTCCAGTTCTGTTGAATTGCCCTGTATTTGATCTGTACGTTGATATATCTATTCTATCTATACTTAATACTTAATCTATACTAATATTATAAAGAAGTAAAAATTGTTTGTATGTTAGAGGTAATCTCTGGAGCTACCGAACCGATTTCAAAAGTAATGGTATCAAAATGATGGTGTTAGTCCAACTTAGAACACAGGCTGTATTTTATGTCGTTGCCACTCACCCAAAGCGGCTGCAGGAGCAAAAAACGTTCTAAAAATGCGATTTTTGCGTTACTGAAAGGCCTAGAAATATGAAGTTTGGAATATTAGTTACTTATAAGATATAAATGATGCCTAAGAACAGTTCTTAAACAATTCGAAATTTAAAAGGGGTGAAAATGCACAAAAAGCGTTCTAAAAAACGTTCTAAAAGGTGATTTCTACACATTCTCAGGAAATACAAAACCGATTTAAAAAATAAAGGTCCAAAATGATGGTGACACCGCTAGCTCCAAGATAGGCTATATTTTAGGTCGATGCCACTACCCCCAAGGGGTTGAAGGAGCAAAAAACGTTCTAAAAATGCGATTTATGCGTTGCTGAAGGGCCTAGAAATATGCAATTTGGAATATTAGTTACTTATAAGATATAAATGATGTCTAAGAACAGTTCTTAAACAATTCGAAATTTAAAAGGGGTAAAAATGCACAAAAAGCGTTCTACAAAATGTTCTAAATGGTGGTTTCTACACAATCTCAGGAAATACCAAACCGATTTAAAAAATAATGGTATAAAAATGATGGTGATAACACTTGCTCCAAGATAGGCTATATTTTATGTCGGTGCCACTACCCCAAAGGGGGTGCAGGAGATAAAAACGTTCTAAAAATGCGATTTATGCGTTATTAAAGGGCCTAGAAATATGAAATATGGAATGGTAGTTAGTTATAAGATATCAATGATCTCTAGGGACATTTCCTAAAAAATTCGAAATTTAAAAAGGGTTCAAAATGCGCAAAAAGCGTTGTAAAAAACGTTCTAAATTGCGATTTCTATGCAATCTCAGGAAGTACTGAACCGATTTCAAATATAATGGTGAAAAATTGTTTTTGACAGCTCTTGCCCCAATATAGGCTATATTTTATATCTGTTTCCACTACAAAAGAGGAGATGCATGAGCAAAAAACGTTCTAAAAATGCGATTTTTGAATTATGGAAGGACCCAGACTTATGAAATTTTGCATGCTATATATTTATTAGATATAAATGCGATCTCTAAGAACATTTCTTTAAAAATTTGAAATCTAAAAGGGGTGAAAATTCGCGAAAAGCGTTCTAAAAACGTTCTAAATGCCGATTTGTCAGCAATATCTCAGGAAGAATCAAACTGATATCGAAAGTAATGCCAGGAAATTAATGTTGACAGCCTCTTCTCTAACATAGACGCTATTTCACATCCATATCACTATCACCTAGAGATTGCAGGAGCAAAAAAGCGTTCTAAATTTGTATTTTTGTGATCCGTTCGGGCAAACAACTTGAATTTAAGCAATGTACATATTTATTAAATATAAGTGATCTTTAAGAACTGTTTCGAAGAAATTGGAAATTTAAAAAAGGGTGAAAATGCACGAAAAACGTTCTAAATTGAGATTTCTACTCAATCTCTGGACTTCTACTCAATCAAAGCTATTTCAAAAGTAATGGTTGCAAATCAATGGTGACAGACCCTGCTCCAACATAGGCTATATTGTATGTTGCTGTCACTACCATCTGGGGGTTGCATAAGCAAAATATGTTCTAATTTGCGTTTTTTGCACAACTGATGAGTCTAACACTTTGAAATATGGCATGGTTTTTACTTACAAGATGCAACTGCTTTCTAAGAACAGTCGAAAGAAATTTTCAAATTTAAAAAGATGAAGTAAGCGAAAAGCGTTCTAAATTACAATTTTTATGCAATCTTATCAAATGCCCAACAGATTTAAAAAATAATGGTGACAAATTGTTGGTGATAGAATCTGCTCAAACATAAGATATATTTTATGTCTGTGCCACTACCACCAGAGGTTTGCAGGAGCAAAAAACGTTCTAAATTGCAATTTCTGTGATGCTGAAAAGTCAAGAAACTTTAAATATGGCATGGTAGTTACTTATAAAGTTTAAATGCCCTCGAAGGACTGTCGAAAACAAATTCGAGTTAAAAAGGGGAGAAGCGAGGGGGAGGTGCGAAAAGCATTCTAAAAAAGTCCTAAATTACGATTTTTATGCAATTTCAGGGAATATAAACCGATTATAAAAGTAATAGTTGCGAATCAATGGTAACAGTCTCTGATGCTACACAGGCTATATTTTATGCGGATGATTCTACCACCTGGCGTTCACAGAACAAAAAACGTTCTAAAAAGGCCTTTAAAAGCTTTCTAAATTACGTTTCTGTGGAATATTAGGAAATAACAAACCGATTTCAAAATTAATGTTGGCAAATGAATGATGACAGTTCCTATTTCAACATAGCACTTTATGTTGAGAGAGGTGGTAGGACTTGGAATTTGACATGATAGTTAATTTTAAGAAGTAAGAAGATGGTTTCTAAAAAAATTTAAACTTCAAATGAATACTGAAATAAGCGTATTAATTGAGCATAAAAGTTTCAAAATATTTTCTAAATTATCATTTATTTAGTTTTATTTCGTTTTAATAATTTAAGTCTCATTTCTGCCTAATGCAGTGTAATAATAATGTTTAGTCAAACTGTGTTTTAAATAGTAATTTTTGAATTATTCCTAAAAGTAATAAGTACCTTTTAATAAAAAAACCTTTCAATAAAATAAAACTTTAGTTAGTACCTTTTAATAAAAATTAGACATATAAATATCACTTGGCATATTTAAAATATTACGCGAGCAAATCCGCATGGTTTGCTAGCATCTATATTATAAAGGACAAACATGCCTGTGAGTAACGCATACGTCATTTTGCGAATGGCAACACTTTGAAATTTGAAATGAAATTTTGGTTTTGCAATTTTCTCTACTGCAAAATTTTAAACTTCTAAACATTGCACATTTTAAATTTTTACACTGTCGTATAAGGAAAAAAATGCTCTTTTAAATGCAATTTCTTTGAAAGCTGTATCTCAATTAATTTTTGAGATATTAATTTTTTTTGCAGTTTTTAATACCATTTTTCTTATCGTGGCAACAAAAGTACCTCATTTCTATTGAAAGTCATTGAAAGTAAACGGAAAATAGTTGAAAATAGGAAATACTGTATCTTTTTGTTGCCATTTCTCATAAAACCTGAAAAAAATAGTTGAATATAAAATATGGGCTATGTCAAGAATATTGTTAGTTATTCCGTGATAATGACGTCATATGCACACTTTTCTATAGACGAAGTTTAAGACTGGGTTGTAAAAGTAGATTGCTTTAGCGGATGCAAATGACGTCATTTTATAAAAAAACGTGTATTTTCATTCTTAAACCTGAATTTTGTTTTGTAGAAGTGCGTCATTTTCACAGCCCAGTTGCTTTGAAACTCTTCACAGGTGAAAATGCTCCACTTTTGAAAATAGTGTAATCGAAAGCACACACTGATAAACGCAATGTTTTGCAAAAATGTAGAGTGTCTTTATAAAAGAGAGGTGACATGCAAATAATAGCGATTTATATTACAGAAATTGATGATTTTCGCCTGGATAGATTTGCTTCGCCGAGTTAGACAAGCAAACAAATAATTCGTGGTTTAAAATAATACCGTGTTCCTGAAGTTTTTGTCAAAAATTCTCTCGATTAATAAAATTTTAATGCTATTCTTTAGGACATTCTACTTTAATTTTATCAAAATAACATAATTTGCTTAATTTAATTTTTCCTAATTTTATATAATATATACGTTTTAAAACACAAGTGTGTTTTTTAGTCATCTGCCCTGATCTTTCTGCTGAACCAATTTTGCTAATATATATATATTTTTTAAACTAGAAGCTCTTCCATTGTAGATGTGGTCGCACTATCTGTTTTTTTTTTGTTTTTTTTAATATCCCCACTTTTATATTTTAATTTTAAAAGTATTTTATAAAATTTCTGCAAAATGATGAAAATTAGATAGCTTTCATTGCTGCAGACAAGAGAGAAATAATGATGTATTTTAAACTTTATTCATGCTATTTGCTGATAAAAATTGTTGTATAGGGTTTAGTGGCGCAAAATCCCATTAGGAGCTGAATATTATATTAGGGGCATAATAACGGAAAATGACATACTGCTTTTGAAAACACGCATTTTTCCTCATAAATTTTCTATAGTGATTTTCCTTCTACGTATGTACTAATACTAAGTTTCAGACACTAGGCGAAATGCTTATTTAAGTGAAAATGAAGTCATATTTAAAAGAAAACGATCATTTTCTTAGATAAAACTAAGCCTTTTAACACAAATGCGTCTAAAAACCTTAAATTACGGAAATTTGTACTCTCCAAATTTAGATTAGAATCTCAAATAAAGAGTTCGTCTGTTCACATAAAAGATGTTGCTGGCAATCTTGACTTCAAGTTTTGAGTTAAAATTATTTTTAAATGATCAAATAAAATACAATTTTTTTAAAAATGATGAATATGGATATGAGAAGTGCGTATACAAATTTTGAGAAGGTGAAAATTGCTGTTTTCATTCCGGAAATCCAAGCATAAGAGCCTCAATTGATAACCACATCCTAATTACTGATCTTTATTATATTTTATTGATTATATATCTATATTATAAAGAACAAACGTATCTGTGCGTAACGCTGAAGTCATTTTGCGAATGGCAATACTTCACGATCAAATTTTTGCCTTGAAATTTTCGCTACTGTATTTTTTTCAATCTTCTGACCATCATACATTTTCAATTTTTGTCGCATGAAAATAAATGTACTTTCAAATGCAATTTGTTTAAAAACTGTATTCATTGACTGATGTATTATATTTTCTAAAATAATTTTTAAGCATGATTTTTTTTTTAAGTTTATCTTATCACGTGCCGGTTTCAATACATTAAATAATAAACATTTTGTACATAAAGCAGCAAACATTTTTGAACATTTGTTTCTGACTATTTTTGGATAATGAAATTAATACTTCCTTTATAAACAAATAAAAGAATAATATTAAAAAAAACACCAAACTAACATATTTATGAAAGACAAATTAACGAAATTAGTACTTCTTTTATAAACAAATAAAAGAATAATATTGAAAAAACACAAATCTAACATATTTGTAATCGTACAATTTAAATTTTAGATCACCAAATAGGATTTTTTTTTTAAACGGAATTTGTTTGCAAAGTTCATCTCAGTTTACTGATTGTCTATGGTTTTAAAAACAATTTTAAAGCATGAAATATTTTTTAATTTATCTATATCGCGCGGAGCTCGATTACGAAAGATTAATCCGTTTGCCCTTAAAACAAAATAAAGAGTTCATCATTTTCTTACGGCTAATTACCATTAAAAAAAAACTTCCCTCATTAATAAATAAATAAAATAACATAAATAAAACACAAATTTACCAGACATGTATAAGCTCTGAAATTATGAGAATATAAAAGGATGCCATAAGTAGTAAAATCTTGGCAAATAACTCTTAGCATGCGGTTAATAAGAAAATATAGCTTTTGATAAATTTCAAAAATGCATTTGATTGTGTAATTCGTATTTTCGATATGAAAAATTCTTTTTTAATGTAAGTGGTCAATCTAAAAAAATTATTGCATATAAAAAAATTGTTAGTTTTCAATTAAAAAAAAAAATGTTTTCACCTATATTCTTTAACCCGGGAAGACCGGGTACGATCCCCTAGTTATTACAAAGAAGTAAAATTTATTTATTTGTAGGAGGTAAGCTCTGGAACTACCGAACCGATTCCAAAAGTAATAGTATCAAAATGATGGTGTTATTCCAACTTAGAACATAGGCTATATCTTATGTCCGTTCCACTGGCCAAAAGGGGGTGCAGGAGCAAAAAACGGTCCAAAAATGTGGTTTTTGTATTACTGAAGGGCCTAGAAACATGCAATTTGGAATGGTAGTTATTTATAAGATACTAATGATCTCTAAGAGCATTTCTTTAAAAAATTGAAATTAAAAAGGGGTTAAAATGCGCGAAAAGCTTCTAAAAAACGTTCTAAATGGCGATTTTCACGCAATTTCAGGAAGTACTAAACCGGTTTAAAAAATAATGGTGTCAAAATGATGGTGACAATCCTTGCTCCAACATAGGCTACATTTTATGTCGGTACCACTACCCCTAAAGGGGATGCAGGAGCAAAAAAACGCTCGATTTTTGTGTTACTGAAAGCTTCAGATACATGGGATTTGGCATGATAGTTACTTATTAGATAAAAATGATCTTTAAGAATAATTCTTAAAAAAATCGAAATTAAAAAGGGGTGAAAATGCTCGAAAAGTGTTCTAAAAAGTGTTCTAAATGCCGATTTTTTACGCAATCTCAGAAAGTACCCAACCTATTTCAAAAGTAATGGTTGGAAATTGATGATGACAGCCCTCGCTCCAACATAGGCTGTGTTTCATGTCGATGCCATTACCCAAAAGTGGGTGCAGGAGCAAAAATCGATCGAAAATGCTTTTTTTGTAATAGTGCAGGGCTGGCAACTTGAAACTAGGCATGGTAGTTACTTATAACAAAGTTATAAAGGATCTCTAAGAACTTTTCCTAAATAATTCGAAATTTCAAAGGGGTGAAAATGGACGAAAAACATTCTAAAGACCGTTCTTAATTGCGATTTCTACACAATCTCAGAAAGTACCCAACCGATTTCAAAAGTAACGGGTGGAAATTGATGACGACAGCCCTTGCTCCAATATAGGATATATTTCATATGGGCGTCACTATCACCTTGCGGTTGCATTTAAAAAAAACATTCTAAATTGTGATTTTTGTTATACTGAAGCAGCTAGCAACTTACAATTTGGCATGGTAATTACTTATGAGATGTAAATGCTCTCTGACAAGAGTTCCTTAAAATTTTTAAATTTAAAAGCGGTTAAAATGAACGAAAAGCGTTCTAAAAACGTCCTAAATAGCGATTTCTATGCAAACTCAGGAAATATAAACCGATTTCAGAAGTAATGGTTTCAAACGGATGGTGACAGTCTTCGCTCCAACATAGCCTATATTTTACGTTGTTGTCACTACCACCTGGAGTTTACAGGAACAAAAAATGTTCTAAATTGTGTGTTTTGTGTTACTGAGGGGATCTAACATTTTAAATTTGGAATGGTAATTACTTCAAAGATGCAAATGCTTTTTAAGAATTGTCGAAAGAAAATTCCAAAATTAAAAGGATAAAGTGAGCGCACAGCGTTCTAAATTACGATTTTTATGCAATCGTATGAAATACGAAACCGATCTCAAACATAATGGTTGCAAAATGATGGTGAGAGAACCTGATCAAACATAAGCTATATTTTATGTCGGTGCCACAAGCTCTACAGGGTTGCAGGAGCAAAAACTTTCCAAATTGCTATTTCTGGGGTACTGAAGAGGGTAGAATCTTTAAATATAGCACGGTAGTTACTTTTGAAATATAAATGTCCTCTAAGAACAGTCGAAAATAACTTCGAAATTAAAAAGGGGTGAAATGAAGGTAAGGAACTAAAAGCATTATAAAAGTGTCTTAAATTACGATTTCTATGGAATCTCAGGAAATAATAAACCGATTACAGAAGTTATCGGTTTCAAATGAAGAGTGATAGTCCCTGATCCTATACGGGCTATATTTTATGCCGGTGTCACTACCACCTGGTTGGCAGGAACAAAAAGAAAGCCATTAAAAACATCTAAATTCCGTTTTCTATATAATATTAGGATATACCAACCGATTTCAAGGTTAATGTTGGCAAATTAATGGTGACAGTCTCTGTTTCATCATTTTCCGAGACACTCTATTTCAACTCTGTTTCCGCATTTTATTTTGAAGCCACTGACACCAGAGGGGTGATAGACTGTCTGGAATTTGACATAATGGTTAATTTTAAGATGTAAATGTGTTAAGATGGATTCTAAAGAATTCAAAACTTCAAATGAATACTGAAATGAGCGTATGAATTAAGCATAAAAGTCTCAAAATACTTTCTAAATTATCATTTCTTTGGAATTAGTTTTAGTTCTTCTTATTAATTAAATTCTCATCTCTGTCTATTGCACCTTTATAATGATGTTTAGTCAAACTGTGGCTTAATTTGTAATTTTTGAATTATTCCAAAAATTGTTCTTCTAATAAAAAATATTCATGCAATTATCACTTGGCATATTCCACCTATTACGCGAGCAAAGCCGCGAGGTTTGCTAGTATACTATATAAAGGGAAAATTTAGCATAGCAAAAAAAGCATAACAGGTTAAAATTTCTCTTTTAGCAATTTATATAAATAGATATAAAAATATTTGAATACTTTTGCACAACCCTTAATACACGCTAGTATTTAGCTAAAATTTAATTCAAAATAAACACACTTAAAACTACTGAAATCGCATTCGAGAAATTATCATTTATAGGCAGCCATGTATCCAATTCTGTGCGTGAAACTGTGATACTACACGTCACTTAGACTGCAGGCTCGAAACTAACATAATAATATTCCTTTGTGTCGAAACTTTAAACTTTTATATAAATCAAATTCGAAAGGTTTCACTTATAAAAACGAAGAAATGCACATTCACACAACAACTGTAATAAATTCATCGACTAGATCTTAAATTTAAAATCTTTCTTTTAAAACGCATATTTGCAGTTTATTTACGAATGTATAGAGATATTAATATATTATTACTCCCAGTTGAGAGTTCCATTTTTAACGACAAGTTCAGTTCAAATCAATTTTTACATCTACCTTAAAAAGAAAGTCATAAAACAATAAAAAGGGGTTGCCACAGCAGCCGACTGACAGAAAATGGCAAATATCGCCAAGCTGGCATTCTCAACACACTGCCCCCGGCTGGACACTTAGTTCAGAATCTACATTAAACAATTTAATAAACATAAGAATATACTTACATACATGACATATTTTCAGATAACATACTTATATACAGCTACAGATACACCAGAAATATAATAAGAATGCTGCAATCTAAGAAAGAAAATAAAACACATGAAATGAATGAATGAAAATTAAACAATAATAAAGGTAAGTAAGAGTAACAAAAGGAATTAAAAGTTTAAGAATAGTTTTTTTAGTGTCCTTTTTTAGTTAGTCCACCAAATCTAGTTCAAGTTTATACAAGAGTTGTCAGGTCGTTTAAGATTGCTTTTTTCAGTCTGTAATACACCTGATCTTATTTTAGAGTCACGTCTGAGTTCTTTAACACGACCACATTTCCACATATGTTTTGGGAGCTTATATTCTCGAATTATCACTATATCGTTAACTTTGAACTGAGGGGATGAATTTAAGTTTTTCAGCTGAAAAGCAGATCTAAGTTCTAATAGGTATACATTTCTCCACCTTTTCCAAAAGTGGTCACTAATTTGTTGCTTATATTTATATTTTTTCGTCAACAAAATCTTACTGGATTTCTCTTGGATACAAATTGGTAATCCATAAGAAGGTAGGGGGTAGGGACATTAAACGTTTACCAACTAAAAAATGAGATGACGTTAAAGGTGATGATTCAGCATTTTCTTCGTAGAAATAACATAAAGGACGTGAATTGATCACAGCTTCTATTTCTGTAAGTATTGTTTCTAGCTCTTCATAACTGAGGCAAGTTTTGCCTAGAACCTTTTTCAAAAGTATTTTCACTGATTGGACCATTCTTTCCCAGAAGCCGTCTCACCAGGAAGCCCTGGGAATTATAAACTTCCACGTTATCTTATTATTTCTCAAATAATCAAAAATTTCTTGCTTAGAAATTATTTTCCAAGTATATTTTAACACCTAATCAGCCTCAGAAAACGTCTTGGCATTGTCACTGTGTATTACTTTGCAGAAACCTCTTCTAGAGAAAAAATCTTCGTAGTGCTAAGATAAAGGTTTCAGTACTTAGAATGGTGACTAGCTCTAAATGTATCGCTCTAGTTACATCAGATGCGAATACAACAATATAAGCCTTCCCAGTATCTTCAGAAGTTTTATAATAAATCGGACCGGCAAAATCGAACCAGAGGTTTCAAAAACTGTTTTTTTTTTATGATTCTGTCTTTGGGTAAAGGTGCTATTTCCACCTTTCCAGGAATAGCATTAAGATTTTGACATATCATACACGAAATAAGACGGATTTTACAAATATTCTTCCCTTTATTATAAAATACCTTTCACGAAGGTGAGCTAAAGTGACAGCTTAACCAAAATGGTACATTCTTTCATAAGTATCCTTAATGTGTAATTTTAGAAAATAAGATTTATTAGGAAGTATCGGCGGATGCTTTTCCGGCTCTGTAACTTTAGAAAACTGAAGTCTTCCGGATAAAACAAGTAAGGTATTTTCATCTAATTGTGGATTAAGGTTATATAAAGGAGAAACTTTATTAAGTGATTTTTTTGTTTAAGTGCTTCTATTTCAACTTTAAATGAAGTTTCCTGAGTTTGTTTAATCCAGTATTTTTCTGCTATTTCTATTTCTGAAGTAGTTAAAGGTCCTAAAATTTTAGGGTTTTTCGAATTGGCATTATGAATAAAACGCATTATACTAGCAGTAATATTATACACGCGATTTAAACTACTAAACATTGCCATATCAAATACTGGATTAGGAGTAGAGCTTGATTAGTTACGCAATAGTGTTAAATTTGGTTTTGCTTTCATTTCATTAAAAGCTTCGAGATCAATTTCTATAGCCCTTTTTCAAGGCCACATATCTTCCGGTAGTGATAACCAAAGTGGGCCGCACCACCATAGTTTACTACCCATTAACTTCGATAAGTTTTCCGCTCGCGTAAGCAGATCTACAGTTCCAGTCCTTTGGATCTGTCAGTGACTGAATTTCGGTTACACGATTCGAAATACAGGGTTTCCAGTTTGTAGTAGAACTCCTAATCTAACAAAGAGTTATTTCAGAGTCTGACCATAACCTTATATTTAAATTCGAAATATGTAATAATTGTTTTAAATAATTCCACATTCTAGCGGCAACTACTGCACTGATCAATTCCATCCGTGGAATGGTTAACATCTTGAGGGGGTATATTCTACATTTTCTCCAAACAAAACTTGTTGAATTTCACCAGTTAACGTAATGGAACGCAGATAAGCAACTGCTCCATACCTTTTGAGACTAGCGTCACAGAAAATGTGAATCTGTGAATTTTCAGAAATGTTTATCCCATTAGGAAAAAAATTTCGTGGTATTTCAAATGTTCGTAAATGTACAACGTGTGAACTCCAATTATGCCACTCGCATTTCAAATCTTCGTGTAATTTACTGTCCCACTGTAAACCTCTTTGCCATGTCACTTGCAACAGGGCTTTAATACATATTACAATTGGATTCACAAATCCTAATGGATCAAAATTTTTCAGTAACATTTTAAGCACTGTTCGCTTCATGGTATCATCGATATAACACTCTTCAAACGGCTGCGCATCTAACATCAAAACATCAAATTCAGTATTCCAAATCAGTCCTAGCAGTTTTAAGATACTACCTGTGTTTTCTTCACTTATACCTAAGTTATCAGATTCCCACATTTCCCTAACTTTAATAGAATTTGTTTTAAATTTTCTCAAATTCATCCCAGCTTCTTTAAGAATTTCAGAAGCTGTACGTGATAAATAATATGCTTCATTATCTAAATCTGATCCGGAAATTAAATCATCCACATAAAGGGAATTATCTAACATATATACAACACTTGGATGTTGATCTCGATATTTCTTTATATGACGTTTAATTGTGGCAGCCAAAATAAATGGTGAGCATGAAATACCAAATGGTACACGTCTAAATCTTAAAATTTTGAAAACGTTGTTTGCGTCATTATCGGAACAAAGAAATATAAAGTAATCTCGGTCTTCTTCAGCTACGGAAATTTGAAGAAAAGCATTTTCAATATCTGAACAAAACGCAGTTTTGAATTTTCTGAAATTAATGATAATTTCTAATAAATCTGTGTTCAAATTAGGGCCACTGTACAGATAATCATTCAATGATTTGTAGTTTTCTGTTGAGGAAGCATCAAGTACCATTCTAACTTTAGTTGTGGGTTTATCATTCCGCATGGCAGGTCGGTGAGGCATAAAATAACTGCTATTTACAGTTTCATTAGAGCATTCTTCCACTATGTTATTTAATTCCTGTTCAATCACAATTTAGTTTTTATTTCTGCAATAATTCCTTATCTTTAAGCAATTTTAATTTAAGTTAATAAATCGGTTTCTAGCATTGCTATAATTACTTCCTAAATCTCTTATATTATCTTTCCATAACAATTTAGCTTCGTAACGGTGCATAAGGAAATGCATATTGTTTTCGAATTTTTCGATTATCTCTTTATCTAATTCAGAAATAATTTCTTCTGTATTCATCCCTAAAGTTTCTAACTCCCACAATGTTTCCAAATCATTTTGAATAGGTCTGACTAGATACCCAAGTAGATAAGACCCCAGCTTGTTTAATCTCACAATTTTTATTTACGTCAATTGTCCCGCAGCGAGAATGCCCAAATAATTTTTCACAGACGAACAATGATTTATTTATGGGATATGTTCTATCATTTATTTGATATAAATAGTCAGTTCCTATTAATATATCAACATCACGATTTTCAAAATGTTCCAATCTATCAAGACCAAATTTAGAAAATTTTCTCTTAATTTTGATTGGAAGAGGAGGAATTTGTATTAAAAAAATGGTTATTAGAGGTGTTACTAATGTTTAAATTATTATACTGCGTTCTTTGACCGTCAAGTAAATTAGCTTTAGCTTAACGACATCATAACATCTCTCTTCAGAAGTTTTAGAACCGAAAGTATAGACAATTATTTTTTCCTTTCTAATGAGCTCAGGTTTTAATTTTAAAGCTAAATTTTCTGTAATGAAAGTTCGGTGACTAGCAGAGTCAAATAAACAAAGTGCAGTTTCTGAATTTTCTTCCGCCTCTACTTTTACATGAATTGTTTGCAATATTACTTCTCTACTGATATTATTTATATTGCTTTTACAATGAGATGCGGAGGAAATAATACTATCTGAATTTTTTTATACTTCTGTTTTTTTATTAGAATTACAAAGTATAGTGTTGTGATATGTTTTACCACAAACTTTGCAGTTTTCATTCGATAATTTACAAAAATTAGCGATGTGAAATTTACAGAAGCATTTTAAAGCATCTACGTTCCTTTTTCAATTTTTCTCTCATTTCCGGAATGGTGAAAGACTTACAATTTTCAGTACTGTGATCAGTCTGGTTACAAAAAATGCAGTTATTTTTAATATTTGTAGTTAAGGCAGAAGCTGATGTAGCGAATCTTTTATGATTTTTCTTATAATTTCCGTGCTTCCCAGGGATTGTTTTTAAAAATAGTTTAATTGTACAGTGGCCTCGCGAGATTCAATTTCGTCTTTCATAAAATTGATCAGCTCACTAACATCCCAGTCAGCATGTTTGGAACATTTTCTATTAAATTGCAGCATAATATCGCATAGAATAAGTTTCAGAGGAATCGGGCATAACAAGTGCCCATATGAACCTGATGCAACAAACTTAAGATTTCTTATTTCAATTTAGCATTCATCATATAAATCTCTGAGAGCTTTAATATTACTAGAATTTCGTACAGGTTTCAAATTTAGTAGCTTAGTCATGTGGACTATTTATCACCAGGCCATTACGACCAAAACGTTTTTTGAATAATTCTATAGCATGAGCATAATTTTCCTTAGTCAGCGAAAAGACTGGTATAGTATAACCAGCAGCACGTCCGCCCAAAAGTGACTTTAAGTAATAAAATTTATCAGTTGGAGTTAAATGCTCATTATTATCAATCGCATTCGAAAATTGACTCCAAAATTTGAACCATAAACACGAATCACCATAATATTTAGATATATTAAGTTTAGGAAGTTTTACCAAATTTTGATTCAGAATTTTCAGACTTTTTAGTAGAGAACTATTGTTATTACTACTATCACTTTCATTGTCTGAAGCATCTTGTTTAGTTTCAGGAGTAACGGTGTTATCATTTATAAATTTGGGAATTTTTACTACTATTCAATAATATTTGCATTATATGATTCAGATTTCTCGATTTCTTTTTCAAATTCAGTACCTGGAACCAGTGGTTCAATCTCAAAATTTAATGATTTTAAAGTTTTCATTTTATCATTCAACTGCTGTTTTAAAATATCCAGCTGTGTTTTTCTATTCTCAAGCTCAAATGCTTGTGTATTATATAATAAATCTTTTATTTTATCAAATATTTTCGTAGTTTGACTACGAATCGTGGCTCTTTCTTTCTTAAGTGTGTCAAGATCCATAGCAAAATAATTTAATATATTAAATATATTTCAATCAATAAATATGTTCAATGGAATTAACTTTTTTCAATATAATTTAATTTGAGGTACTTACCTCATTGGATGATGAAATAAAGATATCAATAATTCAATCCTGGAACTGAGACGCCAAAAATGATACTACACATCACTTAGACTGCAGGCTCGAAACTAACATAATAATATTCCTTTGTGTCGAAACTCGAAGCTTTTATATAAATCAAATTCGAAAGGTTTCACTTATAAAAAAAGAAGAAATGCACACGCACAACAACTCTAATAAATTCACACACTAGATCTTAAATTAAAAAACTTCCTTTTAAAACGTATATTTACAATTTATTTACAAATGCATAGATATATTAATATATTATTACTCTCAGTTCAGAGTTCCATTTTTAACGATAGGTTCAGTTGAAATCAATTTTTTACGTCTACCTTGAAAAGAATATCAGAAAACAATAAAAAGGGGTTGCCACAGCAGCCGACTGTCAGAAAATGGCAAGTCTCGTCAATAGGTATTCTCAACACCCTGTATATCACTTTATCTATATTCTACAATTATTTCTTGTAAACTAAAGGCAGTTCAGCTTATAAATGCATAACTCATTTAAAAACCACCTTTAAGCAATTTTCGCTCATACACGGTAAACTTTACGAATTCTTTTGTGTAGCCCTGTAAGTGAATTGTATCATTTATACAAACCATAAAGCATGCATAAAAATAGTGAAAAAAAGCACATATCATAATGCATTTCCAACAATCATGGCTAATGTGCAGTACTTGGGATACAATATAATGTCTGAAATCTTTTGTGTGTCCCTGTAAATGCTATTCACTTCGTATTATGCATGAAATAAGTTATAGTAAACCTCAGCGACGTATAACAATTTCATTATATGTGAAAGAATTTAACATAATTAAAATACGCCGCAAAAAATCCCCTCCACCACTATATCATTATGTAACGGAATCCTTTTGTATGACCCTGTAAATGAATAGTAACTATTCATTAAACCGCATACTCTGCAGAATTCGTATTTTAGTGCACTTCATTAATACATATAAATTTTAGTATGTTCGAAAGCGTGTAACGCCATTAAAAATCTTTTTAAACGATTTTTTCCTATAGGCCGTAATGTAATGGAAAACTTTTGACTGTCCCTGTAAATGAACTAAATATGCTACAAACTTCATTTGAAATAGGAACGTGTTATGGTAAACGTCAATAACATCCAAAAATTTCAGGGCAATCCGAGTATTACGGGGGTTAGAGTGCGGAAAGATGGGAAAGAAGAACTTTGTTGGAAAGTGATAGAAATAATTATTTATACATAGAAAGACCATCTCACCAAGTTTTAATACCAATAGATGTTGATGTGTGGAGATTTGAAATTTGGATGTTTGCCAGTTTCAGATACCAAAGTTCCGTCTCTCCTGCCCCCCCTCCTCTGCCTATTCCATTGGTAGATGGATTTTGAACATCCCATTGTGTTTGCACCGTTTGCTGAAGACGCGTGACAGATTTAAATTCTGTTAACCAAATCAAGCACTGCTCATTTTGCTGTGGCGCCACATCATTACTAATGAAACCCTTTTAATAAGTTTTTCACCTTTCTGCCAGTTGCTGACTACTATAATCATGCACGGCTGGCAGACATCACAATTTAACATCTCCACACTTCAAAATCTATTAATATTCAAACTTAGTGAGATGCTCTTTCTACCTAAATAATATATTTAAAAAAAAATTCAAATCAGTATTTTCGTCAAAATAAGCCATAACTTTTGGAAACCTTTAGATCGGACACCGTGTATATCAACTCGATCGTGGTGCGAAATACAAATAATTGCATTTCGAAAAAAAAAAAAAAAAAAAAAAAAAAAAAAAAAAAAACAGTGTCATAAAAACGTATAAGTCAGCATTAGAAGCAGAACATACAGTGTGTCCACCTATAACCTGACCGACCTTTGTTTTCGCTACCGTTTGTCCTAGATGCATACTTCCAATTACAAAAGTGGTCAAAATTAGGAGTACAGTTAAGATAAAAAAAAAGTTTGAAGCGAAAAAACAATTTTGTGAATAATTACAGAATCTAAATTTTTATACGGTCCCCCGGTCCTATAAGTTATATTTAATAAAATTTTCCTGTTACAATGATAATTAAGGCAAAGAAAGTCCCGTTTTTTCTACGATTAAAATTGACCGAGTAATAGCTCTTTAAAGTTGGAGTTATATTTTGCTGCAAATTATTCATGTATTATTATGCTGGGTCATTCACAAATTTAGTAGAAATATAACTTCGTGAGATATATTAAAGAACTGGTTGAGAGAAAAATTAGCATTGCAATATAAATTTGAAATCTTTAATCATTCTGACATATTACTGCAAAATATACAATTTTTACTGAACATATAAGAGAATAAAAATAACAGAATTTTTGTGAAATAAAAGAATGAAAAACAACAGCCTCAATTCTTTATAAAATGAAACATATTTTAAAATGCTGTTAGATTACATTGTCTTTCAAATTTTGGGTTGTGCCATTTTTTTTTTTTTTTTTTGAAAATTGATTCTTGATTTTTATTTTTTTTTTTATTTATTTTTTATTATTTATATTATTTTCATTTTTTGAAAATTTATTTTTTAGCGAACAATCCGAAAATGACCTTTTTTTTTTAAACCACCACGTCAGGATTTTCCTCAAAAAACAAATTTCAAAGTTAAAAAGCTGAAAGTTAAAATTTATCCTCCCTCCCCTCCTAACCTCATCGGATCCCTGAGCTGTTTAGCTGTAAAAAACCTGGTATACGGCAAAAAATTGAATAAATTATTGAAATAATTAAAATTAAACAGAATAAAAAAGTCTTGCATCTATTTTATTAATATAAGATTTTTCACTATTTTTTAACCTTGAAATTTAAGATTTGCGAAAAATCCTAACATGATGGTTAAAAGTGAAGGTACTATTTTTATTCAGCGCTAAAAAGTAATTACAAAAGCTAAAAAATACAACCATCGCAGGTTTATCTTACCGAATCTAAAACTATTTCTTAAACTTGTTGACGGTAATCTATCCGAATTTTTTGTATGTTATCCTCTAATGTAAGTATGTATAAGATAGTAAGAGCACGAAAATCATAGTAATATTACATTGTCATCCGATTTAAGTCAGTATGTAAAATTTAACTTCGATCGGACATTTGAAAAGGAGTTTAAGATCGAGTACAAATTTTAAAATGGAAAGACGATCGTTGCAATTTAAATGAAACCATTTGAAAATAACATTATTTTTGTTAAAAGAAATCATAGCCTCATATCCTTACAAAATAAACCATGTGTTAAAATACAATTATTTTAACTAATCTGAAACTTAACTCATAAAAGTAAACTGAATCGTAATAGTTGTACGATTTCTTTCAAAGTGCAGATATCTTGAAATAAGTTTAAGTACTTTACATACGACCCCTGAAAGCATAGCAGAAATCATCTGTTTTGAGTTGCAAAAAAGGGATATAAGTCATGCATTTCAAAGTTTCATAACTCGGTCAAGTTTAACGTTACATGAATGGGACTATTTTTGTCTTACTTGTTAGTGTCACAGTAAATTTTTACTAAATATCACTTATAGGACCGCGGGACTGTATAAAAATTTAAATTTCGTAATTTTTTAATAAATGTTTTTCTTGACCCAAATCGCTTTAAAAATAATTCTATACCTTATTTAAACCATTTTTGTAATTGGAAGTATGCATCTAGGACTAACGGTTGCGTAAATAAAGGTCGGTTAGGTTATACGTGGACACACTGTATATTTAAGAGTTTTTCTTTAAAGAAAGAAAAAAACAAATTGAATTTTTTTAATGGAAGCTATATGCATTAATACTGAAAAAAAATATCACAGCAAAAGTCAACTTTTTAAATCCAGTGATGTTTGGAAATAACAATATTAAATATAATAAAACACTCATACTACAATATATATTAAAACACACATACACACATAAATAACGCCTGCAATCAACAGTTAAAGGTATATATAAATATTATACAGACATGCAAACAATAAATACAATAAACCCAACTGGAGTGAAAACTTAGCCAGAGCCAGGAATCGAACCCGGGACCACAGTATACAAGACTGCTGCTCTAACCACTGAGTTACTCCGGCCGATGCCTGAGTCTGCAATTTCTCACTAATAAACCATGTTGGAGAAGTCACCAGCCATCTATACGACAGCCTTGGATGACCGGACAACGATGAATAGGTTTTACTATTACATCGATCTACGGTAATTATAATAAAACACTCATACTACAATATATATTAAAACACACAAACACACATAAATAACGCCTGCAATCAACAGTTAAAGGTATATATAAATATTATACAGACATACATACAAATACAATAAACCCAACTGGAGTGAAAAATTAGCCAGAGCCGGAGTAGCTCAGTGGTTAGAGCAGCAGTCTTGTATACTGTGGTCCCGGGTTCGATTCCTGGCTCTGTCTAATTTTTCACTCCAGTTGGGTTTATTGTATTTATTGTTTGTATGTCTGTATAATATTTATATATACCTTTAACTGTTGATTGCAGGCGTTATTTATGTGTGTATGTGTGTTTTAATATATATTGTAGTATGAGTGTTTTATTATAATTATCGTAGATTGATGTAATAGTAAAATCTATTCATCGTTGTCCGGTCATCCAAGGCTGTCGTATAGATGGCTGGTGACTTCCCCAACATGGTTTATTAGTGAGAAATTGCAGACTCAGGCATCGGCCGGAGTAGCTCAGTGGTTAGAGCAGCAGTCTTGTATACTGTGGTCCCGAGTTCGATTCCTGGCTCTGGCTAATTTTTCACTCCAGTTGGGTTTATTGTATTTATTATTTGTATGTCTGTATAATATTTATATATACCTTTAAATATTAAATATGTTTTATTGTTAAGTTATTATATATTTCCTTACTTTTATTAATAGTCAATTGAAAGTGATATATTCTATTATTTTAGATTTACTTACTTTAAATTGACATTTATTATTTGAAATTTAAATATAGAAGGCATTTAAATTTTGAACATATTGTATTAATAAAGAGATGAGTATGTATGTTTAATATAATTATAATAACATTACGTAAAAATCTGAAACGAAAGTTCGCACTATCTTTTTTAAAAGGTTTTCTTTTTTTTCGATGACATCTAAAATTTAATTTTGTTAAACTTTTAAACATCTTGACAGTAATTAAAAGCTGTCAGTAACTCGATGCTGATTTTTAAAAGTGAAAGCATGTTTTTGCTCTCACTATATCATTTTTTTAATTGTTAATTGCTGATAATTAAAAAAAAACTGTTGAAATGCAATAGAGTTTATTACTTTTTAAAGCATTTAATTTATGAGAACTACACTTTTTTAGGGATTGTCCTATTGTTAGGAATTCATTGTTAGATGGATTTTTAAGAAATACAATGTAATATAGAAATTATCAAAGACAAAAATTTGTATACGATTTATGAAAATTAATACGATTTTATTCTTTACTAGTATATAAAATTATTTTTAATTTTATATACGTACTTGAAATTTGAATAAGTGTTTAGACAGTTGATATGTATTAGAATAAAAAATTAAATTAAAATTAGTTAAAGGTATAAAAATATATGTAAAAGGCGCTTTTCATTTTGATAAATATATTTTGCAAATACAGATACAGCGATGACAGCGATGACCGGCTCGGGAACTCAGCTTTCGGTGTAGGTGTTAGTGCAGTCCCGAGGGTAGAAACAAATACAGATACACTATACATATACAATAATGTAAATTGTCCTAATTTCGTCCTCTGTCATAATTTCCTCCTCCTGTACTTCTTCGCTTCTCCGAAAGTACCGCCACTTATCATGTAAGGCACAAGGAACAAAATGTAAAAGATGTCGGTAGTGAAAGTTTCGTTCGTCAAGTAAATAATAAGCAGACAATAAGCTTTTATTTAAAAAATAAGGGATACAATTTTTAGGTAGATTTAGTAAGAAGCACTACCTATTAAATTTTCATTTATGTTGGAATTTCTGAAACTTTTTGCAGATGTACGCCGATCATGCCCTCTAGGGCCCAAACCAACCCCCAAGTTGAAAGCTTTAGCAATCTATCTAGCTATATATATGTGTGTATTATTGACAACTTTAATATTTTCAAATTTTTGATAGGAGAAACATTTATAGAAAAAAATAAAAACTTGAAAATGGGTGGGGTTGTAGAAGAAAAGAATTCATAACTTCATCAATTCGCAATATATTAAATCAATTTCAATTTATTATAAATCCCCTTAACAATACCTACAACTTTTATATTGACCAGTTTTTGATAGGTCCAACTCTTGCAGGAAAAGAAATTAAAAAAACAAAATGGGGGGGGGGGGTGTAAGAAAAAAAATCGCATCTCCTTTAATCCGCTTCTAAGGCCATTAAAAACTATAATTGGCGTGGTGAACTTTTTTGACAAACCTCAGAGTAGCTGTATATAAAGTTTCATTTAGTTTTTTTTAGTCTTTAATTTTTGTTGGTGAAATTGGTACTTAATTTCGAAATGCTGTGCCTGTTAGTTTGTGTAAGTTGAGCCGCCAGGGATTTTTTAATAAAAGATGTGAAAGGAGCTAAACGTGTAAAGGAAAAGCAAACAATTCTTTATAGAAGGTCGAAATAGTATGACATTCTGAACATAGAAGACGAAGAAAATCTTTCAATGACATTATGTGCAGAAAAAATAAAAATCTTGCTTTATGCTACTTTTGACTATCTGCTCATGTTCATACATGAAGTTCATAAAATAATTGGCCTAAGTGGAATAATAAGAATGGTTAAGAAACTTAATCGTAATTCTAGGAACGTGACTGTAGAATAATCTTCACATATTTTAGACCGTGTGAACCATGTTAGGAAAAAACATAAATATATGAAAAAGGGAATAGTAGTCATGCAAATTTTACATAGTGAAATGAATTCTCAATCGATTTGTTAGTGATACGAAATTCATTTTAGTGTATGATGTTTAGGATCACCCTGCAAAATTTGCTCTTCTCCGACTTTTGCGCAGTAACAAAACTGATGAATTGGTGCATCATCTGTTGATTTTATTACAAATATTGGAGCGATAAATATATGAAGCGCTTTCTTTTGGAGGCACAAAAAGGTCTCAAAAGGAAAAGAAGTGTTGAGGTAGGATTTTCAAATAAGACATGACACTTTGTAATTTAAAATACCATAACAGTAAATCTTACTGTAACAAGTGAGTTTGACTATGCCTTTAGAATTTGTAAAAGATTTAGAACTCCAAAATACATAGTTACTTTGAATTTTCTCGTTCATAAATAAATAAATAAACAAATTTACTATATTTTAAATTTCATGTTACATAAAGATAAGCACTTTTATATAATGATATATATATACATATGTAAATATATCTTTGAGGATTTTTTTTAGTTGTAAAAGAGTTATTTCTAATATCTACAGCTCACTTTTATTTAATGGAGAGCTGCGTAAAGGATTTTATTTTCGTTGGAAAAAAAAATGACCGAATTTTTCAATAATATTATCACGTGAGCGATTACTTAGGTAACATCAAGTTTGAGATAAACTATTGTGGTCGTGAATTTATTGCAGTATTATTATGTCTTGCTTAAAATATGAATAATGATATCTGTGTGCTTGGCAATATAAATATATGTTATATTGGATTTTCTATCAATACTAAGATCTGTACATTAATTCAATATTTTGTTTTGATGATTATAAGAAAGTATTAATTTTTAGCTATAGACCCCTTTTTAGAGAACATTATGTTCCCTTTAAAACTCTCTCGTCTTGTAAAGAAAAATAATCATAGCCGTTTCGTATTTGCATTTTGTTAACGCAGAAAAGCTGTCTTTTTATATCAAAATGACATCACTTACTAATATTGGTAAGTGAAATACAAGGGAGTAATTCAAATCATTAAAGACGTCTGCGATATTCTGTCTTTTGAATTCTTTAGTGAAGAATAATATACTTTTTTTATTGATAAATGGATTTACTTAACGATATCAAATATAGATTAAACGACCTGAAGTTTAATGCATAAACAATTGGTTTTCACCTGTATTCGTCATAATATTAAAGTATTATGCACATATTTAAGCACGTATAAAGCAATTCAGTTTATTATCTTTGTTATAGATATTTTCCGGAATTGAGAATAATAAAACAGATTAAAAATATTACATCTTTACATAAAAGTCTGCATTGCTTTCATTTTGAGGAGTGTACATTTATATCTAGAAATAAAAATCCTGCATTATGTATGAATAAATATAAACTACAATCAAGAAGTAAAAGAAATCAAATTATTTTATTTATTTTGCTGAGAAAAATATAGTAATCATCATGATGTCTTCTTAACAAAGTCTGAAGTAATATGTAATACAAAATGTAGGAAAATATTGTACATTATCCTTAAATATCTTTATAGTAAAAAAGAATTCGATTTAAGACAGAAATTTTTTTTTTCCAACGACTAAATATGCGAAACAGTGAACGTATTTTTTTCTATCGAGCCATTTGGGCGTTAGTGCATTTTGTCAGTGGAGCGTATATACTAGCGTGGAGCGAAAAAACTTTTTCTCGAAATTAATTTTAACGAATATCTCGAAATTAAACAAACTGTCACCGAATTTCAGCTGGAAATATTGACACCTTGAGGTTCCACACCTCAAGTGAACATTTGTATGGCCTTTTTAAAATGTTTTTAACACATTTTTAACAAAAAATAATTATTAATTAATTCAATAATTAATTACTTTGTAAATTAATATTAATTACTTATGTTTTCATTAATAAATGGCTTCATTAAAACGTTATTGTCAGATGTTAGTACTAGAAAGGGCCTTTTGTAAATAAATAGCAAATTAAACTTCAAAATCTAATAGATGGGAACACTTATTCTAATCTAAACAATGTCAATGACACGTAGTTTTTATTATGTGAAATGATTCGTTTTTTGCAACGGTTGTCTTTGTTTGATGCTTGTCTTTGTCTCAACCACTAATATGTAGACACTGATTTTTTTTTTTTTTTTTTTTTTTTTTTTTTTTTTTTTGATAAGACAATACGGAAATTTTGTTTAAACCTGACCTCAACTGAAAATGAAACTTTTTGTAGTATTTTAGGATCGACAATATAATTGAAAGAGACAATGTTACACACGTATGTTGATTTAGTGAAGCATTTCCTATGGATAAAAAATTAACATGGAACGAAATTTATTAGCAGATCAACGGTATGAGAGAAAAACAGGACCAATTATCATTTCTTCTACTCAAAGATTGAAATGTGTTATAGAAAGCCAATGTAGAAGGGAAAATCAGAAATCTAAAGCAGAGGAACTGCTATAATACTTATAAAATATAACATATATAATAATGCTTATAAAAAAATTACGTATTTAGAAGGAAACGCCGCTGTTAGAAGAACGATCATATATTAGAAAACTGGTGCTCCGAAAAATACTGAAAGCAAGGAAAACTGACTGGAAAGGGGAAATGTGCTAATTTCACCTTACAAATTTAGATTTTGAAGCAAAGGACTATTTTGAGATGATTTGCTGGGACAATCCTTTGACCCACCAGCTACCATGAACCTCAGTGTCGAAGGCATAGCAGGTATGATCAGAAACGGTTCACAATTTGAAATAGATCTCCTTTGTCATTCTCAAGCAGTAGAGAGTCACGTGCGACAAGTAACACAAGCATCATTGGTAACAGGTGGAGAGCAAGGCAGGAATGGTTGCATTCGCTGTGCAATCAAGTAACGAAAGGAACTTCCACAGTTTGACACCAAAGTTAAAATTTTTGGCCCTCATGTGAAATTCAAAATTGAAGACTGATTAAAGTAAAATGTCTTCCTGTTTCTTTTTCATTTTTAAAACTGCTTTTAAGTTAGAAAATAAAGCTATTGTAAACATTAAAATTAAATAAACGAAATTGATTTTTTTAATTTTTGTGTTAACATTCCTTTTTTTTTGCCCCCCTGTGTGGAACCTGAAGACGATGAGTGATTGCGCTGGAATTTTTTTATAGTGTCTTTTTAGCCAAACAGCATCATTTGTTGAGTCAGGAAATGTTAAAAAAAAAAAAAAAATGCCTTTTACACTCCTCCCTAGTGGGATCCCCCCCACTACCTGGGGGGAGAAGAATCATTCATTGCCATGCATCGTATGTCACACACAATGAAGAGAATGTGCTAGGAAAATTCCTAAACTTTTAGAAACACTAAATTTGTGAAAATTTGAAAGTCTTGTGTTTCACAGAATTAAGAAAACACTTGCTACTATGCAACCGTTAAAGGCCGGAAAACAATTTTCACCTTGAATTTATTCGCTTTACCAATAAGCACACTCGCCTTCCTTGCCTTGTACCTTTCAAGTTCAAACTCAAGAAAGGGTGGGGGAAATAATGTTTTTTTTTTCTTCTTCTTCGCTTAGAATTAGAGCTTCTAAATACACAGGCTGGCTCGTCAGGCATTTTCATCCCTGACGGACCAATTCGCGTAATGTGTTTCAATAGCATTGAATTAGTTTCTGTCTATTTTTAGCTTTAAAAGCTTAATTATGAGTAGTTTTTTTTCTGCTATTAATTGTTGAAATCATTCAATAAACGATTACTGCATGCTTCCATTTCCCCATAAACATAAAAATGGCCAAATTTTAATATTAATTGTAGATTTCAATCTCGTGAATTTTTTTTTTGTTCGTCAATTTTGGCGATAAGGTCATATTTCGAAAGTACAGCGGCATCTAGTTCATTTTCGGGAAAACGATGTTGATTTGTGATTTTTTATCCTATCGAAAGAAAATAGAGTGAAATTATATGGGAAGTTAGTTTAAAGATTTCAGCTAATTAATAACGATAACTCAAAATATTACCGTATGATGAAATTTATAAGATTTTTCAAAAAAAAAAAAAAAAAAAAAAAAAAAATAGAGAGCGAGAGAGAGAGAGAGAAAGAACTAAGGAAATTTTATAGTATAGAATTTTTTTTTTTTTTTTTTAATATTCATTTTCACAAAAAATAGGCTCTATTTTAAATTTTGGAAAAAAAAATCCCCAAATTTGCTTAAGATAATTTTATTGTTAATGTTTCATCATAAGACAGTAATATTAAAATACATGTAAATAAGTATTTTTAACAACTTTCATAACAATTTAGCATATTTTTACTGTAACT
Source organism: Maratus speciosus (assembly GCA_963932465.1). Classification (NCBI taxonomy): domain Eukaryota; kingdom Metazoa; phylum Arthropoda; class Arachnida; order Araneae; family Salticidae; genus Maratus; species Maratus speciosus. The sequence continues at coordinate 231,472,267 of OZ010789.1, forward strand.
TTCAGATATAAAATTGTTTAAAATATCGAAAGATTCCTGCATACTATGAAGTCTTATTACATTTTCCTCTTAGAAAAGAATAGTTTTAATATTATTAAAGTAGTGAAAATTTTCTACATATAAAAAAACTTTTTTTAAACAATTTTACTTCCTAGAAGTTTTATAGTTATATAGTTTAATAGTATTTTTTGTTCAGTGAATTTCATTTTGCCCATTGTTAGCATCAACAATTAATTATATTTATTTTATTACATTCCCGACTTATTAATGACAATCGAAAGTTCGCACTTCTGATTTTTTATGTGGTGTCACATATACACAAAAAAGAAAAAAATCATTCAAATATTTTGGGGGTATGAATGTACATTAGAGAAAAAAAATTGTTATACTGAGATTTTGCTGTTGATATTCAGCTAAATATACATAATCTTCATTAATTCTAAATATACATAATCTTCATTAATTTAATTTTCCAAAGTATGGAAAAATAAAATAAAACATTTTTTTTAAATATGCGCGAATACAGTTTAAAAATTTCTACAAAACGAATTTGGATGGAAGTTGCCTTAGTAGTTAAATAAATTATGAAGAAAAATATAAAAAGAAATTTATATGTAAAATTCGTATTTTGACGCGTAAAACTTAGACACTGTGTAAGCGGAGCCGCTGTCAAATGTCAAGTATTAATGATAAAAAATGATCCGATTAAAAATTAATGATTTATCTCTCCGTACCCTCTTTAAGAAATAAACTTGGTTTCGTTTTTTTTTGTTTTTTCGGGAGAGATTTCTGAAGCTTTGCGGCCACTGAAATTCCGAAGAGGGATGCACGTCTATACAATAATTAAGATAAAATTCGTAATCTTCCGGCGGGTGGGGGGTGGGGGTATGACAGACTGTATATTCAGCATTGCATCCACTTGCAAAATGAATATTAATAAATACTAATCTTAATAAGTGAATTAATAATTAAAAATGTAAGAAAAAGTTTCTTTCAGGACATAAAAAAAGGAAGGGGTTCAATGAACTTCAATCTAGTTTTCTTTCTTTTTTTTTTCTTTTTTTTTTCTTTTTTTTTTTAAGACACATAAGCTATTCCAAAGAATTCAGTTTCGGAAGATTTTTAGTAACCACTGATTCAGTTTTCATTTTCTGCTATTTTTTACACATCAAATACTCCCTGCCCGCCTCGCTGTTCAGATTTCACAATCGTAATTTTCTGGAAATTAATATTCTAAACCTTATACATATACTCTCACAAATACCGAATATATATATATATATATATATATATATATATATGTGTGTGTGTATATTAAGTATTCAATATTATATATTGATTTTATGACTTGATTAATAAATAGTTAAAGAAATTAATTTTTACAGACATTTTATTATTTATTGATAATCCTAAAATATAAATTTATTTGAAATCCAGTTCTTTAGTCGTCGTTCATCCCCCCCCCCCCTATTTCAACAAAGTACGTACAGAATTCATTTAAGTCTTCACTAAAAGTAAATAAATTTATTATTAATTTTAAAATTTGAAATCTTAAAAATGAACGAGTACGTAATTAATAATCATTCGAAACTTTTATTCAATAGCGTACTATTTGGTAAATTGAGGGAAGCAGCGATAAACGCCCCAATTGGTCAATCTACCGCCAATATGTTTCCTCCCGGGAATGCTATGGCAAACTGACGAGCCAGCTCTCGTATTTAGTGGCCTTACTTAGAATGGAAGAAACGTACCTTATAGGAATGAATAATCCTGTGCGTGTATGAACGTTTCATTTCGATACGTTCATTTCTTATGGGACAATGCACACTCATATAATTTTTATGAACGATTAACATAAAAGCTACTTGTAAATATTGACGAAATGGTATTAAATGTAATTAATATCAATTTTGTAAAATAATTCATGTTTCAAAGCATAAAGTAAAATGTTTGCAAAGTTAAAAAAAGAAAAAAAAACTTGATTTCTGTAGACATTTGTAAATAAATATGAACATCTTGATTTTTTTTTTTTTTTTTTTACCAAAAAAGAAGTAGAATTGATGCATTTTACAACACAGAGAAGTTTAAAACGTATTTAAGAAAATATGTAATGGGAGACAAAATGGGTTCAGATTTACCCATGCACGCGCTAACGTTATGAAAATTGAGGCCGATAGGTAGGGGTTAAGGTATGATTACATTATAGACAGATTACATTTTCGCAAATTTAACTGTACGAAATAAACACATTAAGTTTTGAATGAAAAATTGGATATAAATGTATTTTCATATATTTTTTAGATTTGGTTTCGTCATTTAGTGATCACATATTGTATTACTGAATTGGTTTTAGCTTCCAATAATTCGAGGATTCCAAAAGAATTAAAATAAAAATAGCAGTCAATTAATTATAAGCTTTGAAATAGTCTAGATATTAAAGTTCAAATTTAGTTAGTTCTGCTTCCTTTTTACGGAATACATTTATATTATTTTATATCTTAATATTTTACATATTTATTATTTACAGTAAATCGAATCCATATTCATGATTTTCTTTTCTCATTTGTGTATGCAAACAGCAACTTATAAAACGATATAATATTCTGTCATATTTTTTAATGAATCTGAAGTTAAGTTAAAATATTTTTATTGTAAGAAATTTGCATAAATATGAAGTCTAAAGCTATGTGTCTAACTCAAATAAAATAGAGTTTTTTATGTTTTTGTAAAAGGACATTTAAAATTTAATTTCGTTGTACGTCTTGTTAATAATAACGAAAGTGTCAAAAACTTTTTTTTTTTTTCCTTACACAGAAATATTTTTAAGACATTCATATTAGCCTTTTTTCATACTTAAAATTTCGAATTCTTTCCAAAAAATAATTTTCAAAACGGAAATAATTTATTTAATTTTGAATATGATAAGTGGAATATATATATATATATAATATATATATTGAAGCCGTAAAAGAACTTATGAAATTATTTAAAATAAAATTTATAAGTACATGAATTACAAGTTAAAATTTAGTTATAAATTTTTCGCATTACATATTCTTAACAAAAGTGTCACTTTTCAATGTAGGGTGTAATACATCTTTATAATTAATTTTTCTTGATCACAAGTCATTTTTTTTAATAATTAAAATTTCTAGCTATGCTATAGCTATTTTATGATGTAATTTAATATTTGGCATCTAATGATTTTCATCATATTGATACATGTAGTCAAGTAGTCAAGTCATATTCTTTAGTTTGATATAGTTTTAAGTAGTCTGTGATAGTTTTCGAAACAGTAAGAAAAAAATGCAAGTTTAAGGAAAAACAAATAAAGATAATTCCATACATAAAAAAACCTGGGATTGTATAAGTGAAAGAAAACATTTGGATTTCATACGCCTAATAGTAAATAATTATAAGCAGGGTTCTCGCTGCCGTTCGCCATTGCGCTAAATCGAAACAAAATGCTTCATTCATCAAATAAACAAACTATCAGACTCGCCAAATTGCGAGTGCTCAATTTCTGCTCTCTTTTTTATGTGTGTGACAAAACAGTTGTTATTCTTATTCGTGTTGCTGAACGATTGATGTAGCTTTAAATGTTCAATCTCACCGTACCCTTTACATTGCTCTATGATCTATTTATAGAGATACTGGCTCAAAACCAATTCAGTTTAGTAATAGCCAAAGAGACAGAAAGGATTATGCGATAGGTATTTCTCTATTGTCAGTTAAACTGTTTATGAGCCGGCGTCACATCGGTGAAAACATAAAATTTATCGTATCAAGCAACAAATGGAGAAAAGTTTTGCTGGAATTCTATGTTCAAATTAGCCATTTACCATACTATTTATTAGTCATATGCAAAGTGTCATTTTCTAATCAGTTTCTTCTATCGTCTAGAATCGAAATCTCATAGCAATTTTTAGTGTATATTTTCACAATGATAAATCAAAGATAGCTGTTTTGAAATTTTAGTTAGACTGTTGAAAGAATGTGTGAAACACACATTTAGGAGACACTTAGAGCGTACATATTTTTAATAGTTTCTGTAGCGGATAATCGAATTTCTATTTTATAAACAATTACAATAAAATAGGTTATTACACATCGAATGAGAACAATGCAATAAAGGTTAAAGGTAAATTTTTCAGTGTTTCATGGCAAATATAATTCGCTAACTTTTTTTTTTCGTTTGGCTACTGTTTCATATTTCTTATTCGCCAAAATGCTAATGTTAGTCAAAAGCCAGCGAGAACCCTGATTAAAAGGGGAAAAACGCGAGAGCGGTTCGTGAAAAGTAGCACTGTTAAAAATGGCTACTTAAAAATATGCAAATAATAAAAAAAAATAATATATTTTTTAATTTATAACAGCTTCAAGCCTTTAAGTATGAAACTGGTGAAACGTACAACTAGAAATTTAAAGCTATGTTGCGCACAGAGTCATACAATTTTATGTTCAGAAAAATAACATATTTTTTCCTGTTGGTAAATAAAAATTTACTTTTATTTTTTTTCTCAGCAAGTATTTAGCAGCTTATTGCATTTAGATTCAGTAATAGGGTGTTATTTAGAAAGAAATCTATAATCATAAATTAATTTTCACACATTAGACAGACTTGACTACACCTAAATTAAAAAAAAAATGTATAAAAACATTTAATTAAAAACTAAAAATATATACAAAAGACGTTTCGCTGTGCAAACGCGCAGCCTCATCAGCACACATATCAGCTACAACAGAATATCGAAACATGTCTTGGACACAGTCAATATCAAAGTTAAAGTTAATCATTTAAAAACAAAAAAGTCCTTCCGGCAAGTGCCGGGAGGAAGAGGTAGCTTTCATAATCCTTATTTAAAAAAAGCCAACTTATATCATGCAAACACACGAAGCTCAATTTAGTGGAAACCGAATATAGGAGATACAATACTAATTTTTATCAATATAATAAATGAGAATTTCGCGAAATTATTCAGCTTTATCCAAGCTGCTTTTCTTTAAAGTAACTTATATTTGGCTGCCAAATTCGGCAATTTCTTAAAGTGCCTGTCATTTTAAGACAACATGGTGGATGAGGCTAAGCAGTGAACTTGGTCGAGACCTTAGTAATTGCTGTGCACATGCTCACTCACATCGGAATCGGTTAATATATAGGAGTGCTGTCGCATGCAAAAAATCAGATTTTTCAAAATGTCACCCACAATAGAAATTGAAACTGCTATATCTGAGCCATTTTTTAAGATAAAGACAAACAAAAAATGCTCCTGAATCCTTATATCAAGATCAAATACTTAAGAAAGAAACCTTTTTCAATTTCTAATTTTTTTGCACCTCACTTTAAATATATATATATATTTTTATTTAATGTCCGCCATTTTGAAACAAGATGGCTGATGAATCTGGCCAGCGAAATTGGTCGAGGTGTTGATGTATACTATCCACATGCCTTCTTACATCGAAATAGGCGAATACGTGTGTTATCGTGTGACAAATACAAGATCGTTTCAAAATGTTAGCCATGCTAGAATTTCAAAGTGCTATAAATCAACCATTTTTTAAGATATCAACAAAAGAACAAATTTTCAGAAACAAAAACTGCTCCGGAATCTTTGTATCAAGGCCAAACACATAAAAAAAATCTTTTTTCATTTTCCAATTTTTTAATACCTTATTTTGAATTTTAAATTTAATTTTTTTAAAATGGCAACCCTTTTGAAACAAGATGGCGAATGAAGCTGGCCAACGAACTCGGTCGAGACATTGGTATGCACTATGTACAGACCAAGTTACATCCAAATAGGTTCATAAATACGCCTGTTATCGCGTGACAAAAATCAGGTCGTTTTAAAATGTCAGCCACAAGAGAAATTCAAAATGCTATTACTCAGCCATTTTTTTTTAGATATAGACGAAAGAAAAACTGTTCCGGAATCTTTGTATTAAGGTCAAACACATAGAAAAAAAATCTTTTTAATTTTCCAATTTTTTGGTATCTCATTTAATTTTTTTTATTTTTTAATTTTTTTAAATGGCCGCCATTTTGAAACAAGATGGCGGATGAAGCTGGCCAACGAACTCGGTCGAGATATTTGTATGTACTATGTACACACCAAGGTACATCCAAGTCGGTTCATAAATACGCCTGTTATTACGTGAGAAAAATCAGGACGTTTCAAAATGTCAGCCACGCTAGAAATTCAAAATGCTATAACTCAGCCATTTCTTAAGATATAGACGAAGCAAAAACTGCTCCCGAATCTTTTTATCAAGGTCAAACACATAAGAAGAAAATATTTTTTCAATTTTCAATTTTTGGGACTACATTTCAAATTTAAATTTTTCTTAAAAATTTAAATGTCCGCCATTTTTAAACAAGATGGCGGGTGAAGCTGGCCAACGAACCCGGTCGAGACTTTGGTATGTACTATGTATAAACGAAGTTATATCCAAATCGGTTTATAAATACGGCTTTTATCGTGTGACAAAATTCAGGACGTTTCAAAATGTCAGCCACGCTAGAAATTCAAAATGCTATAACTCAGCCATTTTTTAAGATATAGACGAAACAAAAACTGCTCCGAAATCTTTGTATAAAGGTCAAATACATAAGAAAAAAATATTTTTCCATTTTCAATTTTTTGGTACCACATTTCAAATTTTAAATTTTTAAAAAAATTTTAAATGGCCGCCATTTTGAAACAAAATGGCGGATGAAGCTGGCAAACGAACTCGGTCGAGAGATTGGTATGTACTATGTACATACCGAATTACATCCAAATCGGTTCATAAATACGCCTTTTATCGCGTGACAAAATTCAGGACGTTTCAAAATGTCAGCCACGCTAGAAATTCAAAATGCTATAACTCAGCCATTTTTTAAGATATAGACGAAACAAAAACTGCTCCGGAATCTTTGTATAAAGGTCAAATACATAAGAAAAAAACATTTTTCCATTTTTAATTTTTTGGTACCACATTTCAAGTTTAAATTTTTTTTAAAAATTTTAAATGGCCGCCATTTTGAAACAAAATGGCGGATGAAGCTGGCCAACGAACTCGGTCGAGACATTAGTATGTACTATGTACACACCAAATTACATCGAAATCGGTTCATAATTACGGGAGTTACAGTGTGACATAGGTCAGATATATATATATATATATATATATATATATATATATATATATATCAATTTTGAACGGAGGGTGGTTTCGGGGTCTGGGGGTCATGATCGATGAAAATATACCAAAATTTTTTTAAATCGCTTTCCTCCGAAAGGCTGCAATAGGTAGCTTTTTTGTAAAGAAAGCTACCTAAAAATGTTCCATCGGGATCGCACCGGATTCGTGGAGCGTATAAGGGTATAATTTTGTGAACCAGCTCTCGATGTACATTCTATAATGTTAAGTGTTGCAATTTCTCTTCAAAATTAAAGATTTTTCTAAGACTGGGGTGTGGTCGGTTTCATAGGCATGTTGTACTAATTTAGAGTTCAATCTTCCATTTTTAAAATCGCCGACATGTTCTTTAAGTCTGATATCCAAAGATCTGCTAGTTTCACCCATATATACAATATCACAGTTACTGCATGGAATCATGTAAACCACACCGGTTGAATTTTTACCTCATAATTATGTTTATGGCTATTTAAAAAAGAACTTAATTTATTTACTGGTTTAAAAGAAACCCCAATGTCAAAAGATTTAAATACAGATGAAAGTTTTTCTGACACAATATTATAATATGGTAAAGAAACAAAAAATTGAGGTTCAAACCGCTGGAAAGGGAGAGGGGTTGTATTCATGAACTCCAAAGTTTTCTTGAAAATTTTTATGATTAGATTTTTTGGATAACCGTTATTCTTAAGGAATAACGGTTATCTTGTTCACAAAATTATACCCTTATGCACTTAATGAATCCGGTGCGATCCCGATGTAATATTTTTTGTTTTTAAATGATTCATTTTAACTTTAATTTTGACTGTGTCCAAAACATGTTTCGATATTCTTCTGTAGCTGATATGTGTACTGATGAGGCTGTGCGTTTGCACAGCGAAACGTCTTTTGTATATATTTTTAGTTTTTAATTAATTTTTTTTATACATTTTTTTATTTAAGTGTAGTCTGTCTAATGTATGAAAATTAATTCATAGATTTTAATTCAGACGTTAAAATGTTTGTGTATCTTAAAAATCTATAATCAGTAATTGAAAGCCCCCTTATTGATTTTGTTTTAAATATGTTAGTAAATAAATCCATTAACTACTTTTTTCAACTAAATAACTGATGAAAAGAGAAGATAATTATTTGCTCCAAACGCTGTTAGAATGTTTTTTTAATCATCATCTGAATAAAAGGAAGGTTTATTTCTATATATTTTTCATCTCAATTTATTCTCTTGAAACCTTTTTAATTATTATGCTGAATAGCAGTATAACGAGCAAAATCTATTTTGAAATGAAAGATTTCTTTGATATATAACAATTTGTATATAAAAATAAAGGAATTAAAATAACCAATATATAAAAATACATGCACGCAACTTTTAAAAATATAAATCTGTAACAGTTTTATATCAGAAATTTTTGAATTTCTGAAAAGTATTTGTAAAACAATGAAATACAAAGATACAAAAAATCAACCATTTTTCATTTTATATTATAGATAGGAAGTGCAGTACAGTTGCCATTTCAAGAAACTGTAGATTAATTTGACATTTTTGTTACTTTCCAATTTTGCTTAGACGATTAATTCAGCACATTCATCATTTTATCTCTCTTCACTGAATTTTTAAAACATTTAATTCTCCATAACTTTCTCTAGCTACCATGTTTTATAAGAAATATTTGTTTTAGTAATATCGTTTTCGTGTGAAATTTTTGTTTTAGTTTGTCATTTAGTAATTTTTCTAAATGATTTCTGAAAATCTTTTACAGATTCTAATTTAGAAAATTTGTGGAATAAGAAAAGCTGTTCTTCTACATTTCAATATACTTTTAATTTTAAAGATTTATTTTAATTATGTTCATTACAAAATTTTGAAAAGATACATATTTCACGTTTAAAAACAGAGAAACTTTACTTGGAAAAAATCTCAAAATTAAAAAATAATTAAACAAAAATAAATAAATAAATAAAATAAAAAAATAAAATAATAATAAAAAGGTCAAAATGCAAACGAGGTATTAGAAAAATCCCTCCTTATAGGATTAGCATTAGATCGTGTGTGTCTTCGCCGGCAGGGACGGGAGCCTTAAACCGTATTTTTGCGCGTGCGGATTATTTCTCTACGCGTGCATTCGAAAAAAATTTGCATATGAAGCAGCTTCAAATTTGTCTTTATGAGACAGCGTAATTCATAATTTTTTTTCATTATTTGAGCAGAAATTATTTTATTTAAATTTAAACCTCCATAAGAGATTCATTTGATGGTTTTTAATATGAGGTATAAAATTTAATTGCTTATACTGAATTAATAAGGTGCAATTCCAAAAACATCTGTGTCTTTATATTTATAAGACGCACTGTAATATATTATATTTGAAGAAAATTAATTTTATAATCATTTTTCTAATTATATATATAATTTGATGATCTTTATTCAAAACCCTAAACAAAAAAAAAAAAAACAAAAAAAAAAACAAAAAAAAAAACGGTAAATGAAAAATAGAAATTCGGTACGTTTGTTTACCATTTTTATAATAAAAAGATAAATTAATTTTTGAGATACATTCGTTTGAGTGCGTTTACAATATAATTCTGTTCTCTATTTAAAAAATAAAATGTTTAATTTTCGTTCGCTACCGAAAATTCCGCAAGCACAAAAAAATTAAATAAATAAAAACCATGGGGTAATACTTGGACAAATGTACAAATTGCGTAGAATTTTGCACTATATATCATGAATTTACCTTCATCACAGTTTATATTCAACTCACAAGGAGAGGGCCAACCTTGGTAATCACAGATTTTGATTATCTTAATATATGTTGTAGGGTAAAGACCCCTTAGTCTCAGGTTCAATGGATTTTATACATAGCTACGTAGTTCTTGAGAAACCGGGGGGAGGGGTCTAATATTAGTGCACAACTTAAATACTTGCTTTGTAAAAAAATGATAGGTTGGTCGTAGCTCAGATGGTACGCCGTTTGCTGGCTAATTGGTGGGCTCGGGTTCGATACCCGAACGCGCTACGCTTGTTTTTTCTCATTTTTTGTTTTATAAATACTAGTAATTTATAATTTAATAATCTCAATTAAAATTTTTAATATCGTACATTAAATATAATGTTAACAAATTTAAATTTATCATTTTTTATTTTGAGCTATTATTTCTCACCCTTTAAAGAGATTAAAAAAAAATATATATATATTGGATCTATTATTGAGTAATAAAAAATCCAAAATCGTTGCAAAATCTGTTGTAGCAACATTTAGTTATAATAAAACAAAACATATTTAAATAAAATAAAAATAAATGTAGAAAAAAGATAAAGGGGAAAGCAAAATAATTGAAAGCGCAAGCACACGTATTACGAATTTAAAAATCTTTAATATGAAAAAAATCGGTTGTAATTTATTTCTGATGATAATTTTTAATATAATTATGCTTGTTAATTTAAAAACAGAGTAATAGTGTCATCGTATTGACTTTCCTGGTTAAAGCAATGCATAAATGATGTTTATTTAAAATTATGAATTGACACAATTGTTCAATATCATTGCATCGATAAAGAATATATGAAATACATTTTAAAAGTGATTAAAAAAAATATTATGATGGTTTTATGAGGTTTTATACAATTATTTAGTTAAAAGTAAAAAATTAAATAGGTTGAAATTAAAATTGATATACAATATTATAAATTTTAATTGACAATGAGATAATTATGTTATAATTACAAGTATATTTATAAAACACATAATGAGAAAAACAAATGTAGCGCGTTCGGGTATTGAACCCGAGGATCTGCTAGCAAACGCCTTACGAACTGAGCTACGACCAACCTTTCCCAGCTTGTTATAAAGTATTTAAATTGCGTACTAATATTAGACCCCACCCTCCGGTTTCTCAAGAACTAAGGAGCATTATATAAAATCCGTTGAACCTGAGATTAAGGAGTCTCTACCCTGCAACATATATTAAAATAATCAAAATCGGTGATTAACAAGGTTGGCCTTTTCCTTGTCAATCAGTCATGTTCAGTCATCTGCTATATCATTTTTTTAAGGTAATAATCTTTTTTAATACATTTATGGATTTTTTTTTTCATACAGCTATATATTTTTTTCAGAAACACATACCAATTAAAATGAAAATGTACCCTTTTAAATTTATCAAAATGTTATTGGTTATATCTATCTTATTTATAAAAGTTTGTTTTGCTAGAATTATTTTCTAAGGTACATATTTGATTTTTGTTTTTGTTTGGACAAAAATACGTTACAGTCCTTTGCATACAGCAGATTTCAGCGTTTTCTTTTCGTGCTTAGTTAAGAAATACTAAACATGAACAATGTTTTCAACATTTTGCTGTTTTGACATTCAACATTTTGTTGGGTTTTTTTTTTTTTATCAAAAAGATTTTGTATTTATTGTTATTTTTTTCAATTTATTAAAAACATTTTTTTAAAAAAGAAAACTAAGTATTTTAACTAAAGTCGAATTCTCTGTACAATGTTGCTATAGAGCAAAATTAAATACTTAGCCAAATAATGGCAAAAATTAGCTTTAATTTGTATCATTTACTACATCTGTTTGTTCAGATGCAGTTGAATGCTCACGTTGTACAAGTGAATGGCACATGGAAAAATATATAAATATTTAAAGGCACGTGCCCAACGTAATATAGACCGCGTTAGAACGGAAAGTGTACTAATTTTAAGTTCGATTTATTAGAAGTAAAATGTTTCTAGCAAGATAAAATTATAAAATGTTTTTTAGTATTACTGAGATGTATTTTTCATTCTCTGCCATATCAAAATATGTTTAACATTTAAATTAATTATTTTTTTGTTACTGTAAAGAGAATAAACTAGCGTATGTAAATGTGTGTGTATATTTAACCTCTTCAGACCTGAAGGTAAAATAACACAGCAAATGCACTTTCATTGCTTTTGCACAAACAAAATAACACCCTAGATAACAGAAGAATCCCTTTTTCTGAAATGGGTACTTTAGGGGACGGGTCATTTAGGTTCACAAACAGGGATCTAAAATGACTAGCCTCCTTAAAATATCAATTTAATGATGAATAACCTAAATTCACGCAATAAAAAATTTAAGGTCTTTAAGCAAGTGAATGATCTGCAAATCCTTTTTTTTTTTTTTTTTTTTTTTTTTTTTACTGTAAAGCGTTTAAGTTAAATAATTGTGAAAAAAATTTTACTTTATGGGCCACACTGTCTTGAAGGCATTTTGCAAACTCAGATAAAAATAACATTTATTTTAAGAGGAAATAAGCATCGATGCTTCCATTGATTGGATTTGTCCCAAAGCCAAAAACATTTAGTTACTTAAAAGTAAAGTCAAAATGTAACAAAATCAAACAGTTTAGTTTTTATGAGGAAAAAAATAGAGGTGCACATTTGTGTACCTCGGGTCTGAAGAGGTTAATAACTGCCTTGAAAATGGAAATAAATTTTTTTTATAAATTTCGGATCTATATTTCAATAACGCGAAAATTTTAATTTCATTTAGATATTTTCTAATATATTCACATTAACATGAATCTACAGATATTTGTCACATTCACTCAAAAACATCTTTTTTTTTTTTAACATTTAATAAATCAAATAAAAACTTTAATTTCGTTGTTTATCTTGAAACTGACTTAAACTAAATTGTTTTAGCAACAAACAAAAAAATTCGCATCAGGTTTTTTTTTTTTCATTTTTTAAGCATTGATATACTTAAATTATTTCCGACAGATAATTTGCGATGCAAAAGCAATTTATTTAAATTTGAAAGAGGGGAAAATAAATAAAAAGTTCTAATTTAAAACTTTCTAAACTTTTCAAGAAAGAAAAAGAAAATTACACGCCTCTAAATTGTTCAATTTTAATTATTTTACATTAAAATGTCTTTATTTAAAATGCTATTTTCCAGTTAGGAATGCTTTAAACTATACAATTATACGCATTTGCTTTTTTTTCATTTTTTAAGTAGTGATATACTTAAATTGTTTCCGACAGATAATTTGCTATGCAAAAGCAATTTATTTAAATTTGAAAGAGAGGAAAATGAATTTAAAGCTCTCATTTAAAACTTTCTGACCTTTTCAAGAAAAAAAAAAGCCTTTAATTACACGCCTTTAAATTGCTCAAATGTAGTTATTTTATATTAAAATGTCTTTATTTAAAATGCTATTTTCCAATTAGGAATTTTTTAAAATTATACAATTATACGCGTTTTTTTTTTCATTTTTTAAGTACTTATATACTTAAATTACTTCCGACAGATAATTTGCGATACAAAAGCAATTTATTTAAATTTGAAAGAGAATCAAATAAATAAAAAGTTCTTATTTAAAACTTTCTGAACTTTTCAAGAAAAAAAGAAAACTACACGCCTTTAAATTGTTTAAATTTATATAAAAATTCCTTTATTTGATGTGCTATTTTCCCAATTAGGAATGCTTAAAATTTATACAATTATTCGAAATAATAATTATTTGATAAGTAATTAATAAACAGTCAACGTATTATTAAATAATGCGAATTCGTTAAAGGTATATAGTTACAATTAGTGATACATTATGTTTTGACAGCTAATAATATCATCATACAGAAATATTTTTCGATAGATGAAACGTATTGCTAGTCATTTTTATGATAGTATGAATTAGTATTTTCATTTTTATTTCTTTGTTGGCTATAGAATAATTCTGTAAAAAGATTTTTCATAAAAGTTATTAATTATGATTTATAAAGAAAGAATTACATAAATTGTATTTTACAGTAGAAAAAAGAAACTTTAAAAATTCGTCAGGAAAATAAATAACACAAGACTACGGGAAAAAAAAATAATAATTTTTGTTCTGAGTGATTTAGTGCACTGTTAATGTTTTCCGATACGCAAATACGCATATTTCAGAAAGTCCTAGATTTTTCCTCTATCAAGTACAGTAAATATATGCATATCAGTAAAGAAATAAGAATTTTTATACATAAAATTTTGACATTGCTTCCGCAACCCTGAATTCAGTATAGCTTCTCTGTTGTTCCTTTCGAAGCTCATTTCAAACTTTTTCTCTTATTTTTTGTCTGTGGCTGCCCCTTGCGCAGGGTTCAGCAATAATCTGTTTTCATGTTCCTATTTCATTGGAATTAAAGTGGTGGGAATACCGGATCCACAAAGATCAGTGCAGATTAACGCTAGTAGAAAAGGATAAAGTACTCCCTGTCCTAAGAAGGGAAAAAAACTGTCAAGGACAGAAAGTGTCTTCCTCATTTTAAAATATTTATAATTAGATTTATAACGAACTTTCAAACTTTTAAAATATACAATTTGTAGAACTTACAATAAAATATATATTTACATAAAATTGTTTCCTATTTGGAAAATCCTATTCTTTAAAACTTATTATTATACTATTGTTATGAATTAAGAAACATAACCTATTCTTTCTTTTAATATCTAAGTAATTATTTAAAAGAATACTTCATTCGGTCATTTTTTTTTAAACTTTGAAAATGTGTAAAGTTAAATATCTCTCTATCTGAAGAAAAAATATGATATACTTCTTTATAAGACGATTTACATCATAACAGTTAAAAAATAAATCCCGAGAACTGTTCCAAATTTCTTTCAAATGTCATCTTTCATTTTATTTAAAAATCTAGCGTTCTGTTTTTTTCCCCAAAACTTTAGCTGAATGATTAAAAAAATACTAATTCATGATTTTTATTTATTGAATCATTCCTTGAAATTTTTAATTCATTATTTATATAAATATACACTGGTTTCCAAAAATTAAGGTAAAATCACTAAAAGAGCGATAACTCGTCCAAAAAGAAACCTATCTGTATGACATTTGGATATGTTGTTGACTAAACGATGCTGAATACAATTACAAAATGCAAATTAGTGGTGCTGCAGTCGGATTGCGTCATCTGTGTGGAGCAGAAAAATGCATGCTAGAGAGTACGGCTGCAGGTGTCTCTGTGATTATGATATAAGAAAAAACTGAGATAGCCAATTCATTAGTATGAACTCGAGGTATCATTTGCCCGTAGATTTGCGATATAGAGCTATTGGAAGTTTGGAGGCAGGTCGAAGTCAGACAGATGTATCCAGATTGCTAAATGTTGGTCCTTCTGTTATTCATAGGCTTTGGCAACAATATCAAACCACTGGTTTGGCCTCCAGAAGTCTCAGCCAAGGACGGGCAAGAGATACGACAAGCACCAATGACCGATATTTGCGGTTATGTGTACGAAGGAATAGAACAGCAACCCCCTCTCATCTTAGAGTCACTTTTGCAACCACTGGAAAGTTTGTATCAACGTCTACTGTGCGTAGAAGGCTTCATGAAGATGGTCTTTACTTGAGGCGACCTCCAAGTATGTGCCGCTCACATCATGTCACCGGAGGAAACGTTTAAGGTGGGCACGTCAATAAGTCCACTGGATGACTGATCAATGCAGGCGTGTTCTCTTCATGGATGGGTCTCGGTTTAGCCTCCAAAGCGATAGTTGGCATTGTTTGATTTGGAGAGAGCATGGAACACGCTATCATCTATCAAACATTCGTGAAAAAGATTCATATGGGGGAGTTAGTGTCCATTATTGGGGTGGTATCTCATTGGGTGGACGTACAGGCCTCCACGTCTTTTCACGTGGAACTGTGAATGCTCACGTCTATAGAGATGACATTCTTGATGCTTATTTTCGCCCTTATGCCGGCGTAATAGGAAATGATTTCCTGTTGCAGGAGGACAACGCTAGATCACAGAGAGCTCGCTCGTGGAATGTTATCATCAGCAGCAAACAGTTCAGCGCTTGGAATGGCCAGCTCGATCACTGGACATGAATCCCAACGGGCATGTTTCGGATGCTTTAGGAAGATGTGCTGCCGCTCTCAATCCCCCTTCTCAGATTCTTTCCACGCTTACCACGGCTTTACAAGAGAAATGGATCGTACTTCCCAGCGAACTTATCGATCGCATAATTGACAGCATCATACGTCACTGTATGCGCTGTATTGCTTCTAGGGGTGATCATATTCCATATTAAAGGTACTTTTCCTATACCAAACTGACATATTTATTTTGTTTATTTTATAATTGTGTAAATTTCTGAAACACCAAAATCGTGTAGTAATTTATTTTAATGCTAATTTAT
Source organism: Maratus speciosus (assembly GCA_963932465.1). Classification (NCBI taxonomy): domain Eukaryota; kingdom Metazoa; phylum Arthropoda; class Arachnida; order Araneae; family Salticidae; genus Maratus; species Maratus speciosus. Next base: position 231,488,616 of record OZ010789.1, read on the forward strand.
ACCTTACTATGTGTTGTATTTTGTGCCTCAGTTTTATTAAAATCTACATGCAACATTTTGATTAATCGCTATTTTTCTTGTTTTTCCTTAACTTTTAGGAACCAGTGTACAACAAATTAGTTTTTCTTGTGATACTCAAAATTTCAGATATTACCTCATATGTTTTGATTTATTTATATAAATCAACAAAGTTTTTCTAACCTTTTTTTCATACACATTTGTTCAATTTATTAATTTCCATTTATTTGTATAGTATATTTTTCAGTAAGAATGCTATACGCAATTATTAACCCGTCAGCACATGCGTTGGGATGAAATCTACCCCAATCACACGTTTTAATGAAAAAAAAAGGATATTTTTTTGAGAACGCTTCTGTCCTGTCTTGTAATTTCCAAGGTCAAGTTCGAGAATATGTGGGTGAAGCAATGCCTTTTTTTTTTGTTTGTTTGTTCACTAGGAGGGGAGAAATATACTGCTTTTCCTCGTGATCTTAAAAATAGAAAAATAATATTCCCCAATTCATCTACATTTTCATTGTCAAGAAATTTTTTGATGAAAGTGTAAATATGCAGTTTAGATTTGTCTATCGTATTAATGAATATTTAAATTTAAGGGGAAATTTCATGTCCTTTCAAAACATAATTTAAACATGAAATATTAGTAAGATTGACTGACATATTTCATAATGAAAATTCCTCATAATAATAATTTCTTATAATTTGTTGTAATATGTTCCAATAGTCTCGTTTTCCGGAGATTTCTTACAGTCTGCTGTAATATTTTCAATCAATCTCATTTTGAATAATAGAATAAAACTTGTGACTATTTTTATATCCTGAAACAGAATCCAGTAATTATTCGTTTCGCAATTATGCAATCAAAAAGTCGTTTCAAGTGAAAATTCTTTCTCATTTATTTTAAATGTGCTGTAAGTAAAATGCTGATGCGAATTTCTGTTTCAAAGCCACATCTCCTTTTTCTTTCAACATACCATGTGTCCGGGCTAAAATTATCCAAAAGTTATGGCTTATTTTTACTGAATAATATTTCAGCAAGTTTTTAATATCAATAGATTTCGACGTATACACATTTTGTAGAATGACAAACGTCTAAACAGTAATGCAGTTCTCTACGTTTCGTAGCGAATCAGGAGTTATTAGACAAATTGCTTGAATGATACTCTTCTTGAACTCATCCACAGTATTTTTTTTGTTTATATTCAATGGATTTAATGAATCCCCAACAAAGTCTAATGAATTCAAATCTAGAGACCTTGGAGGCCAGGCAATTGGACCCCGTCTCCCGATCCAACTTCCAGGAAATATTCAAAAACGAGATATCTGCTCTGTGATAGTATGGTGGAATCCCAAAACATCTCGGAGGGGTTTCCAATCCACGGGGGACGAGTCTATTACAATCTAAAGGGTAGTTCTGTAATAATAAGCCATAACACTTGGATAGTTTTAACTCGGACACTCTGTATAGTACGATATATTTCATTGAGTATTAGAAGGACATCATCTGATAATATTATGTGACCGAAATACAAGGAAGTACTTTATCTCATAGAACGCACTGGTTGCCATTTTTTTTAAAACTATTTAAAGCTGAATAATATATTTTCTTCAATTTTTGTCAACGCCGGACTTACACGGTTGCTATAATTAAAATAAAAGTGTTTAAATACAAGTTAAACTCTTCAAAATATTTTTAAAGCTTTGGTATTATACTGCTTACAGTATGTTTCGCGCATTAAAAAAGGTACTAAGTTACATTTTAGAGTTCGACTTGTTTTTTATTTCGTCGGTGTAAATGCGTCTTTCTCTAGAAAGCACAAAAGTAAATACGATAGTTCAAAAAGTCTCATTCCAGCTTAAATCGAAAAATGTCGTAATATTTCCGGTTGCTGCAGGATGTTATCAATCTTTAAAAAATATTATTAAATATTTTTAATTTCTAATAATATTGTAAAGCCATTTTTGTTCTTCTAGAAATAGGAACTTTTAATAAGTAGTCACTAAGTTTCATAAGTCACTAAGTCATAAGTCAGTAAAACTAAGTCACTAAGTCATAAGTCAGTAAAACTAAGTCACTAAGTTTCCGTTGAGATGTCTCAAGAAAAAGTCCTGTTCCTTTATGTGACTCATGATCTGAATAAAAATGCGAATTTAATCCCTTGATTGCCTATCAAAAGGGCAAAATTGTAATGTTGTTCTGTATGTAATGTTTATAAAAATGCTTCTTCATAGTCAAATATCATTTTTCGTTCAACAAATATACCATGTTAGTTCGACGTATGTCCAAAATAAAAATACGGCTTCATAGTCAAATCTAATTTTTCGTTCAGCAAATGTCTCATGTTAGTTCGACGTACGTCCAAATGCCAGTATTTACGTGAAAGAAATTTGCAAAAGTACTCAAACTTCATAGTCAAATCTCATTTTTCGTTCAACAAATATACCATGTTAGTTCGACGTATGTCCAAAATAAAAATGCTGCTTCATAGTCAAATCTAATTTTTCGTTCAGCAAATGTCTCATGTTAGTTCGACGTACGTCCAAATGACAGTATTTACGTGAAAGAAATTTGCAAAAGTACTCAAACTTCATAGTCAAATCTAATTTTTCGTTCAACAAATATACCATGTTAGTTCGATGTATGTCCAAAATAAAAATGCTGCTTCATAGTCAAATCTAATTTTTCGTTCAGCAAATGTCTCATGTTAGTTCGACGTACGTCCAAATGACAGTATTGACATGAAAGAAATATGCAGAAGTACTCAAACTTCATAAAGATAGTAATTGTAATTCCACTATTTAAATTCTCCGTATCTAAATATATATTTTCATATTTGTCAATGGCTTATTCTTTTTTGTATATACAATCGGTTATTCAAGATTATAATTACATTTAAAACATGTTCTAAGACGTCTTAAAACCCTTTATCTACTGATCGTCCTTATAACTACCATTAAAATAACTTGTTATAAAATTAATTTAATACATCGATTAGAAGTCATACAGTTTTGAATGAGTTATAGATGCATTATTTTATCTTCTTCCAAAAGCATTATTGGTTACACAAAACAAAAATATTTTTAATAAGATGATTTCTTTTGCCTTTGCATCATTTCACCTTTCTTGGTGTTGGGGGAGGGGATTTTTAAATTCGGAAATATTTCTGTATTTCTGTTGTAAGAACATTACATTTGTACATTTCCTAATTCTATAAATACTAAGATAAACATTTAAAATAAAAGATTTGTGTGGTGTTATATATATTGCACAAAATTCCCAATAATTAAAATTTAATTAATACTTCTAAATTCTTCGAACCTTCTAAAATCCTTCTAAAATTTATTAACTGATTAGGTAAATCATCTAATGTAGTTTCAAAAATTCACGAAAAAGGCTTTAGAAATTAAAATTTTCTCAAATTCATAATTCAGTACATAAAGAGTTAAATATGGTACTAAATTTCATTTTTAGAATTAACTTTATGTGATACAGCGTTGGTAAAAAAGTATCTCCCTAGAAAAACACATAATAATAGGATTTTTCTTTAATGAGAGTACGGACGTACGGAAGAGTACGGAATACACGGAAGTACTAGAACTTTTGAAATACCGTCAATACTTTGGGCCATTTTTTCCTGGTTCCACTCAAATTTCCATTATTAAAAAATGTTATATGTTATTTTTCAACGTCGAAATGTAGTTGTAAACAATTAACATGAATGAATGGAGCAAACTGTATGGTTTTAAAAAGGAATTTATTTATTTATTTTTTTTTTTTTAAATTTGTAAAGTTTTGGAACAAAGGGCTTGCTTTTATCGGAAAAAATAACAGTTTTCCAAAACTCTAGTGGTTTGCTTACATAAGCTTTTGCAAATTCAAGTCTTTTCACCCTATTTGTTTCACTAATAAATGGGTTTTTTTTAGGGGCTCTTCCTCGAATGTTTGTAATTTATTGTAGTGTAACTATTGTTCCCGACATTGAAGCGACATCAACAGCCAATTCTCGAGCACTTAGAAAAGGGTTTTTTGAATATTCTTTTATGATGGCTCTTCTTTGCCTGGTATTTAGCTGGTATTAGTGTTTTGGTCCATTGATTAACTTCATATAAAATGAAGACATTTCATATGTAAATGAATACATTTATATCGAAATCCCCTTGCAATAGCATTTCTTAATAAATTAACACTGCAAAGTCGATAAACAAATGTTTTTTTTTAAACATTTAAACACAATAAACCAATTGTTAATACTAAAGAAACGAGAAATTGTTATCGTCATGTTATCTTCAGCAACTGGAACAAAAACAGTTAATGTAACATTTTGCTACCGTAACATTTGAAAGGAAATGTTACTTATAATATGTTTTAAGAGATTTGGTTGTATAAAAGTCTAAGTATTTGGGGCTATTTTCGGATCAAAAAATTCCTGGCACAAAGTAGGCCCGAAATACTAGTTTTCATGTTAGCCTTATGAAAACGTAAATATTTCTAGTCAAAATAAAAAGTTAAAGGAAAAACTATGATGACACGTAGGTTATAGGTTACTAAAGGTAACATTTTGACACTTACCATATTTGTAGCTCTTAACCAGATTGTTTCACTATTGAGAGTTTGCAGAGTTAAAATTTACATACGAAAACAGTTGTTTACAAACACACCCAGTGTTGCCACCAAAAATAATAAATTACCCCCAAACTATCCAAATGCCCTAAAGTAGTGTATAAAATATTTTTCTATAAGGCAAAAACTCCAAATTACCTTGTATTTTTTGTTCAATATAAAGAATAAAAACATTTTTTATGGGATGGACCAAAGTAACCCCGCAAGGACTAAAGTAACCCCGCTTGACGGTACAGTGTTTGATACTTTGTTATTTAAATTGTTCGCAGTTCAAAATATTTTCTCAATTTTTTCAAGACTTTACATGTTTATGCAGATTTTGTAAGGGGCGTTTTTCAATATTATATTTAAATTTAATTCGTTTTCACAAATGTTTTAAAATTTGTATTTAATTTAGCTTTTAAATATTGGATGGTTTCATATTTATACGATAAAGATATATTCAATGAATAAAGTTGTTTCTAAATTCATTTTCAGCTTTTTAGCAAGTAGGTTTTTAGTTGCTAAAGTATGTTTCAACTCCTTTTCGCAGAAATATTATTAAATATATTTTATTATTAATGATAATGTGAATCTTTCATTTTTCTTTCCTGAAACAGAAGCGGTTACTTAAAACTCATTAATGTTCATAGCGGAAGACGTTGTCAGTGGAAAGTCTTTCTCCTTTATCTTAAGTGTCATGGAAATAATAAAAAAAAAATACGCGAGTTTCTGTTTCATCGTCACATCTCCCTTTCCTTTCAACATATATCACACGATAGCTCTTTGAGTATCGGGCTGACAGCATTTGTTAACGTATGCGAACGAAGTATAAGGTACTTGAACTTCTCAAAGGCAGTCGTTCTTATTTTATCGATTAAAACTTTTTCATGCTGAATTTTAAATTTATTTAGTTTTTGTTGATACTTTACTGTATGAAGAAAGAGAAAATAAAATACTCAAAATATTTCTGTCCTTATATTAAAAATTGTATTTAAGTTCAAGTTTAGAGTTTGGGTTATTGTTTATTTAATTTCTATTATAATATTATCTAAATATAAACAGCGTATTCCCTCTTACCATTAATGGATATCGGTTTCCTAAATCGCTAATTTCGAAGGTTCAATTTAAATTGCCCTTGATTTTCAACTGCTGCAATTCATCACCTGAGTGTCGTTTTATATCAAAATATTTATTTTTTGAAACATTAGTAAGTTTATATTTTTATACACACCATTCTCTCTGTAATAATGTTTTTTTATGTTCTAATAAATAAAACAATACAAATTCTATTCTTCTCAGACGAACGAATACTGAATTATAATACTTGTAATACTAGGGAATTTTTCCAGTTTTACTTGTTAGATCATGGATTATTTTTTTCTTAATAACAATTATAGTACATAGAAACTGTGTTAAAGTTTAACATTTTAAAGTATAACTGTTTTTGCGTAAATTGAATCTGTAAATTCATATTAAGCACAAGATTTGAAATATTTTTTCTGTTGGAACAATACCACCAGAACTAAAATTTTAGGAATTGTTCAAAGATAAGAAGTAACATCCTGTATCCTAAAATACACTTGTTCTCAAAAATTAAGGAAAAGTCACAAAAGCCAATTTTTAAATACGAGAATACTCAAAAGGAAGTAATATAATTCGAATAATTACTATTCCTGCAGAACAGCTAGTCCATATAACATCTCATTCAGGTCACACATGGTCACACATGGTCACAAGAGTCACAGTCACTAAGGCGAAACAAAAAATAGGAAATTCCATACGTCTCTTTTATGAATCTCAAATGACTACTATATGTGACTCCACTGACAGGTCACTGTGACTGTTGCTTTGTGCCGAGTCACCAGGTGACTTTACAATGTCATTTCATTGAGACTCTCGTGTGACTCTCATCTGGAGACTCAATTTCAGAGTCATTGTGAACGTTGCATTATGATAAATCACCAAATAATGTCAAATTAAAGTCACATGGTGACTTTTCACCACTTTTCACAGTGGTGACTTTACAGTAGGTCTCTGTTACCATTTGACAAAGTCATGTGACAGAAAGTCACCATGTGACTTTAATGTGACATTATTTGGTGATTTATCATAATGCAACGTGCACAATGACTTTGAAATTAAATCTCCAGATGGGAGTCACACGAGAGTCTCAATGAAACGACATTGCAAAGTCACCTAGTGACTGGTCACAAAGCAGCAGTCACAGTGACCTGTCAGTAGAGTCACATATAGTAGTCATTTGAGACTCATAAAAGAGACGTATGGAATTTCCTATTTTTTGTTTCGCCGTAGTGACTGTGACTCTTGTGACCATTTGTGACCTGAATGAGATGTTATACGGACTAGCTGTTCTGCAGAGATAGTAATTATTCAAATTATATTACTTCCTTTTGAGAATTCGCGTATTTAAAAATTAACATTTTGTGATTTTTCCTTAATTTTTTATAACCAGTGTACTTTTAACTAATCGCTTTTACTTTAAGAAATAATTTGCTAATTTATTATTTCAAAGCATTTAAAATGCACCACATTGTGATATGTAAGGCTTTGTTATACAGTCAAATCTCGTTAACAAGGACACGCTTAATACGAATTACTTTTAGCGCAAACTGTTTCCGATTGCTCCGTCCAGTTGTATGTAATGTATTTAAGTTGGGATAACATAAATTACCTTTAACACAAACACAAAAAATGTTTAGCCTTGAGTGTTTGCGTTAACGAGGTTCGACTGTATATATATATTATGCTCAGTTTGTCAAATGTTTAGTTTGTTTTTCATTTGGTTTTGATAGGTATATGGGGGAGCTTTGTGCACATAAAACTAGTTTAACCCTGTTGAGCATGTCATAAGCCATGCCGTATATCTCCATTGGTTTAAGATCTTATGTTTTTAGATATTTCATATTGCTTAAAGTTTGCTGGTTTGTTGTCGTGAGATGACGGATTTGTTTCAAAGTTATTTTAATAGTTGTCATTTTGTTCAGTTTATTTACTTTTATTTGGGATCAGTTCAGTGATTTTGTATAGTTTTTGTATATAGTGTGTCCATGTATAACCTGACCGACCTTTATTCCCGTTATTCTACGATTAAAATTGACCGAGTAATAGCTGTTTAAAGTTGGAGCATATTATTTTGCTTCAAATTAAGGGTCATTCACAAATTTAGTAGAAATATAATTATCGTCAGATATATTAAAGAAATGGTTGACAGTAAAATTAGCATTACAATATAACTTTGAAATCTTTAATCATTCTGACATATTACTGCAAAATATACAGTTTGTACCGAACATGTAAGAGGATAAAAATAACAGAATTTTTGTTAAATAAAAGGATGAAAAATAACAACCTCGATTATTTACAAAAATATACATATTTTAAAATGCTGTTAGATTACACCGTTTTTCAAATTTTGGATTGTCCCACGTTTTATAGCTTTTGAAAATTGATTCACGTGTATTTTTTAGCGCTGAATCCGAAAATGACCTTCATTTTAAACTATCACGTCCGGATTTTTCTCAAATAACAAAATTCAAAGTTAAAAAGCTCAATGTTAAATTTGATCACCCCTCTCCTCCCAACCACATCGGACCCCTGAGCTGTTTAGCTGTAAGAAACCCAGTATGAGTCACAAAATTGAATAAATTATGGAATTAAATAAAATTAAACTAAATAAAAACGTCTTACATCTACTTTTAGTATCATATTTTTCTCTAGTTTTTAACCTTTAAATTTACGATTTGCGAAAAATCCTGACATGATGGTTAAAAGTGAAGTTACTTTTTTTATTTAGCGTTAAAAAATACATTAAACGTAATTATAAAAGTTAAAAATCACAGCCATCGCAGGTTTATGTTATCTAATCTAAAACTATTTCTTAAACTTGTTGACGGTAATCTATCCAAATTATTTTATGTTATTCACTAATATAAGTATGTATAATATGGTAAGCGTTGAAAATCATAATAATATTACATTATAATCGGATTTAAGCCAGTATGTAAAATTTTAACTTCGATCGGACATTTGAATGTCAGTTAAAGTCCGAGAAAATTTTAAACTGAAAAGACGATCGTTGCAAGTTAAACAAAACCTTATGAAAATAACATAATTTTTTTAAAAGAAGTCATAGCCTCAAATCCTTATAAAATACAACATATGTTAAAAAAACAATTATTTTAACTAATCTGAAATTTAACTAATAAAGTTAAATAAATCGTAATATTTGTACGTTTTCTTTCAAACCGTAGATACCTTGAAATAAGATTAAGTACTATATATACGACCCCTGAAATCGTGGTCGAAATCATCTGTTTTGATATGCAAAAAAGTGATATAAGTCATGCATTTCAAAGTTTCATAACTCGGTCAATTTTAATGTTAGATGAATGAGACTTTTTCTGTCTTACTTGTTAGTGTCATAGAAAATTTTTATTAAATATCACTTATAGGACCAGGGGACCGTATAAATATTTAAATTTCAGATTTTCTTAATAACTATTTTTCTTGACACAAATCGCTTTAAAAATAATTCTTTACCTTATTTAAACTATTTTTGTAATTGGAAGTATGCATCTAGGACCAACGGTTGCGAAAATAAAGGTCGGTCAGGTTATACGTGGACACAGTGTATATATATATATATATATATTAAACGGAGTTTGGTTTCCATTCTGTTTTAGCGCTAGTTTAGTGCTGTTCATGTTTTCTCTTTATTTGGACAGCCTAAATGATTATTTTCAGGATATGCCTTCGAGTTCTGTAGTCATGGGCGGAAATAAAGCAAAGGCAAATTATTTAGGACCTGATCTTTATTTCTTTTTTTCGTTACATGATAATCCCTTTTAAGATCATATCCAGCATCCTGAGTGATAGAACTTATTTAATTTCCCATAAGATTAGAATACGTGTGGACTAGGCCAGCAATCACTTAGAGAGGAAAAAATATATCTATGTAATTGCATGTCACATGTGGGGCAGTTTTTCTACATATTTCTGCTGTTTTAATAATGTTATTTTATCCTCAAATTAAAACAACCGTGCTAATATGAAACTCTAGAGATTTTTGTTATTTAATGTATATGTTGCCGGCCAAACCCGATTTTAGGCCAAACTAGATTGGCCTAGGCCAAACTAGTTTATCCTAACACGCATCGGATAAACTAATTTCTCCTAGGCCAAACTAGTTTATCCTAACGCCCATTGGATAAACTAGTTTTTCCTAGGCCAAACTAGTTTATCCTAACGCCCATAGGATAAACTAGTTTTTCCTAGTCCAAACTAGTTTGGCCTAACTCTCATAGTATAAACTAGTTTGGACTGCTATTCATTGGTCTGAACTAGTTTCTCCTAGGCCAATCTAGTTTATCCTAGGCCAATTCAATTTGGCGTGCTTTTATTGATCCCAAAGACCGCTTCGGCGTAAACCTTCTAGTTTATCCTAGGCCAATTCAATTTGACGTGCTTTAATTCATGCCAACCAGTGTTGAGCAAGATCACAAAAAACGAACTAATTCAAACTCAAATTGATATCTTCAAATTCTCAAAAATGAGTCAAGTTCATGCTCAAATTCAAAAGTTTTCAAACGAATCCTCTCAACTCAAACACATCTACGGAAGCGAGCGTAGTTCACTAAAAACTCCTTTTCTTCTTCAATATAATAGAAGTTTAGCGACCAAATTTACAAAATTTTGTGAGCTAGCCTTTTGTTTATTCGATGTAAGGGTCTTTACGGGCCCGCCCCATTTTCCTTCAAGGCACTCGGACCGGGCTTGATTTTGGAATTACTTTTTTCAAGAGGTTCGGACCGAGAACAACCGGGACCCAATTTTTTTACAGCTTAAGTCGGAATGGACTGCGTTCTTCTTGAGGCACAGGCAGAAATTTTCAGTCCAATTTCCAACCCAGCTCATATGAAAATCATTTGGACCTGCAGGATCTATGGTCTGTTCAATAAAAATATCAGTAACATTTGGCCCGCACAACTTTTCTTAGCTCAGTCGATTCTTATAAGGACTGCTCGTTAAAATGGTACCTCCCATCGCTTTTCTTTTTCTGGAAGTGCTTGATTCTGTGTTCTTTGGAAACGGTAGGATAAAACGTGGACTCAAACAGAAAGATCTGGGGCAGTTACACATTTGGCTCCGATGATGGCTAAGACCAGGTTCCGGATTTTCTTCAGCCAATGAAATGGTAGTAAAACAATCCACATAATGGATCATTTTACCCGGTAACATGGCTATCTATTTTAGGTCATATAACTGGATGACGCCGAGAAATATAACAAACTTAGCAACTGTAATTCACATCTAAAATTATACTCTATTAAGTAAACCAAGTCATATTTCTGTACCTGAAAGACTGTATATCTAAATAAATATGAAAGTTAGTGCTTATCTTATAACAGATGTTATAAAATCCAGTTTTTCAAAGAATGCTATTCAGGCGTGTAATAGTACAATCGTTTGAATACCGCCATTCCTGTTTCTTCGCTGGGTCCAACTTGTTTATGTGTTACCCTGTAGGTAGCGCGACTTATCTGGAAGAAAACATATGTGGATCATTTTAGCCAACATTCCCTTACGTGTGAAAAATAATATAATGCATTTACAAGAGACGGTGAACCTTCTAATAAGAGAACCTGCTTTTAACGGATATTTCTTCTTTTCTATAGAATTCTATCTTAGAAGATTTATTGTATGGAATTTCTAAAATTTTTTAATCTTCAAGCCATAGAATGTGGATTAACGATATTAATGATTATATTGTAAACTATATTGGTTTTTTAATGAATCTCTATTTGTATATAAATATCTGAATAATTACTAATACCATTAATTTTTTTACACGGCTGGGAGACTTGAAAATCTGAAAAAAATTATATAGAAAAACCTTCTAAGACGGAATCACATAGATAATTTTTTATGATAGTTAAATTCCGTTTTTAGCAGGTCCGTCGTCTCTAGAAAAATGTAACGTAAAGCTAGGAGAGTCTGCGCACATTTCAAAAGAATAATAATAAAGAATCTAAATATTAATCTTTTGCTAAACTATGCATGAATAATTATTACTTCATTTGTTTTTTATGCATTTCCATTGTTATTTTGTTGTTATGCTTTAATTTAATAGAACAGCAGTAATAAAACGAAGAAAACTATTTTGCGCAATCTCTCCTTACAGGGTAGGAGAGATAGCGCACATGGGTAGGAGAGATTGCGCATTTGGGTAAAAGAGATTGTTATAAATAATAACTACAATTAAATTGTTAACAATAGAAATTACACGTATATGACGTTGTTGTAAGATTTTTGTGAGTAAATATTATTGTATTGGGAGTGAATACTTCAACCTAATGTTTAAAAAATAAGAAAAGAAAGAATTTTAATTTACGAAGAATATTTAAATATAAATAAAAGCAAGCCGTATCAAGATTACAAAATAACATGTATATATTTGATAACTTGAAAATTACATCATTTTTATTTCCACAGTTTCGATGTATTTTGTTTGCTAACCGAAGTTGTCGTTGTCCACAATCGATGCACTTATTGTTACAAATCATGAAGCTTTCGTACAATCACCTGCCACAAGTAATACATTGAATCCAGTCAGTGGTCGAAGTTGTCTCATTGACCTTCGTTTTTTTCCGTCAGTTTTTTTTACCCCACTTTTTCTGGAAGCAAGCATTTTATCTTCAGCTTTTTTTTTTTTTTTTTTTTGTAGCGGCATCTTTCTTAACTCTTTTTTCATGTATATTTTGTGAATCAGTAACATTAGTTGCACTCTGTTCACTTTTAATTTCAATGGCATTAAATTACTTGCAATGGACGAAAGCTTTTCCAAACATTGTAGGTGTTATTAATTTATTAGCAAATTAATTGTTCATAAATTAAAAAAAAATATATAAAAATATTTAATTAATTTATTTACAAATATATTATTAATTTATTAAAAAAAATAATTACATAAAATTAATTTAATAACAACTGTGTTATTAGTTAATTAATAAAATTTGTATCTACAATTTTTTTTTCAATTTGTTGCCAAATTAAATTTCGATAATTATGTCTTTTTCCGAAGTTATATTAAAATTGATTCATTCATATGTTTTCCACGTAATTTGCAATTCATGCAAATTTACCAATAAGCTCTCCTAGTACTGAAACTTATGGGGAAATGCGCCATCTCTTCTAAGGAGCAGATGCGCGAACTCTCCTATTTTAAAAGGAGAGATTGCGCGGGCTTTTATTTAAACAAGGCCGCTTCTAAAATGACTTGTTTGTGTTCGCATCCTTAGTCTAGGATAGTAGTTTATATGAAACCGTTTAAGTTCAAAATATTTTACAATACTGACATTCTAAAAAATTCTGACGAACAGTTATGAAAATTCAAGCACTTACTTTGAAAAACTAAACAAAATAGCAATGCTTTATCCAAGACGCTTGGGATAATCAATGTGCACATTCATGTAGGCACTGCACTAATGCTGCTGTAGAACTACCTGAAGTCGCTGTGCGCGCACTCTACTCCTTCCCGTCGAATTTCTTAGTGCGCGAACTCTCCTAGCTTTACCTTATTATGTTTTTTTTTTTTTTTTTTTTTTTTTTTTTTTTTTTTTTTTTTTTTTCTCAAACGGAATATTATATCCAATTTGCACCGATTAAAAAAAAATCCGTTTAAAACAGTCATACTCAGATTCTTCTAACAGTTTTTACAGTACTGTTTCCCCATCCGTATAAATTTATATGAACTATTCTTTAAAGAGAATTTTAACTGTGGAATAATGGCATTTTAAAAATATATGTATTTTAGGCCAAACCGGTACTGAGACTTCGCCGGATTTTTGAAATTTCCAGATTTCTGAAAGACTATCAAATGTACTTCAAGTGTACTAAAAAAATAATTATAAAACAATCTATTTTTTTTTGTATTTATTTTTTTTTCTCACATGATTATCGCTTGCCTTTGAATTAATTACGAATAAACGCACCATTAATAATATCAGAATTACATTTGATATCCTTTCAGAAATCTGGAATTTTCAAAAATCCGGCGAAGTACCGGTTCCGAAAATGCCGGATTTTCGAGGTTATACTTTACATTATTAGTCAGTTCTCTAAATTCTTCCTCTCCTAAACTTTATGATGACCTCTCGTCCCATTATTTGTTCCTCAAGCACACAATTTGTCATATGGAACGTACTTTGTAACTACCGACGGTGGTGAAATGAGAAAGATAGGGGGACTGTATCCCAGTCCCCATCGAATAAAATATATTATATAGGGGTCACGGCCATACAACTTTGCACAAGGTTGGCGCCGGAGCGGTAGTTGGGATAAAAAAAGCACATTAAATTGCATTGGCCTAGGATAAACTAGAAGGCTGGCACAGGTTCGGTCTTTGGGATCAATAAAATCACGCCAAATTCAATTGGCCTAGGATAAACTAGATCGGCCTAGGATAAACTAGTTTGGACCAATAAATACAAGGCTAAACTAGTTTATCGTATGAGTGTTAGGCCAAACTAGTTTGGCCTAGGAAAAACTAGTTTATCCTTTGGGCACCAGGATAAACTAGTTTGGCCTCGGAAAAACTAGTTTATCCTATGGGTGTTAGGATAAACTAGTTTGGCTTGGGAAAAACTAGTTTATACTGTGCGCGTTAGGATAAACTAGTTTGGCCTAAAATTGGGTTTGGCCGGTAACATATATATGTTTTAACAATTTATGTATAAGTCAACAGATCTCGGTATTTATGTAAGTGTTGCGCTAAGGACATTTTGTCAGTTTTTCATGCGATGGCCCTGAAACGGGCAGATTACTTACGTCTAGATTTTAAAGTGTGAAGATTTTAACCTATTTTATTTTTATCATTTATCTATTATTAAAAACGGAGAGCTTACTAAGGTTTAAAATGTGGAGATTTTTAAACCTATTAAAGGGCCATTTCACATCACGTGTGAACCTGTTTTTCCACATCTTAGTACTGTTTTAACAATAATATTGCATCCTCAGATTAAAACAACCGTGCTAATATGAAACTCTAGAGATTTTTGTTGTTTAATGTATATATGTTTTAACAATTTATGTATAAGTCAACAGATCTCGGTATTTACGTAAGTGTCGCGCGAAAGATATTTTGTCAGTTTTTCATGGGATGGCGCTGAAACGGGCATATTACTTACGTCTAGATTTTAAAGCGTGAAGATTTTTAACATATTTTACTTTTATCATTTATCTATTATTAAAGACGGGCAGCTTACTAAGGTTTAAAATGTGGATATTTTTAAACCTATTAAAGGGCCATTCCACATGACGTGTGGAATGGCTTTTCCACATATTACTACTGTTTTAACAATGATATTGCATCCTCGAATTAAAACAACCGTGCTAATATGAAACTCTAGAGATTTTTATTGTTTAATGTATATATGTTTTAACAATTTATGCATAAGTCAACAGATCTCGGTATTTATGTAAGTGCCGCGCGAAGGACATTTTGTCAGTTTTTCATGGGATGGCCCTGAAACGGGCAAATTACTTACGTCTAGCCTCCTCAGACCCCGCGTCCATTCTCTTGGACATTTTTATTTTTTATGTAAAATACTTAATTTCAGTTGGAACTTGTAAAGACTTGCTGTGGATTATACTAGATAGTCTAGTGCTGCTATCTGTACGCCGAAATAATAAGAAAATTGCAACTAAATATGTATTTTAATCATTTGAATGTAGCTGGCAACAACAGAACGACTGTTGAAGGTAAACAGAATGTTTTAACGCTATTTTTTTATATTTTAAAAAAGTATTTTGATATTAATGCTACATGCATCTAATGTTAAATGTTGTATCAATGAAATGGCATCGTAGATTAAGTAATCTAATGTATATTTTAGAAAATAAACAACTTTTTTTTATTGTCCATTCTATTGGACGTTGGGTCTTCATCAGTTGTTTTTATTCATATTAGGCTCTTTTTGTATACTGAAGATAGACATTAGTTTTTACTTAAAAATCCACATAATATTGAAACAAATAATAGATACAGAAGTAAATAATATATATTCTTAAATAAATAAAAAAGTATTTAAATATTATCTTAAAAATGTATAATTTTACTGATAAAATGCTTGTTCTAAATCGGTACAAAGTTAAATTTTGGATATTTGGATATCAGTGAAATACTTTTCTTTTTTTTTTTGCGCAGCATTTGGTAAATATAGTTAATTAAGCCTTTATCATGCTTTAATCTTATTTATAACTATTTTTGGTATTATTTTTCTATTAGTATACTATATATAATTGAATTAATACATTTAATCATATTTAATTAGCAAAAAAAAAAAAAACTTTAAGAAAATATAATTAAAGATAACGGTTTAAGATTCTAAATAAACTCATTTTTATTTTTTTTAATTTCTTCTTGGCATTTACTTGCCAATTGTGGTAGCTATGCCGCTATTTATTATCATTATTGTAACAAACAAATTACTGGTGTTGAGAAGAGTTAAAAAACAAAACAAAATGTTATTATTTTTTTATTATTATTACTAAATTGATCAGCACATTTCTCAGTTAAAATACACAAGTCTATTTGACGATGTAAAAATTAAATTTGTGCGATATTTGGAAGTAACGTATAAAACACACTTCTGATGTCAGCAAAGTTTGTAGTGAAAGAAATAGGAACTTGTCGCTAAAAATCTGGTTTTTGAAGCCTATGTAGCGATCTCATCTTACTTGATAAGTATAAAATAAAATAAGTAACCATGTAAAATAAGTAAATATGAAATGCAACTTGTATTTGTATAGTTGTTTAACCATAAAAAATAAATGCAAGCTTTTTATATTATTTTACAGTTCGTAAGTTGTTTATAATTAAATTAGTTAATTTAATCGAATTTAAACAGAAATAAAAATTTAAAGAAAATACCACTGAATATAATAATTTAAGCTTATAAATAAACTGCATTTTATTACTTTTTAATATCCTTTGGCATCCAAATATCAATTGTGATATCCCTGCCACTAACTTTATAACTGTTTTTTATATAAAAAAAAACTTTTATTGATGTGATAGATTTAAAAAAAAAACCTATTTAAAAAGTGACTAAATTGTTTTATACTTTTCAAATAAATTTCATCCAAAAATACTTTTTTCTCTTTGATAATGAAAAAGCACATTTATAATGAAAGAAAGTGTAACTGGAGATAATAATTTGAGATTATAAATAAACTGCGATTTATTTCTTTTTAATTTTCTTTTGGCATCCAAATGTCAATTTTGATAACCGTGCCACTAAAAATTTATAATTTTATTTAGGAAAAACGTTTATTGACGTGATAGATTTTTTTAATTCCTTTTAAAAAAACTGTTTAAAAATCACGAAATTGATTTTTACTTTTCAAATAAATCTCATCCAAAAATACATTTTTCTCTTTGATAATGAAAAAACTATAATTGTGCAATATTTAAAGTTGATGTATGAACGATAAAAACACATTTATAATGAAAGAAAATTTTGCAATTAAGAATTTTTCATTTAGAATCATGTAATTCAATAATAGAGTTTTTACAGGACTAAGACCCAATGTCCATTATATTGGACACGCCAAAAACTCTATATATTTTTAAGTTTTAAAAATAAATGAATATATATAACGTTTTCTAGCCCCATAAAAAGCCTTAATCCTAAAAATGGTAAAATTTGTGCGAAAAATGCGAGCTTGGGTCTCAAGAGGCTAGAGACATATTTTATTTTTCTCATTTATCTATTATTAAAACGGGCAGCTTACTAAGGTTTAGGGTTTAAAAGGTGCAGATTTTTAAACTTATTAAAGGGCCGTCCCACATCACGTGTGGAACGGCTTTTCCACGTATTATTACTGTTTTAACAATGATATTGCATCCTCGAATTAAAACAAATCTGCTAATATAAAAATATAGGTTTATGTTACAAATATATATATTAAATACAAAATACAAAATATATTTAAAATACATTAGGGGAGGCCGGGGCTAGTTGGCTAGAGGGGTACGTAGGCGCAGTCCTCATAAGTCACATGCTTTGTGGATAGATTGCGCAACCAGTCACAGAGTACCTTTCTTCTTGCTTTTTACAATCCTCATTGTAGTTTTGCAGCGTTGCCTACCTGCAGTGGACATTTATTACGGTTTATCTTTTTCATCCACTCATATGTAATTTTTTGTTGCTTCATTCTTTTTTAATTTCTAATACTTATGTTAATAATTGCAATTTAACATGTGCAGTTTTTTTAGTGTATGATTCACTGTACCTAACCCATATGTGATTTACTTGGATTATTTATGCTTAAATGATTATGTGTCCCTTTTGTGAAGAAATTTATTATGGGGCTAGTAGGCGCATTGAACACGGGGCAAGTTGGCTCTGTGTTTGGTGAGTGCTGGTAGCTTGAAAAACAGCAAACAACGAGAAAAGTGTTTGCAATGCAAGATTTTGAGCACACGACGCTTGCCCAAACGCAGACACTCGATGTTTTATTTGAGACAACCGTAACTCTGATAATGATATAGAGTACGATAGAAGTTACCCAGTGTTAATGTTTTATTCATTATTTTTATGTCTGTATAATTTAGAATTTACATTATACGGCTGTAACGCCTTTGTTTAAACTTACTGGTAATAATGAAATTTATTTCTCTTAACTGCGTGTCTTATTTGAATTTTTATAAAGCGTGTGCCAACTTACCCCATAGGCATAGGCAACTTGCCCCGGGACGGGGTAGGTTGGCGCACAATTTTTCTTTTAATTTAGGAATCCTCTAAACATAAACTACAAAAGCTACAAATTCAAAACTCCGGGTATTTATAGTCCAATGCCTGTTCTTTAAAAGTACAGTTAAAATTTCATAAAAAAAACTAAAAGAAAAACTTAAAGAAAATAATAAT
Source organism: Maratus speciosus (assembly GCA_963932465.1). NCBI lineage: Eukaryota > Metazoa > Arthropoda > Arachnida > Araneae > Salticidae > Maratus > Maratus speciosus. The sequence continues at coordinate 231,507,186 of OZ010789.1, forward strand.
AAAAATCAATAACTAAAACCTGCGCCTACTAGCCCCGGTCTCCCCTACAAATATATTAAAAATATAGGTTTTTAGTTTTAATATGTAGTTTATATTTTAACAACTTATATGTTAATAAATATGGGTATTTACGTAAGCGTCACGTGCGGGACATTTTGTCCGTTTCTCATGGAATGGTGCATCTACTACTTGTGTAGTTTGCTTTTGTTGACCTATTTAAAAATTCTTTCAACAGGGGTACTAAATAACAAAGAAAGAGTTTATTTCAATTCTGATTGGTTTCATCTTTTTTTAATGATGATATTTCTGAGGTGACACCAGTTTTGCTTCAGCACTGATTGCAAATCCTCACGGTAATTTTCACCTTTGACATTAATAGTTACTTATCATTTAATGATGAATGACAGCTAAAGAAAATTTAATTACGATTTATGACTTAAATGTAGTAATCAAATAATTATTTTTACATTAATCTGAATGTATCTTCTAAACATAACTACTTAATTTGACAGTAATAACTCCGAATAGACGAATTGTTAAATATGAGGGAAATTGATTAAACTTTATAGTCCAATATAATCAGTACATTTAATTTATTGTTGGGATTTACCATCTATTAGCTGTTACATTTGGAAACTTTCACTGCTATTTTCATGGCTTTGAATAATCATTTAATGTTTTTTATACATTATTTTGATTTTATGAGCTCAATAAATGTCCTAATCTTGAAGATTTTCATGATTTATGATTTAAAATATTTATTTAATGTTTCTTAAATGCCAATCAATCAAAAGAAAGCATAAACAAAAGAGAGCATATCAGAACTATGTGGCTTTACTCAAAAACATCCTGAAGCTGACATTAAGCCATACCTCAAAAAAATTTTCGCAATTATATTCGTTAAGATATCAAATATCCTGAAAGGAATATAAATAATGGCTCAGAATATCCAGTTACAAAATCTCGTAATTCAGGAAGAGGAATTCTAATTTAACAGGAAATGATCCAGATTTTAAAGAACCGATTGGTCCACACTCATGGCAAGAAACAATTCCTCTTCTGCCTTTATGTACAACTCCTATGGATTTGAGTGTTGTTGCCCATTTATTCGGCATGGACACATCTAAATATGATGATCCAGCCCTTTTGGAGAAAATAGTAGGTTGTGATAATGAAGGGAAATGTAGATAGAGATATAGCTCAGTCTTTTGCTGACATTGAACTGTACAAGTTTACAATTCAGGATTTGAAAAATTCTGCGTGAAATGTATAATCTTGACACTTATTAGTGTAGTTTGCCTGTGAAAGCTTATCTTTGTGTGTAAACTAACTATATATTTTCACTACCTCACTGTAAAACACTCACTAAAAAGTGTGTAAAGCCTCTCTGTTCCTCACGCAATCGTTAAACCTGTACATATTTTTAAGCTCTTTCTTGTTTTAAGAAAATATGTCTAAATATAATCGTAATTTATTAGCTTTACACGTTAGATTTAAATGCAGGGAAACAAGTTAGCAATTTTTAATTTTTAAATTTAATATAAAAGGTTTTTTTGTTTTATCCTGTCATATATAATGTATATACTTATATATAAAGAGAATAAAAGAGAGGTAATCAGAAAATATATATTAATTATTATATTTATCTTTAATGACGTTGTAATTACACGAATTATTTTTTCAAAAAAAAAAACGAAATGTTAAATTTAAAAGGCGAAATGCTATTAAAAAATTATTTCAACAGATTTTTAACTGTTCCAGTAGTCATATTAAAGCCTAGTGGCGAGAGTGCTCTGAGCATTTTACTGCCGCGTCACAGGTGGAGAGTTCGACACACGACTGGTCAAGGTTCACTCGGCCTTTTATCCATTCTGGGTCGATAAAATGAGTACCAAGCTTGCTTAGAAACTAAACACCGATGGTTTCGCGTTAGGCTGACCACCTCGCCGGGACGCATGCTGTATAGCTTCTAGGAGAGAGGGGCACTGTCCGTCCAGAAAATCCATCGATTGTATAGCTACATAGTTAAGCAGTATTTAGAAGTCATATTATTTTATTTTTTCCTTTGAATAGTAATCAAGATTTCATTGAAAGCATAACCTGGAAGAAATGAAGCATAAATAACACACATTTTTTCTAGTTTTCTCACAAATCTACACGAAATTTAGGGCATAAATTCATGGCTTCTTTCTTTCTCAAGCGTTCCTCATTTTGGCGTTTCTTTCAATCGCATTCCTGATTGGAACTAGAAAAAAGTAATTGTATTTAGTTTTAGCAGCAAAAATGGTCCGTTTAGATAACAAAAAATACGATTAAAGTGATAAGAGGTAATTAAACAATATGGCCTTTAACCCTTAAATGCCTGGTGTTGCTTTTCGACAGCATACCTAATTTAGGCTCTAAAATACCATTACAATAATATTGAAGCTATAATGCCTAATGTTGCCAATAAAATACATTCTGAAAATAGTTGACAATAGTTGAAAATTTTCAACATGTAGAAGGCAACACTTGTGCTGTTTAAGAATAAAGATCGATTTATTTTTTCAATTTTCGCTACTTATTCTTTTGTTTTGTTTGGAAGCTTGCGAAATACCCTATTTTGTTCTGCAGTGGGCAAGTAAAATTTATTTCTTATTATAGTTCCTAAAATTCTTGTTTGTTTAATATTATAGAATTTTATCAAGAAATCATTGAAAATTATTTTTTCAATTAAAGACCAGTATTTCCGATTAGTAACAAACTGTTTTTTAGCCGTAAACCATACTTAAAACAAAATATGATTTTTTAAAGTAATTTTTCTATGATTTATTTAAAAAATGAAAGCCGAAAAACATTATTAAAATAATTTTTGAAATGTCAGGCATTTAAGGGTTAAATCATTTTTATAAACTAAATTTGTAAACTTAAATAAAAAATAATAAAAACTAACTAATATGAATCATACTTAAATCACTTTAGTATTTTTAGATGTCTAGAAATACAAATGCAAATTACTTTACGAGCATTTAGAAGATTCTGAACAGATTTAGTTTTATTCAAAAGTTAACTAAATAAAAATTACTTCAAAAGTTATCCAAAATCCTTGAGCAGACAAAAATATTTTTTCAAGTTATTTAATTAAACACATTGGAACTGGGAAATAACACATATGGGACTGAACAATATCGAATCGCGACAATTCAATTATGGATAAAAATACAACTAATTTAGCGATACAATTCTATTTGTGTCATAGATCGAGGTTCCTGTATTTTTTTTCCAGTAATCCGCTTTTAAATTCCAATTATACTTGGACAATCCAATTTTTTTAGCTTTGATACATCCATGTGCTAAATCGCATTATCATACTACGCAAACAACCAACAGATCCATATTTCTGCCAGATAATTCAAACAGCAAAATTTTATAAGTTGGAAAGGATAAAAAGTAAAAAAAAAAAAGAAAAAATATCTAAGTACTAGTCAATCGAATCGTTCACAGAGGATCTTTATAAGTCCAAGTATCTTTCATAAAATATATTTTTATCTGTAGATGCTCTTAAAGTTATTTATACCGAAGTCAAATGAAAGCTTTTATAGATTTAAATTATCATTTTTCTTACTAAAGTACTTTTAAAGCTAATGAATCTCAAACTAACTTCAATGTATTAAAATTGATTTTCGAATTCGAAAATTACAAATAAAATGTCCATAACTCGAAATACTTTAAAAGGTGTAATTTCGCATAAGTAGAAATATTGTTCAAATGATAGTAAAGGTTTCCTATAAAAACAGAAAGTGGCACTCTACATAATTTTATGACGCTAATAAAGATATATTGTAAAATATTGTTTAAAAAAAATCGCATATTTATCATTCTTCGAATTAATTACGAATATATATAAGAATTAAATAAATGAACTAAATCATTATTATTTTTTTATTTTTTTGAAGGGGAATTTGCACTTGAAATCAATAGCTCTGTTAACATGCTTTAAATATTTGTGAGAATAGTTAAAATAAATAAATAAATAAATATTTTTCATTGCATGGATTTTCAAAACTTCATAAAAATATATATACTAATTTAAAAAATCATAAATCTAAACACTTGTTTTTAAATTTATATTTGAAATAATTGCACAAAATTTGACAAAGGTAAATTAATAGTGTTTAACTATATATATCATTAATAACTATATTTATCATTTTGTAAGTAAACACTTCACACAGAATATATATTTAAGAGATTTTCATTAAAAATAGAACAACAAAGTGCAATAAGGAAACAGGAAACAGAAAAATTAATACTGAAAATACAACAACAAAAAATATCACAGCAAAAGTAAACCTTATAAATTCCGTGATGTTCGGAAATATCAGTATTAAAATGCGTTTCAATATTTAAAGAGATTTTTCTCATTTGCACCTTTTTATTAACAATCAAATGGATGTGATATTTTGATTTCCTCAAACTGTTTTTTAATCCTATTTTAATTTAATATACAAAGAGTATTTCAACTTTGAACATGTTTTTAAAAAGGTAATATGCATATTTTTCATAATATTACGTAAAAAGGAGATATTAGGTCTCTCTCTCTCTTAAATATATATATATATATGTATATATATATATGTGTGTGTGTATGTGTGTGTGTGTTTTTTAGAATGACATTCAAAATTTAATTTTGTTACTCATATTGACAGTAATTAAAAGCTGTCAGGCTTAAGGAGGCTGAGTTTTAATAGATGTGAAAAAAAAATAATCTCTCTCTACATCATTTTTTTTTCGATTCTTAATTGCCGATAGTTAAAAAAATCTTGTTGAGATAAGATATAAATTATTTTAATTTTAAAGCATTTAAGTTAGGAGAAAAGAGTTTTTTTTTAAACATTGCTCTACTGTAAGAAAAGATTCGTCTGTATTTTGATTGACTTTTAAACTCATACATTATAATATAGAGCACATTGAAGATAAATAAATGACTTATTTTAACTATCATTTCAGAAAATTAATATGACTTTAATTGTATATGGTAAATTAATGTTATTTTCTGTACTAACTTGAAATTATGAAAAGTGTTTCAATATTATATTATATTAAAAAGTAAAATTACACTTACTTCCAGGCATACAAATATTTTGAAAAAGGTATTTCTTTCCTTTTCAAAAATATCTTTTTGAAAATACAAATACACATATATTATATATGTTTTTCACATCTGGATAGTAATTAAAAAACTGTCAGCAACATCATATTTTTTAAATTTGATTTTTTTCTTCTGACATGTCTTAAATGTTTCCAAATTCAGAAGCCAATAATTTTAAAAAGTGAATGTACGTTATCATAATTTACTACTTTCTATTAGCGTTCTATTTATATATATACATATGTATAATTTGTATATATTTTTTACCTATTTTTATGCATTTTTTAGAATATTCATTAAATGACTACACGGAAAAAACTGTTTTGTTGAAATTACTAAATTTTGGTTCATATAGCTCCATCCAAATATTTTGGCTGGAATAATTAAATTATGGTTAGATTAACCAAATTATTTTGTTAATTCAACCAATCATTTGGTTAGTCTACCCAAAATTTGGTCATTCCAACCAAAATATTTGGATGCAGCTATATGAACCAAAATTTGGTAATTTCAACAAAACAGTTTTTTCCGTGTAATATTTCTGTCTTCTATCATATGTTAATTTTGATTTTCTAAACTTATGAATAGACACCTATCATAAAGATCCTTATAAAAATGTGTAATCTAACAGCATGTAATGAAAAAAAGCTAAAAAATGCTATAAAAGTTATATAATACCTTCATTTAGATTAACGCTCGTTTCATCGCACAATCGGCGACATTTTCAACATGAGTCATGATAGAAATATTTTTGCACACAAAATTTAAAAACAATAACTTGATAAATATGGTCACGAGACTTCGTGCATAATGAAAATCCGTGCAAACATAAAATAAAATCAAATTGGATGTTTGTGAGCGCAGATTAACTCTTACTATTGTTACTAAAACGGCGTAGCATCTCTTTCCAAATTTTACATAGCTCAAGGGACACTGAATCATTGTAAATATTCCCATTGCATAAAAATATCTCTATTGATTCCCGGATAATGGATGGTAAATAAAATCTTGATGGATAAATTATTCTGCTATTTTTAAAGTATATCTGTAAAGGCTCTTTGCTGCATAATCTGACCAAAGCTGTGGTTCTCCTGTTGTATTTGATGTATGCTATATGTTCTTTGATACTAGTTTTAAGTTTAGTTTTAGTAACATAGTAAGAATTAATCCAAGCTCACAAATATCCAATTTAATTTAATTTTATATTTGCACGGATTTTCATTATGCATTAATCTCGTGACACTATTTACCAAGTTATTGTTTTTAAAACTTGTTTGCAAAAATATTTCTATGATGAATGATTTTGAAAATGTCGCCGTTTGTGCGATGAAACGACGGTTAATCAAAATAAAGGTATTACGTATATCACTTTTATAGCATAAAGCTTCTTTATAATCATATCAAAACAAAAGGAAAACTGAATATGAAGTATACTTAGCCATAATGATTTCATTCAAAGAAAATTAAATAAAGTGACAAAAGTACTTGTTACAATCTAAAACAAAATCGGTACATTTTTTTTTTAAGTTAGCGACTCTAGAAGCATAAATTTTATATAGAATTTAATAGTGTAGACATAATATACAATCAGTTGTTACCAAAATCTTTCATGTATGACTATCCTCAGTAGAATTGTTAGTGGCTGTTTACATTTTATTTGAGAATACGCAAACGCCATTGAATACACTTATTATTTATATGAAATGAATATCATAAGAATTAATTATATAGAATGTTATTACGTATGTCATTTACAAAAATTAAGATATTGCACTCTCAATGAGTGCATATGAATACATTTAAAAAAGTACTGACTTAAAATACTTTTTTCATTCAATCATCAATTTGTTGCATAGAAAATTATAATGAGTAAATATTATCTATAAATTCCGTAAATGAAGAAGCTGCTATGAAGGCTTTATGAAAACATCGACCTCAGAATTATCAAATGAAGATATTTATTTCAGCTAAAATTCAGCATTTAACCAAGTCTGCAAAAGTTCTAGTGTCTGATGATTTGATACAACTTATAACTCACTTTGGTGATTTATGTGTTAATAAAGAATTTTAAGTTTTTAGGTAAAAAAATATTATTAGTAAAGTTTTATTACAGTAACAGATAATTAACTCATATATCTCTGGATAGATTCCAATAACTTAATATTTTGAAGAATGGAAAGTTATTTTTAACACAACATAATTGAAAAGTGTTTTTGATTTGAGTTAGTCAGTCCGCCTGTCTATTTCTCCGTCTGTCTCTGTGCATATCAGTGTAATTATACTCGGATTGCGAGGCAATTGCTATATGTTATTGAAGTTTACCATAGCAAGTTCCGTATAGCAAGTTCCGAATACGAAGTGTGTACCATCCGTATTTCATTTACAGTGGTACTCAAAAGTAGTCCGTTATATTACAGTCTATGAGGGGAAAATCCGGTGTATTTTAATAATGTTACAATATTTTAACATAATGAAATTTATATACATTATTGAGGTGTACTATAAGATGCTTACAACAGAAAATGGTATGTATAGCATTTACAGTAGTGGAGACCGGGGCAATATGAAGAGCTAAGCAAGATGACGAATGTCTTAATTTTTCTATTTTCCTCTAGGTGGCAGCAGCATCCGGACACTACTGGTTCTCCTATCGACCGTTCGTTAAACAATAGTATAGAGACGCTGAAATCGCCATTTTTGTGTTAGTTCAGAAGCTTTGATTGTTTACCGCTGCCACGTTATAACTTTTACGCATGTGTAAATAAGCTCTGTTACAGATACAGGTAAGGTATATCGTTTTTCTTTAATAATTATGAGTAACTTATTTTAAATACTACCTGTTACCATGAATAAATGTCAATTAATCGCCTTCCTTCATGGCAACGAACTCGTCATCTTGCCTCGTGTTTCGGAATTTATTAAACTAACTATGTTGTCTATTCTATTTAAATCCTATAAACGCTTGTTTGTTAGTGTGTTTGTCCGCGGGACATTGCGCTCCTGTCTCCTCTGGAGATAAGTGGCACATCGAATCGGGGGAGGTGTCGTTCGAAAGGGGGCGGCCAGAGGAAGACATTATTGCCATTCTCTAAGCCCCCCCCCCCCTAATCTCTCCGAAAGAAAAATCCTATCTGGGTCCGTATCTCTGCTTCCAAGTGCCCGATCGGTACGAGGGGGGTACCGTTCGACCAGGTTCGACCTTGTCGTCAAGACACCCCCTCTCCTCCGGTGCTAATCCTCAGACCCTGGTAGTAGAAAACCAACGTATAAACCCTCTAGAAGTACCAGACTTATGGCAAATGCTGATTCCGATGCACCAAAGAAGCCTGTTAGTGTTTTTGATTTCAAACCATTGCAGAAAGCAACACCATGAGAAAAAAAAAGAAAAAGCAAAACACTGAGCTCAAGCATTCTTACAAACACATCCATAAAAGAAATGTTATAACAAAGGGAAAAGCAGAAGGAAAAACAGGAACGTTTAAAAAACAGAGAAAAGAAGCCTGTGAAGCTCAAAAGGGAGTAAAAAAACTCAAACTAAGTTCCCGTAGGCCTAAGTCTATTAAATCCAGACCAAACAGTCCAGTTGCATCAACTTCAAAGAATGGTGTTTTTAGTAGATGTCCTGCTTGTGACGAGGAATATCGTGACCCACCAAGATAAGAATGGATCCAGTGCTGTAAATGCCAAGAGTGGTGGCATGAGGAATGTTCCAATTGTGAAAATGGCATTTTTGTGACTATTGTTAGCTGCACAACTAAACACTTCAACAGTACGTTACAATGCATTATTCTTAGTTTGATACTTTGTAAAATGTAAAAACACAGTTATCATTTGTTATACCATGTAACATAATGAAAACATAAAATATGTTCAACCTTTTTCAGTGTTGTCATCTTGCCCCAGTACTGGGCAAGATGACGATTTGTTAATGCCATGAAAAAATAGAATTATCCTTTTTTCTTGAGAAATTAAATGGCAATATATTTAATACTACAATGGAATACTCTAACAGTTAATGTAAAAATAATTTTACGATACTTAAAAATAAATTAATAAACAACAAAAATTGTTAACATAGTCGTATTGACTCGGTATTACCTACTCTTAAAGAAATTCAAAAATATCCCGCCATATTACGGTCTATGAAGAAAAATCGTTTCCTGCGTACTTAAATTCTGTTACTTTGTTACATGCGTGACGAAATTGATATACATTGCTGAGGTTCACTTCAAGACGCTGTAGAATATGATGTGAATTGTGTATTTACATTATGACAAAACATTTTCGGATAAATTCTATAGACCATATACAGGTCTACACAATAGAATTCGAAACCGTTACTGAGCATGAGCGGGAATTGCTTAATGGTGCTTTTTTATATCAGTTATGCATTTTGCAGCTCAACTAAATTTAGTACACGAAGATGTGTTTGTACGTGATAAATAAAATCGTATAGATGGCTATGCAAAAAAATTAGATACATGGCCGCCTATGGATAATAATTCCTGAAAATGTGATTTTGGTAGTTTTAAGCATGTTTTTGCCTGAAGTAAAATTTAGCTTAATATGTGGAGTGTGTAAAAATAAATACGTAATATACAGAGGTGTACAGAACTCAAGTATGTTTCCATCTATTAGAATAAATTTCTGAAGCTGAATCTAACTTAATTAAATTATAGCATACTATGTAAAATCTGTAGATCATATGCAAGGCAAAAAAAAAAAAAAAAAAAAAAAAAAAAATGAAGTACCTCTCCGTCTATTGGCGGTAATTGCTGAAATCTGGTTTTCAAATATTTTATGCGTTTTCTAAAATGTTTACTTAGGTATCGTATTTACCTTATAAAACAGCGACGTTTTGTTAAAGTATCCAGGAAGTGTTGGAAAGAGTTTCACAAATTAATCTTGACGCATGATTTTTCTTTCATTATTAATTTGTTCATGCTGTTGCAACTCGTCCAGCAGTTTAATCAAACAGATGAATTAATAGCTAGTATATGAATGGGAAGAACATCATTAAGAGCTTTATTCATTAACTCTACCCTAAAATAATGTAAAAACAAAATTAACGTCCTAAACGACTAAGTAGCAACTGGCATTCGGTATTATCTTAATTCATTTTACGCAATGTCATTTCTGCTGTCCTGCATCCTAAATTATTAAATTGAAATTGCTCTAAAAACGTTTAGATGTGGATATGACAAACTCAAAGACGTTTGCACGTTTAATTTGTACAAAATCCAAAAATAATTTCAGTAATTTATTACCGTATTGTGCGCTGGTGAAACATATATAAATCTAGATGGAGGCGTTCACGGCCGTAATAATGAATGCAGAAAAATAATTTTCCTTAAGAGTCCCTGCAGTAAGGATTTCACTCTCTAATGAGACAGTTTGGTGCAGGATTATGATTTTTACTTTTTCAAATACTTTGCAAAAATAATGGATAGACAATTTGTAAATGGTGGATGGAGATTTTTATATGATAACTCTATACTTATCTATAATGTTTTTTAAGATGAAGAAATGCACTATCTGCTGTAATTTCTACGAAAGATGCGATACTATTTTACGTTTTTCATCTTTCAAAGTCTTTAATGGTTAAGATTTTCGACACGTAGAAATTCATCAGTACGAATCAAAATATCATGTGATTAGCTAGATTACCAGCTCTCACGCTATTAGTTTTGGTTCTAGGCTATTTGAAATCTCAAGTGTGCCAGTCATATTCCCCTACATTAGTGGAATTAAATGAAGCTATTCGGCAGGAAACTCCATCTATACATTTGGACATGATGCACTATATATGCTCTAGCGTTGTAATCTCCCTTCAATATGCTTTACTCAAAGCAGACGCCGTGATGAATAATTTCTATTGTAACACAAACCTTGATATACATATTACAAGCTATTTTAAATGCATTTATTTAATATGTTATAAATTGTATATAACATACACTGCTGGCCATTAAAATTGCAACACATAAAAATACAAAAAAGATATTTAATGCACATAAATAATATGGTATAAATACAAAATGATTCAGTTTGTAAACAATTTGGGGGTTTGCAGGGATGCGAAATTAGTAGGAACAACTGCTCCCCATGGCAGCTAAAACGGCCCTTACCCGGGTATGCATGGAGTCGAACTGGGCTTGAAAAACAGAAACGGGCAACGCATTCCGTGATGCTTCAAGTATATGCCACACTTCATAAACTGTAATAGCTGGAGAAGGGTGGCGGGCAGTCTCTCAGCAATCCATGACCAGATGTTTTCAATGGATGACAGATCTAGCGACCGTGCAGGCTAGGGCAGTAAGCAAATACCCTGTGTATGGAGAAAGGTCAGGACATGACGTGCGATATGTAGTCTTGTATTATCTTGTTGGAATATGGCGTTCGGCAGGCCTCTAAGACAGGGCACAAACACTGGACATAATATGTCAGAAATGTATCGATCTGCGTTCAAATTACTGTCGATCTGAACTAAAGATGTGCGTGTCGTGTACCCAATGGTCTCCCAAACCAGCATATTAGGTTCAGGACCCCTATGCCGATAGTGAATGCAAGCAGGTGTCGATCGTTCACCTAGGATTCTCAAGACACGTATACGGCCATCAGAATTCCGCTCGTTGAACAGGGATTCGTCTGAAAAGACGACATTGTGCCACTCCTGTATCCAGCTTTGTCATTCGGCGCACTACAGTCTCTGTCTCTCTGTATGCTGCATAGTCAAGGGAAGCCACAGTAATGATCGCCGTGCTGACGGTCTACACTGTTGTAAACATCGTCACACCGTAAGACAGGATACCGTGCGTGGTGCAAATATGTCCATTTCCTGACTAATGGTCCGTGATGAGGAATGGTCCGTGATGTGGTTGTACAGTTTTTCAAGGCCGAATTTACAATATGTCTATCCTCTCCAGCGTTAGTCATGGGAGGTCGTTGGGATCCTGCATGCCTTTCAGTATGACCCTCAGTAATTCATTGATTCTATATGCTCATGACAAAGCTTGGATTTCGACCAGTGCTACAGGGGATATCACGGAACGATAATCAAGACTATTGATAGGCAACGATCCTGAGTGTATTGAATTCCGAAATGTGCTGGTAAGCATTTCTTCTTGTTATTCGAAATATTCTGAGCAAACGCCGACCTTACAAAGCGCTTTTCGAATGAGAAATCCACTACGCAACTTTTCTTTTATGCACTGTTTCAGATGTCGTTTCTGCTGTCTGCGTCGTCTAAATGCGTTGAAATACTAATCATTTGCACATTCTAACCTCTTCTTCCTTTCATATGATTTTACGTTCGTCAGATCATTCCTTCCTGGTGTTGCAATTTTAATGACCAGCAGTGTATTTATGCAAAATTATACATTGCACAAATTTTATTTATTATTCTTATAGTAATTATTGCATTGGGATATACATGGTGTATTCACAAAGTTTCAAAACTGGTCTGGAAATACAAAATGTATTAAACATTTTTGTACAGCGAACTAAAATTCTTCGAAAGATGACCCTTGGGCTTCAACACACCGCTGCTAGCTTTATTTCCATTTTTCATACGCTCCTGGAATTCTTCGCGCGCAAGGCTGTTAAGAGCCCTAGTCGAAGCTGTAAACGTGTCGAATCGCTTAACTTTCAGGTCTTTCTTTATCCGAATGATCAAAAAAGTCGCTGGGAGCAAGGTCCTGACTGTAGGGGTGTTTGCGGCAGTATTGCCACGGTAAACATAGCCAAAATTTTGGCGGCTGCGGGCGACGTGTGAGAGGGCGCATTATCGTGGTGAACAATCCAATCGTCTCTGAAGTCTGGGCAGGAGCACCGGGTCAGATAGGTTTTACGCTGAAATGCACCACCATTTGAAGGATCGAGTCCTGCGTGTCCCGCCAGACATCGGAGACGATTGGATTGTTTACCATGACAATGCACCCTCTCACACGCCACTCGACGCCGCCGAAGTTTTGGCTAAGTTTAACATGGCAATACTACCGCAAGCCCCCTATACAGCCCCGAAGTTGCTCTCAGCGACTTTTTTAGTTCCCCGGATCAAGAAAGACCTAAAGGAAAGCGATTCAACAGGATTCCAGCGATCCACGCAGCTTCGAAGAGGTCCCATAACAGCCTTGAACGCGAACACTTCCAGGGAGCCTATGAACGGCAAAACAATGGGAAAATGGAAAAAACGCTGGCAGCGGTGTGCAAATGCCCAAGGCTCCTATTTCGAAGAATTTTAGTTCGCTGTACCAAAATGTTTAATAAAAGTTTTATTCTCTGACCAGTTTTGAAACTTTGTGAGCATACCCTGTAGTCCAGGCAATAGGGAATTTTGAATAGAAAAATTAATGGTAGTTCTGAAAATCAGCTTACTTTATGTTTTTTGGATCGCCGAATCCGAATTTGTAACTTCCCACCAAAATTGCCTCCGTCAACGCCCCCAAATTTTGGTAACCCGCCCAAAAAAGGTTTTTATTTAAAAACAAATCACTTTTTTATTGTTTTAGGGAAAAATTATCTTGAAATTCAGAAAGTAGATAAAATTTGCAACAAATTAGATACATGACATTATGACTTAGGATGAAGGGGAACGGGGGATCTGCCTCGGAACATGCGCCGCGTGCCGCGGTACTGCGTGGACTAAGTTGCGCAATTCCACTTAACCACTCACACGTTTACATTCGCCCTCCCATCTCCCCTCCGAACTTTCTCTATAAGGTTTACTTTAAGTTTTTTGGGTCGCTGAATCCGAATTTTTAACTTACCCTCAAAAATCCCCCCCCCCCCCCCGAAACCTCCCCCCCAAAATAGTTGTTTTTAACTTATATTTCTTATTGTTTTAGGGGAAAATCGTTACGAAATTCAAAAACTAGACAAAATTTGCAACAAATAGGATATATGACATTAAGACGTAGGATAAACGGGGAGAGAGGGGGCTGCCTCGGAACATTCCCCGCGCGCTTTTCTCAAAAACCAATTTTTTTCTAAAAATCAATTTTTTGGGGGGTTGTCGGGTGAAATTTTGGTGGGAAGTTACAAATTCGGATTCAGCGACCCAAAAACCATAAAGTATGTCGATATCCAGAACTAGTATTAATTTTGCCAGGTTGAATCCACTATTGCCTGGACTTCATAACTTAGTGCACGTAGCGCCGCAGTGCATGTTCAGAGGCAGCCCTCCCCCTCCCCGTTCATCCTGCGTCATAATGTCATGTATTCTATTTATTGCAAATTTTGTCTAGTTTCTGAATTTCGTAATGATTTTCCCCTAAAACAATAAGAAATTTAAGTTAAAAGCAACTATTTGGTGGCGGGGGGGGGGGGGGGGGGTTCGGGGCGAAAAAATTTGGGGGGAAGCTAAAAGTTCGGATTCAGCGACCCAAAAAACTTAAAGTAAACCTTATGGAGAAATATTAGATGTAAATTTCCAACTGGGCGAAAAATGTCCGGCCCAGGATTCGAACCAGGGACCTCCTGGATGAAGCCGTCAGTGCTCTGCCATCTGAGCTATCCCGGACGAATCTGGTGGAACTTTTTCACCCAGCTAACCTTAATGATTATAGCATCTGGTCTGAAACCTTGTTCAGCTCAACATAATAAATCTCAAGCAATGGAACTCCAGAAATCACTGGAAACGAAATTACACTAGATTAATTTTAACAAAATTATTCTAATTGGTAAATAAATCATATTATATGTAAATTTGCAACTGGTCGAAAAATGTCCGGTCCTGGATTCGAACCATGGACCTCCTGGCTGAAGCCGCCAGTGCCCTGCCATCTGAGCTATTCCGGATAAATCTGGTGGAACTTTTTCACCCATCTAACCTTAATGATTATAGCATCTTTTCTGAAACCTGGTTCAGCTCAACAGAATAAATCTCAGGTAATGGAACTCCAAAAATCACTGGATACGAAATTACACTAGATTAATTTTAACACAATTATTCTAAATGGTAAATAAATCATATTAGATGTAAATTTCCAACTGAGCGAAAAATGTCCGGACCAGGATTCGAACCAGGGACCTCCTGGTCCGGACATTTTTCGCCCAGTTGGAAACGAGCCAGAACGAGCATGGACAGATTACACAAGCCAACAGCTGTTTTGGTGCCTAGGTTTTTGGAGCTGATTTTATATAAATTCGATGTCCTGAATTCAAATATGGCATTCAATTTTGCCTGGGAGCTCAAATATTTAAGATATAGAACTTTTTGTGAAATATATGTTACACTATTTTAAGTTAAATCCATGAATTAAACAAAAATAAAAATAAAATAAATAAACACAGAATTTTTTTTTAATAATATACAAATGTTAATTTTCGTTATTATAATATACATATATTCAAATAATATTTTTAAGAATTATATTATACAAATATATTTACTCACAAAGATCGAGGAAAAAGTCATCGATGAGACCAATTCTCATTGAACATTTCGGAAGCTTCTTTTCCATGACATTTTTGAATTTATTTTTGAACAAACCCTTTTTAAACTCCAACAGTAATCTGCCATCATGTGCGTATCCCATCTTCCTTGGTAGTGGTCCTACATAGTCTTAATATCCTGGTGAAATATTTCGCCCTGTTCCTCACTGATGTCTCCTACATTTTCAGGAAAATACTCTAAGTGGCTGTGTAAATAGTGCACCTTAATGCTCATATTACACCCAAGAGATTTAAAACTATTAAGCATTTCGTTTACCAGTTCTACATAGTTTTCTGCTTTGTGTTTGCTCAGAAAGTTTTCGACAACTGCAACAAAAGAAGTCCAGGCTTTTCCCTCAGTCTCATTCATCGAATTTACGAAGGCAGGATCCCTAATCAGTTGTTTTATTTGTCGCCCGTCAAATATTCCTGATTTAATTTTTTCATAACTCAATTGGGGCATTTTCTCTTCTATATATGCAAAGCATGACCCGTTCTTATCAAGAGCCTTTACAAACTGCTTCATAAGGCCGAGCTTGATATGCAGTGGAGGAAGTATGATTTTGTCTCACCCAACTAAGGGGTTATTAATGATATTCCTTTCTCCAACATCCATGTTTTCTCTCTTAGGCCACTCGTTTCTAACCCAGTGGTGTGTTTTATCCCTCATATCCCAAAGACACAAGAAGCAAGGATATTTGGTGTAACCGCTTTGCTGTCCAAGGAGAAAGTTTACCATTTTTAAATGAACACAAATCACCCATTGATGTTCATGATACTTTATCTTGTCAAATACCAAAGCTATTGTGTTATATTCTTCTTTCATTTTCGTTGAGTGAGCAATTGGTATTGAATCATATTTGTTCCCAATGTGTAGAAGGACACATTTTAAACTCTGCTTTAAGCTGTCTACAAGAAGAAGGGTAATAGCCCTTTTCTCTTGTGCAGTAAAAGATAATTTTGGTTCCTTGTACCAGTAAAGTTTTGTCTTTCAATCTTGAAGCCAGTAATTCAGAAGCTTCTTTTGACGGGGTTGAGATCTCTGGTAGATCATTTAACTCATCCTGGTTGAAACGTTGAGGCATTGATGACATCTCCTCATAATCACTGTCACCTTCATAAGTATCGGAAGGATGATCAGAGGGACAGTATTCATCCTCTCAGAGCTCTGGTAGCTGGTAAAACGTTGGGATCGGCACTTACTTCCTCTGAGTGAGGAAACGGGTGTCTTGCATAGACTAAATCAGGATAAGTACACTTACTATGTTTCTTTCGATTAATTCCATTAATATTTACTAGGCAGAAATAACAATCATCGAAGTGGTTTTGGGGTTCTCTCCAAACCATCGGTAAAACAAATTTGAGACTTTTCTTTTCCTGTTAGTCCACTGTCGTAAGTGTTGTGTACAAGTTTTACAGACCTGATGTGGTGCCCAGGTTTTATTCTGATCACCAAGTTTAACCCCAAAGTGTCCAAGATAAGCTCTCTTTACAAAATCAGTAACATTTTTTCTGGTATCTTTTAACACGTATTCTCCGCATATGTAGCAAAACACATCAGGATGATTTACACAACTTCTTCTACTTGAACCCATTTAAATTACATTCAACAACACAAATACAACAATCTACAATACAGTACGTTTTAAATTAACTTTATAAGAATTCTATACTAAACACAAATATCGCAAAAGGTCAACAACGTCTACTCTCCACGGAGAAAACTCACAAACTAACCTTATCTCTTTGCGGCTTTTCCATTTGGCTTTATGGATGAGCGGCACGAAATCATAAGCATGCGCAGAACCCCAGTTTTACTTGCACATCTGTTTTTTTTTTCAAGGTCTTCTGAAATTTCAGTGCCTCCCAAATCGCTTTGAGCGTTGCGACAGGCCCATGTGTCAAAGGCCAGTTTAAGCGTTGAAGGTCACTTCAGTTCTAAAAAATCTTTAGTTCTCATTGCATATCTAAAAAAGTGGAGCTGATAGAGAAAAACTGATTTCATATTTGGATTCAGTGTCCCAAAAATATCTAAAATCAGCTGTAAAATCATAGGCACCAAAAAAAAAATTTTTTTTTGTAGGCCAGTGTTATGGATCGCTGGATGTTGGTTATTGTTTTTTGTGGCTGTGTGACTCAGTTTTTGGGTAAAATAATTTTATTGCTGTTTCAGTGTAGACTACACATATGTTTTGAATCAACTGTATCTTCAGATTGGGAGATGTGCTGTTTTTAGCTTCGGGTCCGATGGGGGAGTATTCGTGATTTGCTTTCAATTGTTTTTATGCATTTGATTTATGCTTTGCGACACTCTGGCCGAAACCCACCATCACTACTGAATAATAGTTTTTGTGTATGGTAATTAGTCTGAAACATTGCTGTGGTTTTATAAATTCTCCACTGCTGACGAGGCCACAGCTTTTTGGTTTTGCTTTTTCTTGTTCACGTTATATCTGTTGAAATTGTTTGTTGTTTATTCTCAGTCTAATTATGTTGCGAGATTTTGGGTCAGCCGAATACATTTCATACATAACGTGCTATATATATATATATATATATATGTATGTATGTATGCATGTATGTATGTATATATTTACAAATAATAGTAAACCCGCATTACGTAGGTCTGCACTATAATAAATTTGAGTATCGTGCACTTAAAAAAAGTACACAAATAAAACCTAAATTTTCTTTGAAATACTTCCTTTAAAATATCTTTACATATGGAAAAGAAGATTTATACAACGGAATCCATCAACTTATCTCTAAATAAAGAATATTACTTTCTGTATCTGATACAACTGCATTTTGCAACATTGAAATTTTACCTAAAGCATGGTTACTTATCTTGGTTAAAATATTGTGTAAAATGCTGCCAAATGTTCTATTACAAAAGAAAAAAATTCCCGCAAGCAAAAACAATTATGCTCAAATAGTTCAAGAATCACTTATGTAATCTATTTTATACAGCTATCTTTCAAGCCTGCGAGTGAGATGGAAATTTGATCTAAATATTACATTATCCGAAGAGAAAAAATTCCTTTTCTTCACAAGAATTTTCCAGATAAGTTGTATTGATTAGTTTTACTCCTATCTATCCAACATTTATTTTATATTATTTTCTTTCTAACAAATTCATTGTTAGATAAGCTATTTCTGGTCATTTCTGGCTTTTATTGAAAATATTCATATTTTATCTTTAGTTATTTTTAAATTTTTATTTTATAATATCTTACTTCCTTAATGTGACAGAAATGTATATTTAATACATATATGCGATTGGCTAATAATCAATTATTTTTAAACAAGTGAATGGCATATATTATTATGTTTTAAACCATTTAGGTATGTATATATAGCCAGATTTAGATCTATTTATAGAAATAGATATATGGATATATATATATATTTATAAACATTAAAAATTATTTTAATTTAAATACATTCGATTTGGGGTAATCTTCATTTTTTCATGTATGTGTAACTAATCTTGGGGACAAAGTATTAATATTTATTTACAATAATAAATATATTTTAATGAACAGTTAAAAGTAGTACAGCAATTAAAATATTGATTAGGAAAGAAGTTGAACATTGACTATAGGCAGATTTAGAAAAAAATGATAAAACTTTAAAATTCTGTATGTATGACAAACAATGTGTGTGTTAACACATTGAACTGTTACATAATCTTTTACAATTGTTAAATAATATATTAAAGAAAAAATATTTACTTTAGAACGTCAGAACGGGATCTATTAAAAAAATTTAGATTTTTTTAAAATTATTATTAACAGTGGAATACATTACAATAGAGTTTTAAATATTTGGAATTTCTGATATGAAGTTTTAATTTTGTCAATGTATGCATGGGTTTGTACCCGTTTTTCACCACATTTTACTATTAACTTAGATTCGCTATTAATTTAGTAATTCAAAAATAGAAATAACTATACAATTTTAGACTTTAGTTGTGACACGAAATTATAAACACATTTTCTTATCTTGTTACGTTGTAAGTTTTCTTTTTCGTGTATAGATTTACTAAATTTAATTGTAGTTGAAATGTGATAATAAACGATAACAGATATTTATTTCAGAAGTTACAGAATAAATGTTTAATATTGAGATAAGGATTTTATTCAGCGTATGATAATCTAAACAACTTTCATATTTTAAGGAAAATTAAACTTTTTCAGATTAGTTTTTTTTAATGGGAAAATGAACTATAAATTGGAAAGTTACAAAGTTATTTTTTTTAACTTTTGTAACAAAGGTTCTCTGAAAGTTATTTAAAAAAAGATAAAGATTTATTTTATTGTCATTATAGGACAAGACTAATTTTTTTAAAACAACAATATAGAGCAAATTTAAAAACCTACCAGTCATTGAATTTATCTTATTAAATATTTGTCTTTAAAGGTATGTGTAAGATGAATTAGTAATTCCCAAAATAGTTATTTTTAAGTTCTCATTCAATATTCAATAATACTTACACATTTTCTGCATTCCA
Organism: Maratus speciosus; assembly: GCA_963932465.1. Lineage (NCBI taxonomy): Eukaryota > Metazoa > Arthropoda > Arachnida > Araneae > Salticidae > Maratus > Maratus speciosus. The sequence goes on from OZ010789.1 coordinate 231,527,264, forward strand.
TTTATGAATAGTTTGAATAAATTAAATTTTAGATAAAACTGTCCCAAATATATAATTAATAACTATACATTAATGTGAAATTAAAAAGTTATAGTAAATTTATTACAGTTCTATCCCACTGTAAATATAAAACATAATATAATCCTTCAAAAGTCGTTAAGGGGTCTCAGGACTCTTAAAATTGGAAAAAAAGAAAAAAAAAGACCAATTTCAACATTTAATATCTTAAAATGTATTTGATTTTAAGGCACAATTTTAATTGGAATAAAACATATAAATATGTTCTTTCATTTCATGTATTTTAAAAATTATAAGATGCAGAATTAGCATTACACGGGGCTCCAAACAAACTCTTAGACATTTTTCGAGCAAAAAATCGGCATAACAGCCTACGCGCACGATTACAAAATAAGTGTTACAACTAGAAAGAAAATTTTGGTACCTACTTATACTTCAGATTATAATAATTACCCTGAACCTAAATAAATTTGTATTTAAAGCTTTTTTTTATATTTTTAATGCAAAGTTGTATTTAGCTAATGCAAAATTAAGAAAATTTCAACAGTATAATCACCTAAAAAAATTGTTTTGAACAATAAAAAGGAAATTTTAGGTTCAATTTATACAGACTAACATGAAACATATGTTTTGAAAATTTCACGTAAAAATATTCATAACTTTTTGAAATATCGTGCGCGTTATGCCCAAAAACGTCATTTGGAGAAAAATGGCTTCAAAGTTTCCAAAACGACGCTTCTGCTATTGAACGTGTATAAATGTAAAAGCCATAAATTCAGTTCTAATAGGAATTTCAAGGAAACAATTATATCAAAATGTTCAGAAAAGATAGGTTGGTTGGTTGGTTGTATTTATGTCGGCCAATTATCTGCACGTGGGATATAGGCCCTAAGGGGGGAGTGCCTTCCGTGGAGGTCTTTCTAAGGGAACCTAACCCGTATTAACGCTTGGAGAACCAAGGGTCGAAGAAAACCACGAAAACTCCGAACGATTAGGCCGACGGGCGCGATTGGGATCGAACCCAGCACTTCCCGTCTACCAGCTTCGAGAGCAGAACCTCTCGGCCACTGGTGGGGCCAGAAAAGATAGGAGTTTAACATCTAAAAAAATTAAAATTTCGAAAATGTTAAAGCTTTAAGAGTCCTGAGACCCCTTAAAGCCATAGTATTTTAATTCTGAAATTTTACATTAATACATTTTTTTTAAATTTGCCAATTCTAGGAAATTGTTAAAATTGAACTATTTTATTAAATGTATTATGTGCAGTAGTGGCAAATAAAATGTTATTTTGAATATTTAGAGTTTTGGTTGAAAATGAAGCATTCTTTGAATTAGTACCATTTACAGAAATTGTCGAAACAAAGATAGCAAATTTGCTATCATTTATGTTATACCAAAACACACATACATGTTAATAATTGGCATCAGATTTTCTGATTTTTTTTATGTGAGATATGTATTTTTTTATATTTTCATATCGTCTGCATAAATCCAAAGAAATCCACGACATAAAAAACCTGTTTTTTTCCAGTCATTAGAATTTGATGTACTATATTCAAAAATCATTCAGAAAAATGAAGTGAAAATATCACTCATTTGTACGTTAATCCATTGTGGGAGCGGACTCGGCAACGCTTATCGCTATTTCTACTTTAGAATTACATTTTGGTCTCCATTAATTCAAAGAAATAGTGTTAGCAATACACTTCTACAACAATTATTATAGGAATCTACCACGAAGATTGTAAAGAATTAGTGGTTACAAATATTTATACTAAAACAAGTTATGATTGACATTTCGAAGCATGTGCTTTTAAAGAGTGAAGAGGCTTAACAATAAAGTTTCCATTGTATCTCCCATGATGCGCCCTTTTTTCTTTCATAGTTATTTATAAAATCGTTAGACGTCAGCTCATATGAACAGATTACCTTCTTGAGAAGCTAATAAAAATACTGAGCACGATAACACCTGGTGTTGCAATCAGATATTTTATATACATTTTTTTAAGTTACGCATACATTTTCAATTATGGCAATGCAATTTATTTGCAATAAAATTTGCGTTTACTATGACATGTAAGAAGTTATGAGTTATGACTAAAATTGCCCTGTTCGAAATGAAGAAAAGCGGTGCTGGAAAGTGAAATATATAGGACGATTACTTCTTAATAGAGACAAAAGCTAATGTAACTCAACTTTTTATTCATTCAATTAAAATTACGGCAATTTTATAGATTTTAGCAAATATAATAGGAAATTTGTTAAATATAGATATTCATAGGAGTATAAGTAAATACATTTCACAAAATACATAAAAAGTAACTACACAAACTGTTGTTATGTCTTATTATACTTGTCAACAAATTTGAACTTTTGCTCTGTCCTAAAACAGAAATTAGTTGTTTTTTAAACGGTTTTTTGTGCTGATTCCGAATCTAGTTTTAGATTTACTACAGCAAGTCAAGTTTGAGAGATATTTGCATATTTCAAGTTATACAAATTTAGTAAATTTTATACAATTATTTGCAAATTTAAGGTATAAAGCAATATCAGATAGTGTTTTTTGTTTTATGTTATGATTATTACCTAATTTACTTCACAAAAACGTTGTTTCTGGGATTATACTGACATGTGACTGTGAAATATTGTACCTAATTTGCATATTTTTCATGTTTTTCTAATAATGTTTCTTGACGTTCAAATATTTCTGCCGCACGAATACGCTAATATGTTTCTAAACCAGTTTTTTGAGCTGATTTAAAATCTTGTATCTGTTTTCTTCTATCACGCCTAGTTTTTGAAAAAGTAAAATTTTAGTTTTTGGTCAAAAAAGCCAGAAATAGCTTTTTATGATACTTTATATCATAAACTTCAACTAGTTAGGATAGTTTCTACTACTTATTTTTTTTTTCGGTTATATAAATTTTTGTTTATATCTCTGATATGAATCCCTGTTAACCTTTTTGTCAATGAATTACACATCCCTAAAAAACATCTTTTATCAAATCTGTGTTAATGCCGTGCAAAAGTAAAAATTCATCTTACTCAAAAACTAGACATGACATAAGCAAACACACTGCATATTTGAAATCAGCATAAAAATCTAGTCTTGAAAAAGATTACGTCAATTCTGTAGCAACTATTTTAAAGCTGATAGTGATGTAAATATTACACCATTGAAAATAAGCAAATTAGGCCTAATAACTGATAAATAAATGTTAAGAATATGCAAATCGTGACATTTATCTGAAGCAAATAGTCAAGTAGTCATTATCTAGAAAACGTAATTAGATATGATATGTATTGTATCTAAAATTCTCATAAAATAGCACAAAAAAGCTGAAATTTGCATAAATTTAAATATGCAAATTTCTCAAAACCTGGACCATCTAGAGATAAACGGATAGAATATACGGAATCAGCGCCAAAAACTGATCTAGAATCAACTAATTTTAGTTCTAGGACAAAACCACTGTTGTCCAGTGTTATTAATGCACAATATTATAATAAATAAAACATAACGTACCTACTTACATTTCAAAATATGCAGACAATTGGTTTTAACGTTTTAAAACCTTAAATGTTTTTTAGACTGCAAATTTCATACAACTCTATCAGAAAGAAGTATGTAAAACAGAATAGTTTTATTTAAATAAGAAGCAAGCTGTCATAAGAATTTCAAACAAAAACCTATGAAAATCAAATCTATGAAAGTTAATGTTTTTAATTATTCGCATTAAAATGCCCAGTATACTAAGAACTCAAAACACAGCAAATAATAGTTTGATGCATGTGGAAATGTTAAGAGGTTATGCTCAGACGTCCCGACATTTCTCGTCTTGCGTAATGGTTTCACGGAGCGTAACTTCTATTATCTGCAAACTAGAATATCCTGTGTAGTGCGGGACATACACCAACATTAGATCTAACATTTTTTCACAATTTAACTTTAGTATAATATTTTTAGATGTTTTTTGCATGAAAACGACTAAGAAATTATTACTTCCCACACTGAACACTACAGTACGAAAAGAAAAAATCAAAATTGCATATATTGCTTTTACTTAAATGCTAAATAATAAAAAAACTATATAAAAATTGAAAGCTGCGTAGAAGAATAGTACTATGTAGATACTTAATGCTAAAATAGCAGTATAAAGAATAACGTCTTTTAAACAATGGATATAATTAATGTATTATACAATATATCTTTATAATTTATGAAAATCAACTAACACCCTAAGAATATTTGTTAAAGTACGAGAATAATTGTGTTATTATTTAAAAATGAAATAGTTGTTTCATTCTATTAATATTTTACAAAAGAAAAAGTAGAAAAGGAAAATAAATTAAACTAACGGTAATCAAAATAGATGCACAGTTAATTTCGAAAACAGAAAACATTAATATGACTGAAACATAAGTTGCATCCTACGTCTTCTCCATGCTTTCTTTTGAAATGAATGATATATTACTGAAATACATGTTACTGTGTGTTTAAATCATCGTTTTGGCTGTTTAGCTCTAAACGAATTACTTTCTTTTTCTAATAGTATAAATAAAATATTTATAAGCATATTTTAACTGAAACATAAGTTTTACCCTACGTCTTCTCCATGCTTTCTTTTGAAATGAATGATATGTTACCGAAATGCATGTTAACTGCGTGTTTAAATTATCGTTTTGGTTGTTTAGCTCTAAACGAATTACTTTCTTTTTCTAATAGTATAAATAAAATATTTATAAACGAATTATTTTAAAATGTAAATAAAGAATTAGAAATGTTTTATGTATTTTTTGATAAACAAATACACGAGTTGCAATTAACTTAATTTGACTTAGTTCAACGTAACGTCTTTTAAACAATGGATATAATTAATGTATTATACAATATATCTTTATAATTTATGAAAATCAACTAACACCCTAAGAATATTTGTTAAAGTACGAGAATGATTGTGTTATTATTTAAAAATAAAATAGTTGTTTCATTCTATTAACATTTTACAAAAGAAAAAGTAGAAAAGGAAAATAAATTAAACTAACGGTAATCAAAATAGATGCACAATTAATTTCGAAAACAGAAAACATTAATATGACTGAAACATAAGTTGCATCCTACGTCTTCTCCATGCTTTCTTTTGAAATGAATGATATATTACTGAAATACATGTTACTGTGTGTTTAAATCATCGTTTTGGCTGTTTAGCTCTAAACGAATTACTTTCTTTTTCTAATAGTATAAATAAAATATTTATAAGCATATTTTAACTGAAACATAAGTTTTACCCTACGTCTTCTCCATGCTTTCTTTTGAAATGAATGATATGTTACCGAAATGCATGTTAACTGCGTGTTTAAATTATCGTTTTGGTTGTTTAGCTCTAAACGAATTACTTTCTTTTTCTAATAGTATAAATAAAATATTTATAAACGAATTATTTTAAAATGTAAATAAAGAATTAGAAATGTTTTATGTATTTTTTGATAAACAAATACACGAGTTGCAATTAACTTAATTTGACTTAGTTCAACGTAACGTCTTTTAAACAATGGATATAATTAATGTATTATACAATATATCTTTATAATTTATGAAAATCAACTAACACCCTAAGAATATTTGTTAAAGTACGAGAATAATTGTGTTATTATTTAAAAATAAAATAGTTGTTTCATTCTATTAACATTTTACAAAAGAAAAAGTAGAAAAGGAAAATAAATTAAACTAACGGTAATCAAAATAGATGCACAATTAATTTCGAAAACAGAAAACATTAATATGACTGAAACATAAGTTGCATCCTACGTCTTCTCCATGCTTTCTTTTGAAATGAATGATATATTACTGAAATACATGTTACTGTGTGTTTAAATCATCGTTTTGGCTGTTTAGCTCTAAACGAATTACTTTCTTTTTCTAATAGTATAAATAAAATATTTATAAGCATATTTTAACTGAAACATAAGTTTTACCCTACGTCTTCTCCATGCTTTCTTTTGAAATGAATGATATGTTACCGAAATGCATGTTAACTGCGTGTTTAAATTATCGTTTTGGTTGTTTAGCTCTAAACGAATTACTTTTTTTTTCTAATAGTATAAATAAAATATTTATAAACGAATTATTTTAAAATGTAAATAAAGAATTAGAAATGTTTTATGTATTTTTTGATAAACAAATACACGAGTTGCAATTAACTTAATTTGACTTACTTCAACGTAACGTCTTTTAAACAATGGATATAATTAATGTATTATACAATATATCTTTATAATTTATGAAAATCAACTAACACCCTAAGAATATTTGTTAAAGTACGACAATAATTGTGTTATTATTTAAAAATAAAATAGTTGTTTCATTCTATTAACATTTTACAAAAGAAAAAGTAGAAAAGGAAAATAAATTAAACTAACGGTAATCAAAATAGATGCACAATTAATTTCGAAAACAGAAAACATTAATATGACTGAAATATAAGTTGCATCCTACGTCTTCTCCATGCTTTCTTTTGAAATGAATGATATATTACTGAAATACACGTTACTGTGTGTTTAAATCATCGTTTTGGCTGTTTAGCTCTAAACGAATTACTTTCTTCTTCTAATAGTATAAATAAAATATTTATAAACATACTTTAACTGAAACATAAGTTGTATCCTACGTCTTCTCCATTCTTTCTTTTGAAATGAATGATATGTTACCGAAATGCATGTTAACTGCGTGTTTAAATTATCGTTTTGGTTGTTTAGCTCTAAACGAATTACTTTCTTTTTCTAATAGTATAAATAAAATATTTATAAACGAATTATTTTAAAATGTAAATAAAGAATTAGAAATGTTTTATGTATTTTTTGATAAACAAATACACGAGTTGCAATTAACTTAATTTGACTTAGTTCAACGTAAGTTTTATAGTAAATGATATATAACATTTACACGAACAAAACTAGTTTTATATTCATAAATTTCATTTAATTCACAAAAATATTTTATATTATACCAATATTTATGATAAATTTAAATATTTCAAAAGACAAATGTTAATAGTGAAAACGAAATTTTTAAATATTTTCATTAAGTAAAATTTTAATTAATTATATCATTTTAATTTCGATTTTTTTATATAATTATAGATTATAGTAACAAAGCATTTTTCAGTTATATATATTTTTATTTAGTTATCATTAGTTAGTAAAAAGTTTTATTTTAATCAATAATTAATAAAAAATAATAATAACGTTAAAATTACATATATCGTTTAATGATAAAAGAATACACTGTGTGTATTTTTCGTTATTATTATTTGAGTTATTCGGATAGTATAATTCGTAAATGACTGAACAGAAATGCTACATATACATAGATACAAACATATTTTATGAATAAAAGCTAATGCTAAATTTTAAAATTTCAGATTGCACTATCGCGAAATATTGGAACTTATAACTAAAACATTTTTTTGATCGAATTTCTTGCAAGAAACTTGTACTAAACATTAACATTGAAGTTCTCAAGTATAAATCCATTACTAGTATAAAATGAAATAAAAGCAAACTTCCTTTATCTCTTGGAGATTTTGTGCATAATAGGTTTCATCCACAGCTGTTTGTTATCCATCCTTTTCCTTCTAAAATCGTGACACATAATCTTTTGTTGACTTTGTCATTCAAGGCAAGTTAAGGATTTGAGAGAAACAATTTAGATGAAACAGCTTTGCAAAAGAAAAACAAATTTGTCTTTAGAATATGGAAATAAATGTTTCTATAAAAGAAAAATAAATTAGTTTCGCAATTATTGAAGTAAATTATTTAGGGGGAGATTGATGATTATACTGTTGATTACGTTAATGATATGTATCTGGAATTCGTGATAAAGTATTTTCAATTGTTTATCGGTAATTATTAATACGAGAAATTCTTCTCCAAGTTTTGCATTATAGTAATATGTAATTATAGGTATATTACATTAAATACGTTATGTTATATTTAAACTAGAAAATCACGTTGAATATTATAATTTCATTTATTTAAATTGGTTTTATGTATTTGATATCATTTTTTAGGAAATGAATGGTTTTCTCTAAATTTCTTTTGAATGAATTTGAAAGTATACCTCAAAATTACAACCAAATAGGAGAATATATAATTTTTCAAAAGTAAGATTGCTATCCTGCTTTGTTTAACCAATCATCATATAAAAATGTGACTGATACAAATAATGTTATAATGACATCTAATAAATGCTGCTATATGCATACACTCACTCTTGCTTAGGAGTTGTCTGTAAATAGAAATTTCACGAACATTAAAAATTTTTATACTAGCATCTAATTTTTACATTAAATATAGATAATGTGATACACGTTACTTTCGAATTCCAAACGGCAGATCATTCGGTAATGTAGTTAAATTGTGCCGTTTAAACTTTGGGAATCTATTTTTAATTGTTACAAAACCTATTTCACTGAGTGTAATTTTTTAAGCCGATCTATAAAAACATTTGGTAGAATGAATTATAAATTTCGATTTGCATATTTGAAGCATCAATCACTCACTTTTTAAAAATATTAATTAAAAAGGATATTGTATTTTAAGTTATCCAGTTAGTAGTGAGTGCCTTTTTTGTACGACTCTACATGACAAAAAAATAAGAATTTGAATGTATGACTGATGCAGTCTTCGAATTCGAAGTTTACATAATGTATTAAATCATTACGATTCAACAAAATTATATTTTAACTACGTTACGAATTTTCCGAATTTCAAGCCTCCAAATTTTTTTACGTTTATCAAAGAGGTTCCACACTTGAAATATAACTTGTGAAATATGTCACGCCAATTATCTTAGAGTTATATAATTTCACCAACAAAAAATATATTTTAAATATAATGATAAGGTATTCCTCAGTTTAAAATAATTATCTTTATATGGAACATACAAGCCTTGTAAAATTTCAAAACTGTTATTAAAACTTTATGTGTTTTTAACATTCTGAAAATGAAAATTTTATGCCAATTATATAAGTTTTAGGTACAGATGTCATATTCGCCCCATATTGGCGCGATTTTTTTCGGTTGCCAATTTGGCGAAAACATCAACAGCATAAACAACATAATCCGGGTTACCACATCAAGCAAAATAACGACACTTTGGCGCAAGTTAAGTACCCTTTGCCTATATGATTTGGCGTCAGAAAAATATTGCGCCAATATGGGGCGAATATGACATCTGTTCCAAGTTTTAGTTATATTCAATTTCCGATAGTGCCGCTAAAGTTGGAAATTTGTCGTAGATATTGAAGTTGAGGAATGTAAAACTTTCCTCGTCATAATTTTCATCGACATTTCATCGACATTTCTTGGAACGCATCATTTGAACTTAAAGCAAGTGTGTGTTAATACGGCTGCAAAGATTCCTAGCTCGCCCACTTCAGTTTAGAAACCAGCAAATGTGCATTAGCAACTTTTTTTTTTTTTTAATACAATTACAAATGTATTTATTTATTCTACGGAACCCTCTGTGCGCGAGTAATGCTCGCACTTCACCGTTTAATTTTTATTTGAATCAGATTTTTATATTTTTTTATTCCCAGCGTTCAAATACTGAAATGCTACCAAGAGTTTTAGGTTTCCAAAACAATTAAACCTCTAATTGCTAACATAAACTATGTTTTTACACTTTAATTCATAAAATTATAATTATTAGTTAGAAATTACAGAAATTATAAAAACTGCAAATTAGTAGATTCATTAGGTAGTAATCATACAATAATGTTACGTACATTATTATTGTAATAATTAGGTTAAAACTTTATTAAATACTAGTGATATTTAACATTTATTAAAATTATTAATAACTGCATTTAATATTAAACAGCTAACATTGCTTCAAATTAATAACTAATAAACAATTAACTCTCCAATTAGGAACATATACATTTTTAAGCTATAATTATTAAAATGATAATTAATAATGTAGTATTCATTGTAGGAAGAAAAAAGAGCAGGATGTTAGTCCCAGAAAAGGGCACTATTTCATGAGGATATTAGCAATGTGTATAGTAATGATATAAAGAAAAAAAAAAGAGTAATTTTTAGTATGATAAACAAAGTCTCTTTATTATTTAATAACTTTATGAATCACAAATTGAAAAATACAATTAAATAACAACATGTTTTAATAATATGCTGTGTTTGTTAAAGAAATAAAGTTCTATTATTTTTGCAATATCTTGGTCACATGAATTTAGAAAAACTGTTGAATGGGGAAGAATTTTACTTGAAATCTCTGGCTACAACTACAGGTGAATTTAACCATTTTTTAAGGCAGGGTGCACTTTTCCAAATTCAAAAGGGTCAGGGTGCGACACCCTTACAAAAATGGCCTAGAAGAAACAGTAAGTAATTACAGAAATAATAAAAACTGAAAAATAAGTAATTTCATTTGTTAGTAGCAGTAAAAACAAAACTAAAAAATATTATTTGAGCTTGTTTTGCATTTGTACCTAGAAAAATTACTGTTAATCAACAAAATCTAAACTTACACACATGTATGTGTATGCTAACCAAAAATATTATGAAAATTGAGTTAAACCCACTCATACACACACACAGAATAAATATAAGGGTAGCCAGTTATAACTAAAATCCTCAAAATATTTAAATAAAAGCATTGTTACCTCTCAGTAGAGATTATCAGCTTTCAGTGGTTCATTTTTTTTTCTTCTTAAGATAAGTTTTGCTGCCTTTTCAATGCCTAATTAATTTTTTTATTTAGTATCTATGACTTAGTAAAAAAAAAAAAAAAAAAAAAAAAAAAAAAAAAAAAAAAAACTTATACGGAAGAAGCTCTTCCTGTGCTTTTTTATACCAATTAGTTCTTTTTCTCTTATGCATTCATTTACAATTTAGGTGTTGAGCAGACGTTACTCATTTATTCTTCTTTAACTCGAGATTGCTATTAATATATTATTACAAAAGTAGAACGAGAAACTAAAACACTGACTATTTGCTCTTTTAGTTGCAAAAATTTATTACACTTGCTATGTTTATTTTATACAAAATAATACATAAATTGATTACCTAAAAGAAAGTATGACATTGCAAATTATATTAGATTTAAATATAATTTTTAAATGAAAATTTTATATTGGATAAATTAAAAACAATGTTTTCTACAAACGTAACTCTTTTTAATTTTTTACAATACTCAGGAATTAAGCTTAGAAACAATTATTTAAAGGTCCCTTTTTGTTTATTCATAAATCAAAATACCTGTAGAAACTTCCAAGTTATGTTCACCTTAGATTTTAATTTTTTTTTTTTTTTTGATATTTTAAACATTTAGATTTTTTTTTTTTTAATCAATGATTTTTTTTAAAAATCGGTTGATTAATATCACGATTTAAATCAACTGATTAAAATCGTTGACTCCCTACTACTGAGTAATTTGATAGTCCTCTGTTGTTTTGAATAATATTTCTAAAATAAACAGGTTGAAGTGCAGCTGTGTGATTTTATTTTTTTTTTCTCTCAAGGAAAAAAATCTGGATTTCTGCAATTGCTTTGATTATTCTGATTTGTTCGGCACATGGATCGAAATGTCTGCACTTTTTAAAAATTTACCTATATTTTAAATAATCGTACGCTGCTGATTTAAATTTTTATAAAATCTGCTTTTATAAATGCTCTCCAGAATCAGTAATATCTGATTAGTGAAGTATATTAGCATTAATTCAGTTTGTATGAAATTTGTCATTACTGCTCAACTGAGTAACAACTTCTATAATTAATCAGCAAGTGCATCTATTTTAAAATGGAAACTCTACATATACGCTTTTTTTAGTCGATCGCTGTAATAATCTTACATGCGTATCTATATATATATCTCTATATATGTATGAACACACACACTCATATATATATATATATATATATATATATATAGCCATAATATAATTACAAAACATCATCTAATCCTATTACAATAATTAATTTAATAAATTTAGCAATACATATATATATCAAAATGGGAGTTATTAAAAAAAATATGAAAAGGTTGTGTAATAATAAAATCCAAAAAGCCTTTTTTTAAACGAAGAACATGGTAATTTACAACAAGAAATTATAACAGTTCAGAAAAATAACTTCTTGCTCTTCGGCTGGTAGAAGAAGCAAAAATGCATAAAAGTTAATACATGCTGTCTGGTTTCCCAAGACACACCGAGGTTGCATACTGAATATGGGTAACAAAAAATATATACATTGGTCATCAAAATTAAAGGATACTGATAAAAAATATGCTCACTAAGTTAATGTTGTAACCAATGCCCAATGTTGCAATTATTTATGTTCATTAAACACTATTGAACTCAAAACTGCACTTCAGCGCATACGTAAGCAGCTTCTAATTAGTTACATTTTATGAAAATACATTATAATCACTGTTGAATTAAGCAAAATTAAATGTACTAGAATTAAAATTTGACATAAGGATATATATATATATATATATATATATATATATATATATATATATATATATGTATATATATGTAAATATATTCCAGTTCAATAGACCCCACTTCAAAAGTTCTTTTTTAAGTTTTAAAAGAGACATTTATTATACCTATACAGCTGTTTAATTAGATGAAGCGTTGCATATAATCACGTGGCCGGCATTGAAAAATGAAAGTAGAAAAAGCACAATGCTAGTTTACCGATATTCTCTCTTAAATTTCACGTGAACGATTTAACGGGTAACCTCAAATATGAGATAAAATATTATGAACATGGATTTTCTAGTAACATTTTTATCTCAATATGTATATAAATATGTATCAATGTTATTTCTGTTTTTCATATTATTTATCTGTTATATTGTTAAATCCCCTTCAGAAAAATTAAATTGATACTAACTATGTACTAACTATGATACTAACTATGTTAATTCATTATTTTGCTTTAATAATTATAAGAGTGAATTAATCTTTCGGCAGAAACTCCTCTTCAGAGAGATTATTTTCTCTTTCAAATTCCCTCGTCATGAAAAGAAAAATTATGATACGAATTTCGGTTTCATTGTCATAGGAGCTTTACTTTTCGATAACGTAGACAATCTAGACCTTTTCATGTCAAAATGCCATCATTTACTGATATTCATGAGTGAAATACTCAAAAGCAATTCAAATCATTACTGTCGTTGGTGATGTTCTATCTTTTGAATTCTTTAGTGAATAATGAAATATTTTTATTGACAATTGCATATGCTTAATGCATCAAATGAAGATTAAATTATAAAAAATATAGATGTGTACATTAAAAGCAAATTTATTTTTGGATGTGTTAAACTTAATATTAAAGTATTATTCACATATTTAATCCTTGTATAACGCAATTTTGTTTATTATATTTTTAAATATTTTTCAGTAATCGAGAATTATAAAATGATTCCAAATATCGATTTGTTTTCATGGAAGCTTACACGGCTTTGATTTTGGAGTGTCTTTTTAGGGTTTCGTTCATCCGACGAAACGACGTTCGTTCATTCGTCTCACTCCTCTGTCTGTCTATCTGTCACAGAGCCCGTTCTCAGAAACTACATATATTGGAGACTTGAAAATTTCGATACTTATAACTGAACACCTCACATCAAACGACAAATCATAAAATTTTGAAAAAGTTTTATTTTTACCCGTCTGGGCACTAACTTGTGCATTTTAAGCTTTTTTCTGTAACTGAGCCCCTAATTACATTGAAGACTTGAAATTTTGAATACTTATAGCTGAACACTTACAATCACACGACAAATCATAAAAATTTCTAAAAGTCTTATATTTAGCTCCAGTTTCTAACTTGTGTACTTTAAGCAAACTTTTCTAACCTCCATCCTTTTTCCGGCGGGGAGGAGGGGGGGGGGCACGTTTCTAACTTTTGCCGACACCCCTTTGACCACTCTTTCATATTATGCACCATAGTCTTACATATTTTAGTCCCACTTTTTACCATCAGGTGCCGCCTAAATATCTCGGGTGCTATGGGCCCGATTCCCTCAACTAATATAATTACGAATAGGTTGTAAAACAGAATTTCGTTCGGATAGCTGCTTGTTTAGAATAAAGTGCACCCCCTGGTTGCTAAATGTGGAACTAACAGATTTTGCAAAAGGATAAAGTGATTACAAATGAATATTAAACGAAACCCTCTATGCGATCTGTGATGAAATTTAAATGCATTTTTATAATTCTTTGCCATCTAGTTTATAGTTATTTTCAATATGCATTCTTAACATTTTCTGTTTGTAGTAGGAATAAAATAGTAAAATATATTTAATTCACTTTAAATCTTTATAATAAAAAAAATTTTCATTTTAAGTTACACTCCCTAAAAAATAAACCCATTTTTAAATTTTCTTCGTATATAAAAAACGCCACTTCACTTATAAATAAGTAAAAATACTCAGTATGACAATGCTTTATAACTTACTTAATTTTATTGGCTATTTGTTTAATTTTTACCTCTCATTTATGTTTAAGCTTGCTTACCTTTCTTTAACAATATAATCATGAATGGTAAACGAAAAAAAATCATAATGCTAAATTTCGTTTTAAAAAATTAAACGATTAAACTTTAACATTTATTTTCATTTTATATAAGTGTTATTTAAATTTGGAATAATACGTTTATGCATAAGCGATTTTTCTTCTAGATATTATTTTCAAGGTAAAAATATGAAAAAAATGTTAACGTCTTTTGTTCTGTCAAAGCTATGTATGCAATGTATTCATTTGTTTGTGTAATTTATGCACATGTAAAAAAATAAGCATTTGTCGCTGAAACATGTTAAAATGTATCGTACGTACACAAACAAGTAAAATGTTAAGAACATTTCTAAATATTTACATACAGTTTTTAAAACTTTGGTAGCGTTGGCTAACAATTTAGCCGCTAAAAACCTAAAATTTACATTGCTTTAGGCAGAGTTTTAACATAGCATTTGCAATATTTCTTTTGCCAGTACATGGCAACTTTCCATTTAAAGCACGATTCCGTTTCACATATTTATATGTGTGGTACTTAAAACACATTTCATTTTTAGATGCAAGAAAAGATTTAATTGGATTTTGAGATATTACTCAGATTTTGTTTCATCATATATTAAACAATTTTACTTCGCATAATGTGTTACTGAGTACGCTTGTCTTCCAAAAGAATTTTTAAATATATCAGTCAATTCAATATTTGCAGATATTGAGATTTACAATTTTCTATATATTTAAGGTTTTCATTTAATTTCACTTGTTAAATTCTTCTTTCTAAAGATCAAAGTATCGTAATTGAAATTTTTTACGTATGTGCGATCAAATGTTTGTCTGTCCGTCTATATTTCTTTCCGTGTGTCTGCCCGCATTGTATCATCCAAAAGTGTATGAAGTTACGCATAGAATTGAACATAATTTCATGTATATGTTTTCAACCATGACCAGCAGATCCCACGTACATTTGGGGACAATCCGCCGAAAGGAGTGGGCTGTAATAACATTTTTGTGCCTTTTTCAATATTGTGTCATTGAAAAGTGTATGAAGTTATTTGTACAATTGAATCAAATTTCATATATACGTTTTTGGTTATGGCAGTAAGTCCCACGAGAATTTGGGAACAATCCTCCGGAATTAAGAGCTGAAAAGCATTGCGCTGTTTTCAATATTTTTCATCGAAAAATGTATGAAGTTGCGCATAAAATTAAACCAAACCTCACTGTACACACACACACACAAAAAAACAAAAAAACAAAAAAAAACGACATTTTTACAGTACAAAGTACTGTTCATCTCGCGCACAAACTCGATCCAAGTGAATCTGCTGTATCTTTCTTTGGTTTCCTGATTATATAAACATGAAAAATACAGTAGTTGCGGAAAATTAACAGCACAGTGTGCTGGCAATTTTACGCAACTACTGTATTTTTCATGTTTATATAATCAGGAAACCAAAGAAAGATACAGCACATTCACTGTCATCGAGTTTGTGCTGGCAAATGTACAGTGGTTTTTTTACAGTGCTCATATATATGACTTTTGGTATGGACGCCAAGTCCCAGTTGAAAATGGGGATTTTCACCAGGAAAGAGTTACTGCGATAGCGGGTTTTTCTGGATTTTTCCGCGTTCTATTTTGTATCACCTGTTCAAGCAATGACCCGGCGATTCTCAAGCGGTTCATGTACAACAGAATGACGGAAAAATATTCAGTTTATTAAATATTATGATGAAAATTAAGTTGTTTTTACTTCGATTAAAAAATGAAGCAAAATCTTAAAATGAAACTGAAAGTTTGTATAGTATTGAAGTAATAACACTGAAGGATTAACATGTGTAGCAACTTTTTGAAATATTTAACATGTAAGATAAAGAAAAAAGTTTTGAAAATGGCACATCCGACTAGTTTTTTACAAAAAAATAAGTCTATGTTTTTTTATATAATAAGTTATATACATACATGCAATAATTTTCGCCCTTTTATCTTAGTAAAACTATTCCAAATTCTTAACATTTTTCCTTTTTCGCCTATCTTTAATAATATCTTAATATCTTTTGTCTTTTATTTCATGCATTTAAAACTGCGTATTCTTTTATTAGTCTAAAAAACCTTAATCTATTCGCCTCATCTCATAAAACTCATTAAATTACCTTTTCATTTTATTCTAAAAATAAATTCCTTTTCTTTCGAATGCTTTTTAACATCATTTGTTCTTTGGTGTTCTATTCCCATCATTCCTTGCAAATCCCACCAGCCATTGTTTGCGCAATAATTCCGACGCCGAAACTATATAGTTCGTATCGTCGTCACCCGCGCTTCCCTCTTCCCCCCGGAGCTAGGTCCTATCGTATTCTGCTCTCATCGCGTCCTTCCGGCTACTTTTTACGTGATTTATCATTTATCGTGTATGGTATTCATACGCATGCAATTTTCACAAGTATATAACCCGTTGCATAGGCTAGGAGACGTGGAATTTGACGATTATTGAGTTGCTTAATTAATCCACGCCACCTGGAGTGTTTGTTTTCTCTGAATCTGCATCATTTGTTCTAAAAAGTAACATCTAGTGGTACATTTTACTACTTAGCGACTGCCCGCACAGGGATCACCTAAAACAAGTGGAATTTGGTGCATTAAATGGTCGATTAATAAACGTTTTGATGCATCTATCGGCTTCGATTATTTATGTTTCGGGAAACATTCCAATGGACGACAGCCTGACCTTCCACTCTGCCATCACGATTGTTCGACTGCAAAAAACCATGATTTCTTCATTGAGTACATAATGTGGGTATGCTCGTGCTTAAGATCTACATGTTTATATGATACGAGTGAAATCCTTTCATATATATATATATATATATATATGTATTTAATAAGAAGATTTTTCAAAATGCAGAATTGTTTTTTTTTCCTTTTAGGGTACTTAGCTCTTCTGAACCCCTCCCTTTACTCTACATTTAAAAATCAATATATAACTGTTTAAATAATGACTATCTAAATATCAAAATAATGTGTGATAACGAGTGAAATCGTTTCATACATATATTAATAAGTTTCCTATTTATTAATATATTAATATAGTAAATTGACTCTATATTAGTGATTTGTGTTATTTATCTATACAAAGAGCAATTTTGTACTCGTTAAAAAATTATCACACATCCTTTGATGAATCTGAAAGTTAAATTTACATTTTTTTATTTTAATATATTTAAATTAATGTGAAATCTGAAGGTGTATCTCACACACACACACAAAAAAGAAACTTTTTTTAGGTTTTTGTGAAATGACATTTAAAATTTAATTTCGTTGTACATCTTGTCAGTATTAAAGAAAATGTCAGAAGCTCATTTTTTACAGAGAAACACTTTTCATGATATTCACAATACATTTGTATTTTTTTAAAACTGGAAATGTAAAATTCTCTACGAAAAATAATTTCCGGAACGGAAATAATTTATTTAATTTAAAAAATTTGAAGTAAAAAAATATAGAACGTTCTGAAATTTTTTTACTGAACTTATCAAATTATATTAAAAAAGTTAAAAGTACATGCATTACAAGTGAAATTCAGGTATGTAAATTTGTCATTACATACGTTTTAAAAAAAAAAGTCATTTTTTTTATGTTATGAAATGTCTTATTATATTATCTTATTATACATTATGCACATATTAATATTTCGCAGCTAATAATTATTATTATATTGATATTTTTGGCCAAGCGGGCGTGTAATATTGTTTCGTTTAAAATTGTTTAATTCGTATTTGATATTATTTGAAATAGTAAGAGAAACTAATATTAATTTAATTAAAAAAAATAGAGATAATTTTCTGTAGAAATAGATTTTAAAATGTTGAATTTTTACAAGTGAAAGAAAACATGGGAATTACATGCGCCAAATAAATATTTTCAAGAAAAACAAAAACACCTTATAATTATTATTTATATTAAATCCAATTCATTCTCATAATTACATTAATTTATGCATATGAACAATATTTTATAACTTGTTATGAAATTCTGACATATCCTTTAATGATTTTAAAAGTTAAATTTAAATATTTTTTATAAGAAATTTAAATTACTATCTCTCTCTAACAAAAAAGAAAGAAAGCAATTGATTTGTTATATCATAGAGAAATGACATTTTAAATTTAATTTCGTCGCACATCTTCGTAGCAATAAAAAAATGTCATAAATTCCTTTTTTTATACAGAAACATTGTTTATGGCATTCACAATTTGTCATTTTTTAAGGACTGAAATTTTCAAATTCTTTCCAAAAGAGAATCTCCGAACCGAAATAATTTATTTATTTTGAAAATTATAAGCAAAATAAAGAATTAAAGCATTTTTAAAAGTCGATATAAAATTTATCAAATTATAAAATGTAAAACAAAAAAAGAAAAAAAATCAGAAGTAAAATTCAATTACAAAACTGTCCGATGCATATTCTTAACAAAAATGTCACTTTTTCAATGAAGAATATAACAAATGTAGAAAATTATTATTTTACTCGTCAAATGTCAAACTGTTATGAAATAATTGAAATGTCCAAATTTTTCATAGTTACTTTATGATTCAGATTTAAATTTGACACCTAATAATTTCAAATATATTCATATATTTGATGAAGCAGGCAACTGATATTCTGACTATAAAGAAACAGATATAGTTTCATTATATCATAGACAAATGACATTTTAAATTTAATTTCGTTGCACATTTTTGTAGTAATAAAAAAAATGTCAGAAAATCATTTTTTTAAAAACAGAAATATGGTTTACGACATTCACAATATGTCATATTTTAAGGACAGAAAATTTCAAATTATTTCCAAAAAAAATCCCCGAAACGAAATAATTTATTTAATTTTGAAGATGTTAATAAAAAAAAACTTTTTAAAAAGTTGTTACTGAACTTATCAAATTATAAAAAATAAAAAAAGAATATGCAGTACAAGTAAAATTAAGTTATAAAATTTTCTGATACATATAAAAATGTCCCTTTTACAATGAGGAATATAACAAACGTAGAAAATTATTATTTCATCCATCGAATGTCAAATTGTTATTAAATAGTTAAAATTCTAACAGTTTTATAGTTAATTCTAATGCAGATTTATATTTGGCAGCTAATACTTTTCATTACAATGAAACAATTGATGAAGCAGACAACTCATATTCTGACGTTAAAGGGGATGTTAATTAGTATTTGTCATTTTTTGAAATAGCAAAAAAAAAATTCATTCTTCAGAATGATATTTTATATAGTTAAAGTGAAAAAAAAATTGAATTCTTAAATGTAAAAAAAGAAATTAGATTTCATACTCCAAATAAGTAATTTTACGAAAATGAAGTTCGAGAACGGTTATTAGTAAGAACAACACTGCTAAAAATGTTTACTTAAAAATAAGCAAATTTTGATAGTTTTTAATTATTTTCAGAAATTACAAAGTTTTCACGCATTTAAGTATCTAATTAGTAAAACAAACAGGAGACAATTATGAATCTTCGTGTAACACACAAACATAATAGTTCATTAATAGGCAAGTAATTCTTATTTTCTTATTTTTTTTTCCCAATTGGTTAAAAAAAAAAAAAAAAAAAAAACTTATATAGTTTTCGAGCATTTATTCAATGGCTTCCTTCGTCAGCCGTCAGGCGATCTGTAGTACAGTTTAGTAAACCCAATGAGGTTAAAAAATATATAAGGAGTAATTAAAAACTTTCTTGCAGATTATGTTTTAATTTTGTTGGGTTGAATACATTTTGCTACTATGTAATTGATGAACCTAAAGGTTATTTTCGAAAACAACACTATGAAAAATACTTATTTAAAAATTAGAAAATTTTAATCATTTTATAAATATTTTCAGGAGTTATAACAATTTCAAAAATTCAAGTATCCAGTTAATAATAATAATAATAATAATAATAATAATAATAATAATAATAATAATAATAATAATAAAAAACACTGTTAAAAATTTCTGCAAAAACACAGAAAAAACCCGAGACTCTCAGTAAATTTACACTAGTTATCGGTTAAATGCATTCGATTGGGTTTCTCGGTCAAGACTCTCTGTAAATTTGCATTAGTTCTCGGTTAAATGCATTCGATTCAGTTTCTCGGTCAAGACTCTATGTAAATTTACACCAGTTCTCAGTTAAATGAATTCGACTGAATTTCTCGGTCACGACTCTCTGTAAATTTACACTAGTTCTCGGTTAAATGAATTCGATCGAGTTTCTCGGTCACGACACTCTGTAGATTTACACTCGTTCTCGGTTAAACGCATTCGATTGAGCTTCTCGGTCATCGTTTTACAAACGTTTCCCTTATCTTTTGTCTAATTCCCTGTAGGGATTTCCATGTCTTTCAATCAAATTCAGATAGAGTAGAGAAATAGTCGAAGCTAAATATTTTCAAATGGTGGTAAATTTCTTAATTATTTTCATAGTTATAATTTTTTTTACAAAAAAGTTACATGAAACATTTTCAACTGCAAAAGCCTTCCCATTTGCAGAAAGGATCCTAATACATTTAAAGACATTGCTTTTACAAGAATTGTGATATAGCCATGAAAGTATTTTTGGTTAATTAATCTGATTATTTTTGTAAATAATTTTACATTAAAATTTATAACTACTGATATATTTAACCACTGTTAATGAAAAAATACACCTAAATTTCACATTATTATTATTTAAAAATTCCAGTATATTTTCAGATATTAAGGAAGATAATTACTGAGAAGAAACAATTTCATGATAAATAATTCCGTAAATAAAGGATTAAAAAAATAAATTTGATTAAAAAAATAATAGGTATTATGTATAGGTCCAAACAAAATTAAAATAAACCGTTTAAGAAATTTTCTAACGGATATATTTCAAGTGAAATCTTTGAAAATCACAAATACAATAGATTTCGCCTCGCTTCATTATAAAAGGCCTCCTTTGTAATCGTTAGCAACAAATCCTATGGTGCACTCAGTAAGGTGTTTTCTCCTGCTAAGAGGTCCAGGGTTCAAACTCTAGGCCGTCTAGAAACAAATTGTGTAAAAAATTAAATGGTACAGCAGTTCAAATTTCCTCGAAGAAATTTGATACTTCGAAAATCTAAAATTCACTAATTTCAAAAACTTTTATGAATTATTTTCATTAAAAATAAATTTATTTACAGTCTTGGGTATTTTTAACGATTTTAATTTACGGAGTCTTGTGTATTTGTAACGATGTTAACTTACGGAATCTTATGTATTTTTAACGATGTTAATTTACGGAGTCTTGTGTATTTTTAACGATGTTAATTTACTGTAAATTTACCGAATAACTTCTCTGTTATTTAACAGAATCTCTGTTTTTATAATCTCTGTAATTTTACATAAAACTTAAGATAATGGATTATGAGTAGATTTTCTGTAACTTCACATAAATTTTTTTAACAGTGAAGGGACAATTATGAATCTTCGTCTAACACACAATCATAAACTTTTGTTATTAGAAAAGTAAATCTTACTCTTTCTTTTCCAATTTCTAGAAAACAAAACTGTATAGATTGAGAGCATTTATTAGCCCCCGGTACAGTAGGCAATTCTTTATCCCAGATTAATTTGTGCCGTCTGCAAAAATTAACGTTACCTTACAGAAGCCAGCCGTAAAACAATGCATGTATAGCATGTGGCTCTATAGCAATTTAAATTCTAAGCATCGCACATTTTCAATTTTTATACCGTCGTATTGGGAAAAAACGCACTTTTAAATGCATACAAACTACATCTCCATTGATTTTTCAAATATTAATTTTTGTAGTTTTTAGAGCCATCTGATTAATACTGGCAACGGAAGTACTCTATTTCTGTAGAAAGTAAAGGAAAAATAGTTCTAAAAAAGTAATTATATATTTTTGTAGCCGTTTTCTCAAAACAACAGAAAGAAAATGTAATTAAAATATGTGCTATTTTGAAAAAATACAAACGAATAATTTCTGTTACAATATGGAGCTATTATAATCTATATTTAACGTCAAGTATATTAATGTTACAAAGAAATGAAGGCCTATGAATCCTGAGATTGCCGGGTTTTTTTTTTTTTTTTTTTTTTTTTTTTTTTTTTTTTTAATTATTATTTATTTTTTTTATTATTATTATTTGAGTTTCTTGAATGACGGCGTTTTTTTGCTGCATTTGTGTATTATTTTGCGATAGTGACGTCCTATGCATGCTTTATTGTAGATGTTTCAGAGTGGATCATAAATGTGGAATTCTTAAGCGGAGGAGAATGACGTCATTTTATATAAAATAAAAGCATGTGCTTTAAGCCTTAAAATTGAAATATGTTTTGTACTATTTATATGTACATATATGTTTTTTTCATCAGGGACGACACTAAATTCTGAAAAAGCAGAATTCGTGTTTTCTAGTTTAGAGGTTTCCTTCGTCAGGCGATCATAGTAGAGTGCAGTAAACCGCGTGAGGATAAAGTCTATAACGAGTAATTAAAAACTCTCTTGAAGATTGTGTTTTAACTTTGTTGGGTCAATACCATTTGATGCTGATTACCTGATGAAGAGTTGTTGGTAATTAATTGCTTATGGATCTGCTATATTATGGTTTGTGAAAAGGAAAGGTTCATTTCTCATGTCAGTTTACTTTCTTAATCTTTTTTATTATTGTTATGTTGAGTATAATAGAAAATAAAACAATCCATTTAGAATTGAAATATTTATTTTATATAGGGATATCTGTATATAAAAATAAATAATATAAAAACTACATAAAAAATATTTGTATAAATTTTGAAAATATATAGATTTAACAGTTTTAAGCAATATTGGAAATTCTGAAAAATATTTATAAAACAATTAAATATAAAGAACAACAAAATCTACCATTTTTCATTTTATGATATCGCTAAGAAATGTAATACATTTGCCATTTCAAAATTGAAAAGATTACTTTGACTTTTTCAGAGTTTTTTTCAAATTTTCAGTTATTTTCAAATTTTAGAATTAAAGAATTAATTCAGCACATTCATCATTTCTAAGTTTTTAAAACATCTAATTCTCTATCACTTTCTCTAGCGATCATGTTTCCATATATCTTATATTTTAAAGTTTTATAAAGATTACATATTTCATGTTTAAAAATATTAAGTTTTATTTATGAAAAATCTCGAATTTCCTCTCCTGATATTATGTTATGTAACCAACGTTTTTACAAAATACGCGAGTTTATTTAAAAAGTCATAATTTCGCAGTAATATATAGATAGTGTTTAAAGTAATTGTAGTTCGATATTTTTATTATTATATTTCTGTTTTGAAACAGAAAAAGTCTTTACTTAATGTTTTTATAATTTTCTTGAAAATATATGACATAATTTTAAGACGTCCATTATTTTAATATTACAAGACATTTTTGTATGTATAATTAATATAGAAATTCATTCATAAATTAAGTTTAGTTTTCTTTAGTTAAAAAAATGAAAAGCATTTTAAAAAAATGGAAATTTTAAGATAATTGTTTTCTTAGTATAGAAAAGAGTAATAAAAAAATTGAAATTCGGTTAAAAGAATTTAATTTAAAATATTTAAAAATCGGTTTAATTATTTTGAAATTTGAAGATGGACATATTTTGGGGGTTATCATCCATTCCGTGAAACTTAGCCCGGAAAAAGAATAAATGCCAACTGTTTTTACAGATTTTCATAATCGTAATTCCAAGTTTAAGATTATAGAAGGAAAACTTTTTTTTTGTATATTCAGTTCTTCAAATCCCACTTCAGTTAACTGTCACGGTAATAAATTAGAATGCGATGTAGATAAAAGGGCATGTTATACATGTGGATTGCACATGCACATGAAGAAATATGTAAATACAGAGTGGTCATCAAAAAACGTCCACGATATCTTAACCCTAAATGACCTAACCGCTGAACCAACGTAATTTTCAGATATTGTTATTTCAAGTTACACGCTTGAGATACTGATGAATTAAAACAATAGTTTTCTTAAGGATACGGTGACAGTGGAATGAATTTGGAATTTTCGAATAGCAACACCCACTTTTTTCCTGCGCAGATTCAACAGCGCATTGAAAAAAACATAAATGACATTGTAACGATACACGTATGGGGAAACTTACCGTTGTAAAACATTTGCAAATAACAGATTGTGAAGGATCAATGGCAGCACAAAAGAGAGGTCCATTGATGCACTTTGCATAATTCACATGGATAGACAGTAGAAGCACAAGTCACAGAGCAACATGTGCAAAACATTGTGTGTACAAAAAACTTTTATAAGCAGTGTGGAAAGATTATTTCGTCAAACGTGCGAACAAGATGTCATGGAAACAAGAGGGTGGATTGATAAAGCTGTTTTACCTGAACTGGGAAAATGCTGCCGATCCCCCGACCTCCATCCGATGGATTTCTAGTTCTTGGGCTGTCTGAAATCGAAGGTATATACATCAAGTCCAAGACATTTAATAGAATTGAATAATGCCGAAAAACGTGAAGCTATGCAGATCCCTCCACACTGTAAAAAAATTCTGTAGTTCTACAGATGTAAAGTTACATGCTTACTAAACTTTCACCTGTAACTGTACGAAAAAAGCTGCAAATCTACAAAACTAGTTTTTGTAAAGCTACAAAAATCTGTAACTTTACAAATGAATCTGCTAAAATTTCAGTAATCTTACTTAACTTTTATTTGTAACCCTGGCTGCAGTTACATGAAAAGTTCTCGGAATCCCAGTTTCCAAAACAATTCTTAGTAACCTTACAGATTTTTTGATTTTCGGCGCAAAAGTGTGTCTGTTACATGAAATTTTGTTGTTGCCGTTACATGAAAAGTCCCAGTTTCCTAGAAAAACTTTAGCAACTTCAGAGATTTTTTTTTTTACAGTGCAGCGATGTTAAGTTTGTAATAGTTATCAACAATCTCCAGCACGTAATGCGTTATCGTCTACAATCGTTGCGTTAAAACTTGTGTTGTCATTCTTAATTTACATTGCTCTTCTTAGCAAATGTTTTACTACAGAAATTTTCTTCATTCGTGTAACGTTCCAATACCAATTATGTTTTTTCAATGCGCTGATGATTCTGCGAAGGAAAACTGCGGGTGTTGCCTTTCGAAAATTTCGAAATTGTTTCATTGGATCCAAAACCGTGAGATGTCTTATCGTTTTAAATAATCACGACTTCTAACGCATACCATCAAAGCGGTAGGCCGCTAGGTGTTCATAAATTGTGGAAAACTTTTTATGACCACCCTGTATATAGTTTCCTGTGCCCAATGTTACAATGTATTACAAAGTTATCCTTACTAATTCTCAGTTGGATGTGTTAGAAGTATAATATTTTAAAACATAATATTGTTTTAGATGAAATATAAAATTAAAAGTATTATTCATATACATTTTTCATTCGTGCATTATATTACGGATGGCAACTTTGAATAACCCGAGAATTAAACTTTAAGGCTAATGTCAGACGAACTTCTTTTTGCACACTTTTTTCCTTACGTATTATCCCTACGCAATGATAGCGGCATTGTCTAGGGATAATACGTAAGGAAAAAAGCGAGTAAAAAGACGTCCGTCTGACATTAGCCTAAACGGGAGATCCGATAGTGCCGTATGACTTTGCATGCATTATCGGATAGATGGTGTCCGAGACCCCATGTAAAGATTAAAAAAATGTTGGGGCAAATTTAATTAAAATTAAATCTCATAAACGTTACTGTTTTTTTTTATTCTTGCAGTTTTTATTTAACTACTGTATCAAAATATCTGTAAAATACCATTTTATGAATTTGTCATTACTGTGAAGCGAATAAACTGTCATTTATTCAAAATATCTGCATACAAGCAGAAAATTTTATATTTTTATAAATTTTGGAAGCATTTATAAATGACACTTAAATTTAAATTGCAAATGCACCTTTTTTAATGTCTCTGCATTAACAAAAATCTTAATATATCTATCTCTCTCTCCCTCTCTCACACACACAAAATTTACATTTATGAAATGACATGAAAAGTTTAATTTCGTTGAACATCTTGATGGTAATAAAGAAGCTATCAGAAACAATTTTTTTTTAACAAAAAATATTTTTTACGGCCTTCGAATCATGTTTTGTCGTTTTTTATGTACCAATATACTTAAATTATTTCCGACAAATAATTTCCGAAACAACAACAACAAAAAAGCATATTTAAAATTGAAGGGGATAAAAAATAGAAAGTTCTTCGTTTAAACTTTCTATACTTGTCAAAAAATTCGGAAAATAAATTTAAATGTGTTTTAATGTTTTAATTACAATTGTTTTCTATTAAAATTTCTTTAATTAAAAATGACAATTTCCAGATGAGGAATATAACACATGTATAAAATTATTCAGTATAATAATTATTCATCTAAAATTATTAAGTAGTCAACATATTATTAAATAATGCAAATGTTTAAACGTATTGCAGTTACAATTGGAGAAGCATTATGATTTGACAGCTAATAATTACCGTCATGCAGAAATATTTTTCCACAAATGTAACTTATTGACCGTAATTTTGATGGTAGTATAAATTACCATTTTATTATTTTTATTGTACAGTGGAAAATTGTTTTAAAAGTTTGTTTTTAAAAATAATTAATTATAATTTTAAAAACAAAAATTCACATAAATTCAATTTTACTGGAGAGAGAAAAGATTAAGAATTAATCAAAATAAATAACACATGTATATAAAATGTTACTTTTTTTCCTATGTGGTTTGTGTGCTTTTAATATTCTTCTTTGCGCATATTTAAGAAATGGCTAGTGTTTTCGTTAACACGAAAGAAACAAATATATATACCAATAAAAAAAATAAGAATTATATTTTATTTCATTGTGACATTGCTTCTACAAAGATGAATTTAGTATAGCGTCTGTTTTTCTTCCCTTCGAAGACCATACCAAACATATTCTCTTGTTTCCCGTATTTGGTAGTACACCACGCAGGATGTAGCAATAATCTGCTGTCAAGTCCATATTGTATGGCATATTGCATTGGAGGTAAAGATGTCTGATTATCAGATGCACAAAATTGAGTGTCGATTAAATATTTATTTATTTATGCCTAAGTAGAGAAAGATCACCAGATCGCTAGCATATGGTAATCACCTTTTTTACTTCACACGGTAAGTTCCCCGACATGCGGGGATTCACTACAAAAATTTCCAGTCCTCGGATATGCGAACGAGGAAGAGAAAAAAAAAACACAATTACATTAAACAAATAGAAACACATAGTAAACTAGCCACTGGAGTACAGAGATATTTCCTACGCCACAGACAGAGGTGGGTTGACGCTAGGGATAAAGTCCATTATTCAAAGAAGAAAACTTGAGGATAGTATCACGATTCTAGATTCATGATTCCGGTTCCTGTGCGACAAGGGGTGCTAGGCGTGCCATGAGTTCGAGAAAGGGTCTAACTCGACAACGGGAGAGTCTCAGGAATGCAGATGCAGAACATATAGGTGTTAAGATTGGTCAGGTCCACCAGGAAGCGAAAAATCTCTGCCAAATGGCGAAGTAGTCTTTGGCTGGATAAGATGTTTTTTGAGCCAAGTATCTGGCGGGGGTTTTGGTACCTAAGGTGCTAGGTCTCTGTGAATGTGCAAAAGGAATAGTAATGATCTTTGGACCCAAAAGCCCCACACTCGCAGAATTCCGTTCCAGAGCGATTGAAATATTTTAGGTGTGTCCTGATTGGACCATGACCGGAGAGGAAAGCTGGTGCGGTAGGGGTAAAAGCTAAGAGATTATACGAGATTTTGTGAATTAGGGAATAGGTGTGCCCACCTTTTTTACTCCACACGGTACGTTCTCCGACATGCGGGTATTCACTACAAAAACTTCCTGTCCTCGGATATGCGAACGAGGAAGTGAAAAAAACACAATTACATTAAACAAATAGAAACACATAGTAAACTAGCCACTGGAGTACAGAGATATTTCCTACGCCACAGACAGAGGTGGGTTGACGCTAGGGATAAAGTCCATTAATCAAAGAAAAAAACTTGAGGATAGTATCACGATTCTAGATTCATGATTCCGGTTCCTGTGCGACAAGGGGTGCTAGACGTGCCATGAGTTCGAGAAAGGGTCTAACGCGACAACGGGAGAGTCTCAGGAATGCAGATGCAGAACATATAGGTGGTAAGATTGGTCAGGTCCACCAGGAAGCGAAAATTCTCTGCCAAATGGCGAAGTAGTCTTTGGCTGGATAAGATGTTTTTGAGCCAAGTATCTGGCGGGGGTTTTTGTACCTAAGGTGCTAGGTCTCTGTGAATGTGCAAAAGGAATAATAATGATCTTTGGACCCAAAAGCCCCACACTCGCAGAATTCCGTTCCAGAGCGATTGAAATATTTTAGGTGTGTCCTGAATGGAACATGACCGGAGAGGAAAGCTGGTGCGGGAGGGGTAAAAGCTAAGAGATTATACGAGATTTTGGGAATTAGGGAATAGGTGTGCCCAACTTTTTTACTCCCCACGGTAAGTTCCCCGACATGCGGGGATTCACTACAAAAACTTCCAGTCCTCGGATATGCGAACGAGGAAGAGAAAAAAAAACACAATTACATTAAACAAATAGAAACACATAGTAAACTAGCCACTGGAGTACAGAGATATTTCCTACGCCACAGACAGAGGTGGGTTGACGCTAGGGATAAAGTCCATTATTCAAAGAAGAAAACTTGAGGATAGTATCACGATTCTAGATTCATGATTCCGGTTCCTGTGCGACAAGGGGTGCTAGGCGTGCCATGAGTTCGAGAAAGGGTCTAACTCGACAACGGGAGAGTCTCAGGAATGCAGATGCAGAACATATAGGTGGTAAGATTGGTCAGGTCCACCAGGAAGCGAAAAATCTCTGCCAAATGGCGAAGTAGTCTTTGGCTGGATAAGATGTGTTTGAGCCAAGTATCTGGCGGCGGTTTTGGTACCTAATGTGCTAGGTCTCTGTGAATGTGCAAAAGGAATAATAATGATCTTTGGACCCAAAAGCCCCACATTCGCAGAATTCCGTTCCAGAGCGATTGAAATATTTTAGGTGTGTCCTGAATGGAACATGACCGGAGAGGAAAGCTGGTGCAGGAGGGGTAAAAGCTAAGAGATTATACGAGATTTTGGGAATGAGGGAATAGGTGTGCCCACCTTTTTTACTCCCCATGGTAAGTTCCCCGACATGCGGGGATTCACTACAAAAACTTCCAGTCCTCGGATATGCGAACGAGGAAGAGAAAAAAAAACACAATTACATTAAACAAATAGAAACACATAGTAAACTAGCCACTGGAGTACAAAGATATTTCCTACGCCACAGACAGAGGTGGGTTGACGCTAGGGATAAAGTCCATTTTTCAAAGAAGAAAACTTGAGGATAGTATCACGATTCTAGATTCATGATTCCGGTTCCTGTGCGACAAGGGGTGCTAGGCGTGCCATGAGTTCGAGAAAGGGTCTATCATGACAACGGGAGAGTCTCAGGAACGCAGATGCAGAACATATAGGTGGTAAGATTGGTCAGGTCCAACAGGAAGCGAAAAATCTCTGCCAAATGGCGAAGTAGTCTTTGGCTGGAT
Source organism: Maratus speciosus (assembly GCA_963932465.1). Taxonomy (NCBI): domain Eukaryota; kingdom Metazoa; phylum Arthropoda; class Arachnida; order Araneae; family Salticidae; genus Maratus; species Maratus speciosus. The sequence goes on from OZ010789.1 coordinate 231,557,471, forward strand.
AAGATGTTTTTGAGCCAAGTATCTGGCGGGGGTTTTGGTACCTAAGGTGCTAGGTCTCTGTGAATGTGCAAAAGGAATAATAATGATCTTTGGACCCAAAAGCCCCACACTCGCAGAATTCCGTTCCAGAGCGATTGAAATATTTTAGGTGTGTCCTGAATGGATCATGACCGGAGAGGAAAGCTGGTGCAGGAGGGGTAAAAGCTAAGAGATTATACGAGATTTTGGGAATGAGGGAATAGGTGTGCCCACCTTTTTTACTCCCCATGGTAAGTTCCCCGACATGCGGGGATTCACTACAAAAACTTCCAGTCCTCGGATATGCGAACGAGGAAGAGAAAAAAAAACACAATTACATTAAACAAATAGAAACACATAGTAAACTAGCCACTGGAGTACAAAGATATTTCCTACGCCACAGACAGAGGTGGGTTGACGCTAGGGATAAAGTCCATTTTTCAAAGAAGAAAACTTGAGGATAGTATCACGATTCTAGATTCATGATTCCGGTTCCTGTGCGACAAGGGGTGCTAGGCGTGCCATGAGTTCGAGAAAGGGTCTATCATGACAACAGGAGAGTCTCAGGAATGCAGATGCAGAACATATAGGTGGTAAGATTGGTCAGGTCCAACAGGAAGCGAAAAATCTCTGCCAAATGGCGAAGTAGTCTTTGGCTGGATAAGATGTTTTTGAGCCAAGTATCTGGCGGGGGTTTTGGTACCTAAGGTGCTAGGTCTCTGTGAATGTGCAAAAGGAATAGTAATGATCTTTGGACCCAAAATCCCCACACTCGCAGAATTCCGTTCCAGAGCGATTGAAATATTTTAGGTGTGTCCTGAATGGACCATGACCGGAGAGGAAAGTTGGTGCGGGAGGGGTAAAAGCTAAGAGATTATACGAGATTTTGTGAATTAGTGAATAGGTGTGCCTTCCTTTACTTGAGCCATCACAGTTTTTTTAGACCCTTGTATGTTGAACTAAAAACGTTAGCAGTAATCGCGGTAGATTTGCATTGCCCTGCCCTAAAATGGAACAAGAATGATGAAATTACACGCCAGTGGAACAGATTTTGCCATTATCTCCGTGCAGCAATCTTAATTAATCGCAGATTATATACCCGTAACGACGTGAAAAATTACTATTCAGATATAGTTTTAACATGCGGAAAGGTGTTACAAGTTTTTACCCGGCAGTTATAGTCACTCCAAAAAGGAAATATTTCAAATTTCGACCGCGTTCCTCCGCACAACTTGAAATTACTTGAAGTGGGGTAAATACTTTATAGTGGTATTCAAACTCAGAGTATGCAAATTACAAAATCTGTAAGTTCCAGTTGTTGGTTTTTCGCAACACGGTCACCATAAACATAGTAAAACCAGTTAGCAGAACTGAATCAATCTCTTTCAGCCCTGAATATCGGCATCTCGGGCATCAACACCAGTGTGTCTAAATTTTCTGAATATTTTTTGCTTGTACATAATGTTTTATTATAGATTTTAAAACATTGCACAAACAATATGGTGCCTGGATAAAAAATATTAAATTTCTAACGCAGTAGAAATTATTAGTATTGCATGAAATTATACTTGTTACATCTTTTTGAGTATTTTTCAAGAAATCAGCATCCAAAAATGCATAAGAACCCCACCCTCCCCCTCCTCCATGTTTCACTAAATGAATTTCATTGTAGATCTGCCATTATCATTAAAACTAATAACAAAGAAAAATGTTATTGGTCAAAACAAGATTTTTCATAATAGTTATTTTAAATTTAAAAATGTGCAATTATATATATATATATATATATATATATATATTTTTTTTTTATTTTTTTTTTATTTTTTTTTTTGAAATACTAAGTAATATTTCCTATAAATTATGATTTAGAAAAAAAGATGAAATGAGAATTATTTTTCTTCTACATTTTAATATTGTACGTTTTGTTCAAATATTTTATAAAGCTTACGATTTGACGAAAATCTGAAACGAGAAATGCTTTTCCCTTCTCTTTGAATATTAAACTTTTGTTTTTTAATCTAAATAATATACACTTTTGATGTTTAAAAATGTGGAAATTTCACCTAAAAAAATTATTACGTAAGTACAGTTTATATTTCAATTTAAAAATAAGGAAAAAAACTTTTTAAATTATTATGTAGGTACAGTTTCTCTTTCAAAATTTATATTTTCTTACACAACCGAAGTTTTTTAAAGATAGCTGAATTTATTTAAAAAAAATTGTTAATGCTTGAGTAAATTGTACATATTTTTATAAGTTCTTTTACTTGCATTTTTACAATTATTTTTATATGAAAAATTCCATATTTAATGTCCTTTCAAGCTAGTTGCAAAATTACTATATTATATTTAATGTCTAATGTTTAAATATTTCAAGAAGTTTCTGAGTTCAATGTTAATATAAAAATCCATTATCAAATTATATTTATTCATGGAAATAAATAAATGAGAAGATTTTGATTTGATTTTTTTTTCTTGAAAATCGATGCATTATTTTTTTTTTTCTAAATATTTGAAGTGTTGGTAGAAATGTTGTTGTAAAAATTTATGTTTCAACAGTATTTGCCATTTTTCAAATCTTACTTGAACGAAGTCAGGAGTAAAAGCCAGTAGAAGACCAAATTATTTTTTTTTAGTGATAACATTTAAAATATATGTCTAACGGCAATATACACATTTCTTGCTTACGAATTTAATAATCTTACTGTTATCTTGTATGGTGCATATATATATATATATATATATATATATATATATAATGCTTTCAAAAATTTTTTTAAAAACAAATAACCCAGTGCATCAGGCGCAACGCAGCTTCTTATATGCACTAAGTGAATATAAGAAGATTTTAGAATTTTATAAGAAGATTTTAGATAAGAAGAATTAAAGATATTTTAAGATATTATGACACTTTTTCCCCTCTTAGAGATATTGATATAGCTGTTGCTTATAAATATAACATTCCTCTTTGTAAAAAGTTGTTCAATTATAGATCTCTTGCTTTTTCTGATGAAATTCCTGAAACATGTAAATGTGACACAGATTTCTTAGATTTTATTGATGATTTCCATAAACATGTTATTACTGGAAATTTAGATATTATACAGAACAAAATCTACATTTTATGATGGGATTAGGTACTAAGTTTAGATTAAATAAAACTATTAGCAAGAAAACGGCTATTCAGATTTTTGAAAGGGATTTGAAAAAATTCATTATGCAATTATGTTACAGATTTAACACCCCCTTTGAAGCTTTTTTTGAATGGGAGTGGCATATATTAAAGGAATTTGAGTTTTTTGTTAATAATTATTTGAACAGTAAGGATTATGTTTATCATAGTCTCAATAAAGAAGATATAAATTATATTCAATTTTTACATAACAATTTTGTAATAGTACCTGTGGACAAAGCGGCTTCAAATTATGCAATTATTTGAAAGCTTTTTTATATTGACAAAGCTAAAAATGAGTTAAATAATGGTAAATTTTATAAAGAATGTAAATTAAGTCATAAGGTTGTTGTAAACAAATTTAATGCATACACCAAGAAGGCTAGAAAGATGTATTCATATAATTTTGCTATTAATAATCATCATACTTTTCCATTTCTCTTTATGACCCCAAAATTTCACAAGACGCCTATTAAATTCAGATTTATATGTTGTAATTCAAGAGGTATAGGTAAAAGTTTAAATGTTAAGTTACAGGAGTTTTTGAAGCGCATTTATGGTTTTTTGAAGTTTAAATATAGAAATACTAGCTATTTTTGGTGTATAGACAATAGTAATGAGGTTTTAAATAAAATTAAAAAAACTCCCATAACGCCCACAAATTTGTATACCTATGATTTTGAAAACCTTTTTTCTAATATACCTATAGATTTACCTTATGATACACTAAAAAATATTTTTGATATGTTTTGTATTGAGGAGGAGCTTGGAATTAAAAGAGATTTTTTCTTGAGTTTATGCAATTTCTGTTTTCTTAATAATTTCATTACATTCAATAGCTCATTTTTCTACCAGGTATGTGGTATCGGTATGGGAACTAATTTTTCGAGTTCTGCTGCAAATCTGTTTCTTTTTTATCATGAATTTAATTATGTTTTAAACAGTAATAAGAGTTATTCAGTTTTAAGGTATATCGATGATTTAATAATATTCGATGATAAACTTTTGGTATCGATTAACGATATCTATCCTCCATGTTTAAAATTAAATAAGGCTTCTGTTGATAATTTACATGTTAATTTTTTGGATTTAGACATTTTGATTAAAGATAGCAATATACTAATTAAGCTTTTTGATAAACGGGATTTTTTTAATTTTAATACTCAATCGATGCCACACTGGTATTCAAATTTAAGTAAGAAGGTTTTTAATAACATTATTGTGGGACAAATTAATAGATTTTATAGAATTTGTAGTAATAGAGAATTTTTGAGTTCACAGATTTTTAAATTTACTGCTAATCTTTTTTATAATAATTTATTTCCATACCAGTTTATTTTTCATTATGTAAATCAACTTGAGAAGAGTTTTCTCAGTGGCAACAGCTAAGCGGCCAAACACCGTAATGGATGCCAAGGTAGCTGCTTGAATATATGAAGGGTGTGGACTAAAGTCTTTAAGAACGTCTGCATGTTGATGTGCTTCAAGTAGAAACTGCGGTGACTTGGAAAGAAAATTAATGATTATGAGGATAATGGAAAGACAAGTCTTTAGGACGCTGGTCTAACTTGGATTATGGCCTTGCTTGCAACTCCTGCTGATGGAAAGAAGTGGAGCGTAGTGATTGTTTTAAAGGTAGCAAGTTTTTTTCAGGTCTTCATGGGTAAAGGCGGGGATATGGCCTTCTCACATGTTCAATACTTCTAATTGCTTAATGGTTTAGTCATATTAAAAAAAATTTATTAATTTTTATTTACGTTTTATAAGCTAAATCGGTTTTCTTGGATTTTGAATTGGTTGGTTATATTTGTTTTTAAAGCAGTTTTGATTCGTTAAAAAAAAAAAAAAAAAAAAAAAAAAAAAAAAAAAAAAAAATTATAAAATAGCTTTTTTATGTGGTGTTTTTGAAAGTTTAAATCTATTGTTATACTTTTGGAGTATGTGGGTTGGCCATATCTTGCGAAACCCGTGAGGATCCAATTTCTGTTTTTGATACCTGCTTTTTTCACTCCTCCCACTTTCTGAAGAGCAGGGAGTGGTTTGTTTGTTGTTTTTTCGTTATAAATTTTCATGGATTTTTATTGTTGTTTTGCACCCTCTTTTCATAATAATTTATAATCATTCACTTTTATTAGAGCTATATATATATATATATATATATATATATATATATATATATATATATATATATATATATATATATATATATATATATATATTATATTGTGTTTATTTTTCTAAAAAAATCACACTGATAATAATAGAGGTTTATAGGGAAGTTTTATATTTCAAAAAAAAAAAAAAAAAAAGTTGAGATTACTTAACATCGGCCATGAAAGTAAAAGAGCACTAGGTTTGTTTACTTTTTGACACAATTTATTTTATGTTTTAAAAGCATGATGAATCAAGGCGAGGTATCCATGAAAAGATGCATCCAGTTTCCGGTATTTAGAGAGGTTAGCAGCAGAGCGTGTGAGACTGAGAGATTGAATCACAACTCACACAACTTTCAGCGATACAATCTCGCCAATTAAATCACTAAAGTTTGCTGATTGGCATACAACCTTCACTGAAATATACATAAAATGCGGGAGACAAGATTGGTTCCTGTATCACCACCGCGTTGAATTTATATAAAGTAAATAATGAATTTTTAAATCGATACGCCTTTGTCTGTATTACTGAGGGTTCGGGAAGACTGACTAGCCTGTTTAATCTGGCTCTGGCACAGAGAACGCAATATATGGAAATCTTTATATTTCTGGATATGGCAGGAACAAAAATGCATGAGAGCAAAAAGGGTGCGTTGCAACATTGCCTTTCGCCTAGCAGGGAAAAGAAAAAGGGGGTGTACTTATATAACGTTATCAACTTTTTGACAATTTTTGACACCTTTCCCTACTTACGATATCATACGTTATCATACCTCGAATCCCACCCACCGTAATGATATTGTTATCGATGTCTAAAAATTCTTTTCACTCTTGGAATTTTTTATTTTGTTTGGAGTGATATACAGATATTGTTATGCATTTATTTTTCGAATACTTTATTGATTCAAATGAAGAGAAATCAATAAAATATAATTTTGTATATGAAATAACTTTATATCAAATAACACTTTAAAAATAGTTGTTATTTAAAAGTATTTAATAATAGCTTTTTGTTACATAATGCGTTCAACAATAATAACCTTTTCTTGCACTTGCCTCATCACGGGGAAGAGGAGGATTTCAGACAGAACTTCTTATTAACAAAACCGATGGACAACGTTCTTTGTCATTTATTTACTACTAGGAAACATAACCAGTATCATTTATATACTTCGTTGGTTTCTCACACATTAAATTATATATGCATATCCATATGACAGAAGAAAGGAATGCTTTGAAAAAAAATCTTTACGTGATTGTAAAAAATGAAGGTCAATATCGGATTCAGCGGTAAAGCTAATAAACATGACATAACGTGACATTTTGCTGGCTGGTGTAATCTAATAACATATTAATAAATGTATAATTTTGTGAAGAATTGAGACAGTTAATTTTCATCAGTTTATTACAAATTGTACATTTTGCATTAATATTTCAGAATGGTTAAACACTTCAAATTTATATTACAATGTTAACTTTACTCTCAACCATTTTTTTTAATATATCCGACGACATTATATTTCTACTGAATTTGTGTATGGTCCCCAATTTGCCGCAAAAAAATTATGCTTCAACTTTAAACAGCTATTACTCGGTCAATTTTAATCGTAGAATAACTGGGCTTTTTTTTTTGTCTTACTTGCCAGTGTAGCAGGAAAACTTTACTAAATATAGCTTATAGGACGGGGGGGTGTATAAAAATTTAAATTTCGTATTTTTTTAAGAAATGTTTTTTATTGACCGATATCGCTTTTAAAATATTTGTTTACCTTATAGATCATTTTTTGTTATTGGAGTTATATCCCTATGACTAACGTTTTATGAATTAGCCATTGGAAACTGTTGAGATTGGGCACCCTGTATATAGGGGAGGGTTGACCCACTTTTTACAAAATAATTTTTATTTTTTTAAATATTGAACGTAGAATAAAGTTTTATACATAATTGTATTCGTTATACAATCAGTTATCTAAATAAAATTGCTACAAAAGTGTAATACATAAGAAATTTGAAAAATGATCGATTTTATACATGAGAAAATAATGGGTCAAGGCTCCCCACATATGGGAGAGTTGACCAACTATATGGGAGGCTTGACCCACTTTGTTTTATATTGAAATATTTGTGAACAGAAATAAAATCTCTTTAGAAAAGGCAAACTTTATGCTACATGCTTTAAATATTATAAAAAAAGCATTTTTGTAAATATGACGCTTAAACAAACTTGTTTAGACGCAATCGCAAGTCAGAGGAGAAAAATTTTGTTTTAAACAGAATTTCGTTTGAGCAGGTATAATTGGTAAAAATGAAATTTTAACATTTAAGACAGTATTCCGTTATAGACAGGTTTCGTTTTCATAGGGATTCACGCATTATTATTCCCGGAATTTATAACTACACTGCCGGGTTTTTTTTTGTCTCTTTTTCCTACTTTTTGTGATCTCTACATGATATATCTAATTGCCACATAGTTTGACTTCATCTCACTGTATTCATGCTGGTGATATTTGTCTACATACCTTCCAAAAGTTTTTCGATCAATGCTATTTTCTTTTGCAGCCGCATGTGCAATTAACTGATCATTATCTTCTTTATCCCTTTCCGTGGCAAAGTACTTTCAGTACTAAAATGTTGAAATAAATGACTGGCACCGGAATTTACGAAAAAATTCAATTGGAAATAAGAAAAAGAGTATACTTCACATACATATTAGATGGAAAAGATTTTAGCAAAATTTTGGTGCTATTGCGGCGTTTGGGAAGTAAAATTAAGTGGTTTCATAAGCATACCGTTGCTCCTGAAAGAAAGAGTTGAGACTGCTGCTGTCATACTTTCTAGTATTTTAAACTGTTTCTAATTATAGTAATATTTAAATGAAAAAAGTTCCATAAATATTTCATTAAATTTTTTCTTGCAGTGGATACTATAGCGATTTTTTACATCTACCTTTAATCTAAACATTTTCCTTTCCATCACCCTATTTTACCGTGGCTTTACAAAATAAATGCACATTATTTTTTATATATAACCTTTAACCTTTCATTATACTTGGTGTATAATAAAATTATTTCATCTGGCCAACCCTCCCTCACATTGACTGGTTCAAGCCTCCCCGCATAGCCCTTTTCTAAAGAATAGCACATTGTTATGTTAAACCTAACTTACTTTAACTAACGTCTTTATGCCTGGATTGAAAGCTCGATATTTTTGCGTTACTAAAAACCTACTTACTTAAATTTCTATGATATAGTTTATCTGAAAAAAAGCTTACGAAATATTTCTAAAATACACAACTTTTAGGTTGAAATCGCCTCACAATTGATTTTTTCTAGACCTATCTCAATTATCTGTATGAAACAAAGACTGTTGTCTGAGCATTTCAGTAACTTTAGTTGACACCTAATAATAAATCTCTGAAATTCATTTAAATATGAAAACTGATGGGTGGGTAAAGCCTCCCGTATGGTCAACTCTCCCTAGACTCCCCGATGTATATATATATATTTGTAGTTGTACTTTTAAGATTCAACCTTTAGCGTGTTCTTGTTAATCTTTCCATAAAAATCCAACTATCTAAGTACTGCGAAAAAGGAAAATTTATATGTATTACTTTAAAATTTGTATTGATGTCTTGAAATTTATCATTCATTGCATACAGGGCTGTAGTGGAGGGTATACGGTTGTATATCATAAATTATATAGATTTTAAAAGACGTTCTGCATACCATGTAGATTTCTTTTATGAAGCTGCCTCTAACCTGTAGGTTTTTTAGAAGCTCCATATACACTCTAGCTTTTTATAACCAAAACACGGTATATGCTTCATTTGACTCGTTTAAAACAGCTATAAAGAGATGATAAAAACTCTCTAGAATTAGATACCGTGCATATATTTAGGTACGAATATTTTATTTTTCCCCTTTTTGTATTTATTCATAAATAATTAGAAAAGGACATCTTACCATTAACGTCGGTATCATTCTAGTATGTTTCTGTAAAACAAAATGGAACTATCAATGTATAATACTGACAAATATAGAGCAAACCTGTGTCATTTTGTACAACATATTGTATTTTGATTCCTGCAGTTGTAAATTAAGACTCACTTTGTGGAGATGAATAGCGATATAAAAATATTTATTAGAATATATCGGTTTTTATATATAGCAGAGTCGAAGGTGAAATAGAGGCAAATTCTCAGTCACGAAAATAAAATTTAATGCTGTTGTGATTATTAGAAGTCTAACACTTAAAAAAAATGTTCTGTTGTATGTGCAAGATGGAAGTAAAGAAATGCCGAAGTACTACGTAGAGACATTTTTGCATTCGCACATGGAATTAACCATTTTATTACGGATCAAGATAATAGAATCCAGGATAGCAAATATTTTTATATTCAATCGTACCGCAAATAGGGAAAAATATTTATGTAAGATGTCTCTTGAAGATATCATAGTACAAGTGTATTGCTGAGTTTATTTCTAAAAAAGTGGTGCCACATATTGTATCATTTTGATTGGGAATACGAACTCCAAATTTACATTTATCTGGGGCTGTAAAAGTTTTATAGCGTAGCGCATAGCCACTTTACCATACGTAGGCTACCATGTTTATGATTATGATTGTCTCCGTTCTAATGTTAATTAAGGTTGGCACAGTTTTATTGGATAATATATATTGTATATTTATAATTTCAAATTCTTTCCTATAAATAAACCTCGGAAGTAATGTATTTAAAGTAAATGAGGAATATTTTTCTTTTGTAGTCCACTATTATAATTTTGGTTTAAAAAGTAAAAATGACTTACATGTTTCAATTTTTTAAACGAGAAATTTTACTTATGAACTATCTCGAAATTATTATGAAAGTATATTTTATCTACTGAAATTAAGGTTTCTCAGGACTTTTAAAACTGAAAAAAAGAAAAGAAAGACCATTTTCAACATTTAAGGGGACAAGGGACATTAAAATAATTTTTTTTATTTTTTGTAAATTTCACATTATATATTATTCAAGGGTACATTATATGCATTATGGCATGCATTTATCACAAAATATATATATATAAAAAAATTATTTTTGAGAAAAAAATGGAATTTTACGCGAAGTCTTAGAAATCTTCGAAATGCCCCCTGCGTCTTCCATATCAATGAAAATCCATAATACTTTTTATAAAAGTTTGGTTTATCTATATAAACAAAATAGAGCATCGAATTTTATATATTTGAATTTGAAGATTTAAAAAAAAAATTGAAAAATTGAAAATTTGAAAATTTTTTTCTTTATTTTTTGTAAATTTTATCTTAAATATTATTCAGAGGTACATTATATGCATTATGGCATGCATTTATCGCAAAAAAAATTAAAAAAAAAATTATTTTTGAGAAAAAAAATGGAATTTTTCGCATCATCTTAGAAATCTTCGAAATGCCCCCTGCGTGTCCCATATCAATGAAAATCCCCAATATTTTTTATAAAAGTTTGATTTATATCTATAAATAAAATAAAGCATCGAATTTTATATATTTGAATTTAAAGGCAAAAAATTAAAAATTTTGAAATTTTTTCGAAAAAATTTCATTTTTTTTTATTTTTTGTAAATTTTATCTTAAATATTATTCAGGGGTACATTATATGCATTATGGCATGCATTTAGCACAAACAAAATTAAAAAAAATTATTTTTGAAAAAAAAATGGAATTTGATGTGGAAGTTTTTGTTGTCAATTTTAATGAGTTATTTTAGTTTGATACCATGTGTTTAAAATATTAACAAGTGTGGTACTAAACTCTGTCAAAAAAAGTTATTCGCATTTAATTTTTAATAATTAAAAAATATTAATAGTATTTGCATTATTAAATATTAAAATATTAAATATTAATGAACAAGTCTTAAATCTTCAAGGTTAAATAGAACTTTGGTATTTTAGCTTTACCATATGATAACACCTTCGTCCAAAAGATAAAATAATTTTTAAGATAATGTAGCATAACATGTTCTTCTACTCAGCTCTTCAATTCTAAAAGCCATAACTTCGGTTCTAATGGAAATTTCAAGGGACAAATTATATCAAAATGTTCAGAAAAGATAGGAGTTTAACATCTAAAAAAATTAAATTTTCAAAAATTTTGAAGCTTTAAGAATCCTGAGACACCTTAATATATTTTCTGAAATAATAAGAATTACAAAATAAAATACATATATCTAAAAGTTTCTTCATTTCTGAGTAACATAGTGGGTGATCCCGAATTCATGGCACAAACTTTACGGGTTGGTACAGGATACAATAATAATCATTTATTGTACTGGAATGTATGGGTGTAAGTTGCGCTGTGAGGCGCAAACACTGGAAATAAGACATGAAAGGAAAGACAAAGTGTTTATTGACAAAATCGTTGGCAAATGGCAATGTTAACAATAACTTCACAAAATTGCGTTCACCAACAATGATACATGCTAGGCAATGTCGTTGGAGCAGTATTTACATATTTTTGATTTATAAATGGAATAGTAATTATGAAAATGTCAAATTACAATTAATCAAGAAAATACCTATACCAGGCCATCCCAAATTGATAGTACAATCTTTAAAGGTTAGCACAAGGTACCCTTTGCTAACCTTTCCTAACCCTACAAGGTACCCCAAGGTACCCTTTGCTAACCCTTTGCTAAACCTAATCCATATATGGCAGCCATGTATGGATTACTGTTTGTTGACGCAATTTTGAATACCTATTGTAAACATAGCACATCCCAATGACGCTGTCAATAAACATTCCTTCAATGTGTCTTTCCTACGTTTGTGCCTCAATGCATCACTTGAGACAATATAATCCTATACAATAAAAGATTGTTGCTGTGCCCTGTACCCACCTTTAAAGTTTGTCTCATGAATTTGGGATGAGCCTGTGTAGGTATTTTCTTAAATAACTGTAATTTGAATTTTTAATAATTTGACATTTTATATATGATTCCATTTTGAAAATGAAATATATGTGTATATATTTTTTTGTATTTCAAATGAAAATCAAATTTCAAAGTGATTGCTTAAAAGGCGCAAAGGCCAACATACTGAAAAAGATTCCAAGCCGGGGCTCGAACCCGGGCCATCAGTAAAGCGCACTGACGTTCTACCGACTAAACCACTTGGAACGATACCTAGCTCGGAAAATTTCTCACTATTATATGTTGGCAAGGCTACAAACGTAGCACAAGATGGAAAATCACTTTGAAATTTGCAATCACTTATGAGGAGACTTTGAAACCAAATCAGACTTCCACCCCTGCACCGTTCGTCAAGTGCAAGATGCACCCCTTTCCCATAATACTTCGCGGGATGATTTCCGGCGACAAATATGTGAAAACGACCATGAATTATGTTATTTTCCCAGTAATATACAATGTTATTCTGTAATTCCATAATTTAAATATTGCAGGAAAATTATGTATGTAGGATAAATTTGTAAAATTGTTTTAATGCTCGGAAGAGAAAATAATTCAAGAAACTAATGAATTAACTTGAAACCAATGAACATTTTAAAATAATTAATAACATGCAGTGTAAGATTCTTAGAAACAATGTTTAACTTTCTTTTCACAGATAAATAAATCTTTGCACAAACTTGTATTTTATTAAATTTAATTTTTATTAAAACTGTTAACCTTATTTCGGTAAAGTTTTGTAATGTATTTATTGCTGAAGGTAAACTTTTCCTTAAAATAGCTTAATAGATTTGAAGAAACATATTGTGGAGATAAGTTTTATGGAGATAATATTAGGGCTGCAAGTTATATGAAGATATGGTAAAAGTATTCCATTATCTCAAAAGAGTAATACATTTATTCGATTCGCAAATTCTATAGATAAACGGTATTGATTAATACTACAACATCATGATTAATGTTTTTGAAACATCATATTTTTATCGAGGAAAAAATTCTATTTTTATTAAATAAATTTAAAAGAAAATTTTCAAATATGTTCTTAAGGTTTCTGATAAATTATGATTTAGAAACTATTTAATTCAGAAATATATAAATTTTTCTTTTCCATTTCAGTATTATATTTTTATTTTAAAGATGAATATACTTTTAATTTATAATTTTATTCAAATAATTTTGTGTGTTATACTTCAGAGTATTGTATAGTGTATAGTGGAGCACTTTAGAAAGTGAACCTTTCAGTTAAATAAATAAAACATGATATTTCCCTTTTTTGAATTGATTCTAAAGACATATACATTAGATTTGTAAACAAAAAGTTACACATTGATATTTAGAAAAATACATTTGAAAAGTTTTTTTTTTTTTTTTTTTTTTTTTTTTTTTTTTTTTTTTATGAAAAATAATGTCAATTGTGATAACGAGTTCCGAAAAAAAAAAGTTTTTTTTTTCTTTGTATTGCAAATAGTAACATGATAGCTGTAATTTTTTTTTAAATTTTCATTTTGAAATAATTTCTTTAATTGCTGAAAATATTTCACAAGATATATATATATATATATAATCTAATATTTTGTAATAAATGTATAAGCAAAAATGCAAATGAAAGCACAATTATTATATAAATTTTGAAGTTAATAAATGTGCATTTTACAAATACGCTTTAGAAAGCATTTGAAAACATTCTATTATTTATGTTTTCAAATATTAAGGTAAAGTACCCAGTAGTTGACACTGGACCAATAGTTGACACTTTTGTAGAAATAGTAGTGTAACAAGAAAACGTCACAGGTAGGAACATGAGAGACACAGAATTTTTAAAATCTATCACCTTGCGGCAAAACTGAGAACTAAAACTATAAACAGTCGAGCCCAATTCCAATATGGCGGAAGACAACAAAGAAGCAAGTGTACAAATTTGAATTTTTGGAATTTATCTTAAGAAAAGTGATAAGGATCGCATGTTACAGTAAGTATTAAAACCCGTAATTTATCTTAATTTCTGGTTATGTTTTGATTGATATTGATTGTTTCTATGTCCAAGAATTGTATTGGAATAAAATTGATACATTTTGTGCAAAATAGTGGAAGTGAATGTGAGTGGAAACTATTGAATATGAAAAGAAACAGATTTTCAAAAGTTGACACCCAGTGTCAAATACTCGCTCATGTTGGGGTTTTGTTAATCTAATTCAGTGCAATGAAAATAAGCTGGAATCTACCAGATAAATTCATGACTGACCTTTGAAAAACTAAAAATGCATTTAAACCAATAGATGACACAGGGTGTCAATTATTGAAATTAGGGAGTGTCAACTACTAAAATTAATTATTTATTTTTTTTAGATGCCACCTAAGAAGGGAAATTTTAGGAATTACACGGAAGACTGCCGTAGAATTCGTTAAACTCAACAAAGCTGGGTACAAAACAGCGGCTAAAAAATTTAACGTGCCTAGAATAACTCTGAAATACAAAGTTGAGGGAAAAACCCCAATGAAAAGGTAAAATATCGGCTCTTAGTGCTTGATTTTTGCACTCAATCTTTCATTTTTGTTATTTGAGATTAATTAAGTAAGTGGTTTTATGTTATAATTTCATATCTATGGGACTTTTGTTATTTTCATTAAAACTTCTGATTAAACTTCTGATCTTTCATTAAAACTTCTGATTTCGTTTGCTAATTAACGGTTCTTATCATTATGTCTTCATATGGGGCAATTAATATAGTAATATAATAATAAAAAGTATTTATTATTATTAATTTAGGCCCCGCCGCAGTCAGTGTCAATTACTAGTTCAAGAAGGTGTCAACTACTAAATTCTCACGTTCACGATGGTGTCAACTTCTGGACAAAAATCATGTTTTCATATCCCCTAGTAATTTTTACAAAATGTATTCATTTCGGGACATTAAACGTTATGATTTTGTGGAAAAATGTTCAAACCCTCTAGTAATGATCAAACTGTTTCCCTTAATTGAAAACTGCACGAACCAAAGGCGACGAACGCCGAAAAATTCCTTAAGGTGTCAACTACTGGGTACTTTACCTTATATTGCTGCAATATTTTTTATGTTTTCGAAAGTATTATAAGTAAGAAATGCGTATATTTTAGGGATTGTTTTCTTGGTATACTCATGAAAGAGCCATAGCATTTTTTAAGAAGGGCTTTTGAGTTTGCTAAATTGATTTTCTTTATATTTCTATTTGATTTACAATACTAACCTATTAGAAATTTTAATTTATATATAGTCTAAAAACATGTCTAAAAACGCTATTATTAATTTTAAGGCACACTGAAATTCACGTATTAAATAAACACATTTTTAATAGTTAATTAATAGTGCTGTTACACTGAAATGCAAGTTGCAGTATCTTTAATTCCGGGATGTGATAAATAATACTATATACAGAAGCTCTCTGTAAGGTGGAC
This sequence comes from Maratus speciosus, assembly GCA_963932465.1. NCBI lineage: Eukaryota > Metazoa > Arthropoda > Arachnida > Araneae > Salticidae > Maratus > Maratus speciosus. The sequence continues at coordinate 231,573,190 of OZ010789.1, forward strand.
TCTGCGTAAGACGGAAATATGTCTAACTCGGAAAGATTTTCATATCCCTGCGAATCCATAGACATAGAGTAAAATTTGTCTAAAGCGGAATATTGTCTACTACGGAAAATTTTCTCAATCCCGATCGATTCCGCATTAGACAGGATATTCTGTATCAAATTCTGGATGCTTATAATATAAGATTAAATGTTCTGTAGGATTAACGCTTCGTATATGATAAATTTTACATTAACGTAGTTTGTAGTCTCAATAAACGATAATGCTTACTAAAAGAAGTAATTAATTATTTAGTAGTAAAATTATTAAAATTATAGAAGCAATTTCTGTATTTAAGAAATACTAATGTTTTATTGTTAAGAGTTGTTTTGTGTTTTGTTGTCCTATCAAAAATATTAAATAAAAAAAATGTTTTTCTTTTTTTTGTAGATTTATTTTTATTGTTTTACAAATATTTTTTCGAAAGTTCTGGCACTTCACGTTTAAAACTGTTGTATATATATATACCCTATATATATAAATTCCCAATGAAACGAATTTATGAAACGAATATATGAAACGGCTGAAATGTGTATCGATTCTTTGAATCGACTGATTAAACAACTGATTATGTTGTACGGCGATTTCTCCTAAAATATGGAATACTTTGCGATAAAATTAACACCAAATATCTGTATTGATCCACAGATCTAAAAACAAGTATTAGAATTTTTTTAATTCGAATTAGTTTTCGAAAAATTAATTTTTTTCTAATTTTAAATACATTTTTCTAATGATGGCAACTCAAATTTTAATCATAACAGATATTTTTTTTCATAATTCAGAAATGGGTTTAAAATTAAAGCTTTTAAATTAATTTGGCGACCAGTTTGGCCTCCTTTAAATCTATGCTAAAAACAATGCTTTTTTGCATTTCGTTATCATTTTATTTAATACAAAACTTTCATTTAAAAATGAAACATGTGGCTTTCACTTCTTTCTTAAAAAAAAAAAAAGGCACAGATGTCATATACGCACTGAGGTAAATAATTGGCGCAAAATTGGCATTATTTTGATTGACATGGCTATTGTCGTTTATTTAATAATAAATGTTTATTTACTTTTATTTCTTTTTTTAAATTTATATAAATTATTTTGTTCTATAGTTATTAAGTATTTATTTGCTATTTCCTTTTGAAAATAATAGAAAATAATTAAAAAATACGGTACAACGTAATTATTTCGTCAACCAATTTCGCAAATTATATAAATCTTCAAACCACTCGCCAAATTCTACAGATTTACAAAATTTTCCTTTTAAATAACGAAAAAACAAATAAATTAGTATAACATTAATAAATATAAAAATAAAACGTCGAAATAAAAATCACTTGATGACGTAAACATGTGTAACTTGCTAAAAGTCAAGTGAATGTGACATTTTCGATCAACCGTTATTGGCATTTAATCTTATAGTTCGCGATAGATCTTTGGTCGACGGGATAACTAAGTAGTACCAAAAATACATATGTAACTGGTATTCGAAAACGAGGTTTTCGCCAAATTTTCGTGAAAAAAAATAATCATGCCAAACATGCGGTGCGTATATGACATCTGGCGAAATATTAAATTATGTAACAAACCATGACATTTAATTTCAAATTCAAATCAATGTTTTAATTTACCACTCGAAGAATAAAAAAAATTCTAACTGGCGAGTTGCAAAAAAGATATTGGCGAGATTTGCACCCGGCTTTCTTTTGCTTTCGGCACAGATGTCATATACGGCCCCATATTGGCGCGATTTTTTTCTGACGGCAATGTCATATACGCAACGGGTACTTAACTGGCGCCAAAGTATCGTTATTTTGCTTGATATGGTAAACCGAATGTTGTTGTTTACGCTGTTGATGCGTTCCCCAAATTGGCGTTGGAAAAAAATCGCGCCAATAGCGTATATGACATTTGTGACAAACCTTTATATGAAAGGCGAAGGGATCAGACAGTATTTGTTTATGGCATTTGATGGCTTGAACTATTATAATATAGATGAAATGTTGCTGATAGAATAATATTTGGCGACTTATCACCTGTGCCTGGATAACATTAAAGTATCAAAATAGCACCTAGAGTATAAAAAGCAAAGTGTTCCGCCGGGAACTGTTGATGATAGTCAATGATTTAGGCTATTGTTATAGAGATTATTTTAAAATATCGGGAGACAAAGACTCTGAATACTTAATTCATTTTATTTTAGTTTCTTTTCAAATGTTTAACTGATCCTCTTTAACCAAAAACGAAAACAACCATTGGATGTCTTAACAGCAACTGATTCGCCCTTATTTTTTGCAATCAAAGAGAATTGAATGGAAACCCGTTTACAGGGAGAAATGCACAGCTTTTTTCAGTATAATTTAATCTTCTCTAATATTTTTAAAACCCATCAGATTAGCATGTTTTTTGAATTTTAGATTCTGCTGTGTCTGAACGGGGGTTGGTGAGCGTAGCTTGCAGGGGGCAGAGCCCCCTAGTATATATATATATATATATATATGTATGTATTAAAGTTTCATACATATATTTTTATGTTTTTATTTCTTAACATTTATATGAAAATGTTTCTATATCAAAGAAATCTTTCACTTCAAAATTTTTGTTTTACGTTATGCTGCTACTTGACGTAATAATATAAAAGGTTTAAGAAAATAAATACAGATGGAAGATATATAGAAATAAACCTTCCTCTTATTCAAATTGCGAGAAAAAAAAATCCAACGGCCTGAGAGCAATTAATTAACAGCTTTATTCATCAAGTAATTAGTAGAAAAAGTAGTTAACCTAACATAGTTAAAACACAATCTGTAAGGAAGTTTTCCATTTCCACTCATAGATTTCTTTTTAACGAACACTCTATTACTTACCGTACGATGAAGGAAGCTACTAAATATTTTTGCAAAAAATAGAAGAAAATTGTTATTTATAAACTGGAAAAATATATGATAATAAAATTTTATGATTGGTGTAACACAAAGAATAATAATTGTCACTGTACATTTTAACAATGTGATAGTTAAATGCTTGGAGCCATTATAAGACGAAAATAAAATTAACATCGTTTTAAAATTTGCTTATTTTTAAGAAACCATTTTTAGCAGTGTTGCTTTTGCCCCGAACAGCTCTCGTTCTTGTTTTTCTTAGAATTATTTATTTGGCGAAAGAAAACGAAATGCTTTCTTGTAAAAAATCAATATTTTTTTAACTCTTTGAATATAAAATGAACTTATTTTTCTTTAAACTGATATTTCTCTACTACTTGGATATTAACAAATAGAATATATGTTGCCTGCTTGACTACATATATTAATGTAGTAAAAATCGTTAGCTGCCAAACATTAATTTACATCCTAAAGTAAGTATAGTTGGACATTTTAATTATTTAATAAAAATGACTATTGATAAATAAAAAAATAACTACATAGATGTGTTACATTCCACATTAAAAAGTGACATTTTAATTAAGAACACGTAATTCGAAAAAAAATATAACTCAATTTCACTCGAAATTTCACTTTTAACTTAAAAGAAAAATAATTGGATATATTCTTTAACGACTATTAACAATATTTTTCTTTATTTCACTTATCTTCAACATTAAATAAATTATTTCCGTTTCGGAAATTATTTTTCGGAAAGCATTTGAAATTCCGAGTTCTAAAAAATGAAAAAACTCTTATGAATGTCGTAAAAATATTTCTGTGCAAAAAAATGAGTTTCTGACACTTCCTTTACTACTGCCAAGTTGTACAACGAAATTAAATTTTAAATGTAATTTTTCAAAAACATAAAAAATTATATTTCTTATATTTGAATTAGAGATATATCTTTAGACTTTATATTAATATTAATGCCTTACAATAAAAATATTTAAATCTAACTTTCCAGTTCATTGACGGATATGTCAGAATTTTATATTGAGTTATAAATTGCTGTCTATGCACATAAATGAAAAACAAATCATGAAAAGGGATTTGATTTACTGTAAATAATAAATGTTTAAAATATTCTGATATAAAATAAAATAAAATAATTTCGTAAGATGGAAGTGTAACTAAATGAAAACTTTAAATATTTAGAAAATTACAAAGTTTATATTATGTAATTTACTGTAGTTTTGTTTTAATTCGTTTGGAATAATCGGATAATTGGAAACTAAAATGTATTCAGTAACTGATTATGACTGTGTGTAGCACAAAGGATTATAATTGCCATTATGATTACTAAATTACAACACATATTCTAAGTAATATCTGAAAATGCAATTAAATAAAATTATGCATCTAAAACAGAAATGTATTTCTTTCGCACAACTGAATATGTGAAAAGTCCTTCCGGCCAGTGCCGGTAGGAAGAGGTAGCTTTCATATTCCTTATTTTTTAAAAGCCAGCTTATATTATTCAAACACATGGAGCTCAAATTAGTGGAACCCGATTATAGAAGATTAAATACTAATTTTTGTCAATATTGAATATGAATGAGAATTTCGCAAAATTAATCAGCGTTATCAAAGCTGGTTTTGTTAAAGTGATTTATATTTTGTCGCCAAATTCGGTGATATCCCGAATTATATTAATAATTATATTAACCCGAAATATCGGTGATAGCCCACCATTTTAAAATAACATAATGGGTGCAACAAAGTTCACCAATGGATTTGGTCGAGACCTTAGTAATTCCTGTGCACATGCTCACTCATATCTAAATCGGTTGATATATACGAGTGCTGTTGCAGGCAAAAAATCAGATTTTTTAAAATGTCACACACATTCGAAATTCAAACTGCTATTATGTCTTTTTTTTTTTTTTTTTTTTTTTTTCAGATAAAGGCAAAACAAAACAAAACGGAATCTTTGTAACAAGCTGAAACACATAAGAAAAGAAAATCTTTTTCAATTTCTAATTTTTTTGTACCTCATTTTATTTTTTTTTAAATTTTTAACTCGGCCGATAGATTGCTATGTACTATGCACATGCATTGTCACATCCAAATCGGTTCATAAATACTTGTATTATCACGTGACAAAAATCAGATCGTTTCAAAATGTCAGCCATGCTAGAAATTCAAAGTGCTATAACTCAGCCATTTTTTAAGATATAGACGAAACGAAAAATGCTCCGAAATCTTTGTATCAAGGTCAAAAACATAAGGAAAAAAATCTTTTTCAATTTCTAATAATTTTGTACCTCTCTTTTAAATTTATATATTTTTTAATTTTTAAATGACCGCCATTTTGAAACAAGATGGCGGATGGTGTTGGCCAACGTACTCGGTCGAGACATTGGTATTTACTAAATACACACCAAGTTATATCCAAATCCGTTCATAAATACGCGTGTTATCTCGTGACAAAAATCTGATAATTTCAAAATGTCAGCCACACTAGAATTTCAAAGTGCTATAACTCAACTTTTTTTTAAGATATAGACGAAACAAAAAATGCTCCGGAATCTTCGTATCAAGCCCAAACACATAACAAAGAAATATTTTTCAATGTCTAATTTTTTTGTGCCTCATTTTAAATTTTAAATTAAAATTTTTTTTAAATGGCTGCCATTTTGAAACAAGATGGCGGATGAGGCCGGCCAACGAACTCGGTCGAGACATTGCTATGTACAATGAACATTCCCTGTCACATCCAAAGCGGTTCATAAATACGTGTATTATCGCGTGACAAAAATCAGATCGTTTCAAAATATCAGCCATGCTAGAAATTCAAAGTGCTATAACTCAGCCATTTTTTAAGACATAGACGAAACAAAAATGCTCCGGAATCTTTGTATCAAGTTCAAACAGATAAGAAAAAGATATTTTTCAATGTCTAATTTTTTTATGCCTCATTTTAAATTTTAAATTTTTTAAAAATTTTTAAATGGCCGCCATTTTGAAACAAGATGACGGATGAGGCTGGCCAACGATCTCGGTCGAGACATTACTATGTACTATGCACATTCCTTGTCACATCCAAATCGGTTCATATATATGTGTATTATCGCGTGACAAAATTCAGATCGTTTCAATATGTCAGCCATGCTATAAATTCAAAGTGCTATAACTCAGCCATTTTTTTAAGATATCGACAAAACTAAAAATGCTCCAGAATCTTTGTATCAAGCCCAAAAACAAAAGAAAAAAATCTTTTTCAATGTCTAATTTTTTGCGCCTAATTTTAAATTTTAATTAAAAAAAATTAAAAGGCCGCCATTTTGGAACAAGATGACGGATGAAGCTGTCCAACGAACTCGGTCGAGACAGTGGTATGTACTATGTACACACGAAATTTTATCCAAATCGGTTCATAAATACGAGAGTTACAGTATGACAAATATCAGATATATATGCATATATATATATATATATATATATATATATAAATTTTGAACGGAGGTTGGTTTCAGGGTCTAGGGGTCATGATCGGTGAAAATATACCAAATTTTTTCGGAATCGTTTTCCTCCTAATGGCTGCAATAGGTAGCTTTTTGTAATGAAAGCTACCTAAAATGAAAACTGTCTAGAACGTAGTATATCCTAAAGGAAGAGAAATCATATCTCTAAAGGCTGCATAATAGCAGGAGTTTTTTTTTTTTAATTCTGTGAAACGCAGCACTACTACATGTTGTCAATGTTTTCATAAAATGGATCTCTAAAAAACTTTAGTAATTTTCCTAGCATTTTATTTCATTATGTATCACATACGCTGTATGGCAATAAGCGATTCTCCCTCACGTGCATACATTCCACATACAAAACACTATCACGCAAACACATACAATGTTTATAAAGTTTATATGATGTAATCCATTGTAAATTTTGTTTTAAAGCCTTGAAATAAAAATAAGTTCATTTTTGGCATTGGAAATTATCTCTAACTGAAAGTATTCTATACATAAGAGTATTATTGAACATTGACGTAACACCCACATAAAATTAAAATTGAATTTTAATTTTAGACATTTAATTCCTAGACGTATATAAAAATAATATATGCATTGGCATACATAGCATTATGAAAAGCAATAACATAGCTTAGCATTATAAATAGTATGACATTAGCATAGCTTTGCAATAACATAGCAGTATGAAAAATGCATTTTTTATATTTGTGATTTTCTTATTATAAAGAAATTTAAGCAATAATGAAGACAGAATTATGATAATTTGTCAACAAATCTAACACTTTTATATAAACAGAGTCATACGATGAACATTTACTTAACTCTTTAAATTTCGCTTCCGTGATATTCACGGGCTGTGTTTTATTCAGATTATTTCACACCACTTTCATAAAATAGTGTAATTGGCTTTATTATGGTATAATTTTACTTATCATTAAATAAGATAAATATTTCGTTTTCAAAAAAGTGGTGCAAATAAGCAATTAAAATTTGTAAACCGTAATTTAATGCTACCGTTAAGTGGTTACACATAACTCAAGTTTCTTTTATTATAAATTAAGAAAGGTTAAAAATAGAAGCACTTTTGTGTGAATTTAAAATAATATAGAAATGATTTTATTAGAAAAGTAAAAATTGAACATGAGATAATGTACTACTGTTTATCTTTTAGTAAACAGAAATTTCTAAGAATACATCATGAAAATTGCTTTGACATTGATGGAAGAAAAAAAAATAATTTATCCTCTTCTTTCCCTACCTTATTGTAGTTTGAATATGTTTTGGATATTTCTTAATACATATTACAAGAATTTCTTTTATAGTTGAAAAAATTGATATACCTCAAAATAAATTACCTGTAGCCTTTTATGTAAGAAATTGCTATTTTCGTTTTATACTTCTGATATCCTGGAAATACTTGTTACAAACATAATAAACTAACTTATTTTAAACAAACTTAACACCTTGCACTCCGTTGTTGCCACTACGGCGACATGGTACAGAAAGTAAAAAACACCGTTGTCGCCGCTGTGGCGACATCAATTTTCCTTGAAAAATTCGTTTTTGGCACCAGTAATAAAGGGAAATAAAATTTGCCTTATTTAATCAAAGCATTTTTGAAAATGTGTACTTGAAGAAAACTTATTTTTAAAAAGTGGTGCCGACCGAATATTTTTGTGTGTAATGACGCGGAGTTGCTGGTAGCCCACAGTCAAAATGACGGGGAGTGCAAAGGGTTAAATGTGTGAATAATACTTTAATATTATATTGAACGCATCGCACTTTAAATTATGCTTTTAATGTAAATATCAGCTATTTTAATTTATATTTAAGTCAATTAGTTAATGCAATTGTCAATAAAAGTACATTATTCTCCACTAAGTAATTTATTTAAAATAATCGCTGACATTAATAATTTGAAGTGCTTACTTGTTTTTCCCTCATGTGTGGTAACGCACAAATGACAAAAAAAAAAAAAAAAAAAAAAAAAAAAAAAAAAAAAAAGGAACATTATTTTTTTGTTCATGGCGGAAAGTTTAAAGAGAAAATATTTCCTCACGAGGAGTTTCTATCTAAAACTTAACGTTTTCTTTTATAATTAATAAAACAAAATTATGAATTATTGTACAGTCGTTAGTATCAAGTTGAAGACGACAATGTTGATAGAAATGTTGCAAAAAAAAAAAAAAAAAAAAAAAAAAAAAAAAAAAACACGGTCTCAATATTTTACCTTATACTAAATGTTGCTATATATCTTCCACCTGAAATTTAAGCGAGAGTTGCAGTAAAATAAACATTTTTAAAATTATTTTTTATACGCCGGCCGTTAAATTAGCCGCTGCTCCATTAAATTAAACTAATATATAATGAATATTGCTTTTAAAACTTAAAAAATATTTTCAAAGTTGTGTATTTCTAACTGGATTATATTTACATATATATACATATAAATATATCCTTATGTCAATGATTAACCGTACTATAGTGATTCCTTTGGCTTAATTCATCAATGATTTCATTTATGTAAAGAAGTTTTCATAAAATTTGCGAAATAGAAGCTGCATTATCCGCAGGAGCAATAGCAAATCCAATATATTTCAAGTACTCCTTATTTAGCATATATTACTCATACTTAAAATTGTTAAGTTTACCATAGGCAACAACATAAAGCTCATTTAAAATGTCCCACATCCATTCCATGAAAGCTTCCAGGAGAGATTTCAGCCTATAACTTAAATACTTTTTTGTATTACGCTTATTGCCTGTGCAAGTTGTCTGTCCTTTGTTAATCCAGATAGGATATATAATTTTTAATACTTTTTTGTTCCTCCTACCTTCCGAGGGTCTAGGAACTATTGTATGTATTGGTATAATTTCTTGTTCTAATTTACCATATTCATGCGTTCATTTTTTTTAAATATTTTTATTACATAAGTACACAAGCTTTTCATAAAAATATTTCATAATTGTCATTTTGACTTAAGTTATGTATATATATATATATATATACATATATTTGACAAAATTTGCATTTAAAAAATCTTTTGCATTTTCATTCCAAAATCTTACTTAACCCATTAAAGACTGACGTTATATTTGTGATCTTTTATTTATTTTTTTTTCTCAGTAAAAAAATAAGTAAAATTTGCCTTATTTAATTAACAAATTTCAGTGAATTATGAACTGAAAGATAGTATTTAACATAAAGTGATGTGAACTGAATAAAATTTCTGTAAAACATGCTGGTCCTTAATGGGTTTTATGTACAGGGAGTCCAGCGAATAAAACCCTGATTTAAAAATTAAATATCTCAAAAACATAGATCAATAGAATTATGCGGTAAACGGTTTGTTTATTAGTTAAGCTGTAAAAATGTTATACAGAAGTTTCAAAATTTAGTTGCAAAATCCGTTAACAGATGGCGCTGTAATCGCAATGCCTATAAATTGTGCTTCGACGTCCAGAGCACTAGCGTCTCATTCCTAGATGGCTCCCTATGGAAGAGCAAAAATTGGGAAAGACCACTTTTTCGTTTGGGTGATGTGCAGAAGTGGACACATCTGGTCACAGAATTGTTACACCAGCTTTAATTTTAAAGAATTTCAATTAATAGAATTTTCAATAAAAAGTTTAGCAATCATTATATAAGAACTTATTTTTTTTTTTTTGGGGGGGGGGGGAGGCGAGATGTGCAGAAGCGGAGCCATGTGTTGACAGAATTGAGATTTGTTTCAAATTTTGTTATAAGCTACTTTGGTCCAGATACCATTATCTCTGTGGCATGTATTTTTTTCCTAAATGGTAGATCGTGATATCGAATCCAACTAGAGGAGGATTTAAAAAAATTGAAAATCTTTAATTTTTAATATTTATTTAAATTGTGAAAAAAAGTTTGAATAAAAAAAATCCAAAGTTTCTGGTTTTAAAATTTAATTAAGCTAAAAAAACAATTTTTTTAAACATTGAGCATTTATAATAATGATTCATATATTATTTTATTTTTTTTTTTATTGTAGAAAATAGTTTGAATGTAAAAATACGAAGGTTCTATTTTTAAAAACTTAATTAAGTTAAAAAAAAATCATTTTAATTTTAAAACTCATTTTCATTTTTTTTTATCATTGATCACAGAAATATGGTGCAGCTTCTAGTGATATGATTCGAAGTACTGAAAAGGAATGTAGCCTCCAAAAAACTTTTGCTTCAACGTTGATGATATGACTTAGCATCAATTTCTTTTAAAAATGAAATAATTTAATGCATGATTTCTTCTGTCCCTACAACCTTCTTTAAAAACAAAAGAAATATATGTGTTGTTCTAAAACAAAAATATTATGCCGTGATTTAAAAAAAAAAAAAAAAAAAAAAAAAAATGAAACGTGCAAAATTACTTTTTCATTTATAATAATTCGGGTAAAAACAATAATACCAAAATGTTATGACGTAATTTAAAAATATAAAAAATAAATAAAAGTACAAATTTATTTTTCTAAATATATACATTTTGATTTAAATAATTATATGACATTAAAATTTGAATTTAATAAAATATTTTAATAAGATCTTATATAATGATTTCTAAACTTTTTATTCAAAATTCTATTAATTGAAATTCTCTAAAATTAAAACTGATGCAATAATTCTGTGACCAGATGTCTCCATTTCTGCACATCACTCCAATAAAAAAGTTGACTTTCCCAATTTTCGTTCTCTCATAGGGAGCCATCTAGGAATGAGACGCTAGTGCTCTGGACTTCGAAACACAATTTATAGGCATTGCGACTACAGCGCCATCTGTGAACGGTTTTTACAACTACATTTTGAAACTTCTGTATAACATTTTTACTGCTTAGCTAATAAACAAAACGTTTACCGCATAATTCTATTGATCTTTGTTTTTGATATATTTAATTTTGAAATCAGGGTCTTATTCCCTGGACACCCTGTATGTTATTGTACGTAAATTCATTGACCGACTATTGTATTCAATTAAAATTTATAAAACATTTTTTGTGTATTTCTAAGCCACGATTTTCAAACAATATTGTCCATCATTCAGAAGGGGGGTCATTAATCAATCATCGTTTACATCTGATTTAGTGATCCTAGATCCTATTAATTTTTATTTTTATGAAATGGGGCAAATATAAATCTTGTCTAATCTACCAGTAATTGGAAATAATTTGCCGTTCTTTTTATAGCACGTAGTTGCTAAAATCACTATAAATGACATCATATGTATTATCTGTTTAATTCCGAAATACCATACATCTATCATTTTATAAACATGAATTGTGTTCACGCCTACATTCTAAAAAATAAATCAAATGTTTCTAAATTTAGAATGATTATTATAACCATAAACGAAAACACTATAATCTTCTCCTATATAACCACGATTTCTGAAAGCGCAATTTATTTTTAAGAACCACAGACACACATATATCTGTTCGAGATTCCAAGAATAATTTATAAAAATAAAGGCTTTTTCTCTATCATTGATTTTCGGATATTTTTCGGAGTAATTTTTAATTTGTATTAATCTGCTTCTTCAACCTAAAATGCATGTTTTCAAATCATATCAATTCTCAATTAAATAGTTTCATTTTCAATTAACATATTTTAGTAACCAAAGAATGCTGATAAATTATCAGCATTAAGAAAAAATATTAAAATTAATATTATTAGTCTCGCACAGATAAATGCAGTTAAGCAGCTGAAATGTTTAATTTAGAATTGATGAATCTTAATAACTTCCTATATATCTGTTGTAGAATACAAATTAATGCCCTATAAAATATTCTTGGAAATGTTTCAGACAATTAGTGGCAGCTATAGAAATTTATAAGTGCCTTTTAAATCTTGAAAATATATTGGTTTCTTAGGTTTTAAAAGATAAAGAACTCTTTTTGGAATCGTGAATAATATGGAAGTGGTTATTGTACGGTTTTGTACGTGGTTATTTTCAATTTTCGTAGATAATTTTTTTTTTTTTTTTTTTATCGCAGCGTAGCACTTGTCGTGATATCGATACCTTTCACATAAAGAAAAAAGTATTTTGCAATTTTTGCTAAAAAAACTTTACTAAATATACAACAAATTAACATCCTGTAATAATACACTAATTTTAATTGCTAAAAATGATTAAAACTATAGAAACAGTAAAAATAGGTTTGTTCAATTATTTACATGTTACGAATCTACCCGTGTCATTATCCAAACAAATAAATAAAAATATTCTAAAATTGCATGGTCTAACCATTGTTACTCATAGTAATAATGGTTTCAAAGTTCAACATATTACTAAATTAATTGTGGATATTGACAATAATAAGAAGCCTAAACAGAAATATGATTCGAAAAATACAAACTTTATGCTATTCAGTATTTTCCAAGCTTTTTGAGAAATTTAAATAGAGTCTTAAGCGTTTCTTAGTAAGCAAACCACCTCTGAAATTAAAGAATAACATTTCGACTAAAATTAACACAATTAAGTTTGATAATTGTTAAGGAGTATATGAAATACTACTTCTCAGACAGACGGATAAAATAATTACTATATTAGTATGACTAGCAGAAAATTCGTAAATAGAATAAAGGAGCATGCAGCTGATATTAAGTACAATAGATAAAGCTCAGTCCTAGCAACAGTATATCAAGAAGAAGCCATCCAAATCAATTTCAATAAACTAATTTTTCTATCCTGTCTATACTACCCAGCGATTACAAGACAAACCATAGAGATTCTAGCCCGTAAAAATAAAATATGTAACGATGCAACATCATTTAAGTTACCAAAATTATGGCTCGAGTTACTCAATTATTATGAAAATTGAAATAAACATCCGACTAAAATAAAAGAAAAATATCCTGCATGATATGAATGAGTGCGTGAAAAATTCAATGATGACATTACATAGACCGTGCAAATTAAAAATATTTCTAATTATTTGTTTTGAAATTTACTCGGGTAGAGTGAAGCTTCAAATAAACCTATTTTTACTGTTTTTAAAGTTTTAATCCTACAGTTTTTAGCAATTAAAATTTGCATAAAGCTTCACTATTTTAAATTAATAAGCTAAAAAAGCTTTTAAGTATATATGAGTATTTTTGTGCTTATAAATGACTAGAACTTCGGTTTAGTGCTCAGAAAATGTTTATTGCAATATACCTTTAAAGATTTGTAAGGCCTTTTGAATCACTTCTGATGTTTAATTCTTAGATGCCAAAATAATGCACAAAAAGATATATATGCATTAAAAAAATGTTTCTTTAGAAAGCTTTAACAATAATAATAATTTTTTTAATGAAGAAAAGTTACTTGATTATAAAGTGAAACGGATATAATTTAGCAACATTATTTATTCCTTTATAAATATTTTGGTTAATTTAAATACATTTATACAAATTACTACTGTTATTATATTTAATGAACTTATTCAGTTATAAGTACTTTATAAATATTGTTAAACGCTTGATAGTTTTATAAAAATAATTTTCGAATACACAATATTATTATTTTTACATAAATTAATTATACGTCTATTATAATTATAAATTAAACTTTCTATAAATACAATTCTAAAATGTAGGTTACAGAAAGCTATTTCCAGTTTATTTACTTTTTTAAATAGAAGAACTGTTTACGAAACATGTCATTAACAAAATTGCAAAATTTCTATCAGTAAACAACTCTTTCCAATAATTAATGACAATTGCACTTCGCGGTAACATTTTTTAGTAAACAATCTTTATAAAAAAAAAAAAAAAAAAAATGTTTACAATTAATACAGTGTTTACAGTAATAAATTAAAAGTGAAGCAATGATTATTTTAATTAAAAATATTGCAATGAAATTATTATTTATTTTTTCATTCTTTTGTATTTGAACGTATGTCGAGAGAATAATTATACAATTGTATTTGTAATAGGTAAGTAATTATTTTTATCAAAAAGCTTCATGCAAGCTGTTTTCTCATAGCGTATTTCCTAATAACTTGAAAAAACTATCGAAATTAATTTACAAAATTTTCAAATGCATTTTTTTAAAACCGATTTTTTTTTTTTTTTTTTACATACAACATCGATTATTTTCTAACATGAAATTCTTTATTAGACAGTTATTCACTGATGCTAAACACAATATAAATGAAACGTTCAATTGTTTCACAGGTAAAATTATGTTGTTTTAAAGTTGAATATTGTTATAAATAAGTATTTGATTTGATTTGATAGCCTAAGAGGGACTGCTCAGACGAGGAATTGTTATTTTGCGTATTATTTAGAGTGCCAGACAATCGGAATGTCAGAAATTGCGATAATTGAGATTTATTTTAGAAATCGTAGTGCAGTCGTATTTCTTGAGAAATATGGATGATATAGTACAAGTATATATTTATACGCTGGTTACCATAGATTCTAATTTGCAGATTTATTTGAATGAAACATATAAATAATACACCAGTGTTTTTAACCATTTGGAAAAATGGTTATTGACCTCGATCAGGTTATGAAATTAAAAATATATCTGAAGCGTTTTATTAGTTGCATCCCGCATTTTATTCGTTTTCTGTTTGGTCTATACAGTAATCTGTATTTTCCCTTTACTTTTAACAGAGATGAATACTTCTATTGCCACTATGACAAAAAGTAATAAAAACTACAAAAACAAATAACTCAAAAGCAAATTGAGATACAGCTTTCAAACAAATTGCAATTAAAAATGCATTTTTTTCACTATACGACGGTGTAAAAAGTCATATTGTGGGATGTTTAGAGGTTTAAGAATGAAATTTCATTTAAAATGGGCCGTCAGATTTCTTGGAAATCTGACAATGGAAAAGCCTTTTCCCGAACAGCCAATGAAATGCTTGGATAATACATAAGTTTCAGGCGGATAATACGTACGAGTCGCAGGAATTTTTACGTGTAATAACACTATCAATGTTTAATTCATGGCGTACGTAATGTATGATCAACTCCGTGCGATTTTTTATGTCTTAAATTATAGTCTTTGAAAAAATCATTTTCCAAATGGTCGTTGTAATTTGTTAAATAGCTTTTATTATTATTATTATTATTATTATTATTATTATTATTATTATTATTATTTCAATGTGCTTTCTTTTTCATGATACATTTTTAGGGTTTCGTTCATCTGACGAAACCCTATTCGTATCGCTCCTCTGTCTGTCTGTCCGTCTTTCCGTCACAGAGCCCGTTCTCAGAAACTACACATGTTGGAGGCGTGAAATTTTACAAACTTATAGCTGAACACCTCACATCAAACGACAAACTATAAAATTTTGAAAAAGTCGTACATTTAACCCTTTGGGCTCCCACATGTGCATTTTAGACAACTCTTTCTAAGTGAACTCTATTTAGGTTGGAGGAGTGCAAATATTGCATACTTATAGCTGAATACCTCACATCAAACGACAAATCATAAAATTTTCAAAAAGTAGTATATTTAACCCTTTGGGCTCCCACATGCGTATTTTAAACAATTCTTTTTAAGTGAGCCCCTATTTAGGTTGGAGGTGTGAAATTTTGCATACTTATAGCTGAGTACCCCACATCAAACGACAAATCATAAAATTTTGAAAAAGTGGAACATTTAACCCTTTGCGCTCCCACACATGTATTTTAAACAATTCTTTCTAAGTGAACCCTAATTAGGTTGGAGGCGTGAAATTTTGCATACTTATAGCTGAACACCTCACATCCAATGACAAACCATGAAATTTTGAAAAGGTCGTACATTTAACATTTTGGGCTCCCACATGTGTATTTTAATCAATTCTTTTTAAGTGAGCCCCTATTTAGGTTGGAGGTGTGAAATTTTGCATAATTATAGCTGAACACCTCACATCCAATGACAAACCATGAAATTTTGATAAGGTCGTACATTTAACATTTTGGGCTCCCACATGTGTACTTTAAACAATTATTTCTAAGTGACACCCTATTTACGTTGGAGGTCTGAAATTTGGCATACTTATAGCTGAACACCTCACATCAAATGACAAACCATAAAATTTTGAAAAGTCGTACATTTATCCCCTTGGGCTCCCACATGTGTATTTTAAACAATTCTTTCTAAGTGAGCTCCTAATTAGGTTGGAGGCGTGAAATTTTGCATACTTATAGCTGAGCACCTCGCATCAAACGACAAATCATACAATTTTCAAAAAGTCGTACATTTAACCCTTTGGGCTCCCACAAGTGTATTTAAACAATTCTTTCTAAGTGAGCTCCTAATTAGGTTGGAGGCGTGAAATTTTGCATACTTATAGCTGAGCACCTCGCATCAAACGACAAATCATACAATTTTCAAAAAGTCGTACGTTTAACCCTTTGGGCTCCCACAAGTGTATTTAAGCAATTCTTTCTAAGTGAGCTCCTAATTAGGTTGGAGGCGTGAAATTTTGCCTACTTATAGCTGAGCACCTCGCATCAAACGACAAATCATACAATTTTCAAAAATTCGTACATTTAACCCTTTGATCTCCAACATGTGTATTTTAAACAATTCTTTCTAAGTAAGCCCCTAATTAGGTTGGAGGCGTGAAATTCTGCATACTTATAGCTGAGCATCACACATCAAACGGCAAATCATAAAATTTTGAAAAAGTCGTACATTTAGGCTTTTGGGTTCCTACATGTGTATTTTAAACAATTCTTTCTAAGTGAGACTCTATTTAGGTTGGAGGCGTGAAATTTTGCATACTAGCTGAACACCATCATGCGACAAATCATAAAAATTTGAAAAAGTCGTACATTTAACCCTTTGGGCTCCCACATGCGTGTTTTAAGCAATTCTTCCTAACTGAGCCCCTTATTAAATTGGAAATTGGAAATTTTGCATGCTTATTATAGCAGAACACCTGAGGCCAGGCGACAAATTATAAAATCTTGAAAAAGTCTTACGTTTAACCCTTTGAGCTACCACATATGTATTTTAAGCAATTCTTTCTAAGAGAGCCCCTAATTAAGTTGGAGACATGAATTTTTGCGTACGTATAGCTGAATACCCCAGACCACAGGACAAATCATAAAATTTTCAAAAAGTCTTATATTATTTACTCCTCCGGGCTCTAACGTATATTTTAAGCAATTTTTCTAACCTCCGCCCTTTTCACGCGGGGAGCACTTTTCCAACTTTTGCCGACACCCCTTTGACCATTCTTTCATATTATGCACCATAGCCTTACATATTTGAGTTCCACTTTTTACCGCCAGGGGCGCCTACTTATCTCGGGTGCTATGGGCCCAATCCCTTCGACTAATATATATACGGATAGTATGTAAAACGGTGTTTCGTTCGGATAGAGATTTGTTTAGAATAGAGTGCGCCCCTAGTTGCGAAATGTGGAACTAACAGATTTTTCAAAAGGATAAAGTGTTTTGAAATGAATATTAAACGAAACCCTCTGTGCGATCTGTGATCACACTTACCCACTTGTTTCAATGTCGTTTAACAAAAAGAAGAATAAATATATGATTTTATTTTACTACTGTCTATTGCCGAATTTCTCTCGTAGGGAACTGATACTGTGCTCCATATGGAACTTCAATGTATTCTTTCTCTTTGTCCATTAAAACTATATGTGATATGCGGTATGTGTTTTTTTATGTTTTTTTTTAAACTTACGATGATGCATATAAATAAAAAAAGCGTAAGTGTCAGAAACGTTTCACTTCCATATGTTATTACAATACACAGTATTTTTCAACACAGTCACCGTGAATATTAAGGCATTTCAAATGCCGTTGTTTGAATTATCTTATACCTGCTATAGAAACATTAACTACCTGCATCTCCAGCCTGGTCGTGCCGCACATTCTCGGAACCCATAAATTTGTATAGAGATGATTTCCATCCAACTGCATCTCTCGCAGGTAACTAAATTCAATCAAACTGTAAACTTGTAGATCCTTCCCATTTAAAATAGGGTAACTTGAGGTGAGATGCCGTGCTGTACAAGACGCCGAATCACGTAGTTTTTATATGCGCAGACACTGTAGGGAAAGGCCGCTCAGTTGTAAGGAAGGGGGTTCCCTACTGATATTTTAATTTCCGTTTGCGTTCTTAAAAAAATTTAAGTGGTACTTTTTTATTGCTATTTAGTCTTAACACTTCTGGTATGTGTCAAATATCTTTTACATGACTTCTTTATTTGCCTAGATAAGTCTTAATTTAAATACCAGAGAAATAAATCTGATGTTTTTAGAGAGCACTGATATCTGGCCTTTCTGCAAAATATAAATGGTGGCTAAATTTCTTTTTTATATTAACTAACTTGTCAACAATTTTAATCAGATAATTTAAATCAGTGATTAAATAGTGATTTTAATCAACTGATTAAAAAAATCATTAATTAAAATTTTAAATTTTCTAAAAGTTTAAAATGACATAAAGAAATATTAAAATGTTAGGTGAATATAATTTGACAGGTTTATATATGTATTCTGCCTCATATATAAACTTTAATGGCCTTATAAATAATTGTTTAATAATTATAAATTTTAATCATTGTTAAGAATTTTATGTTAAATGCAGTTATAAATAATTTTAATAAATGTAAATATCGGTTTAATATAGTTTTAGATAACTAGGGTCTTTTGCCCCCTACGAGCTACCCTCCTCAACCTCCATCAAGACACCGGAAACTCTAAAAACCCGCTAATTTGATCTTCTTTGAAAAAATAACGGATTAAATTTCCTACCAAGATTCAGAAGATTAGGATTTTTTAAAAAGTGGATGGGAATCAGTGTTCAGAATGTCTAGAAGAGTGCAATAAAACCTCTGAAAAATGTGATTGGGTCAAATACATTCAGTGAAACTGTTGGTTATATAAAAGTTGCTCAAAGTTCTTAAACAAATGTACTCTCTGTGGCAGATCTGAGTTCTAGCTGAAAACAACAAAGGTTCATGTGAAAAACACCAACAAAAACTGCACTCTAAAGCACTTTATCACTGTGGCTTTATCGTATTAAAACTTATTATTATGTTTAAAAATAGGCATACTTAAAAACTATAATTCTTTTAAATATATTAAGTAGAACATAACTTTTTTTCCCCAATATTAGTTTGTCCTTTTAAATTGCCAACGTTTGTTATATTAATATTTTTATAATTTGTTAATATTAAGTAAGTTAACAACTTTAGTATGTCTAAAATATTAAAGTTACTTTTATTCGCCCCATTATGTTTTATACTGCTTCACAAAAATTATTGTTTACATTGAAACTCCACAAGGCATCTTATCCCTAGATGGATGGCCGTCTTACCCCTCGGTATGGATAAGATGCCGAAATGCAATTGTTTACAAAAACAAAATTTTTGATACTTTATATAATATCAGTAAAATGAAATAAGGTTTTAAACGATACATAAGGGTGCAAACTTCAACAGGAAATCAATGAATAACAAATAAAAACAGCAGGTGATTTTTAAAACAATAAAGCCAAAAACTGCGGCATCTTCACCCATTTTACCCTATGTAAAATAACTGTAAGTGATAGCAGTACCGTGCGGTTTGGCATTTTCATAGAGCAACACATCTCCTGAAAAAGAAAAAAATATATCCTTAGGCTTCTATTGCTCTTCTTACCATTGGTAATGTCCTGCAAAGCATATTTGCTTTGATTTTACTGGTTTTGCAAATTGCAAAGAGTGTGCAAGGCAATTTGGAAGTCATATTAAAAAACTCTTGTCGAAAGTGAAAGTGATGTTTTGGATTGAAGGAGTTATGATGAAGAAGATAGTCTTGCGTTGCTCAACTTTAACACCAGCAACTGTTTTCTTCAGAGCCATTATCGGAAATTAAAAATAAATAATCCTCGAATAGCTGGCATAAAATGTTAATTTTCAATATGTTGAAATCGAATAATATTTGAACAAATGTTTTGCGATAATTGATCACAATTTACAAAACTTTTATGATATATAATAAAACTAATTATTTCAGACTAAGACACGAATAACAGATTATTAAGTTTAAATTCCTTTTCATGTTGATAGAATCATATGACTGGGAAATAACTTGCATGCCATACTTTACAAATGATAATTCCTTATTTTTACAGTTTTCGAGCTTCTCCGATAAAAATAAATTTTTAAATACTTAAAATTCTAGAAACTCTTGATGTAGTTACAATTTTATTTTTTTTAATCATAATCAATTAAAATGGTATATAAAAATCGATTTTCAAGGCTGCATCTTGCATTATGCAGAGATGTTGAAAAATTTTTATGCCCCTAACAAATGAATAAATTAAAAAATTATATTATTTGAAATTAATATCCGGAATAAATATTCCCTTTATGAACCTTTTTAAGAGTAATTCAGTAGAAATACTGTATAAAATCTTGTACAAAAATCTTGTAGACGACTTTACAGAATATCTATTTTTAGATGTAAATTAAAAATTACAGGTCAGTCTGCCAAGTATAAATGTAAGTTTAAAACTGTACAATTCCTGAAGTACCTGACCGAATGGCCTATCGTTTGGTTTCCAAAGGTAACACGTACAGCAGAATTGATACATGATGTCACATTCAGATGTTAGCATAAAAAATAAATTTTGTTAATTTCTATTTGTAGATGACCACCTAAACAATGTATGCATGCACCATTATTTATTAGGCTGTATATGCTTCGATTCGCCAGTAAATTTGAAACATGAAAAAAATATGGAACGATAGAAACATAGAAAAGATTGCTTTCCTTTAAAATGATATAAAATACATAAAATCAACTTACATAAGAGATAATTTATGATTCAACGTAGTTTTCTAGAGTGAAATATATTATAAAAATTTTAATACAATGTAACTAAAATTACAAAATGCTAAATTATTTTAATGCGGAATTTGTAACAGAATTTTCCGTATTAATAATAAACAATTCAAAAATATTTTATGAAGAATCAAAATGCATATTGTTAACATAATCATCAGTATAATCATCAGTGTCCCCGTAAACAGTTTACTTTGATAATTCCGAAACTAATTTATTTTTGTTTTATAGAAACATTTGTTTCCATATTCTTAATACAATTTTTATTTTTTATGCTAAACTGTTTCAACTAAATCGTTTTTCTCAAATCCTTAACTTGCCTTGAATGACAAAGTCAACAAAAGATTATGTGTCACGATTTTAGAAGGAAAAGGATAGATAACTAACAGCTGCGGATGAAACCTATTATACACAAAATATCTAAAAGAAAAGGAAGTTTGTTTTCGTTTCATTTTATAACGATAATGAATCTACACTTTGGAACTTCAATTTTTATGTTTATTATAAGTTTCTGGTAAAATATGCAATAAAAAAATGTCGTGTTGCAATAAAACGCAAAATTTAAACTTTATCTTCTATTTTTTAAACTATGTAGTTATGTATCTCATTAAGTTTAAAAATTCTTTTTTAAATAAAGCCAAATTGAGTATAAAGCTGATTGTATGATATTTAATAGTACTTTAAAATATATTAGTATAAGTAGTTTTCAATAAAAGAAAGATAAATTTGTTTCGGTACAATTGAAATAAACTGCTTACGGTTAGTCTGTTGATTATACTGATTATTATTTTACTAACATGGACTTCATTTCTTGATAAAATATGTTTGGAGTATTATATATCGTCGATTATTAACAAAGAAAATTTTTCTCTTCGTTTTACCTTATAGCAATTTTACATTTTGTAATTTTAGGTTATTATAGGTTATTATAGTAAATACTTTAAGTAGAATTGTATTACATTATAATCTAGTGAATTAATTTAATAATATAATTTTATGTAAATTTATTTTATGTACTTAATTTCTTTGAAAGCATTGTTTTTCTTTTGAATTATTTTCAATATAATGTCTCGAAATTAATGGAAATCGATTCGTATACGATCTTCCAGAAAAAAACTACTCTTATTAACTATGCCAAAACACATTATTGACAGTAATAAAATTTCATTTGTTAAAATATTTCGAGGTTTTTTTTAAATTTTAATTTTTTTTATTCATAAGGAAATGCAAAGCAGTATATAAAACGCGTAAAATGTCTGAATGACAAAAAAGAAATAATAGTATGCTTAGTCTTTTTTAAGAAATATACTAATTGAAGTACTAGATACATACAAACTAGAATTTAAGTAATAAATAAAATGGTCCTGCTCTGTTAGTCGGGCACCAGTGATAAATCGCCAACTATAGTTTCGTTTCGCCTTATTTGAATGGAAAACTTTCCCATGATTCATTTCGCACTGATTTTCCGCAATCCCTTCACGCATGTGATCGAATTGTTGTTGTGTCATTTAAATATGTTAGTGCCAGGTTTCGTTCGTTTTATAATTATAAAAGTTTAGGATTTGTCAAAAATAGAGCAAGAAGCTTTAAAATTTGGTGGTAAGAAACTTGAAAATTGGGATTGAATCATTTCAAGTTTATCAAAAGTATAACTTTTATGATCCTGGCACTGGAAGTATACTGGGAGAATACTGGAAGCATAAAAAATAATTGAAAGGCTTTGGTTTAGCGCAAGATGGCGTAATAGGAAAGAATGTGGTACCGCCCGAGATCTTCAATAACTTGAGTTATCATTTCACACTTTCATTAGGGAATAAATTCTTTGTAGTAAATTTTATGTTTTATTTTAAAATTTTCGTTAATATAGTTTAGGTTTTTTAAGTAATTGGTTTAAAATATTATAACACACTACTGAAATAATGGGATTATAAATTAGGATAATTTTACGTTACTGTGGCGGATATTAAAGTGCATTTAGATAATCTTTTTTTTTTTTTTTTTTTTTTTTTTTATACAAATTAAATGTATTTTAGAGGTTTCTACACAAGGAATATCATGCTTCCAGTAAATTTTTATTTTGGTTTGAAGGGCTTGCAGTGCTAGTATACCGGTTTGTTATTGGGGTTTTAACTAATCTTTAAAATATTAGAGACTACTGTACAACGGAATTTCATGCAGCCAGTGATGTTTTTTTTTTTCGGTTTAATTGGTGATCATACATCGGTTTGAATGAATTTAATACATTTATAGACAAGGATTTGTCGAGAACAATTGTTTGGCGATCAGTGGCGCCCGGCTAACAGAAAAGATAAAATAAAATTTTCTACACATATGCTCATTCAAATTAAGATTTGTCTTTAAAGACTTTCCATATATTTTCTGTATAGTAGTTTATCGAAAATTAAAATTTTAATATTTCAGGAAATTGACAGATATTTGAACTGAATCTTCTTTATACTCACAACATATTATAAACGTTAGACGATCCGTGTTATATAAATATTACCCTGAATTTTGAAGTTACACTCTTATTTGTAAGTGGTAGTTTATAAAAATTAATTTTAAAGAAAGCGCATTTTAGATATCTATTTTTAAAAAAGAAATATTCACATCAAAATTTTAAAATTTTACAGATTTTTTGTTGTATCTAATTCTAAACTCGAAACTCTGGATTACTTAAATAGAAGCTTCCGTTTAAAATGCTAAACCGAATAAGCAATAACTCTAGTTTCAATGATCGTAAGAAGAAAACAAAAGCTATTTTGGGTGGCGAATCGTACAGATTTTAAAAGAAAATAATAAAAATATATTGTGATATGTACCCAAAATTGGATATTTAAAATATTTTAGCAACCTCACTATTGATATTGTACTTGAATTTTTTATTATTACTATTATTGATAAGTTATTTCATATTTAAAGACTGATATGTGCTAATATATAATTTAAAATAGTACTTATAATATTGATTGTGTCAATGGGAACGCAGCACCAGATTTCAGCATATTCTGATAGTGAAGATATATAGAAACATAATTATACTTGACATTGGGGAGGGGGATGCGTGAATATAGCATCATATTCGAATGATGCATTGAAAAGATGTGATGCAATGGCATATTTTCTTCAACGTAATTAGGCATAGATAGCCACAAATGAGTCCAGAAGATTCCAGTCATGTAATTCATACATGTCAGAATCGAAACGTCATGAACACAAATTATATTATTCATGAAGCACTGTTATGTCATTTCTGGTTATTATGTCAATACACAATGAAGCTATAGTTTGTGGATCAGCTGCCATTTTCAATATAACTATCCTCGCTTCAGTGGTCATTGTCGGTATCGACTAGAATCGGAATCTGCGTAACTATTAAAAAACGAAATTAATAATTCGATGAAGGAAAATTTTTTATAATACACGTTGAGGGAATTAAAAATATATAATACATTTTTAATGATGTGTTGCAAATTCGAATTTACAGGGTGTATCTAAAAAAGAAGGGCAAAGCTTTAAGATGTGATAGAACGCAGTTATGCGAGCAAATTTCGTCATAGAATGTATGGTCGGAACTCAAGCGGTGAGAAGTTTAAAGTTTGTTTTCCACTGTCCCAATGCGATGGATTGGTCGAGGTGGTCCAATTGCTTGGCCATAAAAGATCGCCGGATTTCTCGTGTTTGACTTTTTCCTGAGGGGCCATATGAAATGCCTAATCTTCGAGTGCCCCATTGAAATTGATATGGATCTAGTCGCCAGAATTGCCGTTGTTGCCGCCAATATTCGGAAAATGCCTGGTGTCTTCGCAAATGTGGGTCAGTCCCTATCCCGCAGGTGTGAAGCATGCATTACAGCTGGCAGAAGATGTTTTGAGCATTTCTTTGAGCATGTGCATTAATTACGTTCCTCTTAATAAAATGGTTTTTGAAGTATCTCCTCTCAGCCTTGTGTTGATTCTTCAACTGCGACAGGGGAAAACAACCTCTTAATTTTTCACCGCTTGCGTTCCGACTATACATTCTATGACAAAATTTGCTTGTATAGCTGCGTTCTATCACACCGTAAAGTTTTGCCTCCTTTTTCTGATACAACCTGTATACAACATAATGTCAGCCGTTATGGTGGGACATCTCCTGATGAAGTCGTTTTACTTTCCAATTTGATATTATATTGTAGAAAAACAATGCTATTTTACTTCGTTTACTTTAGATTTTTTTTTTTAAATATATCTCCCTTAAGTGGTGAAATGTTCCGTATAAAGTTTTAAATTTACAACGGAATTCCCTATTAGTTTATGAAACAATAATTTATAAAGTAAATAATATAAACTTCTTATGCAACATAAGACTACGTTCATTATAAAAAAGAATTTTTTGAAGACGAATTAAATCAAGGAAATGAATATTCCATCTTTTTGACTCTGTAACTGCTCTACTTTTTTTAAATTGGAATAGCGTGCAGAAAATTTCATTAAAAAAATTAAATACTATGATGTAGCGATATCAATATTTGTTGTAGATATAGAAATATGGAAAATTTTCGCGAAACGAAAGGTAATTAACATATACTGACTATATATTTTTTTCAAATGTCTGATAGTCATTTCTCATATGAGTCATTCACTAAAACTTGAGCAATTGTTGTTATTAAGAGTTCATTGCATGCAAAAATGTACATTTTTGTAGCATTTTATAATATTTGTTCATGGAATAGCAGAGATATTAGCAGAGGTATTCATTCGAAGCATAAAATCAACATTTTAGTTAATCATTATTTTTTAATCCAGTTTTGAAATAGGTCAATATCAGCTATAGACTGTAACCAATCATGGACTGTAACCACTTTCAAGTTCATATGTAAAACACCTTGTTTCCAGCACTTAGCTTTAATTTTAATATTTTTTCCTTATTACTTTGTATACAAAATACAACGTGACTTATGAAAAGCGAAATATTTTTTATGTTAGTTTTTTAAGTGACAAATCTATGTCTGAACACATGTAACCAGGGTGTTGTATCGACCCATTGTCTACGAATCAAATAACATAAAAGTCTATAGGGTATCGTAATGCTATGGTTTTAACAATAGGATGGATAGCTGCTTAAAGTACTTTTTAATAATTTAAAAGGTGAGGTTATTTTTTACAACATCTACTCCATGACTACTATAACAATTAAAAAAATGTAATTAAAAATAAATATCCATTTTAGTATATTTTTTAATGTACCTATAAGTAACCACTTTTTAAACCATGTGCTCATTAGATTAAAAAGGATTAAGCTAGTATAAAGTTGATATTTTCAACACTGTAAGATGACCAAGGAGTGATTGATATCAGTACCCATGGAGTTGAGTGAATTTATTTCAAATTATATTAGCAGCTTAAAATTGTTCTTTAGTTTTATTTATTTCTTATAATATAAAATATGCATATATATAACAAAGTAAAATCATTAACCTATAAATTTTCTATTTAAAATAAGCTGCGAGTTTTTAGATTAAAACATTTTTCCTGATAAGATAAGCTTTTACAAAACTTTTCAACTTTTATATTATGCTGTTTACCTATATATTTACTGCGTTTTTGGATTTTTGGAGAAGTTTATTATAAGCAAAAAAAAAAAAAAAAAAAAAAAAAAAAGGCAGCTAAAGAGAAAGAGAAAGAAGGCAGCTAATTAAAAGTGATCGTTTATTGTGTTATGCAGTTCACATTTGTACATTTCTTATGATTCTTTAATTGAAAAACAATTATGTGCTTTACTTTCAAGGCAATAATTTTTTATTTTAAATGGTAAGATTAAAATGGCATTTGAAGAAGTATTATCAACTCCTTCGCATTTATTTATTTGAAAAAAAAAAAAAAAAAACTGGGTCATATCTGCCGATTTAACATATCTATAGTGCAGGCTAACGAAAAAGACAGGCTACCACGATGCACACGATGGCTACACGTGTCTTCTTTTACAGACCGCTAGAGTGGCGTGATGCTTTTTTCGTGCACCTGGATTGGTGCATTCAAGAATCACGTGACTTCAGTGGTCTATAAAAAAGGGTATGTGGAATGCACCGCAGTTGCCTGTATATTTCATTAGCCTCGTCTATAGTAATTGCCATAATTTTTTTCAGAATTTTCAAAGAAATTTTGTTATAATTTTTTTCGTGACGATTTTGTCCCAGTTTTAGATTACAACCCATATATCATTTTAAAACATAGGATTTTCTGTTTATTTATTCATCTAAACAGAAAATCCGAGAACCCTAAATAGTAATAATAATAATAAATATATATACTGTGTTCATTTATTAAAATACTAATTTTTTGATAAATATCGATTGATCTGAAGCACTTTAACGTTTAATGGAAAGTATATTTTAAAAATATGTCTCCTAATAAAAATATTAGGAAAAATTTAAAAATATGTAAAACGTATTTTTTTTTTAAATTTCTGAAAAGGCGTATAGCCAACAGAGTGATCCAAGTATCCAAGTCGGGAATCGAACCCGTGTCCTCGGTATAGCGCACCACCGTTCTACCAACTGAACCACTTGGAACAAGACCCAGCCGCGTACTTCTCACTATCATATGTTGGCAAGGCTATAACCGCAGCACAAGATGGAATATTTTTCCGTGAACCATCGACTCTGGGCAAACTCGAAACTGCAGGTAGTCCAGCAACAATGAAATTGTTTAAATCTATATGATCGGTGATATAGATATATTTTATTTTATTTATCTAAAATCGTGAAAAACATATCGAATGTACTTTAATTAAAATTTAATTTGATTGAAATATTCAGTAATTTTACTTTCACTATTAACATTCTTAATTGAAATACTCATATATACGAAAATTTATTCTATAATATAAAACATTTGTATACATTCAATAGAATAAAAAAAAAAATAAAAAACCATTTTTCCCTATAAATGTTACATATTATTTACTATTCATCTTACTTTTAGCTATGTTAAGCTAAGTTAAGTTAATTAAGCTATTCGTCTGAGTTTGTTTTACAAAAGAATAAAAAAAACATACTAATCCTTTATTTACATTTTAAACAATATATTAATTACAAATTTTATTTATACTACTAGATAAAGAACATAATCTGTTTAGTACTTAACAACTGAAACAATGATTTACGCGTGACGTTTTCTTGCCTTCGGTGATTTATCTTTCAGTCGAAAAGAAAACATAGAGAAGATGTAGGTTAAAAAATTTTCTCAGTTAAAATTAATGTTTTCTATTTTTACATTTAATTACATATCTATTTAGATTATAATTAGTTCAATCTATTTGCATTATCAAGTTTTGTTTTAGTAAAATGGTAATAGAATGAAAAATATATTTTATTTTTAAATATTAATACAATTCTTTTAGATTGATTTTACGAATATTAAACCAGTTTTTTCCTTATAAATGCTATATACGTGGCCTGACTGAAAGTATTCGACCTTTGGCCGAAAAAAAAATGAACATGACGGGATTGGGACCCTGATCCCATTCAAACAAGGCCCCATGCGTTTCAACACACTTGGGCCATCGTTGTTTCCGCTGCTGAAAGCGTTTCTGGAAGGCTTCTTTTGGAATAGTGTTCAACTCCGAGGCCGCGTTCTGCATATCTCACCTTTACTTTTAAAACAGAATCCCTTCAATGGTGCCTTCAAATTGGGAAACAACCAGAAATCACAAGGAGCCATGTCTGGAGAGTTAGGAGGTATGAGAACGATTGAAATTCCGTGATTCGCAAAGAAAGTCTGAATCAGGTGCGCCGAATGAGCCGGAGCATTGGTGAATCTTACGACACCTAATGAAGCTTACATTCTGTCTCTCAGTCTGAAAAGTATTCGAACTTCAGCCGAAAAAAATACATAAATTTCCTGACGGGATTGGGACCTTGATCCGATTCAAAGAAGGACCCATGCGTTTCAACACACTTGGGCCATCGTTGCTTCCGCTGGTGAAAACATCTCTTGAAAGCTTCTTTTTGAATGGCGTTAAACTCCGAAGCCGCGTTCTGCATATCTCATCTTTACTTTAAAAACAGGATCTCTTAAATGATGCCTTCAATTTGGGAAACAACCCGAAATCGCAAGGAGCCATATCTGGAGAGTTAGGAGGTATGCGAACGATTGAAATTCCGTGTTTCGCAAAGAAAGTCTGAATCAGGTGCGCTGAATGAGCCGGAGCATTGGTGAATCTTACGACACCTAATGAAGCTTACATTCTGTCTCTCAGTCTGAAAAGTATTCGAACTTCAGCCGAAAAAAATACATAAATTTCCTGACGGGATTGGGACCTTGATCCGATTCAAAGAAGGACCCATGCGTTTCAACACACTTGGGCCATCGTTGCTTCCGCTGGTGAAAACATTTCTTGAAAGCTTCTTTTTGAATGGCGTTAAACTCCGAAGCCGCGTTCTGCATATCTCATCTTTACTTTAAAAACAGGATCCCTTAAATGATGACTTCAATTTGGGAAACAACCCGAAATCGCAAGGAGCCATATCTGGAGAGTTAGGAGGTATGCGAACGATTGAAATTCCGTGATTCGCAAAGAAAGTCTGAATCAGGTGCGCCGAATGAGCCGGAGCATTGGTGAATCTTACGACACCTAATGAATCTTACATTCTGTCTCTCAGTCTGAAAAGTATTCGAACTTCAGCCGAAAAAAATACATAAATTTCCTGACGGGATTGGGACCTTGATCCGATTCAAAGAAGGACCCATGCGTTTCAACACACTTGGGCCATCGTTGCTTCCGCTGGTGAAAACATTTCTTGAAAGCTTCTTTTTGAATGGCGTTAAACTCCGAAGCCGCGTTCTGCATATCTCATCTTTACTTTAAAAACAGGATCCCTTAAATGATGCCTTCAATTTGGGAAACAACCCGAAATCGCAAGGAGCCATATCTGGAGAGTTAGGAGGTATGCGAACGATTGAAATTCCGTGTTTCGCAAAGAAAGTCTGAATCAGGTGCGATGAATAAGCCGGAACATCGATGAATCTTACGACACCTAATGTATCTTACATTCTGTGTCTCAGTCTGAAAAGTATTTAGCCTTCAGTCGAAAAAAAATACACAAATTACCTGACGGTATTGGGACCTTGATCCCATACAAAGTAGGCTCCATGCGCCTCAACACACTTGGGCCACTGTTCCTTCCGCTGCTGAAAACATTTCTGGAAGGCTTCTTTGGAATGGAGTTGAACTCCGACGCCGCGTTCTGCATATCTCTTCTTTACTTTTAAAACAGAATCCTTTCAATGGTGTCTTCAATTTTCGAAGCAACCAGACGTCACAAGGAGCCATGTCTGGAGAGTAAGGAGGTGTGCGAACGACTAGAATTCCATGTTTCGCCAAGAGAGTCTGAATCAAGTACGATGAATATGCCGGAGCATTAGTGAACCTTACGACACCTAGTGAATCTTACATTATCTCTTTCTATCTGAAAAGTATTCAAACTTTAGCCGAAAAAAATGCATAAATTACCTGTCGCGATTGGGACCTTGATCCCATACAAAGTAGGCTCCATGCGCCTCAACACACTTGGGCCACCGTTCCTTCCACTGCTGAAAACATTTCTGGAAGGCTTCCTTTGGAATGGTGTTCAAATCCGACGATGCGTTCTGCATGTATCTTCTTTATTTTAAAAACAGGATCCCTTCAATGGTGCCTTCACTTTGGGAAGCAATCTGAAGTCACAAGAAGCTATGTCTGGAGAATAAGTAGGTATGCGAATGATTGAAATTCCGTGTTTCGCAAGGAAAGTCTGAATCAGGTGCGATGAATAAGCCGGAGCATTGATGGATCGTACGATACGTAATGAATCTAACAAATTCTTTGGAATGAATTGTTTAGAATAGGGTTATTCCACACGAAATGAGCAAAAATTTAAACAAGTTGGAAATTGCTCGTCAAACGTGGCAAATGAGGTGCGTTCGTACTATAACTAGTTTAAAATTATTTTTTTGCACCCCATATTGTACTGAATGTATAATTTTTTGCACTTCATAACGTGCATAGTCTGATACATCATTAAAATGCACTTCCAATAATTTTTTCGGAACACTTTTGACTGTCCCTGTAATTAAACTATACATCCGATTTTCCTAAAATTTGAAATAGCTCAACAAAATTTTGCAACAATTATATCTTTAAAATTTCAGACCATTCGGAAGGCTGTAATATCATTAAAATGCACTTGCAATAATTTTTCCGATTGGCCGTAATGTAAAGAAAAACTTTTGGCTGTCCCTGTAATTAAACTATACATCCGATTTTCCTAAAATTTGAAATGGCTCGACAAAATTTTGCAACAATTATATCTTTAAAATTTCAGATCATTCGGAAGGCTCTAATACCATTAAAATCCACTTGCAATAATTTTTCCCATTGGCCGTAATGTAAAGAAAAACTTTTGACTGTCCCTGTAATTAAACTATACGTCCGATTTTCCTAAAATTTGAAATGGCTCGACAAAATTTTGCAACAATTATATCTTTAAAATTTCAGATCATTCGGAAGGCTCTAATATCATTAAAATCCACTTGCAATAATTTTTCCCATTGGCCGTAATGTAAAGAAAAACTTTTGACTGTCCCTGTAATTAAACTATACATCCGATTTTCATAAAATTTGAAATGGCTCGACAAAATTTTGCAACAATCACATATTTGAAATTTCAGACTATTCGGTTGGGTACTTTTTGCTCTGTTACATGCGGACAGACGGACGGACAGACGGACGGACAGACGGACGGACAGACGGACGGACGGACGGACTGAACGACGACTATAGGTGCTACGTATTTATATAATTACGAACGCACCTAAAAATGTCATGGCTACATAGTAACCGATTTTAATAAAATTTGATACACAGATTCAATTCATATTCATTGCAAAATATTTTGACAAATAACAAAAAAAGAGAAAAAAATGGAAATTCTGGACATTTAAAAAAATTGTGACATAGAATGGCATGTGTACAACCGTTCAAAGTTGCAAGTTTGAAGTTCCATATCTTGAAAACTATTTAACATTAATTAAATCTTTTTATAATATTGTAATCTCCGGAAAATTATCTTCATATTTATTTAGTAATATTAATTTGGTAACGTCATGATTAATCTTAAATTTGTTGTAAAAATTGAAAATTTATCAATTTTGAGAAGATTAAAAACGTTATAAAAATTAAAGGAATTCAAAAACATCTGTAAAATTGTAGCCTGATGTAGTGTTACATATTAAGATAGAATTGCTAAAGATTTTAAGTTGTCATGTATTTCCTTCACCTTTAAAAAAATTTAGAAACTTAAAAAAAAATGACAAAATCGTAATTTTTCCTCTTATTGATAGGCAAAAAAAGAAAAAAAAAAGAAAAAGAAAAAAAGAAAGGTCATACATTACAGTTATTGCACAGACATAAAGATCAATAAGTCCATGATATGCTAAAAAAATATTCAAGATTGCCTTTTCATTCCTAACGTCACAAAATTTGATTAAAAAAGTAATATTTGTTGCATTCCAAGAGCTTTCTTCTTTGAATACGCGCGCGTTTTTTTACGATATTGCAGAATTTCAAAGGGATTAAAAGATGCAGTGCTGCCATTGGATTTAGAGGATAAATATATATATATATATATATATTGTTCAACGGAATATATATACATATATTTACTGTGGTTTAAAATAAATATATTAGTAGCCAAAAATAAACTGAAAACAAGAATAAAAGTTTCTATATTTAAAATATTAACATTTATCTATAATATGAAATAATTTAAAAGTTTAATAAAGCTTTTCTTCACTTAAAAAGAAGTGATAGAAATATTGCATTTTACGCTCAACATTTTTTACTATTTATTTTTTTCTCATTAAGGAATAAAAAGGCAAGAAGGAAACTTTCGATATTTAAAATATATACTTTTAGCTATAACGCCAAAAAAAAGTAAAATTGTCAAAGCTGTCCTTTATGCTTAAATGAGCAATAGAAATATTGCATTTTTACCTCAATTTTTTTAATTAATTTTTTTCTCATTACGGAATAAAAATACAATTACTTACTTACGCCAATCTGTTACTTATTATTCATTCCTAATTATAAATAATTTTTAATATAGTCTTTTCATTTTTAATTGAAATTTTAAGCATGTAGACAATACCTCGATTTTGCATTCACTTTTAATGTATATTTTAATACTTAAATAAACAATCCTGAAATCCATTATTTTACATTTACTCATAAATAGATATGATCTACGTATAGACGGATTTTCAATAAAATCTGTGACATGTCTGCCACAGCTGATTTGCCCATTTTGCATGGAATGGCCCAATAACAAATCTTTGATAAAATTGGATACAATACCTTTGCTCTACTTGTTCAGTCATTTTGAGAGAAATCCAAATCCTGCGAACACATTTTAAAGCTCCTCCCTCGGCGGCCAGCAGTCGACTGCTCACCGCCGACTGCTCATCTCGACGATAGTCATCTGGCGAACGACTGGGTCATTGAAACTCGGGCAAAATATTCAAGCACGTGCATTAAGCTGTCTCCTTCCAATGTGCACAGTGGCGCAGCCTTAAAATCACTAATGCGCGCAGGTAAAATCAAGGTCGGATGGTTATCAGACAGACCTCGTATTATTTACTATACATCA
Organism: Maratus speciosus; assembly: GCA_963932465.1. NCBI lineage: Eukaryota > Metazoa > Arthropoda > Arachnida > Araneae > Salticidae > Maratus > Maratus speciosus. Next base: position 231,607,089 of record OZ010789.1, read on the forward strand.
TATTTTAGCTATATTAAGCTAAGTTAATTAAGCGATTCGTCTCTGTTTGTTTAACAAAATAATCGAAAATTTTCTAATACTTTATTTACATTTTAGAACAATATATTAATTATAGATTTTACTTAAACTACTAGAAAAAAAAGCATAATCCAAAGTTCTTAATAACTAAAGCAATGATTTACGCATGAAGTTATCGTGCAATTTAGAGATATATTAATCAGCCCAAAAGAAATCATAGAGAAGATATAAGATACAATTTTTTCTCGTTAAAATTTATGTTTTCTCTTTTTCTCAACTATTTGTAAACCTATTTTGATTATAATCAGCTTAATTTATTTTTATTTCCTTGTTTTGTTTTAGTGAAATACTAATAGAACGGAACAAATATTTTATTTTTCTACATTAATACGATTCCAGAATAGTTTTTCGAATATTAAACCAATTTGTTTTTTTTCATATAAATGCTATATATTATTTACTATATACCTTACTTTTAGCTATAGTGATCTAAGTTAAGTTAATTAAGCCACTTTTCTGTGTTGTTTACCAAAAGAATAAAAAAAATTCTAATAATTTATATACATTTTAAAAGAATATATTCATTACAAATTTATTTACACGTTGTAAACTTGAATAAACTTTACACTTGAAGTACACAAAATTACACTTGAATAAATTTTAAAATTTAGTTGTAGAATAATGGCAACTTAAAAATATATGCATTTTTTGCAAAACTTTCTGCTTGGGCCAAATTTTACAGTTTTTTCTACGAACCAAGCCATGACGAGATAAACCATGCCATGACTATTTTTAAACAGGCTGGGTAGACAATGGTACTGAAAATTTCGTAAAGTGCAGAAGTATGAAGATTAAAGGCAGAAACGGCTCATTCACCGTTAAAAAAAATCTGTAATTCTACAGTGTAAAGTTACTGAAATTGGAATGTTTACTAAAATTTTATCTGTACACTGTACAAAAAAAAGATGTAAATCTACAAAACTAGTTTTTGTAAAAACTATTGAAATCTGTAACTTTACAAAAAGAATCTACTAAATTACAGTAATCTTACTAAAATTTTATCTGTAACACGGTTTGTAGTTACATAAAACGTTCTAGGCATCTCAGTTTCCTAAAAAATATTTGTAACCTTACAGATTTTTTTGACTTACGGTGCAAAAGTGATGAATTTTTCTTGTTGCCATTACATAAAAAGTTCTAGGAATCCCAGTTTCCCAGAAACATTTTAATAACTTCCCAGAATTTTTTTTTTTTTTTTTTTTTTTTTTTTTTTTAAACAGTGTTATGGTAAAAATACGTTAGCCCCGGATCAGCCCGGCCGCATCCTTTATAAAAAATTAAGGCTCGAGACGAGCCCGGTGCAGAAATAGTAATATCTACGGAGAGTTGTCCCGAACCTGAAGAAAAAATTAAGCGCCGGTCCCGTCCCGAATGTCGTGAATCAAATACTACCTAAACTTGGACATATAACCGGTCTGGGCCAGCTAAATGAAGGCAATGAATTTTCAAACAGATCGGGCCTACAAAAAATTCAAAGTTGTGAGGGCTAAACTTATGAAAAAGCTCGAAATCGGCTCGTTAGAAAATGTCTTGATTAAGTAAACTGACACATTCAAACAGTTCTTGAAGAATTTCAAGTTATTCCACAATTAAATCACAGTTCACGAAATTGTTATAGGGAGAGCATTATTATAAGAAGTCAAGATTCCATTTAAATCATATTAAAGTCATCATATTTCACAAATAAAAGTTTTTACTTTTGTAGATTATTATTTACAGTTCGAATATATACATAATGTATATTATTTACATTTACAGATGAAACATATTTAGTTGCTTTGCTCCTTCTAGAAGTCATGATTCTAAATACAATTAAATTTCCAGCAACTATTTTCTTCTATTAAGAAGCCATAAAGAACAATAGCATGATTTTATGCTCGAGATAAATTTTCCTTTTAAAATTAAAACAACATTTCTTCTAATTTTAGAAGACCAAGAGAAAAAATGCAGTCTACTTACTGCGTTCATATTTTACATTCACAAAACCAACTAAAAAAGGAACAAGAAAGAAAAAATGTTTTTTAATATCAATTCTCTCGAAGGCCACGTGATCCTTCGCGGCGCCCGCCTGGCTAAGAGAGGCCCGCGAGAGAAGGTTGCAAAATATTCCACAAACTCCCCCCCGATGAACAAGGGTTCATCAAAATGGGGATTCAAATAATTAAAGTAGAAATAAAAATTATTCTAAAAAATTATCAGTTACACTATACATAAATACAATACAAAATCAAAATATATACTTACATACTGGACTTCAATAAAATAATTAAACAATTTAAAAGATTTGAGAACAAGTTTCCGCTACTAAAAATAGAAAGAACAATTTAAATCTATACAAATTCTAGAATATTCATCACAAAAAAAATTAAACTAAAAATTAGAAATATTCTCAAACAAGAAACCTTTTTTTTTTTAAGGGAAAAAGAATAAAATGTTGTTTAAAGTCAATAACAGAAACAATTCAAGATTTTTTTCTAAAAGTCAAATGTCAATGAGAGTTTTTGAGTCTCTAATAATATCAAAGTTTTTTTTTTTTTTTCAGTTCTATTAATAAAAAAGTTCAGAGTTTTTTCACTTCTAAATTATACACAAGAATCAATAGGTCTTTTAATATAATGTTCATATGCATAAGAATCACATCATATATTTCAAAGTCAGAAGTATTATTCTGGTCCGTGTAGTGAGCAGATTGTAAGTTGAGAAGTACTCATTTTTCAAGCGCTTCCAGAAATGATTCAGAAGAGTCTCACGTAAACGGAAGCATTTCACTAAAGATTCTTTGGTTGCTAGTAAAATCAAATCGTTCACTTTTATGGTAGGTAAACACAAGATATGTTTTAGAGGTGCTCTAACTTGTTCACCAGGGCGTGCGTTAGATTTCTTCCAGATTGCACGTTTGTTTAGGACTGATTTTATGCGCTGTCTAGATTTTGAAATCCAAAACTTTTCACAAGTTTGCACTAATGTTCTGGGCACTTCTGAATGAAAAACTTTTTCATGTGCATCTTTCACGATTAATTCAGTCAATTTATGTTTTGCAGGAATCACATCAGGATGTTTTTCATAAAATGAGGAATCAGACTTTTGTAACCGTCCTCGTAGCAACAGCAAAACATCATCTGACAACATAGGATTTAACTGTAGAAGATTCGATTCACTAGGGATACTTTTGTTACATTTCAAGTATTTTGTAACTTCAGGGAAACTTTTTTCCTGCACCAGCTTTAACCAAAAATTTTCAGCATGTAACATTTCCTCAGCTGATAATTCAGAAAATTTTCTTTTTTCTACCTTTAATTTTACATTAGAAATAAATCTAAATATCCATGCAGTTACTCGATACAATTTCTTTAGGGAGCTATATTTTTCAAGATTAAAAATGGGAATTTCATCAGCTTTATTTGTTTGAACAACACAAGAAATGGTTGCTGATTTTCGAGACTTCTCTTTAGAAACATCAGGTAATTGTGTAGCGATAATTTTAACGCTAGGGCACTGATCTTCGGGCAAGGAAAGAAATTCAGGAACATACATATTAGGGTTAGCATCAGGAAAAATATGCAATTGGAGATGCTCCTTTTCCATGATTAGGTTGCTAAAATAGTGTCGGGGAATTTTCAAGTGTGTGAGATCAGGGATTTCTGAAAGCCAATTTTGCCAATTATTTTCTAGTTCACCAGAAACAAAAGGAGCAATAAATCCGGCTGAATCAAGGAACATAGTTGCAATTTTCAAAACATTGCGTTTAGTAGAAGAATCATTATTTAATTTTTCTAACAAGGGTCGTAATTCTAGTCCTAATGTATCTTCTGTATTGATCCAGATCAATCCTAAAATTTTCAAGGAAGTATTTGGGGGTTCGAAACTCGAAACAGGAATGTTTTCATCATCTAAAACATTAGAATTCAAGTTAGGGACATGATACAAACATTCGTTTAATGATAGAGAATCACCATATTTGGAAGAAGCATCATAGACTATGCGCATTTTTGTTGTAGTTTTGTCGTCACGGATAACAGGTCTGTGTGGCATGTAATAGGAATTATTAGAATGTTTCTCGGTGCACAATTCTATTACACCCTCATTAAACTGCTCTAGCAAAATGGAGTTATATTCTTTAAATAGAGAATCGTTTTTCAAGAATTTATTTTCTAAACTAGAAAACCGCTTCTTTGCTACTTCAAGATTATTTCTAAGTAATTCGCGAGAATCTTTCCACAATAATTTTGCTTCATAACGCCCATTTACGAATTTTAGATTTTCTTTAAATTCTTTTATTACCTCATGATCGGTAATGTTCTTTTCATTGCTTTCAGCAATGCCAATTGATTCAAGATCCCAAAATGCTTTCAGTTGGGTATTTATATTTTCAACTGAAACACGCAAACAAGCTACTTCTTTTTTATTCGACTCTATCTGCCCTTGCACCGTATGACCGAAAATAGTTTCTGCAACGTATAATTCTTTTGTCAATTTTCCCTCGATTCCCTTTAATATTTTCCACAAAAAGTCAGACCCTAGCAACATATTTATTTCCTGTTCAAGACCTGTATCAGCAGGCTTAAAGCCTTTTGTTCTCATTATGTCTAGAAGTTCTGGTTCTAGTGTTTTCACAGAAGTCCCAGTTATATTATCAACCACAAGAGCTTCGATATTTATCGAGTTAATAGGTTGCACAACACTGGATAATTCTAGAGCAACTACTTCATAACAAGATTCATAAGGGCGTCTCCGCCCAAAAGGATAAACTAATAAATTTTCTCTTCGCAATGGCTTCAATTTTAATTTTTGTACTAGAGATCTCTTCACAAAACATTTTTCTGAACCACTATCACATAAAACGCGAGCCAACAAGCATTCCTTACCAGCAGACACAGAAACTGTACAAGTCTGCAATAATGTAGATTTATTTTGTTTATATTTTTGTTCCGACATCATAGATACAATTGCACCTTTCATTTCTTTTCCAGGATTTTCTTTTGCTGTTTCTTTAAAACAAAACAAAGTAATATGGGTAGTGTTACCACATTTGGAACAAGGGTTAATTTTTGTTCTACAATTAATTGATAAATGGGACTTGTAAAAGCATTTGTAACAGCGACCTTCTTTCTTTAATTTATATCGTTTCTGTTCATCAGTGAATTTCGAACAATTTAGTCCTACATGATCAGAAGACTTACAAAATATGCAAAACTGTTTTGTAGATGTATTTAAAGCAGCAGCTGAAGGTATATTTTTCTTTTGCGGAAAATTTTGATATTTACTTGAAGGATTTTCATATTTAGTTTTAGAATTTTCATAAGTCTTGGTTTGGGAATTGTTTACTAAATTAGTAGCTTCACGACATCTTAATTCCGTTTTAATAAAATTTATTAAATCGGTGACTTTACAGTCCTTATCGGGATCACGTTTTCGATGGAAATCTAGTATCAAATTTTCGGGTAATAATCTCAGTAATAAGGGTAGTAATAAATGGCCATAGGAGCCTGATGTTACTCCTAACGCATCAAGATTTCTCATACTAGTTTCAATATTATCGTACAGCTTCCTTAAAGAAATAACATTGTTAGAGGATTTCACTGGTTCAAGATTTAGAATTTTATTCATGTAACAGTTTATGATATTTTCCCGCTTACCATACCTCTCTTCTAACAATTTTAAACAAGTAGAATAATTTTGATCTGTCAGTTCAAAACCAGATACAATATTATATGCAGGACCAGACAACAAGGATTTGAGATATTGGAATTTTTCAATTTTTGATAACGATTCGTTTGAATCTATCGCACTAGTAAATAAATTAAAAAATTCTAAGAACTGGCTTGCATCACCAGAAAATTTTTCTATATTAAGTTTAGGAAGCTTCACTGCCGAAACTGGCTTACTTCCGATTTTTGAACCGTTACTTGATTCTAGTACAACTTTTGGTTCAGTTTCGATTTTACATTTTTTAAGCCTCATCTTAATTTTAAATTTCAAACTGGATATTTTTTCAGAATATTCTTCTACCGATTTTAGTTCTTTTTCATATTCAGTTTTTTCCTGAATTAGCTCATCCATTTCGGAATCTAATTCCTTTAGTTGAGCTTCCTTTTCATTTACGAGCTCCAATGATTCCATTAATGAGTCGCAATCAGTTTTATCAATATCAACAGATAATAATGTATCACATTTTGTGATTAATTTCGTAATGGCTGCACGAACAGTAGCTCTTTTACTTTTTAACTTATCAGGCTTATCCATGTTTAAATTTAAATTCAATGTTCAAAATAAATGATCATGAAAAATGTATATTTTCAAAAAATCAACAGTCATGCAGAATAATAAAGGTATTTCTTACCTTTTTTCCCGGTTGTTGAGGCACCAAAAACTTGAAGAATTTCAAGTTATTCCACAATTAAATCACAGTTCACGAAATTGTTATAGGGAGAGCATTATTATAAGAAGTCAAGATTCCATTTAAATCATATTAAAGTCATCATATTTCACAAATAAAAGTTTTTACTTTTGTAGATTATTATTTACAGTTCGAATATATACATAATGTATATTATTTACATTTACAGATGAAACATATTTAGTTGCTTTGCTCCTTCTAGAAGTCATGATTCTAAATACAATTAAATTTCCAGCAACTATTTTCTTCTATTAAGAAGCCATAAAGAACAATAGCATGATTTTATGCTCGAGATAAATTTTCCTTTTAAAATTAAAACAACATTTCTTCTAATTTTAGAAGACCAAGAGAAAAAATGCAGTCTACTTACTGCGTTCATATTTTACATTCACAAAACCAACTAAAAAAGGAACAAGAAAGAAAAAATGTTTTTTAATATCAATTCTCTCGAAGGCCACGTGATCCTTCGCGGCGCCCGCCTGGCTAAGAGAGGCCCGCGAGAGAAGGTTGCAAAATATTCCACAGTTCTCAAAGAAGGTGGAAATAGCAAAAGTTAAACTTGCTCACCTGCAAGTTTCTAAAAGGCGTTTAAACATTGTACTAGAGACAATCTTTTTATTAAATTTTAAATGCGCTTTCTGGATGATGTTAAATCTTTATATTAAAGAATCGTTAAGAATAAATGGTTGAAACATGGAATATGTCTTTCTTGAATTTTTCAATTTAATTTTGCTTCGAAAAAATTGAAAAAAATAATTACTTCTGAAAATATGATTATTACTATTATGAAATTAAATTAAATAATTTTTTTAAATATTTGAAACTTATATTTCATTCTTTAATTAAATGGAAAAATAGAATTTTTCAGAAATTATAAAAATATTTCTCATTACATTACAGTACATTGTACAGTTGTAACGACTTTAAATAGGACCGCATTAAAAATATATAATGTTAATTTTTTTAAAAGCTTTTTAAAGAAATTTTAGAATGTGATTTTGTTTACAAATTATATGTTAATCATCACAAAAAAATTCCAAATTCTACCTCAATAAGTAAGAAAAACGAATTGTTTCCCAGAACATTTAATCTAACATTATTCCTTAATTTACACGAATTATGATTTATGTTTAATCCCTTAAAACCTGACGAATTAATTAAACTGGCTAATCCATCTTGATATCTGCAAAACTCTGTGAGTTTTGCAGATATCAAGATGGATTTTTTTTGTGTTTAAGTCAGAATTGGATAAGGACAATTTTCCCCTGTGGGGTCCCTATAAAAATTTAGTTTTATATTTTGTCAAATACACACCTCCTCCCCATGAAGTTGCAACTTATGTCATCAAATTTTGAACCTTTTGTTCTGGAATTTTGCAATTGGAAGTACGTGTCTAGGGGCAATATTTAAAAAAAAAGGCTATCGTTTCGAGCTTTATGAATCACGCTATACATGGTGGTTCAATAGATCATGTCCCAACGACACATGTGGGTGTGTCAGGTATTGAGAACAAGAATTAGATAGGAACTGGATGTCGGAAACAAGATCGTGCGTGCAACTGCGCCGTGACCGTGACGCAAAAAAAGATAACAAATTATCTATAACGACCTTTATTTTACAAAAAACTTAATGGAAGTACAAAATACAAATGAAAAATGTTACACTCATAACAACTGTTCAAAATATGCATCATTAGCCTTGATGCATGTTTCACATCGGCGCCTGATGGAATCGCGAGCACATTCCAATCGGTACCGTACCATTGCCACGGCATTCCCCGGACCTAAACACCATATATTTCTATCTATGGATATCTTAATATTCCCTGCTCTGGATATCTTAAGTCTCTGGTGTACGAGACGGCCGTCCCATTGGCGATATACCTCATGGTACGGATCGATGGAGCGGCGGCAAGTGTCCGGGAAACTCCTGGCTAATTAGAACGTGTTCGTGATTCCATGCGGCGCTGATGTGAAGCATGCATCAAGGTTAATGGGACACATTTTGAACACTTTTTATGAGATGTAAAATCTTCCATTTGTATTTTGTACTTCGAAAAATAAAGGTATTTTTACACCGTTTGTTATCTTTTCTTTGCAAGACTGTTACGATTCAATTGCACCGTCACGATCGGTTTTCCGACCCCCCAGTTCTTGCGTAATTATTGTTCCTCATGACCTCACACAACCACACGTGCCATTTGGACAACACCTTCTGAACAACCCTGTATATATATATATATATATATATATATATAATAAAGCGAAAATGGATTCCTTTCATTTATTTTAAAATATTTAATGTATCAGCTCATCGTAGGCATTAAATGAGGGGTTCAGAGCCATAGTAGCTTAAGTCCATTTTGAAAAAAATAATCAGTTAATCCATTTAGAAGGTGCATCAAATCTGTTTTTCCCACTACCACAGTAAACCAACTCAGTTTTCACAAACTTTCTCATATATGTCATCTGCTTAGTGCGATTTACTATGACAGTTGGTAAATTAGATTTTATGCATCTTCTAAATAGACTATATCATGTTTTTCAAAGTGGACTTCGTCTATAATGTTCTGAGCCCCTCAAATGCACATTTATATCAGATTAAATAATTAAAATATTAAATAATATTTTTTTATAAATAATTAAGATAAAATAAAAAGATTTTCAATAAATAGCCATAAACTATCAGAAATAAATCATCTAGTTACAAATACGTTAGAAAGAAAATAAAATAAAAACTATGTTAGAAAGAAAAGTGTAAAATTAATCAATACAACTTATCCATAAAATCTTTATCAGGAAAATGTATTTCACCCTTGGGATAGTACAATATTTCGATCAAATTTCCATCTCACTCGCAGGCTTGAATGCTATCAGTATAAAATATATTACATAAGTACTTCTTGAACTTTTTCGAGCTTAATTGTTTTACCTTGCGGGTACATTTTTTCCCTTTGTAATAAAATAGTTGGCAGCATTTTACACAATAATTTAACCGAGATAAGCAACCATGCTTTAGGTGAATGCTCAGTGTTGGAAAATCAGATTTTATCGGAAACAGAAAATAATATTCTCTGGTTAGAGATATGTTTATTGATTTCGTTGCATAAGTTTTCTTTTCTCAGTTTACAGACATTTTTATTGAAAGTTAATTGTAAGAAAGCTTTGGTTTCATTTGGATATTTGTTTTTAATTTCCGAAAACTTTAATAATATTTATAGTGCACATATATGTAATACGGATTCACTCAATATATATATATATATATATATATATATATCGAAGTATGTAATAAATTGCAAGTAATAAGTTATTAGATTATAAAAGGATTGGAAACAAACCATAATACGTCACACCTTTTGCATACATATATGTCAAAAAATATAAAGTAAGATATCTAATAAGTTTCAAGTTATATAAGCTTAAAAAAGAATTAAAAACGCAGCCAATAGAATTGCTTCCTCCTACACAGTACATTTGTTAAGACTTAACCGTAAGTTAACAAGTATTTAATTAATTACATATATCACATATTTGATTTAATTGAACTTATTTAATTTTAACAAGAAAAACTCGTTGAAGTTACCTAAAATTTAGCTGTAGGTATGATGCCTTATTCTTTGTTAGTTAAAAACTTTGTATTGTTTGAAGGGTGTCAGGACGCAGTAAATAAAGTTTGCAGGAGATGTGTGCGCCGAGAAGGATGGAACCGGAGAACGCACGGCCAGAAAGTGAGATCTTACGTACCGATCAAAAGGCTAGCTCTATCGCTTCCTGCGAGATACTCGTTTTACTCACCGCGTAACAAGGCGTCGCCACAGTACTCCGCCCCCAGTGAGAAGAATATATCGTTAATGTTGTACGAGCGATGTGCACTCGTGTTGTTCTGGTGGCTGCCAGAGTGATGCTGTCATGCTGCCGTGCGGATGTGTGTTCCCCCGAAGATGCGCGGCGTGACAGGCTTTGTGCTATGAGAGTTGTCATAGGCTTTGCGTGCTATGATAGTTTCACAGACTTTGATTGCTGGTTGCGTGCCGTGAGCGTTTCACAGGCTTTGCTGCTGGGGATGTTTTCAGTGCTGCCCTCTGTTGGTCTCGAAAGTAGATGATGATGTTTGTGAAGGTGCGTATTCGTTTGTCCAATGTCACCAATTTAGGAGATTTGTGCGCCGAGAAGGTTCGAAACTTAGAACCCACAGTCAGAAAGTGAGATCTTACGTGCCGAGCAAAAGGCTAGCTCTATCGCTTCCTGCGAGATACTCGTTTTACTGACCTCGCAAGATGGCGTCTCCACAAGTTTATGTAAAAATCAGAAAAATCAAACAATGCCATACCATGGTACCATTTTTACGACCGATCACCTCATATGAGTTGAAAAGTTCAAGATGTTTCCGATAGGGGGAGTTTTCAAATAATAATATTCCGAAAGTCTGCACATGATAATGATTATAAAAGTACTGAATATTCGTTGATAATAAATTCGTTTCAATCGTCATGTTAGTGTGGATATAATAATTACTACAGAACTTTATCTATTGCAGATTCGTCTCTCTTTGCTATGCCGCTCTTATGAACGCAAATGCACTATCGACACATACATTGAATATAACTTGTAATTTGCATATTAAGGTTCATGTTACAATAGAGAGTGTTCCACATGGCGTCTGTCATAGAGTAAAATACATAATATGCAAGTTACAACACTAGGGTCTACAAAGTGAAGCATGGCCTAATGGATAGTTGAAATTTCCTGCCGAAAAGCTTTTTTTTTAAATTCACTAACAGAGCAGAATATTACAGCTACATTCCTGGTTTCAAATATGCACAGAAACAGAACAGCTAATAAGGTGATCTATTTAGCGACATGTTATTGCAGTTCGTGCTAATGAGATTCTACGCGTCGAAAATCTTTACCAATCCTGATTCTTTGTCGCCAAAAAGCATTATATAGTTGGATAGAATCATTAATAAAACCAATCATTCACTGTCCAGGTTGACTATCCACTATATGTGCAAAGTCTGTCAAAAAAGAGGGGCCCAGAACTAAAAAAAAGGTCATCTTGAACCAAACTGTCAACTTTTGAAAATGAAAGAGTTTTTTGTATATGAAATATATAGTAACATTCCATATACAGGATTCTCATAATACTTCATTTATGCGGAATAATAAATGCATTTAATACTTCACGTGCATACAGTACGGAAGAAAATCTAAACATTGCATATAATTCTACTTCAGCTATTCACATATAAATGATATATGTAACAATTGATTGTGAATACTTTCAGCAAATAAATTTCATGCAAAACTTATACTTGAAGGGTCGTCTACTTTTAAAAATTTTACGGACTTTTTGAAAGTTGTATCAAATACTCTTTTCAATGTATGTGAGTTTATTTGGATGAAATCATTATTGATTACTATACATTACATCTACTTCTTTTTAAATTTTCATCCAGTTGTGAAAAAAATATCATTTAGAAGTTTATACATAGATTTAGAACATAAAAATTAAAATTTTACAGAGAACAAAAGTTCCATCGTCCGTTAATAAATAACATAAACAGTTCATAAGAATTGGATTATAAATAAACCAAGATTGTATGAAAAAAATTAAAACTATGATAGAAACTTTCAAAATATTATAAGTCACACATTTTTTTTTTAATTAATGTGCTCTAAATTTACGAGAACATTAAGAAGCGCTAGATGAAAAATAATTAAATAAAAAATACCATGTTACTGATAGTTTTGTAATTATTATCAATATGCGAAAATGTTTATAGTAATCTATTTGAAAAAACGTATTTTTCAAACGGAAAAAAATACCTTTTTCAAAATATCTATATGAATTGTACGAAGTCGAATTTTATTCTCTAATATATCAAGTGACAAAGAAATTTCCCGAATTGCAGGTTAGTACATACAAATAATATTAATTTATATTCGAATAAAGAATAAAGCACATTAATTTTTATAAATACGAAACAAAAACAAACATTTTGCCATTGATGTTTTCTATTTTGTATCGTATGAGTTTCAAAATCCATCACTATATAGACGTATATTTTCCTAGCAATGGGAAAATCTGTAAAAAAAAGCTTAGTTTGCTTAACTTAAATGTTTTTAAAATCCACTAAACTATATTGCATCTCAACAGATTTTTTAAATTATGGGCAATTAAGAGTCGCAAAAAATAACAGTGTAGAAACATTAATTTTTTTTTTAAAATCAGCCTCGAGTTACTGACAGCTTTTAATTACTGTCAAGATCTTTAACAAAATTAAATTTTCAATCTCATTGGAAGAAAAATCTGCTTTAAAAAAATCAGACACAGTTTTAATTTCCCTTTTTTGCGTAATGTTATTATAAATATATAGATATCATTTTATCAATGCAACATGTTCACAGTTGAAGTGCCTTCTGTATATCGATTTCAAATGGTAAATGACAGTTTAAGTAATAAATGTTAAAATAATTGTAAATGTCACATTCATTTAACTATTAACCCGTTTATAACTAGCGTCCCATTTTTGGGACGTTTCAAATTTTAATGCATTTGTATAATTTTCTTCTTCTTTATAACTTGAAAATTGCATGAAATAATTCCTTATAAATGTCTTTATCTATAACCAAGAGATGACAGCACAACGTGGATATTTATTTGCTTAAATTAAGGCTTTTTCGGTGTTTATAGATTTTAAATTTTTCAAGAGGGCGAAATGTAAAAAGTAAGTTTATTTGTATTTTTTCTATCATGGACCCAAAATCGCAAATTATAATCTTAGCTTTTCTATATTTTTGTTAGAAATTTAGGAGAGAGTTATTTATGCAATCTCCTTTCGAAGATATTTATGAAATAAATTGTTATTAAGTCTGCAATACGATTATTCTTATTTTATTATGAATAATAGTTATAACGTTATTAGTCTCTGCAAAGAAATAAATATATTTTTTTTGTAGTTCATTAAAATACTAATTATAGTACATAATATACAATTTAAAAACATTTTAAATATAAATATAGGCAAAATATATAATTATGCATATTATTCTACTAGGAATACTCATATTTAGTTCTTTTACATTTTTTATCAAATAAATACAAAAAAATAAAAAAAATAATAATAAAAAAAAAATTAAGCTTATTTTTTTTAGTATTTTTCCAGTTTATTTTGAAACATTTTAAAGTGATTTTACCAAAAAATTTGAGAAAACAAAAATTCAGGCACAAATGGATTAATAAAAGTTAGAAAAACGAAAATATCTTTTTAACTGTTGATACGTATTCAATATTGTTGTTTTCGAACATCACAGAATTCATACAGTTTACTTCTGCTGTGACATTTTTGTTGTTACTGTTTGAGTATTAACCCTTTGAGAGGAGTAGAGATGTATCATGCCCAACATTATTTTAATCATGATTTACACCAGAAACTTTTAATTAAAATTTCCTTTTTAACTTTGGGGGGAAAATTTGAAAAATTGTTTTTCTTATTTATTTATTTATTTTTTTAAATATAATTAAGCCCGTTGTGAGATAAATATGACAGAAACACAATTACTTGCCCCTGAAAGGTTAAGGCACATTTTTTTCTGAAAAAAAAATCCTTTTCGCTCGTTATGCCTTTAATGAAAATCTCATAAACATATACTCTGCTTCTAATGAGGAATTGTACGGTTTCATGTCTCTGATTTGTTTTTCCTTTGTTATAATAAATAAACAATTTGGTACCCAGTTTTGGAGTGCTTTCGTCAAGTGGTGTTCAAATACCTCAGCAAAAATTCTTTAGTTAAGTCAAATTTATATCATATTTCTTTTCTTAGCAATCGCTAACATTTTGCCACAATATACTCTAATTACATGCATGTTTTACTCGAAGATTCCGGGTTCGTGACGGATTCAATATGGAATTTTAAATGTAATATTAAGACTTGATATTATATTCGCATAATATTAAGTCTTTTATTGCTTGAATACATGGGGTTTTTAAGAATCATAAGCATCTTTTAGATTTGAAAACGTTTTGCCTTTGTGTACTTGTCGAATTTTTCAAAAGACCACTCACATGTTTTGGTTTGCATACGTATACAACAATATCATTTTCTGACGAAAAGAATAAACATAAGAAGTAAACTGTACATATGCACTTCTAAAATTCCTTGTTAGTTTTATGAATTCCATTTCTTTCATTAAAAGAATAAAAATTAAAATATTTCATAATACGTACAAAAAGAATTTATTGAAGTAAATGGATTCAGTGAGCTTTATAAATAACATTTTGTTTACCAGCTCTCTTTACTATTAATATTTATTTTCTTTAGTCACTTAGATACAATTATTAAAAATTATACCTATGTATTTGAAATAATATATCTATTATTGAAAATTATATATCAAATGTTATTCTTTCAAATTAAAAAAAAAATTATGTTGTGAATTATTCGGCTAAATTTCAATTGGTTGTTAACACAGTATGATAGTATGATTTAGCAATATGTTGTTACGTTCATATAAAATGCATTGATTTTCCTTAGTTGTTCGTTATTTTACACTGCTCAAAACAATTAAAGGATATTTGAAGTTTTATATAAAATAAAGATATAAACGAAATTTTTTTTGCCGAAAATAGAAGAAGAGAATCACAAATGCAAATTTTTCTGGTTTTCAAACTGTGGAGTATGCAAATTTTGAGTTCGACGTCAAAAACGTCGCTTCAGTGGCAGCGAATGAAATTTGACTTTCAACTGGATAAAAGAGAATGAAGACAAGGATGATCGGCATTCAGTGATTGCTTTGTTTCGATGAGTACGATGTCTCAGCGAAGTCATTTGACAGATTCAGAAGCTTTGAGAATTGTTGGTAGGTTAGAAAGGGGCCAAACTCAAGCCGAAGTAGCGCAAACCATTGGAGTGTCACAAAGTGTCATTTCCAGGATCTGGTACCGTTTTTTGGAGAGTGGATGTGCAGGCCGAAGACCAGGGCAAGGTCGTAGACGGGCAACAACGCCCAATGAAGATCGGTATTTAGCGTTAACAGCTCGGAGACACCGAACCATGAACGCTACTCTTCTCCAACAACACCTTCGCTCGGCTACAGGCACCACGATTTCAACTCAGACTGTCCGAAACCGGCTCCATGCTGTAGGTCTGTATGCTCGCTGACCGATGGTATGTGTTAGATTAACATCAAGACATCGTCGCGACCGCAGGGAGTGGGCAACCGAGCATGTCAACTGGAGGAGAAATGAATGGAGCAATATTCTGTTTTCTGACGAGTCCCGTTTTTCTGTGCATCCGGATAATAGGCGTATTTTCCTCTGGAGGGACCGTGGCACTAGGAATAATCCTGCGTTCGTGCATGAAAGTGACAGATTTGGCGGTGAAGGAGTGTTGGTGTATGGTGGCATCTCCATTGACGGGCGCACTGACCTCTACATCATTCGAGATGGAGCTCTGACTGGTCGCCGATATAGGGATGAGATCCTCAGACCTATTGTAGTCCCTTACGCTGCAGCAATCGGAGATAACTTCATTTTAATGGACGATAACTGCAGGCCACATCGTGCAAACCTGGTGGAGGATTTCCTTTTCGAGGAAGGAATCGTTCGAATGGAATGGCCAGCGTGTTCTCCAGACATGAATCCAATCGAGCACGTTTGGGACGCTCTAGGAAGACGAGTTTCTTGCCGCCAACAACCCCCACGAACTCTCCAAGAACTGGAAAGAGCTCTTCTGGAAGAGTGGGGCAGAATACCCCAACTCGTCATTAATAGCCTCATTGAGCCCATGCCTCAAAGGTGTTCAACGTTGCTGGCCGCCCGTGGAAACCATACCCCTACTGAAAATGATTTTCTTTGAAGAAAACACCTTTTCTTATTCTTTTTTTCTCATATGCACAAATTGTGTTTTTTTCCTTTAGTACACAAATGCGCAATAAAATGCATTTTTTTCTGCCAAACTTGTGTAATTTATTCTCATATAACCTACTATGTCTGTCGACCATGTATCAATCAGCTAAACAGTTTACCAGATACAAAATCCACCTAAAACTGCAATATCCTTTAATTGTTTTGAGCAGTGTACTTCGAATTATGGTAAAAAGCTTATTTTTACAGCGGATTCAAATCTATGAGTCATATAGAGTTGTATCTCTGAAATGGTTGTTTTTCATTACGATTGAGTTGACCCTCGATTCGATATTGATAAGGCCAATTATGTGTTGTTTTATTGTTGTAACGTGTTCATTTAGACAGCTTAAAAAATAATGTAGGCTCACGAAGCTTTATTAACTGTTGAATAAAGCGAAGTCCCTGCATTGTTTTCTGGATTTTAGCTAAAGGATTTGTAGTTAGAGTCTAAACATTTATAAATATTACAGTTATTTAAATATGTTTAACGGTCAATTTTTTTAATTCAGTTTCTAAAAGAAATATTTACAGGCTAATATGTGAAATTCTCCATTATAACTTTCATCGTGCGTTTTATTGTGTTCCTTATACACTTTTGTTTTTGCCTTTGAATCTAAAACTTTTTGTTTTTCTGAGTTACATTCATGAATACGATTAAAATAGCACCATAAGCTTGAAAAACTTGAGTACGAAAACATCTTTGAATGAATGTTCTAAATTTACTCTAGATTTATGAGCAAATTTAAAAAATGTCTGCTACTTTTTCTTAAATCAATTCTTGATTAATAATAACAGAAGAATCTTAAATAATAAGACTTCTGAAACAATTAATAAAATCTGTTAAAACAATTATTTCCTTTGTTCTTTCGTAGATTAGATTCAATTTCAGCTCTTTTCAAATAATAATTTATAAAATTACAGTATAAGTAATATGTATATATATTAATATATATATCATCATTATCTTTATACAAAGTGTCACTAAACTCTGTCCAAACTTTTATACCTGATAGAAGTATCTGTAGCAATCCATTGTTGTATAAGAATATATTTGCGCAAGTGACACAAATACAGGGGACAAACAGAGAAAAAAACAAATGAATGAAATGTTTATTGATAGCGCCATTGGCAAATGCTATGTTTAAAAAAATTAGAAAACTAGTAGTAATACATACCTGGTTGCGTCAATTAATTTATCTACTGACGGTACTTATAAGTACCATTAAAATAACTTGTTATAAAATTCATTTAATATATCGATTAGTAGTAATACAGTTTAAAATGAGCTAAAGATGCATTACTTCATCTTGTTCCAAAAGCATTATTGGTTACACAAAACAAAAATATTTTTAAAAGGATGATTTCTTTTGCCTTTGCATCTTTTCCGCATTCGGGGGGGGGGGGGGATTTTAATAGTCGGAAATATTTCTATTGTAAGAACATTATATTTGTATATTTCCTAATTCTACAAAATACTAAGAAGAATATTTAAAATAAAAGATTTGAGTGGGATTATAAACATTGCACAAAATCCCTACAAATTCAAATTTAATTAATCCTTCTAAATTCTTCAATAATTCAAAAATCCTAAAATTTATTAAATGATTATGTAAATATTCTAATGTAGTTTCAAAAATTCACGAAATCTCCTTTGGAAGATAAAATTTTCATGACTTCATGATTCAGTAGATAAAGGGTTAAGAGGATTTACGTACAGATTCACAGATACACTCTATTTTTACGCATACGTGTAGTAGCAAACGATATTCGACCGACGAGATCCTCTCATAAACGCGCACCCCCCCAATCCATCGCGCTTTAAAAGCGGCATTCAGGTATCCGCGCATAACAGTATTGAATTGGGCTGACGACCTATCACGCCCCTGTAGGGCTCTACACCGTAGGGTCACGCCCTATCGCCATGTCGATTACGAATGGCGATACACTGTAAAAAAAAATCTGTGAAGTTACTAAAGTTTTTCTAGGAAACTTGGATTCCTAGAACTTTTCATGTAACGGCAACAACAAAATTTCATGTAACAGACACACTTTTGCGCCGAAAATCAAAAAATCTGTAAGGTTACTAAGAATTTTTTTGGAAACTGGGATTCCGAGAACTTTTCATGTAACTGCAGCCAGGGTTACAAAAAAACGTTTAGTAAGATTACTGAAATTTTAGCAGTGTCATTTGTAAAGTTACAGATTTTTGTAGCTTTACAAAAACTAGTTTTGAAGATTTGCAGCTTTTTTCGTACAGTTACAGGTGAAAGTTTAGTAAGCATGTAACTTTACATCTGTAGAACTACAGATTTTTTTTTACAGTGTAGGAACATCTTGAAGTGGTTCTGAAAAACTTTTTCCAGAAAAATTAGAAAACTGCCAGCGATAAAATAGCTTGTTGGAACAGCCCATACCTCCCGTTTTATTGACCTTCGATTACTTCTTATGGGGTCCTCTGAAGAGTCTTGTTTATGCGACTCCATTTGATCTGTTGATGATCTTTTCGCTTGAACATATTGTGCTGCTGTACAATTGCCTAAAATTTCTGGCATCTTTGTATATGTACATGAGTTGCTTCATCGATATTCTCTGGCATGCGTTACTCGCAATTTTTAGCACATATTGTATACATAGCACTTGCTAACAACGCTGTTAATAAACATTCCTAACATGTTTCTTGCCTGTGTTTGTGCCTCAACGCGTCATTTGCGCCCGTATATTCCTGTGCATTAAGTTATTGTTATAGTGTCCTCTATCAATCCTTAGACTTTTATCCATGACTTCAGGTATCCACTGTATATAAATAAAGCAATATGTCATATACAACAATTGGGAGCAATTGAAAAATTTTAAATATTTCGAAAGAATATTCTAGCTTAAAAGCAATCAATAAAAATATATTTTTTTTTTACATACAGGATGTCACTTCTTCAAATGTAAAAGTGCCTAAGCCTATATTTCTTGAGGTATTGTTACAACAGTAAAAGTATTTTAAAATTTGTACTTATTTATATGAATTTATCAATTCCATTTGCGTAAAAATATGTGTTTAAAAAAAACTTTTTTACTTTTTCTAAGTCCCGTAATTATTAATAAGACGCAGTTTTTCCATGCACTAACAAGTAAAACCGTGAAAAATCCTTTCCTTGACGATCAAAACTAACTGACTTATGATACTTGAATTTTATGAATTATCAGCAATTTCAGGTATTAAAGCCCTTTTTTGTTGTTGTTGTTGTTGCTAATTAACGCAGAAAATTCAAAGTATTAAAAGTATCATAATACTGTAAATTTTTGCCTTAGAAGAATAAAATCTGTATCCTTTTACTTTTTACAGTATGGAAACCTTTTCTCCAAATAAAATGTAACTTATAGAAATTAAATTTACTAAGTTTTTTAAAAAAACATCTATTTTGATTTAGATATTCTATTCACGAAGCGCAATAGAAGACAAGCTGTTGTAATTTTATAGGGAGATTTAAAATTAACGTTTTACGAATTCATATACTGGTTAATTATAAAAGGGGACACCCTGTTTATGTTCACTCAATACTGTAGAATAAATTAAAAAACAAAAATCCCTGCCGGCCCGGCCTACAGGCAGAGGTAGATTTCGAAGTTAAGTATACTAATTTCACCAACAAAAACTAAATCATTATTAGATATAAATCCACTTTAACAGTTTTATCTGTCTGCTTTTGACGAGCTTTTATTTCCTTTTTATAAAATAGCTGGTTTTATCAGAATCATGTTAAGGCAATATTAAAAAATATTTTTCCATACTCAACAACTCGAAATTTTCTGGCACATTTTCGGATTAATTTTTAATAAAAATATATATATATATATATATATATATATGAAACATGCTGACGTGATTTTTGAAAAGATTTATAAGCGACCTGTGTTTTTATTTTTCTTTCAATTAATTAAAACTTGATTAATAAACAATTATTTTCTCAGTAGGGCAATATTTTTCGTTTCTAACACAATCGCTTCGGGAAATTCTGTTCAAAATGCCCATTTTGACATCATTTTTTGAAATATATTCTGCCTCTATCAAAAAATCTATCATTACTGTACATTATATAGTTTCCGAATAAGAGAATCTAGCAATTGGATGCGTTTGAGAGCAAAAATGAATTAAAAAATGTCTATATAAATGTTGCAGACAATATTAAGAAGATATATGATAAATTCATGGAGATTTTATATCTTGTGAATTGACGGAGTTAATGAAAATTTTTCTTCTTCAACCCCCCTTTTTTGTTTTCCATTTTTTTTCTTTTTTTTGGTACGAATTGGTCGTATCAAAAACTTGTGAATATAAATTTGTAGATAATATTAAGGAGATGTATAATAGAATTACTGGAATTGATATCTTGAGAATTGACGAAGTAAGGAATTTTTTTCTCCCAAAAACCCTATTTTTTGCGCCCCTTGAGCCTATTTTAAATTTTATCAAAAATCTGTGATGCATGAATTTTTGGCGCTAATTTTAGAAGTAATAAAAACTTTAAACTGATTTGATATGTACAAAAATTAAGAAGTTATGGGATTTTTTCGGTTTTCACAAAACCCCTCCCTATTTCCATCCCCTTTGTTCGCTTTTGCCCATTAACGAACTTGACCGAGATTTTATATACCTTGATTTTAGGTATCAGTTTGGAAGAGATTTGTGCAGAATGGCGGAAGTTATCGTGTCCAGAAGAAAGTGATAACACAATTGCTTCGGGAAATTCCGTTCAAAATGCCCACTTTGACATAATTTTTTGAAATATATTCTGACTCTATCAAAAAATCGATCATTGCGGTACATTATATAGTTTCTGAATAAGCGAATCTACCAATTAAATGCGTTTGAGAGCAAAAATGAATTTAAAAATGAGTCAGAAAATAAGCAGTTTGGATTTGAGTGCATCCTTAATGCAATGATTTTTCCAACACAATCCGCTTCGGGAAATTCGGTTCAAAATGCCCACTTTAACAGCATTTTTTAAAATATATTCTGCCTCTATCAAAAAATCGTCCATTACGGTACATTATATAGTTTCTGAGTAAGAAAACGTACCAATTGGAAGCCTTTGAGAGCAAAAATGAATTGTAAAATGAGGCAGAAAATACGCAGTTTGGATTTGAATACACCCTTACTTAGATGATTTTTTTCTTGAACCGCTGTGTATTTTTAATTTGTTTTTGCTCTAAGAAATGATCCTATCCAAAACTCTTCTATATAGATGTTGTAGACAATATTAAGAAGATATATGATAAATTCATGGGGATTTTATATCTTTTGAATTGACGGAGTTATGGATTTTTTACTTCTTCAAACCCCCTTTTTGTTTTCGTTTTCAATTTTTTTTGCGGTACGAATTAGTCCTATCAAAAACTTGCGAATATAAAAGTTGTAGATAATATTAAGGAGATTTATAATAAAATTAATTGGATTTGATATCTTGAGAATTGACGAAGTTATGAATTTTTTTCTCCCCAAAACCCTATTTTTTGCGCCCCTTGAGCCCATTTTTAACTTTATCAAAAATCTGTGATACATAAAATTTTGGCCCTATTTTTAGAAGTAATAAAAACTTTAAACTGATTTAATATGTACAAAAATTAAGAAGTTAAGGGGGGTTTTCGGTTTTCACAAAACCCCTCCCTATTTCCATCCCCTTGGTCCGATTTTGCCCATTAACGAACTTGACCGAGATTTTATGCCCTTTGATTTTATGTATCAGTTTGGAAGAGATTGGTGCAGAATTACGACAGTTATCGTGTCCAGAAGAAAGTGATATATATATATATATATATATATATATATATATATATATATATATAAAGTTTTTTACTGAGGGTGGTTTTGGGTTCTAGGAGTCATGATCAGTGTAGATCTGCAAAAATTTTTCAGAAATTCCAACATAGGAACGATCCCAATAGGTAGTATTTCATACGAAATCTACCTAAAAACAAAAACTCTATCTCTAAATTCATAATTAAATAAAAATTTTAATACAAGCGCAAAAAAATTTTAAATCTTAAGTTTCTTTTTCTAAATAGAGTAATGTAAAATATAAACTGAAATTGATAAAATATATATTAATATTCAACATCTAAAAATTTTTATCGATTAAATAACACCAACTGCGTTTGATGATATGAAATACCTTTTATTTCGTTCGCAAACATTAACAAATGCTGTCATTTTGACACTCAATGAGATGTCGTGTGAGATATGCTGAAAGGAAAGGGAAGTGTGACGATGAAACAGAATCTCTCATCAGCGTTTTTCTTTATATCACATTTAAGATAAAGGGGAGAAGATTTTTCAATGACAACGTCCTTCTCTTTGAACATACATTAGAGACTTTTAATTAACAGCTCCAGTTTCAAGAAATAGAATGGTAGCTTTACGTTATCATCGAGGATAACATATATTTAATATTATTTTTCCTAAGAGGTGTTAAAACATACTGCAACATCTAAAAAGTTTCATATATTTTTTTCGAAATATAGAAAATTAATTTAGGAACAACTTTTTATTTTCTTATTCTGAAAAATACAATGTTGTGGATTGAACATTTAAAATTAAAGTTTTAGGAATCCAATATTGTTTAATTATAAGAGGGGACAACCTGTTTATGTTTATTCAATACTTACAATAAATTAAATAAATACTAACCCTAATCTCTAAATTCATAATTGAATAAAAATTTTAATACAATCGCAAAAACAATTTTATTCTAAATTTTCCTTTTTTAAATACAGTGAGTAAAATATCAACTGTAATTGAAAAAATATATATAATACTCAGTACCCAAAAATTTTTATGGATTAAATAACAACAGCCTTTGATGAACTGAAGTACCTTTTATTTTGTTCGCGAACATTAACAAATGCTGTCATTTTGACACCCAACGAGCTATCACGTGAGATATGCTGAAAGGAAAGGGAGATGTGACGATGAAACAGAATCTCTCATCAGCGTTTTTCTTTATATCGCATTTAAGATAAAGGGTAGATGACTTTTCAACAGAAGACTTTGAACATTAGTGACTTTTAATTAACACATTCTGTTTCAGGAAAGTAGAATGACAGCTTTACATTATCATTGAGGATAAAATATATTTAATAATATTTTTCCTTAGAAGTATTAAAATATAATACAGCAACTGAAAAGTTTCATATATTTTTTCGAAATAATGTAGAAAATGAATTTAGAAATTTTTTTTAATTAACACATCCTGTTTCAGGAAAGTAGAATGATAGCTTTACATTATCATTGAGGATAAAATATATTTAATAATATTTTTCCTTAGAAGTATTAAAACATAATACAGCAACTGAAAAGTTTTATATATTTTTTTCGAAATAATGTAGAAAATGAATTTAGAATTTTTTTACTTCTAGAAAATACTATGTTGTGGATTAAATATACAATAGAACGATTTTAAAAAATGAAATATAATACAATTTTTTATGTGTTTGTTAAAAGTAACTTTATATATAGGGATATTTAAATATATAATCATAAATGAATGATCGTTTTTTTAAAATTAATACTTTCAAAATTATTACACATATTATAATAAGTGTATCTGAAAATAACCTAACCCATTCCAAGATTTTATTCAATTCGGTGTGTGAAACTTTCATAAAACTTCATATTTCTAATATTTAATCAAGTTCATTCCGCACGTTTTACTATTGTAAACAGTCAACGGTTTTTAATGCAACACTTTTTAATGCGTTATTTAACGTATTTTATGTTTGATGTTTTCAGCAATTGTGGTTCATAAAGAACATGTTTTATGTAACTCCACACAAAGAAATCACATGGAGGAAGATCTGGGGATCTTGAAAGACAAGCAAATAAGGGTAAATCATCATGACCCGCACTTTCAATCCATCGTTAAGTGACAAAAAGGAGACTTGGCATGTTTATCTTTATGTTCGTGTATCACTTATTATAACATGTGTAATAGTTTTTAAAATATAAATTTTTAAAATACACATGCATTCAACGCCTTGGTAAAAATCAAAGTACGTAGTATAATTAAAATGTAAAAAAAAAATAAATAATAAAATAACAAATACTATATTTGAGACGTTCTGAAATTTTCGTGTATTACGTTCCGACATATTAAGAAATACCGTTATTTTAACACTCAATGAACTGCCTTGTAAGATTTGCTGAAATGAAAGGGAAATGTGACGATGAAACTGAAATTCTCATCAGTTTTCTTTCTCTCATGACATTCCAGATAAATGAGAAATACTTTTCACCCGAAATGACTTTTTGTTTGAAGAATAGTGTCTCTTAGTTGAAAGCCCTTGTTTAAGGGAACAAGAATAATGGTTATACATTATCATTTTTAATTCAATATCTACCCTATATATATAAAATCCTAATGAATCGAATTGAAAAGAATTTATGTAACGATTCTATGGAACGACTGATTAAACAACTGATTACGTTTCACGGCGATTTCTCCTAAAATATGGAATACTTTGCGATGAAATTAACACCAAAAATCCGTATTGATCCACAGATCTGAAAACTGGTATTAGAATTTTAAAATTAGAATTAGTTTTCGCAATATTATTTTTTTTTCTAATTTTAAATACTTTTTTTCTAATGATATCAACTCAAATTTTAATCATAACCGATATATTTTTTCATATTTTAGAAAAGGTTATCTTAAATTAATTTGGCGACGAGTTTGGACTCCCTTAAATGTATGCTAAGAAATGCATCATGTTACTTTTATTCAGAATTCAATTTGTATTTCATTATCATTTTATTTAATACAAAAATTTCATTTAAAATTGAAACCTTTAAAATAAATGGCTTTTACTTCATTCTTTTTTTTAAACGAAACGAAAAGAAAAATATTAGACACAGATGTCATATACGCAACGGGGTACCTAATTGGCGCCAAAATGGCGTTATTTTACCTGACATGGTAACCCGGCTATTGTTGATTATTAATTAATAAATGTTTATTTGAATTTATTTTCTTTTTATTTACAAAAAATTTTATAAATTGTTTTGTTCTATAGTTATTGATTAACTTTTTTAAATTATTGTTATTTCATTTTAAAAATAACAGAAAATAATTTAAAATACAAATGTAACAGGTCTTTGAAAACAAGGCTTTTGCCAAATTGTCGTAAAAAAAAATCATGCCAAACCCGGTGCGTATGTGACAATGCAACAAATCATGAGATTTAATTTCCACTTCAAAGTAACGTTTTAATGTTATTACCTGTCCCGTCGACCAATTTCGCCAAATTATACAAATTGACATATATTTTTTTTATTTTAAATAACAAAAGAACAAATAAATTAGTATAACATTATTAAAAATACAAATAAAGCGTCGAAATAAAAATCACTTGATGGCGTGAACATGTGTAACTTCCTTAAAGTCAAGTGAATGTGACATTTACGATCAACCATTATTTGGCATTTAATCTTATAGTTTGGCGACAGATTTTTGGTCGATGGGATAACTAAGTAGAACCGTTTTAATTTACCACTCGAAAAATAAAAAAATGCTAACTGGCGAGTTAAAAAAAAAAGTTATTGGCGAGATTTTCACTCGGCTAACATAAAAGTACCAGGAATTCTTTGTGATCATGGCTACTTTTATGTAGTTTTATTCGAAAAAATAATTTTGATTCTTTAACCACTTCACCGGCGACAGGTAAAGGGAAACAGTGCTTTTACCCCCGACTTATCTCGGGGCAGCCAGTGAAGTGGTTAATCAAAATGGAAACCTTTCTTACGAAAAGCGAAGGAATCAGCCCGTTGTTTATGGCAGTTACATGACTTGGACTATTATAATATAAACGAAATAATGGGATAGAATAATATTCGGCGACTTATCACACCTGTGGCTGGCTAACATTAAAGTACCAAAATGGCCGCATGGAATATAAAAAGGCCTTCCGGCCAGTGCCGGGAGGAAGAGGTAGCTTTCATAATCCTTATTTTAAAAAAGCCAACTTATATCATGCAAACACACGAAGCTCAATTTAGTGGAAACCGAATATAGGAGATTCAATACTAATTTTTATCAATATAATGAATAAGAATTTCGCGAATTTAGTCAGCTTTATCCAAGCTGCTTTTCTTTAAAGTAACTTATATTTGGCTGCCAAATTCGGCAATTTCTTAAAGTGCCTGTCATTTTAAGACAACATGGTGGATGAGGCTAAGCAGTGAACTTGGTCGAGACCTTAGTAATTGCTGTGCACATGCTCACTCACATCGGAATCGGTTAATATATAGGAGTGCTGTCGCATGCAAAAAATCAGATTTTTCAAAATGTCACCCACAATAGAAATTGAAACTGCTATATCTGAGCCATTTTTTAAGGTAAAGACAAACAAAAAATGCTCCTGAATCCTTATATCAAGATCAAATACTTAAGAAAGAAACCTTTTTCAATTTCTAATTTTTTTTGCACCTCACTTTAAATATATATATATTTTTTAATTTAATGGCCGCCATTTTGAAACAAGATGGCTGATGAATCTGGCCAGCGAACTTGGTCGAGGTGATGATGTATACTATCCACATGCCTTCTTACATCGAAATAGGCGCATACGTGTGTTATCGCGCGACAAATACAAGATCGTTTCAAAATGTTAGCCATGCTAGAAATTCAAAGTGCTATAAATCAACCATTTTTTAAGATATCAACAAAAGAACAAATTTTCAGACACAAAAACTGCTCCGGAATCTTTGTATCAAGGCCAAACACATAAAAAAAATCTTTTTCATTTTCCAATTTTTTAATACCTCATTTTGAATTTTAAATTTAATTTTTTTTTAATGGCAACCCTTTTGAAACAAGATGGCGAATGAAGCTGGCCAACGAACTCGGTCGAGACATTGGTATGTACTATGTACAGACCAAGTTACATCCAAATAGGTTCATAAATACGCCTGTTATCGCGTGACAAAAATCAGGTCGTTTTAAAATGTCAGCCACAAGAGAAATTCAAAATGCTATTACTCAGCCATTTTTTTTTAGATATAGACGAAAGAAAAACTGTTCCGGAATCTTTGTATTAAGGTCAAACACATACAGAAAAAATCTTTTTCATTTTCCAATTTTTTGGTATCTCATGTAAATTTTTTTATTTTTTAATTTTTTTAAATGGCCGCCATTTTGAAACAAGATGGCGGATGAAGCTGGGCAACGAACTCGGTCGAGATATTTGTATGTACTATGTACACACCAAGGTACATCCAAGTCGGTTCATAAATACGCCTGTTATTACGTGAGAAAAATCAGGACGTTTCAAAATGTCAGCCACGCTAGAAATTCAAAATGCTATAACTCAGCCAATTCTTAAGATATAGACAAAGAAAAACTGCTCACGAATCTTTTTATCAAGGTCAAACACATAAGAAGAAAATATTTTTTCAATTTTCAATTTTTGGTACCACATTTCAAATTTAAATTTTTCTTAAAAATTTAAATGGCCGCCATTTTTAAACAAGATGGCGGGTGAAGCTGGCCAACGAACCCGGTCGAGACATTGATATGTACTATGTATAAACGAAGTTACATCCAAATCGGTTCATAAATACGCCTTTTATTGCGTGACAAAATTCAGGACGTTTCAAAATGTCAGCCACGCTAGAAATTCAAAATGCTATAACTCAGCCATTTTTTAAGATATAGACGAAAAAAAACTGCTCCGAAATCTTTGTATAAAGGTCAAATACATAAGAAAAAAATATTTTTCCATTTTCATTTTTTTGGTACCACATTTCAAATTTTAAATTAAAAAAAAAATTTAAATGGCCGCCATTTCGAAACAAAGTGGCGGATGAAGCTGGCCAACGAACTCGGTCGAGAGATTGGTATGTACTATGTACACACCGAATTACATCCAAATCGGTTCATAAATACGCCTTTTATCGCGTGACAAAATTCAGGACGTTTCAAAATGTCAGCCACGCTAGAAATTCAAAATGCTATAACTCAGCCATTTTTTAAGATATAGACGAAACAAAAACTGCTCCGGAATCTTTGTATAAAGGTCAAATACGTAAGAAAAAAATATTTTTCCATTTTTAATTTTTTGGTACCACATTTCAAGTTTTAAATTTTTTTAAAAATTTTAAATGGCCGCCATTTTGAAACAAAACGGCGGATGAAGCTGACCAAGGAACTCTTTCGAGACATTGGTATGTACTATGTACACACCGAATTACATCGAAATCGGTTCATAATTACGGTAGTTACAGTGTGACATAGGTCAGATATATATATATATATATATATATATATATCAGTTTTGAACGGAGGGTGGTTTCGGGGTCTGGGGGTCATGATCGATGAAAATATACCAAAATTTTTTGAAATCGCTTTCCTCCGAACGGCTGCAATAGGTAGCTTTTTAGGTAGCTTTCTTTACAAAAAAGCTACCTATTGCAGCCTTTCGGAGGAAAGCGATTTCAAAAAATTTTGGTATATTTTCATCGATCATGACCCCCAGACCCCGAAACCACCCTCCGTTCAAAATTGATATATATATATATATATATATATCTGACCTATGTCACACTGTAACTCTCGTATTTATGAACCGATTTGGATGTAATTCGGTGTGTACATAGTACATACCAATGTCTCGACCGAGTTCGTTGGCCAGCTTCATCCGCCATTTTGTTTCAAAATGGCGGCCATTTAAAAAATTTAAAAAAATTTAAAATTTGAAATGTGGTACCAAAAAATTGAAAATGGAAAAATATTTTTTTCTTATGTATTTGACCATTATACAAAGACTCCGTAGCAGTTTTTGTTTCGCCTATATCTTAAAAAATGGCTGAGTTATAGCATTTTGAATTTCTAGCGAAGCTGACATTTTGAAAGGTCCTGAAATTTGTCACGCGATAAAAGGCGTATTTATGAACCGATTTGGATGTAACTTCGTTTATACATAGTACAGATCAATTTCTGGACCGAGTTCGTTGGCCAGCTTCATTCGCCATCTTGTTTAAAAATGGCGGCCATTTAAAATTTTAATTTGAAATGTGGTACCAAAAAATTGAAAATTGAAAAAATATTTTTTTCTTATGTGTTTGACCTTGATAAAAAGATTCGGGAGCAGTTTTTGTTTCGTCTATATCTTAAAAAATGGCTGAGTTATAGCATTGTGAATTTCTAGCGTGGCTGATATTTTGAAACGTCCTGATTTTTGCCACGTGATAACAGACGTATTTATGAACCGATTTGGATGTACCTTGGTGTGTACATAGTACATACAAATAACTCAACCGAATTCTTTGGCCAGCTTCATCCGCCATCTTGTTTCAAAATGGCAGCCATTTAAAAAAAAATTTTAAATTTTAAATTTAAAATGAGATACTAAAAAATTGGAAAATGAAAAAGATTTTTTTCGTATGTGTTTGACCTTAATACAAAGATTCCGGAACAGGTTTTGTTTCGTCTATATCTAAAAAAATGGCTGAGTTATAACATTTTGAATTTCTATTGTGGCTGACATTTTAAAACGACCTGATTTTTGTCACGCGATAACAGGCGTATTTATGAATCGATTTGAATGTCACTTGGTCTGTACATAGTACATATCAATGTCTCGACCGAGTTCGTTGGCCAGCTTCATTCGCCATCTTGTTTCAAAAGGGTTGCCATTTAAAAAAAATGTAATTTAAAATTTAAAATGAGGTATTAAAAAATTGGAAAATGAAAAAGATTTTTTTTATGTGTTTGGCCTTGATACAAAATTCTGGAGCAGTTTTTGTTTCTGAAAATTTGTTCTTTTGTTTATATCTTAAAAAGTGGTTGAATTATAGCACTTTGAATTGCTATCATGGCTAACACTTTGAAACGATCTTGTATTTGTCACGCGATACCAAACGTATTCGCCTATTTCGATGGAAGAAGGCATGTGGATTGTATACATCAATATCTCGACCAAGTTCGCTGGCCAGCTTCATCAACCATCTTGTTTCAAAATGGCGGCCATTAAATTAAAAAAAAATATATTTAAAGTGAGATGCAAAAAAATTAGAAGTTGAAAAAGGTTTCTTTCTTAAGTACTTGACCTTGATATAAGGATTCAGGAGCATTTTTTGTTTGTCTTTATCTTAAAAAATGGCTCAGATATAGCAGTTTCAATTTCTAACGTGGGTGACATTTTGAAAAATCTGATTTTTTGCCTGCGACAGCACTCGTATATATCAACCGATTCCGATGCGAGTGAGCATGTGCACAGCAATTACTAAAGTCTCGACCAAGTTCACTGGTTAGCCTCATCCACCATGTTGTCTTAAAATGGCAGGCACTTTAAGAAATCGCCGAATTTGGCAGCCAAATATAAGTGTCTTTAAATAAAAGCAGCTTGGATACAGCTGACTAATTTCGCGAAATTCTCATTCATAATGATTTAGTATTGATAAAAATTAGTATTGAATCTCCTACATTCGGTTTCCACTTAATTGAGCTTCGTGTGTTGATGATAGTCATGAGCTGTTGATGATAGTCACATGATTTAGGCTATTATTATAGAGATTGTTTTCAATTTTAAAAATCGCGCAAAGAATAATATTTCCTAACGATTAAAAATTTATTTTCACGTGACTATTAAAAACAGTAAAAAAACCTTTTGAATTACTATTAAATGAGTACGTGTTAAAGGCAGGAAAATATTGAACATTATGTCCTGAAAATTGTATTTACACGTGAATATTAAAAGGGAAAGGAAACTTAAAATAATAAATACATTAATATGCGTTTAAACCTTTCATGGACAAGGCACTTCTATTCGTAAAATCTTGAAATCAGTGAATGGCACCAGAATTTACAAACAAATTTCGAAATACAAAAATGCTTTTGTTCACTTACTTGATCACCCGACCGGAGCACCAACCAAAGAATGGCATAGGATGTAACGCTCCGGTGGAAAATCCCCACAACAATCACCGATGCCGGACATCGGAAAGCACCCAAAATAACAGGGAAAAAGACACATATTCTGACGAACTTACATAGTAAATTGTAAATTTACAAAACAATTGATGTTGCTTTCATCATAATAATAAAAATAAAAACAAAAGTGAAGTGACTTAAATGTATAACAAAAGTTAAGACTATAAATCCTTGTTCAAGATTATGAAGTGTAAATGTTCATAAAAGTTCACTGTTCACTAATGTTCAAATGAGTTCAGTGTTCGAAAGAAAAATGTTCATAAAAGTTTTATATAAGATAAACTAACTTGAAGAAAGATCACCATAATGTTCAGACCTCAAGAGAAAATCACCGCCAACAAAAATGTCAGACAAAGGACAGTTACTATAAAAGGCACAATGTTGACCCTTTGATGTAGTGTCAGAAAACCACGTAATGTCCGTAGCGAACCACTGATGAGTATTAACAGTATGATAGAAGTAAAAAGTTACAAGTGTAAAAATTATCAAAATTTATACCTAATAAATGAGTATTCCCTATTAAGTGCGTTGTACATAGCACACAGTTTTCTATAGTTTGAACGGGTGGTGAGAACGTTTCGAATATTCCATCTCAGTGTACAATTCCTGTTGAATTTAAATGTACAAGGCATTAACGGACAATGTCCAAACAAATAATGTTGTATACTTCCTACTTCACCACAGTTACACCTGTTATCTGGGCGTTTTCCTATTTTAAACAGATACTGTGGAAATGCTCCATGTGAAGAAAAAAAATAACCTATCACCTGGGATTCACATAGAAATAAATCGTTAACCTTGTTTAATATCGCATAAGTATCTCTTCCCTTCTCCGAATTTTCCCAAGAAACCTGCCATTGATCATGTAGAAGTGTTTTAAAATGACGCTTTAAAATAGAAGTTGGTGCAGGAATGCGTAGAACTTTATCATACAGATCATTTATAATAACTGATTTTGCCAACATGTCCGCTCTTTCATTTCCTGATATTCCAACATGCGATTTTATCCAGCCAATATATATGACTTTATTATGTAACAGGCGCAAAGAGTTGAAGATATTAAAAAGCTGACCGTTAGATGGAAATAAGCGCTGAAGAGCGTAAATTGATGACAAGCTGTCAGTATAAAGATGAAATGAATCATGCGGGGAGTCGATGCACCAACTGATAGCCTCGTCTATCGCAGCCAATTCTGCTTGAAAAACAGAGTTATAGTCATGTAATTTTAATCTCATGTCTAGCATAAAGGAATCCCTATACCAAACCGTAAATGCAGCTCCTACACTGTTCATCATTCGAGAACCGTCAGTATACAGTATCGGATGATTCACCACTGGTACTGTATCAACCACTGGCTTAACAAATTTTATATTTAAGTTTTCAAAGAAGTAAGGATAATTATATGTCCTCAGTTTATTCATAAAATCTTCACCTTTAAAACACATATTGTCAATCAAGACTGTACCATTTCCATAAATGATATTATAACGCTTAGAAGACAAATTCAGTTCTATGTCAAGTGGTGGAGCACCCACCAAAACACACAATGCGTCATTAGAAATCGTACGATATGCCTTTAAGACAGATAGCAGACATAGACGTTGACATGAGAGTAATCTTGTTATTACATGTTGATTTAAGTCAGGCATCCAGATCTCATGCCCATATGAAATACGTTTCTTCAAGACGGTATTGTACCATATTTTAAGATAAATAGAAGGAAGGCCTCTATCACGGATTCTGGTTTGGCGCATTTTACACGTGAAATCGTTAAGCCTAGTTCTAATCATATCTAGGTGATCCATCCAGCGAAAATTGCTGTCAAGTAGAAATCCCAAATAAAGAATATTGTCCTTTACACTGATACTTTTGCCATTATGTTTAAAAATTGGTCTTCTTTTACTAAGAGTGTGGCTCCCAAACAGCATTGCGGCTGACTTCTCTGCACTAATTTGCAAATGATGTATAGAACAGATATCCGAAAAGTGATGAACACTAGTATTCATTTTATGTTCTAGCGCAGAGCGCGTATCTGCGCCCTCTATAATAACGCTATCATCAGCATAAGAAATAATCAGTAATCCTCTCTGCTTGCAACTCTTTAAAATCCTGTCAGCAACTAGTGTCCAGATAAACGGCCCAAGACATGACCCCTGCGGGCACCCACGGAATACATGAAACCATGTTAATCCATGCGTATATTTAAAACAAATAAGCCTATGACTCATGTAATTTTTAAGTGTAGACTTCATGTAATCAAAAATAGGTAAGATATTTATGATATCGGCTACAAAACGTCGAAGGCACCACTGATATCAAAAGAAATCATTGCACAGTATTTATATACTGATAGTGTTTCTCCAATGATATTCTTTAACGCAGAAAGTGCTGTCAAGGTGCTCCGTCCCTCACGAAAGCCATGTTGTCCATCATCAAGATAATTAGAAGACTCCAGCATCGTAATAACTCGAAGTTTTAAAAGTCTTTCATATAACTTACCCATCATAGGGAGAAGAGTAATCGGTCGATACGAATTAATTTTTTCAGCTGTCCTATTACGTTTTCGAAAAAAGATGATCATTCCTCGTTTCCAACATTTTGGGAAGTGACCAAGTAAAAGACAAGTATTAAATAGCGTAAATAAATTACTTAAAAAAAGGGAAATTTTCATCCCAATATTCTGATGCTAATGCGGCATTTAAGAATTTAAATTAAGTGGCCCAGAAATGAACCACCGCCCTTGAAGGGGTTAAAGCGGTAAATTGTAGTAATTATAGTAAATTGTATTATGTCGATCAATTTATATCGCTGTTAAAAAATACCGACCGAGAGACAAAGACTCTGTTTACTTAATTCATTTTATTTTAGCTTCTTTTCAAATGTTTAACTGATCTTCTTTAACGAAACACGAAAACAACCATTGAATGTCTTAACAGCAACTGATTAAAACCTTAAATTCTCGCAATCAAAGGGAATTGAATGGAAACCCCTTTACAGAGAGATCGCTACAGGTTTTTTCAGTATAATTCAATTTTGTCTAATCTTTTTAAAACCAATCAGATTAGCGTGCTTTTAGATTCTACAGTGTCTGAACGGGGGTTGGCGAGCGTAGCTCGCAGGGGGCAGAGCCCCCTAGTATTTAATTAAAAAATATATTCAAACCGTGTTAAACCATATTACAGCATATAGTGAGTTTTCGTTATTCGTAAAAAAAAAAAAAATTAAAAAAAAAAAAAAAAAAAAAAAAAAACTGATTTTTTTTTTTTTTTAAACAGTAGTATTATTATGCGATTTTTTTTAGAGATACATTTATGCCAATGTAATATAAAATAATCCGAATTCTGAAAATTAAAAAGTAACACCACGATTAAATCATTTTAGAAAACGTTTTATTTTAAACTGTAGTGTTAAATAGCCACTTATACAGAAATATGTAAGCCATAGATAAAAATTCAATGAAATATATTATTCAGATACAAAAAATTTAAATAATACAATAACAATTACTATTTTTAAGGAATTCGAGTAGTTCCGCATATTCCTTTCAAGTAAATTCTGTCCGTTTGGCATTCAACAAACTAACTTGTGAGATTGCTGATGTGAGATAACTTGTGAGATGTGGCTATGGAACTGAAATTTTCATCATTTTTAGGGTTTGGTTCATCTGACGAAACCCTATTCGTCTCGTTCCTTTGTCTGTCTGTCTGTCCGTGACAGAGCCCGTTCTCAGAAACTATATCTTTTGGAGACTTGAAATTTTGCATACTTATAGCTGAACACCTCACATCAAACGACAAATCCTAAAATATTGAAAAAGTCTTATATTTAACCCTCTGTGCTCCAATATGTGTATTTTAATCTTTCTGTTCTAACTGAGCCCCTAATTTAAGTTGAAGGCTTAACATTTTGCATAATTATAGCTGAACACATCACATCAAACGACAAATCATAAAATTTTGAAAAAGTCTTATATTTAACCCTCTGGGCTCTAACTTGTGCATTTTAAGCTTTTTTTTCTAACTGAGCCCGTATTTAAGTTGAAGACCTGAAAATTTGCATACGAATAGCAGAACACTTGCGATCACACGAAAAATCATAAAAATTTCAAAAAGTCTTACATTATTTACACACCGGGCTCTAACTTGAGTATTTTAAGCAATTTTTCTAACCTCTCCCCATTGCACCCGGTGGGTACTTTTCTAACTTTTGCCGACACCACTTTGACCACTCTTTCATATTATGTACATAGCCGTACATATTTCAGTTCCACTTTTTACCGCCAGGGGCGCTTACCTATCTCGGGGGCTATAGACCCGATCCCCTCGACTATTATGCCTGCGGATAGGTTGTAAAGCGGAGTTTCGTTCGGATAGACGTTTGTGTAGAATAGAGTGCGCCCCTTGGTTGCGAAATGTGGAACAAAC
The DNA here is from genome assembly GCA_963932465.1 of Maratus speciosus. NCBI lineage: Eukaryota > Metazoa > Arthropoda > Arachnida > Araneae > Salticidae > Maratus > Maratus speciosus. The sequence continues at coordinate 231,642,873 of OZ010789.1, forward strand.
AGATTTCACAAAAGGATAAAGTGTTTTGAAAGGAATATTAAACGAAACCCTCTATGCGATCTGTGATCACACTTACCCACTTGTTATGTTCTTCACCTTTCAGATAAAATAGACAGTATTTTCACTTACAACACTTCGAAGGTTGAAACTTAGTTACTCTTACAAGAGCACCAACAAACATGATGCGCCCAGATTTTGATGATTTCAAAGTATGTTGTAGGGGTCATACCACTAATTATTCTGATAAAAGGATTTCTTCAAATGGGCCTTAGTTTTTGAGAAATTGAGGGTTAAAGTTCACCGTATATTTCAAATACACATTAGTGTGACTTCCTGTATATGAATTCGTGGCTCAGCGGTAGCGAGCAATGGACCATTCGTAGCGAGCTTATGGACCAGGACATTTTTTTCTTTTTTACTTACTTTTATTATTTACTTTTATTTACATTTTTACTTATTTATTACAGGCTTCAGCTAATTCAACAGCATTCTTTTTGTACTACAATGGAATATAATAGACTGATCCAGGTACAGAATTCTCACCATCTTCATGAAATCCCGGACATCATAAAAAATATTTAAAATTCAGTTGCTTAATTTCGATTCTTTTAACAATAAAATATAACGAATATATATATATATATATATTGCTAAATTAAAAAATCGTACCTTTGTAAATGCGTTAAATTCATCTTCTTCATTCAATATCAATTCAGTGGCCCCAATAAATTGTCGATCTTCTAATATTTCTAAAATTGCACCATGAAATTCTTCAGCCATAGCAATAGAAGCACCGGATATTTCATCTGGTGGAGAACTTGTAAACAGATCTTCATTTTGCAACAACATCTTCCAATATTTTAATGCATTTGTAATTCGGTCTTTTTGTTTCTCTTCCAAACGAGAATTTTCCGCATCAGCGCTGGTTCCTCCCATAAAACAATCTTTAGCATTCAGTCTGTCACAATTTGTAGCCTTCTTTTAATTTTCATGCCGAAATTTTCCCTATATATAACAATATTTGAAATATTCTAATTGTCTGCAAAAGAAGCTAAACGACATCAATAAAGGAAATTTTTATTTATTCCAATATTACCGAGAAAAGCAAAGCAGACGATTAAAAAATATATAATCGTAAATTTTATTTCATTAACAGACGATTTTTGCAATCCAGTAGAATTTTTATGAATCACGTAGAGGGTGGTTTTATTTGCTATAATTAAAAAAAAATATTTTAAAATGTAATCTGTCATTTTTTATTTGTTGAAACGAAAAATGATGTTGAGGTTAAATTTTTAAAGATAAATGTATTTTGCAGCGTATTAAAAATTTGTACAACTCGTAAAAAAATTCTATTTAAGCATTAGTCTTTTAATATTTTATTACTCTTTCCAGAGATGCATTATTTGAATTATCTAATCCTAAATACCTTTGAGAAATTGCACCAGAAAATTATTTTGTATAATTTATAGAAGAAAAGGATAAATTTTCCTTTAAAATCCCATAAAGTTAAAAAATAAGATAGAAAAAAGAAAAATCATTATTTCAGAATTGTGCTTAAAATAAAAAAATGTAAATGATAATTAATTTTTAAAAAAAGTTTTAGGCATAAATCAGTTTTGGAGTTTTGTAAATAGAAATATTAGTTTAAAAATTGAAGAGAAAAATAAATTGCCATGAAAAATTCGAAAATGTAAATGTAATTTATTAAGAAAATATCAAAGTTCAAAGCTGTAGAATGCCCAATTCTGCTTAATATTTTTAACGTGCAAAAAATATAAAAATAAGTAAAAAGAAAATGCCCCGAAGTGGATTCCGAACCCTCAAAGTTCTGGTTTATAAGTTCCAACGTCGCCGTGCACCACCAATTCATATTCAGAAAGTCACCCTAATTGGTATTTGAAATATACACTGAACATTAACCCCAATTTCTCAAAAACTAGGGCCCATTTGAAGAAACCCTTTCATCAGAATAATTAGTCGTATGAAACCTACAACATACTTTGAAATCATCAAAATCTGTGCGCATCATGTTTGGTGGTGCCCTTATTAAAAAAGAGTGCCTGTTCCAAGGAAGAAGCATAATGTCTTTACACTGCCATTAATGATTAAATATATGTAATAATATTGTTTCTAACAGTGCTAACATGCTGCCGAAATTGGTCAGTTTCCAATATTTTTCGAGAAGACTTGGAGTGAAATTTTGAGAACAATCTTATTTCATTATGTGTTTTTCTTGAGAGAGATACATTTACACCGAAAAGATACAAAATAAGTTGAAATCTTTACTTACCTAAATGTTATAATACGTTTTAAATTCAAGTTTTATCTTGAAATACATTTTTTTCCACATGTATCCACAGGGTTCATACGGATACCATTAATCATTAAATATCAGTCCGTTAAACCTGTTAAATATCAGTAATTAAAAAAAAAAATATGGTACATTTCGGTTAGCCGGGCGCCAGTGTTATATATGCATTATTTATATACATACATATATGTATATATATATATATATATATATATATATATTTACATATATATATGTGTGTATATATACAATATGTGTATATGTATATATATATGTATATTTAGATATATGTATGTATATAAATAATGTATATATAATACTGGCGACCTGCTAACCGAAAAGTACCAAAAAATTAAATCTAGTTCAAACGTTGACAATTTCATCTTGTTTAAGGAGAGATTTTCAATAAAAAAATACCGATACTGAAGAATTTCGTAGTAGTGAAATTCCAGATACCATACCAACCCTGATTTGCGGTGGGCATAATTGAAGTGGAAGTTTTAGAAGGAATAAAAACAAGACTATTTGGAATTCTTTAAAAATTTTGATATTTATACATTTTAAAGCATTTGGAAACATGTTCTGCATTAACAATGATATTTTAAAACTTTTCTGACAGATATCACTGTATATCATTCAAATGAATAAATAATTAAAAGAAAATAAGAATTTCCTACACACTAGATATTACAACTTTCACAAATTCAACATGATCTCACTTTAACCCTTAAATGCCGGGTGTTGCTTTTCGGCAACATACCCTGTTTATGCTCTAAAATACTATTAGAATAATATTGAAGCTATAATGCCTAATGTTGCATATAAAATACATTCTGAAAATATTATTAAATCGATTTTCAACATGTATATGGCAACACTTGTGCTGTTTAAGAGTAAAGATAGATTTATTTTTCAATTGTTGCTATTTGTTCTTTTTGTTTTGTTTGGAAGCTTGCGAAATATCCTATTTCGTTCGACAGTGAGCAAGTAAAATTTATTTCTTATTATAGTTCCTAAAATTCTTGTGTGTTTAATATTATAGAATTTTATCAAGGAAAATTCTTTTATCAATTAAAGACCAGTATTGCCGATTGGTAACAAACTGTTTTTTAGTCGTAAACCACACTTAAAACAAAATATGATTTTTTAAGTATTTTTCCCATTATTTATTTAAAAAATGAAAGCCGAAAAATATTATTAGAAGGACTTTTAAAAAATCAGACATTTAAGGGTTAAGGTTTTTATCATTAAGAGCCTAATAAGCCAGGATCAAACTTGAAATTTTAACCATGAAAATGTTCGTTGCGATTAAAATATATATAAAATTTATTCGCCGTGTATCGCTAAAATTTTCGAATGAATCATTTTTGTGATTCGTTCTATGATTTACTCGTTTTCGCATACACAAAACAGTATAAATACTAAAGCTTTAAAGAAATATTTCAAATAGTTTAACTTACAAGGGAACCACTTTTGATGTTGCTCGTATCTAGCATTGAGACCTAGTGCATTTTAAAGCCCTATATTATGAAGTTTGAGAATCGATAAAATTTTTCTGTTAAAATAATATTTCTTGATTATACAGCAGCATAACTTTCTGAAAGTGCAATTTTCGAGACCACTTATCGGACTATTAACATTGATTTTTTTTAAAGAAAAGCATTTAAAAATAAAAATTAGTTTATAATAAGTATAAAATATTGAAACAAAAGTTTGAAAATTCCTTCAAAAACCCACGAATATGATACTGAAAAATTGCAACTTTATATTCATATTTTTGGCGGGGAAACAGTTGGTGTTTATTTTCAAAAGTAGAGCTTTCCGGCAACACTAGCCAAATGTCATAGCTGAATTTGTAACAGCTAGAAATTGCAATGTCCGTCTTATTTTGCCACAGTAATTTTTCTAAATTGTGTAAAAATATTAATTTACTTTATGATTACTTTTACCGAAGGACCATTTAATACAGCAACATTTCATTCTAAACATTCGAAACTTTAATTCATTCGATTTCAAAAGAAGTTAGTTTGTTTATTTTGTAATTCCCTAAAAAGTAGTTTTCAATGATCTTCGAAGCTTTTATAGAATTATATTTCTTACTTATATATTTATCGTCTGCATAGAAAAAAAAATAAAAACCCAATATTTGTTTCTTATGCTATCAATTATAAAAATAAAAACGCAATCTGATATAATTCTTGTAATATGTTCTGCACATTCTCATTGGGAAAAGCGAGCGGAAAAATTGTAGTGCCATATTGGCGACTTAACTCACTTTTGGCGTGAAATAAACAAATATATATGTAATAATAAAAAATTAAAAGTAGAAAATGTATATAAAATATTATTTTAACAGAGGAATTTTTTCGGTTCTCTAACTTTTATGTATAGAGCTACAAAAGGCAAGATGTCTCGATGCTAGGTGCGAGCAACGCCAAAAGTGGTTCGCTTGTTAGTGGAGCCCTTCATATACCAGCATTCTATATATATCCACCCAGTACGTAAAGAATTGACAGAAATTGAATAAAATATATTATTCAGCTTTTAAAAATTCAGATGATAAAATTACAACCAATATTTTTGACGAGTTGAAGTACAGTATATATCCCCTAATCCGGTATCCTATGGTCCGGCACGACTTTCGAAAAAAAAATAGTATTTCTTGTTCAATCACACCTAGTGTTTATAATAATCTGGTGGAACTGGGGTGTAAAAAAACATATCTGTGGATAATTTTCGAAACTGTTGAAATGAAAATAAATATTTATCATCAAAATTAAATACCTTTTCCATTTCAGAAAAGATTGCTCAACTTGAAACGGAAATTTATATCAGCCATCAAATAATAAATAATGAATGTGGATCATTAGATTCAAATCGTTTTAATTTTTGCGAAATATAAACAAAATAATTTTGATGAATTTTCGGAGTACATACAAATTTATATCGAACAAAACATATAATACGTCAAAATGCGCGATTAATAGACATCGTGCCGGACATAGTATATCGGCATGTGTGTAGAGTCACACCTGTTTCTCCCAATCATACGAAATGACTTCCTAAAAAAATAAGAGAGAAGACTACTACAAAACAATCTGATATTCGAGATTTGTTTAACCCTTCACTGCACGATTTTTCTTTTCTTCATGAAAAAAATAATTTGACTACCTTAGGTCACAAATTCAGGAAAAAATAATAAAAAAAATTCAAACTTCATACATATTTTTTTAAATATGGATTTTTGTGGTATGTGCCATATGTATCCCAAAGCACACAATTAAGATATTTACTGTTTTGTATCAAATGTAACACAAAATCCACAATACTTGTGCATTAGACATACAAAAAGAGTATAATATGTATTAAAATTTTATAGCAGATATTTTACCCTTTGAGGAGCAAGCAATTGTGTCTCTGTAATGTTGAATTCACACCGGATTATACGAAAAAATTTATTTTAAAATAAGGAAAAGCAATTTTGCAACTTTTTTTCCAAAGTTAGAAATATAAAATTTAATTAAAAGCTTCTGCTGCGAATCTTGGCTAAAATTAGTGCAATATAATATATCCCACCGTCCCTCAAGGGGTGTTAAAATGCGCAAAAAAGTAAACATTAATGCTACAAATTTCAAGATACAGATTGTAAAAAGACATGAAAGGAAAAAAATGTATAGAAAATTATTTTACAATACAATAAAGTATCGTCAGAAAGCAAATCAAAAGAAAAAGGAGTGTAAAAAAGTGCTTTAAGAGCAAAAAAGTTCCAAATGTTCATTTCAGATGAAACACAGAGTAACAGTTTCTATCTGGATTTATACATAAGGCTACTCCACATTTTGAAAACTTTATGAAAGTTTTGCGAGTACAGTTTGGAATTCCATGTAATCCGGCCAATGGCATACTCCACCTAATCTTATATCTTTGACTGGCATTGCAGATACAGGACCTTTATCTTTCTTGGCTATAATTCCCCTTTCTACTTCAGACATTCTTGGGCGCCCTCTAGCATTTGGTGTTTCGCTTCCGATCTTACAAAGGCAGATTGCAACATCTTCCCAGAATTTAGGCAAAGTCATTTTTGTTAAGGAATTATTTTCGTTCACCTTTTTTATATTAAGATCCATGAATTTATCATAACAACATCCAGTAGATGGTAGTAAACTCAAACTTTTTAGATCTCATTTTGTTTCTATGTTTTCCTAAGTGGCTGTCTAGTAAGTCTACTCCACCCATGTGTTTATTGTATTGCTTTACTACAAAAGGATAAGCTATATCAGTCTTTTGATTCACCTTTTTACCGAATCGAGAAATATTTTCTACAGAGAGACTCGCAGTAAATGTTGACAAGAAATTAACTAGCTTATTATTCAACCATGTAACACATGATATTTGTGTACTGTTAATGCATGCTACTTGTTCAAAACTATATCCTCTTTTTTTCTTTTTTTTATCTCAGATTCCAAAGGAAGCTTACAATTAGGAATTCTATTGCGTCTCACTGTGGCCAATGAAAGCATTCCGTTCTGTGATAAAAAATTCAATTAATGGTAATGAATTGAAGTAATTATCAAAAAACAACTTTTGGTTTTGATTTCGTGAAATTAACCTACTGAGGCACGCAGCAACATTTGATGCAGACCTTAAATCTGGCTCATTTGGCGGTCGCATGTCTACATTTTCCTGGCCACTATATAATTCAAAATCATAGGTAAAACCACTTATACCACATAAAACGAAGAATTTAAAGCCCCATTTATGTAGTTTATTGGGAAAATACTGTTTCAAAACGCTTCGAGACTTTGTTGCGCAAATTTGTTCATCTATTGACAAACACTTGTCGATAGCAACTTGCATAAAGCGTTTTCTGATACACTCTATTAGAGGTGTAGAGACTTAGATATCACTGGACAAGAGGAAATGGTAGCGTGGTGTTTCTTTTAACTAAGTCATTTATTTACATCGATTTCTATGTTAATAAAGAGTACTTACAAGTTAAACAATATTTGTTTGGGTTCGAGTCAATTTTATACAGGAACAAAAGTTCAATTATTTGGATTCTTCCATAGAACTATCGTCATTTCATCTGAGTGGGGACTGATCGGACGATCATCTGTCTCTACTCTCCTCACTTATCCAACACCAGGTCCAGCAAGACATAGTCTTTTCTGCGACCTCTCTCTGCCGCTTCCAAACTCCTTCTCTTCCTTCCGCGTTGCCACCTCGCATTTCTCGAAGGCTGAATCCCTCGGTTCTAAGGAAAACCAGTCTTTTCCCCCCTTGGCCGTTGCCACCGCCTATTTCTCGAAGGCTGAAGCTCCCGGTCCTGGGAAAACTAGTCTTTTCTCCTCCTTAGACGTTGCCACAGCTCTTTTACTGGACGGCTGAAGCTCCTGCTTTCTCTGTGATTCCACGGAATGTTAAACTAGCGCCGGAACGAAAATGTACTGCCAGTTTCGTTGATATTTCCAGACTCGACGGCGCCATAGCTTTGTTCAGAGATGAACGATGAGTTTATGAGATTTCTCTTAGCGTGGGAAAGTCCAGAAGACCCTAGGGGGATCTTCTTCCGAATTAATAGTTCGTGAATAAATAGTCTTTAGGGGTAATTAGTAAAATTCTTACAGAAGTTTTACATTGAAGTTTTACATTGAATTACACATCAAGGCCCATCATGTCTCTAGCAATTTTTTTAATACTGTCATTAAAAAGTAAAAATTGCCGATTTTTTTCAAATTCTTTGACAGACATTTACTCTTTATTGTTTGGTTACCTAAAATATCACTAAAAGTAATCTCTTGCAGATGGTAAATGTATAAATGACATTAGATAACAAATTCCCGTAATGAAAACTTGTAAAGGTTGAGAAGGATCCGTTTGTATGCTGTATCTATGTGTCTCTTCTGAAATAAGATTCAAAAGTTCATGGTTCAAAAAAAGGAGAAAAGTTGATAGGGAGTCTCCAGAGCCATAATTTCAGCACTTAAGGAGTTACTTCCTCTGTATTTTATTTACGCTTCAGGAATTTTCAGATTTTTATTCTTCCAAATTAGTTTTTTATACTCGTCTTTCCTTTTTGACTGTTTTCTATCAGCACTGGGTCCAGCAGGAGTATCTTCCGCATCTGAAGGAATAAAACAATCTTTCTCTAAATAGATGCTTCTCATTCTATACATTCAACGTTGAATTCAGGGGTGCCCCAGGGATGTAAATTCCACAGGAACATTCAGATGTACTCCCTAGATAATTTGAACGTTTGTATCGTTTAGAAATTCAATCCCCCCTCACACACATACCTACACACTCCCGGCGCATAAAAATGTCCCTCCTGCAGAAAAATGTCTGAATTCAACACTGTTGAATTACTTTTTTTTTACTTTTATGTAGTACTTTTAGTGGCATTTAAAATTAATATGAAATATAAAATCTTACCTCGTGTTGCAGTTGAATCAATTTCTTGGGTCACATTTTTTTGTATCGTGCAAGTCAACGTCAGATTCAGATCAAAAAATAGCATTTTCAGTTCTATTTTTTGCTGGGTTGTATGTTGAATCTTCCCATTTGTCATCAGAAAGTCCAAAAGATTCACTATCAGTATCAGATGCAAATAATTTTGCATTGATTATCTTGCGTTATCCCTCTGCGCTCCATTTTTCATTCGAATGTACTATGAGCTTTATGCTCTATGTTCCATATCTGGCACAAACACAAAAACAAGATTTCAAGCTGAAGTACTGAAATATTTTAGTTTTAAGCAGTCTAAATAACAAATATGTGATATACTTGAATGTCTAAAATTTTGTCTTGGGATATTTTTGGTGAAAAAATTGAAGCAAATTCTACTGCTGCTTACGATGTAGACTGATTATTTTTTTAAAGAAAATCTAATAGATAGCTATCTAGTACTGCCATCCAGTGAAAAAAAAACGTTTACAAAACTCTTTGTTTAAATGTTCTATACTTGGCACAAAGCTCAGATAAACTATATTTAGGATCCATACGAAAATAGATGGGTTTTATTGGTATGTGCCAGATATGGCACACTGTGCAGTGAAGGGTTAAGATGGTCTCTACAAGTAGGCCTACTGCGTAGACCTATACTGCACGGTTTCCTTTTATAGTTATGTACATATATTCATGTTTACATTATTGAGTATTTTTGTTTTCAATTCAAGCTATTTAAAGAATAAAAAACATGTTTTACTGTAATTTTTTGTTTAATTCTAACTTCTGCACGTTCTTCCCGACATTCATCCAGTAATCCGGAAAATTTCGTAACGGCATGCTTCAAGACCCGTACGTGCCGGATTACAGGAATTTTACTGTACTTCCATGTATTTCTGTCTCGCACATTAACAAATGCTGCCATTTTTTACTCAAAATAATATCGTGAGAGATATGCTTAAAGAAAATAGAGATGTGACGGGGAAACAGAAACTCGTATCAGCATTTTCCTTTACAGCATATTTAAAATAAAGAGGTAAGACTTTTCAGTGGAAACGACTTTCTGCTTGAAGATTAGGGAAATTTAATTGAGAGATTCTGTTACAGAAAATAAAAATTGTCACAAGAATTATTCATATTGTTCAGAAAGAGACTAATTGAATATATTATAGCAGATTGTAAGAGAACTGTTTTTATTAGTAATATTAATTAATCAATTTCGTAAAAAAATTATGCTTAAATTTTATTTTAAAAATGACATTTTTATTTTTTATAATAATATATGAAAATCACTTGAAACATCACGCTAATATTTGTAAAAAGTGATAAAAATACATTTTCAAGGCAAATAAATACCTTTACTTTTTGAGATCTACATGTTTCATCGATCTGATGGTGACATTCTCAAGATGTATACTAATACAAATATTTTCTCAAAAATTTGTTTAAAAAAAACACTGGTAAAAAAACACGTGATCTCATGTATAATGAAATTAACTGCAATATTAACTGGAACGAAAATTCATGTGCATTGCATAGGTTATGGAACACTTTCCAACGCATTCAGAATACTGTAACAATATTTCATAGTTTACTAAGGTGAAAGATGATGTCTAAATGAACAAAATGGAAAAAAACATAATGCATTTCAAAGTCAAATTTATGCTATTACCATGGATAGTCGGGAAAATTTACGCTCTTAACCCTGTATATGGTCTATTGATATGTATATACACTTCATACTATGTTGAAAATTAGTTCATTTAAAAGCATAGTACAGTTGAAAATTACCATTAAGCAATTTATGCTAAAAAAAAGGATGTTTTTGAAAACTTTTGTGCAGCCCTGTATATGATATATTGAATTTATACACACCAAGAAATATTGAAAAAATAATTAAATTTACAAACGCATACTACACCAGAAAACGCTCTTTCACTTATAATTCGTAGGCTTCAGTGGTTCAATTATTGCTCATTTTCTTCTGGTGCCAAATTATTTTCGGTGTCCCTGTAAATGAACGATACATTCTATGCTCACGATTCTCTATAGTAAGAACAAGAACCTTTTAAGTACACTACACTTCAGTGATAAATATCAATTTCAATATGTTTCAGATAATATAATATCACTGATATACACCGCAAAAGATTTTTTCCCGTAGACCGTAATGGAATGCAATTTTTTAAATAACTTTGTAAATGAACCGTAAATGCTACACACTTCATTTTCAATACCGAACATGCCATAGTGATAACCAATAACATATATCCATTTCATGACAATCGGACTGTATTTACGCGAGATAGAACATGGACAGATAAACCGATATCATAAATACTTATCAACTATGTTGAAAAATGTTAAAAATGGATATCTGTGGACGCGAATTATTTTATACAATTTTTTTCATTTTTCTGTAGAGAATCGCTTTCGAAATTTTAGGTAGTTCCATTGAATCATTGCATAAATTCTTACTGCGTAAAAATATCTCAATTGATTAAGAAGTTTAAGATAATTATGAACATTTAGAGATTAATTTTAAAAATAGTAGAATAATTTATCAAGAAAAAGAACCTTTACAGGTCAGTTAAAAAAAAAATAGAATAATTTATCCATCAAGATTTTATTTGTCATCCATTATCTGAGAATCCATACAGATCTTTTTACGCAGTGGGAATATATGCTATGATTCAGCCTCCATGGAGCTGATTTGGAAAGAGATGCTCTGCAGAGCAATGAAAAAATATTATAAAATATTCACGTTCACAAATATCCATTTTTAACACTTTCTAAGAAAGTTAAGAGGTGTTTATCATTCGGTTTGTATGTCCCTCTGCCCGCCTGTCTGTCTGTCCAGCTGTAACTGTCGTAAATACACTCATATTTTCATGCAGCTGATAAACTTTATTTAGAGTCACCCGGGCCTTTTTTCGCTTTGTATAGGAAGCATGTGGGATTAATAGTTGATTTACAGGGACACTCAAAAGAATTCCATTACAATATGGTATATGACGAAAATCTTTTGCTGAGTATTTTAATGAGATAGCGCTATTTCAAATGTATTGAAACCCATATAAATCACTGAATTTCACTCCAAGATGATTAAGATAGAAAAGGATATTCATAGCATTCGTCGTTCCTTTACAGAGACACACAAAAGAAATCGGTTTCAGTACTATCTTTGAGGAAGAATTGCTGGAGTGCGTTTTAAAATTCGGTATGCGCATTTCATTAAACTGATGTTTTGCATGTTACTCGAAAATAAATACTATACCACATATCCAGGGCTGCACAAAGGTATTCATGTACCATTCTTCTTATTATCGGATATTGCTGAAGTGGAACTTTCAACTGAGTTATATGTATTTCTTAAGCTAACTAAATTTCGCATGCATGTAGTTATTAGATACAAATCTATACATCATATACATAGATGAGAGCAGCTGGATTGGATTTTTAATCGTGTTATGTGTTTCCATATAGTTGAATTAAACATAATATTTTAACTTATTAAACGGTGCAGCTTTGTTACATTATTCTGAATGTGTTGGAAACAGTTTCATAATCTATGCTTGGCGCATGATTTTTTCTTTTTTGTTAATATTACAGTTAATTTCATTATTCACGAGATCGCGTGATTTTTGTTCACCAGTTTTTATTTTTATTTATTTATTTATTTATTTATTTTTTTTTTTTTTTTTTTACGAAAATATTTGTTTCAGTAGTATAAATCTTGTTGAGAATATCGCCGTCAGAGCGATGAAACGTGTTGATTTGAATAAATAAAGATATTTATTTGCCTTGTAAATGTAATTTTTTATCACTTTTAGCAAATATTAAGTTAGTTTATTGTTCTACATTAATTTCAACACAATTATCCTAACTGGTAAATAAATCATATCAGAAGAAAATTTCCAACTGGGCAAAATATGTCCGTACCAGGATTCGAACCAGGGATCTCTTGGCTGAAGCCGCCAATGCTCTACCATCTGAGCTATCCCGGACTAATCTGGTGGAACTTTTTCACCCAACTAACCTTATTGATTATAGTAGCATCTTGTCTGAAATCTGGTTCAGCTCCACGGAATGAATCGCTGGTAATGGAACTCCAGAAATCGCTGGATGTGTACACTGTAAAAAAAACGACATTTTTCCGGAACAAAGTACTGTTCATCTCACGCACAAACTCGATCACAGTGAATGTGCTGTATCTTTCTTTGGTTTCCTGACTATATAAACATGGAAAATACAGTGGTTGCGTAAAATTAACAGCACAATGTGCTGGAAATTTTACGCAATCACTGTATTTTCCATGTTTATATAGTCAGGAAACCAATGAAAGATACAGCACATTCACTGTGATCGTGTTTGTTCTGGCAAATTTACAGTGGTTTTTTTACAGTGTAATTACACTAGATTAATTTCAACACAATTATACTAACTGGTAAATAAGGTTAACTGGATGAAAAAGCTCCACCAGATTCGTCCGGGATAGCTTACAGTGTAGAGCATTAACGGCTTCAGCCAAAAGATCCCTGGTTCGAATCCTGGTCCGGACATCTTTCGTCCAGTTGGAAATTTACATCTGGTATAGTTTATTGTTTTTTCTTTAATTTGGCAGACAAATATAAACTGAAATTTTATCTTTTCAGCAATATATTTTTTAATACGGAAAATATAGATGAATATGATTTTTATTGTTAACTAACAGTTAAATCTTTATTGAAAAAAATATTAATGGAATTATTAGTATATTAATATATTAGAATATTAACAGAAATATTAATTTCCTTTACGTAAAATAGGAAAGTGTGGGAAATAATTTTTATATTACTACTAAATTAAAACCTTTAGTGCAAATAAAAACAATGATTATTTTGACAGCATGTTCTTTTTAAATGCAAGGCAATTAAATCAATACATTTTACTGGAACATCTGTCAAGAGAGCAGGCATTCTTCTTTCCTTTCAGTATTACATGTAATTAATTTTCACTAATGTTCCTTATTCAAGCTGTTTCTTAACTATAGGCTTGTAAAAGTGAATGTAAATCATTGTATGTTTTAATTGTTATTCCAAAAAAATAATAATTATGATTAATAAATACTAAATATCTTGTTAGAAGAAATGTTATTTTGTTAATAAACATAATTTAATATGATGATGTACTGATGTAGTATATCTGAGTAAGTGTGCTTAAATAACTTAAAAGATACTCTTTATATTTTAAAAAAGCAAACACTGTTATTCTTATTTTATAATTTATTGTATATGATTATATATATATATATATATATATATATATATACAGGGTGAATATGAACTCTTGTGCAAATTTTAAGAGGTGATAGTATACATCAAGAAAAACAATATTAAATCGCAAACTAAGGGTCCCAGACGTCTTCCGAAGAAGATAGGCGCCTTTAAAGTTTAGGGTCCAAAATTTCAAATGATTATAAAAAACGGATAAATTGATCGATTCGTTTGCGGTTTTCGCTAAAACTATTCTTTATGTGAGTATTTTCTTGAAAATGAATTTTAAAGATAATGTTCAAAAAATGCCGATAGAGGGCACTTTAGACTTTGGAGTAACGAACAAGTATTTTTTACCGTTATTTTTTGTATCTCATTAAATGCTTTCAAAAGCTTAGACTTAAACTTCAATTTTGAGCTCAAAGTTTTAATCGTTGGGAGTGCTTAAGTAGCGCAAACTAAACTGCGTTCAGTGGATGGGCGGGGGAATGTTTCAAATTTCAACTCCTGAACACAGTTCAGTTTCCGCTAGTTAACCACTCCCAAAGATTCAGATTTTGAGCTCAAAATTTAAGTCTAAGCTTTTGAAAGCATTTAATGGGATACAAAAAATAACGGTAAAAAATGATTGTTCGTTACTCTAAAGTCTAAAGCGCCCCCTGTTAACATTTTTCCTTTAAAATTTATTTTCAAAAAAATACTAGCATAAAGAATAGTTTTAGTGAAAACCGCAAACGAAACGACCAAATTTCCCTTTTTAACACTTTTCAACAAAGTTAAAAAGTGTTTACGACTTCGGTTTGTCTGTGCGTCTGTCCGCACTCTAACTTCCGTAAATGTACTCTGATCGTTCTGAAATTTTTGGATGTTAGTGACCTTAATAGCACGAAACTTATTTCAAATGAAGTTTGTAGCACATTTAGTTCATTTACATGGACAGTCAGATTTTTCCCGTAACATTACGGCCTATGTAAAAAAAAACATTTAATGATGATTTTTAATGTTGTTACATGCTTTCAAACATAACAAAATTGATATGCATTTATCAAATGCACTAAAATATACATTATATAGAATATGCGGTGCAAAGAATAATTGTTATTCATTTACAGGGCCACACAAAAGAATCCCGTTACATAATTATATAGGGGTGGGGGGATTTTTTTCCGGCGTATGTTAATTAGGTTAAATTATTAAACAAAAGTTGTCTAAGAATATATCCTAAGGAGATCAAAATTTAAAATGGGTCAAAATGGACACAAAGCGCTATAAGAACTTTCTAAATTGCGGTTTCTGCGCAATCTCAGGTAGTATCAAACATTTCAAAAGTAATGGTTGGAAATCCATGGTGACAGACCTTCCTCGTAGATCGGCTACATTTTATGTCGGTGCGACTACCCCAAAGGGCGTGCAGGAGCTGAAAACGTTCTAAAGATGCAATGTTTGTGTTACTGAAGGGCCTAGAAATTTGAAATTTTGCATAATAGTTACTTATTATACCTATAAATGATCTCTAAGATCATTTCTAAAAAAATCGAAATTTAAAGGGTTGATAATGGCCGAAAAGCGTACTGAAAACTTTCTAAATGGCAATTTCTACGCTATCTCAGGAAGTATCAAACAGATTTCAAAAGTAATGGTTGGAAATTCCTGGTGACAGCCCTTCCTCGTAGATTGGCTACATTTTATGTGGGTGCGACAACCGCAAAGGGCGTGCTGGAGTCGAAAAGTTCTAAAAATGCAATGTTTTCAGTTACTGAAGGGCCTAGAAATTTGAAATTTGGCATGATAGTTACTTATTACATATAAATTATCTCTAAGAACATTTATTAAAAAATTCGAAATTTAAAGGGATTATAATATTTGAAAAGCGTACTAGAAACGTTCTAAATGGCAATTTCTATGCACTCTCAGGAAATATCAAATCGATTTCAAATGTATTATTTGAAAGTTGATGCTGACAGCATTTGCTCTAACATAGGGTCTATTTTATGTCAGTGTCACTACATCCTGGGGGGTTATGCGAGAGCCAAAACGCTTTAAAAATGCGATGTTTGTGTTACTGAAGGGCTTAGAAACATGAAATTGGCATGGTAGTTAATTATTAGATATAGATGATCTCTAAGAACATTTCCTAAAAAAATCAAAATTTATAAGGGGTGAAAATGCGCGAAAAGCTTTCTAAAAATGTTTTAAATTGCGATTTCAATGCAATCTCAGGAAGTACAGAAATGATTTTAAAATAAAGGTCTGAAAATGATAGTGGCATCCCTTGCTCGAAGATCGATAGATTTTATCTTGGTGCCACTACTTCAAATGGGGTGCAGGAACGAAAAACGTTCTAAATAGGCGATTTTTGTGTTACTGAAAGGCCTATATACATGAAATTAAACATGGTAGTTACTTATAGCCTATAAATGATGTCTTAGAACGTTTCCTAAAAAATTCGAAATTTTAAAAGCGTGAAAATGGGCCAAAACGTTCTAAAAGCTTTCTAAATTGCGATTTCTACTCAATCTCAGGAAGTATCAAACCGATTTCAAAAGTAATGATTGCAAATTGATTTTCACAGTCCCTTCGCCAACATAGGCTATACTTTTTGTTGTTATTACTACCACCTGGGGTTTCAGTAACAAAAATTTTTTTTAATTGCGTTTTTTATGATACTGAGGGGCTTAAGATTTTGAAATTTGTCACTTAAAAGATGGAAATGCTTTCTAAAAACTGTCGAAAGAAAATTCCAAATTTAACAGGATAAAGTGAGCGAAAAGTGTTCAATTATGTTCTAAATTATGATTTTTATGCAATCTTTTTAAATGCCAAACCATGTGAAAAAAATAATAGTTGAAAATTGGTTATAGAACCCGCTCAAACATAAGTTACAATTTATGTCGGTGCCCTTACCACTTGAATGTTGCAGGGGCAAAAAACGTAATAAATTGAGATTCCTGTGATACTTAAGAAACTAGAAACTTTAAATATGGCATGGAATTTATAAAATATAAATGCCCTCTAAGAACAGTGAAAAAAAATTCGAAATTTAAAAGCGTTGAAACGAAGGGAAGGAGTGATAAGTGTTTTAAAAAAGTTCTGCGTTACGATTTCTACGCAATCTCGGGAAATAATGAACCGATTACAAAAGTAATGTTTGCAAATAAATAGTGACTGTCTGTGATCCTATAGTGTCTATGTTTTGTGCTGGTGCTACTGCCATCTTGGGTTAGCAGGAATAACAAACGCACTAAAGAAGTCTTTAAAAACTTTCTAAATTACGTTTTCTATGGAATATTAGGAAATTCTAAACCTATTTCAAAATTAATGTTGGTGAAATTAATGGTGACAGTTTCTGCTTCAAAATAGGCATTTTATGTTGGAGTCACTACACTGTAAAAAAACGACATTTTTACAGTAGAAAGTACTGTTCATCTCGCGCACAAACTCAATCACAGTGAATGTGTTGTATCTTTCTTTGGTTTCCTGACTATATTAACATGGAAAATACAGTAGTAGCGTAAAATTAACAGCACAATGTGCTGGCAATTTGGACGACAGCAGTTTGTGCTGTAAAAAATGCGTCCAAATTGCCAGCACATTGTGCTGTTAATTTTACGCAACTACTGTATTTTCCATGTTAATATAGTCAGGAAACCAAAGTAAGATACAGCACATTCACTGTGATCGAGTTTGTTCTGGAAACTTTACAGCGGTTTTTTTACAGTATTACACCAGAGAGGTGCTAGACCATTAGAAGAAGCTTAGAATTTGACATGATGGTTAATTTTAAGATGCAAATGCGTTTTAAGAAGTTGGTTTCTAAAAAATTTAAAACGTCAATTGAATACTGAAATGAACATAAAAGCTTCAAAATAATTTCTATATTATCTTTTATTCAGAATCAGTTCTAGTTCTTCTTATTAACTTAAGATTCATTTCTGCCTAATGCAGTGTGATAAAGAACTTTAGTCTAAATGTGACTTAATTAGTAATTTTTGAATTATTTCTAAAATTATAATTTCTTCTAATAAAAATGAAACATTGAACTATCGCTTTGCATATTTCAACTATTACGCGAGTAAAGTTGCGGTGTTTGCTAGAAATATTATAAAGAAATAAAGTTTGTTTGTTTATTTGTAAGAGGTAATCTCTCGAACTACCGAATCGATTTCCATAGTAATGGTATCTACATTATGGTGTTAGTCCCTGTTCTGACATAGGCTGTATCTTATGTCCCTGCAGCTAAACGAAAGGGATATAGAAGCAACAAACGTTCTGAAAATGCGATTTTCGTATTAGTGAAAGACCAAGAATCATGAAATTTTCATTGTGGTTACTTATTAGACATAGATGTTCTCTAAGAACATTTCTTTTCGTTTTCTATGGAATATTAGAAGTTGGTTTCTAAAAAATTGAAAACGTCAATGGAATACTGAAATGAGCATAAAAGCTTCAAAATAATTTCTATATTATCTTTTATTCAGAATTAGTTCTAGTTTTTTTCTTATTAACTTAAGACTCATTTCTGCCTAATGCAGTGTGATAAAGAACTATAGTCTAAATGTGACTTAATTAGTAATTTTTGAATTATTTCTAAAATTATAATTTTTTCTAATAAAAATTAAACATAGAACTATCGCTTTGCATATTTCAACTATTACGCGAGTAAAGTTGCGGTGTTTGCTAGACATATTATACAGAAATAAAGTTTGTTTGTTTATTTGTAATAGGTAATTTCTCGAACTACCGAATCGATTTCCATAGTAATGGTATCTACATTATGGTGTTAGTCGCTGTTCTGACATAGGCTGTATCTTATGCACCTGCCGCTAAACGAAATTGATATAGAAGCAACAAACGTTCTAAAAATGCGATTTTCGTATTAGTGAAAGTCCAAGATACATGAAATTTTCATTGTGGTTACTTATTAGACATAGATGTTCTCTAAGAATATTTCTTGAAAAAATCGAAACTTAAAAGGGGTGATAATGTACTAAAAGCGTTCTAAAAACGTTCTAAATGGATATTTCCACGCAATCTTAGGAAGTATCAAACCGATTTCAAAAGTAATGGTTGCAAATTGATGGTGACAGTCCCTGCTCCAACAATATTTTATTTTGTTGTCACTACCACATGGGGGTTTCAGAAGCAAAAAACGATCTAAATTGCGACTTTTGTGAAACTGAAGGGCCTAGATACGTGAAATTTTGAATGGTAATTAATTAAAAGATGCAAATGAACTAACGTTCGATGAAGTTTATGTCTAAGAACTATCGAATGAAAATTCCTAATTTAAAACGATGAAGTAAGCGAAAAGTATTCTAAAAACGTTCTAAAATTTTTATGTAATCTTACGAAATACCAAACCGATTTCAAAAATAATGGTTTGAAATTAGTAGTGAGAGAACCTGCTCAAATATAAGCTATAAATTTTGTCGGTGACGCTATCGCAAGAGTGTTGGAGGACCAAAAAACGTCCTAAACTGCGATTTTTCTGATACCGAAGAGGCTAGAAACTTTAAACATGCCATGATAGTTACTTATAAAATATAAACACCTTCTAAGAACCGGGAAAAATAAATTCAAAATTTAAAAGTGGTGAAACGATGGGAAGGATTGAAAAGCATTCTAAAAATGTCCTAAATTACGACTTCTATGCGATCTCAGAAAATAATAAACCGATTTCAAAAGTAATTGTTGCGAATCAATTATGACATACTCTGCTCCTACATAGTCTATACTTTATGCAGTGCCCCAAGCACCTAGGATTGTCAGTAATAACAAACGTTCTAAAAAAGGCCATTAAAAACTTCCAAAGTACGTTTCCTATGAAGTATGAGGCAATACCAAATAGATTTCAAAACTAATGGTGACAGCCTATGTTGCAACATAGGTATTTTATGTTAGCTCCACTATCACCAGAGAGATTGCAGACCATTACACAAGAAGCTTAGAATTTGACATGATAGTTAATTTAAGATGCGTACTAATAACGGTTTCTAAAAAATTCAAAACTTCAAATGAATACTTAAATGAGCATAAAAGCTTTAAAATACTTTCTAGATTATTATTTATTTAGAATTAGTTTTAGTTCTTATTAATTTAAGTCTCATTTGTATCTAATGCAGTGTAAGTTTAGACAAACTGTGGCTTAATCAGTCATTTTTGAATTATTCCTAAAAGTATAATTTCATCTAATAAACATTAGCATATAAATATCACTTGGCATATTTCAACTATTACGCGAGCAAACCGATGGTCCTGCTATTAAAGTATAAAATGAAAATATGGTATTTTAAATATTTTTTTCCTTTCCTTAATAATTAAAAAATCTGCTTGTTGAAATTTAATTGTATAACTTTTTTTTTTTTAAATATCAGAATAGCATGATTACAATTTAAATAACTGTTTTTCTATATATTTTAAACGGTTTGAATGAAAAATAAATTGCAGACTTTAATTTTATATACCGTTTATTAATCGATTTTTCAGGAAAAATACTTTACTCTTTTGAAAACTTGTAAACAATTGTAACTAAAAAATGAAAGATTTGTCGAATAAACAAACACAAACTATTTGCTTGTTATCAATAAGATTCATAAAATTCAAAACATAACATCATGATTTTAACTTTATTATCTGCGTGTGTGTACGCGAATTTGTGTATGTATATATATAGATATGCGACATTTTGCTATCGACTTTTGAGACATTCCGGCGACTCTAGTTTATCTCGAAGTAAAACATAGTAGAGTAATCAAGGCCAACCATCCGTTATCATAAAAATATCTGACTGCAGTCAGGGTGGCAAGTAAGACAGGATTCATAAACATTGAGATATTTCCCCATCACATAAGGAATAGAGCCATCGTAACTTTAAACTGGTTTATTTGACAAAAACATATCGAACATTCCCAGTAGCTTGTCCACCAACTCTCAGTAATCGATCATTCGCTCCATAAAACTTAAGATGTTACAAGAATAGGATCTACACATTAGAATCGTTCACTCCAAGCGACGTTGATCATTTAAACAACCGGAAAAACGTAAATTCTCTCGCTCCTCGCCGATGTAACGATATATGTACTCCAAGCAACAGTGCGCGGACGGATACAGAAAAGTGGAGAACCAACGCCAGCAGAGAGATGGGGAAAAATGGGAGAGAAAACAGGCTACAAATCGATGGGAAGGGGATGACGTCGATAATGAACTCTTTATATGGCGTCAGAATTAAAGCGCCATTAATTGCTGGCGAGCGAATGGAATTGTGGGTAAAGAACATGGTGGAACAAATGCTATTAAAAAAACATTCGAAAGAAAAAGAATTTAGTTTTAGAAGAAAATGAAAAAGTAATTTAATGGGTTTTATAAGATTAGACGAATGGATTAAGGTTTTTAGAATAATAAAATAATACGCAAATTTAAATGCATGAAATGAAAGACAAAAGATATTAAGATATTATTAAAGATAGGTAAAAAAAGAAAAAATAGTAAGATTTTGGAATAGTTTTACTAAGAAAAAAGGGCGAAAATTTTTATTATTACATATCCCCCTACTCATAAAGACTGGATGAACTGGTAGGTCCTAAGACCTGCAGTTCATAGAAAAAAAATGTTACATAGACTTGAATTACAATTTCGTCACTTGGAGTAAACCCTAAAGAATTAACTTTAAAAAAAAATATATCTAAATATTAAATTTAAAATAGCAGAACGCGAACTACTGGAAAATGTTAAATAAATACAATAACAATATATTAATCTTGTTTACAAATTAGAAACATGTAAAATAAAAAGTTACTATAAATATTGAGAATAAATATTTAACATAGTTTTGTTATTTACATAATAAATTTGTGGCCATTCGTGGCTCATATTCATGTGCAAAGTATTCATGAACCAAGTTGTAAAGACTTGAACGTAGCATTTTAGTAATATAAGCGTGCTAATGGAATTGTTGAAAAATGTCTTCAAAATATAAGTTCAGAATTATATTCGTAAATATATCTTCCTTTGAATCTACTTATTCTTACATTAGCAACTCAGTTTCTCCAATCTACGTTCATTTTCAGTTCAAATAATGAAATTAATATATTACAATAAATAAATAGTAATAATATTCATAATATCAAATTTAACAATAATAATAACAACATTTTTCAAATAAACCTATTTACAGGACCTTTGAAGTGTATTGACATGCATACATCGATGGACCATCTCTTTGTGGGTACTTTTTTACTATTTGTTATTATTTATCATTTAGCACGTGGTATTTACCTATTACAGTCATCATGCGCTTTTCAGAAACTTCTTTGGAATTCCTCTATGTTCAAAATATTTAATAATCTGAAATTTCTTAACTAGGAAATTTCTATCTCATACATTAATTACTCATAATTAATAAACTCTCTAACTCACAACAATTAAAACCATTAAAATCTGATATTGCCAAAATCTAACAAAAACTCTTAAAATCTGAAACTTCATAAGAATTTTTTTTTTAATCTCATGTTCTGTCCATTAGTTAGCTACACGGTAATTATCTTCCAATTACCTAATAATAAGCATATTTTATCTAATATTATCAATTTCTAGGACTAACTTACAATGAGTAATTGAAATTCATACTAATCGGGTTATCACAACTCATAGCATAAATCAGGGGTGCACAACCTTTTTAAGAGTCACTTACAAAAATTTCTGGGTTGTCGAGGGCCACTTCAGCAACATGGAGAGAATTCTACTTCGGGTAGGCGATCTGTGGCCTATAATCAGACAAAAATATGGCTCACCCCTCTAGGCTCCCCTGACCAGTCAACATATCCAATTCAGTTGGCAAGGATAGGGCATTTCCAAGAAAAAGTGGACATGAGAGTTGAAATTTCAAACTTATTTTATTATTACAAGTAATATATCAAATTTAAGATAAATATATGACACACATGAAATTACAGAGAACTAAGCTGTAAAATGTATTATTTTATAATTTATCTAAGGTCAAAGTTAGAAAAATTTCAAAAACTTTCAAGAATGTAAAGTAAGGTATTTTCATTCCGCCAGTTGCAATATTTAAAACAGCAGCATTTTCACTCTATGTGCATATATTACTATTTGTGACTTTTTTTTTACCTTTTGAAACACTTAATTTTTCAAAATAATTTAAATGACCGGATTTTTAAAACAAATATATTTATACTGGCTCTCTGTCACACCCGTCACAAAAAAGATGCTAAAGTTTTTATACAAAATTCATTTTTTCTCAAAAATACATGAAACTTTCTGAAAGTCTAATTATTGCAAGTCTGAATAAATATGAAATATTGAAAATTCATTAAAGTTTTATTTTGTGTGGAATTTTAGTGTGACGGGTGTGACAAAATCCTTGTGACAGGTATGACACCATTTTAAATAGTTTAGAAATATATCTAAATGTTTCCTAAATGAAGTGTAAGATAGAATCATTATTGTTTCTGAACATATTAAGACAAATGTGGCTTAAAAATGATAAATCATAAAATATATATATTTGAATTATTTTAGCAAATTTTGAGTTGGTGGCAATTTACTTTAACTTTTGATAGATTTTCAAGAAAATGAAATTTATTATTAATATTCTTTACATAACTGTAACTCAATCCAGTTATTTTGAAGACAAAAATAATGTGTGAGACACTGAAGGAATAATACAAGTAACTTTGCCGAGAACTATAGTGCTGTCTCTCATAATAAAATCCAGAGTGGTCACTGGACTAATCCTCAAATCACCATTTTTACATACTTTGCATCGTTGAAAGGTAATGTGATTTGCTATTATGTAATAATATAGTAATCAATAATAATATGGTAATCAATAACGAATTGCAGCATGTTAAATAACTATGCAGTATGGAATTTTTAAATGTCATTACTACTAGTCTGGAAACAGTTTCCCCAACTCAAAATAGTGAAGAAAAAAAATTTCTGATGGCTGTGCAGCCCTGTTTAAAAACAAATACAACATTCGAACTTGTGCTTCTTGATCAATGATTTTAAGCTAACATGTGAATGGAACGTTTTGGCCACTTCTCATGGTAAAAGAACAGTTGACGGAATTGGGGGATTGATACAGTCAAGAGTGTGGGTTTTGCTTAAGTCCAGAGAAGCAATAGTTAATTCTGCTCTTGATTTTTTTTATGTGCACAGGAGAATGGTGCAATAAAGACATTGTATGTGTCAGCAGAGAAAATACTGGAAACTAAACAAATGAGGACAGAAGGATGGGAAGGCATCGAGTCTTATCACCACTTTAAAGTAAGTGCTGATAATACCAATTTTTTGATTGGAAAAACTGCGAAATCAACACCAAGGGAGGTAAGTCACTGCAGTGTCACATCAGTGTCTTGAATATCAACTGCCATAAGGAAGAAATAATCTTGAAATACATGCAAACCAGTGGACAACACTGGATTTTTCCAGAGAAAGATGATGTCTCAATTGAAAACATTTTTGCCATTGAAAAAAAATAGCTACTCCATCACTTATAACAAGTAGAGGACACTACAGATTTTAAACTAACTGCATAAAGATGTTAGTTTTATTAAATTTTGTTTGTATATTAGCTATTGACAGGTTTTCTGTCAATATCGATCGCGGTTTTTTATTTGTAAATAACTTTAAAATTGTATACTTTGCATGATGTCACACCCGTCACAGTAGAAAAAAAATTCTTATACGTTAAAATAATTAAAATTTATTATAAAAATTATACATTAAGTTTAATTTGAATCTCTTTTATTAGAAAAAAAATATTTTATTAATGAAACATTTAAATATTTTCAGGAATTTTGACAAATGTGCATGCTAGTGAAAAGTCATGTCCCATCAAAAAAAGTCATCCCATCATGTCCCATGTGAAAAGTCATGTCACACCCATCACAAGATTTATTTTTTTATTTTTTTTAATGAAAGAAGCTATTCAAGTTTCATGTTTGTACAATTATTCAAGCATATGCATGGACAAACATATTTTAAATACTTTTCAGAGATTTATTAGCTAATTTATTGTCCAAAATATTGATATATTCTCTTAAAATTGTGTCTGGATGTCACACCCGTCACAATGGATGTGACATCCCTCTATATCAACAGTTTACTTTTGTATATATAATAGAGATAGAGCAAGGATTATTTAGAAGGAGTGATAATAATCCTTGAGTTTATTCGGGGGAGTAAATTTTATTTTATTAAAAGTGGTAAAACACATCCATAGGCATGAAAGTGTCTTGTGCCGAAAAAAAATGTGAACTTCGTGAACGAAGGTAAAAGGAGTGGATCAACAAAATTTGCGATTTTTCCGCTCGTGATAAACGAAATTCGCGATTTTTCCGCGCCCGATCAACGAAATTTACGATTTTTTCCCGCATATGATCGACGAAATTTGCGTTTTTTCCGCACATGATCGGCGAAATTTACGATATCTCCGCGCCTCATCGGCGAAATTCGCGATTTTTTCGTCCTCGACCAATGAAATTCGCGATTTTTCGGAGCCCGATCGAGAAAACTCGCGATTCTTCTGTACCCGATTGATGAAGTTTGCTATTTTTCCGCTCCTGATCGATGAAATTTGCGGTTTTTCCGCGTCCGATCAACGTAATTTGTGATTCTTAACTCACTCTGATGAAATTTGCAATTTTCCCTGCGGAAAATTGACGAAATTCGCACTTTTTTTCTCGCTATAAACTGCCGAAACTTGCGATTTTTCCGCAGCTAATCAACAAAAATTTCAATCTTTCCGCGCATGCGCACCATAGAGAAATTTCGCGATGTTTTTCAAGCCTGATTAACGAAATTTGCGATTTTCCCTCGTCTGATCGATAAAATCCGCGATTTTTTTTCTTGCCGACCAGCAAAATTCGCGATTTTTCGGAACCCGATCGACAACACTCGCAATTTTTCCGAGCCTGATTGAGAAAATTCCCATTTTTTCTGCTCCTGATCGACGAAATTTGTGATTTTTCCACGCCTGATCAACGATATTCTCGATTTTTAAATGACTCTGTGAAATTTTAAATTTTTCTTGCAGCAAATTGACGATTTTCGCGATAAACAGACGAGACACGCGATTTTTCCACAGCTGATCAACTAAATTCGAGATGTTTGCGCTCCTGATCGACAAAATTCGCGATTTTTTCGCATTAGATCGACGAAATTCATGACTCTTATTTGACTGACGAAATTTGAAATTTTTACCCGCGACAAATTGACGAAACTCGCGATTTTTCCGCAGCCCATCAACAAAATTTTAATATTTAAACGCATCATCAACAAAATTGACGATTTTTTCGTGCCGATTAACGAAATTTGTGATTTTTACGTGTTTGATCGACAATATTCGCAATTTTTCCGTGCCCGACCAGCGAAATTCGCGATTTTTACGTGATCCATTGACATAACTCGCGATTTTTTTTTTTTTGCCCGATCGGTCAAATTTACAATTTTTTCGCGACAAAATTCGGGATTTTTCAGTGCTTGATGAACGAAATTTTCGATTTTTCAGCACCTGATCGACAAAATTTACGATTTTTTTGTCCGATCAACCAAATTGACAATTTTTCTGAGCCTCATCGACAAAATTCGCTATTTTTCCGCACCCGACTGACGGACAACATTTTCAATTTTTTTCCTCTGCAAATCGACGAAATTCCCGATTTTTTTCTTGCGACCTATGGACAAAAATTGCAATTTTTAGGAAAAAAAAACCTGGAAAAAAATTGCAATTTTTTTTCCCGTTATAAATTGACGAAATTCGCGGGCCACACGAAAACCTATCGCGGGCCACTATTGGCCCGCGGGCCACAGGTTGTGCATCCCTAGCATAAATACTCTCTCACATAATATCCCATGTTAAGTTTTATACATATCATTTATTACAGTCATCAATATCCATTATGATCTTTTCCTCACAATACCAAATAATATATAGTATAATAATAACAACTACATTCAACAACACAGTCAGTAATATTTAAAAGTATTAAACAAATTTCTTTAACTAATCCTTAAAGTGTCTAATTGATATCACATCCATATGACAACGAATGAGGTATGACAATATACTCAAATATTAGGCATAACATAAAGTAACAAAAAATAAAATAGAAATGTTGTAAACAACTATCAATTCAGCATGATTATGCAACAATCTTGTTTTCAATCAAACAAGAAACTATAGTTGCTGAATGAAAAGGAAACTTTGTAGCATATTTAAGAAAGGTTGGTAAAAGATCCAGATTATTGAATTATAATAATTAACTTTAATCCTAGATTCAAATTCAATTTAATTCTAATCCAGTTAATTTCATTTATTTAGTTAATTTAGTTTAAGTTATTAATTCAATTAATTTCAATACAAGCAATTCCCAACTTAAATCAACCAATTTACGCCAGCATAAACAGTTAACTCAAGTAAAAAAATCTCAGCAGAAAAATTCCTGTCCGGATTCAAGAACACACTTTTGTATAGAAAAGAATCTCTTACTAACTTATGAAGGTATTTATTTAATTTAGTTAAATTACTTATTATTATAATATTAAGACGCATCTATGGATTTAACATTAGTTTGCTGGTGTTTTTTGTGAGATAACTTTAATTTATCTGGAGAACAATATTTTCGTAATTTGGCTATATGGACAATCTCCGTCTTTCGGTTTTGAATTTTGCTATCTATCTCAAAGTTAACATCAGATATTTTATTAAGGATTCGATATGGGAATAAAGTTTTAATGGCCCTTAAAAATAATTTAAAATTATATACTTTCTAGTGCAAAACTTAAATTTAAAAACAATAAAATATTTTTCAGGAACAAAATAAAATGATAAATAATTCAATTTTCAATTTAGACTTTTTGGAGTAGTAAACTTTAAACAAAACACAGCATAACAATATCTCAACAAAAACATTCAAGAAATCCAAGCTTGTTTATAAATCAAGAACATTTTTACATATTTATCATCAGACATCGTCAATCATCAAGGAAGGTTATTAAACTTGAGTAAGTGCAATAGATCTTAGCATTCGAAATTTTATCAAAACATGGTGCAAACAAGGTCAAATTTACTAATATTTAATAAAAACAATTTTTTTAAACTATATTTTAATTGTCATAATCCTAGTAAAAGGTTCACTCAGTCACATCTTTTCTCACTGAATTTACTTAAATTATAAGAAACTGGGAATGAACTAACCTTAACCAGAAATTCTATTCAATAAAAACATAGAAACTTAAATATCACAGTTATAAATTTTTAAAGTTAAACTAATTCTTTTATAATTCATAAAGGAACAGATGTCATATATTATTAGTAGACGATTGTTGTTCATTAGTAGGAGCATATGATGGTAAATGGTTAACATTAACTACACATTCTCTTTCCCAGTGATATGCATTAATTATTCCCTTATTAATACAAATCCTGCAAGGTCTAGTCGGGTTTCGTTGTTAGAAATGAATATTTTGCATTCTAGGAGTTGTAATTCGAGGATTATTTGCATTTAAATTAGGATCCTCCTGACGAATACAATGTCTGGGTGCATTGTAATGAGGCTGAAAAGGCCTAACATTTTGTGAATTATTCCTAACAGAATTTACAGGAGAAGATGGAATTATTACTAGTTGTTTTGCCATCCGATACCAGTCAGTGGTATTATTTGGAGGATTTACTATTAAAAAAAATCTGGCATTCGGGATTTAGCCCATCTGAGAGTACCTGCACAATTATTGTTTCACATAATTGTAACTTCCTACCCACTTCAACCTTTTTATGAAAATATTGTTCTAATTCATTCAAGTCAATTAACTTTAAAGTTGCAAATTCAGAAAATCTAGGAACATAAACACTAATAATTTTTTCAGTGAGGAGCTCAGACATTTTTTCAAAACTAGTGCACTCCAGACAATCATTTATATAAACCTTCAATGCTTCTCCTTTCAAATATTTAGAAATATTATTTAATTTCCAATTTCCATCTTTTTTTCGGTAATGCAAGATTTCTCAAAATGCATTAACCGAGGTTGTATTTTCATAGCGGACTCTGGGTCAAAGTGAACAATATTAATTTCACGCATAGGGTTACTCGATTTTTAACAATTATAGATCTTAATTGTATAAAGGAGTGATAACTCATTTATATAGAAATGCAATAGTATAAACACTATTAAAAATATGTAACTTTAAATTAAATAAACAATGTAAATATATATATTTTCTCAATAAATAATAACAACAACTAAAGTATAATTCATTTTCTAACAACAATAATAATAACAACAATATTGTCAATAAATAAAAATCTACTAAAATATTATAATAAATAATACGTTAATTCTCACCAACAGAAAGGTATATTTCAAACATGACTTCTGGAAAGAGAGCTAGAATTTAATTTAAAAAGAAAATTCGTGCATTCAAATTAATGTGAGAAATAATTCCGCCACTTGGAGTTATCAGAAATTTTTAATCATTGTATTGAGAGTCGTTGAAAAGGTTATTGACATTCCATTGTCAGAGTTTTACTGACATTCGTTCATGAAATACACCACTCTTCGTAGTCCTGCTTGTTGATAGTCGATGACATTAAATCACACAGCATAGTTAGAAAATTTTTGACATTCTGAAGTTTCGATGAGTTTCTCTATTACTCATTACTTAACAAGTGATGTAATCCTGTGCGGCTTTTTAGACATTTTGCTATCAACTTTTGAGACATTCCGGCGATACTAGTATATCTCGAAGTAAAACGTAGTAGAGTAATCAAGGCTAACCATCCGTTATCATGAAAATATAGGATTGCAGTCAGGGTGGCGAGTAAGACAGGCTTCATAAACATTGAGACATTTCTCATCACATAATGAATAGAGTCATTGTAACTTTAAACTGGTTTATTTGACAAAAACATATCGAACATTCCCAGCAGCTTGTTCCTCAACTCTCAGTAATCGATCATTCACTTCATAAAACTTAAGATGTTACAAGATTAGGATCTACACATTAGAATCGCTCACTCCAAGCGACGTAGATCATTTAAAGGACCGGAAAAACGTAAATTTTCTCGCTCATCGCCGATGTAATGATATATGTATATGTACTCCAAACAACAGTGCGCGGACGAATGCAGAAAAGTGCAGAACCAACACCAGCAGACAGATGGGGAGGAATGGGACAGAAAAACAGGCTACGATTCGATGGGAAGGGGATTACGCAGATAATGAACTATTTATGCGGCGTCAGAATTAAAGCGCCATTAAACGCTGGCAGGCGCATGGAATTGTGGGTAATGAACATGATCGAACAAATGCTATTAAAAAAATATTCGAAAGAAAAAGAATTTAGTTTTAGAAGAAAATGAAAAAGTAATTTAATGGATTTTATAAGATTAGACGAATGGATTAAGGTTTTTAGAATAATAAAAGTATACACAAATTTAAATGCATGAAATAAAAGACAAAAGATATTAAGATATTATTAAAGATAGGTAAAAAAGGAAAAATATTAAGAATTTGGAATAGTTTTACTAAGAAAAAAGGGCGAAAAAATTATTATTACGTATATATATATATATATATATATATATACTCAAAAAGAGGTTTCTATTTATATTTACATCAAATGTATATAATTTTTATTATAATTCGATTAAAAAATCATTATTTCGCGTGGGAGAAGCAGTTCGGACGAGAATCGAACTAGCACTGAAGAATTAATCGAGAATCGAACTAGCACTGAATGTCTACGGGCCCGAGCAATGCCGACGGGTCTGTTAGTATATTTGGAAAAAAACAAAAATGAAATCAGCAATAAAAATTATATTCTACATAGTTCCATATTTATTAAATATGTCCTATAAAAAATATATGAGTATTGCGTGTTCCAAGTAATAAAGTTGGTATTACATCAAGGAGTGTAGGTAGGTGGTGATCCATTTTTGTCCATAGATAAAAAAAATTGCATTTAAATTTAAGTATTGTTTATCCACCACCTTCCTTTGAGTATACAATCATGTTTTACAAGGTTGTATTTATATCACATGTAGAAATTCTTTTATTATTTTAAAGTTCTAAACTTAAACTTTATGGGTATAACTTTCAGTGATCATAATATGCACCAAAACCAACAATTTGAGAATGAAAAACCACTCTAATTATTCAATAAAAAAACCAAGTATGTTGTTCTAGGAAAAAATAGAATTGACATGCATACTTTTAACAATTATGAATATATTGCAAATATATTTGCATGAGATCTGCTTTTCTTTCTGTGAAATATGATGATATGAGATGAAATGGCAAACATGTGTGTCCCAACATCACTGAACCGTAAAAATTAAAATACGGAATTAGCTTACTGCATATGCAGTGTTACTGACCAAATGACAGATGTTTTTAAATATATCATTAATGTTGTTTAATGTGTGTGTTAATTCTGATTTAATTTTTACTAAGACACATTACAATTTTGATCGAATAAGTTTATTTTTATTTTGTTTTCCAACAATTTCTTTGAATGACGCTTTAAATTTCGAACCATCAGTTCAGATAAATTCTGTATAAATTAATTTGAACGCAACCAGAATTTCTCATGTTTAAATATTGGAACCAAAAAGAATTTGTACCGCTATTCAGTAAGAAATCATATTTGCGTGTTGATGACGTACAGACATGTAATTCATGTTTAAATAATTGGTATTAAGAAAGACTGTTGTAAATTTGTAACTTGCTTTTCAAATTTTTAAAACATAGTTATCTCGTTTACGAAGTGAATAGAGAATGTTATAAAAGTGAAGAAACTTGAATGAAACAAATGGGCATTCCCAGCAAACACATACCTTTCGGCACACGATCGGACCGCAGTCGGCGAAGTGTCGGCATGGGCACAGTGATTTCGGTGAAGTGTCGGCAGCATGTCGGCAACTGAAACATAAGAATCTGCTTTTTCGACTGCCGGTTACCGTAATCGGTCCCCTTATGGTTGTATATCGTCAAGCGACTTACACCGGCAAGTGACGCAGTACCAATATGTGATTTCTGATAGTGGCCCGATTAGCTTTGCCAACATCGGTCCGAATTTGGAATTTTTATTCTTAGCCGACTTTTTTTTTTCTTTTTCTTAATTTTGTTTGAATTTGAGTTATGATAAGATATGTATATTTCATGTATTTCATATGAAATTCTAACAGTGATAAACAAAAAAAAAAATTCAAAAATAGCTTATATATATATATATATATATTTTTTTTTAAAGCTGTTATTGAATTTATTTTAAAAAGGCTTATAACTATTTGAATCATCAAAAGATTTTCTTAAATCGCCGATTGTTTACCGATAGCTCAGTGTTTCCTGGGTTGTGAAAGACTGTGGAGTGCGTTTAAGACTATTAACGAGAAGCAAAATATGGTAACAGCGAGACTGATGCGAACTGAACCAGAAAATGTGGAAGAACGCAAAAATCAAAAGGTCAAGATGAATAATTATTTTTTTAACCAGAAACAGTTTATTAAAACCTAGAATGCCATTTTGATTCTTAAACAATATTTGGCCCACTCTGGAATTTTTTTCACGACCCTACTGTGTGAAAGCGACTTTTTAAAAGCGTCTAAATGGTCATTTGGCACAAAAAAAAAAAAAAAAAAAAAAAAAAAAAAAAAAAAAAAAAAACAGTTGTCAACTGTTGTCTTCAATAAAGTTAAAACAAACCCTTTAACCTGTTGGCCCAAATTTTCCGTTTCTAGAAATCATGTTAATATGGCTATAGATAAGAATATTTTAAATAAAATTTTATTTTGAACCACGTATAGAAAGAAGTGATATTAAAGATATTATAGCATCAAGCTGTAATTAATATATATATATATATATATATCCTCTAATTTACAAGAATTCTTATATACATACAGGAAAGTCTTAGGACGGTGACAGGGTTGAAACAAAAATTAGGCGACACGAACTGTTGACGAATAGAGAAATATTTTATTCCCGAATTTTCTTTTAATAACATATTAAAATCATTAATCTATAATTATTAAATCTATAATCTGATTCAATAAGAACATAGATGGCAGCTCCATTAACTTTAATTTTAAAATTATTAATAATGAACGATTAATAATGGCATGTTTTGCGCACTATTTTTTTCCTTTTCTGTGTTATGAAAATTAGAGAATGGAATTTTTTTTTTTTTCAAGAATATTTATTTCAAAAGTAGGGGCAAAGAAAATTCTCTCTTTTTTGTCGACTTTTTTTTACAAGTAGGGTGTGTGTAAATGATTCAAGTAAATATGATATATACAAATTTGGGGGGAATTTTAAACATAGTTCAAAAGTTTTTACATTAGAAAGATTGAGTTTAAAAAATATATAATAATAAAATTTATTCGATCTCTTCATCAGGTACTTAGCAGAGAGTAGTTTACCATACAAGGATGAAAAAGATTATGTTTTAAGTATTTCTGTGTAATTATAATCTCCAGATAATACAATCATTCGTTATTATTCAACAATTACGAAAAAAATGATTATAACATCTAGAAGATATATTAATTTATAATCTCACATTAATTTCGCAGTAACCATAAATTTTTTTGACTGTGAATTTAATATGAATTTTTTGAACGAATTTATTAATATGAATAAGTTGTAATATAAGGTACCTATTTCCGTGTTTAATTAATCTTGAAACAAGAACGATCGGCACAAAATATCAAATATCACGCTTTTCGCAATTCAATATTTTCTATCATCACTTTCATTATTAAAGTATCCATTATGTATCAGCAGCTGTTACAAATGACTGCAATTTCAGCTAATGGATACAACGCTTATGATTTCCAGTATAAAGTAAAATGACCTTAAGATTCTTCATTTGTTATTACTTCAGAAAAACTGTGGCATGTACTTTGACTGAAATGCTCATTTTAAAACATTATTTTAATATAAAAACAGTTATTAATTAATGTTATTTAAACAATATGTGCATATTTAGATTAAATAAAATTTTGTATAATATACTATTTCCATTTTTCACCAAATGTATTTCGTGTTTACTTTTTTTATGAATGTTATGAGATACTTTTCATTATATAAAAAAAGAACTTTATTTAAATAATGCATAATTAAGGGTATTAAATATTACATCTTTATTTTTTAAGATACTTTGAGTAAAAATTTTTCCTGTACAATAAAGTGGAGAACGGAAATGGTTTTCATAAAAATAAAACGTTATAAATTTCAAATATTTGCATGTTGTTTTACAAATTGTATATTACTCTCTGATCGAAAGTATTGTATTTAATGCATTTAATTTTGTAGATTACTCAATATTTCTAATAGAAATTTATTTTTTATAAGTTTGAGTATTTTAATAACTTTGTGACAATCCACACTAGTTGGGTGTCACTGCATTTAGAAGAGGTTGTCACAGTGCTTAGAAGTGGTTGTCCCGTTGTATATATTTTTATTTTTATAGACTGCTAGTTTGGTAGAAATTTACTTTCTTACAATTTTGAAAATTTTAGGAATATTATGATAATTTTCCACAACAATGGGGTTGTTGTCCTATGGAACATATTTTTGATTTGTATGTTGATTATTTTTTGACAGAAATTCGTTTTACGTTATTGCTCTATAATAATAACTTGTTTTAAAAAATGCCACAGAAAAAAAAAAAACCTCACTAAATCCTCTTTTTCTTTCCCGGATTCCTCTATTAGTTATTAAAATTTATTATTATAATGAAACTAATATTTTTTTAGATGACCGGTGTATATTATTAAAAAATCGAAAAGGCATTCTAAAATATTATTTAAGCTAATGCTAATATCTCATATTTATTATTTTCTAAAGATTTTGTAAAGAAAATTAGGTTTTATTACATATTGCATTAATAGAAAATAAATGAAAATTCGTTGTAATTTTTAAGCATCCATTCATTTGTGTTATGCCTAATAACATAGATAGTTACAAAATATAGTCTAATTATGTGTTTATGTGTCAAATGTATTAGTTGAACGTTGTATATTATTTTAAAAAAATCTGAAAAACGCATTATTTATATAAATGTTATTTAAGTTATAGATAAAATACAATTTAATACTTTCTGACTTTTTAAAAGTAAATTATATTTTATTACGTAGTTCATCAATAGAAATTAGGAGAAAGTTCGTTGTAATTTGTAACACAAACCTGCATGAAACTGAATTTATCACTGATCGTTTTCGTTTAAGTCTAAGCAGGTTTTATTGTATCTTACTTCTGGAGGGCCCTTGCCCCACCAGTGGCTGAGAGGTTCTGCTCTCGAAGCTGGTAGACGGGAGGTGCTGGGTTCGAACCCAATCGCGCCCGTCGGCCTAACCGTTTCGGAGTTTTCGTGGCTTTCTTCGAAACCGTGGATTCCCATGCGTAAATACGGGTTAGGTTCCCTTAGAAAGACCCCACGAAGGGCACTTCCCCCTAGGGCCTGTATCCCACGTGTTGATAATCGGCCGTCATAAACACAAACCAAACCAAATCTGGTGGGCTCTTAATAATATCCTTAAATGAACCTGAAAATTGTATCGCAGGTCAATACAGAGGGGAGATACAGACGATGCAAATTACCAGGGACGAATTTTGACACAACAAATTTTTATCATATCGGAAGTTTCTGAAAAGGGAGACAAAATTACTTTAACGTCATGATAACATTTTGTAAACTTCTTGCTGCTGTTTAGTTCGTATTTCCAATACAGTGCTTTGAAAAAATTACACGTTTCAGTCAAAGTCCCACAGTTATGCCCCGAAACGTTTAAATTAGTAATTTGGATTTCAGAAGCATGCTACGGCTAGCGTGCATGCTACGGTTATTAAGCCTATTTTGGCGACGCGCCTGTTGACGATGTTCTCGATCCAATCTATTTCGATTTCCTCTTCTTATTTCGGCTCCTTCTTCCTTTTCAAGCATTCGCCGAGGTTTTTTACGGGCATTTCAAATGATATTTTGAAGTAATAATTGCAGCGAAAGAGCGAAACGTAAATAAGCCCGATCGCCCTGAATCCTGCCAACGGACTTTCACACAATAATCAATGAGATGCGTTTCTCGGGCGTTGCCATTAAATAATAACAAATAATCGCGATTTCTGTGCCACGTACGTTAGCGTAATATATTTACACATATATACATATATAGATCTTCCAATGAATTCTTAAAATTATTTCTTAGACATATCTGGGCGACTTTGGATATATTATGGAAAACAATATACAGAGAAAGGACGTCAAATAGCAAAAATATCCAACATTTCTCAATCGAAACTAGAAAAATGTGTAATCTAAAGATGAAAAACACTAAATTTTTAGAGTGGGTTCAAACATAAGTACCAATTTATTATTATTAATAATATATTATTATTTGGGAATGAAAAAATATAAACTTTTACAAATAAGATGAACAAATGTTAATTTTTGTGTCCATAAATTAAAAATATCATGAGATTTCTGAAAAGAAAACATCCCCTGCCATAGATTAATCTAAATGTCTTTTTCTCCAGATGAAAGAAAAAAGAAGATCTAGATTCATATATTTATCATCTCCAGTTTTTTTAACTATTATTCAATCACTTAGCTGCATATACATATACATATATATATATATATATATATATATATATATATATATATATATGTATATGTATATATTTAAACCTTTGAGGGGCAAATAATTACTGTAACGTTGAATTCACACCGGAATCTTTAAAAAAAAATTCTGTAAATAGAAAAAGCGATTTTACGACTTTTTTCCACCAAAGTTAGAAAAGTAAAATTTAATAAATTTTTTCTAGTGCAAATCTTCATTAATCGTAGGTAGGATATAAAATATCCCCTCCACACCCAAGGGCTTAAGCTATAAAGTTTTTCTCTTTCAGGAAATGCATTAAAAGTTCCTAAGCATTTATTTGAAAATATAAAAAGTTTTAAAAAAAAGTGTTTGTACATCAACAATTAAATATCTTCAAACGATTTGTCCATAATAAATCCACAAGCATTTTTGACGAAACGGAATGATTTATGGAAAGGAGAATAAGCTTATGGAGGACATTAAGTAGCGAATGACTCCAACAAGTCTGCATCTAAATTAGGACATTATATGAGCTGCAGATGACAAATATTTCAATAATTTCCTAATGTGTAGTCAGACATAAGTATCTATTTTTATTACGGTAAAAAGAACAATAGTCATAAATTATGAACATTCGCCCACATAGAAAATTACTTGAAAATTTTAAGATAAAAATATTATTTTCTTTTTTACCAGAAAGTATAACATTTTCTGCTTTTTTTGTATTTGCTTATTTTAGAAGTTTAAAATTTAAAATAAATGATACTTTAATTTCTATAATATTCTTAAAACAATAAAACATATTTCATGTTTTTTTTTTTTTTTTAACTGTAACGATGCAGAAAGATTTATGAAAGGGATTATATCATAACAGAACAAAACAAATGTTTAATTTACACAAATTATTCACACAACATAATTTTTTGACTTCTATATTATAATGATTTCTATCTATTATTATTTGTATATTATATTATCTATATTACAAAGACATGTCCCTGAGTTGCCAGTTTAGCCTCTACTTTCTATTTAAAAACTTCGAACTCACATGAGATACTATCAAAGAAGAATATTTATACTCTATGTAATCACGAAACGTCTGTCATTATATAAAGAAAACAATACTATACATAATTTCTGGCGTGTATGTAAAATTTCAGATATAAAAAAAGGCGAAATCTGGCAACCTTGTGACAGAGAGTAACGCTGCTGTTAAAGTGATTATTGTAACACCTAGCCAATAAATTCAGGTTTTATTGTGAACTTTTAACAGCTAAAGGAAGCACCATTTTAATCTTTACATCATTGAATAGAGAAAATAATTTTCTGTCATATGCGATTTGTTTGAAAACGTTACCACTTTTTGTAGTTTTAAAAATAGGAATTTTCAAATATGACATTTATTTTTAAATCCATCTGTATTTTTGTTTATCTAAATTTCGGAATTTCTAATGATATTCTTTAATTTTTTCTACTTATCTTTTTCTAATAATAATAACTCTGTTCGGCAAAAAAATTCAAAACTATTCACCCTACAAACTAAATAAAGTGTACGGATCTAATATTCCTAATTCTAAATATGTTATCCAAATTCCTCCAGCATGTACCCTTTTTCCGAAAAACAATTTTATTTTAATACAATCAAACTGATTGGTAAAGTTAGAAAACATTTATCTCAGCGAAATATGTTGCTGGTTGTCGGCCCAGTTAGCCCAAACGGTAAAGCATTTGCTTTATAAGCAAAAGATCTGGGTTCGATTTCCATCCTGGGCATTTTTTCGCTCAGTAGAAAATATTCATTTCGTGTGAAACAGTTTTATAATAATAATAAATAATGAAGTATTAATATATTAAATTGCATTGCTAGATAAAATTGAAATCATGAAAAAGGTATACTTTCACTGAGTTAGATATCAAATTGATAAAATATAGCATGGAAATCTAGTTTTTGATACTTGTACCGTGCATTTTTCTTTTAATGCCCACCTCCCTCTTTTTGTATCCGAATTGATTATATGCTATCCAATAATATATTTTCATTCCTTATGCTGCTGTAACTCGGGCCTGTTTAAAGTACTGTTTAAAATATTTCTCTTCATTTTCAAAGAATTTTGAAGATTATATTTTTGTCTCACTGTGACATACAATATGGTGGTTTTTTTTGTCAAATATGTGACATGACGTGCATTACATGCAGTGACATAAAAGTGACGTCATTTTTTAATTGCCTGAAAAATATTATTTTACGGTAAATAACATGTTTTGAGGATTTTTTGTATTTTTTTAAAGTTTTCTAAGAAGTTCACATCTCAGTCACAATGTGAAATCACTCAGTGGTGGCATTTTGATCACAGATGTGCCGTGCTCACAGTGACTTATAGTGACGTCACAACGACGTCATTGTGACCATGCATGCTATGAGAGATTATACTCACATTCACACAGGTCGTTTTTTGCATGTTCGATGCTCTAACTGATATCAATAATATCAGAAAAAACTTTTTACTTAAAAATTCAATTAATTATTTTCATTTTTTATATATTTTTTTTATTAATGGTTATTTTATGTCACACAAACTGGATAACAGACACCAATTATAAAGATCATTTATTTATTTTAAAATTTTATGAAATAAAGTGGCCATATTTATAATTAAACAGTCGTCTATAGGATTTTTGTAATAGATAAGTCAATAAAAGTTTTCTAAAGCAATATATATATATATATATATATATATATATATGTTAAGAAACAATTTAATGGGTGTAGTTGAAATATCACATCGTGCTTATTACGTATTACTGGAGTCATACCACATTTTAATCAGCCGTTGGTGATGTTGTAAGCAATCCTACCACTTAGCACAAGCATTGCTAGCGGAGGTATCAACTCTGTGAAAATATAGCAGCTGTAGAGCGATGATATTATTGGTATAGTCCAATCAAACACTTATTATTTCATTATGAAAACAAGGCAGCGTGAGTGGCGAAAAAAGGCGTATGAAGAAATATGGGGTTTTCCCAATTAAACACATGGAAACGTAGTCATAGAACAACTGTTTATTCCATCAGAACATACCAACATTGAACAATTCCCGCAGATGAGAAATCAGAGCATACCTCTCGAGCATAAACTAGTTACTTATGCTAAATAGTTGTTAATTTACGAAATGAATATTCTACATGGCTAAGAACACCGGGTAACAGGTTATGTAAACAATCACAGCACAAAAATCTCTCGTTCTGAGCTCATGCTCTCGCTATTTATGAGAATGCGCGGAGGAATTCCGATTGAAATGAAAACTTTAAGCTAAACCAACGAAAATCACGAACGAGCCTCGAAATGAAACTGGGATCCGACACTCAGCCAATGGACAGCGATCAAGAAACGTCACAAGAAAGAATCCCAGCGCCGATAATGGAATGATTTCGATGTGAAAAGGTTGTCTCCCAGCTGGCGGGAAAAAGATATGAAATGGAATAAAAAAGTAAAAATGGCTTTGATAAAAATTCGAAAAATAAGTAACTGCGTTCAGAACTTTACAGTTTGGTAGACGATAAAAATTAATGAAGGGATTAAAAGTTTAGATTACGTTTTGGAATAAATCTATTATTATGATACGC
Source organism: Maratus speciosus (assembly GCA_963932465.1). NCBI lineage: Eukaryota > Metazoa > Arthropoda > Arachnida > Araneae > Salticidae > Maratus > Maratus speciosus. The sequence continues at coordinate 231,683,132 of OZ010789.1, forward strand.
GTTTTTAAAAATATAGGAATTTAGCTAGAAATAAATAATAGAGCGTATTAAAAAAAGGAAATAATGAATATGTCGGCAATTTAGAATAATTTAAATGAATAGTAAAAGGTAAAATTTTTATATAACAATATCCCCCCTCCCTAAAAACCGGTGAACTGGTGGCTCCGTGACCCACAAGTTCATTGGGGAAAAGTATGAACTCGGATTACAATAGTGTTACCCGGTAGTCTGAAATTTTTCTCCAATTCTGTCAAAAACCAAATCAGTAAGTTACTGCTTAAACGCGAAACTGTGGGAATTGTTTTTTTTAATTACAAATATAATATAAATATTTCTCCAACATGGAGTAAATTATATTCTAAATAATCTCCTTTTGTTTTACTAACAACTTATTACTTACAATATTAACAGATATTGACAATATTAGAATTGTTTAGGAGTTTTCTTAGGAATTTACATTCTTTCCACATCACGATTAAACATTAGTTTAATCTCTATAACTTACACTCCATAACGTAGAAATTTTCCATACAATTCACAAATCGTATAAATAAAAGGAAAAACATGAATATAATAAATTTCAAATTTATGTACGAAAATTTCAACTGAGTATCATTCTCCTACAGTTTTTTAACTGGGAAGATATATTGTTTTGATACTATGCTATAGGCCATTGAAATTCAATTATTGCTCATTTTTGACACATGAAAAACTGTCAAAAAATCTAGTGCCATATGCACTCTATAGTATTGTATTGTTATGATAATAGCGTAACCATACTATTACCATTTTTCCATAAATTCTCTAATAAGTATTTTACTTTCATTATGTTCAGATGTTATCACAATTTTTAATTTATGAGTATTCTCAGATATCTCATATATTGATTTCATTAAATAATAACACTTATTTTTCTTTATTACCTCTCTTTTATCTCAATATTCAATAATAAATTATCTATACTTTCTATCATACAAGATCTAGCAATAGTAAATTTAATTCAATAATAACAATAACTCATATTTTCATCAATAATTTCAAAGTCATATTTTAATTCATCACTTCAGTAAATAATAATAAGAGATTATTGCACTCAATGACATTGGCTGGGTAAAAAGTTACATAGCATAAAAAGTAATCTCCTATCAATACAGATTCAATAAGAAATGAAATTATACCAAGTCAAAATAAAAATTAAAATAATTCTGAAATTCTCCAGCAATACCATTGAAACAAAATCGTAACAGGTGTTTTTCGATATGTGTCGAAATATTTCGTTCATTTCCTACATGGTTACGCAATCAGTAAAAAATAAAATAAATAAGGAAGCAAGAGAAAAACAATTGGGTTTCAAATCCAGGCACTTGCATAATCGACAATTATTCGCATAAATTCTATAATGTTTTAGTATTAATAATTATAGTTAAATTTTTAATTTTTTTAAAGTTATTTTAATCCAGTTAACATTTGTTCATAGTTTACATATAAATTTAAAATTTATTTAATATTCTAATCTAATTCAATTCAATATAAGAAATCTTTAACTCAAATCAACTCATTTACGCCCGCATAAACAACTAATTCAAGTAAAACTTCAGCAGCAATGTTCTCGTGGATCCTTCGAGAACACACTGTTATATAGAAAAGCATTGATTGATTAATTTCTAATTTATTTAGTTACTTTTTATTAACTTATAACTATTTAATATTAGGCTAGGACTTTAACATTAGCTTGTTGTGAATTCTCATGGGATAATTTTAATTGATCTGGTGAAAAGTAGGGGCGTAATTTAGATACATGGACAACATTCGTATTTCTATTTTGACTTTGCCTATCAATTCGAACATTTGCAGGAGATAATTTGTTAAGAATTTGATTGGAAAACAAGTTTTTACTGGTCCTTAAGAATAATTAAAATTATATACTTTTTTTTGTCGAAATCCCAGTAAAAGATTCGCTCAATCCCATTTTTTCCCACTGAATTTAGTTAAATTATAAGAAATTGGGGAAAAACTAACCTTAACCAGAAATTCTACTCAATAAAAACACAGAAACTTAGGTATAACAGTTATAATTTTTTTTTCTTTTTTTTTTATTTAACCAATTTTTATAATTCATAAATTCATTTTAAAAATTTAAATTGTATGCTAGCTTAATTTAATTTACAAAATTTAATGAAATTTTAAATTATAATTTATCTGACAAAATTCTAGCACAAGTTTCGCTAATTCCATCTTTTCTTACTGAATTATGTAAATGAAAGAAACTGGGAATTAACATTAACTGCAACCAGAAATTCTATCAAACAAAACTATAATTTTTTAATTTATCTTTAAAATATACAGCTTTAAACAATAAATGAAATTTACACTATTTAAAATAAGCACTAAATCCATTAACAATTAAATGTCAAATATTATGACTAGGTTGTTGTTGTTCACTAGGAGGAGGAACATAAGATTGCACAGGTTCAACATTAAAAATGCAAGTCCTCTCCAAGTGGAAAGCATCCTGTATACCTCTGTTCATACACATTCGACATGGTCGACTAGGATACTTATTTTAAAAATGAGTAATAGGTAATTTAGGGCTAACAAATCTAGATATTGAGCATTAGGGTTTTGTGGCAAAAAATTAGAATTTATTCTTTGAAAATTCTGGTTTGAGCGAACCCAATGTCTAGGAGCCTGGTTATTAAACTGGAAAGATCCATGATTTTGAGAATAATTCCTAACATTATGGTTGTTTACATGAGAGGTGGGAATGACTACTAGTTGTTTAGCCATTCTGTACCAATTTATGGGCTCTCTGGAGGGTTAATAATCATATAATTCTGTTATTCTGGCTTCAAACCATCCGTCAAAACTTGGACTATGATGGTTTCAGATAAATGAAGTTGTCTACCAATCTCAATCTTTTTTCTGAAATAACTCTCTAATTCATTAAGATCATTTAGCTTCATAGAACAAAATCAGAAAATCTAGGAACTTGTACTTTATAGATTTTTATGAAAGAATTTCAACTATTTTACTGAAAGTAGTACACTCTAGACACTTATTAATGAACACTTTTAAAGCTTCTCCGTTCAAAAATTTAGAGATATTTTGCATTTTCCATGTTTCATCTTTTTTATCAGAACTGCATGCTTGGTCAAAATGTTTCAGCCAGAATTGTATATCCATCTCTGACCCCGGGTCAAACGAGATGATATTTACTTCACTATCACTCATTTTATCACTAGAGTTTTTAACAAATCCCGATAGCATTAACATAAAAGAGGAGGAACAATTCATTAATACATGGATTCATTGTATAATCATAATAAATACTGTAAATAAACTTTAAATAAAATAACAAATGTAAATATTATCTTTTCTAATAAATAATAACAGTAATACATCAAATGTAAATAAAGAAATATGGTGAAATATAAAATAAACAAATAAATAAATAATAAATCTTTCACAACTTACGACCTTGGGTTCTTTACAGACATCGTACTTTTCTTTCTTTCCAGGTGTCATCGAAGGTTTCGATTGATTTCTCAATCGGAGGGACACTTTTTTAGGTAGCTTTCTTTACAAAAAAGCTACCTATTGCAGCCGTTCGGAGGAAAGCGATTTCAAAAAATTTTGGTATATTTTCATCGATCATGACCCCCAGACCCCGAAACCACCCTCCGTTCAAAATTGATATATATATATATATATATATATATATATATCTGACATATGTCACACTGTAACTCCCGTAATTATGAACCGATTTCGATGTAATTCGGTGTGTACATAGTACATACCAATGTCTCGACCGAGTTCGTTGGCCAGCTTCATCCGCCGTTTTGTTTCAAAATGGCGGACATTTAAAATTTAAAAAAAAAATTAAAACTTGAAATGTCGTACCAAAAAATTAAAAATGGAAAAATATTTTTTTCTTATGCATTTGACCTTTATACAAAGATTCCGGAGCAGTTTTTGTTTCGTCTATATCTTAAAAAATATCTGAGTTATAGCATTTTGAATTTCTAGCGTGGCTGACATTTTGAAACGTCCTGAATTTTGTCACGCGATAAAAGGCGTATTTAGGAACCGATTTGGATGTAATTTGGTGTGTACATAGTACATGCCAATCTCTCGACCGAGTTCGTTGGCCAGCTTCATCCGCCATTTTGTTTCAAAAAGGCGGCCATTTAAAATTTTTTTAAAAATTTAAAATTTGAAATGTGGTACCAAAAAATTGAAAATGGAAAAATATTTTTTTCTTATGTATTTCACCTTTATACAAAGATTTCGGAGCAGTTTTTGTTTCGTCTATATCTTAAAAAATGGCTGAGTTATAGCATTTTGAATGTCTAGCGTGGCTGATATTATGAAACGTCCTGAATTTTGTCACGCGATAAAAGGCGTATTTATGAACCGATTTGGATGTAACTTCGTTTATACATAGTACATACCAATGTCTCGTCCGGGTTCGTTGTCCAGCTTCACCCGCCATCTTGTTTAAAAATGGCGGCCATTTAAATTTTTAAGAAAAATTTAAATTTGAAATGTAGTACCAAAAATTGAAAATTGAAAAAATATTTTCTTCTTATGTGTTTGACCTTGATAAAAAGATTCGGGAGCAGTTTTTGTTTCGTCTATATCTTAAGAAATGGCTGAGTTATAGCATTTTGAATTTCTAGCGTGGCTGACATTTTGAAACGTCCTGATTTTTCTCACGTAATAACAGGCGTATTTATGAACCGACTTGGATGTACCTTGGTGTGTACATAGTACATACAAATATCTCGACCGAGTTCGTTGGCCAGCTTCATCCGCCATCTTGTTTCAAAATGGCGGCCATTTAAAAAAATGAAAAAATAAAAAAATTTAAATGAGATACCAAAAAATTGGAAAATGAAAAAGATTTTTTTTGTATGTGTTTGACCTTAATACAAAGATTCCGGAACAGTTTTCCTTTCGTCTATATCTAAAAAAAAATGGCTGAGTAATAGCATTTTGAATTTCTCTTTTGGCTGACATTTTAAAACGATCTGATTTTTGTCACGCGATAACAGGCGTATTTATGAACCTATTTGGATGTAACTTGGTCTGTACATAGTACATACCAATGTCTCGACCGAGTTCGTTGGCCAGCTTCATTCGCCATCTTGTTTCAAAAGGGGTGCCATTTAAAAAAAATTAAATTTAAAATTTAAAATGAGGTATTAAAAAATTGGAAAATGAAAAAGATTATTCTTATGTGTTTGGCCTTGATACAAAGATTCCGGAGCAGTTTTTGTTTCACAAAATGTGTTCTTTTGTTGATATCTTAAAAAATGGTTGTTCGCTGGCCAGATTCATCCGCCATCTTGTTTCAAAATGGCGGCCATTAAATTAAAAAATATATATATATTTAAAGTGAGGTGCAAAAAAATTAGAAATTGAAAAAGGTTTCTTTCTTAAGTATTTGATCTTGATATAAGGATTCAGGAGCATTTTTTGTTTGTCTTTACCTTAAAAAATGGCTCAGATATAGCAGTTTCAATTTCTATTGTGGGTGACATTTTGAAAAATCTGATTTTTTGCATGCGACAGCACTCCTATATATTAACCGATTCCGATGTGAGTGAGCATGTGCACAGCAATTACTAAGGTCTCGACCAAGTTCACTGCTTATCCTCATCCACCATGTTGTCTTAAAATGACAGGCACTTTAAGAAATTGCCGAATTTGGCAGCCAAATATAAGTTACTTTAAAGAAAAGCAGCTTGGATAAAGCTGACTAATTTCGCGAAATTCTCAATCATTATATTGATAAAAATTAGTATTGAATCTCCTATATTCGGTTTCCACTAAATTGAGCTTCGTGTGTTTGCATGACATAAGTTGCCTTTTTTTAAATAAGGATTATGAAAGCTACCTCTTCCTCCCGGCACTGGCCGGAAGGACTTTTTTTTATTGAAGGCCTCCTTTTAGAAGTGTAAAGTAGAGTAGGTCGACATTATCCTACGCCGGCTTCTTGTTACGAAACAATTTAATGGGTGTAGTTGAAATATCACATCGTGCCTATTACGTATTATTGGAGTATTACCACATTTTAATCAGCCGTTGGTGATGTTGTAAGCAATCCTACCATTTACCACAAGCATTGCTAGCGGAGGTATCAACTCTGTGAAAATATAGCAGCTGTAGAGCGATGATAATATTGGTATAGTCCAATCAAACACTTATTATTTCATTATAAAAACAAGGCAGCGTGAGTGGCGAAAAAAGGCGTATGAAGAAATATGGAGTTTTCCCAATTAAACACATGGAAACGTAGTCATAGAACAACTGTTTATTCCATCAGAACATACCAATACTGAACAATTCCCGCAGATGAGAAATCAGAGCATTCCACTCGAGCAAAACTAGTTACTCATGCTAAATAGATGTTAATTTACGAAGTGAATATTATACATGGCTAAGGACACCGGGTAACAGGTTATGTAAACAATCACAGCACAAAAATCTCTCGTTCTGAGCTCATGCTCTCGCTATTTATGAGAATGCGCGGAGGAATTCCGATTGAAATGAAAACTTCAAGCTAAACCAACGAAAATCACGAACGAGCCTCGAAGTGAAACTGGGATCCGACACCCAGCCAATGGAGAGCGATCAAGAAACGTCACAGGAAAGAATCCCAGCGCCGATAATGGAATGATTTCGATATGAAAAGGTTGTCTCTCAGCTAGCGGGAAAAGATATGAAATAGAATTAAAAAGTAAAAATGGCTTTGATAAACATTCGAAAAATAAATAACTGCCTTCAGAACTTCACAGTTTGGTAGACGATAAAAATTAATGAAGGGATTAAAAGTTTAGATTACGTTTTGGAATAAATCTATTATTAAGATACGCGTTTTTAAAAATATAGGAATTTAGCTAGAAATAAATAGAGCGTATAAAAAAAAGAAATAATGAATATGCCGGCAATTTAGAATAATTTAAATGAATAGTAAAACTTACAATTTTTATATAACATATATATATATAAGTTGTATAAATTCTTGTCGAATATTAAAGTTTGAGTATGAATGCATTAAATTCATGGCATATTGGCGGCTGGCGAAATGTTGTGTTATTTTTCAGTCGACAAATCCAGTCAACTTACGTGATATTTTTGCCAATAGCTGATATCGGATAGTTCCAGTATAGAACAAAGGTGGTTATTTTGCAGTTATACTATTAAACCAGTTGATCAGGGCATAAGTTTAGCCAGGCAATGGATTTAAAAATACGGAGATTTTTCCAGAAACAAAACGAAGCCAGTTGTTCTAAAGCGTTTATTCATCAAACAGGAAAATTAAAGAAAAGTCCCACGTTACGAAAATATTAGCAAATTCCTCAGGCTTGGGCATGAATCGCTACATCATGGTTTATGATATTAAAAAGCAAATTTAGAATAGTACAAGTCTTCCAAACACCAGATAACATATTTAGAATAGTACAAGTCTTCCAAACGTCAGATAACATATATGAGCTCTTGAAACAAGACAGAAATATGAGGTCCGAAGTCATGACATCTGCTTTTTTTACAACTCGCGGAGGGCAACAGATATATATGTAGTACAGAAACGAACCAATCGGTGAAAGGTGAATTTCGGGAAGTAGGCAGCTAAACTAACGACGCAAGAGAGGGAGTATTAATACTATATTAATTTGCAATGCTAGATAAAATTGAAATCATGAAAGAAGTGTTTTCACTGTCTTAGACATCATATTAATAAAATCTAGCATGGAAATTTAGTTTGTTGATACTAGTACAGTGAATTTTTCTTTTTATGTCCTCCCCCTTTCGTGTCCGAATTTACTATTTGCTATTCACTAATATATTTTCATTCCTTATGCCGTTGTAACTCGGATAATCATACTTATACATGTATTTACTGGTAATTTGGCGCATTATTATCTACATTTTATGGTTTATAAAAAATCCACTTATGTTTTAGCAAGACATAAAATACCTTAATTTTGAAAGCAAACCCTCCTACCAAAAAATTGTACATGATACATTAATTTCGTTACCATTTTTTTTTTTTTTTTTTTTTTTTTTTAGCAGAGTGAAATCGATAACAATCAACTGTTATTTTTACACAAAGGATTTTGGTGCCGACCAGTGTAATTAAATAAAAAAAATATATTTTCTCTACATTAAGAACTATACACCTTTAAATGCTACAATTAAATGAAATGAAATATTTTCTTTATAAATATTCGTCTCCAAAACTCTGATTTACATCGAAGCCAATTCATTAAAATCTCCTGGGGAAGAGGAATAATTTAAATTATTTATTCAAACTTATCATATCTGAAAGGAGATTCTTTATCCTTATACTTTATGAAATATTTAATGATGAAAGGTAAAGAGATCCATAACCGCAGGGATTATTTTCATTAAATTTTGTTTGTGTTAATGAAAATATTATGCCTAAACAAGGCAGTTAACATTAATCTTTATACTTAAATTATTACCGAGAGATTAATTAGAATATAATTAAAAGTGCTTTTTAATAATATATATTCGGTATTTTAGCATAAATTTAGAATAATGATTAGGTGAATATGGGTAGTATGAGACAAGTGTAATAAGAGGCTGTGCAAAAATAACACTTGCATTGGAAAACTATTTAAAAAGTTTAAGTGAATTTTTTTGCAATTTAATCTACAATTAATTTACCATAACCGCTCGAATAATAATAAAAAAACAAGATATCGTACGTATTCGTAAAATATATTTTAAAATTTCCAAATATTGTTCCGTTTAAATTGTTATCTTTTTTATTTTAATATCTTTTCTTTCATTTCTACTTACAAATTTCTTTTGACTCTACGTCCATAATTAGTTTACAGTCTCAATTCATTTGACTTTAGATATATTATTTTTTAGTCGGAAAAATATTTATTTTTCTTCGAAGGAAGATTTCGAACGTTTTTCGAGCACTTTTGAGAACCCGTTTGCAGAGAATTGGTGCTTTCTCCGGTGGCTTCCCGAAATGGATCTTTTATTTGTACTTGTCGCGTTAGGTATTTGTCTTTCTCCGCGCTTGCTATTAAACAGCTTGCAAGGATTAGTAACCATCGATTGCAGTCTTTTCTGTTGTCTCAGAACTCGAGCTTCAGCCATATTGGAAATGTTCAATGCTGTAACGTACAATGCTTGACTCTTGCTTTTTGCTGGTTTGTTCTGCTAGCTTGTCTTCTACATTTTTTATTCTAAAGTTCATTAAATATTAATGATTAGGAGAAAATCTCCCATTTTCTGGCCTCACTTTGTTTTCGCTTAATACAAATGTGACGAAGACCAAGTTTTACGATTTTCCTAAAGAGGAATGCCATTGTGTGTCTGTTGCCATGTTTCTTCGCAGCCGCTCATACCTCGACTATACTAAAGCCTATTTTAATATGATATCAGGAGTTGTATTTTAACATTGATGTAATCTTAAATTATTGGCTGTCATTGTTATAGCGGCTTGGTTAACAAATATCTTCACGCCAATATTTTATTTATCCACACTGCATATTCTGATTCCATTCGGGGAGTGATAACGGTAAGATTGATACAATTCTAGATACTGGCTGTCAATGTAGTAGCGAGCTTCAAATCAAATATCTTCTCTGAAAATAAGTTATATGCGCTGCATTCTATTCCCCTGATGTTCGCTATTAAATCTCGCTCGAAAAAATATGTATTTTTTTTTGGGACGATTTGATTTACTAACAATAAGTGAAGACTCATTCATTCACTATATGGACAAAGATGACCGGTCACTTGCGATTTTAGACGTTTTGTTAAATATCTAGAAAAATACACTAGGAATTAACCTGAAACTTCAGGAATATAAACAGTCGAGTATAGGTCATGAATTTCCAAAAAGATTTTTTTCTCGAAACCCCATAGGGGACTGTCAACAAATTGAAAAAGAACGAATATCTTTTGGAAAACCTTGCAAAAACTAATATAGCAAAAGCGTTCAAACTCGCGATTATTAATAAGTTGCTTATTGTAATATACTGTGTTCATTTTTATGAGGATAGCATGAATACTCTAAGAGAAATTAAGGTTTCTATAAAAACAGAGCCAACTTTCGCCAAGTTTTTTGCTTATAATTTGCAGAGTTCTATATATAAAAAAAGTTCTTTTCAGAAAATATGACAAACAACATTGTATACAATACGTTGCAATCAGAACTAAAAAATAATAAAAATTGGATGAACAATGTGCAGAATTACTAAAAAGTATTTCACTGCGCATGCACGAATGCAATCAAAATATAATGTGCATAATGTATCAGCTAAGTAGAGCAACTTTTTTGAAAGTCTCAAAATCATAGCTTGAAAATTCTGAAAATGATCGTCGATAGAATAAGCTCGAAATTCGTTGTTCCCCAAAAAGAAGCAAAAAGATGAAACATGTATGAAATATCTGTTTATTAGTGCCAAGATAGTATACACAATATTGCACTTACTACGAATTTTTGACACAACCCCTGATCTTTTTGCTTCCTTTTGGGAACAACTGTTTTCAAGCTTATTCTATCGACGATAATTTTCAGAATTTCCAAGCTATGATTTTGGGACTTTCAAAAAAGTTGCTCTATATACTTAGCTAATACATTATACACGTTATATTTTCATTACATTCGCGCATGCACAGCGAAGCAATTTCAGCACAGCGAAATCCTGCTCTTTGCAAAGATCCTAGACTTTTTGCAGAGAGGAAATTGCTAATTGGAGAATCACCTCCGTTTTCCGAAACAGCCTGATATTTTTCAGGCTTATTGCAAAGAGCCTAAAGAACGTTAGGCTGATTGGAAAAAGACATTTTTTTTCTCAAACAGCTTAAATTTTTAGGCACATTGCAAAGAGACTAGATAGCGTTAGGCTCATTTAAAAATGACCACTTGTTTAAATTCTATTGAAACGTAACAAGATCCGAGAAAGACAAAATAAATTCCGTCGAAATACAACACGACAAGAACCTGAAATATCCATTTGAGTTTAACCCGAAACCCGATACGAGCCCGACAACGAAGAAAAAAATCGATCGAACCGTAATAAGATCCAAAAAAGGTAAAATAGTTTTCATCGACGATACCAACCGGAATCTGAAAATTCCAATTGAAATGTACTACCCTAAACTCGATACGAATCCGACGAAAAAGAAAATTCCGTTTAATCGTAACCCGATTTGTGCATGATAAAATAATTTCCGTAGATACGTAACCCCACCAGAACCTGAAAATTCCATTTGAAGTTAGCCCGGAACCTGATCCGAACCCAAATAAAATCCCTCGAACCGTATCCCGATCCGAGAAAGCAAAAATAATTTCCGTCGACACGGATCGACCAGAACCTGAAAATTCCAATTGAAGACTATTCTAAACCAGGCAAATTTCAACCAAATCCCGAAATCCTTCAACTCAAATACTAAACGAAAGTAAATTAAATCATCTTTTAATGCAATTATGAAAAGTAGTCTACAATTACATTACAAATACCATTTCATTCTTTAATATTGAAAAATGGACACGTTCTAAGCGTATGGTCACGTATGGATAAAATCGGCAAGTGAGTCAGATTTTTAATGTTTTTTCTAGATTTATAATCAAGTAGATGGTTGCTAATGAAAATTATTAAAATTTATATATAGGAAAATTTTTATAGTTATAAAATTTGCAGATGTGGCACATTTTTAGGTTTTTTATGGAATTACGCAGAGAAGATAAGTTCCTACTGATAGTGATTATGAAAAATAAATATATGACATTTTTTATATTAATTAAACATGCAGATGATGCAGCTTTTAAACGATTTCACAGCCTTAAGCAGGGAAAATGGGTTGCTAATGAAAATAATTATAAAAATAAATATATGAAACTTTCTGTAACAATGACGTCTGTAGATGAGGCAAATTTTTAATGTTTTTCCAGCATTACGCAGAGAGGATTGTTTGCTAATGAAAACATCTAGAAAAAATTATAAGACAACTTCTGTAATAATAGAATCTGGAGATGAGGTAGATTTTTAGAAAGATGGGTTGCAAATAATTATAAAAATGTATATGAAAATTTCAACAACAAAAAGATCTGCAGATGAGACGGCTTTTTAATACTTTTTAAGCATTACGGGGAGAAGGTCGATTGCTAATGAAAAATAATTAGAAAATATAATTAAGAAAATTTCTGCAATAACGAAATCTGCAGATTTTTTAAGTTTTCCCAGCATACTGAGAAGATCGGTATCTACTGAAAGTTCTGAAGTATATTTTAGGAAATTTTTACAAAAATGACATTTGCAGATGAGGCAGACTATTGTTGTTTCTCACCTTCATGTACTAGAAAGGTGGGTTGTTGAATAAAAAAAAAAAACATAAAATGTAAGTAAGAAAAGTGTTGTAACAATTACATCTGCAGATGCAGACGATTTTTAATATTTTTTCAAGTCGATTGGTTGCTGAAAAAATTTTATAAAAAAAAGAAAAAAAAAAAAAAAAAAAGAAGAAGAAGAAGAAGAAGGAGAAAAAGAAAAAGAAAAATACTTTATTGGCAGATTTGATTGATGCAACTGGTTGATTATTAAGCAAAATAAACATATTTTTAATTGGCAAAAAATGATTCCCCACCCTCATTCGTCCGTAAATATGTAAAAAAAATGTACAGTGAAGACGAAGACTAAGAGTCTAAGTATAACTTCAAAGCGGTTCATTTCAAATGAAATTTTCATATATGTCGAGTTGCGTTTCGACGGGAATTATTTTGTCTCGCACAGATCGTATTAAGATTAGATGGGTTTTTTTCGGGGGGGGGGGGGGGAGGGGGAGGGGGAATTCGAATCGGGTTTAAGATAGACATGAATTGGAATTTTCAGGATATTTTCGGCACGTGTCGAAGGAAATTATTTTGCCTTCCTTGGATCGGGATACGGTTCGATGGATTTTTTTCGGGTTCGAATCAGGTTCCGGGTTAACATGAAATAGAATTTTCTGGTTCTGGTCGGGTTGCGTTTAGACGGAAATAATTTTGTCTTGCATAGATCGATTTACGATAGAATGGAGTTTTCTTTTTCGTCGTGTTCGGATCGGGTTTCAGCCAGACTTCAGTAGGAATTTTCATGTTCTGATCGGTGCGTGTCGACGGAAATTATTTTGTGTATTTCGGATCGAGTACGGCTTGGTGGAATTTTATTTTCGGGTTCGGATTATGTTTCAGGTTGAATTCAAATGAAATTTTCAGATTCTGGTCGGGTTGCGTTTCGATGGACACTATTTTATATAGCAGAGACGGGTTAGAGTTAAATAGAATTTTCTTTTTTGTCGGGATTAGATTGGGTTTAGTATAGAGTTCATTTGTAATTTTCAGGCTCTGGTCAGTGTGTGCCAAAGGAAATATTTTTTCTTTCTCGCATCGGGATACTTATGGTTCGATAGATTTTTTTTCGGCCTCGAATCGGGTATCGGGTTGACTTGAAATGGAATTTTCAGGTTCTGGTCGGGTTTCTGGAAATTATTTTATCTTGCATAGATCGAATTACAATTGTATATAATTTCTTTTTTGTCGTGTTCGGATCGGGTTTAAGATAGACTTCAGTTGGAATTTTTAGGTTCTGGTCGGTGACGGTTCGATAGACCTTTTTTCTTTTTTTTGTCGTGTTTGGATCGGGTTTCGGGTTAAGTTCAAATGGATATTTCAGGTTCTAGTCGGGTTGTATTTCGACGGTAATTATTTTGTCTTGCTCTGTTCGGGTTATGGTTCGATAGAATTGAAGCATGTGGTCAGTTTTCATTTAGCCTAACGCAATCTAGGCTCTTTGTAATGAGCCTAAATATTTTACGTTGTTTGAGAAATAAATTGCCTTATTCCAATTAGCCTAACGTTCTTTATGCTCTTTGCCATAAGCCTGTAAATATCAGGCTTATTGGGAAAACGGAGAACACTCTCCAATTAGACCGTATCTTTGCAATGAGCCGGATTTCTTAATTAGCCTAAGACATAACAGCCTAGGCTCTTCGCAAAGAGTTGGATTTCTCACTTACTCTACGATATATATATATATATATCAACAAAGATGTTAATTAAAATTCGTTACTCTCTACTAGCACACGTGAATATAACTATTTTACAAAGTATTCTTATATTTCACACACACCAAGGTACGTCAGTTGAAAATTTCGTTACTAATAACATATAATATTGTTAAAGTTAAATGCGAAAATTCCATTACGGATCCCAGGGAAACAATTCTTTTCTGAATACTTAAATTGCGGTCTTTATTTCCTACACAATTTTTTTGCCGTTGTGGGATGCTTTACAGCATTTTGTTTAATTTTAGTTTATGGAGACTGAATTGGAATGAGGCTTAACTTTGTCCATCTATGGAAAGAGTAAATTACGTTTGTCATTTTAGTTATGTTTTTAGTTGTGCTGAAAGCATTAATTTGTGTTTTCTACAAATACTTAAAAGAAAATACTTTTTTTCAAGAACATGTGGTCTTTTTTTACGTGTTGTGAAAAATGCGGGAAATGGAAATGGTATTTATAAATATTTTCAAAGGAACATTATTGTATATGACTCGATTTTTATGTAGTATCTGAAATGATAATTATAAAATAAACTTTAAAAGTCTATTAAAAAGCAGTAAACCAACGTTTAAAATGCACAAATAATGGATGAAAAGCAGCATAAGTACATTTTAAACGTTGTGCATTTTAAACGTTGGTTTACTGCTTTTTGGATGAAAAGCAGCATAAGTACATTTTAAACGTTGTGCATTTTAAACGTTGGTTTACTGCTTTTTAATATTCCTGCACAAAGGCTATAATTGCTATTTTAATTTAAAAGTCCATTATGAAGAATTTATAAACTTCACATTAAAGCATAAAAAAATTATTTAAGTGAATATTAATGGGAAAATAGTAACCAAATAAGAATGAGCTAAAAGCAAATTTTAAGATTTAATTAAGATAAATTTACTCTAAAAAATATAGTTATAAAAATCAATAAGATTTTTTAAATACAATGCGTTTAATTAATATAATTGTTGACAAATCCAGACTTGAAATTTTTTTATGTGATAAACAAGAGCTTTGATTTGCTTTTATTTAAAGTTGAGACGAATTATAAATTACCCAAGTTACCACATAAATGCACAAGTGAACACATATTTATTTAAAGAGTACTAAGTCAAATAATATCTAATTATTGTATTCAGTATTACACAACAAAACGTTTCTTTTTTCCAACGTATACATTATAGGGACATTTGTATAATGTTAAATACGACATTAATGATGTTTTTCTCTGTTGTGAAAGATGCAAATGAATATCTATTGAGGAAAAATATTATATCATTATTTAAAGCTGAGTCATTAACATTAGATATGATGGAATGCGTGTCATTATGTAAACACATTTCGCGCTGATGTTAAAAGATATTTTTTGTGTGAAGATGGCCTTAAATGCAAATAAAAGTAATTTAGATGCATACTATTTTTTATTAATGAAACAAAAACAAGCGAGTGGTTTGTATTTTGAAATTACTTCTAATGAATAATAAGTTACATAAAAATAATGCGAGTTAAAAATCTAAGTACTTAATCGGTATAATAATTTCAATGTGATTTAAATACAAAAACATACATTAGAGACGGGTTTGGGCTCTTTTGTTTTTGCACATGATCCCAACGATTTAAAATCCGAGCCCACCTGAGCCCGGAAATTTTTGTTTTCAGAACCCGAGAAAAATACCGTAAGTATGCAATAAAAAGAATTTTAATAGCATTTAAAATAGTTTCCACATTAAATTTTACAATAAAAAATACCTTCATACATAGAAATATCTATAATTACTAATAATCTCACATGACAAAATTTTGCAATTTTCATGTCTCAGAAAACCTTTTTAATATAGCAAATTTGTTATTTAAATCTAAACACAGGAAGAAACTTACAAAAGTAACAATTCCTTATTCTTGTAAAGTGTAACTGCACGATTACGGTAGAAAGACATATCTTCTGTTTTCCCGCAAACCTTTAATACAACTTCAAACAGAAAAAGGTAATGCCGGTAACAGAACTAATAAAGGGGTAACAGTGATACTGTTTGTGCAAAGGCTTCAGAATCAATTTTTCCTTACATCTAATAAATAACAATTCTATTTAAAAGTGATATTTAAAGGCTTAGAACACATTTTTAAAAACTTGGAATAGGGTAAAGTGCCCATATTTCGTCCCCCAGTCATTTTTAGGCCCTAAATGTTGTAGTTTTCAGCAAAACCCTGCAAAATTTGGATTTTCCATAGACTAAATACCCACGCACATACAAATATAGGTAAATATTGTACAAAAAAAATTTTAACAATGCGAAAAATTATTTTTTCAAAAGTATTCAAAAAATGCAAAAGAAAAAAATATGGTCCCAATTTCGTCCCCCTCAAATCCAATACGTCGAGGCTTAACTTATAACTAAATCAAAATTTATTCATAAATGAGTAAGTAATTTAATTTATATTAAAGTAAGGTGCAAAGAAATATACTAATTATCAGTGGAATAATAATATAACGAAACATTATCCATCCAAACATGAGGAAAAAATTGAAAAAAAATGTCATGAAAAAGCGTTCTTAATTCTTAAGTCTAAGATTTATTTCGATTTCATTTGAACGGAATCTAATTTTTTAGGGTGTTTAAGTATCATATTGTATGATTTTTTTTTTATTTTTTAATCTTTAATAGGCTTAACTAATTTGTTGCAAAAATTTAACATTAAATGTAAAACTAATTCAATGAAATATCTTAATATCTGTCCCTTCTCGGGCTTAAACAACGTAGGAAATAAATTTTGTTTTTTTAATTTGTTCTTCAAAAATTATGTTTTCGTTTAATAATTTATTTATTAGTGCATTTTGAATTTTTGGTATTACATAATTTTTGTCCTGGTCAGATTCACCATAATCTACACACTGTAAAGTGTTTGAAAATTTAAATAACCTTTATGTTCAAAGAAATGGCCTACGACCCACCTAAACGAATGCTACTTAAACGAATGCGAGTGATGTAAATTTCTTTTTAATTAAATCATTCTCAGCTTCCAAGCTTTACCTGTCACGTAATCGAGAGTATGGTGATAAACGGAAAGCTGCTACATATTCCTCAAGATTTCGATAGCTGATAACATTTATTATGCAATTTATAAAAAAACAAACAGCTTTAGCCTTACATTTCTGTACTATTATTATTCATTGCATATATACTGATCAATCCACAATTCTAAGAAAGTAAATTCCAGTTGCGATAAACGAAATAATAAAATGAAAACACCTCATTCATTTTAAGCACTAATTTGTGGGTACTGTTCGGTTCGGAATTTTGTCCACTTCCTAAGTAGTCCAGGCAATAGAGACCGTATACGGGCTCTACCTACCAAAATTCATGGCAGTTCTGGAAAAAAGCTTACTATATGTCTTTTGGGTCGCTGAATCCGAATTTTTAACTTCCCACCAAAATTTCCACCGGCAATCCTCCAAATTTTGGTAAAATGCCTTCCTAAAAAGGTTTTTATTAAAAAAAATCAATTTTTTTATTGTTTTAGGGAAAAAGTATCTAGAAATTCAGAAAGTAGACAAAATTTGCAACAAATAAGATACATGACATTATGACGTAGGATGAATTGGGAGGGGGGGGGGGGGATCTGCCTCGGAACATGCGCCGCGGTGCTGCGTGGACTAAGTTGCACAATTCCACTTAACCACTTACATCGTTTACATTCACCCTCCCGTCTCCGCTTCGAACTTTCCTTATAAGGTTTACTTTAAGTTTTTTAGGTAGCTGAATCCAAATTTTTAACTTCCCTCCCAAATTCCTACTCCGCAACCCCCCCCCCCCAAAAAAAAAAAAATAGATATTTTTAAATTAATTTTTTTATTGCTTTAGGAGAAAAGTATCATCAAATTCAGAAAGTAGACAAAATTTGCAACAGATAGGATAGATGACATTATGACGTAGGATGAACGGGGAGGAGAGGGCTGCCTCTGAACATGCACTGCAGAGCTTCGTGCACTAAGTTATGCCAGTTCAGGCAATAGGGGAATTTACCTGGCAAAATTAATGCTAGTACTGGATTTCGACTCACTTTATGTTTTTTGGGTAGCTGAATCAGAATTTGTAACATCACACCCAAATTTTACCCGTCAACCCCCCCCCCCCCAAAAAAAACAGACTTTTTGAAAAAACTTGGTTTTTGAGAAAAGCGCGCAGGGAATGTTCCTAGGCAGCGCCCCCTCGCCCCGTTTATCCTACGTCATAATGCCATATATCCTATTTTTTGCAAATTTTGTGTACTTTCTGAATTTCTACAAACTTTTCCCCTAAAACAATAAAAAAAATTAAATATAAAAACAACTATATTGGGGGTGGGTTGCTGAGGGGGAAGTTGGGGGGGGGGAGTTAAAAAAATTCGGATTCAGCGACCCAAAAAATTTAAAGTAAAACGTATAGGGAAAGTTCGGAGGGGAGATGTAAACAATGTGAGTAGTTAAGTGTTATTTCGCAACTTTGTGCAAGCAGCACCGCGACGCATGTTTCGAGGCAGATCCCCCCTCCCCATTCATACCACATCATAATGTCTTATATCTGATTTGTTGCAAATTTTCTCTACTTTCTGAATTTCTAGATACCTTTTTCCTAAAACAATAAAAAAATTCATTTTTTAATAAAAAACCTTTTTAGGGGGCATTTTACCAAAATTTGGGTGAGTTGCCGGGGAAATTTTGGCGGGAAGTTACAAATTCAGTTTCAGCGATCCAAAAAACATAAAGTTCCCATTTCCAGACCAACATTTCCAGAAAAACATTTCCAGAACTTTTCAAATATTTCCAGAACATTTCAAAAAAACATTTCCAGAACTACCATTAATTTTGCCAGGTATAATCCCCTATCGCCTGGACTAAAGTATTGATCCATTTTTTTTGATAATTATAGTCATCTATGTATTAAAAATTGCATCAACGTAAATTTTATTATTGGTACCCACTTTTGACACCACTTGAGTTCTGTAAATCAAAGTAACTTTGAAATGGTATCGTTTATACCCTTTTTCTTTAATTTCCATAGAATTAGAAGAGTTAGAATTTTAGGGATGCTAAGATTAATTTCATGAGATCGATTCACAGTTCCTACCAGCCTTGTTTTGCTTTTCATCAGTTCTTTTGCTAGTTCCATAGTAGCAAAAAAAAAAAAAAATCGATCACATTATAACATTAATTTTAATATGGTTCCATTATTTTTTGAACTAGGAATTTCGATAATCGTTTAAATTCGGGTAGAGCTACATAAGTATTTAATTAAATACATGTAGACACTGTTAATATCAATGTCGATTTCATCAGATTCATCTGATTCCTTTTACTGTAATTGAATTTTATTATCTGAATATAAGTCAGTACACGAAAGATCACTGCCATTCCATTCATTTTCTGATAATTCTCTTAATAGATTAGCAATTTCGACTTTACTGGGGCCTTTTTATAATACATATTTCCGAAAAATTAGTTACTGACAGCATAAAAAAACTCTAAGGAATAAAATGCTTTCAAATGGGATAATGAACACGCGGAAAGAAACTGGAAATATTTGGTTGCCTGTATAGGACTAATCCATTTCCACTCTTTATGAGTGGTTGAAATTATAATAGACTACCAGTAACGGAAAGAGATTGAAATCAAGGTCACACGAACCGGAAAGAAAGACACAAGAAAACTATTTTTTAACCATTTGGAAAAATGGTATTGTCCTCCGGTAAGGTAGGAAATCAAAAACATATCTGAAGCGTTTTATTGGTTGAATCAGCATTTTATTCGTTTTCTGATTGGTCTATACAGTAATCTGTATTCTCCCTTTACTTTCAACAAAGATGGATACTTCTGCTGCCACTATGACAAAAAAGTAATAAAAACTACAAAAAAAAAAAATTAGTAACTCAGAAACAAATTGAGATACAGCTTTCAAACAAATTGCATTTAAAAGTACATTTTTTTCTCTATACGACGGTGTAAAAAGTAATATTGTGGGACGTTTAGAAGTTTAAAACTGAAATTTAATTTAATATTGGTCGAGGAATATTACTGTTTAATCCATGGCGTACGGAATGTAATGACCAGCTCCGTAGAAGTTTAAAAATTTACAGTACCGAAAATTGTAAAACTGAAATTTCTTTTAAAATTTGTTCATGATGGGTGCAGGAATGTTAATGTTTAATCCATGGCGTACGTAATGTATGATCAACTCCGTGCGATTTTTTATGTCTTAAGTTTTAGTCTTTTGAAAAAATCATTTTCCAATTGGTCGTTGTAATTTATTATTATTTTTTATTTATTTATTTATTTCGTTTGGTGTCGAAATAACACCAACGGACATTCTTGTTAGATTTAGCTGTAAATTTAAAAAATGGAGTCGAATAATAAAAATTTCGACAGATTGCTTATTAAGTAAAATAATTAAAAGTCTCTAAATTTGAAGAATTTAGGTGAAAAAAATGTGACGTTCTAGAAATAACTTACAATCACTCATGTTACTTCTGCGAAATCACCTTTTCGAATGAAGATCGGTTGGACTTGTCAGAGAGCATTGCGCGTGAGCTAAAATTGTAGATACACAGCACCCTCTACGACATTCATGCGTTCGTTTGCGCCCATACTTTCTTATGTGAAATTCTCCTTAATTATAATTTAATTATAATAATCTTTAATAAATAAACGTTGTTTTCATGAATCTTTATTAAATTCCTCAAGTCATAGGGCAAAATAGTTTTCATAATTATTTAACTTTTATTTAGGAAAAACGAAGCTCTGCATTTTTTTAAATACCATCAAAATTCTTATTATGTGTGCATAAGTTCATTTTGCAATAAACTTATTTCTCATCTACAGATATGAATGTAGGGTCATTCCCTGAGAAACTGACAAAATGTCCCGCACGTGACGCTTACATATTTACCTATATACTTATAACCTGTTAAAATATAAAATATAAATTAAAATTAAAAATAATCCATATTTTCATATTAGCATAGTTGTTTTCATTTGAGGACACATTAGCACTGTTAAAACAGCAATATTACAGGAAGACCCTGATTTCAAAATTAAATATCTCAAAAATAAAGATCAATAGAATTATGCGGTAAACAGTTTGTTTATTAGCTAAGCTGTGAAAATATATGCAGAAGTTTCAAATTTTAGTTGCAAAAACTGTTAACAGATGGCGCTGTAAGCGCAATGCCGGTAAATTGATCTTCGAAGTACAGAGTACTATCGTCTCATTCCTAGATGGATCGCTATGGAAGAACGAAAATTGGAAAATTCCACTTTTTCGTTGTGGTGATGTACTGAAGTGGAGACATCTGATCACAGAATTAATGCATCAGCTTTAATTTTTGAGAATTTCAATAATAGATTTTTCAATAAAAAGTTTAGAAATCATTATATAAGAACTTATTAAAATATTTTATTCAATTTAATTTTCAAATTTTAAAACTAGAAACTTTGGATTCTTTTTATTCAAACTTTTTTCAAAATTTAAATAAATATCAAAAAGTAAACATTTCCAATTGTTTTAAATTCCCCTCTTCTTGGATTCAATTCCACGATCTACCACTTAGGAGAGAAAAGACATACCAGTGAGATACTGGTATCCAGACCGAAATAGCCTATAACAAAATTTGAAACAAATCCCAATACATTCAACACACAGCTCCGCTTCTGCACATAATTCAAATAAAATATTTTAATAAGTTCTTATATAATGATTTCAAAATTTTTATTGAAAATTCTATTAATTGAAATTCTCTAAAATTAGAGCTCATACAATAATTCTGTGACCAGGTGTCTCCTCTTCTGCACATCACCCGAACGAAAAAGTGGACTTTCCCAATTTTCGTTTTTCCATAGGGAGCCATCTAGGAATGAGACACTAGTGCTCTGGACTTCAAAGCACAATTTATAGGCATTGCGATTACAGCGCCATCTGTTAACGGTTTTTGCAACTAAATTTTGAAACTTCGTATAACATTTTTACAGCTTAGCTAATAAACAAACCGTTAACCGCATAATTATATTGATCTTTCTTTTTGAGATATTTAATTTTAAAATCAGGGTTTTATTCGCTGGACACCCTGTGTGTAGACAAGCTGCTTCACACGTGATATGGAATGGTCCTATATTAGGATTAAAACTCTCCACATTTTAAACCCTAGACTTTAGTAAGCTGCCAGTTTTTAATAATAAATAAATAATAAAAATAATAGATAATAAAAATCTCTCCATTTTAAATCCTAGACCTAAGTAATCTGCCAGTTTCAGGGCCATTCTACGAAAAACTGACAAACTGTCCTGCACACGACACTTCATAAATTCCTATGTCTATTGACTTATAAGTTGTTAAAACAGAAACTATACATTAATAAACGGTCAAGTGCGAGTATTACTCGCGCTCAGAGGGTTACGTACAATAAATATATGAATTATTAACTGCATTAATAAAAAAATCGTTACTAAAAGGAAAATAAGACTTTGTAAAAAACTATGCAACGTACGGTTTAGTGTAGCTGTATATATACTTGAAAAGTATGAATGGGTATACCGTAAAAGTTCAAAGAGATATGAAGCCTAAAAAATATAATATCAAATATTGATATTCTGTATAACTCTTACTTAAATCTTATCCTAATCTGTTTAAGATGAACTTAATTCGGCACTGATAAAAAAAGTTGTGCATATTTAAACTAGCTATTTGGCATTGCAATAGCTAAAAAAGCTATTTGGCATTTCACAAAACTAAATTCAGCGTCGTAATAATGTTTTCTTTTTACAATGTAGCTAAAACAAAACCTTGTTTAAAGTTTAAACTTGTATTTCGCTAAGCGCGCTTCGAATGGAGGTCGCAAAGCAGCAACGCCGCCTTCGACCGTGTCGTTTTTTTCCGGATAGGTTTTTAATTAACTTTTAAAGACTTGGGAGGCTTATTGAGAGATCTACTCAATGTAAAGTAGTCGCGAATCCCATAGTATCTATGTGATTAATTCTAATTAAATTAGTCTGATTTTAGCAATTTTACGTTTATTGCTTTTATACTGCTACTGAACATTGTGTTACACAAAAGTATCATTAAACGTTTTTATCTAGGCTTTTAAAGACTCGTGAGGCGTATTGAGATATCTACTCAATGTAAACTAGTCGCGAATCCCATAGTATTTAAGCAATTAATTCTAATTAAATTAGTCAGTTTTTAGCAATTTTACGTTTATTGCTTTAATACTGCTACTGGACATTGTCTTACACAAAAGTATCATTAAAAGTTGTTATCTAGGCTTTAAAAGCCGATGGTACATACAGTTCGTCGCCCCTGTCATTATGTATGTTCGAAACCGTTTGTGTCTTTAAGGGTTAATATCTCGGCTAATTACCGACGATTTTTTAAAAAAATCCTTATCAAAATACTTTTATACATCTGCTACGATAGGTGCCTCTAGCGCCCCTCAGCACATTTGCTGAATGCCCTTAAATCGAAATTTCTGTGTAACGAAAAAATGCGCTTTTCTCAAAAACTATGTGACCGAAGGTAATTGCTATAATTTTCCTGCAAATTTTAAATTAGCCTCTACTACATCTAATTTTTTCATAATTTTAGTTTCAATAGATTCGGAAATAGATGGGTGGGGGGACATATTTATGGACTACATTTTCGACGGTTTCTCTGAAAATATAATACTAAAATTAAATTAAATGTATTTTTGAGTTCAGCGTTACGAAAGCTTTCACACAATGCCCCACACAGTACAAAACTTTTTTTTTTCAAAAACCTTATTAGCACCTCTACATATTTTCCTAAAAATATTTATAAATGTTTAATAGTCTGCAAATATGTGCGTCAATGGTCTTTATTTCTTCTACCAATTTGAACTTTCCACGTTCCATAGTTTACGAGTAAAATGGCTGTAGCAGACGTACAGACAGACACAGGAGTGATCTTATAATGGTTCCGTTTTTACTTTTTAAATAAGGAACCTAGAAAAATAACAAAAAACTCTGGATTTTCATATTAGGATGGTTGTTTTAATTTGGGGTTATAATAAAATCGTTAAAACAGCAGAAATCTGTAGACAAGCTGCCCACATGTGACATGGAATGACCCTGTAGGAGAAATTCTTCTGTTTATTTGTAAGGGATTTCAAGAATCAATATCGATTAATTTTTATAATATGTATTGCTGTAAACATAATACACAAAAGTATAGTATTTCCCGAATTTATGTGTCAGTTTTAAAGAGGAATTCTTTGTAAATAAATAAAAATGTTAATATTTTCAAATATTAAGGGTTTTAAGAGTAAATATAATTGAGGTGGAATACGAATTTCTTTTTAATTAGAGACATTAATGCGTTAAGATAAAGATCAAGAAATATTTTTACGATCACTAACATGTTCGTAACTATTACCGGAAGCCGAAACCGTAATTATTTTAACTAAATATAATTTTGAAATCTTACGTTAAATTAGCCATGTTCTTGTTCTTGAACATCTGCCAAGAAAACACGAATGATTCTTTATTTTTGTGAGTATGACGATGTAATTGCTTTTCATTTATGTTCTTCCTGCAAGCTGTTTCCAAATGACGACATGCTAAAAATTGTTGTAGCTAATTCATAAAACTTCAAGAAACAGTTTTGCAAAGTTGGTGCATTATTATTATTGAATAATGTTATCTTAAAAAAAAAGGATTCTAATAATGCTGCATCTGCAAGTTAGTTGAAGAATAAAAGAAAATATATTTCGTTGTACATAAACTGCTGTTTATATTATTCACATTTTTGCATAATTAAAACAATAAGCTTAGTTTTCAGTGTTTTCTATACCAAATAAGGTTGAATATTCAACGTTTACATGCACAACAGAATATTTATACAGCCTCTAGAAATTTATATTTTTAAATTGGGTTTTATTATTGAAAATTTCTACGTGTACGTATTAATATATTATAAATGTTATGTTCGTAAATAATAGATTTTTTGTTACTTCCGAATGAAAACAGTTTATAATCTAAATTTCGTACAACATTTTTAATTTTTCACTGACTTAATACGTAAAGCACAGCAATAATAATGGAAATGACTTGCTGTGTTCTATGATTTATGTACACTGTTAAAAATTTGCAGCATTCTGGCAGGTCATTTGACCGTTTTTTCCGAAAAGGGTTACACAACCGTAATTTTAACACTATTCTGACCATATTATTGGCCATTTTATGGTCAGAATATAGTTAAATTATGGTTATGAAACCGTTTTTTTTTCAAAAAACGGTCGAATGACCTGCCAGAATGCTGCAAAAATTTTAACAGTGTACTGCTAAACTAAACGTAATACTTATACTTTCTTCAGTTGTGATTCTGTATTTTAAAACAGCAAAATAACTAGAAAATGTTATTTTTATGTTTCATTACGCAACAAATTCGTCAAGTATATGCCTGCAAAAGATGATTAAGCTGCCATGGATAGTTTTTAAACCTACAATACTTATTTAACTGACTTATCGTGACCGATTTCAACATTCAATAGCGTATAAAATAATTGATGTATTAAAAAAGTCTATCTCAACGTGTTTATTATACGTTTCCTGATATAAGTATCCGTTTTAATGTTTTTATATGCAATAATTTCTGAAAGATAAGCGGAGAAAGTGGAAAATTCACAATAAATTTGTTTACGGTAGCAGCAGAGTTACTTTTTTAAATGGAGGGATATAAAATCAAGATTAAAATGTGGGATCGTAATTAATGTGTTATTGTCAATTACGTGCATGTAGAAAAAAAAGTTAAGAAAACAAAATTAATAATACTTAGCCTTCTCAGTGTAGGGAAATGATAAAAGATGTCGGATTGATTTTTTACGTTGTTCACCTAAAGCGTTCTTTTATAAAATAACTGAAATTTAAAACTAAAATTACTAGGGGGCTCTGTCCCCTACGAGCTACGCTCTTCAACCCCCGTTCAGACACCGCAGACTCTAACAGCACGCTAATTTGATAGGCTTTAAAAAGATTTCGGAAGATTGAATTATAATTTGAATCTGACAATTATAATCTGGCGTAATTTTCACCAAACATTTCTTTCTCTTTTTAATATTCACGTAAAAATAGTTTTGTTAGAAATGGAATATTATGATCATCTTAAAATATCAAATAAATGTCTTGAGCAATTTTTAAATTTAAACTGTTTTGCTATATTATTTTTTGTTCATTTTACGTAACAAGTGTAATGTGACGTAAATGTGACGTAAATTCTCCTATTTAAGACTTCTTACGCATACTAATGAATTTATTATTTTACAATATTCTTTCTCTTTTAAAATTCACGTGTAAATATAGTTTTTATGATGCAAATTTCAATGAGTTCCTGTTTTTATATTTTCTGTTTATAATAGTCACGTGTAAAATAAATTTTTAATTTGAAGCAAACATTATTGTTTGCGCTGTTTATGCAGTTGGCAACAGTTCAAATTAATACATTTTTCTAAAATATGCAAAAAAAATCTCTCGAAATGCTGAAAATTTGAATTTAAAATAGAAATAAAACCTCAAAAAATGAGTCAAATTAAAAAACGAAATGCAGTCTGCACACTGGGAAATTCTGACGCATAAAACGATCTAAAAATCATTAAATTCCTATACACAGTTTTTTCTCCTGTAAAACTTTTTTAATGGAACGATTATGTCCAACTTTGGCATTAAATATCTCTTAAAATCATTCTGCATCATCGTGTTTATCAAGCATTTCTCTATAATACTACCGATTTTCATATTTTTGTATGCAACAGTTTTTTTTTAATATTAACGAAGAAAGGCCATGCCTAAGCATTCAAATTGGATGCCGATCTGCCGGGAATATCTACGCAGATTTCCATCGGTCCATTTCCAAATCAAAACTTTTTTTTATATATAGAAGGATATAATTATTCATATATGACCTTTGGCCTACCGGACACCTGCCGCCGCTTCGGCGATTCGTGCTATGAGGTCCATAGCCAATGCAACGGGTATCTCGTACACTAGAGACTTAAAATATCCCAAGATGTGGAAATCCAGAGAATTTAGGTCTGAGGATCGCGGTGACTACGGTACAGGACCGATTGGAACAAGTTACCGATGTGTACGACGCCGGTGGCAATTAGGCTACTGGCTAATAACCATCATGGCTAATGGGGCACATATTGAGCACTTGTTAAGAATCGTAACATTTTTCATTTGTATTTTGTACTTCCTTTAATTTTTTTGTAAAATAAATGTCTTGTTACACCACCGTTTTTTATCTTTTCTATGCGTCACGGTCACGATACAATTGCACCGGCACGAGCATATTTCCGACTCCTAGTTCCTATGTAATTCTTGCTCCTCATGGCGTAAAACACTCACAAGTGCCGTTTAACACGATCTTTTGAACCTTCCTGTATATATATATTTTTTTTTTCAAAATTTATTTTCGTACTTTATTCGTAGTATGCATTTGAAACATGGTCACCTGTAAGATGAAGCTATAAATTGATTTTATAAAGTATTGAGTCATAAGAGTTTGGCCCCCAAACACGACCAAAAATTGACAGTTCTGCTATGTATTGATGAATAATTTATGAGTAGCCTCTAACAATTAAATTCAATTTCTTTCAATCAAAGTTCATTTAAATGTTTTTTTTTTATTCATGAAAAATTTTAGAATTACTATATATATCTGATATCTGATATATACCTGATATTCTGAGATATAAGGGAGACTGGGGAGGTTTAACCCAATTTTTACAGAGTTATTTTTTATTCTTTAAATATTGAACCTAGATTAAAGTTTCATATATCATTTTATTCGATATACAATCAGTTATCAAAATAAAATAGCGACATAAATGTGATATATAAGAAACTTGAAAAATGAATGATTTTAATCATAAGAAAATAACGGGTCAAGGCTCCCCACATATTTGAGGCTTGACTCATTTTATTAAGGGGAATACAATCAGTTTTTAAAAAAGGCGCAATAGCTTTATGCTACGTGGTTTAGGTAATATTAACAATTATTTGAGAAAATGTGATGTGTAAACAAACTTGCGTAGACGGAATACAAGGTACAGGAGAAAAATTCCGTTTGAAACACCAACTTTTCGTGACACTCGACTAGGACACCCTACTTGCCATGTAGTTTGGCATCATCGCATTATGTTTATCTACGTTAAATTTGCCTACATGCTTTCCTAAAGTGATTTGATCAATAATGTGTTCTTTTGCAGAATCATAAACTCATAACATTTCTTTAGGCTGCTGCTTTCGTCCATTCTAGTCGTTTCCATACTTTCTATTGGCCTAATATGGGTACTACATAAATGAAATAAAAACCTATATCAACTTTCCAATTTATATTTCATTAAATTTTTTTTTTGCTTCTAAAGCAGTTTTTTACATCTTCCTTTAATCAAATTTAAAAATTTTCCTTTCTATCATTCCATTTTACTACATGCTTTACAGAATAAATTTACATTATTTTAGAAATGCAACCATAAAGCCTTCATTATGTACAGTGTATAATAAAAAGTTCCAAAAACACTTAATTAAGTGAGCTTTGACCATCTGGTCAACTCTCCCTCAGATTGATTGGATCAAGCCTCCTCACATAGCTACTTTTTAAATTATAGCACATCGTTATGTTTAACATAATTTATGGTACAAACTTTATGCCTGGAATGAAAGCTCAGTATATCCGTATTACTCAAAACAGACTTACTTAAATTTCTAAAATATATTTTATGTGAAAAAAATCTTACAAAATATTTCTAAAAGGTACACCTTTTAAGCTGAGAACACTTCACATTTGATTTTTTTACACCTGTTTTAATTATTTGCGTGAAACAAAGACTATTGTTTAGGCATTTCCGTAGCTTTGGTTGATGCACCACTTGGCAAAATTCTTTTAAATATGAAAACTGAAGGGTGAGTAAAGTCTCCTCAATGGTCAACCCTCCCCAGTCTCCCCTATCTCACATATATATGAGTCCAAGTTTAACAACGGACGGACGTTTGGCTATCCAATACAAAGCACTACCACTGAACAATTCCATACGTTGGACAAAGCCGTTTAATAATAACAAAGACTTTGAAATAGACTTTAATGTTGCCACAAATACAGCACATAATAAAATATTCATTATTACAATGTCATTGTACTTCTACAACGGATCTTTGAAAAAAAATCTATAGGTACATAATCTATTATTTTAATACAATCAAACTCATTGGTAAAGTTATCATACGAATTGACTATTTCAAATTGAGTGAAAAATGTCCAGGCTGGGAATCGAACCCAGATCCTTGGCTTACAAGGCCAATGCTTTACCGTTTAAGCTAACTGGGCCAACAACCGCCAACATATTTCGCTCAGATAACCTTATTGCTAATAACATCTGGTCTGTCATGTAGACAGCTCAACAGAGTAAACCGCAGGAAAGGAACTCCATGTAAACGATGGAAACGTAGATGAACTATTATTTTAACACAACCAAACTGATTGGTAAAGTTATCATACGAATTGATTTTTTCCAACTGAGAGAAAAAAGCTCAGTTGGAATTTTTCGCTCAGTTGGAAATATTCAATTCGTATGATAACTTTACCAATCAGATTCATTGTGTTAAAATAATAGTTAATCTACGTTTCCATCGTTTACATGGAGTTGCTTTACCTGCGGTTTATTCTGTCGAGCTGTCTGCATGACAGACCATATGTTATTACCAGTCAGGTTATCTGATCGAAATATGTTGGCTGGTTGTCGGCCCTGTTAGCTTAAAAGGTAAAGCATTGACCTTGTAAGCGAAGGCTCTGGGTTCAATTACCAGCCTGGGCATTTTTTTCGCTCAACTGGAAATATTCAATTCATACTATAGGTACATATTCCACGACTTCTACAGGTATTCTATTGGCGGCCTAGCTATTCCTGGGATTTTTCAATTTGTTGTACCTCTCAATGGTTTCGATTTTCTGTTGGTAGTCCAGACAACGCAGACAATTTTTTTTCGTTGCTGGCCTAGGTTATCCTTGAATTTTTCGGTTTGTTGTGTCCATGCTTGTCTTAAATTTCCTAATTGGCAGAATAGCTATGCACTGGTATTTGATGTTAAAATGTGAGTATGCATGTTTAATGTAACTTGATAGCAGTTTTTTTCCAATTTGTATTCAATATTATAAACAAAAACAAAAAATCATTTGTACGGCATAGATTATGCAACACTTTCCAACACTTTCAGAATACTATAACAAAACTCACAGTTTAGTAAGGTAAATGATAACGTCTAAATGAACAATTTGAAAAACGCATAATGCATTTGGAAACACAATTTATGCAATTTCCATGAATATTAGAGAAAATATATGATTTTTCTGCAGCCCTGTATATGACCTATAGATATGTACGTATACTACATATTATTCGAAAAATCTGTTCAATTAAACCAGACCCCAGGAAAAATTTCAATTCAACAATTTCCGAAACTGGACGCATGTTGTTGAAAACTTTTGTGCAGCACTGTATATGATCTACAGAACCTATACATATGAAGCAATATTTAAAAATAATTATATTTAAAATCGCAAACCACAACTGAAAACGCACTTCAACAATTATTGTTCGTAGACATCAGTGGTTCAATTATTGTTCATTTTCTTTTGTAGTCTGTTTTGCCTGTCCCCGTAAATCAATAATAAACTCTATTCTCATGACATTTTATAGTAAGAAAATTTTAGTACACTTTAATGATATATATTAATTTATTTTTAATTAATTTAGTATCAATAATAATAAAATAAACTGCAAACTATTTTAACCCATAGACGTAATGCAATGGACATATTTTGAATGTCCTTGTAAATGAACCGTAAATGATGCATAGTTAAATTTAAATATAAAACATGTCTTAGTAAAATCCAATCACATATATCAATTTTATTGCAATCGGACCATATTTACATATGTTGGCACAAAGGTTGGAAAGTGTTAAAAAATTATGAAATATAATTTTGCGAAATAATAAAGGTTTATTTTAGCATATAGCAATCAAAATCAAATAATGAAAAATGTTTAATGCAAGTTTTTTAGATTTTGAAAGATTAAAAAAAAAAAAAAGCGGAGCCAATTAAGGTATTCGTTTTACATTTTCAAAGAAATATTTCTATACGATTGTAATAATATATATATATATATATTAATCTAAGACTACAAAATAAAATTTTAAAACATAATCTTCTTTTTTAAAGTAGTTCGAGGATTCCACTTATTCATAAAATTTCATCCGGCACAAACGTCAACAAAGGCTTTATTTCAGGTTTTCTCTTTAATCTCTGATATAAGAAACAGCTGCAGACGATACTTTGGAATTGGCATTTTATTCACACAGGAAGGATTAAAATACAGTTTTTTATATTTTATTTAATAGAAAACGTACGAAAATATATTTTAAAACAAGATGTTGAAATAAATAAAGCTTATCTTAACTGAGATATTAAGAAATGAGTCTGCATTTTTAACTAAGACATTGGAATAATTTAAATAATTTGTTCTAAAATGTTTTGTATAGACCATTCAATATTTCCATGTACTTGTAAGTACATTGTCTATGAAAGTAAAAATAATCAGATGTAATATAACGAAAGAGAATTTTGAGATTTACGTTTTTTTTATCTTTATTTTAACATGCTGGGTATTAGTTGCGCTAGTGTATCAAAGTTAATGTTATGTTTAATTACTATAAAATCCTTAAGTTCGCAAAATTTCATAGAAAGTAATAATATAAGATAGGTATTTTATTTATTTATTTATTTTATATTTGTAATCAAAACTTATTTCCTTGATATTGCATAGGTATTCCATATTAACTTAAAATCCACATAATACGATGCATGATAAACCAGTATGAAATTATTTCTATTCAGTTGCAAATATATTTTAAATATGTAATATATATGATTTACACCATAATTTAAATTGATTTCATCACTTTAAAAGAGCGTGCAATTGTTAATTTTAAATACACTGCTGGCCAGTAAAATTGCAACACCATGAAAGAAAGAAAATACTAAAAAGATATTTATTGTACGTAAACAGTATGGCATGGAAATAAAGTGATTAAATTTGTAAGCAGTTTGGGAGTTTACAGGGGTGCGAAATTAGTAGAAACAGCTGCCCCCTCTGGCAGCTAAAATGGCCCTTACTCGGTTAGGCATGGAGTCGAACTAAGCTTGGATGACAGAAACGGGCGACTCATTCCATGCTGCTTCAAGTCTATGCCACACTTCATCAATCTTTCAGCAATCCATGACCAGATGTGTTCAGTGGGTGACAGATCTGGAGACTGTGCAGACCAGGGAAACAATTGAATACCTGTGTTTCGAATAACTATGTGTATCGAGGAAGATCAGAACACGACGTGCAACATGTGGTCTTGCGTTATCTTGTTGGAAGATGGCGTCTAACAGGCCTCGAAGAGAGGGCGCAACCACTGGACGTAAGATGTCAGAAATTTACCGATCTGCCTTCAAATGACCGTCGATCCGAACTATAGATGTGCGTGTCGTATACCCAAGGGCTGCCCAAACCATAACACCAGGTGTAGGCCCACTATACTGGTATCGTATGCAAGTAGGCGACGAGCGTTCTTGTCGGGGCTTTCAGACACGTATACGGTCATCAGAATGCTATACGCAGAACCGGGACTCGTCTGAAAAGACGTCATTTTGCCAGTCCTGCATCCAGCTTGTCGTTCGACGCACCAGAATCGCCGTCTCTCTCTATGCTACATTGTCAAGGGAAGCCGCAGTAATGGTCGCCGTGCTGACAGTCCACGCTGCTGGAAACGTCGTCGCACGGTACGAGCGGATACTGGGCGCGCTGCAAACTTGACCATTTCCTGACTAATTGTCCGTGATGTGGTTGTACGGTATTGCATGGCCGACTTCACAATATTTCTGTCCTATCGGACGTTAGTCATGGGAGGGCATTGAGATCCTGCATGGCATTCTGTATGACCCTCGGCAAGCCATTGATTCCATATTCGCATGACAGCTGTTGGATTTCGACCAGTGCGACGGGCGATATCACGGAACGATAATCCACACTCTCGACAGGCAACGATCCCGCCTCTATGAAATTCCGACACCTGCATGTAAGCCTTTTTTCTTATTATTCGAGGCATAACACGGTATTCTGAGCAAACTCCAACTTTACTAAGCTCTTTCCGAATGAGATATCTACGACGAAACTTTTCTTTCATGCAGTGCTTTAGATGTTTCTATCGCCTGTGTCATCTAAATGTGCTCAAATACTAATCATTTGCATTTTCCAACCTCTTCTTCCTTTCATGTAATTTTGGCATTCGTCAGATCATTCCTACCTGGTGTTGCAATTTTAATTGCCAGCAGTGTATTAGTTCTGATATTTTTTTATTTTATGAACTCAATATCTGGCCCACTGCAAATATCCTTATTTTAATCGATATACGAACACGATAGCGTTTTAGTTTCTTCTATCTTAAATAGAAGAAAGTATTGTAATCGAAAGTTTTTTGACTTCCCATTTTCGATGGATTTATTCGTTTTATGAGTCAGATATACCGAAAAAAAAATGTTTATACAAAATGTTTGTCTGTCCGTTTGTCGCCATTGTACCATTGAAAAGTGTATGCACTTATGCATAAAATTGAACCGAATTTTTTTATATGTTTTGGCTATGGCCAGTAGGCCGCCTTGAATTTCAAAATATTCCGCGAAATAGGGCGCTGCAGTAGCGATTTTTGTATAATTTCCTCGATTTGTCGTAGTTATATTGTCAATCGTAGTTCTACTGTCTCGGGAAGCGATGAGAATTTCACATCATGCTAAACCGTTATTAGCAAATAGCTGATGTAGAACAGAAGAACGAAAAACTAGTGATTTTAATAAATGTTATAATCGATGATAACCCATTTTTATTCCGGTTAATTGACTGAAGCGAAAATGTAAGATGAAAGTCAAAGATTTTATAGCATTCAATTAATAATAATGAAGTATTAACATTTTAACTACTTTTTGAAATATTAACGTGGTATAGAAGAAAAATTTGGTACTGGCACATCTAACTAGTTTATAATAGATAACTCTCTGTCTACCAGGCGATCTAGTGGGCTGTTGGCTACAAAGATGATCTAAAATTTAAAAAAATTGATCTTCGATGTAATGAAAAAAACATATTTTATAAACTCTATCTACAAGTCTATTTGCAACTAACATTGAAGTTAATGGTTTCGATTTGATTATAAATAACAGCAATTCGATTTTGCACATTTATTTCTTGTAAGATGTAAAACCTACACTTGACTAAACTAACTAAAAACTAACACTGCAAAAACATGGTCATCTCATTTTTATCCGACTGCCAAGAAGGGTTATGTGTTTCACGCGTATCTGGGTATGTGGATTTCTTTATACCGTCGAAACATCCGAACGGCTGGATGGATTTTAATGAATCAGGACTCTATTGATTCGACTTCACCGTCCGATGGTTACAGGCTAGATTTTATTTTTTATAAATTCAAAATGGCGGCCGTAAAATACAAAATAGCGGTAGAGACGGGGGAAAAAATTACGCACCATATTGAATGGCATATCATTGGATACGTCTTTCAAGATGAAGACGATGTTTCACTGATAATTTTGTAGTCAGAAGCTCCGTTTAAATACTACACAATCTGGAAAATGTGTAAGTAGAATCTCCAGCTTTACTGCAATTTTAACCTTCATAGACTTCTATAGGCCTCATCAAAACAGTGTTTATAGATAGGAACCAACAATTGGGCACAACTTAAAAGTCATCAATACAAGTAAATAAAGAAATAGGTAAATAATATTAAAAAATAGTTTCACATTGATGAGAAATAATCAATTAGTTCGGTTTTTGCGCAGTCGGGTTTTTTGATTTCTGAAATTTAATTAACTATAAAATTTACAATTAGTAAATGAAAACAGAAGAAAATAGTCTTTGATATATATTTATTTAAAGAATTTATCTTAAAATATGTAAAACTATTATTTGTGTTTTGCGTTCTGAATTATTTTGTCTTAAGTTTATAATATCAAAATTTTCTTTCGTTTACCAGATTACAGAGAACTGGGGGTTGATAAGTGCATTTGTCAATCTACTAACCATTTATACGTGTTTTTCCTTTTGCTCAGTTGGAAAAACTGTGCGGTAATGTACGGTAACAAGACCGACACTTTCTAGAAACGTAACATGCACTCTCCAAAAAAAGAAATTCTTAAAAAAATCGAATTGCTGGAACACCTCTGACGTTGTAAGATATTTGTTTGCTATTTTGATGAAATTTGCGTCTTTTGATTGGGGAATTTCAGGAAATTTTCAGAATCAGTTTGCAAAGTTTTCGCGTTTTGAGGTAAAAAGGACCTAAAAATTCCGTTTATAATAATAAAAAAAATGTAATATGTAAAATAAATGTAAAAACTAAGCCGTATGGCAACAGGAAGTGGGTGGAAAATGTGTAACAACATTTGACTAGCACGGCTGTAAGTTAAAATAAAGCATGTAAAGAGTACTTTTCAGCACAATTGCAGGTACTTTGACGAAAATAAAGCTTTAGATTGAAAGATTTCTTGAAATGTTTTCGACAGATTGAATTCTGTTTTATTGAAGAAAACGTGTCACACAAAGCGGCAATTTTCGTGTTTTAACGGAATAAAAACAATAGAGACATTCGTTAAAGTCATGGATTTTCTTTACTGTGCAACAACTTCTTCATTCTTAGGGGTAGGAATGGAAATAATAAGAAAAATGCAGTTTTGTCTTTAGTAAATAATCTCATAATTAACTGTGTGTCATATAAATATAAAGAAATCGCCGCAGAACACCATTTATAACTAAATATGTAATTGTATAAAAAAAAAGATGTCTCATCCGAACAAGTTTTAGTAATTGCATACACTACATTGAATTTTCAAGGTGTCTCACAGCATTATTTAAGATAAGATATTTTCCATTTAATCAAGCAGTAGTCGTGCACCGGTCCTATTGTCGCCCGTATTAATTATCGCCCTCTTATCCATCTCTTATTACAAACACAATACTGAGATCTCATGTAACTTGCTTTAAATGTTTCTTCATTTTGTAGTAAATTTATATGAGATTCTATAATTTTTTTCAAGTATATATTGAAAAGAATTACAGTCAGTACGGGCTATATATGGTGACCCGCTTATAAGGTCACCCCGCTTATAAGGTCACTTTTCGTAAGTCCGTACTGACTGGATAGGTATTACATGTTAAAAGACACCGCTTATATGATCAGATTCTAATGACTACTATCTGATATATGGTCACTTTCTGTAGCCTTTTTTATGGACAAAATCCTATAGTTGTATGCTTTTTTTTCCTCTTTTTAGGATGTAAAGGTCAATAGGCGTACCATACAACTATTTTCAACTGTTGGCGGCTTTTTTGTGGTCAAGAGGTTATTTTAATCTTTAATACCTTTAGAAGAAAAATGGACAGACATTTTGAAGGAGGAAAACCTTTCCGTCAAGTTCATCTAATCTTCTAATTTTCTTTCCACTGTTGAATCTCCCCATTCATTTGTGAATAACTGCAAACAGTTTGAAGAATGGATGTTAATAGCGTTTCCTGGACATGTTTTGAAAGAAGGCAGAACAAGCGTCTAAACTCACCCTTAGAGATTGTGATAATATTGCATACTATGTTACTAGATGCGCACATACACGCTGAGGAAAATAAGTCAGATCACACCATCGGCTGAATAATATCTACTCTTGAGGGTTTCAGCCAAGGAGATTCCGAAAGATGTAGCAGCCATAAATCACGCCACCTGATGAAATTCTTACTCGTACTCCCGACAAGAAAGAGTTTCCAAGAATCTGGGGATTTCTCCTTCAACCATCGATTTATATACCGATCCTTGGAAAACATGCCATCACCCCTTGTGAGCGAACAGAATTATCCTCCGCGGTGAATAACCGGAAATCAAGTATTTCTAGGTCTTTGCATTGTTCATTACTTATCGCTGGCGTGTAACGTGCTCTTTTTTTTTGTTAATTGTTGTTTGTGAATACGACGTATCAGCAAAACGAAAAAATTGCAGAAAAAAAGAAATTGATAGAAAATTTTGAAAAATCGAATCGTTTGAAAGCAGCTTTCGCAAAGACTCGTGGAATAGCGAGAACGACACCGAATAACATCTTGGGTCCAAATCATGTTACTCAAAATATGTGATGAATCAAAAAAGAAAGCGACAGCGTGTTTTAACATTTGAGACTGTTCAGAAAGTTCTTTTTTCTTGGATAAAATATGAATAAAATTGGATCACAGAATGTTCCAATATTATGGATTATTTTAAAAGAAAAGTCTTTGTAAATTGCAGATGAACTAGAAAAACCGAATTTTACTATCAGCAACGGGAGGTTACTAATGTTTATCTTACGACACAATTTTTCTTTTAAAATGATGTGAGGTGAAGCTGCTGCTGTTTATGATAGTGTACAAGTAAAACCATGGAAGGAATCGGCGTAAAGTGACATTCTCAATAGGTATAAACCTCGTGGTGTTCTGAACTTTGATGAATGTGGGCTGTTTTTCTTGTTTGCCGGATAAAACTATTACTTTTAAAAGCGAAAATGTATTGGAGAGAAGAAAAGCAAAGAAAGATTGACCCTTTTATTAGCAGTGAATGTGGATGGCTCAGTGAAATTGACTCCATTAGATATAGGTGAATTTTAAGGCCTCGTTTTCTAAAAACTGCAAATCTTTGTCTGTATATTACGATGTGAATCGAATGACCTGGAGGACAACATGTATGTCGGAGAAAGAAATTCGATATTTGGATATATTTGGAAAGACAAAGAAAAGTGGCTATCATCGCAGACAATTGTATTGGCCCTTGCATGATTCCCAATTTAAATTCTATTGAACTCATTTTCTCGCTACCAAACTGAACTAGTGTTGCACAACTCTTACATCGAGTTATTTAATTTTTTAAGATAAATGTATGAAATCTACTTCTAAAAGATTTCATTGCTGCAATGGATCAAAAAGGGAAGTTTCACGTGTCTGTGTTAGATGCCATGTGTTACGAAGAAAAGATGTGGGATATGGTGTCAAAGAAATCCATTGAACATTGTTTTAGACATGCTTGGATTCCAGAATGTGAAGAATTATCGTTCGAAGGCGACGATAATGATCATGATAATGATAATGATGTGCCCCTATTTGAAATTGCACAAAAATACGGAATTTCGGATGAACAATACAAGGCGAAGAGACATATGCAGCTATTGACAATGAGATCGCTACTAATGGTGAACCTTCCATATCATAAATCATTTCGGAAGTTTTAAATACAAACTCTGATGCAAGCGATGATAAAGACAGCGAATCTGAAGCTGAACCAACAACGTGAGCAGAAACTCCAAAGTAGTAAATATCCTCAAATGTCTTTTAACCCATTTCGATAGTCAGAGGAGCATTTTAAATACGTTCGTCAATTAGAAAAAAGTAGTTTTAAAAACTACGATAATAAACAAACAAACATGCAAACAAATATTATAAATAAAGAAGTAAGTTTTACTACTATACTATATCCATCAATTCGAAAATTTAAATGTAAAGAAATCCTTGTTTATAACTCCTCTTTTATAAATTACGTCTTCATGGCTTCTTTGTACATTATTTTACTAATACAACTAATATATTAATAATATTTTTTTGTCTAAAGTAAAATTCCTCTTAACACCACATATAAGGTCACCCCGCTTATAATGTCATATTTTTCAGGACCGCATGGGTGATCATATATCTGATACTGACTGTAGTAGGAATTAGTCGGAAAGACCATGACATAATGACTAGTGACAGTTGATTTCCATCATTTACTAATATTTCATAGCTCGTGAAAAAAATGCATAATTTCAGTACGCTGAAACTTTAGAACTTCATTGAGAAGGAATAGTTGAAGATGTAATGAAAACGGTTTTTCTCCTCCTACCAGCACGCAAAGGTGAGAAAAAGACCGCATGCGATTACGCTCAAATTAATGTTCAAACTACAGAAATTGTATAGTCTTCGTTTATTCAAATAATTTCAAAAATATTGTTTTATGATTAAATAAGAAGAGAAATTCTATTAAAAATAATAAACTGTGCGCACCCTGCTCAAATTCGAAAAGTTGAAAATTTTAATTGGAAGTTTACATTTTCGCTGTTTTAAAGACTACAAAGTATACAAAGTTATATCCTGTTTGTATCAATGCGGACTCTAATGTTTTTGATTCATTCTATTCGGATGATGCGTTAGATATGCACTGTCGAGTTTTAATATAGAGAAAAACACTAAAAGATTATTAAATGTTTAAGCGTATTTGGTGACTGAAAAACTATTTTGAAAGTTGGAAGGAAACAAACTTTAACTGTTACGATAAAAACAATAACTACATTTTTTGTCAAATATAATGTTGGTTTAAATGGGTAGTAAGTACATTTATGTCGCTTAAAAAAAGTTAGAACACTTTAAATATGTGAAAATCAATTTTAAAGCATATTCAATGTTACAGAGACTTATTACTGTTTTTATTATATGTCTTTTTTTGCAGCTGACAACAATCCCAGATATGTATAAATTTGTTTATGGTGGGAGAAGAAATCCATATATGTTCTAATAAAAATAATAAATATTCTATTTATTAAGGTTTACCAAGATTATGTATCAGAAATATAAACTTTAGATACGGTTTATGAAATATTCATTGATTTTATGCTTTGTTTTGATTGATGATACCAAATTTGATTTACAGCATTGTATTGTAATATACATAGTTATCATATAGCATTTACTCCTAATAATGAGGGTTTCTGGTTATTAATAAGTGATTTAATTTTAAATAAATCACAGTTCAGAAATACTGTTTTAAAATTAATGAAAGTTTTGAATAAATACATTTTTTTGCCGTTTGAGGTAAATTATGTATTGGAGTTCTAGCTCAGTTCGTAAAAGTTATATTATATTGTTTTGTATTAAAATAATTTATATTTACGTCCAAATTAACAGTTTACATACATTAAAGTGTTCAAGGAAGCTTTCCGTTTTCGTTTTTTGTAAACTTTTCTACTATTAATAGTTTAGTTTTTTTCTTGGACAGTACACTTATTATGACTTAATAAGATCTTTAATGTACTTTAAATTATAAATATTGTAAAAAATGCCTAATGATATTTTTGAAACTGCATTTTTAAACTTAAATTTAATTTAATAATAAGCCGCAGACAATATTTGAATAATTTTTTTTAGAAGTAACAACATATTGATGGAATCTTTTACCATGAACCCAATAATTTGGACGCAAATTATTCAAACAATCATAGAATTACTTTGAAGCTTGTTCATATCTAGCCTTTTAAAAATATGCAGCTAACTATTCAGTCATTCAACCGCTTTTTTAGATAGTCGTTACTTGATCATAATTTGAAACTTTCAAATTAGTCAGAACAGTGATAAATGTCTGTTATGTAACATCTTTAAAAACCTTCAAATAACTGGAGTTAGTTTTCTGCATATTTTTAATAGCATACAAATCCAATCCTTCAGTCCAGGCATTCTTTATTCTTTACAAAGTTGTATGTACTTGTTTAAAGAATAGAAAAAAACTTTGCGTATAAATAAAACTTTTTTCGGTCTTATTATAAATACAGAGATTTGCGTGTGTAAAGTGCTTGACTAACATATGTGCTTCAAATATTATTAAGTGTCGAAATTGTAAAAATAACTGTCAATAATTTTATAATTTTAATGAATACTGCAGTTCATATTCGCAATTAATAATGAATGTTTACGATTTCTAAAAAAGCACATAATCTGTTTTAAAACTATGTGCAATAGTTTTTATTAAGAAATCCTGTTATTACTGTTTATTCTGTGAGATATTTAAGTTAATACAGTACATGCATGCACTACATTATTATACCTAGTAAAATCTTTTAATATGTTAGTT
Source organism: Maratus speciosus (assembly GCA_963932465.1). Taxonomy (NCBI): domain Eukaryota; kingdom Metazoa; phylum Arthropoda; class Arachnida; order Araneae; family Salticidae; genus Maratus; species Maratus speciosus. Next base: position 231,724,261 of record OZ010789.1, read on the forward strand.
AAAAATTAACAAAAAATTCACATTTTCTATTATAATATGAAAGAGTTCGTTCATTACCTGATGCAGTTTTTTACGCTTATTATTTTCTAAAATTTTATAATGAATTTTAAACGGTATTTCTACGCATAAAATACATATTTCTTAATATAAATTTGTAAAAAATATTTTATAATACTGTAATCAAAATTAATTTGTAAAGTTTACACTACTCTTTAATAATTTATCGAATCATATTTTGGTTTGTCATGCACGTTTTTTAAAATTATTTTATAATTTTCCATTACTGAATAAAAGATGCAAAGAAGCAACTATAAAAGAAAATATTTTAATATACGAGATATAGATTTTATAAAAAAGTGTACATACTCATTTTTAAAAAAAATTGCGTCATTGAAAATTTACGGAATTCTTTAAATTAATTAAATTTTCTTCTAAATAAGCACTCTATTTACTCGAAGATATACTGCAATTCTTTGTAGATAATATAAAATATGTTCAACCTGAAAAAAAACAACTTTAAATAAATGCATGCATCTTAATATGCATTTTTTTAATACTACATTAATACTAAAAGTTATAAAAAATTATTAATTAAGCGAAAATTTTTATAAATCTATTCACGACATCAGTGTGTGCTTTTAGAAATGTAGTTCCCATATTCGATTTTGTTAACACTATTATTTTCTAAACTAAATGAATTAGTATATATTTTTTAGATTTAAGTACATTAATTTTAATATTGCATGAAATGAATAGTTACGAAAGAGATAAACATCTTAAGAATTTTAAAGAAAGATACATTTGTATAAAGAAACACAACTGTAGCGTTTGTGTAAATTCATTTAAAGGGTTTAAAATATGGTGAACAGATTAATAATATATATAATAATAAAAATATTGAATTATTAAGAAAAACTGTAAAGTTAAAAAAAAAAAAGAAATTAATAATATGTTGATGCTACATAATAGTATATAAAAAACAGAAATAAATAAACCAAAAATTTCCCTTTCTTATTTTTTTTTCATTACATAGCCAGCCATTCGATCGTTTTTATAGAAAACGGTTATACAATCGCATTTTGAATAATACAGAGCATACACTATATGGCCAAAGGTGCCGGCCACTTCCGATTTTAGACGTTTTGTTAAATGTCAAGAAAAATACATGAGGATTTAACCTGAAACTCCAGGTGTTTAAGCAGTATAGTATAAGTCATATATTTCCGTGAAGATTTTTTTTCCCGAAACCTATACGGGACGGTAAACAAATTGAAGAAGAAGGAATATCTTTTGGACAACCCTGTACAAACTAATGTAGAAAAGGTCATCAAACTGTACATTATGATTAACTGTCTTATTGTAGATAACTGTGTTCATTTTTATGAGAGTAGCATGTATGTTCGTAGAAAAATTAAAAATTTTTATCAAAAGAGTCCCAAATTTTGCCAAGCTTTTTGCTTATAATTTGTAGATTTCTTAATATATAAAAAAGTACTTTTCAGAAAATATGACAAATAAGATTGTACACAATACCCTGTAATCAGAATGAAAAAATAATAAAAATTGTATGAAAAATGAGCAATTTTCTTACGCAATGATTCACTGCGCATTTCCAAATGTAAACAAAATATAATTTACATAATGTGTTAGCTAAATGTATAGAGCAAATTTTGTAAAAGTCTCAAAAACAGAGCTTGAAAATTCTGAAAATTATCGTTGGTAGAATAAGCTCAAAATCCGTTGTTTCCAAAATGAAGTAAAAAGATGAGTGGTTGTATTCATATATCTATTGATTAGTACCAGTATAGCATACGCAATATTGCACGTACTGTTGCATTTTAATGCAGCCCCTCATATTTTTACTTCCTTATGTTCCGTATGTCCCTACGTTCCTCACTATAGATGCATTTCTGTACCAGCAGCTCTTAAAATGTATTGTAATTTTTATGAAGCGAAAAACATTTATTATTATTTGTATAAAATAAACTAATTTTAATATTCTCGATTTATTTATATGCATATAAAAATTGTATGTCAAATGCATTGTTAAATGCGGAGTGTCAATTAAAAGATATTAAGGATATTGTTTTAACAACTTTAAATAATTAACATAATATTGTCTACTGCGTACTGTTATGTAAGATGTTAATAATATTTAAAATACATGTTCATATTTAACAATATTTAATACATATTTATGATACTTTTTAAAAATATATGATAAGAAAAGGCAATTTCAAATGATTCGTAGGGAAACCAATAACAGATTACGGAAAGATCACATAGGAACATCACCAACAAGTTGGAAATCTCTTAATATGTCATATGTACAGAATTTCTCTATCCGCATTGAACTTGAATATTCTGTCATAAATTTAAGATTGATGAAGGTATTATAAAGATATTTCCAAGAGATCTTACATGATTTATAAAATATTGAAAAATCAAAACAATAGGTTGAACTTATAGGGAATGTTAGTGAAATAACACTTATCCCAAATTTTCATAGATTGAATTGATAGTATGTACAGTGAAAACTGAACAAAATACGGTGTACTTCCAATAATCCTTGTCATGTAGTACTATTCATACAAAAAGAAAGAAAAAATCTATTGAAAACATCCTTATATTTTTATCACTGTCATTAAATATACTGAATGAAATACTGAATGTAAGGAAATCATGAATGTAATACTGAATGAAATGTTTGGTTCGAAATACATTGAAATGCATTCAGTATTTTAATAATAAATAAACTGTGATCATATATTTCCCATGTTAATTTAATTTCTTTCCGTATGCCCGATATTTTGCAATATATTTTATAATCATGTACATGTGTTATTCTAGCAGTATTCTTATTATTAAACTTCTCACTCTTCCTGTCATAAAATTCTTATATTTACGCACTGTTGTAAAAAAAGATATTTCTCGAATGACATTCGAACTTCAATATACTTTTGAGGTTTTCTTCAGCATGTCCTTCGCCAGAAAATTTCAAAATATCGTTCTTAGATAATCGGTAAGATACATATATTGAATCAATACGATAATTTCTACTGAACTTTTAGAAAAAATATTTTTGATAGTATATATGTAATAACCGTACTTAAAGAAAACTTTTAATAATTTACAATACTTAAACAATATGTCCCTTTGTCTGCCAAACTGCATATCTATTTAACCCTCTGTCTACCAGAAGGGTCCAATGGACCCGACATGTACATTCAAAATATTTATTCAAACCAGAAATTTCTTCAAAACAAACTAAATGTATAAATCAGACAATAATAAGTTAAATAAACAAATTAAATAGTTTTAAGTAAAAATTCTGGTGTAGAATGTTTTTATAAAACTTGAGTAAAACCTTTGTCTGCCAAACTGCATATGTATTTAACCCCTTGAGTGCCAAGTAATTGTGTTTCTGTAATGTCGAATTCACACCGGAATCTGTAAAAAGATTTATTGCAAAATAAGGAAATGCAATTTTGTGACTTTTTCCACCAAAGATAGAAAAGTAAAATTTAATAATTATTTTTTCTGATGAAAATCTTCATTATTCGTAGGTGGGATAAAATATATCCCAACGCCCCTCAAGGGGTTAACTATACATCATTAAAGAGTTGAATCAAATCTACATTTTAGGATTTTGCTGGGTGGGATTAAAAAAGTGTTCATCAATGTAACAGGACAATTTCTCTCCCCATTTACAGCTTAAATCAAATGCATAAATCTCCGTAGTATTTCGCTAAATAGTTCAATTTATAATAAAAACATCACAAACTTAAAATACTCAATATCAATTATAAAACTTACGTGAAGCTACATTCAATTTTTTGCTTATAATACTAGCTAAGCAAAGTACTTGAAATAGATTTATGGCTATTGTTGGGTGTTGAATCTATCCATATCAAAATCCGAAATCATATTTAGGATTTCACTAAATTCTGTAACCATAACAAAACGTTAAATATAACTACATATTTGATATATATTATTGATGATTTTTGCTGAATCTTCTGCTGCGTGTAAAGATTGTGCATAAATACTTGATCATGCTATTTCTATCACTTTAAATGTTGATTTAAATTTAAGTGAATTCTATCACTTTAAAGTGTTCTTCAGTGTCCCCCAGGAACTCAAAGCAAAATTATATGTTCTGCTATACACAAGCGAGCATCTGAAAAATTAAACATTCAATATTTTATGTGATTCCTGTTTTCAGCAAAATTATTCCACCAATTCTAGATGCGTACAGATGATTCTTAATGTCACAGCATGCATAGGGTTTACTCTCAACAGATCACAATCAGTAAATTTCGGTGGTTTAGGTCAATTTTTTTTTTGTCAAGATTCCATACAAGAACAGAAATTAAGTTTTATGTACTGATTTTTAAACCGTATTTTTACAAGTATCACTATTTAACCAATCGAAAATATTTTGCAAATTAAGGGATTCATCTAATAATTATTAATTAGAGCTTAAAATTAAAAAATATATATTTGTTATACAGAATTTATAATAAACATGTTTTCATGTATTACTAATATGTTAATAGAAGTTTTACTTATAAATATTTACATTGAAAACCATCATTTGCTTTGAAGCTAAATCATTAGTGTCTGTAGAGAAAAATTTAAATTATCTTTTCGTATTTGAATGAGATTCTTTAGCAATTCATCTTAATATTTAAGCCCTTTCTGACGAGCATCGTGTGTACGTAACGCAAAGATACTCATAAATACTGCCTTATTTAACAAGAACATTTGTCAGATTGAATGCGGTAAAAATTTTATTTTGAAAAACCGGTGACAGAAAATTAAATATGTTTCGATAGAGTATCGTCATGAAGGTGTTAATGAAAAAACGACTTTTGCTGTATAATCATATGGATACTAACAAATTCTAAAATGCGTTCCGCAAAATTTAATATTAGCAATTTTTCTAAATAAGAAAAATGCTGGCTAGTTAATTGTAATAATTGGAATTTTCTTTTGATCTTAATATTAGGAAATAAAAATTTGTACGTTTAAAGAAATATACTTTCAGTTATTACAACTAACACAATAAAAACTATATATTTAATTAATTAATTTTTTAAATAATGTTAAAATTTAATAAAAAAAAACTGCAATGCATAAGTTTTATTCATATACATCCAAATATTACAAATAAATCAATTCATTTAATCATCTACAGAAATATATACACTGAAAACTATGATATACATGCGAGCTAATCATTAACGTCTCTTGAGTAAAACAAGTAACTTAGATTATCTTTTCAAATTTGAATGAGACTCTTTAACATTATGCTTCATGAAATATTTAATGAGGGAAACGAAAATAATCCCTAACCGCAGGGATTATTTTTATCAAATGATGCTTGTGTTTATGTAAACAAGACAGTTAATTTTAATCCCAATACCGGAACCAAATTATCATCAAGAGATTACGTCTAATAAGATGAAAAGTATTTATTAATATTATTTAATGCGTATATCTTGCACAAAGTTAAAGTATTGCTTATAATTTGTAAAAAAAAAAATTCTCTGACACTTATTACAACATATCAAAAGAGAGTTATTTTAATTGCTATTTTTATGATATTACTTTTTTCGCTTGATTATTAAAATCATGATTTTTTTTTGGGGGGGGGGAGAGAAGGGGTAGTTGTAGGGAGAATTACGTACTTTGTGCAGATAAATCATAACTAAAATGAAATACAGTAATAATAAGCAAAAAATTCCACACTTTTAAACAAGAACGAAAAATCATGGTTACACTATAGAGTATGAAACGCTTTCCAACACATTTAGAATACTATAACTAAGCTTCACACTTCATTAAGGTGAAAGATGACATCTAAATGAGCTATTTGGAAAACGCAGAACGCATTTGAAAACCCAATTTCTCCTGTTGCCATCAATAGTCGGTAAAATATACAATTTTTTCAGCCGTTTTATGATCTGCTGATATGTACATATACTACATAGTATCTACGCATATATTATGATATCATACGTGGCACAGAAATCGCGATTATTTGTTAAATGTTTAACGGCAACGCCCAAATGAAACGCATCTCATTGGTTATTGAACAGCATTTAATGCATCTCCATACCTTTAAGAGGGGTTACCATAGGGTGGACCCTGTTCTGTCGCCAAATGCCGCCAAGTTTCTCGCCAACTTGGCGGCATATTGCCAAATTTGGCGCCAAAATTAGTCGCCAAAAGCGATGCCAACTTGGCGATATCTCTAATATTTCGCCAAATTTTCATATACTTCCATTGTAAACGATTAGGGTTTACTTGCTTACCGAAAATCCGCAAATTGAGATATTTTAATGCAACAAAACTAATATTAGCTAAAGGGATTATATTAATTAGATTTAAGGGAGTCGAAGTAAATTAAATGAGGAATAAAAATAAAATGATACAATGCTTAGCATGCTTTCCCAAACATAAATTTTAGGTGAGACCAAACTATTTGCCAAGGACGGCTAGGGCTAAAAGTTTGCTCAGTTAAACGCATAGCAAATTTGAAATTTTCCACTCAGCAATTTTCGAAATAATCGTATGTTGTTGAGAACCTTTGTGCGACCTTTGTGCGTAGGATCTACGGGATTTATACACACCGAGCAATATTAAAAAAAAAGATAAATTTAAAAAAAAAGCATACCACAACTGAAAACGCACTTCTATCAATTATTGTTAGTAGGCTTGAATACTTCAATTATTGATTATTTTATTCTATTGTCAAATTCTTTTGTGTGACCCTTTATATATATATAAATTCTATGCATACCCTATTCTATAATAGGGACCTTGTAGTACATCTCAGTGATGTAATTCATTTTCAGTATATTTAAAGTATTTTAATATCATTAAAATATACAGTAAACAATTTTCCCTTTTATACTGTAATGTACCGGAATTATTTTGAATGGTTCTGTAAATCAACCGAAAGTGCTGCATACTTCAGTTTCAATGCCGAATATGCCATAGTGAACCCCAATAACGTATATCTATTTCATGGCAATCGGACAATATTTACACGAGTTAGAACAAGCGCAGACAGACAAACCAAATTCATAAACAATTTTAAAAAATGTTAAAAGTGTTAAAAAATACAAAACATTAAATCAACCTTAATAAATTGGCTTTATATAAAATAGGAATAATATATTGCGCGACGTCCCGGACCTGTAAAGGCGTCGTTACCCGTTCAGTTTCTCGGCTGATGACCGTACAGCCGGCTTTTCATATGTTACGACATCTTGGGGTTGACAGAACTTGTGGATAATTAATTTGGATTCGGGAACCTATGGTGGATCGAATTAATTTGTTTCGTACTCCATCGTACAGTCCGATAGGAGGTCCTTCGAGCCTCTTACATCACTGATTTTAGAAGTTACATGGCCATGGGTTTAGCAGGCATCTCAAATCTGCAAAACTCTACTTTTTGGCTCGCGTAATAGCTAATATCTTGTGGTTTATCATATTTCCCAGCACAGGGCACAGTTGTAAAACTGGAAGGAACATGTATTTATTTGGTTGATTGGCTTTTGATTGATTGTCCGGGCTGGGTCTGGTCAGCCCGGGAATCAGCTAACCGCCACTTGGGTACAAAATTTGCAACTCAGCTATTTTAATCCTAAAGATCGAGCGAAAATGATATCTGAAAGTAATAAGATGAACTGCTGGGAAACATAGTTGCAAGGAGTCAAACTGGTTTTAGACTGAGATTTAAAGTTAGAAGAAAGAGACTTCGGATTTTAATTTCAATTTTTGAAATTTAATTTGAATTTTAAATTTAAAAAGGGTTTTTATCCTTTCACATATATATAGTCTGCACGAGACGAAAATTCACCTTCGTTTTACAATATAAAATATAAAAACCATAATATAAATGATTCATTAAAATATATTACTAAAATGGGTATAGATTTAATACATACAAAAGTGTTTTAAAATATTAAAAACACCATTTGTTAAAAAAATTATAAAGCTATCAAATTGCTTCTGGCTAAAACTAAGCCATTATTAAGGAGGAAAAAGACAGTAGAGATCGATGCTGATTGAGAATCGAAATCAATAAGAATAAGGGGGAGAGAAGTAAAGAAAACTCAATCTCACGATTTACTCTGGCGAACAAACTCTCCTGTAACTTGAAGTATTTCGAAAAAAAATACGCGGTGTGATAAAACTGCATTACAACAGTTGTCTGCTTTCAATAAAATTTCTAAAGAATTGCATTTCTAGAATTTTTAAAAAAAATAGCGCAAGAAGAAAAACTTGTAACGTCTATGGTTTTAAATTTTTATAAACCTTTTTCTATACGCATTCATGTTAAAAATTAAGAGTATTTTCGGATTTGGTGAGTTATCTCTAGAAATACTGGACAGCTATTAATGAAATTAGGTATTACATAGATTGATACAATGCAAAGGTAATAACCCTTCAACAGTTATAATACACACGAATGATGATACGTAGGACTCATCAGCGCCAGAAAGTATAAAACAAAGCTTACAATATCGACCAAAAAATTAGGTTAACCCTCCGATCCTCTTGCAAAAGGGTAAAATTGTAATGTTGTTTTCTTTGCATTTTGCTTTAAATGCTAAGAAAATATGACTCTTTCAACATTATAAAAAAACTCAATTAGAAATGTGAAGTAATCCTTGAGAGTATTAATCATTCTTCAATGTAATTTAAAATTCATTAAATCTATAGATTTATATTATCTTAAATATTGCTTATATTGCTGTGAAACCTCGAGCTTAGTGAACGAACTATTACGCCCCAAACACTTAGAGGGTTAATAATAATAGGGGATATCGTCCCGTCTTATAATTTTACAGCTTTCGCAACATGAATTCATACTGGAAATCTGGTAGTTTATGAGTACCTGTGGCGGTTAGTCTCACTCCTCCAGCAACACTGTTTTCAGGCACTGCGGTGTTCTTGGAGGTGGTAAGCGATTTCTATCTGTTCTCCCACAAAACGTCCCCGACATGATCAAAAGGGTTTAAATCTAGAGATCTGGCTGGCTAATCCATCATGCGAATATCCTCACTTTCTAAAAAATTGTCCACCAGCTCACCTCTGTCTGGTTTCGCGTTGTTCTCAATTAAAATAAAATCTGGGCCAACTGCATCCCTGAAAATGTACAAATATATCTTTCCTACACCTCACACCAGTTACAGAGCCTTTGTCAAATACAGGGAGGGGTATCCGCTAATCCAGCAATTTGCTTGCCCAGACCATCAAACCTCCACTGCCATAGTGGTATCTTTCTGAGTTTTTGGAAGGAAGGTAACGGATCCCTCGTATTATTCAGATATAAATACGTCGGGAATTAGTGTTTAGGCTTAAACGAAACTCATTGGTGACTAGAACGTTCCCCTATTGATCTCTGGTCCAAAGCCAATGATCTTTGTACCATGCTAAACGAGTTGTACTGTGTTCAGAAATCGGTGGGACGTAAGCAGCAGCTCTTATTGTAAATAGCCCTCTGTCATGTAGCCTTCTGAAAACAGTAGCCCTTGAAACTCGGCTTCCTGTGGACACATAAAGGTCACAATGCAGTCGAGTTGCCTCTCACTGTATAAGACAAATAGCGATTTTCATTGGCCGCCGTGTCTCTTGGACAACCTTTTCCATGCTTTCTCACTATGGATCCGGTATCCTTAAACTGTTTCCATAAGTTGGACACGGCGCTGCCCGTTAAACTGAATTATCTAGGAATATGCACTTGAGACATCCCTGTTTCCAGTCTCTCCGCGATTCGCCACCTCATTCCATCATCCAAATGTTCTTGATTACTGATTTTTACTGTTTGCATCTGAATTTCACCGAGTGTTACAAAAGAACATCAAGTTACTCGGCGAGGTGAGCGAGCGAACAAAACATGGAAATTGCCTTACTCGCTTATAAAGCCTGTTCTCTAGTTTCTACATTCATACACATATGTACAGTTGTGGGGAAAAAAGTAAACACCCCCTCCTCAACAAATTATCGTAGAATAAAATTACTGGTACCGAACGATTGGAAATAAAGTTTACTTTTAAATGATGCATATAAAATTTGCTCAGGGGGGCAATCTACATATTAAAACGAACCATAACTTTGTTTTTTTTTCAATATCAATGCACAATTCTGACAATATAACTGAACTCTACACCCGTCAATTAGCGTAAAATTTTTTTTTATGCAATTCGTACCATAAGTTTCCGAGAAATTAATTATTTTAAAACGAGCGTATTTTAAGGCTGTATCCAAATTGAAGTTCAGTACTTCATTGTTAACAGAGAGAGCCCCTATCTTGATCAAAACACCTCCTGATAAAGCAGTCGATGAAGCCTGTTAGATAACAGGACAGCAGAAGAAATTTCAAAATATCTACTCACTTCTATAATAGACGGCCCCTTAAACTGACATTTTACCGTTTTTTAAGCAAAATTTGAGAACTATTTGGAAGAAAAATGTGCAATTTTGGATTTTCACAAAGAAGAACTCAATAAATCTAAATCCATCAAAAAAATTATAGGTTGCAGTTCATAATTTTTTCGAATATTAATTTCATAATTCATAATTCATATCATAAAATTATAAAAATTGCAAATTCAGCGTATTTATGTTTGGGCACATTAGTATTATTGCTACACAAAAAATTAGCACATTAGGAGCATAATTTCAGAAGTTATAAATAAAAATATGAAAATGTAATTTAACATTAGAAGCACTCAATTTTGAATGTTTATAATTCAAAAACGTACCATTCAAATGACTTTACATTTGGTGTCTAGGCATAGTTTGAACCGAAGATTTGAATTATCTCGTTAAAATTGGGTATTGCTATTGAAAAAAATGAGATTTGGGTTCGTTTTAATATGTAGATGGCCCCTAAGCAAATTTTATATACATCATTTAAAAGTAGAATTTATTTCCAATTGTTCGGTAACAGTAACTTCCATCTACGATAATTCGTTGAAGAGTTAGTAGGAGGTGTTTACTTTTTTTCCCACGACTGTACGCTTACGTATCCGATATTAAATAGTTGCAACTATACTTCGAAGCATTAGTGTTACCTTTCGTTCAGTACTTTTCATGAAATTCAAGAAAATATGCAAATTCTCTTAATTTTGAACATCAATGTATTGCATCTACAGCAATTTTAGTAAAAAAAAAAAAATATTGAATCATTTTTAGGTTTTCTTATTTTACGCTTTCATTTTTATGTTTTAATATTTTATATATACGAAATTAACATCAAAGTATGTTCAAATACATTTTGTCAGACTAAAAGAAATGATTTCTCTAGAGCAATAACGACCACGAAGCCGCAGCTGTCCTACGATGTATTAAGCCACCCGAAACAACCAAACTGCTAGGGTGATGTTGATTTTAACTTTAAAAATTTTCCGGTCTACTAAAAAAGGAAAGAGAACATGGACAGGCGCGCGGATGTCCTGTTGTGCGAACTAAGGGCAGACCCTCTGCACACCCACTCGCGACCGCCGCCGATAGATATAATGAACTTGAAGCCGCAGCTGTTGTCCAACGTATTAAACAGCCGAGGGCGATCCAAAATACTTAAAAAAGTGGAAATTACTCGAATGGCTTACGAGCTGTCAGAATCTTTACGCACAATCTTCAGTTCAATGTCTTATTATTAGTGAACTATTGAAATAAATAAAATTGTAGTTTGTAGTCTAAATAATTAATTTTTGAGAAATTAAGTATTAATATTACAAAAAGTGGTGGAATAAAAATTTGTGCGAATTAAAAAAAAACCAAAAATACATTATAAGGCTTTAAAAATGAATAAGAATGAAAAAATAAATAAATTTTGATTAAGTGAAAATATTAATTAAAAAAATATGTAAAGCGCAGTTAAAGCTGGTTAAGGGCAGTGAAGTCAAAGAAAGTGACAAAACTCACAGGTCCAACAAAATGCAACTTTTCAAAGCAAATTTATTTTGTTTGTTACAGAGTAACAGTATTTATATATTATTTTGTTACGAAGTAACACTATTTGTTTGTTTTAAGTAGAAATAAATGAAGTGGGAATAAATGAAGATAATTTTAAACTGGTGTAAAGAACTCATGGTTCCTCAGCATCCGTAAAATTTCCGACCGTTCCATTGTTAAAAGCACTTAATTTTTATTTCACATCCAATGAAAATTTTGAAAAAATGGAATTGAAATTTAATGGGAATGATCTTTCTGTTTATATGTTAGAAAATAATTAGTTAATGATTAACTGATACATTAGAAATGTGACTTCCTAATATATATATAGATACCGACTGATTTTAAAATTCAAGAACTTGCAAACAGTGACAGATATTTAAAAAAAAAATTGCAGGAGGGTTATGCATAAGGTCAAAAGTTTTTTTACAGTGATTTTCGATTGTTAGTTCTAATTACAAAAAATAGATGGCGCTGTAAGCAATAAGCGCTAAATGCAGGCTCGATTTTTTTTTTTTTTCATGCGGAAAAAGGAGGTTAAAAGGTATTGATTGAGTCCCGAAGTACCAAAAATCGAGCCTGAATTTAACGTCTATTGATCGAAGGCCATCTATTGTTTATAATTAGAAGTAAAATCGAAAAGCACTGTAAAAAAACTTTTGACCTTATGCATAATCCTCCTGCAAGAATTTTTTTCAATATCTGTCACTGTTTGCGAGTTATTGAATTTTAAAATCAGTCAGTTTTTTTTAGGACACCCGGTATAAATTTTAATATTTCTATTTAATTTTCGAGTAAAAATTTAAATTATAACACAAACAATTAAATCTTCTTGTCTTTTCTTTACATTTATGAAAGCTACCACTTTCTAAAAATTTCTACATTAAAAAAATTCCTAATAATGACAAAATAAAAAGCACATATGAGAATTAATTCAAAAACAATTTCTTTTAGTTAAAAAGATATTGTTATCACTATGAAAGTAATAAAATATTCTATTTTCGCCTGTAAGATAAGCTATCGAACTTTAAATAACTTGCCAGGATTTAAAAATATTATACCTCTAAATGTTTTTTCTATAATAAACCGAAAAATTCCATTAGCCAAATTAATTTATTTCTTTTTAATTTTTTTTTCGAATAACTGTTCAAGTAATGATTGTAGATAAATTTTATTTCATTTTACAAGATTTTTTAGGCATTATGTATGATCTTTTTAATGTCATTGTTTTTGTTTTATATCAGTAATCTTATATTTTATCACATATATTTGACAAGTGTAGTAAACCAATAACTTTTAATCTGTGGATTTTTAATTACATGGCACATTCTGAGTTAAACCAGCATTAAACCGTTATGCATGTGCACATACTCGATGTTAATATGATCCTAATATTATTGGGTGTATATCACACTTGTTTTTTTTTTTATATTTATATGGTATGATATTTCAATACAATTGTGTATTATGTTGGAAGAAATGCAGTGCATATAAATGAATAACTCTTACCAAATGTTTATAAATGAATATACAAAGCACGTTAACACGAAAACACTGAACAGTCAGCACACTGTAAAAAAAAAAAAATCTGTAAAGTTACTAAAGTTTTTCTAGGAAACTGGGATTCCTAGAACTTTTTATGTAACGGCAACAAGAAAAATTCCTGTAACAAACGCTGTTACAGGAAGTTTCCTTGTTGCCGTTACATAAAAAGTTCCAGGAATCCCAGTTTCCTAGAAAATCCTTAGTAACTTTACAGATTTTTTTTTTTTTTACAGTGCACAAAACAGTGTTCAAACTGAAATCGATATTGCAATCGTCTCCCTACCAAACAGTTTATGGTGTTTCTGATACCCTCAAAACTTTTTAAACTATTTGTTTCCAACTTCAAACTGACGTTACCCGTAACACACATACAAACCTTTCAAAAATGTGACTTTTTCTCAAAATTAAATCTAGTGTGCTGCCTTAAGTCATATATCACAGTTACAAATATGTTTTATCTTTTGGATCACAAAGCAATTTAAAACATATAAATAAGTTAAGAAAAAGAAATAACGTATAAAGGCACAAATAAAATATGTTTAAAAGCATACAGCTGTTTCTAAACCTCTAAGGTTTCCTCATCAGTGCTTAAAATAAAAGTAAAACTAAAACATTGTGTAAAAATAAAAGGGGGCATCTCATCGATGGCGGTAGAGCTGAAAGGTACGCATTTCTGACTCTCTGCCCCCCCCCCCCTTTTTTTACACAATGTTTTAGTTTTACTTTTATTTTAAGCACTGGTGAGGAAACCTTAGATGTTTTGAAACAGCTGTATGCTTTTAAACATATTTTATTTGTGCCTTTATACGTTGTTTCTTTTTCTTAATATATCGGCCCAAAGTACAATCCTTCCATACTTTTTATATATAAATAAGTGTTCGTGTTTGGAGTGAGATGTAATATGATTCTACAAAACCACGGGACACTGGTTTCGTATACTTGCTTTGAATAGATAAGAAAATTAAAATTCTGATAGAAATGATGATATTAGTTCACTATAAATAAATAAATAAATAAATAAATACATATGAGGTTCTCACAACCTTAGTAGACAAAGTCTATTTTGAATAAGTATGAGATAGTCCATTTAGAAGCGCATAAAATCTGCTTTCTCTACTACCACAGTGAACCAAGTCTGTTTTCACATACATTGTAAAGAAAAAAATCTGTGCATCTACAGATGTAAAGTTACATAAATCTGTATGCTTACTCAAATTTAATATGTAGAGTCGTGGAAAAAAAAGTAAACGCCTCCTACTAACTCCTGAACAAATTATCTTAGAATAAAGTGACTGGTACCAAACGATTGAAAATAAAGTCTACTTTTAAATGATGTATTTAAAATTTACTTAGGGGGCTATCTAGATATTAAAATGAACCCAAACTTCATTTTTTTTCATTGGCAATACCCAATTTTGACAACATAAATGAACTCTACACCCTTCAATTAGCCCCAAAACAAATGTTTGTGCAATTCGTACCATAAGTTTCCAAGAAATTAATTATTTTAAAACGAGCGTATTTTAAGGGTTGTATCCAAATTGAAATTCGATACTCGATTGTTAAACGAGAGAGCCCTACTTGATCAAGGCACCTTAAGTTCCGCAGTCAAGCTCAAGCAGTCAATGAAGCCTGTTAGAGCCATAGAAGTCAGCCCCTGCGCGCTTCAGAGCTAATTCGGTTTCTTGTCTTCCTTCTCGTTATTGGTACTTTCTATGGTTAGAGCAGAAGAAATTTCAAAATATCTAGTCACTTCTATCATAGACGGCCCCTTAAACAATCATTTTGCCGATTTTTACGCATAATTTTAAAACTACTTGGAAGAAAAATGTGAAATTTTGGATTTCCATAAAGCAGGACTTAAAAATCTAAATCCATCAAAAAATGTGTAGGTTCCAATTCATAATTTTTTCGAATATTAATTTCATAATTTATAATTCATATCATAAAATTATGAAATTTGCAAATTCAGCGTATTTATGTTTGGGTATATTAGCATTATTGCTACACTGTAAAAAAAAATCTGTAAAGTTACTAAAATATTTCTAGGAAACTGGGATTCCAGGAACTTTTTATGTAACGGCAACAGCAAAAATTTCTGTAACAGCATCTGTTACAGGAATTTTTCTTGTTGCCGTTACATAAAAAGTTCCTGGAATCCCAGTTTCCTAGAAAAATTTTAGTAACTTTACAGATTTTTCTTTACAGTGTACACAAAATATTAGCACATTAGGAGAATAATTTCAGGAGATATAAATAAAAATATGAAAATGTAATTTAACATTAGATGCACTAAATTTTGAATGTTTATAATTCAAAAACTTATCATTCAAATTACTTGAAATTTGGCGTCTAGGCATAGTTTGAACCGAAGTTTTGAAATATCTCGTTAAAATTGGGTACTGACATTGAAAAAAATGAAGTTTGGATTCGTTTTAATACGTAGATGGCCCCTTAAGCAAATATTATATACATCATTTAAAAGTAGACTTTATTTACAATCGTTCGGTACCAGTAACTTTCTTCTACGATAATTTGTCGAGGAGTTAGTAGGGGGTGTTTCCTTTTTTTTTCCACGACTGTACACTGAACAGAAAAATATGTAAATCTACAAAACTAGTTTTTGTAAAGCTACAGGAATCTGTAGCTTTACAAAAGAATCTACTAAAATTATAGTAATGTTACTAAAACGTTATCTGTAACCTGGTTATCAGTTACTTAAAAAGTTCTAGGCATCCCAGTTTATTAAACAATTCTTAGTAATATCACAGGTTTTTTTATTTACGGTGCAAATGTATATCTGTTACATGAATTTTTTGCTGTTGCTGTTACATAAAATGTTCTATGAATCCCAGTTTTCCAGAAAAAGTTTAGTAACTTTACAGATTTTTTTTACAGTATACTTTTTCATATATGGCATCTGTTTACAGGCTTTGTTTACTGTGCACTGTAAAAAAAAATCTGCAAAGTTACTAAAGTTTTTCTAGGAAACTTGGATTCCTAGAACATTTTATGTAACGGTAACAACAAAAATTCATGTAACAGACACACTTTTGATTGTGCCACAAATCAGAAAATCTGTAACATTACTAAGAATTTTTTAGGAAACTGGGATGCGTAGAACTTTTCATGTAGAAGCAACCAAGGTTACAGATAAAATTTTAGTAAGATTACTTTAATTTTAGCAGATTCATTTGTAAAGTTACAGATTTCTGTAGCTTTACAAAAACTGGTTTTGTACATTTGCAGCTTTTTTGGTACAGTTACAGACGAAAGTTTAGTAAGCATGTAACTTTACATCTGTAGAACTACAGATTTTTTTTTTTTTTTTTTTTTTTTTTTTTTTTTTTTTTTTTTTTTTTACAGTGTGGGAGTGAATAAAACAAATTTTACGCACCTTCTAAAAGGACTATCTCATTTTTTTTTTCAAAGTGGACATGGTCTACTATGGACGTAAGCTCCTGATATATAATGTTACTCTATTTCTAGAGCTGCTATGTCTAGTGTGTATAAAGAAGGAAAAGAAAGAAAATACAAAATGCAGAAACGTCTAAATCTGGACTTACAAAGGACGGTCCATAATGTTAAGTTATAAACAAATAAGAAATTTTCGAGATATCAACTATTTTTGTATTGCAGAGTGCTTGATACTCATTTATAAAGATACCTAGTGCGGTTTGAGATTATTTCGTGCGATCGTGGCGTCTGGAATCACTAACGTTTTTGCGTAAGTAACCTGTCTATTTAGTCATTCTTTAAGTTTTGTAAATTGCGTATACAAAAATCTGGTTGTCACGGTTATTTTTGTAATGACATGTTAATTAAATAATTGTGGTTGTGTAGTAGCTATATATAGTGTGGTAATATACGGATTCAGCGGATTTTGAATGGATCTTGTCTACGGATAATCCAATTCTCCGAGAGACTGACGCCACGTGTTCTCGTCGAGTTGAACTTTTGTTTAGTTGTATTCAGTAAAGTCAGCTGCAATAATTTTTCGCCTCTTTGGTAAAAAATTGATCTTTCTATTTCAAATAAATAATAAGCTTGACTCAGCAGTGGTCGTTCGGTAGCTTCATGGCCCCAGACTTCACGTTCCGCTTTCCGGTGTCTTTAATTTGTGTAATTTCCCTTTTAAATCTGTCCGGTTTTAATTTTTGATTTTTTTTTTAACCTGTCTTCGGGTAGAATCTCTTATACTCGGGACGTGGTTGGGGACTTGTGATTCCGCAAAAGTGTCGGAATAAGAGAAGATCAGCTTAAAGATCCACGGGCGGAAAGAGGCCGTTCACCACAGCGGATGGAGCAGGGTCCATGGCATTCCATCTACAGTTTTTATTGTCTTTTAAAGTAAATTTCTTCATTTCCTGAATAACTAACGGTGAAAATACTGGAATTCGATTTAATTGAGTAGAATTTAAGATTTCTTGGAAAAATATATTCTTCCCCTTCTTAATGTTTCTTAAGGGGACAATGGACTTCAATCTCATTTTTTTAAATTATTTTTGTTAAACCTCCTTACCGCCGCGAACTGATATATTCGTTCACTAAGCTGTAGATTTCACTGCAGTAAAATAATTATTTAAATTAATATAATTCTACAGATATAATCCACTTTAAAAAATTAAGTTTTGATTAATAATATCAAGGCTTATATTCTTGTACGTAATAAAATTTTTTACATCATGTCGGATTTTTTTTTTTTTTTTTTTTTTTTAGCATTTAAAAAAATTACAGTGAAAACAGCGTTGCAATTTTGCCCTTTTATTCGGCGATCAGTGGGTTAATTTCAAATTGAATGCTATTCAAGGGCACAATATACGTATTATGGCATATATTTATCATACAAGAAATTAAAGAAAAATCTTTTTTGGAGAAAAATAACGGATTATTCTGAATATTTTAAGCGTTATGAAGAAATTTTTAAAATGCCTCCTGCGCATTCCATAGCAATCAAAATCCTCAAACTTTTTTTTAATGCAAATTTGGTTTATGTGTATAAATAAAACTGTGCATTGAATTTTATATATTTGAATATACGGTTAAAAAATATTCTAAATTTTATGATATTTTCAGCATTTTTGCATCACATTTCTGCAATTAACTACCTTTAACTTTTGCAATTATGTTTAGGTTAAAAAAAAAAAAAAAAAAAAAAAAAAAAAAGATGCACAGTTTTATCACATGTGACAAACAGCCATGGAAAAATCCAAAGCTTTCAGAGGAAAAACTATGAAGAAATGCAGTTGAAAATGTTTGTAAACCAACATCAGCTAAACACGAGGTCCATTTTATTAATTATAAAAATGTAATTATAGTGCTAAAAAATTACGCGATTGGAAGAATTTGGCTTGGAGATGAAAGCTTACATGGAACTTGAAGAGTTAGGAACAAAAGAAAAATATTTTTGAAGAATTTTAGCGATTTTGTGATTTTGAATGTCCCTTGTTTCCTTAACGGAAGTCATTTTTGACAGTCTGAATTACATCTATCCGCTTCACTGCTTACATTTCCTGTTTACTGTTATAAATACATTGTTGTGTTTCATCGAACATGTGTCAGGTGATTCTGTCAAGTCTACACTCCCGTACATCGTCTAGAATATTCTACCGAAACAGTGCTAAAGCATAGAATCCCTTAACTGTGCAACGATTTTGAAAACCAAAGATTCGATAACAGCGACACCTGCTGGATGTTTTCAAATTTCAATGTAATCATCGTATTATTAGAGCGTCTGGAAAATATAGTGCAGTCACTGCGATCGACTCTTTGGATTTCGGCATAGTTCTAAGTTTAAGGGATTTAACATTTTAGCCCTTTTTTAAGCGTTACTGGGATAGCCGATTTCTGGACTATTTATTCCAGAGGGTATACCTGAATTGTCACACACAAAAGAACATAACAAGCAATTTTCTTTTGTCGTACAGATTCCTTTTTAGATAAGAAATTTTACTCGCGGAAAAAATTATTTTTTTTACTATTTTTATTTTTTTTTTTCACGTGTTATTTAAAATTTATATGGCCCTATTTACTAATATTTATATTTAGCGAAATGTTGCTCCTTCTTTGAAAAGAACATTTAAAAAGTTATACTTATTTACAAAAACAAAATTACAGTGTCATAATACTTTACATTTTTCGTATTTTCCGGATCTAAAAACGATTACAAGGCATTCCTTGCTCCGGAAAATAAAGCAATAATTTCTAAAGGAAACACGTACCTTTACATAAAAAAATATTTTGTTATTAATGATATTTAATATGAAAAAAATTAAATTGCCATTTTTATTTGTATCTATAATATGGAACATCGAACTATTAATGTATTTTTGCTTAAAAACATCTGAACAAAAGTATTATTACTTAACTTCAAAAATGCTTGTCTGTACCGTCAGTCATGCAACGTTGGTTATAGCATAATGAATCATATTTAAATATGCGAACTTAGCAGTTAAAACTTTAATAACAGCTACTTCTGTTTCAAATCACGCCTAAACGTAATTAAGAAAGTAAGTTTAGTTTGCTAGATTTATTTCAACATGCTAATAAATTTAAAATGCTTCATTTAAATTTCACAAAATTAGAAATCCGCTTTTTATTGATATTATAATAATAAAACTGTTTTTACAATAGGCTTAGGAAAAATCATAAGACATCAAGAAAATTATGAAATCACACAACATTAATGTTATTAAAATTATTTATATTAAGCTTTATAGAAATTTATTTCATTTAAATATGATTTAGAGATTTATAGTAATCTGTTTTTCAATGAAACGGATTTATAATGATTTTAATCTTGAAATGTCTATTGAGGAGTTTTTGCTATTTCTTGTTAATAGGAATGTACGGAAGTACAGAATGACTGAAATTAATAGATTCAGTTCCATATGGTTGAGGTTCTTGAGCATACGAACGTAGTTCTTGAGATAGGATTGAAAAAATAAATTACATTTGATTATGCTCCTAGAAAAGTCTACAGAAGTTTAATCTCTCCTTCAATCTACACGCTTAACATGAAGATCTATCTTTAAATATTTATAAAATAATCTAAGAGTGAAATAATATTTAAGTAAAAAAAAAAGCAATTATTTCTTTTTTATATTGGCAAATTGATTCTTTAGTTATATTTATGTCTCTGAATATGTATGTGTATGTGCGTATGAATGCTTCGTTTAATAAACATCGCACTCTTTGTAGTCATACCCAGTATCATAAAACTTATTAAGAGCAGCCTTATTAGAAATTTCAGCAAATGGTTTTAGTTTTATTTCAAGATTATTAATCAGCAATCACAACATATTACAAGCAGTTTACCGCAGTTGTGATACAGACTATTTTTCATTAATAGGTATTTTCGGATGTAAAGAATGACTGAAATTAAGAGATTTATTTTAATACGACTTTAGTTCTTGAGCTAGGCTTATATGTTAATGATATAAATGACATTTAATTATGCTCATAGAAAGATTTATAGAAGTTTCATATGCCTCCTTCAAGCTGCACAGATTGCATTTTGAAAGATTTAAGGCTGATTCCAGTCTACACCCAATGAAGAATTTCTTGCCTCCATTAGTCTCCAAAGGGCAGCCTATTTAAATTTTAAAAGAGGTGACATATGGATTATTTGCAATAACCCTCCCGCTGCGCATTCCACGATTGCCACGGGGAACGTAAAAGTTGCAAAATTTGCGCAAACGATTTTTCCGCGATCCCTTTTTTTTTTTTTTTTTTTTTTTTTTTTTTTAATAATAAAAAAAGAACTGTTTCATTGGAACCTGTTTTGATAAATATATATATATATATATAACAACACAACTGTTCATAGACTTGCTTATAATTTAAATTTCTTATTGAAATTTGTGCACTCACATATTGAATTTTTTGGCAGAATTATCCAAATATATTTTCTTTAATCATTTCTCACTTAGAGAAAACACCTTTAACCCTTTATGTATTGACAGTACTTATGAGTACCATTAAATAACGTGTTATAAAATTAATTTAATGCACCGATTAGTCGTACTATAGCATAGAATGAGTTATAGGTATATTACTTTATCTTGTTCCAAAAGATTACTGGATACGCAAAATGAAAATATTTTTAAAAGGATGACTCCTTTTGCTTTGCATCATTTTCAGCTTTCTTGATGTTGGGGGGAATTTTTTAATTCGGAAATATTTCTATATATTTATATTGTGAGAACATTATAATTGTACATTTCCTAATCTTAGAAAATACCAAGAAAAATATTTAAAATAAAAGATTTGAGTGGGGTTATAAATATTGCACAAAACCCCTATAACTTCAAATTTAAATAATCCTTTTAAAATTCTTCTAAAATTTATTAAGTGATTAGGTAAATCTTCTAGTGTAGTTTCGAAAATTCACGAAAAAGGCTTTAGAAGATAAAATTTGCATGGATTCATAATACAGTACATAGCAAGACTGGTATATAAATAAACAACGTCTATAGCTCAGGTAATATAAAAACTTGCAACTAATTTTCACACAACCTGAAAACATTTAAAATCTATAAAAGAAATAGAGAAAAAAAGTAGTAAATTTAATTGCGTGTATTTTTTTAAATACCTTTCTATAAAAAATGTTTATATAATACGATCAGCTATATTTATAGAGAAAGTATACATTGTTACTTTGTTAAAATTAATGACCTCTTAACAAAAAAATATAATGTTAGATCATAGTGAGAACTGCTGTAGTTAATTTAAATTAACGTAACAATAGCAGTGTTTTCGCAAATGTCTTTGATAAAAGCATTTATTTGTATTCGTTCAAGTTATAATTCTGAGGAATTCCGTGTAACCTAATTAAAGATGGATTTTATATACAAATAAGTGTGTTCTTGTATTTTAACAGCAAGAAATGTCACTTGATTTATAGACTTTCTCGAACGTAGGTATTTCTTTATCAATGTTATTGATACATATACAAATGCTGTTTCTTTGAAAGATTTTTTTTCTCGAAGACTATGAATTTATCTAAAAGATATATGAGTGCTTTCATCTGTTCTTCATTTATAAGTATCCTTATACAAATAGCAGTTCATTATTTCTTTTGTTAGCAGATCGATTTTCCTTCTAATTAGAACAACTATTAGATTACTTTTCAGATATATACTTCTTATATATTTCTTACAGTTCTACTTCAAAAGTTTTCCCATTAAAAATAATTATCTAAATGTCCGTTAATAATACACCTGTATTTCAAGACTGTGATATAAGCAAATTATTTATGAACGAATTTCACAGAAAATGTTCGCAAGTTGTTTAGAATTAAATTGATCTTTTAATGAGAATTTTATAAAACAAATACAACATTATAAATATAATTAATTATAATTTCCATTTTTATTTTAAAACGTTAAAAGAAACTCGTAATATTTTTTATCCGTTTCTGAAATGTTTAATAAAAAACCTAAGCCTCATTAGGTGCAACGAATTTTTTGTACTATTACGTAATAGCTGAAATAAGCATTTATATGCGATTTATTTTTGTAAAGTTACAACTAAAAAAAAAAAAAAAAAAAAAAAACTTGTATTACCTAATGCTATTTACCGTGCAACCGTTTATAATAGGTAAAAAAAAAAAAAATCCAATCGACACAGAATAATGCGTGCTATTAAATATGATGTTCATGAATTAGACGTTGGTATTAAAATTTGTAATTAGGCTGCACATTAAAATTTGTAATTAGGCTGCATATTAAAATTTGAAATAACTTTTTAATTTTCAATAAATTCTAAACATTCGGACAATCCAAGCCTTATTTTACGTCGAAATTTATGCCCATATAACAAATTTGAATTCAACTGGAGCACATGATTTCGAAATGTAATTATTACACGTTTTGAAGTAATTTTAAATACTTTTTACTTATTTTTATGTATACAGTAGAACTTCGATTAACCGAAGTGATTGGGACCGACCCTCTTTCGGAAAATCGAAATTTTCGGATAATCGAGAATGCTTCAATTTTAAGATTAAGAAGAAATATATGCACTATTTCTTATTATGGTAATAAGTGCTTAATAAAAATAAAGCAATAGCAAAATAGAAAAAGAATAAATTACCTGAATTTTAATTTTGTAATTAAGTACCTTTTACATAGATCACAAGGGTTTGAAAAAATATTTTGTTTATCGCAGTTTCGATTGCCTTTGCTTTGAAGCTCTATCACGGATATTTTTAATATTATTAGTTCACCAGTGTCGCAATCATTCTGCTGCTCCAGCCATGCCAAACCTTTTGCAAGACATTCAAAATCTTCAGAATTGCTAATTTGTTCGTTTTCTTCGTTCTACTCCGCAGCTTACGGAAGCTCAAGTTAAATTCAAAGGAACTCTAAGAAAGGAGATCGAAAATATTTATATGTACTCGTAGTTCAGAAAAGACCGCTTGCACACAAGGAATATGGTAGTTAAAAAAAAAAAAAAAAAAAAAACTTTCAAAATGTATGTAAAGGTGTAAAAAAAAAAAAAAAAAAAAAAAAAAAAAAAAGCTTTAAAATGGATTTTGGTTAATCGAGAGTTTCGATTAAAAGTGTTTCGGATAAAATAGGTTTAACTGTATTTCATAACATAATAATATATTTTTTTAATTTTGCGCTATTTCTTTTTTACAACCATATATCGTAGATATATAAAGAGAAACTACGTGCGACATTTAACGTAGTTTCTCCAAAAAAAAATCCAATCGACAGAGAATAATGCGTGCTATTAAATGATGTTCATGAATTAGACGTTGATATTAAAATTTGTAATTAGGCTGCATATTAAAATTTAAAATAGATTTTAATTTTCAATAAATTCTAAACTTTCGGACAATCCAATTTTCATTTTTCTGTGACTAATAGAAATTTTCAAAAAGCAGAATAATCTCATTTCAGTGAAGATGAACTGATATGACTATAAATGTTTTCACAAAACAAAATAACAGCTCTCTTTTAAAAATTAAGTATCATTATCATATTGCGTAATAACTCCGTAATTCATTAGACGGTAAATTTAAAAAATATAATGAAGTTGCATAGAGAATAAAATAATTACAGGATTTTTTTCTTAAATATAAAATGCCGGGAAAGCTTATTGAAATAGTTATTTTTATGGTAATCTGCTTAATCATCATACAGATAAGGATAATTAATCATCATGCAGCTAAGGATAAAGGATTCAAGGTTGCATACCATAAATGCTTTGAAAATATGCTTTGCACTTTCAATTATACAAACACGGAATTATCAAACTAAGCTAATCTTTTATAAAAGAGATAAAATTGCACTTACAAGGCAAATAAATAACTTTATTCAGATCGACATGTTTCATCGCTTATAAGGCAAGGTTCTCAAGATAAGAATGATACAAATATTTTCACAAAAATATTTTTAAATTTTAAACTCTTAAAAAAAAATCACGAGATCTCGTATATGGAGAAATCAAGTGCAATAATAAAAACGGATATTTGTGAATGTGAAGAATTTTATATTATTTTTTTCATATTCGGCAGAGCATCTCTTTCCAAATTTTGACATGTTAATACAATTATAGGCAAATATTTATTGCAAGATAGCAGTAGATGTAAAACGGTTGATAATATGTATATATACATGTATACATACATATATATATGTACATATAGATAGAGATATTGATAAAGATACATAAAAAAAATCGTCCAAAAGTTTATTTTATGGCAGGTTACAAGTCACGAAAGAAATTAACCGATTTTTTTTATTATTATTTTTTTTTATTAATCCTTATGGTAGGTAGAACAAGCACCTAAAACAGGTAGTTAAAAGTAGAAACAAAAGTAAAATTTAGATTCAACTAAGAGGGACCGCGGGCAGATTGAGAAACAGATATTCCGGATCCGATGAGACACATCAGCTACACACACGATAATTTACTAACTTCGTAGGTATAAACCTAAGAATATAGGGAACTCGGTGTAACAGTCCGAAACACGAATTAACTGCAAGTTGTCAAATGTAACGATCAAATAAGAAAACATGTACAATATTTTTTTAGTTAAAAATTAAACTCTGTTTTCTTCTCGCTACATTTTTTTAGCGTGCAGTGTAAATGGATCAACCAATGAACTGAAAATATTTTTTAAAGCTAAGCGACGTTAGAAAAAAAAAAAGGAAAAAATAAGATTTTTCCAAACGACTACAATTTTACCAAATTTATATCCATTTCACTAAAATTAGGTTCATGCCGCCCTCTACCTCCAAATTAGAATTGTTATATATATACTAGAAAGGTAGCCCGTCAAAAATGACGGAAATTTAGATATAGAGATATATACAACTCATGTGCAAGAATATGAGTTTTCTCGCTTGTTCCGCAGTGATAGATGAAAATAACACATTTTAAGAACGAAACACATTTATGAAAAACTGTGTACAGTAGAAGACGTCTAATCTGCACAGTTTGGTTCCAAGTGTTATGCAGATTTGAGGCTTTTTGCGGTCATGTCTATTCAATCTTTGTTTACATATTTTTAAATTTATATATTGGACAATTTAGATTGATGAGCCTTAAAAATAAATAAATAACACACTTGAAGTAAGGTTAAAAACTATTAAATTATCCTATACGATTTCATGAAATGGTATTATATGGTATTATATGTGTGTGCTTCACGATCTTGGTTACGACGTTGGCGAAATTGGCTGCAACTTGTCATAATACTAATAGTGTGGGCCGCTATAACAAAAAAGTAACCAGTTTATAGTAAAATTTCTGATATAAAGTAGCTTTCAAAAACTTGTGTAAAATTGCAGGCCGTTCTCGTGTCAGTCCTAGGAATAATATTTCTAACACTGAAGATTTTCCATGTATATATATGGAATTTTGAAAAGCTTCTCCAAAAGAAAGGTTCTGAAATGACATTGTAATTCCTCTAACTTCAAAGATTAATCGGGCCCTGATGTTGAGTACTGAAATCTAATAAATACAATTATTTTGAATATTACATCAGAATTAAACAGTTAAACTTATTTAACTTAAACCCGCTGTTACTTCCCGATGATATTTTTTAGTATTAAGAAAGAAAATTATTTAAAATTTTCAAATCATGCATTTATGATTTTTTCCCGTCTTCAATAACTAAATAATGAAAAATAGGCTTTTGTTCTGAGCTTATAAATATGACAATAAAATAATGTAACTAAGAGACATTGCAAAATTAAATCTTTGTGATTACAAACCACAAACAAACGATACCGCCACCATTTTACCTACTATGACGTCATTAGAATATTACCCATTGATTGTTGGAGAACTTACTTTGTGAATGATTACCTCAATGATTTAATATTTATGACGTTTTACGATGAATGAATCACTTGTGTTTGTTTAGCTTTATGGAATGAGATATTAAGCTGTGAAATTTCAATTGAAGTTATCCAAGGATATATGTATTTTTAATCGAAATTAAAAACAATGCTTTCTCGAAATAAAAAGTTTGATCTCGAAATAAAAAGTTTTAGTTTGTATAATTTGTTATTTCTGTTAATTATTTATTTAAGTACTTTTCCATTATACCGCATTTTTAAAAAAAGCTTGGCGCGATTCGGGCATCAGAAAGTGAGATATGTTGCGAAAATATATAAACAGCTATGAAAACAAATCTAATGAACTTTTATCTTTGTTTATATATGCACTTATACACATAAAAAAATCGGGTACAGATGTCATATTCACCCCATATTGGCGCAATTTTTTTCGGTTGCCAATTTGGCGAAAACATCAACAGCATAAACAACATAATCAGGGTTAACACATCAAGCACTTTCGCGCAAGTTAAGTACCTGTTGCCTATATGATATTGGCGACAGAAAAAAATCGCGCCAATATGGGGCGAATATGACATCTGTTCCAAAAATCGTTTCTAAATATATATAATGTTTTTTATATACAAATTACGGCACAGATTTCAGATATGAACCGGGATACCTAACTGGCGCCAAAATGGTGTTATTTCGCCTGCTATGGTAACCCGGCTATTGTTTTTTATTTATTAATAAATTGTTTATTTACTTTTATTTTCTGTTTTTTAATTATATAAACTGCTTTGTTCTATAGTTATTATTCAAACTTTTATTTATTTATAGTTACTTCCTTTTCAAAATGATAGCAAATAATTGAAAAATATATAAGTAACTGGTATTCGAAAGCGAGATTTCCGCCAAATTGGCGTCATAGAAAAATCACGCCAACCCCCATACGTATATGACATCTGTGCAAAAATTACGGTACAGATGTCATATTCGCCCCATATTGGCGCGATTTTTTTCTGTCGCCAATATCATATAGGCAACGGGTACTTAACTTGCGCTAAAGGGCTTGATGTAGTAACCCGGATTATGTTGTTTATGCTGTTGATGTTTTCGCCAAATTGGCAACCGAAAAAAATCGCGCCAATATGGGGCGAATATGACATCTGTTCCAAAATTACTTCTGTTTCTTTATAAAAATGGGTAAATAGCTTTTTTTATATTAAATTTTCGGCACAGATGTCATATACGCCCATATTGGCGCGATTTGTTTTTCTTTTACGCCGATGTCATATACGCACCGGGTACTTTACTGGTAACAAAGTGTCGTTATTTTGCTTGTAATGGTAACCCGAATGTTGTTTATGCTGTTGATGTTTTCGCCAAATTGGCGTCGGAAAAAAATCGCGCCAATATGGGGGGCGTATATGACATCTGTGATAAATTGTATACATATGGAAAAAATTGCTTGTGAGTATGAAGCAGTAAATAGGTTGCCAGAAAATACGTTGGCAAACTTCTTTCTCGCCAAGAAACTTTTCTCTGAAGTATTGTACATAAGCAATGATTGCTAGAAATGCATTTTTAGTTATGATATGCGCTTTTATGTTTCACTACATTTATGCATACTATACTGTGTGTATAAATGCTACAGTTCATATGCAGGGCTACACAAAAGAATTCGTAAGGGTTACTGAGTATGAGAGTAAATTGCTTAAAGGTGGTTTTTAAAGGAGTTATGCATTTTTACGCTGAACTGCATTTAGTTTCCTAAGAAATGTTTGTAGAATATAGATAAAATGATATACATGGTCACGAAAAGAATTGGATACATAGCCGTCTATGGATGATAATATCTGGAAATGTGATTTCAGTAGTTTTAAGAGTAGTTTAAATTAAATTTTAGCTAAATAGTGGCATGTAATAACGGCACTATTGACTATGGACGGTAACTGCTGAAATCAATTTTTTTATGCGTTTTCTAAAATGTTTACTTAGTTATCTTGGTACTTCTTAGTTATCCCGTCGACCAAATTACTGTCGCCAAATTGTAAGATTAATTGCCAATAATGGTTGCCATTAATTAATTATTTGTAAGATTAAATGCCAATAATACCATTAATTCGACGTTTTATTTGTATTTTTGTTAATGTTTTACTATTGATTTGTCGATTTATATAATTTGGCGAAATTGGTCGACGGGATATCTAAGAAGTAACGTTATCTTATTTACCTTATTTCCCTAAATAACGAAGTTTTGTTAAAGCATTCAGGATGTGTTGGAAAGTGTTTCATATTCTATGCTTAGCGCATGATTTTTCTTTCTTCTTTAGTCTTCTTTTGCATTTATTTTATTCTTAATTTTTTAGTCTTATACTGCTTTATAGAAACTTTGGCACAGTTGTCATATACGTTATCATATATTGGCGCGATTTTTTTCCGACGCGAATTTGGCGAAAACATCAACAGCATAAACAACAACATCCGGATTACCATATCAAGCAAAATTACGACACTTTGGCGCCAGTTAAGTACTCGTTGTGTATATGACATTGGCGTCAGAAAAAAATCGCGCCAATATGGGGCGTATATGACATCTGTGCCGAAACTTTAATATTTAAGTTTTAAACTCTTCGCTCCACTCTCCTTGCCTATAGTACAAACTATAACACGGATAGCGCAAAATAATGGACAGTTTGGTACTTTTCCACTGTAGGGGCTTTGGCATTTTTTTGAAAAAAGCTTGGTGTAATTTGGGCATCAGAAAGTGAGATTTGGGTACTTTTCCGTTATGCGGACACCATTGTCGCCAAGCGTAATAGTTGGCGCAAAATCGTGAATTGAAGCATTTGAAAAATAAGAGAAAAACCATTGTCGATACTAAAGTGAGCATTTAAAAAATATAACATTTGAAAATTCCAGACTTTTACGAACTATTTCATCAAATCACAAATATATACTTAAAATAAGTGAACAAATAACTGCTATAAAATAAAGCAATAAAATAAAACTCATATTAAACTGCTGGCATAAAATTACAAATATCTTTTAGCATTTTGAAATAATTGGCGCATTAGCATACATTTTGGCATGGTGTCCGTATAACGGAGAAATATCGAGATTTGTTGTCAAATCATATAAACAGCTATGAAAACAAATTTGATGAGCGTTTTTGTTTGTTTTATATGTATATTATTGACGTTTTTATGTACAAATTACATCTGTTTCTGTATAAAATTAGAGAAACGGCTTTTTTATGTTAAATAAATCGTATAAATATCGAAAAAAATGCGTGTGTATATAAAATGAAACAGTGAATAAGTTCCCGGAAAATATGTTACCAAATTTCCTTTTTCGCCAAGGCATAAACCTATACTGGAAAAGTACCTAAAGCACATTAAAATCGCGCAGTTAGGATCTCACACAGTACACCGTTGTCTATTGGCGGTTATTTTATTAGTAGCATCGGAAGGAAGATGTAAAGATGTACTTTAAATTCTCACCCATCGATTTCGAAAAAATATCTTAAAAGAATGGAGTTTAAATTAAATTTCGGTGACCTCCATTATGAAAGATTAATGGTTTTAAATGGGAACTTCGCCAAATTATCCAGCTATCGCCAAGTTGGCTAACATTTGGCGCTACTGTGGTAAGCCTGCATTAATATTTTTCAACAATTACTCATTTCAATGAGGCGGTCCTACCGGAATAGTGAGGGACACACAGAGACTTGGATTTTATATAAATAGATATTTTTTTTTTCCGGATGCTGTGCACTAAACCGCGGTGCCGGTTAGCAATTACGAGGGTATATCAATAGGTTTTTTCCCTCACATAGAAATAATTGAGTGATATTTGAGAAATTGCTACATTTTATGAGTCCTTTTCTATATAATCATTGTGCAGAGTAACACATTTTGTGCAACCGGTATTTCAAAGTGAGGGAAAGGATGTATTCCAGGAGGCGCGATATTGGACGCAAAGTGGGGCATTTTTATACTTTTATCGACCGCACCTGTGAAATATTGTTGTAAAGGACTGTGATCACTTATTCATGCTATACACCTCCCGATATTCTACCACGATATTTGACCTCCAGTGGGCACTTTTCAAAATTTTGCGGACATCATTCATGCGCCCCCGGGGTCAATTTTGGGAGGAGGAGCTCGGTAGGTGCATAGCATGAATAAGTGTTCACACGCAAAAATATGTCACATGTGGGGGTGGCAAAAGTTAGAAAAATGGCCCCCTCTGGGTTTACTATCGTCCATCTTGGAAAACATCCTCCCTCCTCTCTTTGAAATACAGTTTGCAGAAATGTGTTACTGTGCAAGGTGACTATATAGAAAATTACTAATGCAATGTAGCGTTTTTATAAATTTCACTCAATTATTTCTATGTGACGTCAAAAACTTATACATACACCCTCGTATTATATAAAACATATATTTAATAGTAAAAGCTGTGAATAAATAGATTTTAATGTCAGTTTTTGTTTTGATTAATTTTTTCTGATAAAAAAATATCACGTTGTATACTTACTTTTAGGGCCGACGAATGGAAAACTTCGTTAATTTTATGAATTAAAGTTTTATTCAGGTATTATTTTCCTTTGATTCAAAATTGTAAAAAACTCAAAATTTTTTATAATTAATTTTGCTCATATAAAGTGAAAAATAGTGTTGAAGTTCTATTATGTTTATTTATTTGTGTTTAATAGTTGTATTATGTTTAAACCAATGTGGTAAAATACATTATTTTTACAATGTCTGGTATATAATAAATTTTAAAATTAAAACTACACGTGCAGATTTTCATTAAATATTTGAGTGTGAAACTTACCAAAAGAGATTATTCTTTATGAATTAAAAAAAAAAAAAAAAATAATAATAATAATGTACAGTGAAGGCTCCATCTGCGACCATCTCCTTTAAGCGACCACTTCCTTGAACGTTAATTTTTTCATGGAAAGAAATTGTTCCGATAGGCTCAACACTAATATTACCTCCATTCAGAGACCATCCCAGTTGATTTCCCTCTATTTCTTGGAAGAAAATGAAACAAATTCTGTTTTTTCCTGGTCGCTTGAAGAATATTTTATTAGAAAAATATTTTGAGCGCATTATTCATCAAACTTCTAAATTAAGTTTAGATTTTTTTATATATATTCCGGTAATTTTTAAATGTTTAAAACCCTTTTTGCCCTTTAAGGCGATGAATTTATCTCTGATGACAAATTAAGAATGACAGTCAATAAAGTTCCCTGCCCTATTCTGTCAGGAAACTCTCAAAGAAATAGATAAATTAACGAAATCGTCATTATTTGTTTCCGTCAAAAAAACTTGTAAAAAAAGAAAAAAAAAACTTCCAAAGGACTTGGAAATGAAAATTATAAAAAAATAAAACCGTAAAATCAAAGCAAACGTCAATGTATTCATTTTTGGAACGCTGCAGTAATTAACTTATCTAATTAACTTTTGTTTTGATACTCAAACTTTTATATTTTTTCATAATGTAAAAAATAAATTTTAGTAACGGTAATTTTACCTTTTTGAACATTTAAAATCTAGATTTAAACATGACCTCCATTAACAGACTACCTATCCGATTGACCTGTTTTTATTGGAACGGAATATGGTCACTTTAGGGAGATTTTTCTGTATATATATATATATATATATATATATATAAATTCTATTGTCATTTGTCTTTTAAAAACTGATGAAGAATTCTTTTAAAGTTTAAGGGAATGTCTAAAAGACTCTAAAATCTAAAAATATGTATCTATGAAATTCTAAAAATGTAATGAACACAACTTTAAAAGTTAAGGGAAATAACTAAAGGGCTCTGAAAACTGAAAAAAAAAAGTTGAAAATTTAAAAATGTTTAAATGTCTTCGCCATAAACTGGAGTGAGAGATTTTTATAGAAAAAAAAAAAAAAAAACTAAACCTGTTTTTACAGATTCCGATGAAAAAGAAAAAAACAAAAGATGGTTAAAATATATATCGGAGAAAGGAAGAGTTACATCATGAACAAAGGAACTATTTTTGATAAGAAAACTCGTTATCTAAAGAAGTATCGTGATTCTTTTGCAAAAGAGATATCATTACGCTCGTGTCTGAAGTAAAAAATGACACGTTTATAAATGTCAATCTAAGAGGATTGAAAACATTTCATCATCTGATACTTTATAAGAAAATTTGCTCGGGAAAAACCCACTTGCTGGAAATCAAGCACTCTATTTAAGCTGTTTTTTTTATATATATAAAGATTATGCAAATAGCAAAAATAATTTTTAATACGAGAAAAGAGGCATTCTGCTTTTTCAGAATTTAGTGTCGCCCTTGATGAAAAAGAAATATATATATAGATACATAGTAAAAAACATATTTCAGTTTTAAGACTTAAAATTATATTATGTATAGTTATTATTATGATTTACACGCTTTTATTTTATACTAGCAAACCCCACGACTTTGCTCGCGCAATAATTGAAATATGTCAAGTGATAATTACATGACTATTTTTTATTAGAAGAACACTTTATGGAATGATACAAAAATTACAAATTAAGCCACAGTTTGACTAAACTTCATCATAAAAGTGCAATAGACAGAAATGTGATTTTAATTAATAAGAAGAACTAAAACTAATTCCAAATAAATGATAATTTAGAAAGTATTTTGAGACTTATATGCTTATTTCATACGCTCATTTCAGTATTCATTTGAAGTTTTGAATTTTTTAGAAACCATCTTAATACATGTACGTCTTAAAATTAACCATCATGTCAAATTCCAAGCTTCTTGTCTAACAGTCTACCTCCTCTCTGGTGTTAGTGGCACCAACATAAAATGACGAAACAGAGTTGAAATAGAATGACTCGAAAAACGTTGAAACAGAGACTGTCACCATTAATTTAGCAACATTAACATTGAAATCGGTTGGTATTTCCTAATATTCTATAGAAAACGGCATTTAGACGTTTTAAAAGGCTTTCTTGTTGTTCCTGCCAACCAGGTGTTAGTGAACAACATGCAGGTGTTCTTAGACACCTGCATAAAATATAGCCCGTATATGATCAGGGATTATCACTCTTGATTCGCAACCAATAACTTCTGTAATCAGTTTATTATTTCCCGAGATTCCATGGAAATCGTAATTTAGGACTCTTTTAGAATGCTTTTCGCTCCTTCCCTTCGCTTCACCCCTTTTTTATTTCGAATTTATTTTCGACTGTTCTTAGATTACTTTTATACTGAACGCTTTTCGCTCATTTCATTCTTCTAAATTTGGAATTTTCTTCCGACAATTCTTAGAAAGCATTTAAGTAATTATCATTCTTTTAAGTAATTATCATTCCAAATTTAAAATGTTAGACCCCCTCTTTAATACAAAAAACGCAATTTAGGACATTTTTTGCTCCTGTAATCCCCAGGTGGTAGTGACAACAACGTAAAATATAAGCAACGCTGGTGCGGGGACTGTTACCATCAATTTGAAACCGTTACTTCTGAAATTGGTTTATATTTTCTGAGATTGCGTAGAAATCGTTATTTAGAAAGTTTTAAGAACGCTTTTCGTTTATTTTCACCACATTTGAATTTCAAATTTTTAAGGAACTCTTTTCAGAGAGCATTTACAGGGCTCCCAAATGGTCTGCCAACTGAATACCAATAAATTTTAACAGAAAATTTTATGGTAGGTTTGTGCTAAAATTAACTTTCGGAGGTGATTCCGGGGCGGTTTGTAAGAAAAACCTAAAAAGAAAATTTTTCTAAAAAAATATTGGTATTCAGTTGCGGACCATCAGTTGGAAGCCCTGCATTTACATATCATAAGTAATCGCCATGCCAAATTTCAAGTTGTTAGTCCCTGCAGTATCACAAAAATCCCAATTTAGAACATTTTTTTTAAATGCAACCTCAAGGTGGTAGTGACGCCGACATGAAGTACATCCTATATTCGAGAAAGGGCTGTCATCATCAATTTCTAACTATTACTTTTGAAATCGGTTGGGTACTTTCTGAGATTGCACAGAAATCGCCATTTAGAACGTTTTTTTTTTACTCTTTTCGTGCATTTTCACCCCTTTTAAATTTCGAATTTTTTTAAGAAATGATCTTAGAGATTCTTATATCTTTTAAGTAACTACCATTCCAAATTTCAAGTTTCTAGGCCCTTCAGTAACACAAAAATCGCATTTTCGAACGGTGTTTTGCTCCTGCACCCCTTTGGTGGTAATAGCTCCGACATAAAATGTAGCCTATGTTGGAGTAAGGGTTGTCACCATCATTTTGACAACATTATTTTTTAAGTTCGTTGGTACTTCTTGAGATTACGTAAAAATAGCCATTTAGAACGTTTTTTAGAACGCTTTTTGCGCATTTTGACCCCTTTTAAATGTCGAATGTTTTAAGAAATGTTCTTAGAGATCGTTTATATCTAATAAGTATCTACCATGCCAAATTCCATGCATCTGGGCCCTTCAGTAACACAAAAATCGCAATTTCGAACGTTTTTTGCTCCTGCACCCCCTTCTGTGGTAATGGCACCGACATAAAATGTAGCCTATGTTGGAGCAAGGGTTATCACCATCATTTTGACCCCATTATTTTTTAAATCGGATTGGTACTTCTTGAGATTGCGTAAAAATCGCCATTTAGAACGTTTTTTAGCACGCTTTTTGCGTAATTTCCCCCCTTTTAAAATTCGAATTTTTTTTTTTATGTTCTTAGAGATCATTTACATCTTATAAGTAGCTACCATGCCAAATTCCATGTATCTTGGCTCTTCAGTAAAATCAAAAATCACAATTTCGAACGTTTTTTTGCTCCTGCCCCCCATTTAGGGGTAGTAGCACCGACATAAAATGTAGCTTGTGTTGGAGCAAGGGTTGTCACCATCATTTTTACACCATTCTTTTTTTAATCAGTTTGGTACTTCCTAAAATTGCGTAGAAATCACCATTTAGAACGCTTTTTAGAACGCTTTTCGCACATTTTCACCCTTTTTAATTTCGATTTTTTTAAAGAAATGTCCGTAGTATCATTAGTATCTGATAAGTAACTACCATTGCAAATTCCATGTTTCTAGGTCCTTCAGTAGCTCAAAAATCGCATTTTTAGAACGTTTTTTGCTCCTGCACCCCCTTTTGGCTAGTGGCACGGACATAAGATATAGCCTATATTCTAAGTTGGACTAACACCATCATTTTGATACCATTACTTTTGGAATCTGTTCTGTAGTTCCAGAGCTTACCTTCTACAAATAAACAATTTTTACCTCTTTATAATATTAGTATAGATAGATAAAAGGACGTCATCCACAACCGCTGAAGAATTCATCATTTGTGATCCAGTATTAGAAATCATTTACAGAGTATGACGGCACTATCTCAGAATAATACATAAATCCAGCAAAAATATATCAGCAAGAAACTCTACAAAAAATATCGGCCATCTAATGATTCATATACCTTCATTTGTTTGTAACATTAATATAGATACTTAAAATTAAATTTGGTTTAGAATAGCTCCATGTTTTATCACAAATCATTCATTTATATTTTTTTCAAAATAGCACGTATTTTAAGTAATTTTTTTTTCCGTTTTTATGGGATAATGGAGATAAAAAGGTATAATTTCTATTTTCAACTCTTTTACTTTTACTTTCTACAGAAATTGAGTACATCAGTTGCCAAAATTAAACAGATGACGATTAAAACTGTAAAAAAATTAATTAAAAAAATAAATGGAGATGCAGTTTTCAAACACATTGAATTAAAAAGTACTTCTTTCCCCAATACGACGGTATATAAATTCAACATGTGCGATGCTTAGAAGTTAGAAAAATTTCAGAAGACTATTTAACAATACAATGATACATCGGCTTTGTTTTGCAGTTGGTTTATACAACGTAATGTTATTTTATGGAGACGATTCTATATTAGCTGAGAGAAAGAAATATCATGCCGGGGTACAAAAAGGTTTCCAAATAATAAATTTTTACAAGAAATAAAATATTCCAAAATTTATAAATATAACAAATAATGAAGCTTTTTTTGTACAAGATTGCATTGATTTACAAGTCTCCACACGAAAATGAAACTTTAAAAATACTTACTAAGGATGAAGTGTTACCCTCTGATTTTGACGGGAGTACTGACATATAAAGATCTCCTCGTGGGAAGTAAAAACTTAATGGAACTACCCGTCGCAAATTAGTCGTTTTCGAGTTATCCGATAACTAAGGTCACGCTGTTTGTTTATCTATTACAATGTATAATGCTGTTATATTCGTCATATCGCTAAATTGATCATTTTTGCTGTTAAATGGCTTCCTGTTGACTTAATTACGTTATTTATGTTTAGAAAAAAAAATAAAAACATGAAGATAAGTTAATTGTTTTAAGCGAAGGGATGGCGCGGGCGCCTATTTTTATATTTTACATTCTATTTGCATCGCTATTTTTTTAAAATAATTTTCGTAGTACTTTTCACTAGCGCATATTGTCAAAGAACATGTGAAAGATTTTTATTTCGGTAAGTGGTGCAAATGAATTAAAAAATAGTCCCTAATGGTAGCCTTGTAAATGTTTCGTATGCTGTGTCTGTGTTTGTAGATGCTGAATAATAGTAGTGTTCACTGGTTTTTGTATTCTTCTATATAGAAGTGTGGAAGAAACCATTTAACAGCAAAACTCATAAATTTAACGATATAAAAAATATTACAGCATAAATAAATTATGACAAATAAACAAATTGCTTGACATAAATTTCCAGATTTCTTGAAATCAGCTGATTTGCAATGGTTAGTTCCAACGACTGTTTTACCCCATACGACGAAATCTTACCAATTATACAATTTTCGCCTAAATCTGCGAGTGATATTTCTTGCACTTCCCTAGTTAGATGTAAATTAATACGTAATATCCACAATTAAATAGCAATTGACCAAAACACATGATTTTTAAACATTTTTTAAATGGTAAAGTTGTTAAGCTAAATATTGCTATAAAAAGTGATAAATTATCTTTATTTAGATTGTCGGATGTTTCATCGCACAAACGGCGACATTTTCAAAATCATCCATGTCAGAAATATTTTCACAAAATTAAAAAAATAAACAATAACTTGGTAAGCAATGTCACGAGACATCATGCATAATGAAAATCGGTGCAAACATGAAATAAAATGAAATTGGATATTTGTGAGCGTGGATTATTTTTTACCATTGTTACTAAAATTGCATAGCATCTCTTTTTAAATTTTAGGTAAATCAAGGGACACTAAAACATTGCAAATATTCACGTTGCGTAAAAATATCCCAATTGATTTCCGGATAATAGATGACGAATAAAATCTGGAGCGATAAAATATTCTGCTATTTTTAAAATTGATCTGCAAAGGTTTTTTGCTGCATATTCTAGGCAAAGCTGTGGTGCTTCTGTTGTAACTGATGTCATCTACATGTTATTTTATTCCAGTCTTAAATTTCTTGCTTATCATACCTATATATAACTGCATTGTTCCATCTTTTTGGTGAAAGGTATTCCGTATACTCCTGATATCAGGAGTATACGAAATACCTTGTTGTTATGGTAAAGTTGTGTCAAGTCTTTCAGGGTTGTTAGCTTAAAAAAAGATCCATGGCACCAGTTTAACAACAGGAATTTAATAACCCAATTTAAGGAGATGGAGATAGGAAGCAGACGAGCTTAAAAAAAATATTTATAACGCTTCAAGCAAGAGCAGTAAGGAATATCATTCAAAAAAAGAAATCATTTGCAAATTCGATGAAATTCAAATACTTCATAAATTCACAATGTTTATAACATATTTTTTCGTGAAGTACAATTCTCACTTAACGTCACTTAACTAAATAAATAGCGACACCCTAAATATAATTTTATTCTAAAGACATAAAAACAAAACTTCCTCACAACAGTTCGCAGGCTTGCAGCAATTTTGTTTTCTATTTGCTGAGCAAAGACATCAATACAGAAAGCTTAGTAGGTTTCCACAACGATACGTATTTTATTGCAGCTAAAATAACTTTTACGGCAAGAGGTACTAAAATTTTGAAGTTTTTTGCAAACATCTTACATTTACAGCCATTAGAAAACCAGAGTAATTTTATTAATATTTTTTCGCAAAACACGTGTATTAACCAATTCCGGAGATCCATTAGCTGTACATAAAAATTAACGAATAACCGAATAGATTTCTTATTCACTCACAATGTTAATTATAAATCTCTGTCAAGCAAAACTTTCTTAACCATTTAAAATATCCTTATTAAATAGTAGTCAGGCATATTGCCACAAAGCTTTTCTTGAAAAAAAAAGAAGAAAAAAATACAAGTAAAGAATTTTACAAAACATACAGCTGTCCCAGATTTAACTTGGTCGTCTTTCTTTTTGCAGAAATGAAGCTCATTAGGTCTAAATGAAAACCACAGGAAAGCGCCGATGATTTGAGGAAGTGACGTGACACTCTATAAAACAAAACATATTTCAAAAGAGTATTTTTATGATTTACATTTATACTTTGAATATTTTGCTTAAACTATTAGGAATATACAGAGTGGTTCAGAACTATATGTCAAAAATGTAAAGGCAGGTAGAGTGGATATAAATAAGCAGATTTTGCATAGGAATGTGGGTGCGGAAATGCAGTGTTTAAGCAATAGAGTACGCCTGTTGAATGCGGCGGATGAATGCTCTTTGTTGACTTGAATGATCATTTCCCGCATTGATTTCGAGCAACGTGGATTATTACACCAATGCGGAGTTTGCCGACATGTATTTCACGTATATGATTACGCAAGGAAATTGATTGGCTGCCCAAAGGACTTAGATTGAAAGATTTTCGGGTAAGATTCTGCGGGATCCCCGAATATTTGAACGCCTTTTTTAGGAGTTGTGGGCAGTGGATCGTTTTATGCTTCCAAGCGTCTTTAGGGCACTGTAAGCTTTCGCACAATTCTTGCAGTTCAATTAGCAGTATTACGCACAGTAGAGGATAGTCCTTCGACAAGCTAGAAAGCTATTTGACGTGCGTTGGGTGTGAACCATTTCCGTGCTGCAACATACATAAAATACGTTCCGGCAAGCTCCGCATTTGTATAACGATGCGTGTTGCTCGAAATTTGTGTGGGAATGGCGATTAAAATTAGCAAAGCACTTTCATTCACCGAAATTAACAGCACCTTCTACTGCTTCTACGCTGTATTTTTGTACCTACATTCCTATATGAAATCTGCTTATTTAGGTCCTCTCTACCTGCCTTTACATTTTTGTCTTATAGTTCTGAAATAGCCTGTATAAGCATGTAAAGATTATTTCTGAAGTTAGAAGGATCAACGTTTCATTAAGGGGCTCCTTTTTATTCGGAATCAATCTACGTACATGGGCGTTATGTATAACATGTATGTTACAAATAACATTTTGGCGACTTAGAAGAATTTACACTTTTATAAACAGCTACTTTTAATGTCCCCTGCATAAAAACGCTTGAGTTATACGTAGTTGTTGCGCGCGTTACAATTTCCTGCCTTGTTTCTAACCATAAGATGCGGATACCTCAAGATTGGCTGTTATTTTGTTGGTCAACTGAGATTCCATTTTAAAATAACGTAAGTGTCCCAAAGTACTGTCCATATCTTCTTAAAATAGATAAGTTTTCTCAAAATACTTTAACACTTCAATCTAAAAATTAAAAATTGGAAATAGAGGCCCCAATTTTCAGTCATTTTGGGGCCCTTTTTTCAATTTGAGAGCGCCTGTTCGCGATTTCCCTGCCTTTTTGGTATTAACCCATTGCTTCTAACATACATTTATGTGTAGGGAAGAAATAAAGCTTTAAAATAGTACTTGAAATCAAAAATGAGCTTAAAAATGTAAAAAAGAAAAAATTAAAGTAACATTTGTTATTATTACTTACATTTGCATTTGGCTATTTTTTTTATTCCAAAATCTTTAACATGCTGTTTGTAAAAGACAGAGCTTAAATGTTGTTAACAAATTTTGTATTTAAAATTTAAAATTTAATACTTTTAAAAATCACATATACATACGACAATTGAATGTGAATTTAAATAAAAAATTACTATAATAATGTTTACCTAGTAAAATTAAGTATACATAAATCTTAAATTTTATTGCATATTTTATCAATGTGAAATGAAGGAAATCCTTCACATCAATATATTTTAATAACCCATGAATCCGATGACATAATTGGCTCAGCCGATTTATGGAGCGTATAATAAAATTTCTAGATTATATGTTAGAGATTTCTAGAGTCTATCAGTCAAATATATATACTTCTTTCATTTTACTTAAAATAAAATGTCATTTCATGTTTAGAATAAAGAATATTTTAAGGCCGCAAATGCCTTCTGATATAGAAATAATCCATCAATGTATGTTAGTTTTAAAAATATTTCAATGTATTCCGAAAACAGTTAAAGTTAAATTGTGCTGTAATTTAATACACTAGGGGACCCTGCGCATTACGATGTACGCTTGTCAACCTCCATTCAGAATCTAAGGATGCTTTAATTTCATCTGCTTTGAAAAGATTACGGAAGCTTGGATTTTAATTTAAAAACCATTGAAAATCTCCCTGTAAACGGGTTTCCATGCATTTCCCTGTTATTGAGGAATTTTAAGACAGAATGAGCTGCTCTTAATTGCTGTTTTCGTGTTTCATGAAAAAAATTAGTTAAACATTTGAAAATTAGCTAATATAAAATGACAGTCAATAGAGGCTTTGCTTCCCGGTATTTTTTTTAACAACGCTATAAGGAAACTACTTTATATAAGGTATTTTAAATGTAACTTTTTAAATCAGACGTAATTTTCCCAAAACGTTTCTTTCTCTTTGTAAAATTCACATGAAAATATTTTTATTGTTAGAAAAGTAATATTATTATTTACGCTTATTATTATTTGCGAGATAGCTTCCCTATTCATTGGTTTTTAAAATTCAGCTAATTTTTCTTGAAGTCATAAAATCTAAAAAGTGTGAAAACAGATTCGAAAAGATTGCTAGTTTTCATCAATATCAAATTTGAATGTGAATTTCAAAAATTTAGAAGAGGTAGACTACCTTTCCTGCACGGTAGAAGTTTGAAACACATTTTATAATGGAAGTTACCTAATAAAATAAGCCCGCTAAATGAGCAAACGCTAAGAATCAAAGTTAAAAACCGATTTAAGTTAAGAAATTAAGTTTAGTTCATAGTTCACTGTATAATATACTCCTACGAACTTCTCCATGTTGATTCGGCCAAGTATACTGAAATAAAAGGTCGAAAATCAAATAAACCAATCAAAGTAGAAAATAAAACGAAAAGGAGAAAATATTTACGAGAGACCACTATAATTTCAGACCAAACAAACATTTTTAAGTTTATTATAAACAAACATACAGAATTTAAAAAATTTCTTGAAATTAATCTTTTAAATACGGCTGTTGATGCTTAAATTTTTCTGCTTTGTTCCGGGATATTTAAAATGTCTCCATACGTCTTTTTGGTAGTAATACTACTTACAAGTCCCCCTTGGAAAATATTTATAGTAAACACGACTGACTATAAATGAAAACAATAATGAAATGTTGTTGTTTGTTAGAATGCTACATGTTAGTATTAGTAATCTTAATAAGTTAAACATAAACACTAACAATCATAAGTTTTTATTTTTGCCATTTAGAAAGTATACAAAAAAGTAATTTTATAACCACTTTTATTTGAAATTGGCATTTTCAGCTTGCATTTGGCAAATATTTATTTTTCAAACGGTGTATATTTTCTAATATTTCGTCATCTTTTTCGGTATAGATTTTAAAACTGCCTTGAGAATTTATAAATTGCGATGAAAAAAGATTAATTTTTCCTAGATTTAATTATAAAAGCTACGTGCTTTTGTAATGTCCAGTATCAAAATTAAAATTTTCTGCATTTAAATAGTAAAGCCTGCTAATTATACACACTAATAAATTAAATATGACAAAATTGAGATAGTACTGTCAAACGAACAACTTATACGATGCTTCCCAAAAACATATAGTAAAATATCCGAGAATGTAAAAGAAAATTATTTTATATATTTTAGAAATTGATACCTTAGTAGAATGAAAATAAAAATACCTGAAAATTTCTTTTTATAAATTTGGCAAAGTGTAATGATAATGTATAATTTGATAAATAAGAACATCGCATAAGTAGATATGTCTATTTTAGTCTTAAAACTCTTAAACATTTATCATTTGTGACCACTAGATATATGTTTTTGTAAATGAATTCAAATGTATTTAATGTAAATTAAATTGTTTATAATAAAGTAAAATTTTCTTGGATAATGAAATTATGAATTATAAATGTTTCAGTAGTATTATATTAATCACCAAACTAATATAAATAACGAAATTGATTGATTCTTTGCAGTTCAAGTCTTTGTATTATGAACATATTAAAAGTGTATGGAGAGATGGAATGCACCAGATTTAGTAGGCTTTCCTTAATGTTTGCATGATTTAATTAAAACAAATTACAATTGTCCCTTGTTATGGATTAATGGAAATTGTATATACAATTTCCGTTCAAAATGCAGGGGAAAGTATTCACATGTGGTTATTTAATCCAATACCCATTAAAAATGTATTTTATTATAGTTAAACTCTTAAAAATAAAATGAAACATTCTTAAGTAAATAAACGATTAACTAGAAATGCATGAAGTTATAATATATCAACA
This sequence comes from Maratus speciosus, assembly GCA_963932465.1. Lineage (NCBI taxonomy): Eukaryota > Metazoa > Arthropoda > Arachnida > Araneae > Salticidae > Maratus > Maratus speciosus. The sequence continues at coordinate 231,767,852 of OZ010789.1, forward strand.
AATGTAAACATGAAAATTAACACATTCATACCAAGTATAAGATCAAGTCATAATAATAATATTATAAGAGTATATATGACTTGCAGAATGCTGAATAAATGCGGAATTCATAAAATATTTATTGCTTAACAGCGTCGGAGACATTCAGTCTGATTCAAGTGTTCTTACGAAATTCCCCCATATATCTTATGCAGTCACCTGTCTTATTTACAAAAGAAAAACTCACAATTTTTATTAAAAAAATATTTTTTGTTGTACAGTTTTTTAACACTAGAACGGCGGGAGGGGTCATTTTGACACCTGAGTACTTTCGCCCGTTGATTACTTTTGTTTGCTTGGGCGATATCATTTGAAATTTTTTGACTTTTCCTAAATAGATAACATATATTTCTAAAAAAAAATTCAGCTTTCTAGATTTGTTAGTTTTTGAAATATTGACTTGTATTCCTAGAACGGCGGACGGGGTCATTTTGATCCTTTTAGTAAAATACTCTTTGTACTCGAAGCTGCTTTTGTTGCTATACTATATGTTCGAGGAGCAATAAAAAAAAGGGTTTAGATTTTTATTCATTGTCGTCCAAGGCATGAGGAATACTATTTTGCAAAGAAACTATCTCAAGAGATAGATTCAAAGAAAAAAAAGATTTTTTAGCTTTGATGAAAATACAACGAGATCTAGCAGACTACAGACTGATAAATTTTCTCTTGCATCTGAAATGTGGAATAAATTTATTGAAAATTGCAAAACATGCTACCGACCAGGACAGAATATTACAGTTGGTGAACAATTGTTCCCATCTCAGGATAGATATAAATTTCCGCAATATATGCAAAATAAATCGGATAAATTTGGAATAAAATTTTGGTGATCTGTTGACGTTGATACTAAATACCTCTTGAATGAATTTATTTATCTAGAAAAAGATAAAACAGCCAATCCTTAATTACGTTTATCGGAAAATGTTGTCATGAAATTAACAGATCCCCATCTAAACGAAGGGAGGAATATTACGACAGATAGGTATTTTACTAGCATCAAATTAGCAGAAATGTTAAAAGCTAAAAATACAACTTTGGTTGCACAATGAAAAAGAACAGAAGAGAAATCCCCATATCATTGAAAAATATGCGCAGTACTCTTTATTCATCGAAGATAGTGGAATGTGATAATATGACACTTACCATCTATCAAGCCAAAAGAAAAAAAAAGTGTTTTTCTACTGAGCTCATTACATTCTACTATAAAAACTGAAGACGGTGTCAAGAAGTTGCCCGGTTCAATAAAATATTACAATGCAAAAAGTATGGTGTGGATATCCATGATCAGATGTGCCGAAAATACTCCGTGAAATCGGCTTCTAGACGATGGCCTGTACATATCTTTTTCAAAATTTTGGATCATGCAGCTTTAAACATCTGGATAATTTATAAAAGTGTAACAGGTAAGCCTATCAGTAGAAGAGATTTTCTATTAAATTTAGGGGATGTGTTCAGAAGGGATCTTATGGTTTCAAAACTCCCAAATATCTTTTCTGAGTCTTCAGAAGAAAGAAAAAACAAGAAAATAAAAAAGATATGAAGAGAAACAATGTCAAGTACAGACATGCAATGGAAACAAATCTCAAGAATTTTGCGCACCATGTTTCAAAGTAGTGTGCAGAAAATGTACTGGGAAAATTGCTATTTTTTTTTATTTTTTTTGTTACAACTGAATTAATTCCTAATACGTCTGCACAATTTGGAGTATTATAAGCATTAAATAAAACTGAAACAGAATGTTTAACATATTAACCATTCATCTACACTTATAATAAAATAACGGAAACAACAGAACAAATTTCACATTTATGGATTTAGAGCATGAATCATTCGGCGAATAAGTTGAAAAAAAATATATATATATATATGTTATTTTATAAATTGTGCTTTATTTTAGTTATCATTAGTTTTAATTTGTGAAAACATTAATTTTAAATCGATTTTTATATCAAATTAATGAATTTTTTGAGTAGTTGTAGTATGATCCAATTAATCGCCATGTAGGCGTTACACATACAGTACTTCTAAAATTCAATAAATTATCGAGTAATATTTAATATAAATTATGAAATACACGGAAATTACATATTTTTGCTAATGTATGGCCTTTAAAATTGTTTTAGCGTTGTTATTTCAGTATTTTCATCGAGGGGTCAAAATGACCCCTTCCCGCCGTTCCAGTAGATAAGATTTTCCCGCCGTTCTAGTGTTAAATATGATTTTTTTTTCTTTTTAGAAAATAACGCGTTAAATACATAATAATCCAGTTAATGTGAAAATAATAAAAGTTATAATAATACATTAAATAATAATAATTAATATAATAACTAATAATACATTTATAAAATAATACATAATAATGGTTTTTTGTAATTTTCTTTACATTGCTTGTTTTCCCATTATGAGTTTTTGTAATAAAATAATGGATTCCTTTTTTCAAAACTCATGTCCATCGCACAATAATTAAACTGTAAAGTTCGTCATGCATAAATTAAAAAAACACGTTACGATGTATGTAGACGAATTTCTAGAAAAATATATTGTGCAGTCATCTGGCTTATGTATGTAATAAAAGCTCGCTTTACAAACAAAAAAGAATTTTTCATTGTAATTATTTTCTAAATATGCACTTTTCTGATAGAAAATAGTACGTTAAAAACGTAATACCACAATTAATATAAAAAATAATAAAATAATAAAATTAATAATAATAAATTAAATGATAATAATGTAATAACTAATAATGCATTTATAAAATAATACATAATGATGGTTTTTTGTCATTTTTTTACTGTACCAATTTTCTTATTATGAGTTACTTAATTATGAAATAATGCATTCCTTTTATAATAACTCATGTCTCTTCGGGTAAGCACTAAACTATAAAGCTGCAAAGCGCCACTCCCCGGAGTGGTTATCCATTTAACCATATTAATAATTCACAAGATATAACTATATGCAACAAATTTCTAATACGGTTATCTTTAGTGACTCATAATTTCTCATAATTAGCATCATTACTTAAAAAGTAATTACGTTAAGAGCAGCTGCTGCAAAATTAGGGTAATATTGCTCCTTAATAAGCCATTTAGTACAAATTTTAAAAGTAAAATTACATTCTTATTCTAATTTTAAAAGAATATATTTTTACAATAATCAAAATTTGTTGTAGTTTTAACCATTCTGGTAGTGACTTTGCAGTAATGTTTGATATAATTTTATTCATACATATAAAAAAGGGTGCAAAAAGAAAATAAATAATACTTTTCTTCTATTGCATGTGGTTTTATTTGAAGTAATTTATTTTACCTTTAATGATTTGCAAGCTATTAAGATTTGCAACAAATTTATATCATTATCTTTAGCAATTCATAATTTTCTATTAATTAGCTTAATTAACGGTGCTAATACGTTATGAGTATCCTCTGCATAATAACGGGGCTACTTAAATGAAGTAAAATTCGTTCTCAGTTGTATAATTATGAAGGATATTTCTAGAATAATGAAAAGCTTTAAGAATTTTAGCTGACTTTATTGGGTCATAGCGGTGATGCCTTTCATATTTATAATCATATTAAAAGATACACAAAATACACTAGGAGTTTCAAGCTTTAGATCTGTACAGTTACTAAACTGCTTAAACGAATGACTTACCGTGTGGTATCCAAAAGTAATATTCATTGGGAAATTCAAATATGTTGTCAAAATCAGTGGGTAATATTGATAATTGTCAAGTTTATTGCAATTTCTTCATTTAGCTGATCTACTATGCAAATCTTAAGTATAGCTATATTTAGTAGATGTTATCACTAATCGATTACTACCAAATGAATCTTTAAACAATAATTTGTGGCAGAGCTAGTAAAATAAATATATATATTTTTTTCTCAAATATACATTAATTTATCATTACAAGTTTTTTAATGTACGTATATTCTCTTATTAATTTTCCGGATAACTGCTTTTCACAGGAACATTGTATAGATCGCCAAAAAAAAGTTTAGTAACTGTAAAAAGTTTTAGAAGCACTTCCTGGCATCCTATCACTGTTTTTCGTGCAAAGATGGATTTCAAAATTTAAACAATATTTTTAATATATTTTTATATATAAAGAAACCATTTATCTACTATATACAAACAAAAATATTTTTGTTAATCATTCTTAAACCTGATAAATAGCCTTGATTCTAAAATTAAATTTTTATTGTAAATACAGCAGGATAGTACGCTACCTTGTTTAGAAGTATTATTAATCAAAACTCACCAGGGTATAGACCACTGTTTTCAGAAAACTCATAGCCAGTCAATCCACCATCCCTCATACACGAATGCTCAAACACCATGCTCAAACACCATGCTCAAACACGGTTTTCCTACAAAGTTTCTGCATTTAGACATTCTGTTTAGAGATCTTTCACAGTCTGTACCCCGAGCGGTTAAACAATGAAATAAGTAAAATATGTTTCAAGAAACAATGGATACAAAGAAAGCAATATAGAAAGATTGAATATGAGCTTGTAGAATAATAAGAAAAAAAAACTATTTAATTTTAAGTTATTCACTTTACAATAATTTCCAAGTCTCTTCGAAAGACAGAAATATAAACTCAATAAATTCAATATATCCCTTATTGCAAAACTTTTCGTAAAATTAAAAATATATAGTGTGTAATATAATAGATCCAATTAATCCAAAACAATTATCAGGTGCATATGAAATACCTTTCACCAAAGAGGATGCAAAAATGCAATTTTATATAGGTATGGCAAACCGGCAACTTAAACTAAAATCTAAGAACGTATATCAGACATCAATTAAAACATAAGAACTACAGCTTTGGCCAGATTATGTAGCAAAGAACCTTTTCAGATAGATTTTTAAAAATAATAGAATAATTTATCCATCAATATTTAATTTGACATCCATTATCTGGGAATCAATAGGCATCTTTTTACGCACTGGGAATATTTGCAATGATTCGGTCTCCCTTGTGTAACCTAAAATTTGGAAAGAAGTGCTCTACAGGATTAGAAACAATAGTGGAAGTTCATTTACGCTGACAAATATCCATTTTTATTTTATTTTATGTTTGCAATTGTTTTTCCTTGGACATGAGGTCTCGTAATTTGATTTACGAATTTCTTGTTTTTAAAATTTTTTGAGAAAATATATGTATCAACAAAGATCTTGAAAATGTCGCCGTTTCAGCAATGAAAAATACGTTTATCTGAATAAAGGTAGTTATATGCCTTTTAAGTGTATTTTGGTTAATCACTTTTAGCAGTTTTTAGCTTATATCGAATAATTATAAGTGATTTTTACACATACTTTAAAAAAAGTAATTTATCTGATGTATGCGGTCCCGAAGACATATATTTCAAATATACAGGGTGTATCTAAAATGCTTTAACAAACTTAGGACATGATAGTACTCATCAAGACGAACAAAAAATGCAATGGAACATGAGGTCGCAAAAACGTTTAAAGGGTAAAAATCGCAAAACTAATAAAAATATTTAAATCGCGCATGCTGTGTTTCTGCAGAACTGGCTAGTAGCACGAAGCTGGTTTTCGTTTCACTTTGGGCATATACGGACTGAAAGAGATAGCAAAAACTTGAAAGAAATCCAAAAAAATCTGTGAGCAGTAATACACGTATGCAAAGCCAAGTAGTTTTCGAGCGTGGCCGCCAGTCGTTCCTCCGTAGATGTACTCTGTGTAATAATGTCCGCGGTCGACACTTTGAACAACTGTTGTAGAATATTTGTTTTCTCTGGACATCACGAGCTGTGTTGTACCTATTCTGTGCAATAAATAATTTTCTGGAGATTCTTTATTGTCTTACTTTGTCCATTTCCAGACGCATTTTCTCGATTTTCATCTTTTAAACGTCTTTTGCGACCCCATGTTCTATTGCATTTTTTCTTCGTCTTCATTAGTACCTTCTCAGATTGTTGAAGTATTTCATATACAATCTGTATATACAGAAACATAATATTCCATGCATTTTATTCCACAATTGTTTATATAATTTTGCAATAAATCTCACTTTCTTGCCGGAACTAAGTTAGTGCCACTTTAAAATCCTCAAATTCCCTACAATGAAGAAGTTCTGAACTATTTATTGGAGAACTCAATAATTTGTGGTACTTAAGTTTTTACTAATTAACAATTTATTTACTAAAATGTTCAATTTCATTAGGAGATTATCCATTTTGCTTCAAAATTATTAAGAACTATATTTATGTATTCCTACTATTCTTTAAGTTTGCAGTGATTGTGTGAATTTAAACTGATTGAAGCTATTCTGTGATTTCTGTAAACTGTTGAATTCTAAAAAAGAAAAACGGAATTTTTGAAAATGATTTTTTTTCAAAGTATTGTCTTTCTATTCTTATGAAAATATTTAATGGCTGCGTTCTTTATAATACACAATTTTATAATTATATAAAATAATTTTATCTATTTTAAATGCTTAAATATATTCTTAACATACATGCATTCCATAGGTTTGATAAGTTTTAATTAATTATTGATAATTTACAAAGAATCATCCAGAGTGTACTGCATAATTTATTCTTTTGCACCGAGAAAACTATTAAACAGTCAAGGATCACACGCAGAACCTATCACTTTGAGAAAAAAATAGTAATCCTATGCACGCCAGACCACAAAAACATATAACATATATTGTTGGGATGAAAAAAAGAAACCCATTCCCCATTCTTGTTTGTAGTATAATTCTTTTTTTCTGGAATGATAATTTAACAATTAAAGAGAGAGATATTATTAACAAAGCATTAAAAATGATTTTATGCTGAAAATGTTTTATCTTTTTCTATCTATTCATTCTGTAATTATAATTTCGAATGAGAAAAAAAATAATCAGTTTTATACCGATATAGAAAAAGCATATCAGTAATTCCAGACACAGCAAAATGTAACGTAAAAGTAGTTGCCTAGGCATGCTTGTTATCTGTCATATTACATTACAATATGATTATGTCAAACGCTTCTAACAAATATCGTATAATAAATTCAAGGAAAGAATGTGAAATGTGGTGCTTTTATGCAACTCTGAGAAATTCCTTTATGGTGCTTACGAGACATTATTGCATAATTAGATACATTAGCAAGCAGTTATGCTTGACGAAGTTTTAAACTACGTGCATATGGACTGTTTGAGATAAATTGTTTAGTTTCTATTAATTTCTTTATCATATTTCTGATATAAGTATTCATGTAACTTAAAAAATATCTATTTCATATTTAATTTTATTTATATAATAACACATTTTTACTATAATTAACTAAGAAGCATAATTATTTCAAATTTTAAATGCTTTTCATTAAGTTTAATCCAGTATTAGGCTCGAAATTGTTTAATATTTTTAACAAACACAGATGTTAAAGCGGTTACGAATTCTTTTTATTACAAAAGTAAAAGACTCTCATTTTCTAAAGGTCTTTATATCTGTTACACATGGGTAATATATGGGCTATATAATATCATATTTACATATACTGTATTTTACAATTAAATGACCACCGTGTGTTTACAATCGACGCACAGTAAAGACACGTATTCAAAACTATAAACACTATATTAGGAAACTAAAATAAAAGTGTAATAATTTTCTGTTTAACGAAATTGTTCCAGTCTTGCTTTTTCTAGCACGCTGCGTCTTGCTCTCTGTCTTACAGAAGAATAATCTAGCTTGTGAATTCGAAGCAGCTGTTTGCTGTTTTTTTGTGTATTATTTGAGCATTTTTAAACGTTGGTTTTCTTCCTGTTAACCTACTGTTTATACGTTTGTGTACATATTCGAAAAATGTTTGGTTAATAACGATATCGCTTTCATAATAAATAAGGACTTTGTTGTATGTTCAAATGAGTAAACAATACAATAAGTTGCTATCCAACGTACACCTTATTTTGAGATTTTGAACATTGATATAAAAATTGAAATCACAAAAATAAAAATTATACACGGTGTTTCGGTTTATATATAGAGCCGTCCTCAGGGGTAAAATTTCTAAAATACAAATCTGCAAAAAACTATTTACATGTTACAATATCGAAATCTCTTTCGTTTCTTTCGATATCAATTCGAGTTCATTTATAGATCGATGATCTATATCACTATTTTTTAATATTTTATTCAACTACCAAAATTCCTAATTTTGGTAAAAAGAATGATTACATAAAAAGTGGATATGTTTTAATATAATAGTTTAATTTTATTCATATTTAGAAAGTGTAGAGGCATGTAACTAGGCAACAAGCCATTCTCGCACACTGCTGAAACTTGTAAGCAACAAGCATTCTCAATGGGGTTTGAATCGTGTTGAATTAACATAACACATATATTTTTATCAATAATCTGCAAACAGATTCTATTAGCTGTATGGAGAATCACTATGTTCTAATGTAAGAGTTTTTTCCTGCAAATTTTAATAAGTTGACTTTTATAAGATACTGATATGCTAGAGTTTCCATCTTATGCTACGGCAGTTTATTCTTTTTACCCAAGCCCTGCCCACATCATAAAAAATACCCCTTTTCATAAAAAAAAATTGAGGTATTTTTAGGTGAAGACAGTTATAATTTTATCCGTCCAGGTCTGTCTAAATTAATTTCTTTTCATAACAGAGAATTGTTCGTTAAATTCCGACTTCCAGGACCTATGGTATAAGACCTATCATAAATTTGCAATCTTGTGTATCTTATTCACTATCAGTTTAACATTTTTTTAAATACTTCTAACTAACAAAATTTGTTTATTCGACATACACTGAAAAAAAAAATCTGTAAAGTTACTAAAGGTTTTCTAGGAAACCGGGATTCCTAGAACTTTTTATGTAACGGCAACAACAAAAATTCCTGTAACAGACGTTGTTAATGTAACTTTACAGATTTTTTTTTTTTTACAGATCATTTTTTAATGATTATATTCTGAAATCTGTATTATTTCATACTTGTCAATTTCCAGTTTCTTATTGCAAAATTTGCCTTACTTTTTTTTCTGTCTTGAAGTAATTTTTCGAATTCAGCTGAAGTTTTCACAGCAGACGATATACTAAGTTTATGGAAACTTAAACTAATTTTATGAGATTGATTAAAATGTTTGTTATTGCGCTCCACATATCTTGCAAGAATTACTTTTCCCCCCAAAAAGATGTGGTAGCCCATTGTCTATCTATCCACTGATTGGACACCTTCAGACACACAAAATAACCTGCAAGAAGATCAAACTCTGTTTTATGATTGCAACTTGATTTGCATATTTATAAAAGATTGGTATTAGTATCATCTGCCGGTTCTATTATACACTGCTCAAAATAATTAAAGGATATTGCAGTTTTAGGTGGATTTTGTATCTGGTAAACTGTTTAGCTGATTGATACATGGTCGACAGACATAGTAGGTTATATGAGAATAAATTACACATGTTTGGCAGAAAAAAATGCATTTTATTGCGCATTTGTATACAAAAGGAAAAAAACACAATTTGTGCATATGAGAAAAAAAGAATAAGAAAAGGTGTTTTCTTCAAAGAAAATCATTTTCAGTAGGGGGTATGGTTTCCACGGGCGGCCAGCAACGTTGAACACCTTTGAGGCATGGACTCAATGAGGCTATTAATGACGAGTTGGGGGTATTCTGCTCCACTCTTCCAGAAGAGCTCTTTCCAGTTCTTGGAGAGTTTGTGGGGGTTGTTGGCGGCCAGAAACTCGTCTTCCTAGAGCGTCCTAAACGTGCTCGATTGGATTCATGTCTGGAGAACACGCTGGCCATTCCATTCGAACGATTCCTTCCTCGAAAAGGAAATCCTCCACCAGGTTTGCACGATGTGGCCTGCAGTTATCGTCCATTAAAATGAAGTTATCTCCGATTGCTGCAGCGTAAGGGACTACAATAGGTCTGAGGATCTCATCCCTATATCAGCGACCAGTCAGAGCTCCATCTCGAATGATGTAGAGGTCAGTGCTCCCGTCAATGGAGATGCCACCATACACCAACACTCCTCCACCGCCAAATCTGACACTTTCGTGCACGAACGCAGGATTATTCCTACTGCCACGGTCCCTCCAGATGAAAATACGCCTATTATCCGGATGCACAGAAAAACGGGACTCGTCAGAAAACAGAATATTGCTCCATTCATTTCTTCTCCAGTTGATATGCTCGGTTGCCCACTCCCTGCGGCCCACGATGCTTTGATGTTAATCTAACACATACCATCGGTCGGCGAGCATACAGACCTACAGCATGGAGCCGGTTTCGGACAGTCTGAGTTGAAATCGTGGTGCCTGTAGCCGAGCGAAGGTGTTGTTGGAGAAGAGTAGCGTTCATGGTTCGGTGTCTCCGAGCTGTTAACGCTAAATACCGATATTCATTGGGCGTTGTTGCCCGTCTACGACCTTGCCCTGGTCTTCGGCCTGCACATCCACTCTCCAAAAAACGGTTCCAGATCCTGGAAATGACACTTTGTGACACTCCAATGGCTTGCGCTACTTCGGCTTGAGTTTGGCCCCTTCTAACCCACCAACAATTCTCAAAGCTTCTGAATCTGTCAAATGGCTTCGCTGAGACATCGTACTCATCGAAACAAAGCAATCACTGAATGCCGATCATCCTTGTCTTCATTCTCTTTTATCCAGTTGAAAGTCAAATTTCATTCGCTGCCGCTGAAGCGACGTTTTTGACGTCGAACTCAAAATTTGCATACTCCACAGTTTAAAAACCAGAAAAATTTGCATTTGTGATTTTTTTCTTCTATTTTCGGCAAAAAAAATTCGTTTATATCTTCATTTTATATAAAACTTCAAATATCCTTTAATTGTTTTGAGCAGTGTATTTAAAAGGTATTTGAATGTTATATTTATAAGTGGTCATATCATCACGGAACTTGTTTTTGACGAAAGTTTATATTCCAATGTTTTAATATTGACCAGTTACATTTTTTGAAATATCACCATCATTTCTTTATATAAAAATTAACCTTTTACCTTGAAGGTAGCAGTAACATAGTTGAGGTTTATTCCAACACAGCAGAATATTTCCAAGCAGGACTCGTACCTAAGTTTTTGGCTTGCCGTACCAAAGCTCTTCTTAGTGATGTTCCTGGACGATGCTACTGCTGGCACCATTCATTGTTATCTGTTTGCTGAGAATTTCAATACTCTGACGGAATAAACCTCGACTGTGATACTTTAATCTTGAAAATGATTTATCCAGCTGAAAAAAATCCATATTTTGATTATAACCAATGTACAAAAAATGTTCAATGCAAGCTAAATCTCATTATCTTTTTGCTTATAAGAAAACCTTGAGTTCTCATATCGTTAGGAAATGGGATATATACGATGTAAAAAACGCATAAAGTGCCGATACCAATCGTTGCAGAAGAATAAAAGCATTCTTGATAATGATTTTCGAAAAAAATCATCGGTAATTAGCCAAGATATTAACCGTTAAAGGTACGGTCAGTTTGGACATACACAAGGACTGGGGCGGCGTACTCTATGCCTAGTTAACAACTTTTAATGATATATATATGTAATGTAATGTCCATGTAACAGTATAAAAGCAATAAATGTCAAATTGTTAAAACATACTAATTTAAGGGGTCTCGGGATTCTTAAAAGTGGAAAAAATGAAAAAAAAAAGACCATTTTTAACATTTAATGTCTTAAAATGTATATGATTTTAAAACGCAATTTTAATTGGGATGAAAGATATATGTATGTTCTTTCGTTTCATGTATTTAAAAAATTGCAAGATACAGAATTAGTATTTATAGGGGCTCGAAACTGTTAGACATTTGTCGAATAAAAAATTGGCATAACAGTTTGTTACTACTGATCTTATTCTCTGTTTCTAATTTTCTAATTAATCTTATTATCTAATAAAAAACTTTCAACTTATACAATCATAAAATAAAAGTTAAATGTCCTACTTGTTCTTTCCTTCGCATAAGGAGAAATATCCGGGGATTCTATTCATTAAATAAGACGACATCCAAATAATAAGTCTTGAATCTTCGAAGTAAATAAAACTGTATTACATTAAACATTATTGTAGACGTACACAACATGCTTAGACACTCACAAACAAAAATTATTTACATTATATAACAATTCGAGTATTAAAGTTTTCTTTTTTAAAAGTTATTTTCTTTTCTCTACGTTCATATCTAGTTTCTGTTCTAATATAAATCTGAGTCAATTCTCACAGAAAAAAAGGAAAACAAGTTCTGTCCGCTCTTGCGCAGTAGGTCTGACGTAACACACTGCAGGTGCGTTTTTTGTTCTTGTTTCAAAGGGTAAGTGGTAAGAGGAGTTGCTTGATTTCGCAACATCCTCCCACCTTGAGTTGTGATCCATGGGAGGAACTCAACAATTTAGAAGTCCAGATTGGAGTCTCAGAGGCGGTTTCACTAGTCGTCCACTTCTGGTAACCACAGGAGAGATATTTCTGTCACAGGGTTGGCTCTTTTCTACACTGCTTCTAGTCTGATCGATTTCTGGAGTAACCTTTCGTTGTTCATTAGGGAGATTAAAGTTCACTTTTTGCTGAATTCTGTTATCTGATGGGGAATCGCTAGCTGCATCAATTTCCAAAGGAAACAGGCTTTGGAAAGGACGGAGGAAAATGCCATTTTCTGTTTGGATTTTGGCCAATCTTGCTATTTTGTCTTTTCCGGGAAATATATCAATTATTTTGGCTAAAGGCCAGTGAAGACGTCTTTTGTTGGTATCTTCCAGAAGAACGATGTCTCCTATTTGCAAAGGTTTGGAATTCTTCTTCATAGACTGTTGCCGCAGCTGCCCTAAGTACTCCGTTCTAAATCGGTTTCGCAGATCATTTCTTATTCTTTGACGATATCTTGCTCGTCTGTTAAGATCTTGGGAGTCTAATGCATCTATATCTGGGACACCGGATGTAGGCAGTTCTTGAAGGAACATCAGTGGAGTTAAAGGTTCGGGATCGCGATTATCTTTGGAGATGTATGTTTTCGGTCTCGAATTGACAACATTTTCACAGTCACAGAGTATTGTGCTCAGTTCTTCGTAATTTAATGAGGCGCGACCCAAAACTTTTCTTAAAATATCTTTCACTGTTCGCACGAGGCGTTCCCACCACCCTCCCCACCAGGGGGCTGAAGGGGGGTTGAATTTCCATCTGATCTTCTGAATGGAGGCCAATGTACTTATAGCTTGCCAATCCACACTAGAAAGGGCTCTGTTAGTGCCAACAAAATTCTTTCCGTTATCTGAGTAAATTATATATGGTCTGCCTCGCCGTGCTATAAATCTTCTTAGGGACTGCATAAAGCATTCAGCTGATAAAGATGTTATCAACTCCAAATGTACAGCTCGATAGACAGCACAGGTGAATAAAGCTATCCACACCTTTGAACCATCGGCAAGGTATAGAGGACCGGCTAAATCGACTCCCACCACTTCAAATATAGCTGCATCTCTGATTCTGTCTTCAGGTGGGATTCCTGGTTCGACCTCTGTTCTGGGTGTTTGGAATCTTTGACACTTAACACATTGTCTAATGACGTTTCTGATATACTTTCTTGATTTCAAAATCCAAAAATTTTCTCGAAGTTGAGCCATTAGTATGCTAACTCCAGCGTGATGATTTTCTAAATGTTTTTCAAAAATTAACTTCTGTACCACAGGATGTTTTGAGGGCAAAATTATTGGATAACGAAAATCTTCTTTGTCTTGTCTACAGATTATGTTTGTTTTTGCTCTCAAAAGTCCGTTTTTATCTTCTAATGGTCTTAAGGCTCTTAATTTGGGATCTGTGTTTCCTGAAAATGATTCCTTTTGTACTAATCTGAGTAGTATTTTTTCTGCTTTTTCAAATTCATCAACGGAGATGTTAGGTGATGAAATTCTTTCTTTCTTACTTGTGTTGTTATAAAAACGATATATAAATGCAATCATTCTTATGTTTTTTCTATAAGAGGAAAAATATCGATAAAAACGGTGTAAATCAGTGTCTTCACTGTCTAAAAGTGTTAGGATTGTCCTTTTCCTTTCTTTATTTATTATATCCTCGTCAGGGTGTTCTTCCGATTGTGGCCACTGATCTTCCGGTAAATACAGCCAAGCTGGTCCCTCCCACCATCGTGATTTCTCCAATTGCTCAAAGGAACATCCTTTATGGGAGGTCTGCCGGATTTAAATTTCCTGGTATATGTCGCCAATCTTCAACTTGGGTAAGGCTTCTGATTTCTAAAACTCTATTGTGGACAAATGTACCCCAAGATTGTTCTCTTCTTATCCACCCTAAAGCTGCTGAGGAATCGCTCCAAAAGATTGTCTTCTCTGATTTTAACTGAAGATCACTCATGATAGTTTTAGCGAGTCTAGCTCCAATAAGGCACGAGAGTAGCTCCAGTCGAGGAATTGTGAGTTCTTTAATGGGCGGTACTCTACTTCTAGCATTGACTAACTGAACTTTAACTCCTTCTTGTGTTTGACATCTAAGATACACGCAAGTGGCATAGGCGTGTCTACTCGCATCGGAAAAGGTATGCAAGGAAATGTTATTTTCATTTTCGGGCGATACATTCAACCAACGTGGAACTTGAATTTCTTGTAAAAACTTAATTTGTTTTAACCAGAAGTCGAACTGTTTTCTTAAATTTTCAGGAAGTTCTTCATCCCATTTTAATTTCTGTTTCCAGGTTTCCTGAAGAATTAATTTTGGAATAAGAGTGCTCGGGGCGGAGAATCCTATGGGGTCAAAAATCTTTTGGGTAACCGATAAAATTTTTCTCTTTGTGAGTGGTTCTTTCGTTTCAATTTTTTCTTCTATTTTACACATTAATCTATCTTGCTCTAAGTCCCAGACTAATCCCAAAACTGGTGCTAACTTTGTATTTTCTTCAGAAACATCGATCATGGCCTGAGGCAAATTTGATCGCCAACATCTTAAATTAAAATGAGCTGATGATAAAATACACCGTGATTCTGTTATAAATTTTCCAGTATCTGCGATCGATTTTAAACTAGTAATGGAATTGTCAATGTAAAATGAATCTTTCAAAATTCGTGCTGTATTTTCCCACTGTTCGGGTACTTGACTTAAAAGATGGTTTAGTGTACCAATTAATAAAAACGGGCTTGAAGTGAGTCCGAAGACTACGCGACAATGTCTATAAACTTTCAAATTATGTTTGGAGTCGAACCAGAGAAAGCGTAAAAAATCTCGCGATCTTTTTCTGTGATTTTTATCTGGAGAAATGCCTTTTCAATATCTGAAGAAATACCTATTTTGTATTTACGAAAACGATTCAAAATACTCGGAATTATTTCAATCAAATTAGGTCCCTTTGTGAGACAGTCGTTCAAAGAAGGAGAGTTTGCATTATGTGCGGAGGCATTAAAGACAGGAAGCATTTTCGTCGTTTCACTATTTTCTTTAATTACTGGTCTGAGGGGTAAGAAATGTACTTTATTCTCTTTATCGTCTGAAATTTCTTCTATAATATTATTATCCTTCCACAAATTAAAAATTTCTTCATATTGTATTTTCTTATTTGTTTTGATAAGTTTTTGTTCTGTCTTGCGCATATGTTTCTCTGCTAATACGCGATTGCTCGCTAAAATTGAATTATCAACAATCCAGGGTAGTGTCACTTCGTAGCGGCCACTTTCATCACGTTTGACTGTTTCAAGAAAATGGTTATAAGTCTCTCTTGCTAAATCGTCTTTTTTTATAATCTTCATTAGTGATACCCAAGGTATCTAAGTTCCACAGTTGTGATAAACTGGCATTTGAAGTAAATAATGACAGCGATAGAACTGACAACGAACTTTCTGAATCATTTCCATTACCCTCTGTTTTCCCCATAATTGTCCAGCCTAACTTTGTTTCAAAAGGTGTTATACCCAAATCAGGAAAATATTTTATATTATCTGTGAATAATTTCGCCGCCATGTCAGCGCCAATTAAAATGTGTACTTCTTCCGGATTATTCTCATATAAACATAGTCGATTATTTTCACGAACATCGGTCAGATGAACTCCCCTTTTTTCTAAGATTTTTATCATTTCGCTATCGCGGCATAAATTTACTCCTGAACAAATTTTTCCTTCATCTAAAGCTTGTATTTTAAATCGGAAACTATGATCTAAATTAGTGATAGTAAATTCATAGCGATTATGTTTACTCATTTTTTCTACCCCTCCGAATAGTCCGTGTCTAATTGTTTCTGATCGAATTTTCCTTAATTTCAATTTATTTGCAGCATATCTAGTTATATAGCTATTGTGACTCCCAGTATCTATAATGATACGAATAAATTCGGAAGATTGATTATCATTACGGATCTCCACTATCAAAGTTTGTAAATAGACATTAGAAATTATATCCTGATTTGACAGCATTGGTCTCGTAACATCGCTACTCTCTGAATTAGTAGATTTCCCTTTTGAATTTATTTCTTTATTACACATTATCTGGGCGTGTCTCGAATTACAAATACCGCATAAATCCTTCGATACACAGTATTTCCCGATATGTCCGCGGGATAAACAAATATAACAAAGGCCTCTCTTTCTCAGTAAATCAAGTCTTTTTTCAAACGGTAAATTGCAAGTGCTAAAACATTTATTTGTCTGGTGCCTGCCAAAGCAAAATCCACAAGTAGTCTCATTTTCGCTCTGAACCAATAAATCACTCGCTGACGGTAATTTTCTATTCGGAGAATCAAATTTATTATTCTGCGTATTAAATTTATTGACTCGGGGGGGAAAGGAAGGATTTTTCCTAAATAACTGCGCAACATAATTATTTTGTGTTGATTTTTCATTTATTTCATTCAGTGATGACGCATACATTTTCTCTCTGGATATTAATTGCTTATGTAAGAACAATATTAAATCTTGGACATTAATTGAGTCTTCATGTGTTGTATTAAATTCCAAAACTAGGTCTCTCGGTAATAATTTAAATAAAATGGGGGATAATAAACTTCCATAAGAGTCTAATGAAATGTTAAGTGACTCTAGACTTCTAATGTTCGTTTGTATCTCATCAAAAAGTTTTCGAAATGATTTGGTGTCATTCGAGTGTCTGAGTGGAGTTAAATTAAGAAGTTTATTTGTATGTACCGAAATTAACATATCCTTATTCCCGTACCTTTCTTTCAAAATATCGACGGCCTTTAAATAATTCTCTGCAGTGACACAAAATCCATCTATACTTTTTAATGGAATGGGGGCTAGAAAACTTTTTAAATAGTTAAATTTATCTACTGGATCTAATGTGTCATTGTTGTGAATGGTTGTTTCAAAAGCTGACCAAAACGAAAGCCATTCAACAAAATCCCCAGAAAATTTTGCGATATTTAGTTTCGGCAATTTAATGCTTACGTTTTCCTTTAAGGGATTTTCTCGTTTAGAAAACGAATCATCCTGTGTTTTCTTTTTATCTAACTCTTTTATTTTTTTATTTGCTCTAAAGCGCCATGACGTAATTTTCTCTTTAAATTCGCGAGCGCCCTGTAATTCTGTATCTAATTGTGCTTCTTGCACCAATTTTTTAATTTCCCCGTCTGCTCGTGTCAGTTCCATTTCTGTCACACTTAACTGTTCCACTACCTCTTCCAAATCAAAAATGTCTGGTTCTCCCTCTTTCAAAATAGCTTCTATTTTATTTATAAACTTATTTATGCTTTCACGTAGCACAGTTCTTTCTTTTTTGGCGATAACTAAATTTTCAGCCATTGCGAACTAATAACAACAACAACTAAATTCTATTAAAAAGTACAATTCTCTATATGTTCAACAGTTCTCAATATTTTTTCAGTTCTTCAAATTAAATAGCTTGATAAATAATTTCTAATTATTCTAATATCTTAATATCTTATACTATTTATCTCATAACTAGGTTATATCGCCGGAAGGGATGCCAAATTGTTACTACTGATCATATTCTCTGTTTCTAGTTTTCTTATTAATCTTATTATCTAATAAAAAATTTTCAACTTATACAATCATAAAATAAAAGTTAAATGTCCTACCTGTTCTTTCCTTCGCATAAGGAGAAATAGCCGGGGATTCTATTCATTAAATAAGACGACATCCAAATAATAAGTCTTGAATCTTCGAAGTAAATAAAACTGTATTACATTAAACATTATTGTAGACGTACACAACATGCTTAGACACTCACAAACAAAAATTATTTACATTATATTACAATTCGAGTATTAAAGTTTTCTTTTTTAAAAGTTATTTTATTTTCTCTACGTTCATATCTAGTTTCTGTTCTAATCTAAATCTGAGTCAATTCTCACAGAAAAAAAGGAAAACAAGTTCTGTCCGCTCTTGCGCAGTAGGTCTGGCGTAACACACTGCAGGTGCGTTTTTTGTTCTTGTTTCAAAGGGTAAGTGGTAAGAGGAGTTGCTTGATTTCGCAACACAGTTTACGCGCAGGATTACAAAATAAATATTGCAACTAGAATGAAAATTTTGGTGCTTACTTATACTTCTGATTGTAATAATTTCCCTGAACTTAAATACATTTGTATTTAAAGTATTTTTATATTTTTAATGCAATGTTGCATTTAGCTAATACAAAATTTTGAAAATTTCAACAGTAAAATCACCTAAAAATATATTTTTTTGAACAATAAAAAGGAAATTTTAGGTTCAGTTTATACAGACTAACACGAAATATATGTTTTGAAAATTTCATGAATAAATATTCAGAAGTTTTTGAGGTATCCTACGCGTTATCCCCCAAAAACGCCATTTGGAAAATAATGACTTTAAAGTTTCGGAAACGCCGCTTCAGCTATTGAGCGAGTATAATTCTAAAAGCCAAAACTTCTGTTCTAATGGGAATTTCAAGGAAACAATTATATCAAAATATTCAGAAAAGTTAGGAGTTTAAAATTAAAAAAAAATTAAAATTTCTTAAATTTTGAAGCTTTAAGAGTCCTGCGACCACTTGATCTTGAACAAAGGTTTCGTTTTAGCTACACTGTAGAAATAAATGTTATTACTACGCTGAATTTAGTTTCATGAAATGCCAAATGAAGTTTAACTGTCCGCTGCTTTCATTGTCAGTACCGAATTAAGTTCATCATAAACAGATTAGGATAATATTAATAAAAGAGTTATAGAAATAGCTATATCTGATATTATTTAGGTTCCATATCTCTTTGAACTTTCATGGTATACCCGATTACACTTTTCTAATATATACAGTTATACCCAAACCTACGTTGTATAGTCTTTTACAAAGTCTTAGTATTCTTTTAGCAATTATATATATATATATATATATATATATATATATATATATCATCATCATCATCAACCGTTTTCAATCCACTGCTGGATGTAGGTCTCCCCCAGATTTTTCCAATGTTTTCTGTCTAGTGCTTTAGTCATCCAATTTACACCGGCTACTTTTCTGAATTCATCACTCCATCTTACTTGAGGTCGTCTTCTTGGTCGTTTTACATCTCTGGGATACCACTGTAGGGTGTTTGTGCTTCATCTATTGTTTTGTCTTCTTGCAATGTGCCCAGCCCATTTCCATTTTAGCCGTTTAATTCTTTCAATGATGTCAAAAACTTTCGTCTGACTTCTTATCCAGGTCATTCTTTTTCTGTCTCTTCTAGTTATACCTAGCATACATCTTTCCATACTTCTCTGTGTTGTTTGTAATCTTGTACCATCCGTCTTGTTAGCGTCCTTGTTTCTTCTCCATAAGTTAGCACAGGCAAAACACATTGGTTAAATACCTTTCTTTTCAAACAAAGGGGCATGCTACTCTTCAGAATAATATTGTTCTTCCCAAAAGCACTCCATCCATTTCTTATTCTTCTATTGATTTCATTCATGATACTATTATCTGATGATATTTCCTGCCCAAGGTACACATAACTTTGCACTTCTTTAATTTCAGTGTTGTTGTAGACAATTTTCTTTTTTGATGCAAATGAATTGAACATCACCTTAGTCTTTTCCAAGTTTATTTTTAATCCCACATTAATGCTAGCTTCTGCCAACTCTTTTAGCATATTTTCCAATTCTTCAGGACTGTTACTGAAAATTACAATGTCGTCAGCGAATCGGAGATGACTTAAATATTCCCCATTTATTCTAATCCCTTTGTTTTCCCAATCCAGCTTCTTGAAAATATTTTCTAAGACAGCCGTAAAAAGCTTAGGCGAAATGGTGTCTCCTTGTCTTACCCCTCTTCCAAGCTTGATCTTTGCTTTTCCTTTGTCCAAGCGGATGGTTGCTGTTGCTTTCTTGTAAATCTTCTTTACAATATTGATGTAAGGTTTGTCTATATCAATGTCCTCCAGAGATTCTACTACTGCTGATGTGTAAACCGAATCAAATGCTTTTTCATAATCAATAAAGGCAAGGCAAAGAGGTAAATTATATTCCTTATGTTTTTCAATGAGCTCCCTTACCGTTTGGATATGATCCATTGTGCCGAATCCAATTCGGAATCCTGCTTGTTCTCTAGGTTGAGCTGAGTCCAGAGCTGATTCAAGTCTTGTCGTTAAAACTTTGGAGAACAATTTATAAATCACTGATAGTAAGCTGATCGGACGGTAGTTTTTAATGTTTTCCTTCTCTCCTTTCTTGTAAAGTAGCACCATCACAGCATTATTCCAATCTTCTGGCACATCTGACTTCTTGAGACATTTGGAAAACAGTAAGGATAGCATTTTTGCAAATTCTTCTCCTGCTTCTTTGATAAGGTCGATTGTAATTCCATCTTCTTTTGGGCATTTACCTTTTTTCATAAATTTAATGGCTTGTAAAACTTCGTCTGTCATCACTGGGATTATGGCTTCGGTTTCTGTTAAGTTTTCTCGTGGATCATATAGGTTGATTTCTCTTTGGTCTTCACATTTATATAAATCGTTATAGAATGTTTGAACAATGTGTACTATTTCTTTAATGATTTTGGTGATTGTTTCATCTGCCCTCTTTAGTGCAAAAATACCTTTTCTTCCAACACAAAGTTTGCGCTTAGCTGATTTTAAACTTTTGTTATCATCTAGAATTTTCTTGACAAGATCAGAGTTAAATTTTCTGATATCTTCTGTAACACATTTTCTTACCGTTTTACATAATTCAGCATATTCAACTCTTGATTTAGGATCGTTTTTCTTTATTTTAAATTCTCTGCGTTTCTTCATCAATCTTCTTGTTTCTTCTGTTATTTTCTTTGTCTGCTTTACTTGTGCATCGCCGGCTATCTTATTTGCAATATCTTGTAGAGTATTGATTAGTTTCTTGTTCACTACTGTAACATCTTGCTCTTCTTCTAAAGTTGATTGAAGTACTTGGAAACGGTTTTTAAGTTCCAAATGGAATTCTTCTTTATGTTTCTGGAGATTATTTATATCGATTGATTTCTTTGAGTGTTGCAAAAGCTTCATTCTTTCCACTTTAGTATTTAACAGCAGTTTGCATCTAACCAACCTGTGATCACTTCCTGTATTGAAGTTATTGAGAACGCTGCAATCCTGAATAAGATGCTTTTTGTTTGTTAAGATGTAGTCGATTTCAATTGTTGAGCCATTGGCACAACGCCATGTCCATTTCCTTTGTGGCTTTTTCTTGAAAAATGAATATATATATATATATATATATATATATATATATATATGTGTGTATATATATGTGTGTATATATATATAATACAATTACAAATTCATATATTTATTCTACGGAACCCTCTGTACGCGAGTAATGCTCGCACTTGACCGTTTACTTGTATATTCTTCTCGAATTTTTGTAGTTCTATTGTACATCGTTTGATGGTGCAGGAACTTGAATTTCGCATTATGCTAAGCCAGCTATTCTCGAATAGCTGCTGTACAAGAGAATAACGAAAAACTATTGATTTTAATAAATATCATGATCGATATTAACTCTTTTTTACTCCGATTAATTGACTGAAGAAGAAATTTAAGATGAAAGTCAAAGTTGGTGTAGTATTGAACTAATAATATTACAGTATTAACATTTGTATCTACATTTTGAAGCATTACGAGATACGAAGCATTACATGTACGAGATAGAAAAAAAAGTTTTGAGATAGGCACATCCAAATAGTTTTTAAATTTCGTGTCGTACTGTTATTGACGTTGTAAACTTTTTTAAGAAATCATTTATTTAATGTATTAAAAATGAGAATTGTATATATAAAGGAGTGAAAACTCTTTTGCATTGAAAATAGTTTTCTTATCTTGTGAACTCACATATTCTATTAATTTTTATACAGAGAAAATTAATTTATCTTTGCCTGTATTGAAAAACTACATCTTTTTGTCTGACATAGTTTATTACTGTTTGAGGAGGTCAAAAATCTCTAAAGAATTTTCTTTAAAGATTACGAAAAAAACACGTGAATATCCTATCAGTTTGACACTTTTAAGCGATTTAGGAGACAGTATTTCATAATTAGATGTATGTTTGACTGTTTGACTTCTTTTTTTTTAAATTTAGAAATTCCCCGTTCATAAAAGAAACTCAGAATAGTAATTTTGCTTCACTTAAGGATATTCGTTTTAGGATTACAAAAAATAAAAATTCCTCTTTTGAATGTTCCTGTATGAAGTGTGTAATTTGCAACCTTTATTAGATTCATTATCAAACAATTTTGCTTAAAACATTTACACAGAGTGCATATAAATTATCAGGGTAAAATGTTAAGTTTCTAAATGTTATTTGTGTGATATTTTTAAACATTAAAAATATGGGAGGTGCAGTTCAAGGCGGGGGGGGGGGGGAGGCGAATTTTTCAATCCGGAAATATTTCTATATTTCTATTGTAAAAACATTATATTTGCACATTTCCTAATTCTACAAAATACTAATGAAAAATATTTAAAATAAAAGATTTCAGTAGGGTTATAAATATTGCACAAAATCCCTATAAATTTAAGTTTAATTAATCCTTCTAAATCCTTCAATACTTCTAAAATCCTTCAAAAATTTATTAAATGATTATGTAAATCTTCTAATGAAGTTTAAACAATTCACAAAAAGTACTTTTAGAAGATAAATTTTCATGAATTCATAATTCAGTAGATAAAGGGTTAAATTCACTGACTTTTGCCCATTGCATGCGGAGGCTATGAGCAACGGTAAATTACGGCATGACGGCAATGTTTAATCTCTCATTTAATGAAATTTTGCATGTCAAACTCACTATGCGGTTTTCACGTGCATACCTAGACATTTCAATCCACCTAGAGACAAAAATCGAGGGTAAATACTGGTAAATGCCTTTGTCATCAATTTATCTTTTGTAGAACAGGTAGAGCACGAAATGGTTTTCGTTGTTTTATGTTTATGCCTTTATAAAGTTAAGGATAATATTTTTAGGTTATTTTTTAGCATAAAATTTACTTAGCGATGAAAAAATTTGGTTTTATTGTTTTAAAAAAATTGAAGCTTTGTCTTTATAACTGTTATTCTGAGAGTTTAATTATTGTTGTTTAACTAATTCTTGACTCCATACAATAAAATAAAAACATTCCAAATGATATGACATTTTCTACTAACGCCATGGCCGCTAGTGGTTCATATGTTGACAAAGTCTTTTGTATAATCACCCTATAAACACACACACCTATGCATATATATAAATCCAAATAAATTTAAGATGCAAAGATACATTATTTCGTTAGGGAACAGATTTCCATAGACAATAGAACCGATAGAGATACAGAAAAAAATTATACAAAGTTATTATATTTTAATTTGATATTTTAAAAAAATAAATCGTATTAATTCTCTATTTTTTAATGTTAATGCATATTATTAGAAATGTTTTGTCGATTCAATTTTTTTCATATTATTTTCTCTAGGAAACAAGTTTTAAAAACTTAATTAATTTTACACATGTTTTATTCATCTGTATTCATTATTACTAATCCCGACTTTTACTAAAAAACAATTATCTAAGAAACATTGTCTTGTGGTTGTCATTTTTACCTTTATTCTTCAACAGAAAAAAATAACATTGATTTTTAAGTTTAAAAATTAGATACATTGTTTAGATTGAAGGTATTCTATAGAGCTTTTAAACATTTTATTTTTCGCGAAAAAAGAAATTACAATGTGACGACAAAAATAAAATACTTATTCAAAAAGAGTTTTAATTATCTAACTTTACTGAATGTAAAAATAAATAAGTAATATTTCGATATATTTAAAAAAAAGAACTGGAATTATTTGATACATCGTTTTAATATGGTTGTTTTTATGTTCCATTTATCTTATATTTGGTCAAATTTATTAGAATCAAACTTTTGTTTTTCAGTTAGAATAAATGTTATACTTTAAAAAGTGATTATAAAAATATATGAAGAACAAAAATAAATTGTATGAATAGTTCTATAATGTTACGTATTGTGCTATAGAAAGTTAAATTTTATTTTCATAATATAAAAATACAAAAATATCCCAGTTGATAAACAAAATATATTTCATTATTACCATAAAAAAATGAGAGCTCTGTTTAGAAAATGAATTATTAAATATTTACAAGTGAATGAAATACATTATTTGCTTCATTTTACTTTGGAAATCAGAAAAATGTGAGACACATAATAATATTTAAGTAATTGAATTTAATATACGAATAGTAGAAGTAAAATAATATAAGTTTTCAAGTAAATTCGTCATTCTTGGGACACTTGGTCTATTAGTTTTTAAATGCGTTCATTATGTAAATACATAGCACCTATAGTCGTCGTCTGTTTCGTCCGTCTGTCTGCGTGTCCTCACATAACAGCGCAAAAATTACCCAGCCGAATGGTTTGAAATTTAATTCATATAATCGTTGCAGAATTTTATCGAGGCATTTTAAAGTTTATGAAAACTGAATGAAAGCTTAAAAAAGATATTACTAAAATTTTCCTCATTCTATTAAATCATATCATACGTAATAAATTTAATGATACCCCAAGATAGGTAATGATTCTAGGCTTCCATGGTGTTTACGTCCTATTTAAGAAGGAGTGGTGTTATTTTCGTAATACTGAATTTAATATATAAAATCGAAATAAAGTTTGCATACATGCATTTTTGCACAAGAGTGCAATAGCTATTGCACGTAATCTGAATATTTATAATACTAGTTATAGTACGAACGCATTTTATTTGCTACTTTTGATTCACATTTTCCGACTTGTTACTTTTTTTTAAAGTTACACTAACTTTCTAAAATTAACATGTCGCCTAATGTTTTTATCACAATAACTAGAAACGTCGTATGAATTTATGTGAACATTGGCTAAACAAAATCACTTAAATAGTTTTCTATTTGTTAATTTTATTAGCAGTTTTACAACTTCTAAATTTTTCAAAGAAATAATGCTAAAATTCTTAAATACAGAGACAAATCATCATATTATCACATTGCACTCGATATCGAATAAATCAAGTATTCCATTTCTCAAACTGAAGCAAAACGAAAGAGCAGGAAAAAATGTTGACTTCTAATACAATGTCGAGTTGTGTACATTCTTTTCAGTTTCTAAATATCCTGCCTCTCCTATCTCAGATTTGACATTCTAAATTAATACTTAACTTGTAGCATTTGTAATCAAGCTATTTAAATGGTTACACCTAAATTGATTACTTTGGACTTTGTAAAGACTTTAATGACTGGAGGTAGATTATTTTGTGATCTTGAATGAATATAGATGTTTCTTATAAGTAAAGTATTGTAATTTTAATACAAAACATTAAACTAATTCTTTTCTCAAAAATACATTTTTAAAATCGATGACCACAATTACTCAAAAACTACTGAACCAATTGATTTGTAATTTTGTCAGTTCTTATTTTATGTAGTTAAGTAGACACTGAACGAAAAGTCTTATTTTTTTGACAAGTTTATTATTTACGATAAAAAAAAATACAAAACAGAGATCATTTTTTCAAAAGATAAAATTCGAATGTTGTCTTCAAAGAGCTACCTTTGAAAAAAAAATTAAAAAACATATTTTCAAAAATCTTTTGAAATAAACTCAATTTTTTAAAGAATTCATAATCGCTATATTTTAATTTCAGATATGCGAAATTTATGTTACAATGGTCACTGAAAGGCACCCCCAGACAGCAAGACTCAACAGGCAATAATTTCAAATATTCATATTTATGTAGATTTATATATTTTATAATGTATTGAAATAACCTTTTAGTGTTGTATTATATAAAAAAATACATTTGAAAACAAAGAATTAATTGCTTAATCAAACAACATAGGGGAAATGTTTTAATTTAGTATTGTTTCTGCGAGTATGAAAGATTGCATATTTGTTTTACAAATGCATTACATACACATATTTTTTTACATATGATTTTTAATGTAAAATAGGTTCGTTGACATTCAGTTAATCGTAGAATTTATAATATTTTTCTGGGATTAAATTTGGCAAAATATTGCATTAAAAATTTTCGTAGAACTTTACCAAGTTAATGTGAGATAATAATTCTTAATCAATTATGTTGATTATCTTCTTTTATAAAGACACTAAGTACTCAGCATGCACGGAAACTACACTGCGTTTCGAATGTCAAAAAAACAAAAACAAAAATATGGGTAAATCTGAAGCTATCATTATACGATTCATTATACGATATTCGGATAATAGTTTGAAACCAAATTACTTTTTCGAAAGTAAAAAAATCTCTAGGGCCTTTAAAAAATGCTAACAATCGCACTAAAAATCACATTGAAAATCGCATTAAAAATCGTATTAAAAATTACTAAATATTCACAAATCGGTGGGGTGAAAATTTATTAAAATGGGGTAAAACATTCTAACTGGAATTCTTTCATGATTAACAAAAACTCGACACAGAACACAGAATATTTTTAAAAATCGCTAAAAAACACAATGAAAATCGCACTAAAAATCGCTAAAACAAACAAATCGTATAGAACAAAAGTCACTATATTAAGCTAAATGTTTAAAACCGAATTTCATTTACTAATGTCGAAAAATCGGTGCGGAACGCGAAAAATCGCTAAAATTCACTTTAAAATTCGTTAAAATTGAACATCGAGGAGGACAAAATTTATTATTTTAGGATAAAATTTTGAAAATAAATTCCCTTTTAGAATGTTAAAATTTTGCCGTACGACTCGAAAAAACTCTTCAAATCACATTAAAAATCTCATTTAAAATCGCCAAGTATCCAAAAATCACGGTACAAAATTTACTATAATTGGGTAAAACAGTGTAATCGGATTTCTTTCGTGAATTGCTAAAAATCGACACAAAATGCAAAAAATTGCTAAAAATCCTTTCAAAACGTGTTAAAAATCGCTGTTATTCGAAAATCACGGAAAACAAAAATTATTGCATTGGGCTAAAGTTTTGAAAACCAATTCTTTTTCCAAATGACAAAAAATTGCTTTGGAACTCGAAAAAGCTCCAAAAATCATACTGATAATCCGTAAGTATTCAAACAATGCAGGGAACAAAATTTACTATAATTTCGCAAAAGAGTGTGATCGGATTTCTTCCATGAATGGCAAAAAATCGACGCGAAACTCCAAAAAATCTCTAAAAATCACTTACAAAATCGCATTCAAAATCGCTAAAATTCAAAAATCCTAAAGGACAAAATTTCCTACAGTAGGATAAAACTTTGTAATCCAATTCAATTCACCAACATAAAAAAATCGACGCAAAATTCGAAAATCACAAAAATAGCATAAAATATTCGCCTAAAATTTAAAAATCGCTGTACGAAATCCGAAAATATTATTTTTAACAAGTAAAAATTAAATTTAAAAAATCGAAAAACCCGACTGCGTAAAAAGCGAACTAATTAATTATTTCTCATCAATGTGAAACTATTTTTTTATATTACTTACCTATTTTTTATTTACTTGTATTGATGACTTTTAAGTTGTGTTTAATTGTTAGTTCCTATCTATAAACACTGTTTTGATGTCTATGATGGTTAGAGTTGCAGTAAAGATAGAAATTTTACCTACACAACTTCCAGGTCGTGTAGTATTTAAACGGAGATTTTGATTGTAAAATAGTCAATGAAAGATCGTCTTCATTTTGAAAGACCTATCCAATGATATGCCACTCAATATGGTGCTTAAAAATGTTTTTTCGTCTCTAGCGCCATTTTGTATTTTACGGCCGCCATTTTGAATTTATAAAAAAAACCTAGCCTATAACCATCTGACGGTTAAGACGAATCGATTGAGACCTCATTCATTAAAATCCACACCGGCGCTGGGATGTTTCGAGGGTGTATAGAAATCCATTTACTCACTGTAAAAGAAAAGGGACTAAAATACGGAAATACCACTGGTAATCTAGACGCCAGTAGTATTTCCGTATTTTAACAGAACTTTATCCCGGTAAATTACAGAAAACTTTCCGGTTTTTTTTGGGATTTAACTGAATTTTTTCTGTAATTTTCCAGGGAAAAGTTCCGTTAAAATGCAAAAATAGTACTGGCGTCTTGATTGTCAGTAGTATTTCCGTATTTTAGTCCGTTTTTTTTTTTTTTTTTTTTTTTTTTTTTTTTTTTTTTACATTGCCCAGATACGCGTGAAACACGTAATACTTCTAGGCAGTCGGGTAAAAAGTTTGAAAATTTATAATATTCGGATAAAAGATCGATACCATATTCTTATTATAAATGTAGAATAATAGCTTCAAATGTAGAAAAATATGAATAAAAATCACTAAAAAAAAAATGTTATCAAAAATCGAAAATCGGGATTCGATGTGGAAATCTAATATATAGAAGTACACTCCTAGTAAAGGATCAGGGTCCATAAGTCGCGTTTCTGGCCTATGAAATAGACTAAAACTTGATTATGTTATACTGACTTAATTATTTCACCTTTTAATATTAGAAGGTATATATTGTACGATTTAACAATAGTTTTTGTATTTTGTTCGGGTTTATATGACTTACAGAAGCTGGAAGTTCGTATAATTCGTAGTTTTAACGAAAAATACGGAATTTTTTTTACTCCAATTATTTATATGAAAACAATCGTGCAACACTTTCTTCTTGACATATATTATAAAACACATCAAATATACCAAACATGTTAAAATAAAAGTATTGCAAAGCTGCGTTCATCGGAAAATATTAAAAATACAGAGTAAATTGATGGAAAAAATAACAGATATTGCGTATTTTTCATCAAAACTACGAATTATACTATCTTTCAGCTTGTGTAAGTCATATAAATTCAAACTAAATACAAAAACTATTGTTAAATTCGTACAATATATACCCAACAAACACAGAACTTTCGGGTCACTGATGGGTTCGTTAGTCTTGGCCGAAAGTGTTCGATGGAGGCCCGTTATCAATGAAAGTTACGGCTCCGTAAAAAAAAGTGTCACGCTGGACACAATAAGGCCGCAAGAAAATTGGCCGTAAGTACAAGAAGTTGCCCACAATCGTGCCGCTAATTTTTCAATAAAAGTGTTAGATAGCCTTAAACTGCCCACAGTTATTATTTTAATGGCCATTAAAAATAAAATTTAACCAGAAGCTAGCCTTTTTCGTACCATTTGTGGTTGTAATAAATTAAATTTAAACCGTACCTGCCCACAAAAAAGCCTATTATGGTTATTTAAAATGTAATCACTAGCCACGGTTGTGCCATAATGATTGTTTAGGTATAAATCAAAATTTATTCTATAAAAGAAAATACCTTTTTAGCAGGTTAATTAAATGATAAAATATATTTGCAGGATTAAAAAAATCCTATAATTATTTAGGTACGCTTTTCAAGAAAATCAAATTCTTTCACTTTGAACTTTTTTTAAAAAAATTCCAAAACTCAATACTTCACATAATACATTCATTTATTTGTTTATTTATTTACTTACATATTTACAAAATTTATATGTAATGCATATTTAAATTGTTGCATTTCATAAAAAATTATAAAGTATATAAATGAAGAAATAACTAATCAATTAATTCATTATCAAATATTGTATTTTGAACATTTTTGAAAAAGTTCAAGTTAAATCAACTTGATTTTCTTGATAAATATATCTAAACAATTATAAGATTTTTTTTAACCTGCCAAAACATTTTATCATTCAATTAACCTTTTTAAAAGTATTTTATTTTAAAGAATAAATTTCGAATTTATGCTTAAATAATATACATGATTTTAACATAGTTTATTATATATTTTATATTAAAAGGGGACATGTTTGTGATATTCTTTTTACTTAGATTTTCACTATATTTTACACAGGTTAGTTGGTAAATCTATTAGATTATGCTTATTCATCAAAGTTTTATTAAATCATTATAATCTAAATTTTTGCATCATTTCTGATCATTTTTCATTCAAATATTATATAAAAATAAGTTTAAATCTTTATGTAGTAAACGAATGACAGTATAATATTCCTCATATATTTTTAAATTTTGCTTTTATGAGATAATATTTAAATATTTCTCTTGCAGTTTAATAGCCAAACATTAGAAAAAAAATATATTATCAACTTTTTCAAAATCCTTGAAAATTATTTATAATTATTAGAAATGTAAATAATAGTTTAATACTGATTTAAAAAATATATTAAATTAATCTTGATATTTCTAAATTTCATTAAAATTTTAGTTAAACAAATTTTCTCGCGTATAAATTCTTAAATATTTTCTCCTTGTAGAAGAAAATAAAACACCTTTCTTTTTAGTCACATTTTTATATTTGCACTAATACAAACTATTTTAAAGAATGTAATACCGATAATTATAACGTTTAAAAGTTATTTAGGCGATCACTTAAAAATTAATAAAAATAATTAAATAAAGAAAAATAACTATTGATAAGAATTTTACACTACTTTATCGAAGATTACATAATGTATGTTTATAAAATTTTTGTGCATTCATAAAGACTATAAAATAAAATAAACTATTTAATGCAATTTAACCGAAAGATATAAAATGTATGAGTAAAAAATTCTTGCGTATTCATAAAAACTAAAATATAAGTATCAAACAATACTAATGAAATCAAATGATGCAAAAGATAGATTCTGCGATTAATAAATTTGCAATGAATAAACATAACTTAAAGACTTACCGAATCAATACGGACGCAAACATACAATGCAGTGCTATGTATGTATTGAAATGAAATGAGTGACCGGCTGTAGTTGTTATCACCGTACACAAATAGCACGAATGACGCCCAAAAAAATCCAAAACTGGGCGGGGTGGAGAGTAATTCTAGGAAAGATTCTCCTTGACCTTGCTTTACCACCTTAGCGATACGAAAGCGGTATTTGTTTTGGGGGGAAGGGATGGAGGGTATTTTTATGAGAAGTCCTTAAAAGTATGATAAATAAAATTCACTTATTTCTTAAATCATATATTTTTGAATAGCTGAGATTAAATTCTAACGGGGTTAGTGTTTACTTTTCTGACTTTGGTTGCAGAATTTTTGTTTTATAAAGTTATTTTCATTTTTACAAATTTGAAAAGAACGCTACCATAGGCAGTGTTGAATTCAGAGGGTGGCGATGGGGGGGTGGGGGGATATTCCCCCCGGAGCAATGAGATGTCCTCCTCCGGAAGATTTGAGATTTTGTGTTTTTAATGCTGAATATGAACAATCCCCCCCTCCCCTAGAGCCGCAGAAATTCCTCACGGTGAAAAGCGTCCTGAATTCAACTCTTCCCGTAGGTTTAACATTGGCTTGCGACTTTCTTTGTACTTCATATATACATATGTGTTTCGTTCTTGCAAAAATGTACAGTCAAACTTATTTATTTATTTATTATATTATTATTAAACAAATAGCACTTGTAACTGACATTTTATTTATTTATTGTTATTTTTTTATCTAAATTTGTTCTGTAATTCTTCCGTTTTTCTTAACATTAGTTTTCATGTAACTGGCATTGAATTAACTATTTTTATGCATATGAATATATATATATATGGCTTTAACTATAACTTTTATTAGTGAAATAATGATAATAAAGCAAATAAATATGCATAAATCATTAGGAATTTAATAGTGGCAAGGAATTTTATCTTTTTTCACCTTTACACTGAATTCACAACTTTAAATCTTATATTATTTTGTTTTACATTCATTGTTTTCAGTATGACGATAAAAAAATATCCATGCAATGATATCGAAGATTAGTTTGGAAATATTATTTTATATTTTGTAAAAATATGTTAAAACTAAATAAAAATATCTAATCTGTTTTGCTGCTTTAAATATAAATCTCATAACGTATTTATATTTTTACTAAAACCCACATTTAAAGTAATTAAGATTAATTTAAAAGAAATGAAGAAAAAATACATTTCCTCTCTTTAAATAAATATGTCGGTTAGGTAATATTAGCCCTCTACTGTCTAAATGATGAGGATACATTAAATACTTGCCAGAAATTGCCCTCAATGATTGACCGGTAAAATAAACGCAACTGTTTTCTCGCTTCCGATCCCTAATCTGTTTGGTGATAGCTGCCGTAATTAGCGGCGCGTCACTTAAGGCACAGTATTGTTTGGCTACAAATGGCCTTAACTCACCCTGGCCGCAACGAATACCTCCATGCGGCCCGAAGTCAGGTGTTTGTTGGGTATATTCTAACATTGAAAATTGAAAATATTAAGTCAGTATAACGTAATTGAATTTTAGACATATTTCATGGGCCAAAAACGCGGCTGTGGACCCTGATCCTTTTGTTCTCTACTTACAGCAGTCTCTTCAGAACACTGTCGACATACAGGCACACACTCACACTTAACCTTCTTTCCTTATTTTCTACTTATAGAAAATCCTAGAATAAGAAAGTGTAGGTAACGATTCGAGAGCGGACCGTGCCATCTTTCAATTTGTATAAAATCGTAGAGTAAAAAAACTGTAGGTAACCATTCCGAGGCGAACCGTACCATCTATCTATATACTGAAAACTCAATTCTGTTTTTTTTATCATCTGCTCTAAGATTTATACGTAAGATATTTTGCTAATTATCTTTTTTAATGAAAGCTGTTCTTTGGTTGATATGCCTACACTAGCTATTTTAAGAAAGATTGTCATTTTTATATCTTAAATTTAATTGTAAAAGATTTTTGTGAAATTCCTTAAAAATGGTGGCAATCGGATTAATCCCATTGTAAAAGCAAATAAGTTGAAACTGGTGTGAACCAATAAGTATTAAAAGAACTTCTTAAAACACAATAAATAACTTTTACATGCGCTAGGCATTTCGAAAGATCTGAGTCTTTATTCGTCAGGAGCAAATAAGACGTGCTTCTACTATGAAATCAGAATAAAGAAATATCTGAGAATTTCTTCGTCAGGTGCAAAGAAGACGTGCTGCTGCTTTCATAGTAGAAGCACGTCTTCTTTGCGCCTGACGAAGAAAAGACTCAGATCTTTCGAAAGGTCTAGCGCATGTAAAAGTTTTTTATGGTGTTTTAAGAAGTTCTTTTAATAATTAATACCATTGTTTCAGATAAAAGAGGACTAAAGAAAAATATGTAGACATGTGGCTTTTTGGAGGTATTTTTTCATTTGCAAGTTAAATTCGGTAAAAAAAAAAGAAAAAATTGCACGTGTACTTTATTTTTTATAAGAGAATAAAAATTAATATTTATTGCGACATCGTGAGAATATCGTCTATTGGATATTTTAATTTTATGCATTATGAATTTATCCGTTTTTTAGTTACAATTAAATAGAAGATATATTTTTATTTGACTATATACAGTGGTTAACCATAAAAGTACGTTTATAAAATATGTTTACGCATTTCGTGCCGGTGGCATTATTGTTAGTTTAAATGCATTTTTAGACTGATAAAAAAATTTGTGATTGTGTCAACATGGCGTAATTTTCACTTATTTTTAATTCTAAAGATTATGAACAGATTCTTTATTATTTTATTATTATGCTCTTTTCTATTTCAAAAATTAAATATTGAGTAAAAAAAAAAAAAAAAAAAAAAAAAAAAAACCTCATCATTTGCATATGTAGAAATCATTTGTCATTTTTTAAATGTATATCTACAATGAAAACCTTTGAATAATCAAACCTTCGTGCCGTTTGTTTGTACAGGGTGACATTTATTGAACTATATGAAATAAAACGTAAATTATTTTTAAAATACTGAGTGCACAAACTTTATTCACATTTAAACGTCATTACAGATATTCGGATTTAGGTTATGACATTTTCGAAATGGCTGCCATCATTGGCTATGATGTGGCGCAGACGAATAGCAAAATTCGCATGACCTGCTGAAGTGTCGGAACATCGATGCTGTCGATGACCTCCTAAATGGCAGTTTTCAGCTCAGATATGGTTTTGGGGTTATTTCTGCACACATTGCATGTAGCCCCACAAAAATGAGCCACATGTGCTCAGATCCAGAGAATATGGCGGCCAAGCGAGACCCATTCCAGTGGCCTCTGGGTACCCCAGAGCCATATTGCGGTCCCCAAAGTGCTCCTCCAGGACATCAAACACTTATTTGGTCTAACGGGGTCAAGCTCCGTCTTGCATGAACCACATCCGGCCGAAATCAGGGTCAGTTTGGATAGCGGGGAGGAAACCATTTTCCAAAACCTTCACTTATCGTTCAATAGTAACCGTGCCGTCAATGAATATCGGACCGATTATTCCGTGACTAGACATAGCACACCACACAGTCACTCGTTGAGGGTGGAGAGACTTCTCGATCGCTAAATGCAAATTCTCAGTCTCCCAAATACGCAAATTTTGCTTATTGACGAAGTTGCGTACAAGTTGCGTGCGCATGCGCATACTAATTCCCATCATGTGCTGCGGTCAACCACGAAGTTTGAAATTCATCATGCAAACCGTTCAGAAGTTAGGAAAGTTTAATTTCATATAGTTCAATAATTGACGCCCTGTATGAAGGCTTATGAAAATTAAATGCAGATCAACATTCACTCATTTTTGGCGGGGGGTTATATGCTAGATACAGATATATTTAGATGTGTTTTTTAGTTTACAAAATGTACGATTTTAAGTGTCTTTTTTAAATTCAAATTCTGATTTAGATGTGATATGTTTAGCTATTTCAAATGAAGATAATTTTTTTCAAAATTTGAAAGGTATTCTATTTCCTTTAGATACATAATAAATCATAGTAAAAACCCAAGAGTGATGTGGATTAGTTAATAAATAAGTAGAGAGAAATACGTAATCTACCGGTATAAGTGTATATATGGATATAAGTAAAAATAGTTCAGGCATATAATTTTTTCTATTAAAAGATCATTAATATTTCTAAATTCTGTTACAGATGGATAATATAATTTTAAGAAAGGAAATGTTTTTCATCATAAAATAATAATAATGAAAGAATTGTTATGTCTTCAGGAAACAAAGAGTTGTAAAATGAAAACCTTTAACGCATTTTCACTTCTATATATTACTGGAAAAGTTTGTGAACTTTTACAATAAAAATATTTTTCTACATCAAGGCATGAATCTTTTCTTTTTATTCCCCTGCTTTCACAATGATTCCAAATCAATTACCCAAATACGTATAAGTTAGAGGAGAATATTAAAGAAGGAAATGGCTCCAACAGGTCTGCCTCTTAAATAATGGGACATAATGTAGGACGCGGTTGTGAAACGACCTAAAAATGACCAGATTATGCAAACACCCAGATCATTTTATCGATTTTATTCCAAGTGGGGATTTCAAAGCCAGTTTTATTATGTTTGAACATAAATAGCCAAACTGTTCTTTATAAAAACAAGTTAATTAGAAATATTAAAAAATGTTTTATACACAAAAAAGGAATACGAAATAGGTATTAACTATAATAAATAAATTTTTAACTTACGTGAAATTATAATTGCAATTATATAGAGTAATTCTGGGATTTATGCCGCATATTTTTTTGAATTTGTGTATAAAGTCCCATGGTGGACATAAAAAAAATCATGCTGTGCTATTTAATGTAATTTTTTATTTATTTATTTTTAAAAATATTTTTAAAGTATTGGAATAAAGTAGCCCCTGCTGTGGGCTTCTTTGGTCCATTTACTTATTTTCGTATAAAATGAATGCAATTCATATGTTGGAATATTGAAATTAATTAGCAATTAATTGCAATAGGATCTGCTAATGAATCAACACTGCAAATTTGATAAACAAATGTTTATTTATTTATTTATATATTTATCTTTTAACATTTAAACAAAATAAAACAAATGTTAATATTAAGGACACGAGAAACAGTTTTCATCATGTTATCCTCAGCATCTGGAACAAAAATAATTACTGAAACATTTTGCTGAAGTATAATTTGAAAAGAAAAATGTTACTTAATACATCTTTTAAGAGATTTGTTTGAATAAAAGGCATTCATGAGTAACTGGGCTTACTTTCGGACCAAAAAAGGCCTGGTACAAATCAGCCCCGAAAAACTAGTTTTCATGCTAGCTTTGTGAAAACTTAAACATTTTCAGTTAAAATAAAAAGTTAAAGGAAAAATTATGATCACACATGGGTTATAGGTTACTAAAAGTAATATTTTGACATTTACCTTATTTGTATCTCTTATCCAGATTGTCTCACTATAGAAAGTTTAAGAAGTTAAAATCTACACACGAAAACAGTTGTTTATAAACACATCCAGTGTTGCCTCTAAAATATTTTAATTACCCTCAAACTACTTAAATACCCTATGGTAGCGTCTAAAATATTTTTCAAGGGCAAAAACTCTGAATTATATTGTATTGTTTGTTCAATACACAGAATAAAACCATTTTTTTATGGTATGGACAAAAGTAACTGCGCAAAGACCAAAGTTGCGGTATACAAAAATTAAAAACAAATAATTAATATTTTTAACAATTTTTTTCTAAAACATTGCACTGCGGCGCTTCACCCGTACATTCAGGCTGAGACGCCGCACATGTGCGGTAGTTATGCCGCGCTTGTTATAACAACAGAATGAAATTATAAATAAAAATATTAAAAAAATATATTTATATTTGGACTATAATTAACTATGTAATAACAAAATGAAACTAAATGAGTAGAATGAAACGTATCAGTAGATTCAAATTATTAATTGTTTGCCTACTTTCACTATTTAATTTATCGACTTAATTTTTTACATTAAATTTTAATTGTTATTTCAGCAACAACGTAACAACAACAAAGAGGGAAAAGAAAAAAAAAAGTAAAATTGTGTTTACATAATTTATTTGTTAAACCTTTCGTGACCGGCGGATTTTACACAAATTTTATTCTTTTGGCACCATTTTTTGAAACAAGTTACCTTTACTTAAATAATCATGAAAATGCTCTAATTGAAGGAAGAAAATACAGTAAATTCTCTGTAAGGCGGGCTCTGTGTAAGACGGAAATCTGTCTAACACGGAAAGATTTTCAAGTCTCTACAAATCCATAGACATAGAGTAAAATTTGTGTAAGGCGAAATATTGTCTACTACGGAAAATTTTCTCGGACCCGATCGATTTCGCCTTGGACAGAGTTTACTGTATTACTTTTCTTTTTTATTGGTGCTAGAGACAAATTTTGTATGCTCTTTATGAAGGTGCTGATATGGTCCCGAATGGGTTAATATACCTGTCTTTTCGACTACAATCTACACAGAAAGTGTCGAAAAAGTACAGACTTTATGTAACTACATTTGACACATGATGCAGCAAGGCCAATTACACTTCCTCTTTTTTGGAGTAGTTTTCTAAACATTCCTTGCAAAGAACAACTGCGTTGCGCGTAATCCAATTTTTCATTATTATCATCTTGACTTGCATTTTCTTGTCCTTCTTATTTTTTATTTTTCCCTTTTTCTCCTTTGGTTTTCGTAAACTTGATAACATGCCTAACATGGTTAGTCTGTGCAAAAATAAAAGGAAAAGTTAATAACACTTAATCATCCTGTACAAAAGAAACTACAGCATATATACCGGAATTGCAGAGCGGCATGTATCCCATTTTGCATGGTGCAGACGTCGGCCATCACAGTTACCCCCCATCGCTAAGGTTAATGGCGTAACCATACACACAGTACTCTATACTATCACTACAGTTAGTTTTGACTTGGAATCCATGCATGCATTTAGTAATTAGTGTATGAAAAGTATTTAAGCATAACGTGTTTAAAAGTTTGGACAGTGAAATCATGCACTTACGTCAAAATAAGGATGGCACTTCTACAAGTAAACATCCAAATGTGATTCACGCTATACGCTGGTTAAAATAATCTCATTGTGCACCTTTTCTCACGCGTTTGACAACCATCTATCGATAATTACTAGAAATACAAGTGCAGCATCTATCCCGGAAGCGGTGACTCTCCCGGAGTTACCCTAGTAATGATATTCCTTTGAAATATGAAACAATTCATGGATTTTTATTGTACTTTATTTTATTTTTTTTCTATTCAAATAAACAAAAGAAGGCTCATATTAATGAAATAAAATTCATGAAATACTAAATAATTAAACAGTATTTAATATAATAAATATACTTTAATTTTGGAATTTTGTAAAATATTAACAATAATACTATTGATGATTAACGACTACAGTATTAAGTAAGATTAAGTAGTAAGACTACAGTATTTTCAAACTTATTATCTCTTTCACGGACAAAGCACTCTCATAGCTAAAATGTAGAAATAAATGAACGATACCGGAATTCACGAAATTTTTTTTTTTTTTTTGCAAATAAGAAAAAGTGATATTTAACAAACATAATAAACGGAAAAACTTTACATTAAAAATTTGGTGCCACTGTTGCATTTCGTAACTAAAATTTTGTGGTTTCATAAAGAAACCACAGGAAAGGGTTAAACGAGTACAGCTCTAACGAGTTTAAGATTGAACCGAGCAATTTTAACGTTAAGAATGGTTCGACATTAAAACTGTACAAATATTTTCACGCTTTTTACGGACTACCCTATTCATCCGAATATGAATATTTGGCGAAAAGTAGGGTAGAATTAGGAATGAGATGTCTTTCTTATCTAACACTGTTCTGTTTCAGCGATAATGTTTAAAATTTAAACTTTTTTTTTTTTTTTAAATCTAGTAATTTACCAGTTTAACCAGACATAAAAAAGTAACTTCAAGGAGAAAATCTAAAGGAATCTCCTGAGGTCTTTTACGAAGGAAAGAAAATGGGACAAATGAAGAAATTTCCAGATATTTTACAATTTACAACTGCGAAATGGAAAGGAAGGACCATGGCATAAAACTTTTATTTTGTCCCTTAAAACCGAACTCTAGGGTATACCAACAAGCAAATAAGAAAAAATATTTCATAAACATATTCATTTCACAGGTTTCATTTTTCTTATTGCACTGTTAAAATTAAAAGCATATGTGAAATCAATATCTCGAAAGTTTCAGTTTCTATTACAATGTTAGTCGACATTTTTCGTAAGGGAGATAAATGACCACTTGCACTATTGCACTTCTTCATGTTACTTCTATTGCTAGTTATTTAGAGTATTATGTAAGTACAAGGCACCCAGATAACACGCAGCTATTTCATTATATTAAAACCTAGTATGCGTTTATATTTCATAAATCCTCCTGAGGATGCGCTGTACGCTGCCGGAATTTTAAAAACTGAATTAGTTTCCTAGATATTAGGGGGGTTGCGTAAATTTGAGAGGTTTTTCTAATTGTAGCAATTAAATTACCCCATTTTGCTGGATAAAAGAGTGCAAAGGGACATAAAATGGTTTATTATGTTTTCTTGACACCATTTTCTCACTAAAATTGAAAAGAGATATAACTTTAATTTTGATGATAAAAAAGTCGTCATTAAACGAAATTTTCGAAAGAAATTTGAAGAAATTAAAAACAAATATTTCTGCATATTCATAATTCATGAATCAAAGTATTCTGCAGGATAAAAAAATTACGTGCCGACGTATTGATATTTAGAAACCTTTACTTCGTACATTTTTTTTTTAATATTTAAATTCGATAAAATATGAATATTTTAACTCTTTACTTTTGGATGCACAATTTTTGCTCACAATTCACAAGAATTGAATTTAAAGAAAAAGCAGATACCCATATTCTATTAATTCTTTTTTTTTATGTTGACGGTTAAAACCTCTCACAGAGGCTTTAAAATGAAATAGTTTATTGGGAGAAAATGTCTATTTTCTCTAAAAACATTTATAAAACATTTATTTAAATTAAAAATCGCTAATTATTTTTATAAATTCTTCAAAGTGACGTCAATTTTTATTCACCGCTTCCCAAATTAGAAATCAATTCTTAAAAGCAGTATATACTTTTAAGAAATATGTTTTCCATGAAATATGTTTGGTTGCAAAATGTAATCTTCACAATGTCTAACAATTTATAATGTAAATAGGGTTTATTCATTGAAATTAAGTATTTAATAAAATTATTTTTATATATTTCCTTCTTAATGCATATTGATATTGGATTTCTTTTTCCGTCAAGAAACTGACAGACCTCATGCAATGTAAATACAATGCATCAAGTAGTCTCACAGTTGGTTTAATTTAAAATAATGCAAATAGAAAAACATTATTTTCCTACAATCTGCATCAATGATATTTTAAGTGCTTTAAAAAAATCAATATTGTTGAGAATTACACCTTGATTTCTCAGCTGAACCTTTTTTTCTTCTTCTTCTTCCTTTTTTTTTTTTTTTGTATTTTAATTTAGATATGTCTTTTCAATTTATTTGTCATTTTGAAAAGTTAATAGACGCAGACATTTTCGTTATTTGAATGCAGAAGAAAAATACGTTAGTTCGCTAACGCACAGTACATTTAAAACGTAATTTAAATGTTTAAAATTCAAGAAGCTTTTTATATGACTTATAAGAGAATAATAAAATAAAAAAAAACATTAGCAGTTTTTAAACTTTAAAATGGGGTAGAGTAGATAAATGTCTTTGTACGTCCAATGAGAATATTTTAAAGTAGCATACATCTTAAAAGATAATTAAAAAAAAAGTTCTGTACGAAAATATTTTAATTTTTATATCAAAAAATAAATATTTTTAAAACAGAATTTTATTAACATTATTAAGTTTAAACTAAGAATTTATATCACTTTCAATCGATGCTTGACCTTGTTCTTGCGATCATTTGAAGTCTCTTGTGCATACGTCTGCCCCACCACACAAGTAAGGTAAGGATGCAGATAGATTTTCGCTGTTTCCGAAACGAGATTGACGAATTATATAACCTGTGTTTTCAAAATATTCAAACGAACGATAATTTAATGACTATGATGCCTTTTAATTGACCAATCTCGTTTCAAAAATAGCGAAAAGTCTATCTGCATCCCTGCTTTAGTTTTTTGCAACCTAAAAGTAAACCAGATATCAAAAAATGAAGACAACCGACACCCAATAATTCTTGCTCTATTTATTCTTTGAAAATACCATTCTTCTTTGTATGGAGTCTTTAGCTTGTTGTTGTCTAGAAATTATGCATGTCTAGTGTTTTGTACTCAAAAAGTAAAAAACTCTACCGTCTGCCTGCCCCTCTCTCACAGCCGTTTTTATGGGAAAGTATGTAACGTGGAAAGAGCAAATTTTGTAGAGTTATAAAGGCTATTGAACCATATATTTATAGATTATTAGCCATTCACATTTTTTTCCTGAAACATTTAGAGGCTAATTAAGTTACTTAAAACAAATCGGAAATTGTACGTCAAATGTGGCAAATGATGTGCATAATACTATAATTAGTTTTATAAATATTACGGTATTGTTGCAATAGTTGTTGCACTTTTAAGGAAAAATGCATGAATCATTTTTTTTCTATGATTATACATATTCTATTCAGTAATACCAAAATAACATGATTTCATCATAAGTATGACGTAATCACCAGAATGGATAAAATTCAGTTAATTACTTGTGATAAGATTTAACAGAATGAAGATAACATTTATTTATATCTTTTTAAGTTTTGAATCGATTTTCATAAAATTTGAAATAACTCGGCAAAATTCTGCAGCGATTATACATGTTAAAATTCAAACCATTCGGCTGTGTAGTTTATGCGCTGTTATATGCGTTCAGACGAACAAACAGACGGACGAACCAGCCCACGACTATAGGTGGTACATATTTATTTAATGTAGACATTTCTTCATAGACCATAAAGTAATGATATATCTTTGAATGTGTCTATAAATAAACTATGAAAACTAGATGCTTTATTTTCAATACTGAACATGGCATAGTAAATCTTAATAACATACATCAATTACAGAGAAATAACGCACATTAGACTTCGGACAGACAAACCAAAATCATAACACTTTTCAACTATGTTGGAAAACGCTAAAAATACAGAATAGTTTGATATTTCACTTTCAACAATTTATACCAATAGACGGAAGCATACGACCATAGCTTTTACATCTATTTATATAAAATCCAAGTCTCTGTGTGTCCCTCACGATTCCGGTAGAACCGCCTCATTGTAATGACGTAATGAGTAATTGTTGAAAAATAGTAATGCGGGGTTACCACAGTAGCACCAAAGGTTGACCAACTTGGCGAAATATCGCCAAATTTGGCGACAGAAATAAGTTGTCATATATGAAGCCAACTTGGCGATAGCTGGCTTTTTTGGCGAAATTCCCATTTAAAACCATTAATCTTTCATAATCGAGGTCACCGCAATATAATTTTAACTCCGTACTTTTAAGGAGTTTTTTTTGCAGAATCTATGGATGAGAATTTAATAGTGTAATATACGAAAATGTACGTCTTTACACCTTCATCCCGATGCTACTAATTACATAACCGCCAATAAACGGAGCTGTACCGTCCGAGTTCCTAACTGCCCAATTTTAATGTGCTTTAGGTACTTTTCCAGTATAGGACGTTGGCGAGATAGAGAAAATGAGTACTTTTCCGTTATACGGACACCATGCCAAAATGTATGCTAATGCGCCAATTATTTCAACCCTGATTGTGAAAAGGATTTTTATTGTAAACCAAGCGAAACATTGTGATATGCTATTTATGAAATGTGAATCGCGTGAATTGTTATTATTTAACCTTAAAAGCTATTTAATTTACTATTCGAATTGAAAATATATATTTTTTATGAAGTTATAATTTACTTTTACTGCTAACGCTGAGATGGATTTTACCATTTGGCAATTACCAGATGAAGAGAAAATTGCGATAAAACTGTTTCAGGAATTTGGAATTCTGCATAATAAAATGTTGTGTTCAAAAAACCATGAAATGTAATTATGGATGAGTTCTGGAAATCCGAAATGGAGATGTAGCTTACGTTCATGTCGAGAAAGCGTAACGACTGAAAACATGGTTTGAAAATCCAAAATGGAGATGTAGCTTACGATCATGCCGAGAAAGCGTAGGAATACGACAGAAAACATGGTTTGAAGGATCGCGGTTGTCTTTTCTTAATGCTTTAAGGTTTATATATTTATGGTGCCAAGAGTTGACATCGATTGAGTTTTGTGGGCTGCAACTTCATATGAATCACAACACAACAGCTGACTGGAATAGTTATTTGAGAGAAGTTTGTGCAAATGCGTGTTCAAGACCAAACAGAAAAATCGGTGGACCTAATAAAATTACAGAAGTAGATGAAAGTCTTTTTACCAGAAAAAAGCAACGTAGGATGTTTTCTTCCTCCTAAGTTAGGTGGTTTATGTCGTGAAACACGGGGATGTTTTCTTACTCCTATTCCCGATCGTACAGCTCAAACTTTAATGGCGGCAATGAAAAATAAGGCTTAGATGCTGGGCACAGATGTCATATACGCCCCTTACTTGCGTGACTTTTTAGCGACCCCATTTTGGCGAAAACGTCTTTACTATATCATCTATATTCGGGTTACCATATCAAGCAAAAAAACGACACTTTGGCGCAAGTTAAGTACCCGGTGCGTATATGACATTGGCGTCAGAAAAAAATCGCGCCAATATGATATGACATC
This sequence comes from Maratus speciosus, assembly GCA_963932465.1. Classification (NCBI taxonomy): domain Eukaryota; kingdom Metazoa; phylum Arthropoda; class Arachnida; order Araneae; family Salticidae; genus Maratus; species Maratus speciosus. Next base: position 231,811,921 of record OZ010789.1, read on the forward strand.
TGTGCCAGATGCTGTATATTCCCGCGGCCGCCATCTTCGATATTTTGAGATTTCTTGGCATTTTTTTGCATTTTATTTTCGTTAATCCTAACAAACGCATAAATCGCTGCGTGACGACATTTACTACTTGACGGAAAAGGGGTTTTCACGCCAAGAAAAAATCCAAGATGGCGGCCGCTGTAATATATGACATCTGTTCTGTTTAGTATGAGTTTTAATTTATTACTCTATTGTATAACAGTTATTTGTTCACTTATTTTAAGTATATATTTGTGATTTAATAAAATAGTTCGTAAAAGTCTGTAATTTTCAAATGTTATATTTTTTGGTACTTCTTTGTTAGTAATCCCGTTGACCAATTTCGCCAAATTATATAAATCGCCAAACCACTCGCCAAATTATACACATTGACATAATTTTTTTATTTTAAATAACGAAAGAACAAATAAATTAGTAAAACATTAATAAAAATACAAATAAAACGTCGAATTAATGATTTTACTGCCCATTATTAGCATTTAATCTTACAATTAATTAATTAATGGCAACCATTATTGGCAATTAATCTTACAATTTGGCGACAGTAATTTGGTCGACGAGATAACTAAGAAGTACCTATTTTTTAAATGCTCACTTTATCTTCATGTTTTTTCTTTTATTTTTCAAATGTTTCAATTCACATGATTTTCATTTTGCGCCAACTATTACGCTTGGCGGCAATGGTGTCCGTATAACGGAAAAGTACCAGAAAATGAAATTTGGCAACATATTTTCTAGCAACTAATTCACTGTTTCATATACTACACAAGCAATTTTTCAATATTTGCACAAGTTATTTAATACACAGGAGCAACTATATTAACTATTTTTGAATACAAACATAAATAAAGTGTATATAAAAAAACAACAATAATATAGATATAAGTAAAATATTTATATATTATATAAATAAACTTAAAAGTTTGTTTATTTGATTTTCATAGCTGTTTATATGATTTGATCACAAATCTCACTTTCTGATGCCCGAATTACAACAAGCTTTTTAAAAAATCGCCAAGACCCCTATAGTGGAAAAGTACCAAAATATCTATTATTTTGCACCATCTGCGCTATAGTTTGTGCAAAAAAATTAAGAATAAAATAAGGCACAGATGTCATGTACACATATTGGTGCGATTTTTTTCTGGCACAAATATCATATACGCACCGGGTACTTAACTGGCGCCAAAGTGTCGTTATTTTGCTTGATATGGTTACCCGGATATAGATGATATAGTAAAGAGGTTTTCACCAAATTGGCGTCGGAAAACAATCGCGCCAATGTGGGGTGTATATGACATCTGTGCCTAAAATAAATGTAAAATAAGGCTGAAAAAGGGTTGTTTGATTAAAATATTAAAAACAAAATATATGTATTTTTCTAATTTTTTAATATTTTATTTTATTTTATTTATTTATTTATTTATTTATTTTTAAAGACATGCTTTTATTAAAATTCTTCAAAAATGTACAAAATATATATATATATGTATATTTTAAATACACTATAAAGTAGCAAATAATATTTGGACTTTTATTTTCCCATGACCAAGGGGAAAAAAATGAAAGCGTAGGCGCCAACTTTATATACATATATACACATAGGTAACGTACATAATATAGTACCATAGAAAAACTTAAACAAAAGTTAAATTGAATTGGCGCCCAAGCTTTCATTTTTTTTTCCCCTTGGACATGAGAAAATAAAACAATTTCATTTCAATCCCAAAAATTTCCCACTTTTTAGAGCATTAAAAAAATACATTTTTGTGAATATTAATGAAAGTATGTCTTTCAATTTTTTTTTTACATTTATTTCTTCTATCTTGAATCACGTCTGTTCAGCACATTTTTCTATAAAAACAGCATGAGTTCAGCATATTTTTTCTATTAGAAAAGTTTAATGTGTTGCGCTATCGTTAAACCATTTAACAAACCGTGTTTAATTTTCCTAATGTAAACAAGCACAGAGCTGTTATGGTGAGTCATTCACATTTTAGAATCGTTCACATAAAAAATTTTGCTCATTGAGTTACTCTTTCGGCTCTCTTTTAATGCAATGTTAATGACGTCACCGCCGGTCGCAGAACCATGAAAAAGTCTACATGAGAAAAGGGAACCGATGATGGCATTCATCCAACACTGAATTGCCTCTATGGCTTTTATAGTGTTTATTTTTTTTTCTCATGCAGACGATAATGGCAACTCAAAACAACAACGTTTTTTTTTTTTTTTTTTTTTTTTTTTTTTTTGTTAGGTTTGCTCTGTTCTTTGATTGGAAAATTAATAATGAAGTAGAGATGTAATATAGAATATGGTTTTTAACAAAGAAATACCTTTTTTCAATAATTTATAGTATTTTTAATTTGAAATGAATGAGTAATGAATGAAATGAATTGATATGAATAAAATTTTCATTTATACTGTCATTTACAAATATGGTAAATAAGTTAGAAGGATAAACATTTTCTACAGTCGGACAGCATTTAAAAGAACTGGTTTTTTCTCATGGACAACTATATGTAATTAATTCAAGATGCAAAGAGGAAGGACATTTAAAAATATATGTCGAAGATACTGAAAAGCAAGGTCAGTTTTTAAATAATAAAAAAGTTTTTACAAAAAACGTCGTATATCCAGAAGTTTTCCGACCAAATTGCATTTTTTATGTATTCATTTTACATAGTTTTTCATAAATGTGTTTCTTTTTAAAAATGTGTTATTTTCATCTATCACTGCGGAACAAGCGAAAAAAACTCATATTTTGCAGATGTGTTGTATATAACAGATCTATATATTATATTTTCCGTCATTTTTGACGGGCTATCTTTCTAGTATTTATATAATGACGAATGCGCCTAAAAATTGTATATCATGTGGGGTATCGTTCGAAAGATCTCCTATCACCGAACTCAAAAATATATTTGTTTAATTTTAGTTTTTTTTTTAAAGATATCGTGGAAAATTCACTGCAAAAATGTATTCCCCACCTGTATTTGTTAATCTACCGAAACTAAAATTGTAAGGGCGCAGGATGTACCTATCAACGCGGAATCCAGGAAATGTTGATAATGCTTTTTGAAAAAACTTGATTGCTATTAGCAGAAGTATTAATTAAAAACCTATCTGGAAAACCGCCTTTCGTAGCGCGATTGTCATAACTTCTAGTTTAAACTTTGTTCACTGCGTTTCTTTTACATAAGAAATATCATAGGTATGAATCGTCAACCTAGAGACCATTTTGTGTTCCGTAAAACTCGCATTTGACCAATTTATTGAACTTGCATATTTAAACATTATTTGGAGCCTTTTAAGAGAATATTTTCTGTCCATTTATGCATAGTAAACCATTCTGCTCATCAAGAATCTCTTGCATGTATGGCTATGTTTAAATTAATAGATATATTTCAGAAGCTAACTTTCTAATCAGTAAACTATTATTAGCCTGTCGATTACAACAAATTTGACAAGTGTAGTTACGTTTAAAATATTCTGTACAAATCAGGCAATACCTACAGAAACTCTATCAAAAGATAAACAGACATGGAGAGTAGTGGAATAGCTGCAAAGATTTCGTTTTACTCTGCATTAAAGTACACAACGAACCAAAGTTAAATAATCAGTTTCAAAATATAGTTACATTTTTATGTATAACAACATATTTTAAAAATTACTAAACGTTACATTCTAAGTCTAGTGTTAATTGTTGTTTGCTAAAGTTTCACCTTTATATTTTTTTCATAAGATATTGGCCCTTCCGTTGTTAAAGAGTTAAAATGTGATATGTTCTAGGTAACTGCGATATATTTTTCAAAGATGCAGGAACAAACATCTAGTTTTTCGATCTATAACATTAACGTAACTTTAAACTTCACGATTAAAAGAATATTACTGCGATATATCACAGTATTTTTCCCTGGACGTGTTTAAGTTTTAGGATATTAATTCGAGAAATAATTTTAAACAGTTAATATACGATTGTGATCCACCAGGTAAAGACCGTTTGGCTGTAAAAACTTTTAAAAGGACGGTGTAGGTTTTAAAAAAATTCTTTAATTTTCATAACAGAGATTTGAAATTTTGTGCAAAGTTACATTTCTCCATAAGTATATAGAACACCTTAAAATAAATTTCCAATCTTCTTATAATTTTAAGATCTTTTAAAAAATTTAAAAATTTAAAACGAAATTTTAAAATGCTCCTTGCGTCTTAATATCGATATTTCATCAATTTTGGATTTTAATCGCGAAAACTCTATTACTAACAAATATGGATATCGATTTTTACCGCCCTTAAATAGTTAATTTTTTAGAGATATTTTTCTGAACCATATCGATTCCATATCGATTTTAATAAAAATTTTGTCTTATAATAAGTTAAAAATTAAATTTAATTGTCTTAACGAAGTCGAATTTTAAAATTCATATACAATTTCTTTTTAAGCAATATCAGGATTCTTCCTTATCAGTTTCATTAATTTTGATCAAAAATTAAATAGCAAGGGCATTTCAAGAACCAAAGAGAAGCTGAAACATCAGTATTGAGAAAAACAGACTTAAAGTATATTGAAAGGTCAAAAAATGGTTTGTGAACAACATTAAAGCACGTGTAACTTTGTGTAAGATAATCGCATCTGCATGCGGTTTTCCACGAATGATGTGGTGCAAATTGTAGAATAATAATACACACAAAAATCTCAAATAAACGTCCACGGTCCCCTTAAAACAAACATTTATTCAGAAAAATTATTTGTTATTACATAGTGAGATTACTTCTCCACATAATCACCCCCTACATTTAGGCATGTCTCATATCTGTTCAGTAGCTTTAGAATCTGCATGTTGTACTCCGCTGCCGCTAATCCCGTATTAAGCGAGTTCTTTATATCAGTCTTCAACTCATTATCACTTCTTATCATGCACAAACGTTGTTGTAACCAAGATGTCACAAACAACCAAGATTTCACAAACCAAAGAATGTGAAAAGTTTGGGAAATCGACGTGCAACTCGTCGAGGAGGCATAATCCTCTATGGTTAATGGTGACGGTAATGGTCTCGAGTAAGCTTTGTTTTCCCTCGACGAGTTACATGCAGATTTCTCACACATTTTACATTCTTTGGTTGATAAAATTGTGTCAGATCATCTCGGTTACAACAACATTTGTGCACGATGGGAAGTGATGATGAGTTGAAGACCACTGAACAACTGGTTCAATACGAGACTGTCGGCAGCCGATTACAACATGGAGATTGTAAAGCTTCTGAACAGATATGACAAACCCCTAAATGTAATAGGTGATATGTGGGTAAGTAAAGAAAACTTTATTTATGTAGGGAAATGATGTTTTCGGAGGAATGTTTGTTTTAAAGATTTGTAAAACGGTCAAACGGTCATTAATTTGTGTATCACCCTCGAATACCCCATAACTGTTTAAAACAACTTCGCGAATCCTAATTCCTAAAACTTAAAGACCTCCAGGGTAAAATACTGGGATATATTAAAGTGTTATTCTTTTAAATTTAAAGTTTAATATTAGATTAAGGTTAGGTCTAAAAAACTGCAAGTGTGTTCCTTCATCTTTGAAAAATATATCTTAATTATTTAGCTTAGATTATATTTTTACTATTTAACTACTGCTGGAACAATATATTATAAAAAAAAAGAACGCTGAACTATTAAAGCAATAGTTAACAGTAGACTTGTAATGAAAAGTGATGATGATTATACGAGACTGTTTCAGCCGAGTACAGCTTTGGGATTGGAAAGTTCCTGAACAAATATGACGAATACCTAAATGTAGGGTGATTATCTGCAGAAGTAAAGTAAGTTTCACCTGTGTTGGGATTTTTTTTTTATTGAGAAATGTTTGTTTTATAAGTTTTTACATCCAAGTGGTCGTTACTTTGTGGATTTTTGCGTATACCTCTTAACTGTTTAAAACAAAATCCCGAATCAAATTCCCAAAACTCAAAGAGATACAGGGTATAATGTTGGGATATATCACAGTGTTATTCTTTTAAACTTAAAGTTTAATGTTGGATTAAGGTTTGACTAAGTTTAGGGGATATTTTGCGTATACCTCTTAACTGTCTAAAACAAGATCCCGAATCAATTTCCTAAAACATAAAGGCCTCCAGGGTTAAGTCCTGGGATATATCACAGTGTTTTTCTTTTAAACTGAAAGTTTAATGTTAGATTCAAATTAGGGGATACTTTCCGTATACCTCTTAACTGTTTAAAACAAAATCTCGAATGAAATTCCTGAAACTTAAAGACCTCCAGGGTAAATTACTGGGATATATCTCTGTGTGATTCTTTTAAACGTAAAGTTTAATGTTAGATTAAGGTTAGATTAACATTAGGGGATACTTTGCGTATATCTCAGAACTGTTTAAAACAAAAACCCGAATCAAATTCTTAAAACTTAAATACCTCTATTGTAAATTACTCGGATATATCACCCTCATACATATACAGTTCAATATAATAGTATGCACTTACATAAAATGAAAAAAAAAATCTGGAAATAACAAATTACGATATGCATCATTAAAATGTAAACGTTATAATGCTTTTGAAACTAAAAGGGAACATTTTTGTTAGTTTTATAAATTTGATAGTAAGAATATTCACTTTCTTATTTTGAATTTCGCGGAACACACAAAGAATATACGCTAATGAAAAGAAGTTCCAAGATCATTATCTAAAGATGAATCATTACCTTTCATATATTATGAAAAGTTTCTCATTATCTAAATGTGTTTCAGATTAATTTTAAAGCATACTTTCAAAACGATCAAAGATAGAGAAATTCAGATAAAATGATAGAAGTGCATCATTTGTTACGTTAATGAGCGAAAGTTTTTATTTCTTCGAGATATCTCATTTCGAACTAAATTGTTCTTTAAGAAAAAGTAAAAATAATATTTTATCGACTAATAACTAAAGCTTACTAGAATATTATATTACAAATCTCTAGATGGGAAGTTTTGATTGTTAGTAAATATAAATGTTCACTGGTAAGTTTTACAATGTATTTAATTAATAAAGTTATATAAAATATTACTTTATTTTAATTATATATTAAATAGATAATGACCTTTATCTAATAATGTATTCCATATTTATTTAATATAATTAATGATTATTATGTAATTGTTAATTTTATTATTTATTTTTATTCCAGCTATTTATAAAAAAAAATGAGTTTCATTATCTTTCATATGCTATCAGAAGTTTTTCTTTATCTAAAACAGCTTTAGATAAATTTTAAAATTATCAATGACAGGGAAACTCACATGTACATTATTTGTTACGAATATGTTAAAAAGTCCCCATTTTAAAACTACTTCCTTTTTCATTAAATTATTCATAAAGAACCAGTATAACAGCTATTTGACCAATTAGCATCTAAAAAGTATTAAAAAAGCGATACCTACGGATCAAAAGATTTAATTTACAGCAATATTTTTCTATACATTATTTTAGCACTTTAGACTGAGCATTTCTCGATTTTTTTCTACCATAGTTAAGAATAAATAATTTAATTATATTGTTTGATACAATTGATATTTTCAAAATCGAACATCTTTTCATGTAATCTTTTGTAAGTTTTACCATGGTAAGTTTGATCTTAGTGGCAAAAATTAAAAACGTTATTTAAATAGAAAAAATATATTAAAACTTTTGAGAGTTGAAATACTTCATTAAAACTATTTCATGTGCATTCGCAAGATTTTTTTATACGTTAATTGAAATATATCATAAGGATTTCAAATGTATTTGGAAGCATTTTTAATCCATTACATTTTTAAACGAAAAATGTATGAATGTTACATGTCCAAACATGCATTGGAAAATCATAAAAAAATTATGAGGAGAAATATTTTTTAATTCTGAACAAGAAAATATTTCAAATTATAAATATGCTATTTACATTATAAAATATACTCTATTTATTCCGGACATATAATGAAAGCTTCACAAATAGTATTTTCACTTTCGAATCTTTTAAAGATGAAATAAGCAAGCAAAGTGGTTTTCGATTTTTTATTCATATTCTATTAAGACGTCTTTATAAATGTTCTAAAATAATAAATAATTATTTTGGAAAGAATTTCTATTTATTGTCTTTGTAATTGAAAGAAAAATTGCATATCCCATTTGTGTACACTGCATAATTTACAACTCAGAAAAAAGTTATTACGTAAAATTATGAAAACATAATTATGTATGCTAAATATGATTAACATATGATAAGTTTAATACATAAGAGGTACTTCATTTTTACCTGGCTGTAATTGGGAGAAAAAACGTTTAAATAACAAAACAAAATTTCACGCAATACATCTTTAAAATTTACTTTTTATTTTTCGGCCAATTTTTGTGGTAGATATGAATTAGTAACATTTAAAAGCAATCGGCGTGTTAATACAGTGTGTGTGGAATAAAATTTATAATTTAAGAAGGATATAAAAAATAATAATTCACCAGTAATATTTAGTAATAATAAAAATAAATGATTTTATAATAATAATCTCATTAAGAAAAATATAAATATACAAACGAAATATGATCAATATATCAAACGTTTAATACCTAACAGAAATTAGTTCATTTTCACCCGTGTGTAATTATTAAGAAAATATTAAATCAAAATTTCACACAATACCTCTTTGAAATTTTCTTCTTTATATTTTGGACCATTTTCGTTCATTATATATATAAATGAGTGTTTTTTAAGAGCAATCCGCGTGTTGGTAAATTGTTGGTATACAGTAAAATTTAAGAAAGATTTTATAAATAATATTTCATAGATAATATTTAGTAATAATACTAATAGATGAATTTAAAATAATTATATAGTATAATTAATTTAATAAAGAGAAATAATTTGGAATAACACATGTTGAAAAATAATGTCTAATAATCCTAATATTATTAAAATTTTCCTATAGCTATTTCTAGAAAACAGTTCACTGCCTCAAATCTAATCATTAATTTCCTGAGTAATTTATGAGATTTATTAGAACGTAAATCCCTCACTTGAACCTTTAAACATCCAGACAATGATACAAATTCATGCAAATAACTGTTTCATTTCCAAAATAAAAATACATTATATTTATTTTTGAATTAAATTTATTGCATCACAAAAAAAAAAAAAAAAAAAAAAAAAAAAAAAAAAAAAAAACATTAAAAACAAAGGCACGTATGATACAAAGATTTCACTAAATCTAGTTTTTACATGAGCATATAGATTAGGTAAATGATGGCAGTTTATTTTTCATTACTTATCCTAGTGCACTCAGTAGCTTTTTTGTATAAAAATATCGACACATATAGTCTTTATAAAATCGTATAATAAATATAAAGTACCTCAACTTTCCATACCCTTGATTATAGTTATAATATTCCATATTCATACCAAAATAGGTTTCCATTACTTGCAAATATTATTTCCTAATAAACTAGTTTCTAAGAAAGAAAGGGGATATATTTTCTGAAATAATATTTTTGTGATCATAAGTCATAACAAAGTAATCATAAGGCATGAATAAATCTATTCACAATTCTGAGAAAGATAGCAATATGATAGATAATAAAATGGTTTAAGAATACATAATATAGATAACAATTACATTCAGAAAACAATTAATAGAAACGTCGTCTGTATTATATTAGAAATACAGGGTAGAATGTATAAATTTCATTATTCGATCCTTGCTTTCCCAAAATACAGTGGTGGCCAAAATTGTGGACATTTGTTGAAATTTTCACGTCTTATAAATTTGTGTGCTTATAGAGTATATTAATTTTCTCTTGAATACAAATATTTATATATCAGCTTCAAGGAAATTTAATGTAGAATTTAATTAAAAAAAAAAAAAAACAGAATTAAAATATCTGCAATATACAAACAGTTACACTTAGTTAAGTCTAAAATACAATTAGTAATGAATGCAGACGAGTATTGTATTAAAAGCTTCCCATTCAATCACAATGACTGTTCTTAGAACTAATCAAATGTTAGTAAATAATCTGTAGTATGTTTTGATTTGTAAAAGCGGTATTTTGCTGGATAGAATTTTCTGAAGGTTGAATACTAGTGTAACTAAATATAAAAATGTTTTTTTTTTTCTGGATTTATTTTGCTTAATGCAAATAACTTAAAACAAAATTTAAAACAATGCCATCAAAAACAATAACTGGTTGCTCACCTACAAAATAAAAGCAGAATTGTCAAATTGAGAGAAAATGGTCACTGTTATGCTGAAATTGAAAGACAGGTTGATGGATCAGTCACTTTATCTGGCTATTAGAAAAAACATTTTTAAATCTTCAGTAACGCAATAAACAAGTTTAGTGGACAAAAGAACACATTAATTCGTCAGAAAATCAGTGGAAGCAAATAACCTCCAGGGAGCAATGGGAGTAAAATATCGCTCTTCGGTAGTGATGGGCGAAAATATGTGAGACGCCGAGAGAAGAGGAAGAGCTGCATTCTGATTGTATTGAAGTAACTATAATGAAAACAACAAATGTCATGATTTGGGTATGTCTGCAGATGGTGTGGGCTGCATCCAAGTGATTGCTAGCATTCTGAATGCAAAAAATACATCGAAACTGTCCTAGAACCAAAATTGATACATTACATCACCTTTATTGGGGATTACTTCCACGATAAAGCACCATTTATCTTTCAGCAGGATTCAGCTACATGCCATGTGGCAAAAATATGCAAAGTATGGTTTAAAAATAAAAGCATGCAATTATTACACTTGCCAGGAAACAGCCCTGAGCTGAACCCTATAGAATATTTGCGGCGGCGTTTGAAAAACCTTGTATAAAAAAATCGTCTATCAAATAACTTATTGAATCTGTAATTGGTTATTGGAATCATGTGACTAAAATGGATAAACTCCAAACACTAGTTCTCTTTGAAAAGACGCGCTGAAAATGTTATAAAAACTTTTATCCTACTAAATATTGTATGTGTAAGTGTAACTTTCAAATGCAATGAAATCAAAGGTAGATTTTATGCTTGTAAGCGTAACATTTTTTGTAATACAGATATTTTAATTATGGTATTTTAAAATTAAATTGTACATTAAATTTCCTTGAATTTGATATACAGGGCGTCCACTCTCAACGGTGTCCAATGGCTAATTCCTAAGCCGTTAGTCAAGACATATAGTTCGAATGACAAAAATGTTTTAAATGAGGTAAAAAAATATTTTAAAAGCAATTTGAGTCAATAAAAATATTTCTTAAAAAATTACGAAATTTAAATTTTTATACGCGTCCCCAGGTCCTATAAGTTATATTTAGTAAAATTTGATGTTACACTGACAAGACAACAAATGTCCCGTTATTCTACGATTAAAATTGACCGAGTGATAACTGTTTAAAGTTGGAGCATATTTTTTTTCTGCAAATTAGGTGCTATTCACAAATTTAGTAGAAATATAATTTCGTCCAATGCAATAAAAAAGTGGTTGAGAGTAAAATTAACACTGCAATATACACCGCAATTTGAAACTTTAATCCTTGACATATTAATGCAAAATATACGATTTGTAATAAACATATAAGAAGGAAAAAAACAGGCTTTTTGTTAAATAAAATGATGCAAATTAACAGTTTTAGCTTTTGATAATTGATTCTTATGTATTCTGTACCGCTGAATTTGGAATTGACCATTTTTTATTTATTTATTTATTCTATTTTTTTTTATTTTTTTAATTCATTAATTAATTTTTTTTTTTACCATTACGTAAATATTTTTTCAAGTCGTAAATTTTAAAGTTAAAAAAAGAAAAAGTAGCGAAAATTATGTACTATAAAGTAGATGTCATTGTTATACTTTTAACTTTTGATAAATTATTTTTATGTATTTTTTCCCACTGAGTCGGTAAATGGCCTTCCTTTTTAGCCATCAAGTCAGTATTCTTCGCAAATTGTAAAGTTCAAAATTAAAAAATTAAAATTTTAAATTGAACCTCCTCCACCACCACATCATCGGACCCCTCCGCTGTTTAGCTGTAAGAATCCCTGTATAAGCCAAAAAATTGAATGAATTATTGAATTAAATAAAATGAAATGAAAATAGTTATACATTTGTTTTGTAGTATCAGATTCTAGCTATATTTTAACTTTGAAATTTTGATTTGGAAAAAATTCTAACATGATGGTTAATAATGAAGGTCATTTTCTGTTTCAGTGCAAAAAGTGCATAAAAATCAATTATCAAAAGTTACAAAATACAGTCATCTCCTCAATTTTATAGTATCCAATTTTTGTTATATTTTAACTTTGTCAATTTTTGAATTTCGAAAAATCCTGACATGATGGTTAAAAATTAAGGTAATTTTCGGATTCAGTGGTAAAAACTACATGAAAGTTAAAAAACACAACGATCGCAGACTTGTGTTATCTAATCTAAAACTTTTTCTTAATCTTCTTGGCGGTAATCTACCGGATTTTTTTTTCTTTTTTTTGTGTGTGTGTGTGTTATTCTGTAAAATATGTATAAATGGTAACCACCGAAAATCATAATATTAGATTGTCATCGGATTTACATGTAAAATTTAATGTCGATCGGATATTTGAAAGTGAGTTAAACTTCAAGTACAAATTTTGCAACTGGAAAAACATACATACGATCTTCGAAGGTAAATAAACAATAACATAGTTTTTGTTAAAAGAAATCATGAAAAGAAACAGTCCCACATCCTTGCAAAATAAAACAAATTTTAAATTACAATTATTTTAGCCAATCTGAAAATTAATAAAAGTTAACTGAATCGTAATGCTTACTTTGTCCGATTACTTTCAAAACTCAGATACACATGAAATAAGTTCTTCGAGTACTTTAAGTACTTAGTATATGACCCCTCAAACCATGGCTGGACTCATCTGTGTTCAAATGTAGAAAAGTGATATAAGTCATATCGTTTTAAAGTTTCATAACTCGGTCAAATTTAGTGTTATATGAACGGGACTTTTTTTGTCTAACTTGTCAGCATAATAGGAAAATTTTACTAACTATAACTTATAGGACCGAGGGACCGTTTATAAATTTAAATTTCGCATTTTTTTAAGAATCATTTTTATTGACCCAAATTGCTTTTAAAATATTACTTCAACTCATTTAAAGCATTTTTCTAACTGGAACTATATGTCTATGACTAACGGTTTAGGAATTAGACATTGGACACCGCTGAGAGTAGACACCCTATATAAAATTTGTGTTTAAGTGAAATTGATTATATTCTCCAAGCACATAAAATTATAAAACATTAAAATTTCAAAAAAGTTTCACAATTTTGGCCACCACTGTATATAAGGGAGACTAGGGACGGCTGACCATACGGGAAGCTTGATCCACCCATCAATTTTCATATTTAAAAGAATCCCAGAGTTTTATCAATAGGTGTCAACCAAAGCTACTGGAATGCTCAAACAATAGTCTTCGTTTCATAGAGATAATCGAAATTGGTTTGGGAAAAATCAATTGTGAGGCTTTTTCAACCTAAAAGTTGTGTTTTTTAGAAACATTTTGTAAACTTTTTTCAAATAAATTATACCATAGAAATTTAAGTAAGTAGGTTTAAAGTAATGCCGAAATATCGAGCTTTCATTCCAAGCATAAAGACTGTACAGTAAGTTAGGCTTAACATAACAAATTGGTATTCTTTAAAAAGGTCTATATAGGGAGGTTTGACCCAGCCAATGTGAGGGAGGGTTGACCAGATGTTCAAGGCTCCCTTAATTAAGTGGTTTTGGAAAATCTTTTTATTATACACTGTGCATAGTGAAAAGTTAATGGTATATACATAAAAGAATATAAATTTACTCTGCAAAGCTTCAGTTTAATGGTGTGATGGAAAATAAAATGTTTAAAACTGACTATAGAAATATGTGCAAAATTGCTAGAAATTGGGAAAGTTGACAGGAACTTTTTTCATTTAACTATTGCTTACAATAGGTAAATAGAAACAGTGGAAAAGACTTAAAGGACTAGGAAGGATGACAGAAACAGTCTTAACCCTTTGAGGGGCAGTGGTATGTCTATAAAACCACTGAATTTTAATTCCGAATCATCACAATGCACCGGAATTTTGCTAAAATCTTTTCATGTAATATGTAAGAGAAATATAGACATTTTTTTATTTCCAAATAAATGTTTTCATAAATTCCGGTGCCAGTCATTTATTTCAACATTTTAGTACTGAAAGTACTTTGCTCCTTAAAGGTTTAAACCAAGTTAATGATAAGTTAAGTACTCATGCAGTTGCAAAAGAACATAGCATCGATTGAAAACTTTAGGAAGGTATGTAGAAAAAATTCACCAGCGGGAATACAGTGAGATAAAGCTAAACTCTGTGACAACTAGAGTTGTCAGATCGAGCGTCACAAAAAATAGAACAAGGAGATAAAAAAAGCGGGACAGTGACTCCTAAATCCGGACATAATAACATGAGACACTATGAAAACGGAACCTGGCACTAACAGAATACTGCCTTCAATGTTAAAATTTCATTTTCGACTGCTGCAAAATTATACCTGCTCAGACAAAATCATGTTTAAAACAATTTTATCCTCTGACTTGCGATTGCGTCTTAACAGGTACAATGCAAGTTTAAGCCTCATATTTAAAAAAATATTTTTTATAATAATTAAAGCATGTAAAATAAAGTTATTTTACTTTTTTAAACTGATTTTATTTCTCTTCACAAATAGTGCAATATGAAACAAAGTGGGTCAGGCCTCCCATATAGTGGGTCAAGCCTCCCATATATGGGGAGCTTTGACCCATTAATTTCTCATGATTAAAATCAATTATTTTTCAAATTTCTTATATATTACACTTATGTAGCTATTTTATTTTGACAACTGATTGTATAACGAATAAAATGATATATAAAACTTTATTCTAGGTTCAATATTTAAAAAATAAAAAATCATTTTGTAAAAAGTGGGTCAACCCTCCCTAGTCTCCCCTACACCATTTTTCTCAAATGCGGGGTGACCATAATTAATGTTTCACTGTTAAAGCCTTTTAAAATGAAAACAACTGAACGAAATATTTCCAAGCTGAGGGCTATTATAAAATATGATATAATATTATAAAATATAATATTACACCTGCAAAAGTAAAAACAACAGCCCATAGGAAATGACACTCCATAGTACATTAACATTTGGGTGTCTTAGGTATGTGAACATTCGAGTATTTATGCCTGTCATTGTAGGATTAACGAGCACCATGCAAAGTCAAACAGACAATGTAGGTACAATGTATTTACAATGTTTGTTCACAATGCGGCCCCCACTCGTTTTGTGGTACGTGGTTTTAGTTAGCATCTTACATACGACTGGGTTTCTTTTCCACATTTACTGGTTTCATATTATATACACATGAAAGATGCTTTCCGCTAACTTATTCTTAACGTTTTGACTGGTATATTTTCAGATATTGTAGGAAACATGATATTGTTCTTTAAGCTGGTGGCAGAAAATGGTGGACAGTATCATAAACCCAAGTAATGTGAGTACTGTTACAGATTCTGCGACAATTCTTCTAAAATGTTGTTCACGAGATAATTCATATAAAAACAAAGCTTTGCAAGAGGTACTGGTGCCAGAATTGACCTGTTTCAAGATTTTGTAAATGTGAATACCGAAAGATTCCTTCCTAGGGTTCTTGTATTTTTAATTTTTTTTTTTTTTTTTTTTTTTTTTTTGTGATATCAGTAACAAAAATAAACATTGATTTTACTGATAAATGTGACTATGCTAACTATTTTTGTTCAACATATAATATCTCATAACTTCTTTCAAAATATTTCGCAGTTTAGGTATTTTTAGCCTAGTAATTTGCATTTTAAAGAGATGTAGTAATAAAACTTTAATTATAATTAATTACCATTAACGCCTATAGTGTAACAAACGGAATATTGTACATACAATAGAAAAATTAATTTTTTATAGTAAGATCAAGCTTTTTTAAACTATGTAATATCTATTCATATTTTGAGTAAACCAGGAAATAATTCATTTACGGACGTTTACTTGAAACTGCTGAATTTTAATTATTTTAAGGGAAAAGTAACCGCATTCTTTTAACTAAGAAGATTTTTTGTCAAATAGTGCTTACTATACCATATAGACTTTAAAACACATCCTTGCAGATAAATTTTATCACCGTCTCGAATCAGGTGTAGTCTCCAATTACACAAAAGTAGTACAAAATTTAGTCATGAGTGTTTTACGGCATATTAACTTATAATCTTTTATGGTATCATTATGCATGAATGATAAAGAAATAGTGAATTGTTAAATTCATTATATTTGGATATTAATTACGTTTTGCGTAAAGTACCTGTAGGAAACCGAAAGGCATAAAACTTTCTCTTTATAGTTAAGGATTCCTTGAAAATCGAATTTGCTGTAGCAGTTTTTACTGTATAAATTTATTTATTAATTACTTTTCTTTGTAAATTATCTTTTATTAATGAGACATTAACACAAAAATTTAAAACACTCGTGCAATTGTTCGTTTTATCACATTAGGAGAAAACACTTTTTATCACACTTTTAGGAGAAAAATAGCTTTTATTGGTAAAATATTGAAATTATTGGATGTCACCATCATTTAGGAACAAATGTATGTGAAAATAATTAATATCTTTTATTATTGTAACAGAATCAACCTGATTGGTAAAGTTATCATACGAACTGAATATTTCCCACTGAGCGAAATAGTGCCCAGGCTGGGAATCGAACCCAGATCCCTGGCTTACAAGGCCACTGCTTTACCTTTTAAACTAACTGGGCCGTCAACCAGCCAGCATATTTCGCTCAGATAAATTTATCGGTAGTAATATCTGGTCTTTTATTTAGACAGAATAACAGTCTCAACAGAATAGACCGCAGGTTTATTTTTAAAAATTGCTATTCAAACTAGAAAGAACACCGAAAATTTGCTGTCTACGCGAAATTTTTATTTTAAATAATGATATATGTCATTAGGTACATAAATTCGGGTGTAGCGAAAATCAAACTGAGAGAAAAATACGTGATAAATTCGAAACCTTTATGTTCTCCCGTTTGTCCGGAGCACCACACACAGATACACAGAATGACATATACACATTTTCATTACTTGTATCCATCGATTTTTCACAAATAATAGAAAATATTCACCACTTACTCATTTTATTAATTAATAATATAAATCAGAATGTATTGGAAAATTTAAATTATTTATTACTTTTTATAACACAAACACATAGAAACATTTTTTTTTAAATCTTTTGTTTAAAATAACAAAAGTAATGTTATTCCTTTAACAGGATAAAATCCAGTTGTATCATCAAATTTCCTTCTCAGTCGGGCTATTTCTACTTCGCTAGTTAAGGCTAGTGTCAGACGAGCGTCTATTTGCAGTCTCTTTTCTTGTCCTCGGATGCCTCACCCATACGCTAGCATGCGTTTCTTTTTCATGTTGAAACAAAAAGTGTGCAGTGGACGCTCGTCTGTTATTAGCCTAATTGCATATCATACCATGTCCCATTATATCAAATGCAGATCTGCTGGTACCGTTTTGAACTCCAACGTGCTCTTCAAAAATATTCTTAATTGTATGACTGATTTTCTGCAACTGCCTATCATGTGAAGTTTCAGTCGGAAATTAAGTAACGCAATTTTAAGAATAAAAATTCTGAATACTTGAAAATATAATTTTAAAGGCATTGCTTGATATACGTAAACATATACTATTTGTTTTCGGATCGAAAAATCCTCCGCACTATTACGCATGCGTTAGTCTTTGTCATTTGAGGAAATAATAGGATTTGAATTGATTTGATAGACTAAGAGGGAGTGCTCAGGCCAGGATCTAGTCTGTAGAGCATAGTATCCCTCCCGGTCACCTTTATTAAGGTTTGTAAAAAAAAAAATACAATGAAAAAGTTACAATATTCAGCCGGAGCTGTACCCGCCGTTAAACGCGACAAGGGGCGGATTGAAAATAAGTTTTTTCAAGAAAAAAATAATTATTTTAAGCTATGATCTAAGACCAGATCGGTTCTGCCAGGGAAGAACCCTCAACGCGACAGGCGGCAGAGATGGAGAAGATGTTTTGCATTCGGAATTGCATCTGGCGGCTACTTAGTAAGGTTGGAGAGATCTCTGAGAAAAATATATCTTTTAAGTAGTTTACTGTTAAGGGCATGTTTATTAAGGATATTGCGAAGTCATTCCTTGGGAGGGAAGGCAGGCTTTTTAATATGCCACTGTGCTGTTAACGGGCAGGTGAAATAATAATGGGAGGGAGACGCCACTGCGCCACACTCGCAAAGGAATGTGTCTGCTCATTTAAATTTGTGGAAGTAAGTTCGAAAGGGACCATGCCTCGTGAGAAACACTGTTGTGTGTAGGGAGTGGTTATAGTGGGTTACTGATACTTTCGGTATTAGATTATATGTCTGTCGGTCTTTGTCGGTATTGTCCCAGATTAACTGCCATTCCTTAATTATTTTAGCTTTAAGTGAACGTTTTATGTATGTTGGTGGAAGTGGGAGATGGATGTCTGTATGTGATTTAGCAGTTGCTTTCTTTGCGAGTGCGTCTGCTGTTTCATTACCCTGAATGCCCGTGTTTGCTGAGACGTGGCCAAGACCTACTCTATTTTGGAGGGACTTTAACTTAACTTTTATCTCGAGTATTAGCGGATGTTTGGCTCTATGAGTACAGATAGCTTCCAGACCAGATAGACTGTCACTATAGATTTGCACGAAGGGGTGTGTGGTGTTTATTTGAACCCAGTCTAGGGCTTTTAAAATTGCATAAAGTTCTGCTTGATAGACAGAGTTGTGATCATCTAGTCTGCAAGCCCACTGATGGGTAACGGCGCCCCTTTCCATTGCGCAGAATGCAGATCCTACGCCTGTGGGTATTCCGGACAATCAGTAAAAAGGATAATCAGAGGTGATGGGGAGAAAAAAAATCAGTTTCGTGTTTATTTGGAAGTGAGATATCTCATCAGAGGGGTGTATCTGCCAGCTTGAAACTTTGTGTTGCATTGTGATGATTGGAAAGAACTCACTTACAGTCGGTTCATGTTTGAGGTGGAGAATACGTCCATTTATGTATTCATAATTGAGTATTGTGTGGATTGGTGGTATGCCTGTTATAGTATTTAGCGCGTCCGTGGAGATTGTTTTGTACCCTCGTGGGATTTGTAAGAGAAAAATTCGCTGTAGTGAAATTAATTTAGTTATTGCTTGTTTTGTTAGGTGTTCCCCCCCCATATACTTGCGCCGTAAGTTAATATTTTTTCTACTATAGGGCGATACCATATTTTAAGCATTAGGTTGCTAATACCCCATTTTTTATGCCATTTTAAGTGAGTTTTGATAAAAAGCTATGAGTTTTAGTTTAAGATGATGTAGATGGACTTGTCAATTTTGATGCTTGTCAATTGTTATACCTAAAAGTTTGAGGTACGGGACATGGTGCACACTGTTCTCGTTGACGCGAATAACTGGATTTCTGTTATGCAGGGGCCGTGGCTTTGCAAATGTCAGTGCTTGAGATTTTCTTGGTAAGAGTTGAAGGTTCAGGGATTCCAGTAGCTAGCAGCACACGGGAAGAGATGAAGCTGCCTCTTGCTCCAAGTCCAGACGGAGATGGCCCGAGAAGATAAAGGTGAAGTCATCCGCAAACGCGGAGAGGAGGAAACCACGTTTTTCTAATTCTTTTAGGATTAAATTTGCAATTAGTAGCCATAAAATGGGTCCGAGGCAAGAGCGTTGTGGACAGCCCTTTTCCAAGTTGTGTATTGAAGTATCAGCACCCCAATTTATTAGAATACTGCGCTGTGATAAGTAAGAGCGGATGACTAGAGCAATATTTTTTGGGCAGTTAAGTACTTTTAGCTGTTGTATGATGTCACGCCATTCCACGTTGTCGAAGGCCCCTCTATATCTAGTGAGACTAGTGAGGTATAATTTCCACGAGCGATTCTATCAGTGCAGGAAGTCAAGATTGCATGAAGAGCTTTCTCGCGTGATCTGCCCTCTCTAAACCCGAATTGGTGCGGATGGAGGATATTATTCGTTTCCAGAAAAAAAGGTCAGTCGCTGGACCAGGAGCTTTTCAAGTAATTTTCCTAGCGTTAGAAGAAGAGATATCGGTATGAGCGCGGTTCAGAGGGTGACTTCCCGTGCTTCAGGAAATATACGACTTCCCCTTGTCTAAGGACAAGTGGGAAATAATTGTGTGAGAGGCAAAGGTTTGCCCATCGTGTAAGTATTTGTGGAAGAATTTTGAATGCTCCTTTTAACAGTCTGAAATCTATGGCATCGGGGTCTGGTGATTTTTTGTCATTCACTGAATAAAGGGCCATTCTTAATTCTGCCTTTGTGAAGGGTTTGTCAGATGGTGCTGTGAATTCTATGTCCATGTTATCGTGTTGTGGGTATGCTGATTTGCCAAAAATGTTTTCCGTTAAAAATTCTAAACTGCACTTCCTGGACGCTTCACTGGGAAGCAGTTCAACCTTGATTTCATCAGGAGTGAGATATTTTCCTGTGAAAGATATTTTTGGTTTTGTCAAAAGGATTCGATTCACTGCTACAGAACTTCCTCCGTACTGAATTTTTGGTCGACAGGAGGTTGCGCTTATACTGCACCGCAAGCTTCGAATATCTGGCACCCAAGATCTTCAGCTCATACGCATTAGGATTTAGCCGTCTGGTTGCCTTTATTTTTCGCCTGAGTGAAGTGAGTAGGTTACGCTGTGCCCATAGTTCGGGAGTCCAGAAGGAGAACGAGCGCGTTTTTCTGACTGTTTTGAGTCGGAAGCAGGACTTGCCGCTGAACAAATTTCTTCTATTAATTTTGTTGTGAAAGTATTTACTTGTTCTTTGTTGTTGATATCGTGAAGTTGATGAATTAGTGCCTGCTTGCGCGATTTTAAAATTTTGTCAAATTTATGGATCTTGCCCATCGTAATATTAAAACGTCTTCTCAATTTGTAAAGTGGTGTTGTCTGGTATGCGAAATGTATGTATCGGTGAACAGAGGCACTATAGGTATCTATTACTTGCCAGTTTGAGATTCTTTGAAGTGTTTGTGTGTTGATGAGTGTGAGATCTGGCCAGCCTTTGGCAATGACTTCACCTTTAGAGTTTACTTTGACAAAGGTTGCCTCTGAATTGTGGACATTTGCTATTGCCAAGTTATGCACCACTAAGTGTTCTGTGAGGAATTCTCCTCTGAGGTCTACCCTGACACAATTCCACAGAGCAGAATTGGCATTGAAGTGTCCTCCGCAGATAAATGCGTGCATTTGTGTGATGAGATGACTCCATTCTTCCAGGGACTCCTCAAAATCCACTGAAGACACTGCATGGGTTGATCCTATGATAGTCTTTCCTTCTTTTGCATCAGTTGTAACAAAGGCAACCCGTGGAAAGGTGCGAGTACACTAGCTCAACACTCCTAATGACCAAACGTGCGCTGTTTTTCTTGGAGGGAAAGATTGCCCATGATTTTGGAAAGCCCTCAAGAATGCCATCTTTGGTGCAGTAGGCGTCCTGTAGTAGCGCAATATCAATAGAATTTTGCGATATGTGGTTCTTTGTACTATCATTTGCTGCCTTGTAGTGATTTAAATTAATTTGTAGGAATTTTAGTTGGCCTAAAGACGGTAGTGGTGGTTGGTGAGACATCTCTTTTACCTTTAAGTTTAAAACTTAAAAGTATAAGAGTTTAAGGGTAATAGTTACCTGAGTGATTGTAGCAGTCAGACTGAAAGAGGGGGGTGGTTGACTGTGGACGAGGCAGTGGCAGCTTCCAATGAGGCCAGTATGGTACTGGGGGTCTACTCCAGTGCTGATCATGGAAATCATTTTCTTGTTCAGGTGGACGGGGCATACCTGCTGTGTTTTCGTCGCCCAGGTAATCCTGATTGTGATAATCAGGCCATTGGCTATGAGCAGGTGGAATATTCATTCGTTAGGGTTGGTTTGGGCCATGGATACCTGGTAGAGGTGTTGGAGGACGCCATAAAAATGTCCAATGGGGGAACATTGGCTGATCTTGTGTATGTCGTGTGCTTGGTGAAAGGTGCATTCGTGGCTGTTGGAGTGTGGGTTTCGAACACTGTTTAGGTTGAGGAGGTACTTGTTGGAAGATCTCATCTAGTTTTTCTCTTTCTTTACTGTAAGTTTTTTTATACATGGTATAGTTACTGGATGAGGCCTTGTGGTTTGTATTGTATTGAGTTGCTTCTTGTTTATTATGTATTGTTTAGATGATGCAGCAAGACTCTGCATCACAGTTGTTGTTTAAATACTTGTCTTCGCAATTATCACAGCAAATGCTATTGTCACATTGTGTGTCAGAGTGACCGTAGTTTTGACATATCCGGAAACGCTGGACTGCTGTATACGGGCGAAGCCTACAGCGTTTAGGTCCCAGTGTGATACTGCCATCTTGTATAATTTCTTTGGCAAGGAGTTCGGGGAAAAGTAGTATCCAGTCTCTGGAGCCCTTCGTTTTTGAGGTGAAGTTATGGAGGTGGTGGATCTCGTCATCGCAAATGGTGAGGATAGCTTCAGGCATTCCATTATATAGGGAAAGTCCACTCCTTCCAGAACACCCAGAAGGATCATCTTGAACAGCTTGATGGTTTTAGTCGTGAAATTTAACGTTAATATTCATAAAAAACGAAAATGCTTAAAAAATTTAAAAAGTTATAGAACATTTTTGCTTTTTCCGAACCTTTTTTTTTTTGAAGATTATATTAAAAAATCTTACACGATAAGATATATCTTTAAATGTTATCCTCCTCATCTGCTGAAATTCATGTATATTATTTTTTTCAAAAACATTATTTTTAACTCTTTTTTTTAGGTGAACAAAAAACAGGATTACGTTCATCTCATGCTTTTCGGCGAATCTTTTTAATAGTACTACTAGAAATCTCAGCATTTTAACTGGTTCGTTTTGTAGAATGAGCTATCGGAACAATTAATTCTCCTTTTTCTGCTTATTGATCACAAAATTGAATAGCATTATATATAATTTTCTTCTCACCATTCCTGAAAGATTTATTTCAACCCTAACTAGCCAGTTGAACAGTAAATATCGAAGATTTAATTTGAATTAAAACGAGATATTAATAGAATTTGTAAATTTGATCGGAAGTAAAAAATAACGAGCAGGTAAGCGCCATTCTTAGTGACAACGCAGATGAAAACGCCGAAGTAGAACTTCAGAAAATGCTCATATCAGCGTAATAGCTCTTTGGATAGTAGAATCGTCCTAGAGTGCTGGGCGCGGATTTCGAAAACGAGCAGTACGCATGTGTTAGACTTTAAATTTATATATATATATATATACGTACGTATAGATATCTATTCATGTGTATGTGTGTAAGTGTGTGAGGCTTTGCAACTGTGTGTCTTCGATGCATCCAATGTATAAAATATGAGTGACGAAATAGAGACGACTAGATATAGTTTCCTTTTACATTTCGGGATTCGTTCAAAACAGTTTTCACTCCTGCAGGGTTTTGATTATTTGACCTCATGTATTCTTATATATATATATATATATATATATATACATATTTTAAGTCTATGTTTGAACTGACAGAATTCTTTAAATATTATTTTTTGTATTGAGAACAAATAGAAAAAAAAAATCATTTGTTACTCATTTTATCAAGCTACTAAAAATAAACGAAAACATTGCATTATTTTCTTCTATTGCAGTGCATACAAGAAACCATTTTTCTAGCTTTTGTTCTACGAAAGTAATAGAGTTTCATTACTTGCTCAAAATAAAATTGATTCTATCATTAAAATTCATCCTCAGTCTGGCTATTTCTAGCTCGCTTCGTAATTGCACGCCGCACTATGTCCCATTAAGCCGGATGCAGACCTGTTGGTGCCATTCTCAACTCGAATATTCTCTTCAAAATCGTTCTTACTTCTATAATCGATTTTCAGAACTGCCGATTCGTGTCAAGTTTCAGCCGGAAAATGTGGAACGGAATTTTCATTATGAAAATTCTGAATACTTAAGAATAAAATTATCAAGGACATGGCTTTACTAAAAATAAAATTAGTGTTTGTTATTTCTCGAATATTAGATTTTTGAAGGTTTATTTTTTATACTTCATAAATAAATAAATAAAAACTTCACTTAGATGATTTGATTGATCTAAATGAAAACAATCTGATATGCAAAGATGCTGCAAGTTTACCCATTTCATTTTATTTATTTCAAGAAAAATAGAGATTCCTTATTGACAAAATCTACACAAAAATAACATGTTTTTAATGGAAAACTAGAATGTGATAATTGTTTTCAAATAATTTTAAATTTAAAATGTGTATTCGTTGTTCTCAATCGTATTTATTTATATTAACTTAAAACATGCCTAGTTATATAAATTACAAATGTTCTTTCTTTTAATCTTAATAAATGAAAGATGTGCATAAGAACATTATCTCAAAATTTATTTGGGGATATTTTGTGATTTTTTAAGAATAATTTATTAATTAAGGAATTACGCATCATTCATTTATCAAAATTGCGAAGAACGTTAATTAATTTTGAAAAGAGTCTGTTTAAATACCAGCACATGTTCAACCAGTACTGGGATTAAGTTGCCTGAATAAATATGAACATTTTAAATCACATTTGAGAAATGTTTGTAATCCAAATATAAGAACTCCGTCTTTTCAAATGTAGGTCATTTTGTTACAAAGCTATTCTAAGTATTGGATATGCTTGAAAATAAAAATTTACGCCTCAATAATACGGAAACAGCATTAATAGTGTAATTAAGCCCACAAGTCGTTAAAATAAAAATTTTAAAATTTTAAAATTACACATGAAATTTGTATATCGACAACAGAAAATATATTTTCTCAATTATAATGATTGCTAAAGATATCATACGAATTGGATTTTTCCAACTGAGGATTTCCAACTGAGGATTTTTCCAACAATCAAAATATGACATAAAATGAAGAAAATAATCATTTCTCTAAATGTAGTAATATCAAAGCATAAATTATTTGACGTCTCTCTTTAGGATTATGCATTATATTTCATTAACTTATAATACAGTCAGCAGTTCTATAAAACAAATAAATATTTATTTTTAACAATATACCCTTTATTAGGGATGGGCAATTTTTCTACGTATGTGTACAGAAAATACACAAACAATATCTACCAACAATGTAACGCACCAAAAGTTTATATTAAACAGTATTACAGGATATACTACTTATGAGAATCATGAATTAATTGATTAGGATGCTTTTATGTATTAAATACACAGGAAGAAAAATAAAAATGAGATTTTCTTGTATATTCTTGTCAGCCATTTATTTAATGAAATTTTGATTTGGGAATATAATCGGAAGGTAAAAATCGGCATAACAAAGGTAAAATATATGAATTTTTATTTTAGTAATTTTTAAATTATCATTAACGCAATACCAAAGTTACGATTAATACAAATCACATAAAAATGTATTAGACATTTACTAACGACACCACTTGTTATTTTATGGCATAAATGTCTTATTAAAATTGTTTGAATAACTAAAGCTTTTTAAATTCACCTAGAAAGACAAAATAATTATATGTTCATTAAAAAAAAATCTAACGTATTTATTACAGAAAAAGTAATTGCATTATTTGTGACAGTGTGGACATTTAAAACAAAATTTTGTTTATTGCAGAAAAAAAAATATTTTTATTTTTATTTATAAAATAAAAATCATATTTATTTTTTTCGCTTGACAAAAAAATAGTACGTGTGACCTCTGGCACGTGTTTCATAGGTTCGCAATCGGTGACCTATATCATACATAAATTTGTAAAATAAATATTGTTGTTGTTATTATAATATGTAATATTGTAATATTATTTGTAAAATAAATAGTGTTATTGTTATTATTATATTGTTATTTATTTTAAAATGTATATAATCTCTTTAGACAAACAATAATCACAAGCATTATCATAAAACCTTGAAAGAACATATCCATAAAATATTACTTATAATATTTTTCTTTCGTGACTTAAAACTGAAGTTATAGCATACATTTCTTCCTTTATTATACACTCTAAATAGTGATTTGCACTTAGAGAGTTTGATATTTTAAACCTTGCAACAATAAATTTTAAATAAAAAGTTTTTATTACATAACACTCCCTTGATTAAATGCGCACCATATACAATGGTTCTCCTTTTTCTTTCTCGAGGAAAATCTTAAAAGAGTAATTTTTTATTGGAAACCCTCACATAATGATGTCCTTTTTGCAGATGAATGGAGATACTTTTTCTCAGAGAATGTCCCTTCTTTATCAAAAAAAAGGAAAACTTCCTAAGTTCTTCATGTTATTCTACATTTTCTGTGACATTTATTTTGAAAGAATTATTTTGTATTTTTGAAAAATATCTGTAAAACAGTGCTGTTTTTATATTATTATTGTACTTTTTATAAAATGTCTGCTTTAAATTTTTAGCGTCAATATTTGACAATTTGTGAGGTTATAATAAATAAATTAATGTGCTTCTGTCTTTGAAATATTTTACTTTCGATGATTATAAATATTTATATAATAGAGTAAAACCTACTAAGAGATAATCTCATGTTAAATAAAAGAAAATTCTGTTTTAGACAGGATTCTACCCTAAAAAAGTACCCTCTTAAGGTATTTCTTCGATAGCGAGCATATATTTTTCTTTACGTAACAGTCAAGTTTTTGTTAAAGTCAGGTTCTATTTTCATAGGATTTACTATATTTCTATATCCTGATTTAAAAGCCGCTGTCCCTCTTATTTGAACTTCCCTCCTCCGCCTTTTTAAAAGCGGAACTGGCAACCTCTAGTTATTATTTCAATTCTGATTAATACAACGACGAAAATTACTGATTTGAGATTTATATTTTGTTAAATATGTTTTTAATGTATATTTTATGTATTTATCTTAAAATATTATTTACATACTAAAATTGACCATCCTTGACCATCCTTGACTATCCATTGACCATCCTAAAATTGACCAAAAACCCATCCTTAACCCTTAAATGCCGGTTGTTGCTTTTCTGCAACATACCCAATCTAGGCTTCTAAAATACTATTAGAATAATATTTAAACTATAACGCCTAATGTTGCCAATAAAATACATTCTGAAAATATTATTAAATTGATTTTCAACATGTAGATGCAACACTTGTGCTGTTTAAGGATATAGATTTATTTTTTCAAATGTTGCTACATGTTCTTTTTGTTTTGTTTGGAAGCTTGCGAAATACCCTATTTTGTTCTGCCGTGAGCGAGTAAAATTTATTTCTTATGATAGTTCTGAAAATTCTTGTGTGTTTAATATTATAGAATTTTATCGGAGAAAATTATTTTTTCAATTAAAGACTAGTATTGCCGATTAGTAACAAACTGTTTTTTAGCCGCTAACCATACTTAAAACAAAATATGATTTTTTAAGTATTTTTTCAATGATTTATTTAAAAAATGAATGCCGAAAAACATTACTAAAAGGATTTTTGAAAAATCAGGCATTTAAGGGTTAAAACAGTAATATATTCATTTCTCTTACGTCATTTAGAAGAGAAGATATAGCTTAAATTCCTTCTTTTTTTTTTGTACTCTAAATACTGAGTTGTACTTGCAGTATTTGATATTTTAAACATTGCAACAATAAATTTTAAATAAAAAAAATATTACATAACACTCACTTGAGTAAATGCATCCAATGCACAATGGTTTTCTTTTTTTTTTCTCGCGAAAATCTTAAAACAGTCATTTTTTATTGAGACCCTCCCATAAAATGCCCTTTTTCATAGATATATAGAGAGACTTTTTTTCGCGAATACACTTAAAAAAAAAAAAAAAAAAAAAAAAAAAAGGAAAAAAATTAAATCTTCATAAGTTTATTATGTTTTATACATTTTCTAATTTTTAAAGAAATCTTTTGTATTATTTCAAAATATCTGTAAAACATTTTTGACTGGCCTTTTTTTTTTTTTTCCTTTTTTTTTTTTTTTAACAAATTGTCCGATTTCAATTTTTAGCGTCGATATTTGAGAATTTGTAAAGAAATAACTAAGAAGTTAGTGTGTTTTCTCTTTCTCCTTACGCATTATGTATTTCTAAACATATTGAGATGTATCACATACTAAAATTTTAAAAGTGTAAATTATTTATTTAGATTTTACACTATCGAGCTGCAATATTGGAATTATTCATAATAAATGTTACGGTTTCAAAATAAATGGCCTTAACAATATATATATATATATATATACAGTAGAACCGCTTTTATCCGAAACTCTTTTAACCGAAACTCTCGGTTAACCGAAATCCATCTTTATTTAATTTTATTTTATTTTATAACTGTCACATTTTTTGAGTGCAAAATCCATTTTGAAAGCTTTTTTTGGTTACAATCATATTCTTTATGTGCAAGCTGTCCTTTCCGAACTACTAGTACATATTAATATTTTCGATCCCCTTTCTTACAGTTTCTTTGAATTTAACTTGAGCTCCCGTAAGCTGCGAGTGGAACGAAGAAAGCGAACAAATTAGCAATTCTGAAGCTTTTTAATGTTTTGCAAAAGGTTTGATATGGCTGGAGTAGCAGAAAGACTGTGATATTAGTGAACTAATAATATTAAAAAGCTCCGTGATAGAGCTTCAAAGCAAAGGCAATCAAAACTGCAACAAACAAAACATTTTTTCAAACCCTTATGATATGTATAACAGGTACTTAATTTCAAAATTAAAATTCAGTAAATTTATTCTTGTTTCTATATTGCTATTGCTTTATTTTTATTAAGCAGTTGTTACCATAATAAGAAATATTGTATATGTTTCTCCTTAATCTTAAAATTGAAGCATTTCGATTATCCGAAAATTTCCATTTTCCGAAAGATGGCCTGTCCCAGTTACTTCGGATAATCGAGGTTCTACTGTATATATATATATATATACATATATTGTTTTTTGAAAGTTTGAAAGCAAGATCAATATCAATATGTAAATAATAGCTTAAAAATAAATTGAAAATGAATTAGAAATAAAAACTTATTTTTTTTTTTGGAATAAATCAGTTTTTTAAAATAAATTACAGTTGAAATCTGTCATTTCCACTTTCAAAACAAGCATGACGGAGACAATGAATAAATGAGACTTTAGCTTCTAAAAATGACATAAAAATATAGTAAATCATATGAAATAGAACCTATTAAAACGGAAACATATCTGAAATGGAATATTTTTTCCTTTAACATGAGAATTTCCTTTATGAGATTCCCTCTTCTTAGGATTCACTGTGTTGCACTGTTTCTTAGTTCTTCACATGCTGATGTTTTCCTAGACCCACGATCACCACTCGCACAAACTTTTCGAAAAAAATTTCTTTTATTTTGATATACTGCCACCACTGATATATATACGTGATATCGGGCACGTTATGAGAAAGATTATCAAAAAGAATGCTAAATTTATTCACTTATAATTAACGAACAATATATTTACAAATTATTTACACATAGATGAAACATTGATTACATTTAAGAGCTTGAATATAAACGATCCGGCTCGATGCTAAATTACATATAGCAAGTACTTTTTGCGCACAGGGGTAACTTATTAAAATAATCTATTTCCAACACACACTATGGTACCTCGTGAATTTTTATCGGAGGATCACCCTTGACCTCCCCGTTGCGTCGGCTATCTCCGCAAGAGACTCAAACCCTTTCCCGAAAACATCACTCAGGAAATACCAACCTACTACGCTGAGGTCTACGCCAGAACTCCTGTTTCTACCTCTTAGCCCCACCAGTGGCCGAGAGGTTCTGCTCTCGAAGCTGGTAGACAGGAGGTGCTGGGTTGGGACCCAATCGTGGCCGCTGGCCCAATCGTTCGGAGTTTTCGTGGTTTTCTTCGAACCGTGGATTTACACACGTAAATACGGGTTAGGTTCCTTTAGAAAGACCCCCAAAGAGGGCACTACCCCCCCCCCCCCTTAGACCCTATATCCCTCGTGTTGATAATTGGCCGTCATAAACACAACCACAGCCTTTTTCTATCTCAGCGACCACTCTCCAAAAAACAGCCTACGGGTTTTTTTCTTTTCCAAAAGAGGCCCCATCTCTTATCTAAAACTTTTCCTTTCTCATGGCATTCACTATCTAAAAGATAGGGAGTTTCTTTGTTTCTATCAACTGGGCCCTACGTTCTTAAATAGAAAGAGAAACTTCAATTTATTGATTCAAAGGGGATTATTCATATAATAGGATCTAATTATAATATCTCTGATCAACTTCCAGATAAGGAAAATTATCACTCTAAACCAGCGTACGCGGAAAGTGATACAGGTGAAATGCAATAGACAAGTAAAAGATAATATCAGATAACAGCGTTCTTAATTTGTTATCTACTCACTAGCGTCAGAAACCTGATACGCTGCATTAAATAAATGTAATAATCTTACAAAATGAAACACCTGAATAAGGACTCGTTTTAGCTCAGTGGTAGGGGAGCAAACAAAGGCCCAATTCGGAAATAATTAGGGGAAAGCACGATATTGTTTTAATCCCTTCAGTTTATGTCTAGAATGAATATGCTACGTTTTCCCCCTCGTACTAGGTGAGCGTTGGGAATTATACATTGATTTATATTCAAAAAACACGTTTTTTTTTAAATACCATAACGCTATCTCGAAATCACTAACTTTTTCAAAAACATTGCCAGTACAAATGTTGTAGAGCTTACATCTCTGAATAAAATGGGTACCTAAACTTAATACTGTTGTTGAAAATTAAGGTCACAATTCTACTTTAAATTTTTAGCCCCGTGGTCAGAGGGTTGAACTCAGAATTAATTAGCGGAAAACTGGAAATCGTTTTAATTCCTTCAGATTAGGTCTAAAATGAATATTCTATGTTTTCCCCTTCGTACTAAGTCAGCGTTACGAAATATATTCAAATTTTCCTTCGAAAAACACGGTTTGCTTTAATATTTTTAACAATATCTGAAATTGCGACCTTAATTTTGAACAAAAATATTACTGTGAGTATTCATTTTATTCAGAAGTTTAAGCTCTACAACATCTGTATTGGCATTTTTTTATATAGTTAGCTGTTTTGAGATATTGTTAAGGTAATCTTTTCTCTCCTATCTTGAAGCTCTTGATTAGTGATTAAGGCAAAATTTTGAAATGGAATTGCGACCTTAATTTTGAACAAATATATTAATGTGGGTGCTCATTTTATTCAGAATTTTATGCTCTACACATTTGTACTGACAATGTTTTTGATAGACTTAGCTGTTTTGAGATATTTTTAGGTAACTTGGTCTCTCCGGACTTCAAGCTCTTGATTAGCGATTAAGGCAAAATTTTGAAATTAGAATTCTAACCTTAATTTTGAACAAAAATACTAATGTGGGTGCTCATTTTATTCAGAATTTTATGCTCATTTGCATTGACAATGTTTTTTATAGAATTAACTATTTTGAGATATCGTTAAAAATATGATGTTTTTCGATTGTAAATACGTACATATTTTGTAACGCTCACTTGGTACGAGGGGGAAAACATAGAATATTCATTTTAGACCTAATCTGAAGGGATTAAAACAATTTCCAGTTTTCCCCTAATTAATTCTGAGTTCAACCCTCTGACCACGGGGCTAAAACTTTAAAGTATTAACTGTAGGTACTCATTTTATTCAGAATTTTAAGCTCTACAACATTTGTATTGACAATGTTTTTGAAAAAGTTAGTGGTTTCGAGATAGTGTTATGGTACTTAAAAAAAACGTGTTTTTGGACCCTAAATCAATGAATAATTCCTAACGCCCATCTAGTACGAGGGGGAAAACGTATCATATTCATTCTAGACCTAAACTGAAGGGGTTAAAATAATTTCCAGCTTTCCCCTAATTATTTCCGAATTCAACTCCCTAACCACTGGGCTATTTGTACAGAAACAAAATTCATTTTTAGAGATCTTTTAAATTGAGCAGTTACATTTGGTAATCCTTTATTAGAGACTATGAAAAGTTTTCTTATAGACTTAATAAAATTTTCCGGTCAGAGGCAGATGATGTTTATACATGTTTTACTTTATTAAGTTTAGCTTGATGCAGGTTAAAAAAAAGTTGTGTTAGTATTAAAAAAAAGTTGTATATCAGGAAAAATCGGGCTTTTGGCAACCCGAGCAGTGTTCC
This sequence comes from Maratus speciosus, assembly GCA_963932465.1. Classification (NCBI taxonomy): domain Eukaryota; kingdom Metazoa; phylum Arthropoda; class Arachnida; order Araneae; family Salticidae; genus Maratus; species Maratus speciosus. Next base: position 231,844,262 of record OZ010789.1, read on the forward strand.
CGAGGGACGAGTCTGCGAATATCTAAAAAAACACTCCAAATGCTCTGGGCACCATTAATCCCTTGCACTTTATTTCGACACCTATAATTGCAGATAATTCTGTCGTTAGGTAAGGCGAAGAAAATTACTTTAAAATAGTGGTGTCCAAAATATTGTGATTTGTGCGGGGCACCTGGCAACACAAGTTTTAAAACACATTTCTTATATTTTTTTGTACTCTTAGAAGTGATTTTTAATTTCGGGTATATAATGTTTTAAATCTTCTTAACAATACATTTTAAGCAAAAAGAAATGTCTACTACGTGACACTCCCTTGATTAAATTCCCCCCATACACAATTGCATTCTTTTTTCTCCCAGAAATATCCTTAAAGAGTATTTTTTTTTTTTTTTTTTTTTTTGGAGACTCTAAAATAATGATGTCTTTTTGCAGATGAATGGGGGATATTTTTTCTGAGAATTGCTTTTATTTATTTTTATCAAAAGACGGAACACTTTCTTTGTTCATGTTATTCTATATTCTACGGAATATATATTTTTGTAAAGATTTTTTTTTTTCAGAATTATCTTTAAAAAAATTTTCACTTGCTATTTTTGGATAAACTTTTTTTTCATTTTATAATATTGACACTCGAAAATTAGCAAAATAATTTTTTGTCTTTGTCTTGATTATTATGTTTTATTTGCCATACAAATAATCCTGATACATGTACGGTATGGAGTTATAATATACTTTAAATATTCAAAGGTATTTATTAATTTTTTACAATATAAAACTTTCATTTAAAAAAAATAGTTAATATACTGAAACAGCAAAACACTGTAGCATTACATTTTAATGCTTAATGAAAACGGGGGTTTTAAAACAAAGTCATGTTTTTAAAAATATTCAAGGACTACGTTAATGAAAAAAGAAATCATAATATAAAACTTAAATGACCTTTAATATAAAAGTCCGAAGAAGTAGGTAATATTAAAAAATAAACGGTGATTTTTTAATAGGTTTTCAGTATTTTTTATAATGGCATATACGGAAATGTCTGTAACAAAATATTCATTTTTGAAACGTTTAGTAAAGAATTAAACTTTTGTCAGTTTTAAAAACTCCAAAATAAAAAGATAAAATTATCTGACATACGATAATATTATAATACTACTATATGTAACAGGATGTTTTCCTGAAAGGTTAAAACGCTCTATATTTTTGGGGTGTTGGAGATAAATAGACATTGCAAACATGTTTATAAAAAAGTGGTAAATGATATTATATTATTGACATAGATATTTACTTAATTTAAAAAAAATTACTCTTCATAAAGACTTATAAGAATCCTATAAAGAAAATTTGTCACATAGATTATTTTCCCTTTTTTCTGGAACAAGACCATTACAAAAATTATATACCCATATCTTAAAGCAGAATGTACTATGTTTAGATAAAAATTGCCTATTGTGAATATGGAAAATGTATTCAATTAATTGATAACACGTGAGACATTTTAAGAAAGAAAAAAAAGGCTGATAATGACTATGTAGTTGACCTTAAACAAAATGTAATCGATTCATAGGGAAATATTAGTAAAGAGGAATTCTAAATTATTTACGGAGTCATTTTTTAAAGAGCTTGCTTACGTAAGATAAATGAAAGAAAATGTTTTTAAAATGTGTTTTGAATTGCTATTTTTAGTTATGTTTCTATGATTTAAAACAGCATTTGTCTGTTCGCATTATCGCTGCCATTGTGAGTCTTTATTTAAATATTAAACGTAAAAATAATTCCTTAAAATAATCCCTATTTATTCTAACTTTTAATAATTTTTTAATTTACATTACCTACCTATTTCCAACAGGTAAAATACACATTTTGAGAGGATGTTTTGTATAAATATTTGTATAATGTGTCGTGTCTGAATTAATTTCCAGTACTTTTCTACCTGATAACGCGAATCTGCCCACCTTTGATTTTAAATGGAGATATTAACCATTGCAGTACTAAGATGGGGTCCATTTCATTCCATCTGGACCTTTATGGACATTTCGCAGTTTTTTAGGGTTCCGTACTTAAAAAGTAAAAATAGAGCCATTATAAGATCACACCTGTGTCCGTCTGTCACAGCCATTTTACTCGTAATCTATGGGACATGGAAAGTTCAAATTTGGGGAAGTAATAAAGACTATTGAACACCATATTTACACATTATGAAACATTTGCATATATATTTAGTTAAAATATAGAGGATTTAATAAAGTTACTTGAAAAAAATATCTTTTCTTTGTCTATCGTGTGAAAGCTGCCGAAACGCTTAACTCAAAAATACATTTCTTTTAATTTTAGGTATTAAATTTTCAGAGTTATCGTTGAAAATGTAGCACAAAAATATGCTTCCCCCCATCTATTTCCGAATCTACAGAAAATAAAATTATGAAAAAATAGGAGGTAGTAGACGTTAATGTAAACCTTGCGAGAAAATTGTAGAGATTACCTTAGGTCCAATAGATTTTGCGAAAGACGCATTTTTCCGTTTCACACAAATTTCGATTTGCGAGCGTTCAACAAAGGTTTTGATGAGCGCTAGAAGTACCTATCGTAGTAGAAGTATAAAAGAATTGTTGATAATGATATTCGAAAAAAATCATTGGTAATTATCCGAGATAACTTTCGTGTGACATCTCCTTAAAGACAAGGACGGTTTGGACATGCGTAGTGACATGTGCGCCGTACTTTATGTACCATCGGCTTTTAAAGCTTACTTAACAACGCCTTCCGTGTCTTTAAAAGTTAATTACAAAACTATCTGGAAAAGCGTGGCACGGACCAAGGCGGCATTGCATCTTTGCGACATCCTTTCGAATCACGCTTAGCAGAATGCCAAGTTTAAACTTTGAACAAGGGTTTTGTTTTAGCTACACTGTAAAAAGAAAAGATTATTATTACGCTGATTTAGTTTTATGAAATGCCAAATGAAGTTTAAATATGCAATACTTATATCGTGAATACCGACTTAAGTTCATCATAAACCGATTAGGATTAGATTTTAAAAAGAGTTATACAGAATAGTAATATTTGGTATTATTTAGGCTTTATATCTCTTCGAACTTTTTTGGTATTCCCATTCATACATTTCTAGTATATACAGTTATACCCAGTCCTACGTAATATAGTTATTTACAAAGTCTTATTATTCTTTTGAAACGATTTTATTAAGAATACAGTTAATAATTCATATATTTATTATGCGGAACCCTCTGAACGCGAGTAATATTGGTACTTGACCTGTTTTTTTCATTTAGATTATGCATGCTAAAAAAAAAAAAATCTGCAATTGTTACAGAAAAGAATTGTATTTTTTACAGAAAAAAACTGTTTTGAGGAATAACAGTTTTTTTTTTCTGTAAAAGACTCTAAATTTCGTAATTTTTGCAGAGAAAATTGTTTCAATTAAAGATTACAGGTTTTTTTTTCTAAATTAAACGGTTTTCCAGTGGCGGCAAAATTGACAGTTTCTTCTGTCAATTTGGAAATTTTTTTTTTTTACAGTGTACTTAAGTTTCGCACAGTTAATTTCTTTTGTCTGTTTATAGAAATTGCAAATAAGGTTACATCTTAGGCAATCAGAGAATAAATGGAAGATTTTTTTTTATCACGACACCAAATATACTCAGAAGTGTAACAAATGCAGACGGTTTATGTGTAAAAGTCATATTTTATGTGTTATTTTGTGCCTTTGTTGCGAGAAAGATGAACAGCAGAACTGAAGGTAGTTAAAATATATTACTATCATTTCTTCTTATAAAATGCTATTTTTTTAAAAATTATTTCTGCTTGAGTTTTTGTGTTAATTTAAATATTCGTAATATTATGGAAATTACATATTCCTCTTCCTAATAAATCTTGATAGCCAGTATTATGTCAATATTTTATCATTTGATCAGTTTTACGGCCTAAACATTATAATCACCTATGGGGTCAAAATAACCCCATCTTAGGCATTTAAGTAATATTTTGATATTAGCACTACGAGGGTTAAGTATCCACACAGAAGTTATCAGAAGAATCATGAGGATTTGTGAAGACATTTTAACAAACATTAAAGTTATTTATTTCATAATTGCTGACTCAGCGGCATTGACCGGGCCCGTGATAATAATTGTAAATATATCTAAAATCTGTGCTGAATGATTAAAACTAGTTAAAAGAAAATATTTCCAGACTATTCTAGGATTGACAGTACAATAACCTCACAACTACACCTTGTAATTGGTTCGATTTTACGTTTTTACGTGAAAATATTTCTAAACGAAACTACCTTTTGGAGCCCCGTCAGTTGTACGATAGCTCCGTTCTTATTTGTTTTTTTAATTTTTAACTATTTAATTTAAATAGCCGTAGCATATTTCCCTGGTAATAACATTAAATATACCAAAAATGTGTATCTAATGAATTTATATAATTAAACGAAAATCTTTCAAAGGAACCTACTGTTGGAAACTACTTAGATTTCCTACGCTTAGACTTCGGAAGCGTTAGAGATTGATTTTGTATGTTTTTAAATGAAATCTTTCCTAACAAGTAAGGAGGAGCTTATTATAGTTACTGTCGATTTATTTTCCAACGTTTAGATATATTAAACTTTCGTCTCTGAACGAAATAATATGCCGCTCCCCTCTACCTCTTCAAAACTCAAAAATATATATCTCTTTTTTTGAAAATGTAGGTTTATCAGCGGGTGCACTGAATCGTTTTCTGCATTTGTGAAGACTTTTTAACAAGCATTTAAGATATTTATGTCATATTTGCGAAGTCAACCGGCATTGCTCGTTAAAGTAATAATAAATTTAAATGTATGTAATATATGTGTTGAATGATTAAAAGAATTTTAAATAAAAAAAATTCAAAGGATCTTAATGTCAATGGTCTTCGCAACTGCCGGTTGTAATTTGTTTGATTTTATGTTTTTACATCTTTCCAAACGAAACTAGAGTTCGAAGCTCCGCTTCGATCGGTGTTTGTTTTTACATTTTCAAGTGCTTTAGTTTAAATAGGTGTAGCAATAGTCTATGGTAATAACGTTAAATATAAATATACCAAAAGTCAATGTTAGATGAATTTGCGTAATCATTATTTAAAAGCTTTCCAAACGAACCTCATGTTGGGTGCTCATTCAGGTTGGCTTCACCAATGATTGATTAGCATGTTTTTACATTTTTAAATGGACATCTAATGAAACGAATTAAAATGTATTCGCTATAGTGATTGCCGATATCAATTCGGATGTTTAGATATATTAAACTTTCGATTCTGAACTAAATACGATGCCCACCCCCTCCCTTTGCCTCTTTAAACCTCAGAAATATATTTCACTTTGTTGAAGAAGATGAAAACGGAAAATTGTTAATTTTGTTAAGAAAAATCGATAGAGGTTTTGAAAGATTCATAACATGAACCATTTCCAATCATCGAACCATTTATCCTAGGCCATCTTCGGAACGTGGTCAAAAAATTTCTGAACGGGCGAACTTGCTGCATTTTGTGCCATTAAAAATTGTTTTAATTGATACCTCTCCTAATTAACTAAATTGAAAAATCTGTACTTCATGTGCATTCAGACGTGATATCTCGCCTAATTAACTAAACTGAAAAATCTGAACCCCATGTGTATTCAGACGTGCTTCATCCAAATTTTCAGAACTCTACGTGCGGTAGATTTTCCTAGCCATGGGAGGCATACAGACAGACAAAATATTTCCATTTTTGTTTACATTTTGTGAACTTCCTTTAGGTATGACAAGTTGCCACCATTTTATTACTGTTTTAGGATATATTTTGAATTTCTGTAGATCGATGAGCTAAATGATATTCTGAAATGAATGACATTCATTTCTAGGTTCGCTTACTAAGCTAGCACATAATACTCAAGTCAATAAATTACATTGAACATTTATTCAGAATCCATTTATTTTCCTTAAACTTGCTAAAAAAACTCCAATTCCAATACGTTTAGAACACAGATTCCAATCATTTCCAATTATTCTGGAAACTTCTTATAGTTATTGCTAAACATATTTGTTTTAATTTAAGCATAAAAAGCTTGTCAGGTGAGCGATTATTGATAGAGTGGAACAAAATTTGTAACAAGTAGAAATAAAGAATGTATCGTGTACACGATTTAAAAGTAAAACATATTTTGTTTGAGAGATTCTTACAGTACCATCTACAAGTTTTTGTTTAGCAGAAATAAAAAAAAAAAGTACTTATCAGGCTTGTGAAAGATTCCAAAATCTCATAGGGGTACTGGATTGAAATAGTTACAAATGCAACTGACTATAGCAACAATTAGTAAGAAAAGACTAGTAGTAACAATATAAAATGACTTAGTAACAGTTACAAGCCTTGTCATTCAAATATGTACACGGCTTTCCGCAGAGAAGCGTAAGAAAATGATGAAATTAGGTTAATGTTTTCTACATATTTTCTCTGTTTTGTGTAAAACGTGGAAGATGACAAACGAAGTTCTAGAATATAACAGTAATTCGGTCAGAGACACCCTATATACTATCCTTTACCTTTAAAAGAATCCAACATTTGTCTCAGAGATTGTTCAATCAAATGATGACACATTTATCCTGAACTCATTACATCTCTCAAAAAGTAAGGTGTACAGTACCATAAAATCCAGTCGTTTTCAAGGGGACTAATAGGCAGATGGTGTTTCAAAAACGTTTTCTTGAATATACAAGTTTTATATTTTGAAATTTATGCAATCAAAGTTAAGAAAAACATTATCGAATGGTACTTCATAGAAATATCGGATATTTTAATGAAAGGTTCCGTAAAAAGTATAGGTCACAAGCTGCCAATCATTTCCTAGACACATTCCCGGATTTATTTACGGCAAAAGTCTTCAAAATGCATCGTTAAAATATCTACATTCCTTTAAAAGTTATAAATGAATATTTAAATTCTAGTGAGATGGTCTTTTACTTTGACTAAAATTATAATCATATATCCTTGTGGGATTTTTATTTATTTCCATTTTCCGGATTTCACCTTTAAGTTTTGAAATACATTACCGAATCCCATTATATATAAAAATATATTTTAATAATGGGGATTATTTAAATTGAATTTTTTAAATTATTCTTATCATAGACATTTATTATTGATGAAAAATATATTCTAAATTGCATCGTAAGACGTAATTTTTGGAGGGAAATACAGTTATTCGGATTGAAATAATTTCATATTTCTCATTAACATAACAATGCCTGCATGCGTAGATTTTGCTTTAAATTATTCTATTCATCATTATTAAAGAAATATATTTTAACAATGGAATACATTTACATAATTATTAGCATTTCATAATAACTAATGTTAATGATGCATCTTTGGATAATGATCGAAAGGGGTTTTTTCTATCCGTAATCCATAGAATGGTATTCAGCAAAACATTGTAATAAGTACAGTTTCTGAATTGTTAGAAAAATGAATCTCAGAAGGATATGTATTCCCATTTCTTATAGGCATAAACGGGAGAAATTTTAATGATGCATATTATATTTCATTATAACGATGTACTTGATTAAAAAATGAATATGATTTTAGAAATGATAGATTTTATGCTTTATTAATGAAGATGAGTTAACACATTATATACAGGGTTTTTAAACACAGTGGTTACAAATTTTCAGGCGAGATAGAATACTCCTAGACGATGGGAAATAACGTAGCAATGCATGGTCAGAAACACTTTCCTGGCGCGGTTGTGACGACACAAAACACAAGAAAAGAAGTACACGAACAGGGTGAGAAAACATATTTATTCATCTTAATACCGCAAAAATGCTGGGACAATGCTGAACAGTGTTGAGGAACTTGTTGTATAAATCGTGGAATCTCCTGGATAAGTCCACGAAACGCCCGGTATTTCCGAGAACATTTGATCTTCCATGCACTGGATATATGAGGCCTGCAACACGGCCCGCGGTCGTGATTTTGAAAACCTTCATTGATGATGATTGTTGCCTTTCTTTTTTGTTCTTATTTCTTAGTTTTTTGCTGAACTAAAATAACAAACATATTTTCTCACCCGTGTTCGTGTCCTTCCTTTCTTGTGTTTCGTGTCGTTACTATCGCGCCAGGAAAGCGTTTCCGAACATGCGGTGCTATGTGACTTCACACCGTCTAGTTGTACTCTATCTCTCCTGAACCTTTGTAACCGATGTGTTGAAACACCCAGTATATATTATATATATATATATGTTACGATCAATATGATTAATCGGTTATTATTAATAATTATCAAATAATATCTAAATAAACCGGCTAATATGATTAATTTATCAGAATTTATCAAATTAACCGGTTATTATTAATAATTACCAATCAAGATCGGTCAATTTAATACATTTCAACAAGTTTAGCTTGAGATTTTCATTGCGTATGCGTATATTTATTTCTTGTCATCAACTTACTATTGTGCAATCGTATAACAGCTTTTGTGGGAGTGCAAGTTTGCTTTTGTCTCTTGGCATCAACTTGACGATATCCGTTGAATGTTTATTTTAGATGCAGGTGCTCTCATTTTTCGGGACGCTCTCTAGTATTTATTTTTTGCCAGTTTGGATTTTTATGCATGTTAACTCGTGTCAATTTGACGTTACTTTTTGTGAGTTCTAAATAATTGAATTAAGAGCATTAAAAACAAGACGAGCCAAGGAAGTTGCTTATCACCTAATGAATGCGTTCATAATTTTTGGAGAACCATACATCTTGAAATGTGACGATGGCCGAGAATTTGCTAATACAATTATTGAAGAAATATGTGGAATGTGGAATCTGCTCAAAATATTTCAATGAAAACCAAGACACAGCCAATCGTAAGGCTTAAAAAGAGAAAACCAAGACATTGAAAATGTGTTATCTACTTTTCTGAAAACTATCAATACAACAAAGTTGTCAGAAGGAATAAAATTCATTCAATTTATGAAAAAAAGAGAACATCACTCTGGAATATTTCGCAGTCCATAGGAAGTTTTATTTGGCTATAAAGCGAATGTAGGTTTAATAACCTATCTGCCAGTCGATACTTTGTCAGGAATTACAAGTGAGGAAGGTATTGTTGTATAGGAAATGTGTCTATAGTAACGATATCCAACTTCAGACAGGAATTTCAACCGAGGATGCGGGTATCAGCGCAATAAATGATTGTAATATGGACGTGGAACTGGATATTTTGAACCAAGAGGCAAAACAGTAATAAAAGTGTTGGCCGAAGTGAAGGGAATAACGTAATTCTGAAATAACAAAGAGAGGAAAAACGTTTTGATGAAATAGGAATGAAATATATACATATAATAAAAAAAAACAACAAGAAATACTCTTCTTTTTTACTAGAAGATGTGTCGAAAAATATTCAAGAAGCTCGACGCTCTGCTAAATACTCACTAAAGAAAGCGATGGAAATGTTACATCTTTCGAAATTAAAATTTCTAAGTGCAAATTAGAAGAAGCGTTTCGAATAAGAATACCAGAGATAGATATGGGTGAGTTCTAAGGAAAATGAAAACTTACATAAACTTAGTACAAAATATGGCATTTTAAATCAGCTATACACAAGGAACGATTTTACTGTCTGGAAGGAAGCTTTAATTTCAGTTAATAAAATTCCAGTGAATGAAATAAATCTGAGAGAATGTGCTCGTAAGAAGGCGGTCAAGGATTTCAATATTACAATTGTAAAGACAATTGTAACTCAAGTTGGACCAAATGTAAAAAATCAAAAACTCTTTACAACTCCAAATGTTGCAATGCTGTTCTGTAAAAATAACTATTTTTTTTTAATGTAATAAAAAATCGAAAATTCTTTGTAATTCAAAATGTCACAATCTCATTTCCTGCCAAAACAAATAATTTTGTTAGAAATGTAATAATATTATGTTTCCAATGTAATTGTTTGGAATTTGTTGTTTGCTATAAAAATAAATGTATTATATTTGGAACCTTCGGTCCAAGTTTCGTATTGACAAGATGTATTTTGTTCGAATCAACGATGGCTGTCTAATTTGGGATTTCTGAGCGGGTGAGGGACATACGAACTACCTCTTTTTTATCTTCTGTTTCTATCCTATTATATTGGTGTAAAAATCGTCTGACTCTGGCAGTAATTCCTCTTAATATATTTGCTATATGTTAAAATTAACTTAATAGAAGTCTAAATATAAAACTTTTAGCTTATACTATATTTTTCTTAATATCCATTGCTAAAAGTATGTACTTTAAAACTGAGTTATTTATTCTATCAGTATTTTAGTGCTTATAATTTTTACTTAATTGATTCAGTATTAATAAAAATTATTATCTTTAACCTCTTAGGCATTGGAGTATTTTAATAGAAAAAATTTTGATTGAGTATTATGGTTTTTTAACAATTATTTTTTTATTAGCTTCAAACAGTTTTGATTGTTCATATTCCGAGTTTCGGATATATTCGTTACTATGCTTAAATAATCATATTAACCGAAATTCATTGGTAATTATTAATAATAACCGGTAAATATGATTAATTTGCGTTATTTATCAAATTTACCAAAAGACGCGGTTATTATTAATAATAATCGAATTTATCAAATTAACCGTAACACACACACACACACATATATATATATATATATATATATATATATATTTCATTCTACTTTAAATAAATGTTAATCTTAATCATTTCTGCATTTCTTCAATTAATTTCATTTCTGTTTTACGGGTATAGATGGCAGCACTAAACATTTTTTAAAAAACCAATAACAATATAGTTTTCCTTTTTCACACCAACTGGCAGCAATATTCTGGTTCCCAGCAACTTCTGCCAATATGTTCTAAAAGTCCTACATCTGTTCACATCTTCACATGATTTAACATTATGAGTCAACTTTATGGTGTTTTGGATACTTGTATGTAATTGAGGTATTGTGTTATTATAATTTTAATACCCTGTGTGAGATGTATCTTTCTTTAGATCTTTAGATCTTCTTTAAGATGCGTTATTAGGTGCTGAATTTGGTCATTTTAGGCTTAATGTGTCATTTTTGGCATAATTTTTTAGTAAATTAATTTTCAAAATCTATTAATTTCTAAAGTAATTATCGAAAATGAATATAATTTGTGACCTTGTAACAGCATTTTTGCAAAAATGTTTTACCGAAATCAATTTCTAGAAGCTTTAATTACGCGAATAAATAATTAGACATCACTCCCGAAAGTAGTATTTCAGTTTTGCTTTAAAACTATATGCATGGCAATCTGTTTGAAGCAATAACATATAAATTTAACGTTCAAAGTACCAAATTTTAAACTACATAATTCCATAACTAGTTCATCGAATGACCTCCCAATTTTCTTCCATCAAAAAATTAAAATGTATAAAAAAATTCAACTATACTGTAAAAATCGAGATTTTATATTCAAAATGTTGGTGTTCGGAATAACTTCAGTATACAACTTCAGTAAAGAAAACATAATTTATAATAAAATGATTATTTTCTATTTGTTATCTGCGAAAATTTGGTGATAAGTTTTTTACAGAATGTTTCTTTTTTATACTGACTGTATAAAAAATGGAACTAGGTATTTTTCAGCATTAATGTAAAAAGAAATACTCATTGATTATGCTGTCAAGAACGGGCCATTTATATAAAATTTTGTATTATTTCGAAAACAACAATAGAGCATAACATATTTCTGTAAATATAATTTAATACCTTTGCAATAATTGTACAAATTTTTTATGAATAATCCGCCATTCATATTAGAGAATGTTATATAAAAAAAATTACGTTTTGCCGATTTTTAACGAGCTGCAAAATAAAATATTGAAAACAATTTTTAATTATATACGTTGTTCAGTATTTTACACAACACTGCGGACGTTTTGCATTTAATGCCAGAGAAATCTCAGAACCATTTATCACAAACATTCTTCTAAATTGTAGGGAAATTGGCAAAAAAAGATTGAATTTAGAAGATAAGCACGGTGTAAATGTAACTTCTAAAGAAAATATTAGAGCAAAATTATGTCTTCGAAAGACTTAAAAAAACTAAAGTTGCATTCCAACGGCAGCTTTATGCGCTAATTTCCGGAAAGCGCTAATCTATATTCTTTAGGATAACAATATATTTATCTCAAATACATTGGGTATCATTAATTATTAATAACAATTATTCCAAACGCTTAACAATGTCAGCCAAAGGCAAGAAAATTGGAACTCTACTTATGCAAGTTTATTGAAAAGATTCCCACATTTTGGAATTACCAGAAAAGCTTTTAAGAAAACCGGAGGATGTTTTTATACACAATAGCGTTTCATTGAAAATTTTAAATATAAGCGTATTATCTTGTTCTGAATACAGGTTTATTTTAAATTTAAAGCATCAGTTCGGAGGATGATGGAATACTTAGAACTAGAAAACAGGAATTCTGCTTTTTCAGAATTTAGTGTCGTCCCCGATGAAAAAAAAAAATGAATGTATATAAATATAAATTATAGAAAACATATTTCAGTTTTAAGGCACAAAACACATGCTTTTATTTCATATAAAATGACGTCATTCGCATCCTCTGAAGAATTCCTCATTTACGAGATCCAGTCTTAAACAACATCTACAGTAAAGTCACTATCGCCAAATAATACACAAAAAAAAAAAAAAAAAAAAAAAAAAAAAACAGACGTCGTCAATTAAGAAACTCGACAAAAAGAAAATCGGCTGTCTAACGAATCGCATGCCTTCATTTGTTTTCAATATTAATATGGATAACAAAAATGAAATATCTTTTATTATAGCTCCATTTTTTCTTTATCAGAAATCATTCATTTATATTTTTTAAAAATTGCACGTATTTTAATTACATTTTTTCAGTAGTTATGGGAAAATGGAAATAAAAAGATATAATTACTATTTTCGAATTATTTTTTCTATACTTTCTACCAATATGGAGTAGTTGGGTTCCAAAATTAAACAAATTACTCTAAAACAACAAAACATTTTACCTCAAAAATAAATTGAGAAGCAGTTTTAAACAAATTATTCTAAAAAGTACTTTTTTTTTCAATACGGCGGTATAAGAATTGAAAATGCGCGATGCTTAGAATTTTTAAAAAATGAGGTAGTATTTAACAGTGCAATGATACATCTGATTTGTTTTACGGTTGGCTTATACAACGGAACTTTATTTTGTTGAGACGACATTTTAATAGCCGGAGAAAGAAATAGCATACCGGCGGCTAAAAAGGAAATATTAGAATTGAGAAAAATAAATACAAAAAATCAAGAAATAATAGAAAGGTCGTGATGAATCATTACACAATGAAAATTTCTCAAAACCAACAGTAAACAAGCATACATCTACATCAAGAAAGGTAAAAGACTCGGTCAGAAACAAACGTTCAGAAGTGTCATATAAGCAAATCTGATTAAACTGTTCAGAATGGTTACCAGTTGAAAACGTTCTCAGGAACGTTAGCCTCGTCAAAAATTAAGTTATACCATTGAGGACAGAATTTCTTTTAAATAATCAAAATTCCAATATAGCATATTTTGCTATCTGTTTCTGAGGGTAAAATCTTGCAATTGATTTTTGACACATTTTTGTAAAACTGATTTATTTTAGATATTGCATAAAAGTGCGGGTAATGCAATATGCTGAAATGTTTCCAATATGTATCTCATCAGGGCCAAGTTCCAGGATCGAAAAACCACTCTTCGGACAAGTGAAAAATATTACAGAAACAAGACAAACAAGAGTGATGTTATACCACAATAGACTCACAGCAATGGATACAACAGTAAAATGATTTTACTCCAAATCATACGTTAAAAACAACCTCAGTATTGTTTTAACTACATGAGAATTATTTAGGTTTAGTCCAATCAACTATTTTTACAAGTTGTACTTTATATAAATAACGTAAAGAACAAATTTTATCTTCGTTATTAAATGGTTTATAAGTAATAAATTAGGAAAACGCCGTGGGCTTCTTGCTTATAGAATATTAGAAAACCCCGCAACTTTGCTCGCGTAATGTTTGAAAAATGTCCAGTGGTATTTGTATGCCTATTTCTATTAGAATATATTATACTACTACGGATAGTTCAAAATGACTAACTAAGAGGTGCCTGACTAAAGTTCATGATTACACTGCATTAGACGAAAACGAGACTTAATATAATGAGAATAACTAAAACGTAATCTAAATAAATGATAATTTAGAATGTATTTTGAAGCTTTTACGCTCATTTCAAATTTCATTGGAAGATTTGAATTTTTTTAAACGTTTTTACACGCACTTATATCTTTCAAGTAACCATCATGCCATATTCCAAGTTTCTAATCTAACGGTCTACAACCCTCATGGTGATAGTGGTACCAACTTAAAATATAGTCTATGTTAAAACAGGGGTTGTTGCAATCAATTTGCAAATATTAATTTGGAAATCGATTAAGTACTTAATTAGATTCCATAAAATTCTTAATTATGAAAGTTTTTTCGCTCATTTTACACATTTAAATTTCGAATATTTTCGAAACTGTTCTTAGTAAGCATTTACGTCTCATAAGTACCTATCATACCAAATTTTAAGGTTCTATCTTTAACAATTCAATAGAAATCGTAATTTAGAAAAAAATTCACAACGGTTTCTGCTTTTAAATTCGATTATTTTGCAATAGTCCTTTGTTAGCATTTATATGTTATAAATAACTAATATGCCAAATTTTAAGTTTATATCCCTAATAACTCCATATTGATTAAAATTAGAACGTTTTTAGAGAGTTTTCTGCTCATTTCATACTTTTAAATTTCGAATTTCTTAGAAACTATTTTTAGAGGGCATTTACATCTTGTAAATAACTATCATGCAAAATTTCAATTTTCTAGGCACTGCAGTATCACAATACTTACAATTTTAGAATGTCTTTCGCTACTGTAATATCCTTGTGCTCTTGTCACAGACATACAATTTATCATGTGTTGGAGCAGGGACTATTTGTATCAATTTGAAACCATTACTTTTGAAATCGGTTTGGTATTTCCTGAAATTCAAGGAAATCGTAATTTTATAATGTTTTTAGAGTGCTTTTCGCAAATTTTCACCCTTTTTAAATTTGGAATTCTTAGAGACCGCTTTTAGAGTACATTTATATCTTATAAATACCTACCATGCCAGTTTCAAGTTTCTGTCTTTAACAATTGCAGCGAAATCGTAATTTAGAACGTTTTTAGAAAGCTTTTTGCCCATTTTCAACAATTTTAAATTTCGATTTTATTTAGACAGATCTTAGAGATATTTTACATTCTATAAGTAACTACCATGCCGAATTTGAAATTTTTTAGCCCTTCACTAACACAAAAATCGCATTTTAGAAGGTTTTTTGCTCCTGCACTACCTTGGGGTATATGCCACCGACATAAAAGATATCATATGTTGGAGCAAGAACTGGCGCCATTAATTCGGTTTGGTATTTCCTGATATTGCATTGAAATAGTATATTAGAATGTTTTTAGAACACGTTTCGCGCATTTTCACCATTTTAAATCACTATTCAATTTTTTAAAACTGTTATTAGAGAGCATTTACATCTTTTAACTAACTACCATGCTAATTTTTAAGTTGCTACCCCGTTCAGTGTCACAAAATCGCAATTTAGAACGTTTTTTGCTCCTGCAAAATCCAAGTGGGAGTAACACCGATATACAATTTAGCCTATGTTGTAGATAGGAATAGCAGCATCAATTTGTAACCATTAATTTTGAAATCAGTTTGGTATTTCCTGATATTGCATAGAAATTATTATTTAGAACGTTTTTAAAACTCTTTGTGCATTTCCATCCCTTTTAATTTTCGAATTTTTTCGAAATGTTTTGAATTTTGTCGAAGTGTACTTAGAGAGTACTTAAATCTTGTAAATAACTACCATGCCAAATTTCATATTCCTAAGCCCTAACACAAAAATCATATTTTTAGAATGTTTTTTGCTTTTTAATCCCCTTGAGAGTTGTGCCATCAACATAAAATATAGTCTATATTGGAACAGGGACTACTACTACCAATTTTCTACCGTTACGTGTGAAATCGGTTCAGTAGTTCCAGAAATTACACCCCTACAAATAGACAAACAAACAAATAGACAAACATAAATTCTTTATAATTTTAGCATAGATAGATGAACCACTTTTTTTTAAAATTGAGAACTCTAATATATTATTTTAGACAGCCTACTAAAAACTATAAAAAATATTTTTATATGAAAAGTGTCAATGCATTGAAATAAATTTTTAAATCTATTAAAAGTGATACTTCAGTATTTGTCGCATGGTTAATAGTCCACGAATTCGCCAATGATTTCGATACTTTCAGCAATTTTAAGAACGTAACAATTTTAATCGCTTAAGTGCATAGTTACATTACATCTGTTAAGTATGTGTTTTATTTTTATTATTTATTTAATTATTTATAAATGAAGCTTTAGTTTCGTTATGGAATATTAGTAGGAAAAACTAGGAAAACTCTTTATATTGCTTTATGACCAAACGGGTTAATCTTTCGTAATCATGATACAGATAAATTTTCAAAAAACTCATGCTTGAAAAATATTTAAAAATCTATAAAAACAGCAAATTGGTATACTGATTTCAAACAACATGCATTGGAAAGAAAAAAAATCATGTATTCCACGTTTCAAAAAATGAAATTGTGAGATGTTTACAAGTAAAAGAAATTGCACTAAAAACAAAATTTATTTTGATACTATAGATATTACGGCAGCGTTAGTTACGGAAATTTGCTTTTTTTAACATACATTTTACTTACAGTGAAGGCTTTATCCATATATTAAAAAGAATAGCTTCCAGAGTTCAGTTACATTGCTTAATTTTTATTATAAAACTGTAAGAATACAGTTTAAATAAGTATTTATACTAAAAAACACTTTCTTGATTAAAGGAACACTATACATATTTTATTTCCTTTTTTCGCACGGAACAATTCCGAAAGAGTAATTTTTTATAGGAGATCCTCACGTAATGATGTTTTTTTTTACTCCTTTTTTATACAGATGACTGGCGATATTTCTTTTAGGAAAGATAGATTTTGTTTTTGTTTTTAAACTTCCTCAGATCATTTTCTGTTTCTACATTTTCTGTTACATATATTTTGCGAGAAACCCTTGTCTTTGGTGCCACAGACCAACGAAGAATTTTTACATTTCTTCTTTTATAATAAAATGTCACTTTTAATCAATTGTATGGTGTATTTCTATAGTCACTATCAGAAACTTCAACTTCCCTAATTTAACTACATACATCTTTTCTCTGAAAATGCTTATAAATATTTTACTTGTTTTAATTATATTGAAATAAATGTTAAGGTTTAATGCTATACATTGCGGCTCTAAATTCAAAATTTCAAAAGATAGTGCAATTCAGAATATCACTTTAGATATAAAAGGAATTTCAAGAGATAAATTAGAAAAAGAAAATGAAACATTATCTCATTTTTATATATTTAAAAATATTCCAAATAAAGTTTTTCATTTGTAAAAGAAAATAATGGAATGGTATCCTGACCAAAAATTTAGATATATCCTACTGCACAGAATTTCTTTTGAATAATCAAAATGTCAAAGACAAAATTTTGGAATAAAAATCGAATAAAGTATTTATTAACAAAAATTATCGTAAAACATGCAATCTAAATTCAAAGGAGTAAATCTGTAAATCTGTGTTTATTTTTTTATCTCTTGCATATTGTTATAAATTTCGGAGATTAAAAAAATGGAGACGATATTTGAAATAAAACACTATATATTAATATCGGATTGGTTACCAGTTTATTTGGCTTGAGGCAAAGTTAATTGTCTGAGCGAAGTGGGGGCTAATACACGGTGCAATATTACTTTTATACACATCCAGTTTAAATCATATGCAGCAAAAAAAAAAAAAAAAAAGTGCACGTTAACTTCATTCAAATTAAAAGTAAATCTTTTTTTTTATATTAAAAAAAATAGTAACTCACTTTTTATGCAGTAGGGGATGGTAGCACACAGCAAAAAGAAAAATATTATTTCTTAATGTATAGAGACAGTTTTTATTATTTTTTTAAAACATGTTTTGCTACACCTTTAAGCAACAGAAATACGCAACACATTAATATATAAATTGTTTAAAAAATATTTATAAAAGCTTAGAAGCATGCTAACGGATCATCAGAAATTGTCTCACTTCGTACAAATTGTGGTACACAGTGAGAAAATGTATATATTTTATAGAATGAAACAGTTTTAGTTTCTATCCATAATTTTGTTCAGTACAATAATGTGTTTTCTACTGCTTAAAATCGTGGATATCACTTTGAGTTTAATCTGAGATTTTAGGGGTAGAGTAGTTTTGATAGAACAATAGTAAAAATGCGAAGAAAGTTGTAATAGTTACTGGACAGACATTATTAACAATTCAACGACATTTTGAGCATAGCTGAACACTATTGTTGATTGCGATAATTAAACTATAGTTATCCCTCTTAAATAAAGACTTAAGTGCATGCCTAACAATAGCAGTGTGTAGCTCAACGTACTTCCAAAGTTTTGAAGGAAATCGGAAACCGGTGGTATCTTGACAGTCGCTTTGTTTTCATAAGTTATAGTTCTGGCAGTAACATTGCAATGTCTAATTCATAAACAGACGCCATATCTGGAACATAAGGCAATATTAAACCTGCTACTTTCACACTCTTCTGAAGATAAATCTTTTTAATATCACTATCTTCATCCTTGCCGTTTAAGATGTTTCCTAGATAGAATGCACTATCTTGAAACCGCACAAGACCATAATCACCAATGATAAGCTCTCGTTCTAGTTCCTGAAAATTAAATGATTCATCGCCGTCAGGAAGATCGTCTAGAAGCATGTATGTATCTTCATCAAATGTGTCATCTGAGGACGAATCATTCTGCACCATCTGGTGTGTTTTTGAAGACTTCGGAAATAAAGTTCTGCATTCCGACTTTCCTTTCTTCTTTTTGCTGGAAAAATTTCTGTAGTCTAAATCAGCGTTGCGTCTGTTTGAGTTTTGTTTTATGATTTTTATTTAATTAACATTTCTTATAATTATAATATGTTTAATTAATATTAAATTTTCAAAATATTAAAAATCTGAGCATCAGGTGCACAATCGAAGTCCTTGGGATACCTTCAGGCAAATTTTCAGCATTGTTTGTTCAGTAGATTTCACTAGCCCAAACTACACACACAGACACGGCAAAATTTTCTTTTATTAGTATAAGATATGATATTAATAATTTCAACAAATAAATTTTTTTAACATCATAACCACTTAGTAAGTGTCTCTCTGAGAAATATAACTGTGTACTTTCGTTACGGTGTAACAAAATGGATGTCATATCTTTTTTTTTTTTCAATTTCATCGCTTTGAAAGTTTCTGTCGTTATGTCGAAATAGTCTATCATTAGATATAGTTATGTTTGGTTAAGTAAGTATATATCATAATGAATGAATTAAACTCTAAAACAGACGTTTATGTAACTCTAATCACTGTAAAATGAAGAATTATTTACACATTTGTTGGACGAGTAGCCGAAGTACCGAAAATACACCCACGTGTTGCATAAGATAAGATGCTTTATATGTGAGCGCCAACAAGGAGAAAAAGTTACAACTATATGTCAAACTGTTTCTATCTGACTATGTACCACGTCTCACTGTGTACAACTCTCTCCTACTATTTCTGTTGTGATTTTCACTAGAAGTTTCGAGGAATTTTTAGCGGTTTCAGACATGCTTTATGAGTAACTTTATGATATTTTTTATCAGATTTTCTTTTTAAATTTCTATAGTTATATAAATATTCTTACATAAACAATACAGAAAAAGCGGTAATTTTATGTTAGCAGGAACCAAGTGATAATTCGCCCAATATTGATACCATTGCAAGTAATCACATTGCATTAATTTCGTTTAACATATAACTCTTATATATTATTTTATTTAAATTGCATAATTTTCAGTTTAAATACCGACATTTCAAATACATGCAATTCACTCATTTCCTTTAAAATATATAATAATATAATAATAATGACTAATAATAAATAATATCATAAACTAAATCATTTTATTTCAAATTCAAAGTACTGTTTTTCATTTAAACACATGAAAAATAAAAACTCTTATTTGCAAACAAATAAATGCTATTAGCGAGTGATTGAAAATTTACCATCTTGTTTGTCGTTGCCAATCAGGTTTAAAACAGTAATTTAACATTAATTTTACATTATTTAATACATAACATTGTTAAAAATGGTAAATAATGTAGAATAACTTAATAAATGAAATCTAATTAATAAATTTTAAAAACTATAAACAATAATAAATAAATAAGCTATAAACTAATAGAAAAACTCGCGGCTTTGCTCGCGTAATATTTAAAATATGCCAAGTGGTATTCGTACGTCTAATTTTTATTAGAAGAAACTATACTTTTAGGAATAATTCAAAAATTACTAATTAAGCCACAGTTTGATTAACTTCATTATTACACTGCATTAAGCAGAAATGAAACTTAAATTAATAAGAAGAACTAAAACTAATTCTAAATAAAGGATAATTCAGATTTTAAAGCTTTTATGCTCATTTAATACACCATTTCAGTATTCATTTGAAGATTGAATTTTATAGAAACCGTTGTTAATACGCATTTGCATCTTAAACTTAATCATCATGTCAAATTCCAATCTTCTTGTTTAACGGTCTATGACCTCTCTGTTAGTTGTGGAATTAACATAACATACCTATGTTGAAAAAGAAACTGTCGCCATTAATTTGCGACATTAATTTTGAAATCAGTTTGGTATTTCGTAATATTACATAGAAAATGCAATTTAGAAAGTTTTTAGAGGCTTGTTTGGAATGTTTGTTATTCCTGCGCCCACCCTTGGTGGTAATGGCACACACATAAAACGTAGCTCGTTTCATATAATATAAAATATAGATCCGAGACTTTCACCATTGATTCGCGTCCATTACTTTTGTAATTCGTTGATTATTTCCTGAGATTGCATACAAGTCGTAATTTAAGACTTTTTTAGAATGCTTTTCGCTCCTTCCCTTCGCTTTAAGCCTTTTAAATTTCGAATTTATTTCCGACAGTTCTTAGAGGGTATATACATTTTATAAGTAACTACCATGCCATATATACTTTCTAGCCTTTTCCGTATCACAGAAATCACAATTTAGAATGTTTTTTTGCTCCTGTAATTCTCTGGTGGTAGAAGCACGGACATAGATTATGTTTGAGCAAGCTGAATCATCACCAATTTGCAACCATTATTTTTTAAATCGGTTTGGTATTTCATAAGATTGCATAAAAATCGTAATTTAGGGCTCTTTTAGAACGCTTTTCGCTCACTTCATCCTTTTAATTTTTGAATTTTCTTTAGGCGGTTCTTTGAAAGCATTTGCATCTTTTAAGTATTTAAAATGCCAAATTTCAAAATTTTAGACCAATCAGTATCACAAAAAAACGCGATTTAGAATACTTTTTGCTCCTGCAACCCCCAAGGTGGTAGTGACAATAACATAAATATAGCCTATGTTGGAGCAGGGACTATCACCATCAATTTGCAACCATTACTTTTGAAATCGTTTTAATATTTACAGCGATTGCGTAAAAATCGCAATTTAGATCGCTTTGGGTGCATTTTCACCCCCTTTAAATTTCAAATTTTTTAGAAACTGTTCTTTGAGAGCATTTACATCTTATAATTACCACGCCAGATTTAAAGTTGCAAGCCCCTGCAGTATCACAAAAATCACAATTTAGAACTTTTTTTGCTCCTGCAGCCTCTAGGTGATAGTGACACTAACATGAAATAGAACCTTTGTTGAAGCAATGGGTGTCACTCTGAATTTCCAACCATCTCAATTGATTTGGTACTTTAAAAGATTGTGTAGAAATCGCAATTCAGAGCGTTTTTAGAACGCTTTTTGAACATTTTTACCACTTTTAAATTTTGAATTTTTTAAGAAATTCTTTTATAGATCATTTATATCTTATAAGTAACTACCATGGCAAATTCCATGTTTCTAGGCCCTTCAGTAGCACAAAAATTGTATTTTTGGAACGTTCTTTGCTCCTGCACCCCTTATGAGGTGTGGACATTAAGATATAGGGTATGATGGAACAAGGACAAACACCATTATTTTGATACCATTACTTTTGAAATCGCTTTGATACTTTCAGAGATTGCGTAGAAATCGCTTCAGTCTTTGGGGTTTCTTTTTTTTAGTACTGTATTGGAATTTACGCGTTTTTCCATTTAGCATATTTTTTCGTAAACAGTTATAACTTTTCGATTTTTTAAACTATGTTTTTCTGTAGATGTAATATTATGTAAGTATATTTTTTATGCATTTTTTAGATGCATTAATACAACCGTCAAATACATTTATAAAATTTTGCAATAAACAAGGGTATCATTAAAAACTGTTAATTGAGCTTTAAGGGAACCGTAGATGAGCAAAACTCGACTAAAAAGCGGTTTTTATGTCGTTTATTAATATGCCATTATTTTAACTGTATAATTTGCAAAACACCACACTGCAATTGCAACGATTCCCAGCAAAGTTAGAAGTATTTCAAACTAATAAACCGGAATTTGAGTTAGTCTTAAAACTTTAAATCACATATTCCGAAAATGAGAAATTTCATCAGGTTAGTATATTCAAAATATTCCCTGCGTCTTATTTTTTATCCGACTTTCCTAGTATTATGTAATATTGTTTGTAATATGGTATATTTCAAAATTTAGTATTAATATGCATGCTGTACAGTACATAAAAGAAGAACTTCGTTATTTGGTATAACTTTTTCCGTGAAATTTCATGAAAAATTACAAATATTGGAATGATTTTTTTCTAAATATATTAGTATACTTTTAAAACGCAAACTAACTTTTGTTGCATATTATAAACCTACCATTTAACAAACCACCAGTTTCCTAAAGCCAAATTTACTGCGCATGAAGCATTTTTAATTAGAGTGAGTAATTGACATATTTTAATTACTAACGTAATTAATAACACGCAAATTTGAATAAAATTGACCAATTTATTTAGAAAATGTATGAGTTTTTATATGTGCAAAATTTCCGTACAATTCAGTCGTTCAGTAGAACGTTTGAACGTAGACTGTCCCTTTAAAAGTCGATGGCGCAAAAAATTCGCAGAATGTGTATTTATATTAGTACAAAACAGCTATGCCTTTAAAGGTTAATATATTAATTAAATATAATTCATAAAAGTAACATTTCGTATAACCAAATTTCAAGTAAAATATTACATGCATTATACAATGAATGTAAAATACTTCTAAAAATAGAAGAACGACACCTTTTTGTTTTAAAAAGTTTTTAAATTATCTGATAAAATATTTTCACTATCTTTTACTTTCTTCCAATATCTGAAAGTTAAATATATTCAAGTCAAATTTGTGCATGATAAAAGCATTTCTTTAAAAAAAATTCTCCCAAAAATCTATTTATTTGGTTTCGCTAAAGATAATACTTCTTTTTAATAGTTTTCTCTCCCTTAAAAAAGATTGTACTTTTCAAAGTATTCAATTCCCAATAAATGAAATATTCAAGAAGAAAAGAGATATATGAAGATAAAAAAGAAAACTTAGTTAATGTGCATTACACGATTTTAAATAAATAATAATATTTCCTGTATAGGTCCTATTTTTTGTTGCTTATTTTCCCTGAAAGCTTAAGTGCTTATAATTTCATAGCATGTATTTAAAAATATACTTTCTTGGTAATGTTATTATTCTCATTTCAGTTCCCCTGAAACTAAATAAATTAATCTGATGCTGAAATTAACTATTTTGCTGATTATATAATGTGAATGCTTAAAAAAAAAATTACAGGCGAAAATGGATATCTAGCAATTGATAAAATATTTCGTTTCCTAACGTTTATTACGAAATCACTATAGATTTTAGAGGTGAGAAAAAAAGCTACGTGAACTTTGAACGTCATAGAGGCGTAGAATAAAGAAGATTGTGTATGTAGTTGTTGAGCTATCCTAGCACTTATCTGCATGCTTTCAAATTTCATTTAAAGAAAAATAAATTTTCTCAATGTTCTGTCGTAATTTCTTTATTCATGGTACAATTACTAATGGAAATTGAGTTTGAGATAAACTGAGACGCATCACCTTTGAGAGAATTTTTTTCAATTGTTAACTGGTAATTTATTCATACTAGCTACCCTTGTCGACCAGTTTGGTCTCCCTTAAAATTTATGTTTGGGAAATCATGCTAGGCATTGTACATGTTACTTTTATTCATAATTTAATTTCCTTGGACTCCCTTAAATATAATTAATATAATCCCTTAAGCTAATATTAGATTTGTGTCATTAAAATATCACAATTGGTTGATTTTCTGTAAGCAGGTATACCCTATTAGTTTACAATGGGATTATATGGGAATTTGGCGAATTATTAGAGATATCGCCAATTTGACGTCCGTTTTGGCGACTAACTTGGCTTCATTTAGTGACAGAACCGGGTCTCTCCTATGCTAACCCCCCTTATAGGTATGAAGATGCATTAAATGCTGTTCAATAAACAATGAGATGCGTTTCATTCGAGCGTTGCCATTAAACAATTAACAAATAATCGCGATTTCTGTGCCACGTACGATAGCGTAATATATATATATATATATAGATATTTAGGACGAAACCATTGCATTATATCGCCAAGGTTGAAATTTGTAGTTAATAATATTGCTAACTGAAACAGCTTATTATTCGACATTGGCTTAAAATTTTAAAGCTATATTGTTTTGTTTTGTTTTCTTGGTTTTTTTTTTTTAGTTACACATCTCGCCTGTTCAAAAAATCATTATAAGTTCTAAAAAATATTAAAAATTTGTTTTAATTTATTTTGTTGAAAATGCATCGGGAATTCACACTATTATGAATTATGAGTTCTTTCGTGGAACTAAGGCGTCGCAGACTGGATGAAACATTAATAGTGTGTATGGCTCTAGTGCTACTAACAGTGTTGAATTCAGACACTTTTCTCCGAGAGGGATTTCTGTTTCTCCGGATGAGACATTATTGAGATGTAGCGGAAAATTGCACTTTTGATCATTGCAAACACAAAATCTCAAACCTTCCGGGAAAATTGCCCCCGCGCCTTGACACACCTTGAATTCAACACTGGTTACTAAGCAGCAGACAGTATCAAATTGGTTTGCCAACTTTTTATACACGTGACTTTAACCTCACAAATGAGCTATGCTTTCGCCGAGAATCAAGGGTCAATAATAACGAACTAAAGGTCATTGATGAGTCAGCCCCATCTCAGAGCGCCATGAATTATCATTGAAGTTAGAATAAAATAATTTCTTAAGTTTGAATAAAATAATTCCTTATATTTGTAACTTACAAAGTAACATTGCCATTGTTTCTTCAAATTACCTTCTTGACGACCTGAAAGTATTGATTCAACCCTGATATTTTGTGCAAATATGTTAAAACTTTCATAAAAAAAAAGACTATGAAAACAATGAGTATTTTAGACTAGTAATTGAATATCTTATGTATTTATTTATCTAAAGCATTTCAAAATTTAAAACAAAATTCAAAATTTTGTTGTCACACATTTTTAATACAGTAAATGAAAGGTAAAAGACGACAAACGATAGGCATAAATCAAATTGTTTCAGAAAAGTCCTATAGCACTTATAGCATTATTTATTTTTCACTGTTTAATATGTTTTAAATGTAAAATGAAGCGGCATATATCAAAAATACACTGTGAATTCCTCTAAACTTGGTTCTTATAATTTTCTTTGTTTTTAAACTGAGTTTCAAGAAGATTTCAAAACCTATTCAGCAGAGAGAATAAAAAATCTTAGTTTTTTTTCTGTTTTACAAAGAAGATTTCCTCAATACAACATTTCAGATTTTATAGTAGCAATAAAGTTTTAACGCTCTTTAAGGATTACGCTCATTTTAAATTTCCGACATATACCCAATACTCATATGATTTCTACATCTTAATGCAAGTACATGCACATATATGTATAAATCTACAAGTATACTGGAATCACTATAAATTTGGATTTATTTTAAAATATACAATAAATAAAATATATACTTGTTAGAGTGCGTTTTTCGCTCTATGTTTAGTCAAATGATGTAATTTTATTCGAAAAAAAAAAAAAAAACTACTTAAAAACCATTAATAAATGGTGCCGTCATGCAACCAATCTCCTTCAAACTTTTTTCGAGTTTCAATAAATTGAAGTGAAGAGACCAACACTCCAACCTGTGGTTAATTGCAGTGAAGCAAGAAAGAGAAGTGGGTGGTATTTTCTGTTATGTGTAGGGTGCTAGTAGTGCATCTGAATAAATATTGATTTCGTTTTGAGAAGTAGTACGAGTGGTTTTGTTGAAGGATTATACCGTTCATAAGCAATAAAAAAGTGTATAGTGTTTTTTTCTCATGTGTAAATAATGTGCACATAGCATTTGTGTTTAATAAACTTCGTATATAAAATTTCAAGAGAGATTGGCTCCTCACTGGCAGTCATGACGCTACAGGTGCTACAACGATCTTTGAAAAATACACATGTCCCCTATACAAATGATGATAATCAACAACATATAAAGATCTTAAAAGTTTTTTTTTTCTAGAAATAGTCTATGCAAATGGAATTGTTGCATCTATATAATTATTGTGTTTCATGTAATGTCTGCACTGCCGAAGATAGAATATAAAACTCGTATTTTTTTAATTTATAGAATTATTGCTTATCATGTAATGGCTGTAATGCAGGAGCTAGAAGAAAAACTCGTAATTGTTTTATATTAACAATTCATCAGCAAGCATTATCCGATTAACTGTAACTATTCCTGACAGATAACACAAAATTTTTAAATAGTATTTTATATTGCCCTCTCAGTGACAAACCAAACTTGACAGAAGCACGTATAGGTGGTAACCATCTGAAAGGAATTGATAAACACAGAATATATTAAAAAGGAGGACGTGGGGAATACCAAGTAATTTTTGTTTCGAATGATACATGGAATCTTAAAGTTATAGCTGTAAAATCAGCAACATTTACATGACCTGTAACCCAAAGGTAGTATTTTTGCAGAGTTTTGCAAGCCAAGTTGAACATTTGTAAGATTGGTAAACTGTGTGTGTTATCTTTCTATATCTTATAATCATTTATAATACCGCATTTGCCTATATATCTATGCATAATAAACCATTATTTCCCCCTTAATAATTTGTATATATATCTAGTAAACATAGCACACGCAATAAATAGAACTTTATTAACTACTTTTATAATTTCTACGCACTTTATTTCTTAAACTGTATTTTTTTTATTTTCCTAACAAATTGTTTATCAAAGATGGTGCAACACCCTTTATTTGTATGACATTCAGAAGTTATTGCTACATACTTTCAAAGATATACGGTGATCAGATGTTTTTTGTTTACATATTATTAGTCTCTTGCAGCTTATCTATATTACTGTGACTATAAATTAAAACTTTTTTAATGGATCAGTTCTTTAGTGAAGAGTTTAGAATCTTGTCATAGTTAAAACACATAAAATATGTACTGATCGTGGAATTAATACGGATATTCTACATTTAACAAAACAAGACACTATTTTCCGGTATTTAAAAATTTGTAGGTCATACATATATATGTATCCTTTGTCACAATATAGCAGTGATAATCGCAAATAAAAGGACTTTATACTAAAAAAATTTCTTCACAAAATTGCATGCAATTTTAGATGTAAACATTTGATTACATCTAATATGATTTGTTTACCAATTAGAATAATTGTGTTAATATTAATCTAGTGCATGTAATACGTAGACAAAAAGACGTAGACATGCACGAGATTCCATTAATATTGATATTATCTGTCAAGTGAATTTCATAGAAGCTTGTAGAATGGCGTTGAGACCATCTGGAATAGAAATAAATGAGTTAATTTAAACAGGTTTTGGGAAAAGATTGTCCTCCGCCCAGACTTTCATAAAATTTAGTTTGTAACATTTGTATCATTGACCATATGCATGTAATTATACTCGCTCCATTGCTAATTGCATTAATATTGATATAAATAAATTGTTATTTATTGTTATATTTGTGTCCTGTCTTTGTTTCCAAATGGTACCTCTAATAAATATGCCACAAATTGATATTTAATATTTTACTAAAAATGTATTTAATATTGAATCAAATAATACTTTTAATAATAAATACTCTAATAATAAATGTTAACGGTACATTTTTCGTCTATCATATTACTTCTAAAGCAATGCGTAAGTTTAGACATGTCAGTTTAGAAATGATTTAAATTGAATAATAAGTAAACAAAATTATATAATTTTTAAAAATGTATATTAGGTTGTTACGAAAGTTTTCCGCTAAATCACCGTTACATAATACTAATTATAATATATATAATTAACTGTAATTTTATGAATAACCACCTTTCCGCCAAACCTTCACGGTGTCATATGATACAACACTAGTACCTAAAGCTGTACACTTTATTCGGTGATATTCTGTAGCTGACATTTTACTACAAAACTGGAAGTTAATGGTGGTTCTAATTTAGTAGCGCGTTAGCTCCATTTCAGACACCTTGTACTCAATGATAACGATATTTTTTTTACAAATTTCACGACACAGTGCTAGGAAGTCTCTTTCTTTCAATTGCCAAAAATCGTTTGACAAAATAGGAGCAAACATGTCAACGCGAACTGTTTGCATAGATCATATTAGCTGTGGCGGGAAACTTTCGTTAGTACCTGATATAAATAGATATGTTTCATTTCTTACATTTAAATAATAAATCTTGTTTTGAAGATGGCTGACATTCTAATTCAAACAAAAATAAAAAAATAAATGAATATTGGCAAACAATTTATAGCAAATAACTTAATGAGAGGCTTTTCAAAACCCAGATATATTAATTCTCAGATTTTGATAGATTTTTTTTACATATATTAATTTTTCAGCACATCAATATATAACAAAAATTACTTATCCCTATTTACTTTTGAAACTTTTACAATAAATTGTGCACTTAGATGTATTAAATGAACTTTTGCAATAAGATTTAATTAATTTGTGTCTACATGCCTTAACTTATAATATAGTGAGTCACATTAAATATTCTATATGCTGTGCTATCATTTTACAATTACTACAATGAAAATTAACTGAATGAAACATAATTGGAAATTCGAACTGGATGTTAAAATAAATATGACAAAAATAATTTCCTAAGTTCCTGTTAATTTAGCATGTTAAATATTCTAAATATTGGAATTTTACTATAATATTTAACGATGAATAAACCATTTTCTATTGCACTAATAATATTGTAGAAACTAACATGATATTTTGAAATGCAACGAGGCAAGTTATATGAAAACCGTTAAACTAAATCCTTTAACCTCTTTAATTCATCCCAGATCTCAGTAAATTTACCTCAGTTAATAAATTTCATGTATTTTAAATAAACCCACTTGAAAAATTACAAAATTTAACGTGTTTTATGCATGATTTAATTAAATAGTGACATAAATTTCTGTTAGAGCAATATGTTTAACACGTAATGTTCTTAAATAGGCAGAAAACTTTAATTATTCAAGCAAATTAAACAGGTTTACTCTAATTTTCTGAAAGATGATTATTTAAAACAGTTCTGTGTTACTCAAAATAGACGACATGCTTTTAAACAACTAAACTAACATTTTGTATTTTATATATACAACCTAAGCAATACAGAAATGAAATGTTATATTACAGTTTTCTGAGTAAAATTGTATGGTTTAACGTTAGAATAAAATATATAATGATAAATATAAAAGTATGTAAATTTGCTGTACTTTGTTCACGCATGATATATTACTAGAGCACAGTAGCTGTATTAGAAAGTTTTCATATAACTTCTCCTTATATAATTCACTTTTTTATATTTTATGATGCTATGATTTTAAAATAGTAATTGTACATTCTTTATAAGTAAAATTGGTTAAAGAAATGTACAATACGGTGGGCCGAATTTTTTTTTTCTTTTTGATTCGTTATCCCGCGGAAAACTTGTGTTTAGGGTAGCTTAGTAAAATGCAATAACAAAAGAAATAAATTTTTACGTTTGGCGGTAGCGCATCGGGCCTAAAATTTCAGAAAAAACACGATTTTGATAATTTTTCTAATAAATGGAAATAAATCAAATGACTTATATAACAAGCACCTATACACATATTTTAGTAGAAAAGAGTATAGGAATGATAAGTAAATGGAAAACTAAATACATTCTCAACACATTGGCAGTGGATTATGTTTATAAAAAAAGGCATTTTTTTAAATGACACATTTTCATTAAAATAAAAACTATTTTTCTGATTGTACTATTACCTGATCTGATTACATTTATATGATTGTACCTGAGTGTAATTTCACTTTGTACTAAAATATAGTCTTTTACTTGTCTGTACTGTGTTTTGGAAGTTTCAAATAAGATTTGCTTGAAAAACTATGCATTGAAGATCTCGAGAAAAGTGTCGTTCTTATAAAACAATCTCTGGACCCGAAGACATTTTGTGACGCCTCGGTTACCAGCTTCACGGGCCCTTTTACTGTTTGGGTATGACATAGGAATCGGTCGAAATTCCACTGGGCCGCTGTTTCACCTGATTCGACCTCAGACCAAATCTCTTCGTTGGTGACTCTTCTCAAAAAAGTTAATGGTGAAAGTGTAGTAGAGTTACAGTGAATCATTTCGATGTAGTCTGTAACTAGTAAAATGATTTTGGATGTTTTAAAACACCTCATTGACTTTATTTTAGAAGCTAAGTTTCTAGCCTTTATAATTCCTCTGAAAAATAACTCTCGTATATGATCCCTTTTATCTACTATCAAACTCAAAATCAAATTTTCTGGATTGCAAAAAAATGCGTTTCTCCCAATGGAGAATTTGCACGTTTTCTAACTTTATCACGAAACACTAGTACATGAAAAAATAAGAAGGATACCCTGCATATTTTTTTTTATTTTGAGCTTTTATTACTGATTTATGATTGTTTTAATATCGCACTATTTACCGTATCCCGAAAACGGTCCGTAATACATCTGACGTCACAGTTCATGACAGCAAACGACTGTTATTCTTTACGTGAGTCGCTTTTCAACTTGTTCATTTTAAATATTGCTGTTTCTAAAATTATTATGACTGAGAACACAAAGTCATATTATAAATACAGTGAAACCTCTCTGTGCGACCACCTCCATTAAGCGATCACCTCCATTAAGCGACCACCTCCCTGAACGATCAGTTTTTCATTGAACGAAATTTATTCCCATAGGCTCAATACTAATTTTACTTCCATTCAGAGACCATCTCAGCTGACCTCTCTCCATGAGCGACCGATTTCTTTGAAGAAAAGGAAACAAATTCCATTTTTTCCTGTCACTTGAAGAAGGTTTTATTAGAAAAATAATTCCGAGGGGCTTTAAACTTCTAAACTAAGTTTAGAATTTTTTTTTTATCATTCCGGTAACTTTTAAGTGTTTAAACCCCTTTATGCCTTTTTAGACAATAATGTTAACTCTGATGACGAATTAAGAATGACTATCAATAAACTCCCCTACCCTATTCTGTTAGGAAACTCTCAAAGAAATAGATAAATTAATGAAACTATCATTATTTGTTCCCGTCAAAAAAAAAAAAAAAAAAAAAAAAAAAAAAAAAAAAAAAAAAAAAATCCATTTATTTACTGAACTTTGAAAGGACTTGGAAATAAAAGTTATGAAAGATAAAACCGTAAAACCAAAGCAAACGTCAATGTATTCATTTTTAAACACTGCAGTAATTAAGTTATATAATTAACTTTTATTTTGATACTTAAATTTTTATATTTTTTCCTAATGTGAAAAATAAATTCTAGTAACATTATTTCTAATTTTTTTCAACAATTAAAATCTAGATTTAAACATGACCTCCATTAAGAGGCCACCTCTCGAAACGATCAATTTTTATTAGAATGAAACGTGGTCGCTTTAAGGACGTTTTACTGTACTGTATTGTACCACTCTGCACTAATACAACCAGTAACTTCTAGAAAAAAGTTGTTTTTCAGTGTGCCAAAAGACCCTGCCATTAGAAAATCATGGTCAATGACATTCAGCAAGTTTTCAGAGAGGAAATTTGACGATCATATAACTTTTAATACATGTTACGGCCAATTTTTGAAGTATTTACATTATTTTTATACTTAACCATACGGTTACATAAGACTTTAGGAGAAAATAAACTATAATCTTGTGTTCGTTTGTTCGATTTTCAATACTTAAATACAACTGGAGAATTCTGTTCTCCGTCGTTACCCACTTTGAGTGGAAAGTGTGCAAGGCTCAAAACATATAAATCTTCAGGACAGCTGCCTCATTTTGTAGCACAACTAATGTCCAGTAGGTACTGCTGATCTTTGCTTAAAATTTGCCGGTCAGTTCTGGAAACTGACACTCAACACTGTCCAAATCTACCGCTGGGGGTTTCTCACATTTCCTGAGCTGTGTGCCAATCGGACTAATGGTTTTCGCCCAGTCGTTTCACCATCTAAAGTTTGAAACAAATGCCGGAATGGAAACTCATTGAAATGTAAGAGGCATACACCACCACCTCTCCCCACTCTAGTGGTCTTTTAACTTTTTCTTCAATGTGAATAACACCGGTTTTTCACACGATATTAGTAACAGTGCTATCACATCCAATCACATTTTTTTTGTTTCCTTTACGTCCACATTTCCAAATTTATCAATACAAGGCATTCTTTGGAAGTACAAAAATTTTAGTTTAATGATGGGTATATTTTTTACTTTTTCACAGTTACAAATAATTGAGACAGGACACACACAAACCTCAGGGACCATTTTACAATTGCAGCCTAATGTTATTTTCACTTACACGCAGAGAACTCAAACAGTGACAAAGATTTTTTTAAAATCTTCAACTCTCTTTTTCAACTTACGATAACTGTCATGATATGCATTCGTTAACTGTACAATTCTGTAAGGCGTTACTGTCAGTATTGAAGCTTTATCAAACAGAGATTTAACTTTTGGCGTCACAATAATCGAAACGTGAAAAAATTAACTGACCTGTTGTTTGATTCCAAGGCTAAGTTAAAATTTTCATGGAAGCAACACTTGAGAACGTCTTCATAAGTTGGAAATTTATTCACAGGTGCCCAAATGGTGCCTTTTGGGTGCCCAAATTAACGGCAGTTAAAGTCACTGCGAGTAATTTCCTTGGAAACAGACATAACACAGCAATTAATATAATCAATAAATCGAATCACTTATTAAGCGGTCATTAATTAAATCAGTCTTTAAGAAACGCGATTGAAACGCACAAGAAGAACACACTGCTATTCATTGCCGGAAAAATTCTAGTAAACAAGTCACAAAAACCGTTGTGTCATAAAGCACATGCATGCATATCACACAATGCATTTTGAAGATTCAGTACAAGTAGTATTGACGGGCTCCAATTCGCAGCAGGGCTCGTCGCGCTTGACTGCTGCCAGAATAGGAGGACTCGGAATACAGCTTGAATGCGCCAATTTAAGGATATTTTAATTGCTTTCCACTACCCTAAATGAATTAATTTTGTTTCTTTTTTTATTATTATAATATGTTTTTTTTATCTTTCTTTTAAAGCCTTTTCATCATAACAGCTTTCTATCTTTTTCGTTAATAGCTTTAAAAAATCGAAAGAAAACTACTGTTTTACAATAAATTTCAAGAATTCAAGTGCGATGCGCTACCGCCAAACGTAAAAAAAAAATATTTAATTTCTTTTTGCACTTTACTAACCTACCCTAAAGCCAAGTTTTCCGCGGTATAGCGAATCAAAAAACAAATAAAAAAGTTTTTTCGGTCGACCCTAATGTACAACATAAATTCCATTCCCTAAATATAGAAAACATATAGGCTAGGTGGAAAGTGCTACCACGTATGGCCGATATTGTAAGAAAATATAGATACGAGTAAAATGTATAATTTAACTTTAATTATGTAATTAAAAACTGAAAAAATAATAGATAATCGAGTATTTGTAGCTTTCTTTTTTGGACAAGGTTTCAACTTTTTAGGACATTCACCAACTGCTTAGCACAACACGACGCTATTAATTTCATCTCGATCAGTTTTTATAGATTGTTTCATTTAATTCAGAAATGTTATTTCCAGAAAATCTTACTATGCTGTTTTGAAGGAACTTTGTGCTTTAAAATTATCCAAATCCAATATCTACTAGATATAGATCTTGCGAATATTCTCACTAGTTTCCAGAGAAAGTGGTAGACAGAGATTTGTTAGTTAATTCTCCGTTTATTAAATATTTTATAAAGTGACTATATTTATTTAATATTGCCAACAATATTGGAAGACATGAAATTCATCGAAGTTTTGGCGATCTCCTAACTACTCTGTGCATTTTTCATATTCAGACTGGAGTGTGCTATATATTTCTATTTTTCAGATTTTGTTTTACTCAAGTTAATTTCTCTTGTGTGTATCTACGCGAAGTGGTTTTTCACCAGCAGTGTTGCCAATTTGGGACTTTTTTAAATCTGATTATTTGACTGTCACCGCTTTTTTAAAATAGTATACTTCGACTTATTTTTCAGAATTTTTAACATATTTTAAATAAACCGAATATTTCTATTTAAAAAAGTGGTGACAATCAATAATTTGGGGACAAAAAATCCCAATCTGGTAACGCTGTTCACCGGTAATGTAGTTTTGCTTAGAATAGAACAGTGAATAAGTTCTCTTGGAGGAGTATGCATCTAAAAACTGTTCTTCTTGTAGTTTAAATTGGCTTTTCAAGTCTTAAAGTCTTAAAGCAAGGTCAAAACTAATATAGCAAATTTTCATCTCTCTACTCATTATATAATTTGCATTTTATCTTTAATTAAAAAACATATTTAAATTGTATTTAATTAAAACTTTGTCTCTAGAGTTAATTGTCATTACTTAGTATCAAAGTGTTTTCTTTCTTAGTACATCAATGGGGCGTTAAATATTCTTTATGTTGCTACATTGTAGTGTAACACATGGCCTTATTTACAAAAAAATGCCTTCTTTTTTTTTAAAATATGTAGTACTATTGCGTTTTGAATCTTCTATTTAGAAATTGGGAACAATATGTTTTTTTATGTGTTATAACCATTAAATTATATTATTAAATTATAATAACAGATATTAATAATTTATTGATGGAATTGTAAGAAACTCTGGGACTATTTTCAAAGTAAATATATTGTAAACCTCGTTCGCTATTCGCCTCCCTATTTCATCCTCTCCGTTTGAGTTTATTTAAACAAATTTAGCCGTTATTTCTTATAGTCAAAATGGGCAAGATAAAAAAATGACCACTGAAGAAATACTTCTTGGAAAACGAAAAAGGAAATGAAAAAGTTGTGGAAAAATTAAAAATGATCTAATTATACAAACCTATATCATTAGTAAACTACAGTAGAAATTAAATTAATTCATTACTACTAAAACAGCGATATAGGGTCATTTTATCTTACCAAATCAATATATTTGGACCCGAACTAGAAATTTCATTATACAAAAAATCCTTCCGGCCAGTGCCGGGACAAAAAGGTAGCTTTCATATTCCTTATTTTTTAAAAGCCACCTTATATTATTCAAACACACGGAGCTTAAATTAGTGGAACCCGATTATAGAAGATTAAATAATAATTTTTTTCAATATTGAAATTGAATGAGAATTTCGCGAAATTAGTCAGCGTTATCAAAGTTGGTTTTATTAAAGTGATTTATATTTTGACACCAAATTCGGTGATATCCCGAATTATATTAATAATTATATTAACCCGAAATATCGGTTACAGCCAGCCAATTTAAAACAGTATAATGGGTGCAACAAAGCTCACCAATGAACTTGGTTAAGACCTTAGTAATTCCTGTGCACATGCTCACTCATATCTCTATCGGCTTATATATACGAGTGCTGTTGCAGGCAAAAAATCCGATTTTTCAAAATGTCACACACATTCGAAATTCAAACTGCTATATCTCGGCCTTTTTTTAGATAAAGACAAAACAAAAAATGATCCGGAATCTTTGTAAAAAGCTGAAACACATAAGAAAAAAATCTTTTTCAATTTCTAAATTTTGTAACTCATTTTAAATTATTATTATTTTTTTATTTTTTAAACGGCCACCATTATGAAACAAGATGATGGATGAAGTTAGCAAACGAACTCTGCCGAGAGATTGCTATGTACTATGCACATGTCTTGTCATATCCTAATCGGTTCATAAATACGCGTGTTATCGCGTGACAAAAATCAGATCGTTTCAAAACGTCAGCCATGCTAGAAATTCAAAGTGCTATAACTCAGCCATTTTTTAAGATATAGACGAAACGAAAAATGCACCGAAATCTTTGCATCAAGGTCAAACGCATAAGAAAAAAATATTTTTCAATTTCTAATTTTTTGTACCTCATTTTAAATTAAAATTAAAAAAAAAAGTAATGGCCGATGTTTTGAAACAAGATGGCGGATGAACGTACTCGTTCGAGACATTGGTATGTACTATGTACACACCAAGTTATATCCAAATCCGTTTATAAATACGCGTGTTATCGCGTGACAAAAGTCAGATCGTTTCAAAATGTCAGCCATGCTAGAAATTCAAAGTGCTATAACTCAGCCATTTTTTAAGAAATAGACGAAACAAAAATGCTCCGGAATCTTTGTATCAAGCCCAAACACATAAGGAAAAAATCTTTTTCAATTTCTAATTATTTTGTACCTCACTTTTAAATTTAATTTTTTTTAAATTTTCAAATGGCCGCCATTTTAAAACAAGATGGCGGATTAGGCTGGCCAACGAACTCGGTCGAGACATTGCTATGTACTATGCACATTCCTTGTGACATCCAAATCGGTTTTTAAATACGTGTATTATCGCGTGAAAAAAATCAGATCGTTTCAAAATGTCAGCTATGCTAGAAATTCAAAACACACGAATTCAGATACACACGAAATTTTATCCAAATCGGTTCATAAATACGAGAGTTACAGTATGACAAAGATCAGATATATATACACACATATATATATATATATATATATGGATATATATAAATAAATATATATATACATATATATATATATATATATATATATATATATATATATATATATATCAATTTTGAACGGAGGGGGGATTCGGGGTCTAGGGGTTATGATCGGTGAAAATATACCAAATTTTTTCGGAATCGTTTTCCTCTGAACGGCTGCAATAGGTAGCTTTTTATAATGAAAGCTACCTAAAAGTAAAAGTCCTTCCGGCCAATGCCGGGAGGAAGAGGTAGCTTTCATATTCCTTATTTTAAAAAAAACCAACTTATATTATTCAAACACACGAAGCTCAATTTAGTGGAAACCGAATATAGGAGATTCAATACTAATTTTTATCAATACTAAATCATTATGAATGAGAATTTCACGAAATTTGTCAGCTTTATCCAAGCTGCTTTTATTTAAAGTAACTTATATTTCGCTGCCAAATTCGGCGATTTCTTAAAGTGCCTGCCATTTTAAGACAACATGGTGGATAAGGCTAACCAGTGAACTTGGTCGAGACCTTAGTAATTGCTGTGCACATGCTCACTTTCATCGGAATCGGTTGATATATACAAGTGCTGTCGCAGGCAAAAAATCAGTTTTTTCAAAATGTCACCCACATTAGATATTGAAACTGCTATATCTGAGCCATTTTTTAAGATAAAGACAAACAAAAAATGCTCCTGAATCCTTATATTAAGGTCAAATACTTAAGAAAGATACCTTTTTCAATTTCTAATTTTTTTGCACCTCACTTTAAATATAATTTTTTTTAATTTAATGGCCGCCATTTTGAAACGAGATGGCTGATGAAGCTGACCAGCGAACTTGGTCGAGATATTGATATATACTATCCACATGCCTTCTTACATCGAAATAGGCGAATACGTGTGTTATCGCGTGACAAATAAAAGATCGTTTCAAAATGTTAGCCATGCTAGAAATTCAAAGTGCTATAATTCAACCATCATTTTTAAGAAATAAACAAAAGAACAAATTTTCAGAAACAAAAACTGCTCCGGAACCTTTGTATCAAGGCCAAACACATAAAAAAATCTTTTTCATTTTCCAGTTTTTTAATACCAAATTTTAAATTTTAAATTTAATTTTTTTTATTGGCAACCCTTTTGAAACAAGATGGCTGATGAAGCTGACCAGCGAACTTGGTCGAGATATTAATATATACTATCCACATGCCTTCTTACATCGAAATAGGTGAATACGTGTGTTATCGCGTGAAAAATAAAAGATCGTTTCAAAATGTTAGCCATGCTAGAAATTCAAAGTGCTATAATTCAACCATCATTTTTAAGAAATAAACAAAAGAACAAATTTTCAGAAACAAAATCTGCTCCGGAATCTTTGTATCAAGGCCAAACACATAAAAAAATCTTTTTCTTTTTCCAGTTGTTTAATACCAAATTTTAAATTTTAAATTTAATTTTTTTTATTGGCAACACTTTTGAAACAAGATGGCGAATGAAGCTAGCCAACGAACTCGGTTGAGACATTTGTATGTACTATGTACAGACCAAGTTACATCCAAATCGGTTCATAAATACGCCTGTTATCGCGTGACAAAAATCAGGTCGTTTTAAAATGTCAGCCACAATAGAAATTCGAAATGCTATAACTCAGCCATTTTTTTAGATATAGACGAAACAAAAACTGTTCCCGAATCTTTGTATTAAGGTCAAACACATACAAAAATAAATATTTTTCATTTTACAATTTTTTGGTATCTCATTTTAAATTTTAAATTTAAATTTTTTTTTTAAATGGCCGCCATTTTGAAACAAGATGGCGGATGAAGCTGGCCAACGAACTCGGTCGAGATATTTGTATGTACTATGTACACACCAAGGTACATCCAAATCGGTTCATAAATACGCCTGTTATCAAGTGACAAAATTCCGGACGTTTCAAAATGTCAGCCACGCTAGAAATTCAAAATGCTATAACTCAGCCACTTTTTAAGATATAGACGAAACAAAAACTGTTCCCGAATCTTTGATGAATCTTTGAATCTTTGAAATTTTTGAAAGCTTCCCGAAAGTTTTTTGTAATGAAAGCTACCTAAAAGTTAAATTAATTTTTAAGCTAAAGAGTCTGGCGTAAACCATTTTTAAAAACCTAATTAATATTTTCTGTGGTTCTAGTATTAAAGCCATAAATTAAAAAAGAAAAAAAAAAAAAAAAAAACGATTTCTACTGATATTTTTCTCACAATTCAAACATTTTAAATCGCACAGAATAGTGGATTAATATATATATATATATATATATATATATATTTGGAGCTAAAATTTCCACTTTTCTGACAATGTTCCGGTGATTCCATCATAACCGATTACCTTCGAAATCTTTCCACAAGACTGTTCATTTGCAAAAAATCTCAGTTTGAAAAAAATAAATGTTGCGTTTACTTTTATTTTTTGTAGGCGACGAGGCTAAAGGACGTTTTTAGTTATTTGAAATCCTACTAATTGGGTTTTGCCAGGTAGGTAATGGGCATTTCCAATTTTATAGGAATGGACTACGAGTTGATATTAATCTATACATCTGATTCTTCTCCTTATGACTTTACAGATTCATGGATAATTTCTAGCGTGAAGTCAGACAATCTGAGAACCATCATTGATTTTTCCAGCTTCTGTCTATTTAAACAAAGATTTGTTAGAACTCACAGTGAAAACCTACCAACCCTGGCATAACTTTAAAATTGTGGACACCTTTGTTTTTTCAATTTCCATTTTTATGCACTATAATCTGTTGCAGTCAACAAAAGAGATGTGATTAACCCAAGCTCGTATTTTCCGAGACTTTTTACAGTAATTGAGACTATTGATCCTTATACCCTTAGAAAACAGTACATAAATAGATTAATTTTTAAAACCAAAAATATACTGTAATTTGGCTTGTTCAATAAAATGGTATTGGGTCTTATTCTTGCGAAAAACATTTTATAATATAGCTAAATCAAAATTTTTACAAAGCTGAATGTAAAATTTTAAATATTTTATGCAAATTAAGTCAATTCCAACAATGTTAGGATTGTACACTTTCATTACGATTGATCTTTTATATTATATACCTTCACAGTGATAAGTAAAATGATTTTATTTACCATCTTTTAGATTTCTTTTGTGATTCTATGCCATGATTTGGTAAATACAGCAGAACAGCTTTCTTGTTAAATTTACCACGCACCATTCTGTTGACGTGTCGAATGATCCAGTTTCCAATTTGCCGTTATCTGTTCATCGCTTAAGTGAACAGCTTATGGAATTATAGACAATGAAGTAGAACTTTTACATTAAATTCTTCGTTTGGTTAGTTCATCAATCAATGAAATTGATACATAATACCTTTCGAAAAAAAGATCTTCTCCATGTTTCAGTATTTCTCCTTTCTTTAAAACCGGAATTTTCTTTTTTAATTTTACATGTGTGAAATTTATTTTTATTTTAATGCAATTCCAAACTAAAATCTATATTACTAGATTTTGCCAAAATAAAGTTCTTTTGCCTACTTGGTTAGGCTTTGTAATACATATTGTTTTACTACACACATACCCGTGAAAGGAACCCTCTGCTCATCCACAGTGACATTCTTGCAGTAAGGTAATACCAGACATCCCTGTCTAATTCTGTTCATTATTAGCAGTGTTTTCCAGAGTTTGCATTTTTGGTTTTGTTTATCTTTAACCTGTGTGTCATCAATCACATTGGAATTATTTCAAATCTGGATATATTTGTTCATAGTTATTGCATTTGTGAAGCTATGTAATTTCCTGTTAATACATGCAAACATACATGCATACATTCCCATATCATAAGCATAAGTATGCCTTTAGCCTATCTACCCCTAAATGCACATTTATGTCATCTAGATATATATTTAAAACAATACGCTCGTCTTTGTGTACCGAGAATGATGTAAAATGTTTGCGACGATTTAAAAAATATCTATTTAAAATAAAGAGTTTTACTGTAATTCTCTTTATATGTTAAATATTGCAAAAAATGAAACATTTCACAAAAGTAAAAATTCAATGATGTACTGAATTAGAATGAGCATATAATCAGTAGAATAATGCATTTTTGAGATAATATTTAAATTAATACGAGGATTGGAACGTTAATAGTGGCAACACAGCTTTAGAGCACACATCAGTTAGATAACAACCTTACATCAGAACATATGGAATCTCTCTTCCCATATAATGTGCATGCAAACTAGCGAAAGGATCAGAGCCCCGTGTTAGCTGGCGATCTAGTGTAGTGTTGTCCCGATTTTTTCGAAATAACAAAAACGGAGTTGGACATAGATTAAATATGCCAGATGTCGTGCAGTACGACATCACGAAGATCGAATATTCGCCAGAACCTCGTCAATGTAAAAGTTATGGCGATTCTTGTGTAAGACATCATCATCATCACACATTACGTTCCTCCACAGTAGGCTGTCAATGCGCAGTATTACCGTTCATTTTTGGAACACTATCTGCGACGAGCTATGTGAAAGAAGCAGCGACACTTTTTCCAGAACCCGCCTATAATTTTCTACGAAAGCGCTCTGCCCCATACAGCGCACAGCGCAAGTTGTAGCTAATTTGCTTGGTCGATGGTTCTGGGAGTGCTACACCATCCACCATACTCACCAGATATAAACCCTTTGATTTTGACTTGATTACCATGATGAAGGAATCACTTCGTGGTAATCGCTTCAGAACTGTTGCTGAATGTATTTGTCAAGCAGTTGACCGCTACATTCGAATTATCAGCAGAATGGGCTCTGCTAAATAAATCCTACAACTTCCACATCGTTGGCAACATCTTGCACACAGTGCTAGTGACTATACTGAAAGACAATAAAACTTTGTAACATGTATCTCTTTTGTATCAGTTGTAGATAAACAGTTGCCACTATTAAAGTTCCCTCTCGCGTATTTAGTTAATAGTGATAATATGTTATCGACATGTGTATTTATTTTTAATTTTCAGCCAAGTATGATATTTTGAGTAAAAACAAATGTTTCCTCTTAGCTTAACTTAAAGAAACTGCTATGAGATTAAAGAATGGATAAAGACCCAACGTCCCATAAAATGCACATGGATAAAAACATCTCTTTATTTTCTAAATTAGACACGTAAATAAATAGACTATAATAAGTTTTATTACTAAAAAATTCAAAATTAAATATACGTTGCATTAATATTAAAATACTCTTCCAAAATTTATGAAAAATGCGCTAAAACTGGCTTACATTCAAAAACCTTTCTGCTGTTCGCCGCCATTTTTAAATAATGAAAATCAACGTTTTACCAAGTCAATTTAATGTCTTCGGTATGGATATAACAACACAAGACGTTCAAATATACAGGACAGAAAAATTTTGTGGAATTCCAAGTAAAAGTAAATATTTTATTTGAAAAATAAAAATGTCCAATACGATAAACACAGGCTCGGAAGAAGTTAAGAGAAAGAATAATGGACTGATTACACATACAAAAAAATTCTATACAAATATCTAACTATTTAATATAGAACATATTAACTGGAATTTATTACTGAATATTTTCTCCATACATTTTATTAATGAAACTTTAACTTTTTACTACTTAAAAATACATAATATTTTACTTAAATTTAAGCAACTATGTCGTTTAAGCGATAAGAATCAGAAAGATTTATTACTATAATCGCTATTTCTTTTATTGCAATTTGTGAGATAGCACATGATTTTTCAGAAATAATTTAAATATTCTTCTATAGCTAACAACTTTTTCAATAATAAATAAGATCGTCTATCTATATAAATTACCCCAGTTTAGGTCATAAATTATAAAAATGATTACATTTTTTAAAAAATGACAAATTAATACTTTCCAATCTTTGAAGTTTGTTTCTATTATAATTATAACCTATTACAAATATTGTAGATGTATACAACGGTAATTTTTTGAATAGTGGTATTTAAAGCTTAATTCTGAAGAAGTGGCAACTATAAACGTTATCGAGTAATACTCGACAATGTATTGTAAAGAGTTATAATAAAAATGATTACATTTAAAACTAATGACAAATTAATACTTTCCAATATTTGAAAATTATTGTTACGAAATATTTCTAACCATTTTGTTACCATTATTTCTGTATAAAAATATCCGTTGTAAATCCTTATTGCAAAGGTTGTAGATATAATAAGGATGAAAAAAGGTTGCAGCTACAGTGGTTTTTTGAATTAGCGGTAGTCAAAGCTTAATTCGGCTGTATTGGCAACTGTAAGCGCTATCGAGTAATACTTGACAAAGTAGTGTAAAACATTATGATGAAAATATAATTGAAAAATAAATCAATGTTTTATAAATTTTTCAAAAAATAGCGTACAAGGACAGCTTTTTAAACACGCAAAATTATTTATAAGATATTAATATAGGGGAATTAGATACACGTCGTCTTAGCAGCAAACTAATAGACAATGAAAAACATCTCCTACATTCTGGACTTCAAAAAGAGTAGGTACCATACAATTGATCAACAGTATGGATTTTTTGAAAAAATGTTCTTGGTAATAAAGCTTAAGCACTTGCGCTAGAAAGACGTATCATTCGCGTCAAGATGTTTTTTGAATTAACCCTTTACATACTGAATTATGAATTCATGGAAATTTTGTCTTCTAAAGCCTTTTTCGTTAATTTTTGAAACTACTTTAGAAGATTTACATAATCATTTAAAAAAAAAATTAGAAGGATTTTAGAAGGATTGAAGGATTTAGAAGCATTAATTAAATTTGAATTTACAGGGATTTTGTGTAACATAACCCTGCTCAAATATTTTATTTTAAATATTTTTCTTAGTATTGTGTAGAATTGGGAAAATTACAAATATAATGTTCCTACAATAGAAACATAGAAATATTTCTGAATTGAAAAATGCCCCCACCTCCACCTCCAACGCCAAGAAAGCTGAAAAGATGCAAAGG
Source organism: Maratus speciosus (assembly GCA_963932465.1). NCBI lineage: Eukaryota > Metazoa > Arthropoda > Arachnida > Araneae > Salticidae > Maratus > Maratus speciosus. The sequence continues at coordinate 231,888,553 of OZ010789.1, forward strand.
CAAAAGAAATCATCCTTTTAAATTTTTTGTGTTTTGTGTATCCAACAATGCTTTTAGCACAAGATAAAATAATGCATATATAATTCATTCTAAACTGTATTAATACTAGTTGATGTATTAAATGAATTTTATAACAAGTTACTTTATTGGTACTTATAAGTACCGTCAGTAGATAAAGGGATAATTACATAGATGTCGAGTATCTAAATATTTATTTTTGAATAGTAATCTTCGTTTTGTTTTTTAATAAAAAGTCTGGGAAGATAACTATTACAAACTTGTCACGTGAGACTTGGCTGTTCTGCAAATAGTTCACATAAACATTTCGACGGGTGTGGCACTTCTTTCCAGCGCAAGTTGGTTAAACTCTTAATAAATGTTACAGCATATATATATATATATATATATATATATTACGCTTTATTCTGTGTTTTGTCCCACTTCATTTAACCGCATTTAAAGAATATTTTAATGGATTTTTTAAACTTTAAAATACATTGTGTAAATATTATATTTTAAAATTACCTCTGAGTTTTGCATCGTCTGTTGCACATACACGGTTAAACTTAATTGCAATAAACGAAGCTTGAAAGAGATATTATCTATATTCCATGTTTAAAATATGATTAGAAAATTTAAAATTATGCTAACACATAAACTACTGCTTGTAGCTGAAAATTATAATATTTATCGATCTGTTGAAACATACATTTAACGTTGCAATAATTATATAAGTTAATGTAGAAATAACCATGTACATTATGGAACCAATGCCGTAAAGGAACTTATTTTAAACATGATAATTTTAATAATTGATACCGCAGTAGTTGTACATAATACTGCATAAATCTCCCAAACGCTTAACCCTCCGGCTGTCTTGGAAAAGGGCAAAATTGTAATGTTGTTTCCTCTGCATTTTGTTTTAAATGCTAAAAAAAAATGGTTCTTTGAACATTTTATAAAAAAAAACTTAACGAATATGAATGCAATCCTTGGAAGTATTAATCATTGTTCAATGTATTAAAAATACATTAAATGAATAGAATGATATTACTTTAAATATTGCTTGTATTGCAGTGAAACCTGGAGCTTAGTGAACGTATTAACACGGGCTTGTCAGTGAGGGGGTTAATAACGTTATTCAACATGAGTCAAGGCTTAAAATTAATTAGCATGATTTAATAAAATAATTAATTCGAATTTATCTTGTAAATGGTCGAACCTATGGTGTATTGAGCAGGCTTTTGCAACGACTGTAATTGCTGGAAATGAAAATTAGCATGTATCTTAAACAGGCATATGTGATAATAATAGATATTAATATAAACAGTACACTATGAAATAAACACCATATCGTAAATCGTCGTTCATAAAAAAAAAAGGTTAGAATACAGTTAAATGTGATTCTTCACGTGGTTTAAATAGTTAAATAACATCGCTCGTGGTGGTATATTTATGATTTTTTTTTTACATGACCGCTTTCTAATTAAACAAAATATATGTAGAATAAGCAGTAAAAAGATATTTTTTTTCCCTTGCACAAAATGTTTTGTTAAAATAGTGAATGTAAAATAAAATATATTGGAAAAAAATAATTTTATCTGTATAAAATCTTTCGTATTTCAATTTTATCGCTCATGTAAATGTGGATATTGGAATCCAACTCTTCATGAATATCTACACTGTATGGCCATTATCACCGGACACTGTCAGTTTTAGACATTTTGTCGAATAGCTATACTTTTCTAATTATTTATAAACTTTAGAATTTTAAAGAATATGTTAGACTTCATATTTATCAAAGACGATTTGATAAAGAGTACAATTAAGAGGCCAACAAACAATTAAAGAAAAATAGTAATGTTTGAAATCACCCTGTAATATAAAATGCACTAAACTATAAATGCACTCTATCGATACAGCATACAAATATGTTTATATTGTACAGTATGTGCATTCATTTGTATAAGAATAGAACGTATATTTTTAGAGATATAGCGATATTTTTGTTAAAGTAAAAAAAAAAAAAAAATGCATGATTTTTGTATATATTATGCAGTGTCTTCAACCAAATTCAACGCCAATATCAGAAAAATTGGCAACAAAATATAGTAGTAATAATATAGCGCTACTGGAATATAAATATATTAAATATTTGATGAAATATGAGCAGTTGAATGAAAAAAAAATATCGTCACATGCGCCAACCATGACAAAGATTATTCTTTTCATGGTACAATAACAAAAGAGAATTTAAGTTATTATGTAAAGTGTAAGTTTTGAATATATATATATATGTATACATATACATAAAACTTTAAAGTTCAGCATAGTGCAAACAAAAATCCTTGGTTTTGGAAGCAATAAAGTTATTTTTAGACATTCTTTCAGTAAGTGTAGAAGCTTATTTCACAATTTTTGTTATACGCTTCATAAATTAGCTCAGTCTACCGTTTAAATTTGTAGTTTGGTGATATGACGTAAGACACATGCTCGGCAGGTGAATATTTTATCTAGGAAACATGAAAGGTACCTATATTATTATCTTCTGTTAATCCCTTATAGAATTCTATAATATATAAGCATTTTATTATGAATAACTTATCTTACTAGCGGTTATACTCATTATGGTCTTAAGTTAGAAGTGTCAATTTGGAATTTAGAAAGATTACTATACTAAAACTATTCTATATCTAAGCTATTCTATTTTAAAGGATTACTATAATTACGAAAAAATATAAAAAAGTATCAAATATAACTTTACTATAGTCATTCCTACATATGTATGGCAGGATAAAAAAAAAATCAATAAATCTTTTTTTTTTATTTAAAAATCAAAATTCCGAACTTCTTTTCCTAACTTCAAGACTAATGTGTAATGCTAATATACCGTCATCAACATCTTTAGTTTGATTGATGTTTAAAAAATTTAAAAGTATTTACAATCATAAATCATTATCTTTATGACAGTTATTGAGCTCATAAAATCAAAATAGCTTATAAAAGTCATTACATGATTTCATAAATAACAATTAACTTGTCCAAATACGACATTCATTAGTATAAATTATAAAATCAAATTAAATATTAAAATAGTATAATGCTTTTTATGTTTTCAAATTAAATAATTACATTTTGACTAAAAATTCTTTTTACTTTTCCTCAAATTTGGCACTTATTACATTCAGCGTGTATAATCAAATTAAATAATTATGTTTGGTTGATAAATTCAAAATAATAAATGTAATTGTCAAAGTAAACATTTGTTAATTACATTTAAGTCTCTAATCTAAATTAACTTTTCTCTTGCTCACATTTCTTATTAAATCATAAATTTTAATTACTGCCAAAGGTGAAAATTACCAGGAGTGGTGAAAGCAGGTCTGATGAAAGACTGCTGATGTTTCAGAAAATCCACCATTAAAAAAAATTAAACTAATCAGAGTTAAAATAAATGCCCAACTTGATACTTAGGCCTCCTGTTGGAAGAAGTTTCAAGTACAGCTACAAGAGCGAACGGCACAGGCAGACTGTGCCTTTTTGGGATAGAATGATTCTCTCATAATAACAATGTCACTCTGGTTAACGTGGCTGACTTAAAAAATTACAATGTAAAGAAGGAATTATATAAAGTCAGATCCTTTATGAACTGGTCTGTTAGTCTCAAATCGTTAAGATTAAACCTACGACTACTATATTCACTAATTCTAAAGGAAGTGATCAAACAAAAGTAATGGAATGAATGTTTTATTACATGCAAATATACACATATACAGAATGTCCGAGCTATGATGTGAGAAACTTCGAGGGACGGTAGAGTAGACCTATACGACTCGGAATCACATAGGAATGCCGGGTCGGGAACGCCTACCTGACGCGGTAGAAGGCATTGAATAGGCGCGGGTGTTTCGAAGCTTCATTTTGGCATTTCGCATTTTTTACAGATAAAATACAAGGAAAGGAAAGGACAAAAATAGGAGAAAAAAGAGTTTATTACTCGCTGTTCATAAACAAAAAAAGTAACAAAAGTGAAGTACAACTCATATCAAAAGAGTTATTCAAATTGAGAAACCCCGAATGTGATGCAGTACACACATCATTTCTGCATCGAAGTTCGAACATTCTCAAACAATCCAGGAGTGTCTTGGATTTCCCCGGCAGCTGCAATGATGAGTGCCATAAGGTCCTCGTTTTTCTGTCAAGGGGGTTTAAAAGACAAGGTATTTCACATGTAATCCGTACACGATAGGTTTGGCGATCGGGCAGGCCACTTCACTGGACCACTACGGGCAATCCATCTTTGGCCAAATGTTGCATTCAAATGGTTATGTACAGAAAAGATAAAATAGCGGCGGATCCATCCAGCTGGTACTACAGGGAACAGTGCATCGGTGTGGAAACGTGGGCGTTGGAAAATATTTTGGTCGCCCTACTTGCAAGAATATCAAGCAGTCTGTACCTGTCAGGCGATCAAGCAAAAGTTTTGGCCGGACGAGGCGATCCCCTACAATTCAGGCCCATATGATTACCATAAAACGTGTCTGTGCAGTCCGAGTACGTATCACATGTGGGTTCGCCACCGCCCACGCATGGTTGTTATGAGTATTGAAAATATACTCTCTCGTGAAAGACGCCTTATCTGTAAGTAACGCGGAGGCTGGGAAACGGGGACCTGCAGCTCGTTTCTGTATATACCAATATGAAAAATCCCGACGAGTTTTAAAGTCACCATCTTCCAGTAACTGTACCCACCATAACTGATATGGATGCTTATCATTGCTTTTCAGAATCCTGCACACGCTATTGCGTGAAATTCCGATTTCATTTGCGCTACCTCGTGTACTTTTATTGGGAGTACTCTATACCAGACCTAGAACAGTTTTCTCGTTGACTGACGTACATGGCGTTCGATCACCATTACGTATGGCCTTTGCAAACATGGTATAGGTGGGAGTTCGCCTCAACACATAACTTTGGGCGTGCAAACTCTGAGCGGCTCGACCATTATAGTTTGCTGCTTCTTATACCAGAAACATATCTGCTTTCTCTAAGTTTATGTAGTCTGCCATCCTCCAGCCTCTCTATCTGCGTGCGAAATGAGGTTTCATCTTAGCGCGCCTCCTTCTTATAGTAGAGTTCTTCTGGTGGCTAGTTAAACTCTCCACCGAGAAATTTGCATATTGTCCAACACTCTCTCGCGAAACTTTTCACCGAGAGCCCTTTCCACCTTATCCTCTGGAACCACTCTCGAAACTCAGGGGCCAAGTATCAGCTTTGTGATCCAGCATTTTCAATACCCTTATTGTGTCAGGAGGGCGCTTCCGACCAGGCATTCCTATGCGATTCCGAGTCGTCTAGATGTGCCCTACCTCCTCTCGAAGTTTGTAACATCTTCGCTGGGGCACTCTGTATATATATATATATGTGTGTGTGTGTGTGTGTGTGTGTGTGTATTAAAATAAATTATATTTATTATAAGGAATTCTCGTTCGAAAAAAAAAGCGAAATTGCATTCTTCATAAAATTGCTGCACATAACTGTAGAAGTCTCAGAACTGCGGATACGAGATTGCTGCATACATGGGCCTTTTAAAAATTCCAAAAAATTAATTTATGTAAAATAACTGCAAAAAATTTATGATCGTTGAATATCATTTTAGCTTTAGCACTTTAGCAACAGTGCTTTAATTAAAAAATCAAATAGTAGTCATTAAAAATCATTAATAATTAAAAAAATATATACAAGAGTTTCAATTCAAATTATTAAATTAAATCCTCAATAAATTTGTTTCGTACAACTTTCTGAAGATAAAAAAAAAATGCATATATATCAGAAAAGTTTTGCGTTTTTTTTTTTAAACAAAAAAATCTTATTTTAAGAAATATATCATTAAAAAACCATTTTTTTTTGTTTTAAAAAGAATTAAAAAATGCTTTTTAATACATTTTGTAGCTATATCAAGTATCACACACGTTTTAAGATAAACTAAAAATAATACTATACTATTTTAATTTGTATTTGTGTACTGCTTATCTTTTTATTTACATGTATACGTCTTTGATTTTTATGGATTAATTATTACACAGATTAATTATTTTGAATTAAAAATAATTTAGATAATAAAGTAAATTACATTTTCGTTTTTAAAGTAAAAGTTAAGTATGGGTATTATAGTAAAGTATGGGTACAAATTTATAAATTGATGTGAAAATAAATTTATCTCTCCCAATCATATTATAAGATTTAATAATGCATAAAATAAGTTGATTGATTACGTTTATAAATTTACTAAATGAATTATTTATGGATATTCAGGTATATATTCCAGATCATAGAATGATTCTTCATTGCCCCTAGGTATTTTATTTCTTATCATTTTCACAAGCAATTTCATCTGATTGGAATGGATATGGTCATGACAGCGGCTTTTTCTTCTTTTACAAAAGAAAAACTCAGAGGAACCAATGAGAATACAACTTTTAGTATCTACGAAATCAATCTCTTACATCTTTTTATCGGAGAATACGATAAAATTACAAAAACGCTATAAAGTATAGTTTCTCTTGCATTTATCTATCTTGTCGAATCGTTAAAGAAACACACCGTTAAAATATAAAATAGGTATTGATTATTTTATGTTTTTACAATTGTTAAACAATCGTTTGTATGTATTTGATTTCAAAAAATGTTATTCCAACTATAATTTCAATCATTATTTACTTAACATAAATATTTATTAGAATTTTTTTTCGAATAAATAACTTTAAAACTAGTAATTTTTTGTATGCAATATTGGATTAAATGCAATGTTTTGTTTTTGGTTTTTTACATAGATCATTTCAATCATAGAAATAAATGAAACAATGGTGTTGCATTTCTCCGTATACGAGTATGACCATCAGAGCATAAAGTAGTAAGCGGTTACGTTTTAGTTTTAAATATTTAATATAAGATGTTACAGAAAATAAATTTAATATTCGAACGTTGATAAAATAAAATAATTTGAGATATTCATTGTTTAGTTTATTATCGGATAATATTTAAAAACAGTTATATGAAAATAATATTGAAAAAAAAAATGAAAATAGTTCTTAACATTTAATATAAATATGGATTAGATATTATATTTAAAAAATCTCTCACCAATCTCTCACCAATCTCTCATCCAGTCTTTTTTAACAAATTTATTTTCAGTAAAGAATTTTTTAAGTTTTAACTTTTGATATTTGAATAAAGAACTTTGCTAAATACGGTACACAATTTAATAAAGACACATTAATTTTTTTTTGTTTAATTTATGTAACTTTACGATGTATTTAATACTAATATTTTCAATATATTTCATTAAGACTATTTCTCACTATGAACAGTATCTTCCGTCAAATGTTTCAAAAAATGCATTGTAATGCATATTTGTATCGCATGAACAGGATCAACTTTTATTTAAAAGCAGAATGGTTCTGCACATTTTCAAGCACTTAAATCCTTTGATTTGATAACGGAACATTGAAAAAATCGAATTTGTGTTAGATTCCGAAATTAAGAAGAAACAGTATAGACTGTCTTTCTTATTCCCTTGAACTCAATTCTTTTAGACTTTACATTTATGTCTATTAAAAGTAGTCAAGTTTTAACACAGGTGTTAGTATTCGAAGACGGTCTTTTAGATTTTAAATGGAAAACTGAATCAGTGAAAACAGACCTTATAAATCACAGAAAATAAACATTCGCAATGTAATTTCTTCCAAATGATTTCTATTTTGAAAATTTGTTGGTTTGAACATTTTTATTAATAGCAATATTTTATTTCTATCTAAATTGCTGACCATTCAGAAATCACGTTTCTCATAAGGAATTTGACAATGTCGCTGTAGTCAGGATCCCAATATTCCTTATTAAAACTGACAGTCTTGAAGATCTTTATTGGGGCATCATGTATCTATATAATATAATATATAAAGTTAGGTACTGTGTATATATGGTCTATAAAATATTATATTTTATAACATTAATCATAATAGACATATGCCGAATTACACCTAAAGCCAGCTCAGATGGCAATTTTAAATATGCTGGGTGATTGTAAAAATTTCGATATCGACATTGGCGAACTCTTTTTCGAACTACTCCAAGAGCTAGGAATCTTTTCCAAAGAGCGCGCTCTGACGCAGAGCTTTTTAGCACATGTCGGGAAAGTGTTTTTTTTTTTATTTACAATAATGAATTAATTAGGATAATACTTTGATGCCTGCGTAAAAGTAGTTACACACAAAAAGCGCGTACACAACAGCAAACACATGCGCAAACATATAAATATAGGTATGCATGTATGTTTGTACATAAACAAAAACACAAAAGTGACAAAAAGATAAATAAATGCATACACATGTGGGGATGTCTTTTTAAATGCATGTGCAGTGTAACACTTCGCTTTCGAGCTCCTATATTTTCTCCGAATCGTACATATGGTAATGTTTATGTCTATTTTATTTATTCATTTACCTGAATTTTATCAAAAATATTTTTAGGCTGCTTAACATTTACATGTATATTATAAAAAGTGGCAGTAAAAATAGACAGTGATCATGAAATAATGTTCGCGTTCCTTAGATGTTGTAAAGCATTATGTAGTAATGGTTTCCATTAACTTTAACACTAAAAATAAAGTTTAACTTTATTATAAATATCAAGTAATATTTAAGAAGAAATCATTAAGGTTCGAAAATAGATGGTTCATGAACTTCGAAAAAGAGTTTATGACAGCAAATATTAAAGGTATTCCGTTATTTCAATACCTAAAGGAATAAGTGTTTGCCCAAGTAAGAGATAAAACAGCAGTATGATATGACAATGTTATCTTGATTATTATGCAAAATTAATTTAATAATTACACGTTTGCTATTTACACCAGAACTTTTGAAAAATTCAATATATATATTTTTTTCCTTTTTTCTCACTCGAAACCCAATTGCCTTTCAAAACATTATTCGAAATTATTCCAAGTTTCTTCTTTAGAGCTCACGTACTTAATACACAATTAAAAATTCAGCAAATTGAAATAAAATCTATTTCTTCATTTCGAAACATCTCGTTTTGTAGCGGCTTGAACACCATACCTTAACATTAATCCAAGATTACTCCTGTTTCTAAATTATGGGGACCGTACAAATGCTTTAAAAAATCCGCCTACTATAGACGCCATTTTTGTGTTAACGCTTAGGCCTAGTATTCAGGGGCGGTGTATAGGCGGCTTATTTGCTTGTCAGGTAAACCGCCACATTGAGGCAATTAGGCGGACTCCCTCCTGCAAGCCAAATAACATGAAACCTGTACAAGTGGTCCATCGCCTGGTAAGTAAGGGCCTCTTCAGCGGAAAGAAAGGTATTTTGGTTGCCCATGACGACCTGGAAGCCGAATTTAATGAGCCCTACGAATAGATTTGATTAAATATGATACCAAAATGTTTATTTTAACTTTCCGATTGTCATAAGTTATAGTTATGACACATAAGTGATAGTCTCACAGTGATAAGTGTCATAAGTGATAGTCTATGCTTCCTAGAATAACCAAGTATCTATACAATGCTTATAAATGGTTTGCTCTACTAATAACTGTATATTTTCATGTTTTTCACTAAGAATACAAACAATAATTTTTATATGTTACCAATTATGTATTCAAATAAAATTTTGAAATTTATTAAAAGTGATACTTTCGTATTAGCCTCGTGCCACGAATTAACAGTCGAAGAAATCGCTAAAGATTGCTAGTCTTTTTATCCGGCTGCCTAGAAGGGTTATGTGTTTCATGCGTATCTGGGTATGTGAATTTATTTACACCCTCGAATCATACCAACGGCTGGATGTATTTTAATGAATAAGGTCTCTATAGATTTGTCTTAACCGTCCAATGGTTATAGGATATATTTTGTTTTTATAAATTCAAGATAGCGGCTGTAAAATACAAAATGGAGATAGAAACGAAAAACAATTTACTCTCCATATTGAGTGGTATATCGTTGGATAGGTTTTTCAAAATGAAGACGATGTTTCATTGACTATTTTACAGTCAGAAGCTCCGTTTAAATATTACACAACCTAGAAGTTATGTAGGTCGGATCTCTAGCTTTACTGCAATTCTAACCTTCATAGACATATATAGGCCTCATCAAAACAGTGTTTATTGATAGGAACTAACAATTAAACACAACTTAAAAGTCATCAATACAAGTAAATAAAAAAATAGGTAAATAACATAAAAAAATAATTTTACATTGATGAGAAACAACTATTTTGTTCGCTTTTTACGCAGTCGGGTTTTTTTATTTTTAAATTTAATTTTTACTTGTTTATTCTGACAATTTCAATATTTAAAGCGTGGTTCGTTTACATGTCTTAAATTTGTGTTTTATTTATATATATATTTTAATTTATGGATTGATAAAATTTAAATTTTACTATGGAATATAAGTCGAAAACAATTTAATTTATATTAATTTAAGTGCAAACATATTTGTCTTTTGTAATCCTCAGTCTGCAAGTGACAAAGATATATATATATATTAAAATCATGCTTGAAAATTATTTTTAAACAATAAAAATTGAGTAAATTGCGATACAGTTTTCAAACCACTGCATTTAAAGATATACTTTTCCTCTATTTAACAGCGTAAAAACTAAAATTGTGCGATATTTAGGAATTTTAAAAAAATTGCAAAAAAGTAAACGAAAGTTAAGTTTGATCATCTTCTGTTGCCATTCGCAATATGACGTCAGCGTTCCTCACAGATACGTTTGTCTTTTATAATATAGATATATTGAGGAAATTCCCTCCCCCTGATCCCCGCAAATTCTGCCCCTGTACTGAGTCATGTTGAAGATGTTATACGGTACAAAATCTAATTTTTTCTCCGTATAGGCAAATATGTTGCATTGTAAACTTAGTTGCAATATCATATTTCCAGCAAAAATAAAAGAACATGGTCTGAAAACAAAATTGGGATTCTAACAAACATATTAAAATGCCATTCAAAATACTTTATCCATCTGTAAGAGGAAAATATTGCAAAAAAAATAATAATCGTCAAATTATATAATAACAGGTATGGGTTTTAACAGAGAATTTACTAAATTTTTAAATCGTGTCTGTAGGACGAACTAAAATTACAAGAATTGTATTACAGTGTCCTGGAGCGTCCATCAAATTCGACTTTAAAAAATGAAATAATGGTTATTCAAGGCAAAATTACATGACATTCTAAAAGAAAATAAATAAACAGTGCATTTGAAATCTATGCAGATAACAGCAGTTTCTGCAGATACGTGAAGCCTGTTACTAACTTTTAGTTTTAAGTGCTGTAATACATTAATAAATTAAAGCTCAAATAGCACACCAGTGAGAGTCTTTAGCTCTGAATATTTTTTTAATTTTTCCTATACCATTTTTCATAAATTTTTAACCTACGATGTTTTTATCCAAACAAAGTGTTTTAACGAAATATGAGCATACTCCCAGCAAAGAAAGAAACAGTGGGCCATCAACTGGAAAAAAGATGGCAGCCAGCAGTGCCATCAGCGGTAAAGTGCAAGGGTGCCATTACTTAAACCTGTCGAAAAGTGTCCAAGCCGAATGCAGCTGACCCATCAGTGATAGCCAACAACAGGCCAGCATTGGTATGCCATCACATTACTTCAATCCGGCACTTTTCCTGAAGTACTAGCACTTATTCCACTGCTATTCTTTTACTGGCCCAGCACTTTCCCTTACAAAAATTTCTTATAGAATTCTATAAAAAACAAAGTATTATATAATTATAGCTCTTTTTTTATGAGCTAGTTTCACCAAGAGCTATAGAAATATCTGTAGAAGTATCTATAACAGAAATGTCTATAGAAATATTTGAACTGCATTTGGTCACCCTCCCAAGTACTGACCGCGCTCCATGCTGTCTGGTTTTCTTGATCAGACATGAACAAATGCTTTCAGCATATGCTACGACTGATCGTAGTTTAGCTCTCATTGCACTATTTCAAGTTTCTTTCTTTTGTGATTTACGTTCCCAATCATTAAACTGGTATAGAAATTATTATATTGTTTAGAAATCCTACGTATTTTATACGCTTTTTTTTATTATTGCTTTTGAAGTGCGTAAATTATGAAAACCGAAATCCTTTGTAACCTAGTAAGACCAGATTTAAGGGAACAAAAAAGTGTGTTGAAATAAAGAATTTATTTATTTATTCATTTACTTATTTATTTTGTTGGTGGTAGTGGGGCTATATTTTTTACAGTTTCAAAAAAATTTAGCTTCACAATTTAAAGTGTGTTAACATATTCATTTCAGATAAGTGTTCAAATACTCAATGTCTTCGATATTCGCAGCGTCACCTAGCGTAAGTGTTCCCAGCAACAATACTGCAAAAGTTCGTGCACTTCCATGTAGTGGTGGGCCAGCGCATGAGATAAAATGTATGCCCACCAGAATTTTATCTGATGATTTCCAACAGCAAAGTTGACTGAAGCTGTCCAGCAGTGGTCATGCAGTGGTAGACCATTAGCCAGCACTTCTCCATCATTGCCAGCACTTATCTTGCTGCTGGGCAGCAATTTCCTCTTTGCTGGGCTATGTCAAAATCATGTTCAAAAACCTTTTTTATTATACCGCATCATTTTGAGTGTGTATCGAAAAAGATATGTTATTTTAATGTACTAGTATTAAATTATAAAAGAAAACTTTATCCAAATAAACATCTCATAAAATATTTAATAAAAATGACACTAGAATAAGGAATGATGTTTCAATATATTTTTTAAACTTAAACATTCGCTTGTATTGAAGAGGAGAGTGAGGAGATGATACAAATTTAGGCAGTACATTGTAAGTTTTTTTAATTTTAGTTTTATCTTATTAAAGAAAAATTAAAAAAATAAATATGTTATAAAATGTTTAAAAAACTTTTAAAAAGAATAAGGAATGGGTTTCAAAAGCCAACTGCTCTACAGTCCACAATTTTGCTATAATGAAATATTCATAAATGAATGAAGACATTTCTTCTGATCACAGAATAAAGGCACTATAATTAACCTATATCACTGCCTTTTCTGGTTGAAAAGTTGTTTTGTAAACGGAGTCATAAAATTCAAATTTGATTATTTAAAACCAAATTTATCGATGATCACAATCCTGATTTTTTTAAACGTTTAAAAGAAAAAGGAAATGCGTTAAGTTTATAACTTGATACACCCCTCACGGTAACAGAAAATAAAAAATGAACAGAACAAATTCTATATAATATTTTGTTGTATATGAACAAGTGTGAAGATTGAAACAAAAGTCTTAATAAACATTAAATATCGGCATTCTTACCGTTCAATAGGCATTGTTAGAATTCAGTGCTTTGAATTATAAAACAATTTTCACTTTTAAATCCATTTTGTCATTATTTGCATTGTATGAATTCAAAAGTGGAAACTGTCTTTCAATTTATAATAAAAAAATTAACTGTGTTTAAAATTTTAATATTAATCCGTTCATTTTCGGCATTATATTATTTCACAATAAATATTAATCAAATGGTATTACTCACAGGTGTTCTTTCTTTATTTGTTATCGCTTATTTGATATGCATTTATTTGAAAGAGTAAAAATAGAAAATAAATGAGCAACTACTAATTATTCAACCTATAGGAATTTGTTATAATTATTTTATATGAAAGAGTGAATAATTCGATTACTCGATCGTAACTTTTACTATATTTAGCTTAACACCAATTTAAATTTTTTTTTACATTTTAAAGAAAAGTTTAAATGAAAAACAGCAAGTTCTAGAACCTACCTATAATACTTCCGAACCAATGCTTCCAAAAATAACCTAGAGGAATTGGGGATAAGTATTCTCCGCTGGACTATAGTAAAGAACGATAGGGAACTTATTTGCTTTGTGGGATAGTACCATTTACGCTTATATCTCCATATTGAACGAAATCAGATGTTGTTCAATAGCGGCCCAAACAATTTTAAATTTCTCATGGCCGGTTCTGGACTCCATGATATTGATGAGGAAAGAATAGAAGATCTGATTAAAGCAGAGAGATCTAAGCAGTGATATGATTAAATAAGTTTATGTACATTAGACGAACACATTTACAACAATACGCACACGTAATATTAGCACATAATAATACTTTGCAAGATTACATATCTTCACCAGCGTCCTTTCGAACACATCCCAAGATTATATCGTCTCTCTCTCCCTGGCTGTTGCCATTCCGAGTTTCCTAAAGAGTCTTTGGACCACAGAATATAGGAAACTTTCACGCCTTCCCTCCAGTTTCTGCATGTCGGACGGTCTCCCACACTGTGAAACTACTCTTAAAAGTCCTACATAAAAAGTCTTTCTTAAAAAAAGTCCTATCAAAAGTCATAGTTCTTTACCCGTCCCATCGCGAGCACTTACTACTGCACTACTGCTCTAGGAATTCGAGTTCTAACAAAAATTTCAATAAACCCTTCACAAGCTGCTTTTGCTGTCAAGGATTTAATAGGGATTGCTTCAGGCCAACGACTATGTTGAATCATAACAGCCAGAACATACCAATGACCTCGAGATGACTCCGGCTCAATTGGTCCCAAAATATCTGCATTTACTACTTGAAATGGGAGTTCTGGTCTTCCGACCGCTTCAATAGGTCTTCTATCCGTTACTTTCGTTTTTCTGTGAATTTTACAATCATGACAAGCAGCGCATAGTTGTTTTACTTCTTTTTGCAGTGCTTCCCACCAAAATGACATAGCAATTCTATCTCTTGTTTTCTTGGCAGCTAAGTGTCCACCACTTGGTGTTTCATGAGCTAAATTTAAAATTTTTTGTCTTCTACAGGCAGGTACAACAAGTTGAACATAATTTTGTCCTCCAACCTTGCTCTATGATACAACAAATATCATACTATACATATATCATACTATACATACTATACAAATATCATATTCTATCCAATAATTATTTTTCTGCCGCTTTGCATCTTCAAAGCATTTTTTTTAATATAGAACAAGTCAATTGCTCCTTTTTCAACAGTTGCATATATGAAACTGAAAAACTTTCCTTCAGATCCTCGTTACCAACTGTTTCGGGCAAACCAGTTGCCTCGACCGGAGTAGGAATCAGTTCCAAATCTGAAGCTTCTTTGTCTTCATCTTCATTATTTAGATTTGTTTCCCTTTTTTCCTTCTGGACACCTTCCCTCCACATTGAATACATATTTTTCTTTGTTTTCTTCAACCGGGGTTATATCTACTTCATTCCCGAAATAAAAATTCTGCTGTTCTTTTAACAGAGCGAAAACCTTAGGATTGATGAAAGCTTCTTCGTGTAATCCTTCCACCACCGCAACCTCTACTCGCACATACGAAATAACCTCATCTTTTGTCCGAAGGGAGAGCGAAACGGAAACAAGCTTTGCTTCCACAGGACTCCCTATTGCGGGTCTCAAGAATACTTTTCCACATGACTGTAAATACTCCTCCGGCACCACTGACGTCCGCAGCACTCGAATCTTCGCACCACTATCGATGCTTACCTGAAACTTCTTGTTACCGATTTCTAGATCTACCTTACGAAGTCTCCCATCTGTTTGTTCAACCGGAATATCCGCATTCAAACAAATTGCATTTAAACTATTTTTCTTAAGATCGCTTTTTGAAGTTTTTCCTCCATCGTGTCTTACTGTATTCAATTTGGGACAATACTTCTTCACATGCGCTTCCTTGCCACATGCGAAACAGACATATTATGTGCGAAATTCTCTTTTATCTCGTTGCACTCCGAGAGATGCTTCAGTCTTGGGTTCAAATTTCGGTTTACCATCTCTCATGTTTCATTATCTTTGATTATGAACTGTAATTATTCCGAGTTTGATTTAGAGAGTTAGATAGATTTTTCTTTTGAAATTCTTTTCTTTTAAAACTCTCGGTAATGCTCTCGTAATCATCATTTTTTTTTAAATAATTCAAACGACGTCGTAAATGTGAGCCAGTTTTCCAAGAAATGTTCTCTTATTTCTACATGCACACGAAATTTTAATTGTTCGGTTACTGTTATCTTTTAATTGCTGGAAAGTGTTAATATTTAATTCTGTGATCCATTCAGTAAAATTACTTAAAAGCTCTTGCGTATAATTCCTCTATGATTTTTCATGTGTTTTGTGGTGTCTGTAAGAACATTCTTTTACTTTTTCACTGTTTAATTTGTATCGCTTTAAGATAAGAGTTTTCACAAAATCGTAATTAATTGCATCTTTCGGGGTTCTCTAGTTAGCATACTTGCAATTTCCACCGGCAAATCTGCCAATAGGTAAGCTACCTAGTCTTTATTTGGTACTTGTGCCATTTCCGCTCTTTTTTCAAAATTTACCAAAAATAATCCCATCTCATCACGTTTTTCATCAAACTTCGGAACAATCTGTGCTAATTGAATTTTTGGAGCTATCTCAACTTTTTATTCATTTCTTTGTTCCGGAAATTTCTGTAATAATTCCAGTTTTTTCATTTCCAGTTCATGTTTTTTCGCTTCTCTGGCTATTCGCTCCTTCCTTTTTTATTGCCGTATTTTTTTCTTCTCTCTCTTCTTGACGTATTCTTTCTTCCCTCACCACTTCTTCTTTCTTTTTCCTATCCTCAATTAAAGAACTCAAAAATCTCTTAACAACCTCTTCTTCATTTCAATCCACTTCTAGTATAGCTTTTTTCAGGTCTGCAACTTTTAAATTTTCGGCATCTTCAACTCCAAGTTCAGTCGCCACTTGCTGTAAATCTTCTTTTTTACTACCTTTGGTTAAATAAGCCATATTTGATGAAACAAATTAAAAAAAATCGAAGCAATCAGCAATATTCAGACAGTGTCTCTACCCTAATTGGAACTTTCCCTAAGAACGCCTTAAACTAAATTTAATTTAAACCTGAACATTCTTTTGTACATAAGCCCTTAAATGAAATTTATTTAAATACTTATATTAATATTATTGACTGAATTAAAACATATTTGCACATTAATAAAAAAATATATCGAGAAAAAAATTCTTACAAAAATTTAAATATACTTTTACCAGTATGTCAAGTTTAACCCTTATGTCAATAACCAAAATTTGCCCTTGTGTCCAATGACCGGGGTACCCGGGTACCTGCTGCGATTTTAAGAGACAGTAGCCATAAAACACAGCTATTTCATACAGCGTAAGTGACCCGTTTTTAGACAGGGGGAATTTGACGCATTTTTTATAAAAATTAATTACTTCAGGTGTCAACAATTCAAACAAAGATCACATATTAGAAATGTGGAAAAAAAATTATATCCGTTTTATTGAGCAAGTATGAGTGTAGATCAATTCTCTAATGTTCTAAGATTTATTCGTTTTCACAACATGAACACACTAGTGTAATGTCTTCAAAATATTAAAGCTGCAACAATTCGTGATTTATGGAGTAAGCTAAATCCTAACCTACTGTAAAAATACAGATCCACGGAATAGTTAATGGTTGATGAACAGATATGCCCGCATCCAAGAAGAAAAATATTCACCCAATATATCTGCTAAATATAGGATCAAAATAGGGTGGATAAGTGATGCAAATAATTATTAACTTCTCAACGGCTAACTATGCACTGGAAAAACAGGTACAAACAGTGAAATAAACCAAGATGAGACTTGTGAAAGACTTCGCCTCTCTATTTAAGAATTCTGGACGAAACATCACCATGCACAACTTCTTTGCTTCTCTTTGTTTGGCCAAGCATTTATTATACTATAAGCTCATAATGGTAGATACTTTTAAAAGAAACAAACCTTATATTCCACATGAAATGAGGACATGTAAATCGCGCAAGTTTTATCCACAGAATTTCGGTTTCATGATGACATAAGTATTCGTTCGTATGGCTCCAAAAATAAACAAAGCTGTCATTCTAATGTCTACTATGCATCATGATAAAACACACATGGAACCGAAAGATAAACTCGAAAGGATTCAGTTTTATAAGGAAACAAAATATGAAGTGGATATAATAGATAAATTATTGGGGCAATATACAACACATAGGCGTTCACCCGCATGGCCACTTGCTTCATTTTTCTATATTGTGGATATAGCAGCAGTTGCTACTTACATTATACATACTGCAAATAATGATATGTTATAAATAAAACAGACAATCGTCGCCTGTTATTCCGGGAATTAGGTGAGATCTTGAAGCTTCCAGCAATTCAAGATCAATAGCAAACCAAGATTTTTTCCAATTTTTATATGCAATGTATTTATAATTTCTGTATACATTCTGATGACGACTCAGTGAGGGCGTTGAAACATGTCAATAAATTAAAAAAATTACTTTTAATATGTTTTTTGTAACGTCTTTTAAGCAAATAAATATTTTACTTTTCCGTTTGGAATATATATTGTGATATGGTTATTAGTGGACGTAACTAATACTTATTACCTCTACTTACTTACATTTGTATTATTTCAACTATTAGTATTTCGTCTTTTGAATGAAACGGTGGAAAAACAGACTGCGTAAAATTTAGTATTTTTAACAAGTAATCTTGATGAAAATTTAACGAGTTCTTGTACCCTAAAAATAAAGAGTGAGGAAAATTTATAACTCATTCTCAAAATGTTCAGATGTTATTAAATGGTTCGCCTTGCATCAAGTACTATTACGAAATTCAAGAAAATTATTTCATTCAGAATTTAAAATATTTGCTTTGATCTTAAATGGAAGTAATCCGTTTTGTTCTTCTTTCGACAAAAATAGTAATATTCATAATTTCTGCTTTTGGATTTCGATGTTTTAAATTCTTTATCCTTTTTCTGTTTTATTTTTTTAGAAGTCTCTATGAAATAACTTATGTCAGAAAATCTCTCAAATCATCTTAGCTAGTGTGAACAAGATTATAAAGAAAAATAATTTGAAGAGCTCTTTTAATCTGCTTTAACACTTGTTTTATAATTTGATAAATTAATTCACGTTTCTGTATAGTTCAAACTTAAATAAAAGACATGAAATTACACGGAAGACAAGGAAGTAATTATACGTTTAGTTATTATATACAGATAGTCCGAAACAAATTGACCTCAGTTCATAAATTCTGCTTTTTGATTTCGATGTTTTAAATTCTTTATCCTTTTTCTGTTTTATTTTTTTAGAAGTCTGTATGAAATAACTTATGTCAGAAAATTTCTCAAATCATCTTAGCTAGTGTGAACAAGATTATAAAGAAAAATAATTTGAAAAGCTCTTTTAATCTGCTTTAACATTTGTTTTATAATTTGATAAATTAATTCACGTTTCTGTATATCTCAAACTTAAATAAAAGACATGGAATTACACGGAAGACAAGGAAGTAATTATACGTTTATTTATTATATACAGATACTTCGAAACACATTGACCTCGGTTTTTATTCCTTAAATATTGACCATAGACATATATTACAAATTACAATAAAATGTAAAAAAAAAAAAAAATTCCCTGCCGGCCCGGCCTACAGACAGAGGTAGATTTCGAAGTGAAATATACTAATTTCACAAACAAAAACTAAATCATGATTACAGATAAATCCACTTTAACAATTTTATCGGGCCGATTTTGACAGTTTTTATTTCATTTTTATATAATAGCTGGTTTTATCAGAATCATGTTAGGGTGGTATTAAAAAAAATACTTTTCCATGCTCAACAACTCGAAATTTTCTGGCATAATTCTAGATTCATTTTTAATTTAAAAAAAATATGAAACTTGCTGACATGATTTTTGAAGAGTTTTATAAGCGACCTGTATTTTTATTTTTTGTTCAATTAATTAAAACTTGATATATAAACTATTATTTTCTCAGAAGGACAACACAATCGCTTCGGGAAATTCCGTTCAAAATGCCCACTTTGATATCATTTTTTGAGATATATTCTGCTTCTATCAAAAAGTCGATCATTACGGTACATTATATTGTTTCTGAATAAGCGAATCTACCAATTAAATGCGTTTGAGAGCAAAAATGAATTTAGAAATGAGTCAGAAAATAAGCAGTTTGGATTTGAGTGCATCCTTAATACAATGATTTTTCCAACACAATCCGCTTCGGTAAATTCGGTTCAAAATGCCCTTTTTAACAGCATTAAAAAAAATATATTCTGCCTCTATTAAAAAATCGACCATTACGGTATATTATATATTTTCTGAGTAAGAAAACGTACCAATTGGAAGCCTTTGAGAGCAAAAATCAATTGTAAAATGAGCCAGAAAATAAGCATTTTGGATTTGAATACACCCTTACTAAGATGATTTTATTCTTCAACCGATATGTATTTTTAATTTTGTTTTTCTGTAAGAATTGGTCCTATCCAAAACCTGTCTATATAGATGTTGTAGACAATATTAAGAAGATATATGATAAATTCATGGGGATTTTAAATCTTTTGAATTGACGGAGTTATGGATTTTTTTCTTCTTCAAACCCCCTTTTTGTTTTCGTTTTTAATTTTTTAGCGGTACGAATTGGTCCTATCAAAAACTTGTGAATATAAAATTTGTAGAAAATATTAAGGTGGTGTATAGTAAAATTAATTGGATTTGATATCTTGAGAATTGACGATGTTATGATTTTTTTTTCTCCCAAAAACCCTATTTTTTGCGCCCCTTGAACCCATTTTTAACTTTATCACAAATCTGTGATACATAAATTTTTGGCCCTATTTTTAGAAGTAATAAAAACTTTAAATTGATTTGATATGTACAAAAATTAAGAAGTTATGGAACGGTTTTGTGTTTTCACAAAACTCCTCCCTATTTCCATCCCCTTGGTCCGATTTTGCCCATTAACGAACTTGACCGAGATTTTATGCCCATTGATTTTATGCATCAGTTTGGAAATGATTGGTGCAGAATTACGAATGTTATCGTGTCCAGAAGAAAGTGATATATATATATATATATATATAGATATAGATATAGATAGATAGATAGATAGATAGATAGATAAAGTTTTTTACTGAGGGTGGTTTGGGGTTCTAGGGGTCATGATCGGTGTAGATCTGCAAAAATTTTTCAGAAGTTCTAACATAGGAACGATCCCAATAGGTACTATTTCATGCGAAATCTACCTAAAAGATAGAGACTTCTATGAAATCGATACAAATTTTCAGGGGATTAATTCGAAAATATACAAAATAAAAACTTTTATGTGGCCCCCAAACAAAATATTTTCTAATGAGTAAAATTGCCCCATACACAATTTAATACACCCATGCAAAATTTCAGTACTATATCATAAAAAGTGGCAAAGACACGAAAATACACAAAGTCCGACATAAACCAGTTTTCAACGCCTGGATTAAACCATATGTAATCCTATCCATATTCCTTCACTGTAAAAAAAAAAAAAAAAAAAAAAAAAAAAAAAAAAAATCTGGAATTCTACAGATGTAAAGTTTAATGCTTACTAAAATGTTATCTGTACCTGTACAAAAAGGTGTAAATCTACAAATCTAGTTTTTGCAAAGCTACAGAAACATGTAGCTTTAAAAATGAATTTACTAAAATTACCGTAATCTTACTAAAATTTTATCTGTAAAACTGGTTTCAGTTACATAAAAAGTTCTAGGCATCCCAGTTTCCTAAGAAATTCTTAGTAACCTTACAGATTTTTTGATTTACGGTGCAAAAGTGTATCCGTTACATGAATTTTTCTTGTTGTCGTTACATAAAAAGTTCTAGGAATCACAGTTTCGTAGAAAAAGTTTTGTAACTTTACAGTTTTTTTTTACCGTGTTCCTTGTAGTCTAACATGTGCGTAAGTCATATCTCACTAAATTTAATTAAAATCTGCCATCGTGTGGATCCACCCATATAAAATGTGCCTGTAGTACTTTATAATAAAGAAAGTTTGGAAATTGTTTATGTGTGTTTATTTAGGAACTACCCCAATTTGAGTGTGGATAGGCAAGGTAGCAAGCTTTCCTGCATGAGAATGTGTTTTCACGAACAGAGAGACAGAGACTTGGGAAGACCTTTAGCAGCGCAGGATGGAGCACAGTGCCGTTGCTTGAGCACCGGTCTTATGTCAGCATGAACTCCTGAAAAAAGGATAAACTAGGTTCTGTACTACTGTGGCAGCATGGACGCCGCGCCGTGGCGGTCTTTTCCCGTGCTACGGTGAAATGGCTAGTATTGGGTGCGGATACCTGCACTGTAAAAAAAAAAAAATATGTAGTTCTACAGATGTAAAGTTACATGCTTAATAAACTTTCGTCTGTAACTATACAAACACAGCTGAAAATCTACAAAACAAATTTTTACAAAGCTGCAGAAATCTGTAACTTTACAATCTGCTAAAATTACAATAATCTTACTAAAATTTTATCTGTAACCTTGGTTACAGTTACATGAAACGTTCTAGGCGTTCCTGTTTCCTAAAATATTCTTAGTAACCTTACAGATTTGTTGATTTTCGGCGCAAAAATATGTCTGTTACATGAATTTTTGTTGTTGTCGTATCATAAAAAGTTCTAAGAATCCATGTTTCCTAGAAAAACTTTAGTAATTTTCCAGATTTTTTTTACAGTGTATCAATTGTCTTATAGAAATGTGTGAAATTGCGCAGAAATAATAACAAAGATTGCAAAATTCATTCAAAATATTTTCCAACCATGCAAAACAGAGTCTGATAACATTTCTGTGCACTCTAAGCTGTTTCAAAGTTCATTGACTGTGCCATTTCCAAAATCTATTCTGCAATTCATTCTGTAAAATTGAAAAGTAAATTTCAGGAAGCATATATTTGTAAATTTGTAAATAAAACTAAAGATATGAGCCATATTTTAATTGCTTATGATGCATTTGTGCGTCGCGTGATCTGCATTCTAGCGCTTAATAGTTACATTTTAATTTATGATTACCTACTCACCAACTTAGTTTAAGAACATCTCTGCGACTTTTTATGATAAAATGCTGATATTTTCTACATGACGTCATTAGTCTATAGGGCACATTAGTACAGGAGCTGTATAAAAATTAAAATTTTGCTTTTTTTTTTTTTTCAAATTTGATCCACTCAAAATTTTAATTGATTTTATGAAGTTCTGTACCTTTTTTATATACTTTTATGCGGCATGTTTCCGCTATTTTTCGTTAAATTTCCAGTAAAATTAATTTTGTTAATGAATTATTAAATTGATTATAAATTTATCGAAGAATATATATATATACTAATTTTTTTATCAATACCTTCTAAAATGAATTAAAAATATGTACATTTAAAAAATTAGATATGTTATAATAAAGTAAGTAATTCTTATAAAATACGTAATTCATATTCTGTTCAGTTGCTATTATAAATATTAACCGCAGATAGTATGAATTATGCATTTTATTAAAATTTACTGAAACAAGCTTATAAATAAGATCATTAGCTATTTTTTGTTTATTATCTATTATTTAAGATTTTCAATGAAATGGCTATAAATTAAGTAATGCAATCGGAAGAAATTTCATAAATATATACAGGAAGTTCATATTATTGCGTTTTTCATATAAATATTCTATATTGAAGTATTTTTTTCTTGTCCAAAGATAACTTATTTCTTATCGTTTTCACAAGCAATTTAATCTGATGGGAAAGGATATGTACTTGACAGCAGTTTTTTTTTTTTTTTTTTTTTTTTTTTTTTTTTTTACCTTTCGTAAAGAAAGATTTTGGAGAACCAACGGGAATATAACTTATGACAACTAAGAAAGCTTCTCGCTCCTTCTTCTTTTATCGGAGAACCTGAGAAAATTACAAGAAGTAAAAAAGTATCATGTTTTTTATTGTGTTCAGGTATTTCTTTCTACAGATTAAAAAAAAAAGTCGTTGAAATGCAGTATAAATATAGACCTAATGAAAACAAACATATATATAGTTAATGTCTATGTGTGTGTGTTGTAACTTTTGATGTTATTTTCAATGTATTAGTATGACATTATCCTATTATTATTAAAATAAGAACGAATAAATCCTACATCAAGAATAGATTATGAAACACATTCCAACACATTCTAAATACAATAACAAAGAATCTGAGTTTATTAAGATGCAATATGATGTCTAAATAAACAATATGGAAAATTCATAGCGCATTTGAAAACCTAATTTCTGTTATTACCTTCAATAGTCAGAAAAATATCCGATTTGTTTCAATTCTAGCTATGATCTATAAATTTATAAACCACAAATGCTCAAAGCGAATTTTTAATTACTAAGCAACTTGATAGGTAGTAAAATGGATTTAATTATTTTTCTCGGATGTGAGAGAGATTTTGTAAGTTTTAATTTCTTAAATGTATATATATGTGTTTTTGTGTAAACAAATATTTGTTAATGTTAATTACTAGGTATTTTAATTTGCATCATGAGTCCTTTCAATTTAACTATGACGTTTTACATTCTAGCTTAATAGTAACTTTATGCATTGGAAACTTTTTACTTTTATTATTACTATAGGCACGTATGGTACCATGAGATGGTACACCCTTTTCGCATTGTAAGGAATTTATTTAATTTGATCTATACGTTAGTCCTACGAATAAATATTCATTACACTTTAGGCGGTGGAAGTTATCTTTCCGTCACTTTTAGGATAATTAAGGGGTTATTTTATTATCCTAGGGCTAGTCAGGATCTTTAAAGCTCACCTAATTTGTATTTAATATTTTATTTACTGTAGGAGAACAAAGGTTAACAGTTTTACTCTTAGAGTAGTTAAATATCGGGAGTTATTTAATTTACCTCCTATAGTAATGCTCTATTTAGTTAGGCATAATAAAATCACTAGAACATATGTTGAGGAGGGTCATTAAAGAGTTAAAGTACAGTTTCTTAGAAGGGTCCAGATCCGACCAACAGGATGATAATTTTTAGGGGAATGATTTCAGTAGTTTTACGCGCGTTTTTCCCTGAATTAAATTTTTATTTCACGTGTGATGTGTATAAAAATCAATAGGTAATATACAGAGCTGTACAAATGAATTCAAGTACGTTTCCGCCCATTCGTAGAAATTGTTGATGTGAATTTAAACTGTGTTATATGTTTTAATCGAGCTTCCAATTATCCAAATACCCTGTTTAAGTCGTTCTTTTTCCTTTCAGATTTAGCATGCGAAGTCGAATCCTCCATTTATTGTACCGTTGGGAGCAGTACCAACAAAAAAAGAATTGAAGAAAATGAAACGAATGCCCTGCAATTTACCCAGGTTCATCAATGTTTGGAAACAGGTGAAGAACGATGATCCTATTCAACTAACATATTTGAGAATAATTCGAAGCATGTCAGTAATGAAAAGAATGCCTTCTATGAAGCAAACAACCATTGAAAGATATTTTCTTTAAAGTATAATTTCTGGAGTTCAGAAGATGATAAAAAGAGCAAAAGAAAATTTTAAGTAATAAAAAAGTAAACAAAAAAATTAAAAAGACAAAACAATTTTTAATCACGCCAGCACTTACTGGTTGTGTCAGTCCTAAATCCTAAAGTGTCAAGGTTTTAATATAATCAGGAACATTATTTAAATTGTCTGTCTATTTATCCGAAATTTTTCTTATTCGAACAAGTGTTGTTCCCGACTTGTTCGGATGATCGGCGCTCTACTGTAACATATTTTAGAACAAGGTGTGGAATATATACAAATCTATAGATCATATACATAGTTGCACAAAAGAATTAAAGTACTTTTCTTCTGTCGACGATAATTCTAGAAAATGTTCTATGTATGTGTGTGCTAAAATTTTTTCTTGGGTATCTTGTTTAAATTATTAAACGGCGAAAACTTATTATAGTACTTTGAAAGTGTTGGAAAATGTTTCATCATCTATGCTTGACGCATTGATTTTTCTTTCTTGTTTTGTTTTATTTTTCACTCATGAATGGACGAAGAATCGCTAAATTATGAAAGAAATGCTGTTCCTTTCGTTCTTTTTCTCTTTTTTTTCAAAGTTTTGAAACATCATGAAACTTTTCTCACCCACAGTCTCGTGCAACTATGATATAAACATTTATTTTTAACTTAATTTTTAAAATATTTCTCTAATTTTTTTAGGAATAATACAACGATTATGACTGTTATAAATAGATTTATAGAGAAATATTGCTTCTCATAAAAAAGGGGGAGGATTATACTCTGTGTCAATATATTAAGAAAGAATGAACAAAGTTCAATAGTACCAATGTATGCATACACAATTTGCATACAGCTGTTTCAAAGCTTCTGGAGCTCCATCGTCAGTGCAAAAATTAAAATTTAAAGATTGAAACATAGTGAGCCGAAGACACGCATTTCCAGGTCAGCGGCGAAATAGTGGTAAGCGTCGAAAAACAACTGCGGTGTTTTTTTTTTGTTGTTGTTGTTTTTTTAACTCTCAGCCGCATTTTGCCGTTAACCTCGATCTCTGAGGCGCATCACTCTGGCTCGCTATGTTTTAATTTTAATTTTTATTTTTTGCACTGATGATGGAGCTTCAGGACCTTTGAAACAGATGTATGTACTTTTTGTAAACTTACATTTGTGCTATTTAACATATGTGCTTTCTTTTTTACAGATTGCTTGAGTATAATGAAAAAAAAAGACAAATTGATAATGGGATTTCTGTAAATTCTGACCAATCTCGGTTTTCGCATGAAATTATAATCGATACAGATAGAAATTATGATTATTAAAATGCTATAACTAAATAAGTCAAGATCACGACTGTTAAGACTCACAGATGCATTCTAAGATTGTTAAAGTTTATGGTGTCCGCTAATGAAAAACGCTCTTTCAAAGAATGTCTTACATGTTAAAAAGCAGAAAAACCAACGTTTAAAATGCACAAATAATATATGAAAAGCAGCAAACAGCTGTTTCGAATCTACTAGCGAGATTCATCTTCAGTGCAAAAGGAACAGCGTGCTAGAAAAAGCAAGGCTGAGCAAAATCACAGACAGAGACGCGCTGGCTTTTATACCCTATGCGGGTGGCGAAGGTGCCGAAACAACCAATGAGAGAGAAGCAGTGGAAACGACTGGGTGGACAAGTAGCGACATCTACCGGAGAAGTAGAGAAAAGAAACCAAAAAAAGGGGAATTAAATTAACGCTTTCCAAATACTTGGAAAATCTGGAGTACTAGATAAGTCATTGACTAAAGAGTGAGAATTTTTAATGATATGGTAAGCTTCCCAAAAATCAAGATCAAGGTTAGAAGAACATTTTTGGATAATGATGGCAGAGGAAAAATCGAACCTATGTTGAGAAGACCAAGAATGTTGAGCAATAGAAGAACGTTTGAGCTCCTGATTTTTAACATAACCTTCATGCTCTTTTAAACGAAATCTAAGAGCACGTTTAGTCTGACCAATATAAGAAAGACCACACTGACAAGAGATCTGGTAAATGCCCCAATTATCTAGGCGATCAACGGGGTGTTTGAGATTTGAAAAAGGGATTTTATTAACAGGAGAAAAAATAACTTTAAAATCAAACCTTCTTAGGATTTTAGCAACTTGCTGACTGATTTTAGGAAAAAATGGTAATACAACTGAAGTATTAGAGTTGGAATTAGAATGCTTTGCAGAATGGTCGGATTTCGACAATTTCTTATAAATAGAATCGGTAATATTAGAGGAATAACCACGATCGACAGCAATAGCTTTGAGGTAATTAAGTTCAGCACTAAGTAACTGAGGAGTGGAACAAATATTAGTAGCCCGAAAAACAAAAGTATTGAAAGCAGCGAATTTCTGGTTAGGGGGATGAGAAGAATACCTGTGAGGTGGGAGACTGACAGCAAAAGGTTTACGAAAGACGGTAGTCTGAAAGCCATTTTCACAACGAATAACAAGGACATCCAGGAAAGAAAGACAGTTATTGGTCTCAATTTCAGAGGTAAATTGAATGCAGGGATCAATGGAATTCATAATAGAGAGAATATGATTAATATCCGAATTCATTTCAATCAGGACATAAACATCATCAACATAACGAACATAGAACGGAAATTTTAAGATTTCAAAAAGCTTGACCTCAAAATAATGCATATAAATATCGCATAAAATCGGACTAAGAGGATTACCCATAGCCAAACCGTCAATCATACGGAAGAAATTACCATTGAAAACAAATGTATTTTGCGACAAGCAAGCGCGAGTGAGAAGTATAAGTTCCTCGATTTCAAAATAAGAGAAATGGAATTCACAAAGCCTTTTCTTGAGGCAATCTAAAGCCCCCTCAACCGGAACGTTTGTAAATAATGATTTAACATCAAAAGAAACCATCATGTGACCCTGCGGCTTAAAATTATGAAGTTTTTTAACAAAATCAAAAGAATTCTTAACAGTGAAACAGTTACTGCTCAAAAGTGGGGAAAAAACAGAAACTAAATATTTGGCAAGCTTATAAGAAGCTGTACCGATACTAGAGACAATAGGTCTAAAAGGAATGTCAGGTTTATGGACCTTAGGTAAAGCATAGAACCTGGCACAATGCGCAATAGACGGAATAAGGGACTTCTTAAAGTTAGCAGGAATAATGGAAGAAGACTTAATGGCAGACTTAATAGAGTTAATTTCACTAGTGGAAGGGTCTTTGCGGATATCCACATACGGACCATCATTAATTAATTTATGGGTTTTTTCCAAATACGTAGATTTGTCGAGAAGAACAATCTGACCACCTTTGTCGGCCTTAGTAATAATTAAGTTTGGATCAGAACGCAAATTTTTCAGACATTGTTTAACAGGATGTTTAAGATTGGGTTTATAAACATTAGAATTGAAATCAACAGTATTGGCAATGAGATGCCTAATAGACTCTTTTTGAGAAGAAGATAGAGCGCTATGCTTAAAGGCTCTTTCAATAGGAGCAATAAGATTAGGTAAAGAAGGAATAGCAGAGACAGAAAAATTGTTATTCAATTTGAGAGCATCGAGCTGATTGTTACTTAATGGAACACTAGAAAGATTGACAACTGCATTTTGGTTAACAAGAGGCAAATTACTGCAGTTATTAGCGACAGAACTACCACAAAGCGCATTAAATTTCTTCTTTAAAACCGAACAATGAACAGAAGAAGCTGTGAGAACTCTGCTCCATGACCTTCTGTCAATGGACTGAAAATCAGGAGTAGAATTAGCGAGGCTGATATGTAAAGAATATAACTCGCGCTCTATATGAGCAATTTTGTTGCGAGTCTCATGAATCAAAGCTCTTAAAAGAGCTAATTTAGAACGAAATAAGACCTTCTCAATCCTATTTGAAGAAAATAAATTACAACGAATGGAAATGAATTTAGGAATAACCTTCTTACGCCTACAATCAAGTAGGAAATGTAAGTGTTCCAAAAACCTGTACTTTTTTTTATCGTAAATTACAAAACCTATTGATTTGAGACATTGCGGAAAAAAAAATTACAGAAGAATAAAGGCCCGTTAACGCCAAATACATAAAAATAGCAAATAAAGCCTTTGTGCAACAATATTAAAAAGCAGAAAAACCAACGTTTAAAATGCACAAATAATATATTAAAAGCAGCAAACAGCTGTTTCGAATCTACTAGCGAGATTCGAAACAGCTGTTTGCTGCTTTTCATATATTATTTGTGCATTTTAAACGTTGGTTTTTCTGCTTTTTAATATTGTTGCATAAAGGCTTTATTTGCTATTTTTAATGTCTTACATGATAATCAACCAGTTTAAATCAGTAGTCACGGTAGTAAACGAGTGGTTCGTTTGAGCTACGAAGGGAATGGTGTTGCACCTCAATGAAAATAAAAACTTTTTATGTTTATAAATTACGCCATCAGGCATACAAAGTCTTTGTAAGAGTTACAAACAAGTTAAAATTATGAATAATTAGTATTGTAGATATGTTTTTCTGAGCGAATTCTACCGTACATGTTAATATGTATGTTGAAACAAAATATTATATACGTCATACCTCCTTTCATTCAAATAAACATATTGTTTTATTAATTACAAAGGTAATTACTTAAAAATACTTTATATAATTTATTTTATATGAGTTATTTAGTTTATTTATTTTTTAAAGTTAATTACCAAATTACATTTCGAATTTTGTAAAATTTATGTAGTTTTCCAGATTTCAAATTATTTTAAGATGTTTTCTTTGCGTTAATACATACAGAAATGTTGTAATTACTTGCAATTTTAGCTCAAAAAATAATGAAATTTAAGTTAAGCAGAAAAATATACCTCTTATTTTCATTTCTGACAAAAATAAAATTTATGTGGAACATATTGTTTAAATTATTCAATTATACCTCATTTTACAGCTCTTCCAACTTATCATCTCTATTTTCCTGTTAAGTTATATATGTAATTCGCAAAAACATCAACATGTTTTAATTTATAAAGCTAATCATTACGATTATCTTGCATTTAAAAGTCATTGAATAAATAAATGTTTTCCAAAGAAATACTAGTTTTAAAAGAAACAGAAAATGTTACATTGTTTTTACTTGTTATAATTACTCCGCCGTTTTCCATTCTCATTTGTAAAAAGTAAAGCAAAAAATGACTAGCTAACAAATTAAAATTTATATATTACATGTTTTTATACGCCATGAATAGCAACGCGCCATATATAGTAAACATCATTTTCTGTTTAAGTGTTACGCATGAAAACCTCATGGGAAAAGCATTAAAAAATATTGTTAATTTAATTCTGTGAGTTTAAGACGATATACAGTTGTATGATGTAACATTTACAGTTTTGTCATTGGTAAGAAAAAATTGTATGTATATTTTTAAAGCCAAAGAATGAACAAAAGTCATTCTGGTCATTTTTCCGCTGCAAAATTTCTAGAAATTGCCCGCACATGCATTTTAAATAAGCGAAAGTTTTATTCCTAACTTTGCACTGGATGATAATTTTGTGGGATCAGTTTACATTTGTCATGATGAATTTTAACTGAAATAGGTGCAATATGAAATTAAAATAAATGTTATTTTATGGTATTTTTAATGATAACAAAACTATTTGAAATATTTTACAAAATTAGGCCTTCAAATCAACAGAATTTTACCACTGTACTTAAACATGTGTTTAAATATTGCCCTCAGATGGATGGTTTTGTAGAAACGATTATAGATATTTTAAACGCACTTTGGACATTAACAGTTTTTTTATTGATGATAAACCATCGGTTGTATATATTTAGAAACAAACAATTAAGAAAAATCAATCTGGCCATATATTGACTGCGAAATTTTAAGAAAGTGTTCATACTTGCATTTTACCAAAGTGAAAAATTTGTTCCAGGATAAAAGCTTTGTCTGAAAGATAACTTTTTGTTATCAGTTTACATTTGTCATGATGAGTGTTAAACGACATGAATGTAATCTAAAATTCAAATAAACGTTATTTTATGTTATTTGTAATAATAACCAAGCTACTTAAAATATTATAAAATTAAGAGATCAAATCAGCTGGATTTTACCACTATATTTAAAGATGTGTTTAAATATTTTCCCTCAGATTAACCCGTTAGTAGTCGCGCGTTGGTCTTTTCCCCAACCGAAATTCGTTATCTTCCTGTAATTCATTTCCCGTTAAAGTTACGATAGCGAAATTCCGTGTAGCTGACCTTGAGTGTTCACACTCTTGTGTAGTAAAATTACAAGTCATTCCTGCTATTTCTTAGCATTTTATCGCATTCTTAATTTCAATCGGTCTAAATGACCGCGTTGCGACCACTTGCGTTAGTTGAATTTTTCCCCCTCATGTTCATCCTTTCCCATTTCCGCGAAATCTGTGGGGGAAAGTTTCTTCGAAGTACCGACTCTCTGCCTGTTGTTATTTCGTTTTTCTTCCTTTCAGCTATTTTACCCGTCCATAGAATACTTTTTTTACTTTTAGAATGGGACTTAAAATTGTTTTATTATATTAGTTGTGAAGTCAGTTCGCACAAAAAACTGATGGATGGTCACTTACATTTTTTTTTCATTGTCAAGTATTGCTCGAATAAATTCTCAAATTGATAATCGTTTAAATATGGAAAAAAAAGGGAAATTCATCATCATTATTTGAAAGAACTTGTTTTCCATTTATTACCGGAACATATAAATGAATGAAAACAGACTATACCACTGCCAAACCATTAAAAAAGAGAGAAGAGAATTTTGTGGGAATCAGTAAAAAAATTGCCGTATCTCCAAAATCTGTAAAGTATCGTTTTTGTACAATAAAACAAATTCGAAAGATAAAACAATTTTCTCAGAAATGTAGTATGTATATCTGCGAAGAACATACATATAATTTATTTGTACAATAAGAAAAATAATGAGAATTTTATAATGTAGGTTAGAAATTACGCAAATAAAAATCTCTTTTGGATAATTCAGTGAATGTTTATACTATGATTTTAAAAAATACTTTAAGTATTTTTCTAAAATTTATCTATTGTTAAATTTTCATACTGTAAGTAAAAGTACATTTTTTTTAACAATGCCGCAGAAAATGTTTTTTTTTTTAAATTATTATTGAAATCCAATAGAGGCTTGGGGACGGTATCTGACAAATTTAAATTTGTTGCACTTCATCAATTGTTCAAACTATTTTTCAGAATAATGTTTTCCAGAATATGAGAGAAAATTCATTTAAATTAAATTATTGCTGCATATTTATAATTTCGGAGAAAATTTTCTTATTGTTTTTATTATTTTAATGAATGTTATTATAAAACAATAAATTATAACATTAATACCTTATTATGAAATGTACAATTGAATATTTATTTTAATTAAATAATTGCTGTAAAATACATCTCTATTAAGATGAACCTTTCAGTGATTCTATTAATTAAAATAATTTATCCATCTTAGGATTTAAATCTACAATTGCAAATGTATTTAAATTAAATATATAATTTCGATAACTTATTTATTATTTGCATTATATAAGCGAAGTTCGTATCCAGAGTTTTTATTCAAGGGCGCTGCTCCCACCCTGAAATAAGTAGAGAAACTACAAATCGTGCATTTTCATTAGAAAAATGCATTTAATCGCAAAATCTCGCGACCCCCACTCCTCTACCCCCTCATACACACACAGACACCCCACAAAATAAATAAATAAATAAAACGTAGTTACAACATTTACATTTATAATTTCGAAGTTAAGTATTTTTTACCTTTTTCTATATTATATATATATATATATATAATTATACATTTTTAATAATATTTGGTTTATGTGGTGTTTGTGATTTCATAATTATTGGTCATTTTCATTATTTTTCAATGGTATTATTGTACAGAAAGTTTATATATATATATATACATATATATTGTCTTTAATTGTTTATTGCATCAAATTTGACGGTTTTTCATATGTTTTAAATGAATTAATCGTCCGCAATATGCTGGTTAATTAGTGGTATTGTATTTGATTTTCTGTTTCATGTCATATGTTCCATTTTTACTTTCAGTTTAATTGTTCAATTTAACGTCAGTGTAATATATTGATGCTAAATGTATTAATTTTATTTTATTAAATCGATAGAGAGTGCCGGAGTATCATAAAAATCTACCTAACTCTGCTTGTGTCCTTCAAAAAAAAAAAAAAAAAAAAAAAAAAAAAAACTATCACGAATTTAGATTCATATTCGTAAATGTTTTCCTACTAATTATTGATTCATAGTAACATCAGAAATTCAATCAAATCATTTACTATTTACTTTTAAGTATTTATGCAAAACGAAGAAAGAGTTATAAAAACATTTATCTAGATGCCAACTGAATATATACTTAAGCGAAATAAATAATTGCTGTAAAAAGTTGTAAAATGAATAATTGCTGTAATCTTTTAAAGTTCAGTCAATATTTTCCCCTACGTTATCCATTTTCGATCATCTGATAACACCGGCAAGTTTCCCCTTCGTTTTCGGCCTGCTGGTAACGGCGGCAAATGGACCGAACGCGACTACTAACGTTCTAAAAAATGTCGCGACTACTCTCGGGTTAATGATTTTTAGGAACGATCATAGAAATTTTAAACGCACTGAAGTAAAATATTTGAAAATTGTTAAATGCAATATTTGTAATCACTTAATTCGACATAACCCTCATCATATTTATTTCAGTTCACAAATTTCCTGAACTCTTATAATCTCGTTTAAAATGTAACAAAATTCAACATTAAATCTGCTTGATTTAATTAGATATTAATATAAAATTCTGCTGGGGAAAAAGGATTATTAGATGCTGCTCCTTAAATCTCAGACCATTAAGTTAGTTTAATCAAATTAAGTGAAATTTTTCTGAAAATGCTTTATGGAGGAGTTCATTATTTAAAATACGAATATGTCATTCTCGAATCGAAAGGCACTAATTTACACTAATAAACAAGCGGTTGAAAAAAAATATATAAATAAATTATGGTACCTAAAACAATTTTGTATCCATGGTAACTTTCATGTGACGTTTCTGTACACTCATTTCAGGAATTTATCAGCGCGCTTAGACGTTTATGGCTGTATTGAACTTTTGGGCTTGTGTAACATCATTTCATCCTAAGGACGATAGTAAATTCGAAATGTAGATTTTTAATGTTTTTGTAATATCACTTTTATGTTATATGTACCATTTAGCAGGTTTTGTTTAATTTGAATACAATGTTTTTAAACAAAATTTATTTTCCATATAAGTGTATGCATTCAAAATTTATATGGGATCTGCATTTAAAGAAACTTATTGTTAATTTAATTCTTTGATATATAGAAAATATGGGGCATTCTCACAATCTTTTGTCTTTTAAGTCCCCGAATAATAATTTTTATTTTAGTACATATTCTTATTTTTTTTTCATACTGAGGAACATCCCATTGCATGACTGCATAACAATAGTAACGAGTAAATAAGTTTTGGACGATGTTGGGGGACCAAATATCCAGGAAACTCCTATATTTTCTCGAGTCCCTGATACTGATTTTTAAGTTTGGAGCTGTTTGTATAAAGTTGTTGCAATAAAAATAATTCGATGTAAATTTTTTGCGAAACAGGGACTATCGTTTTATATAAATATGTAGCAAAAATGTAACCTGCGCACATTTTTACGGTTTTAATTATTTTTTAACCCTGTCCCTGGTTTTCATCTCCTTAACGTTCCTCTTCTAAAATTATACAGAAAATCACTTCAGATAAAGCCACAGAATTTTTTTCAAATATTTTTCTCATGCAGAAGTATTCTGGAGAAAGAATGTCTAAAAGTCTTTGATAGGAAATTTACTGCAGAATTTAAATCAGCATTTAAATATTAATTCCAAACATCATGGCTTTATTGGCAGTGTTACCGTCCCCAAGATTTATTCCTGCACTTTTCAAGGTAAATTAATATATATTCTTTTAATTTAATCCAATGTAAATAACTCTTTCTAAAAATCACTTAACATTGTGGCTTTCACTTATTCTTAGCATGATTTGCCTAAAAATAGGTGGTAATTTTCATTACCTTTTTTTTTTTTTTTCTTACCGTCCCTTCTTTCCTATACCTTCCCCATTTTTTACCATATTGACCCTTCTTCAAGACCCCTTTAAGACAATGTTATACCAAAACTTTGTACTAAAGGTACTACATTGTTATTATTTCTTATTTGATTGTCCTGTGAGTACTATGCAAATTCATTATAAGTAAAAATTTAGAAGAAAATAAAATAGTTTTAGTAGTAAATTGGTAAGGAAAATTAAACTCACAAGTCTACTTTAAACCTCAGTTAAATAAAAAAAAATTCTCTGCGGACCATTTTTCTTTATTTTGAATCATTAAGGCATTCGTCTATTAGATTCAAATGTTATTTTAGCAAGTTTAATTTCGCCAGATTTTTATTCCTGAAAGTCAAAAGATTGTGAGAATGCCCCATATACAGTTACAAGATGCAACATTTCTAGTTTTGTTATTAGTGATAACAATTGGTTGTATATTTTTGAAGCCAAAAAATTACAAATGTCAATCTGGTCACAAATTGGTTCAAAATTTCAAGAAGGTGTTCTTACTTGCATTTGACAAAAGCGAAAGTTTTTTCGAAGATAACAACTGTACAACTGAAATACAACATCAAGGTACATTTGCAATGATAAATATTATTTTATCTTATGTTTAATAATATCCAAACTATTAGAAATATAATTTTTAACTTATATAAGTGAGAGATGCCAAGCTGGGCATCGTCATTGTTCTTGTGGTTTAGTGGTAGAGCACTGGAGATCTATTCCAGGGGCCAGGGTTCGATTCCCGGCTTGGACATTTTTCACTAAGTTGGTTTACGACTTGTTAGCAATGTGATAATTCACGTCTTTAATATTCAATATTAGAAATATTTTACAAAGTTAAGCGTTCAAATCAGCTGAATTTTACCACTGTATGTAAAGATGTGTTTAAATATTTTCCCTCAGATTAATGATTTTGAAAAAAAAGAACACAGAAATTTTTAACGCACTGAAGTAAAGTATTTGAAAACTGTTAAATGCGATACTTGTGATCCAGTTCATTCCATATGAACCTTACCATATTTTCTCCAGTACACAAATCTTCAAAGATTTGTGAATCTCTTAATAATCACACTCAACTTATAACAAAATTCAGCATTAGTTCTACTTGATTTAATTAGATATTAATGCTGCAAGGGAAAAGAAATTAATACATGTTGCTCTTTAAATTTCAGACCATTAAATTCATTTAATCAAACTAAGCGGAATTTATTTTAAAATGGTTTATGAGGGAGCTCATTATTCGAAATATGTATGTCATCATCACATCGAAAGGCGTTAATTTACATTAATGAAAAACCAGTTAAAAAAAATATGTATAAATTATGACATCTATAAACTAATGATCCTGCGCGTAAAATGTTATGCCAGTTTTCTGCGCGACAAATGTCTGACAGATTGAAGCACTCTATAAATACTAATTCTGTATCTTCCAACTTTTTAAATACATAAATGAAGAACGTACTTATATCTTTTAATACCAAAAAAATGTGTTTTTAAATCATATATATTTTAAGATATTGAGTGATGAAAATGGTCTTTTGTTTCCAATGTTAAGAGTCCTGACATTCGTTAACAATTAAACTATGAAGTATAAAGTTTAAGGTTGCGTAATAACACATTTCTTTTACTGTGTATGATTGAAACATATTGTCTACAATATCACAGATGTTACATTTTCATAAGAATTGAGTTTTTTTTAATTTAATTATGTTTTTGAACTTGTATAGCTATATAATTTAATGATAAATATTTTTATTTAAAAAATATAAGATAGTCCCTATAAAGAAGATTAATAGTTTCATTAAAAAAATTAGCAAAATGTATGTAAATGCTTTTACGTTATATACTATAATCTATATTAATACCATAAAAAAGAATTGTTTGTTTTTAGTGGGTAATCTCTAGAGCTAACGGACATATATTAAAATTTATAAAGGCAAAAAACGCTTTAAAACCATGATTTTTTTTTATACTGTCGAGGTTATAATCTTGAAATAGTGCATGGCGGTATGATGTAAATGCTTTGAAATAAAAATGGAAATTTAAAAGAGTGAAATGGGCTGAAACAGTATAAAATAACAATTGCACTTTAACTATAGAACCACTTACAAAACTTCTTTCATAATAGCAATGGTTAGACTCTCTGTTGAAACAGCAATTATTTTTATGTTTGTATTACTTAACTTGGTGCCTTGAAGAAAGAAGGAGGTTGACGAGAAAAGTATGTTCCAAAATTTTGACATATTTCGTGCTGTTAAGGGCAGAAACTTGTAATTTTTCACAGTAGTTACTTTTATAACTAAAATGCTGGACAAAAAATGTTTCTAAACTCGAAATTTAAGAGGGTGAAATGAACCGGAAATGCTATAAAATCAGAATTACTGGATCCCGATTTCAAAACTTATTTCAGTCTATTTATGGTAATTGTCTATTCTTAAAAATAGGTTCCTTTTTATGTCGCTACCAATTCCCACACGACTTCAAGGGAAAAAATCGTTTTAATGTTAAGATTTCTTTGATAATGCCAGGGTTAGAAACTTGAAATATTAAATTGTACCTAATTTTAGGTAAAAGCTCAATAAAATTTATTTCTAAAAATTTTTAAATGAAAAGACAGGAAAACAGCGGAAATAGTCTAAAATCAGGATTAATTCAGAACTACTGAACCTGTTTCAAATATTATTTCCGGATAATTATGATGATAGCCTCTAGTTAAAGTAGAATATTTTTATATCTCTAAGAATGACCTTAAGTGGCTGTAGAAACTAAAAAGATAGAAAATTACAATTTCTGTTGAAACGTTTGAAGTTTGAAATATGAAATTTGACATTGTTGTTAATTTAAGACGTAAATGCCCATTAAAGCTATTTGTTGATAAAAGCTCAATATAAAATGATGACATTATTAAAAAAAATTCTGAAATCTTTTACTCTGAGCCTGTTGCGGACGCAAACTTTAAATGTGACATGAAGATTACTATTGAGACGTGATGCTCCCAAATATATTTTAAGAAATTGAATTCCAAATAGGATCGATTGTAAAATGGGAAGTAAATCTTTAGTGAAAAACGGATATTTTTCTTAAACTGGCATCCAAAAAACTTCTAATTTCGCATATAAATAGATTTTAAGGGTTTGCGGACAAAATTATTTTAGTTAAACTTTAAAAAATTGAAAAAAGAAAAGTCTATTTTATGTCTTGTCAGTATTAGGTGCAATTTTCTTCAAGATTCATGGCATCTTTCCTGAGCAATAGGTTAACATGCAAGTATTAGTAACTGTACTGATTAATTAAATTAATGGCAATAAAAATCTTGCTCCCAAAGAAATTAAATAGGTAATTTTTTGATATACAGAAACATCGATTAAATATATTTAACCGAAGTTTTTCAACTAATTATTTATAATACAACTAATAATTAAATAAAAGCACTTTTCTGATGTAAAAAAAAAGCTGTTAGATAGACTAAATAGATGTCTTCCAACATATTATTTAAAGATAGTTTGTTTTTAGTGTCGAATTGATGTATGCTAATATTAAAAAAAAATCATTGTATCTGGAAGTAAGCCTAGAAACTACTGAAATGATGCTAGAAATCCTTACACGGAAAGAATGTTGATTGGCAGCGATTTCACTCTTTTAGCAAGACGTGACTGCAAAGGATATGGGATGAAGATTTTCTTCATCCCATGTATTCAGTTTTCTTCATTTTTCATGTATTCAGTTATTTATATTAATAATGTAAGATATTTATAATAATAATGTTTTTCTTATTTGACGTTAACTGATTTTTATCAAAACGCAACTGAATTGCTCATATTTAAATCTTTCGTAGCAGTAAAAATTCCATCTCATGTTGGCAGCTAAGCCGTTTTAAACAAACATGCTATAAAAATCAAACACTTGATTTTTCAATAGAATCATTTGAAAATTGACCGACTTTTTAATAACAAACCCAAATATTTATAATCCAAATATGGGATTGAAATAGTAAAATGTTTTTAAATTATTCAATTTCTTTAATTTTTAAAATTAGGAATAATTGTCATATTTTAATATGTACCATGCCATTTTTTAATATGTGATATTTTGTTTAAGTTACTCTTGATGTATTTACTGCATGGAACTTTCAGGGTACCAAAGCACGGTCATGTACCATAGAAATCGTTGGAGATTGTATCATACGTACATTTGCATTTTATTGAAACTTGCAAATATATTTGTCTGAACATTAATGTATTCAATAATTGTCTTTTCAACCACAGAGTCACTGAAATCATTCGTAAACTATCATAAATTCAGTTTTATCTTTTGAATTTTCACTCACTTCTTTTATATGTTTATTTATTCCCCTACTTATCTTCCGAAAGCGAGAAGTTATACATGCATACTAAAAAATATATGTGCAAGAAATTTGTATATATATGCTGTTATACTATGTATACTACATTTATTATGTGTTTTGCATCCTTAATTTGTCATTTGAATAAATTTTTAAAATGTGGCATTTTTTAAGTGAAAAATAAAATTTTAAAATCGTCGAATTCCCATATAATAGAATTATGACATGAAAAAAAAACCTATATATTTTACTGACGAATTAAACATATTTAACCAAAACTCCAACAAATAATCAAAAACTGCCACAAATAAAATTTATTTTCAGTAGTATGTAAGTTAATTTCCGTATTTGTTTATGTCTTTTTTGTCCAATTTATAAGCTAATTAAATTTTACAACCGAGTAACTATTTGTTAATTTGCCAATGGAACTGAAAAAAAAATGAAAAGAAAGAACAATGAAAGTGACACTAAGTTAGTTTTTAACTAATTCTAACTAAATAATTTTTCTTTAATTCATACAGAGTTTTCATGTGTGTTAAATTTTACTTTTAAAAAACTGTGTTTTAAAATATTTATCTGTAAAATGCCTAACGTTAATTTTCAACAATAATGTTCGGTAAAATTAAAATAGCTTTAATAAAATTAATAATAATGTAAAAAGCGAAGCGGAAAAGAAAATCTTCACATTTTGTAGAAGATGAAATTTATAAAGCATTTTGGAAATCTGATTATATGCATCATAAATCTGCTCAGTCAACCCTTTATAATAGCATTTTGTTAATGTAACTTAAGAAGGCGTTCGAAAGAGGAACATTTTTATTAAAGAAAGATTTCTTTTTCCTCAAATCTCCGACAAAACCACGATGTTTACTTCGAAAATTCTTTTTAGGTGCATTCGTAATTATATAAATTCATATCACCTATAGTCGTCGTCTGGTCAGTCCGTCTGTCTGTCCCTCTTTCCGCATTTAACAGCGAGAAAACTACCCAGCCGAATGGTTTATAATTTAACACATCGTTGCAGAATTTTGTCGAGTCATTTCAAATTTTATGGAAATCGAATGAAAACTTAAAAAGATAATAATAATGGTTTCTTCATTATATTGAATTCTATCACACATAGTTAATTCAATTATATCCCTTAATATGTAATGATTCTCGGTTGCCATGGAGATTACGTCATATTTAAGATGGAATCATATTATTTCTGTATTACTGAATTTTATATATAATCGAAAGATATTTTTTATTCGTACATTTTTGCATAAGTGTGCAACAACTATTATACCAAGAACTGAATATTTATAAAACTAGTAATACTAGGAACGTAGCCCATTTGCCACGTTTGTCATACAATTTACGACTTGTTATAAATTGATGTTTTTTGGGTAACTTTTAGATACTGGATAAATGAACATTCGAATATTAAATAAGATGTAGTAGTATTTAATATGCTATATACATTCTTGAGATCCTTTAACTAGTATCTTTTAATTAGGATTTGAGTATATTTCTTCATAAA
Organism: Maratus speciosus; assembly: GCA_963932465.1. Lineage (NCBI taxonomy): Eukaryota > Metazoa > Arthropoda > Arachnida > Araneae > Salticidae > Maratus > Maratus speciosus. The sequence continues at coordinate 231,929,978 of OZ010789.1, forward strand.
CTTCACAAGCATGGTTTTCTCAGTGTCTCCTTAATTGCATATAATACACAGAAACACATGGAATAAATGCTATTTGGAAATTTTAACGTAAAAATACGTGCAAACGGTGGTGATCAAAAAGATTTATTAATTTGTTAATTATACGCGGTAAAAACATAAATCATTTCACTTAAGGAGAGCTGATAAAAAAATTAGCTACTGTCTACGTAAAGTACGTAGTAATTCGCATCCCCTTGAATGAATTATTTCTATTAATTATCATTAAGTATAAACTTTAAAATTAGTACTGTAATTATGAAACTTTAGTACTTTAACTGTTTTAATAATAATACTTACATTTTTATGAAAAGAATTGTCCTCTGTGAGAAAAAATTCTGCATTTGAGACATCGAAACGTCTAAAACAATAAAAAAAAAGTATCTGTAATTATATTCAAGCAATTAATATAATTAAAAGCTACCAAATAAAAGCACAGCCATTTTGTCATTATCTTGTTGAAATTTAATTCCGTGTTATTCGATTTATTCTTGTATATTGCTAATGAGAGTATTTTATTTTTTATGTTATCTGTTGAAAGAAAGAATTTATCAACATTTTAATATTATAGTTAGATAAATTTATTTGACAAATATAAACACTAATTTATATTACATTGCTAATTTTGAATTCAAAGACAATCTCATGGGAGGAAGTCATGATTACAAAGATCTAATTACAAATAAAAATTACAATTATATGTAAACGATAATGGAAATGTAAATGAAAAAATATTTTTGGCGGATGTTTTGTGTTACTTATTTTAATAGGAAATACTCAAGTAATATGTAAAATTGTTTCTTTTTTTTATGATTAAGCTAATCAGATTTATTTTAATTGAAAAATTACGAAATGCTAGTTTAACGAATTATTTCAGATTTATTAAACACAAATGTTCTATAATTACATTACATTATATTATTTGTTATATTATATGCTGCATATTTGAATAATTTTATTTTGAAATTTAGAAGTATTAGAAAATAAATGTTATAATTTACCGTCTTGCAACCCTCTCACAGTTTCAGAAAGTTTTCCTGTATTTTTTTTTTTTTTTTTTTTTTTTTTTTTTTTTTTTTTTTTTTACAGTTTAAATTAAAAATCTTCCATTTGTTATATGCTTATTAAACAATTGAATTCATTGATTCCATTTATTATCATTCAATGATAACCATTGGCATTAAAGCTCGAAATAAATTAGATATTTTAATAGTAGTTGTTATGTATTTGAGAGTCTCAAAAGGTGGAGGTGGGAAATTTTAAGTATAGAAATGAAATAAAACTATAGCAGCACGCGCGGTGTGTGATATAAAATGTAAATTGCTTTGAAGATGTGCTATTATTTTTAGAAAATAGATGAATGACTGAGAACTTTTTTATGTTGTTTTTGTTGATGTTGTAATATTGTATATGCTTTTATAACTGAAATTAAATATTGTTTTTTGTCTTATAAATGGATTTTAATGTCGTTCTGAATATGATCTATCTTCAATAACACTCAGCATTGTGTAGATGCAACACACACAGAAGAATTAAAAGATTAGCTTAATGTTTTTAGTTAATCCTACTGTCGAATTATAACATAATTTAAAGCATTAAATTAACTACGTATCAGTGAATTACCAAAGAAATAGATAATTATTGCTTAGAATTATTAACACCCAATCAACCCACTGTTGAACTCACAACCTTTATTATCGCAACGTTACTATATTAATAACACATTTATTAATGATTATAATAATAGTAAGAACAACAACGACAACAACAACAATAATGATAATAATATGAGTAAATCTCTCAGTTGTAGCAGTAGTACATATTGTTTTTAACAATTCAAATTTCATTTTCTTTATTTCGAACATATTCGTAAAGAAATTATACAGTAATTTAGATGATAACTCATATATCAGTTTTCAGCCCATTTCAGCAGCTCTGTAAAGGTAAATGTTTAATTAACTTAGAAAAACGGAAAAAAGAAGAGGTGCATGCGATAGCTGTATGCTGGCATCTAATCAGGTTCTGCATTGCAAATATAATATATATATATATATATATATATATTAATGGCTGCTAGATAAAAATCATTTTTAAGCTACTGTAACTTGTTATAACATTGTGTATAACATATTTAATACGGATTTACTTCCTATAAAGAAATTGTTTCTAGATACTAGACGTTCCTTTTTACTAGTTATTTTCTAATCTTCAATTTCTTGGAGTAATACAGGATATTCTACGTGAACTAAAAACCTAATATTTGAAGAGAATAGTGGAAGGTCCTGTTTAAAAATCAAAGTCTTGAAATTTGTCTGCCAAAATTAAAAGGACAAAACCGATTGAGATTTTTTTAAGCTGATAAAGAGATGATTTGTTTCTTAGAAAAATAGGGGGCTCTGCCCCCTACGAGCTACGCTCGCCAACCCCCGTCCAGACACCACAGACTCTAAATTCACGCTAATTTGATCGGCTTTAAAAAGATTCCGAAAGATTGAATTATAATTTAAAAAAACAGTGGCGATCTCCCTATAAACGGATTTCTATTCATTTCTCTTTGATTGAGGAATTTTAACTCCAAATCCGCTGCGGTACTACTTGATTATCCAGTCGACCAATTTCGCCAAATTATACAAATTGACATAATTTTTAATTTAAATAACGAAAGAACAAATAAATTAGTACAACATTAATAACTAGTTGGATGTGCCAATCCCAAAACTTTCTTCTATCTTATACATCTTAATATTTCAAAACCTAGTTACACATGTTAATACTTCAATATTATTAGTTCAATACTATACCAACTTTGATTTTCATCTTAAATTTCTGCTCAAGTCAATTAAACGGACTAAAAACGAGTTAATCTATATCATGATATTTGTTCAAATTATTAATTTTTCCTTATTTTGTTGTTATCAGCTGTTTGCGAATAGCCGGCTTAGCAGGAAGCGAGTTCCCGCCGCTGCATGAGCCGCCGATGCTCAATAGAACTAAAAAAATCAAGAAAAGTATATACAAAAATCGCTAGCACAGAGCCCCTTTACCACGCAATATTTCCAAATTCTAGGAGGACCTGTTGGCCAAAGCCAAAAACAAGCACAAAAAATTTTGGTTCAATTGTATGCATAATTTTATATGTTGTTCGATGGTACAGTAATGAAAATGGCACAAAGATCGGAATTATAGCGCCCCCTTCTGGCGGAATTTTTTCAAATTCAGGGAGGACTTGTTTGCCATAGCCAGAAACATGCACACAAAATTTGGTTCAATTATATGGATAACTTCATACACTTTTCGATGGTACAATAATGAAAATGGTACAGACATCGCAATTATAGTGCCCCCTACCGGCAGAATTTTTCCAAATTCAGGGAGGACCTTCGTGACATGACCAAAAACAAACACATAAAATTTGGTTCAATTCTATGCATAACTTCATACACTTTTCGACGGTACAATATTCAAAGTGGCACAAAAATTGCACTAAAATCGCTATTACAGCGCCCTCTACGGGCGATTATTTTACAAATTAAGGGAGGACCTCCTTTCCATAGCCAAGAACTTAAAAATTTTTTTGGTTCAATTCTATGCATAACTTCATACACTTTTCGATAGTACAATATTCAAAATCGCACAAAAATCGCTACTACAGCGCCCCCTAACGGCGAATTTTTTTGCAAATTCAGGGAGGACCTGCTTGCCATATCCAAAAACTTAAAATAAAAATTTGGTTCAATTCCATGCATAACTCCATACACTTTTGGATGGTACAATATTCAAAATCGCACAAAAATTGCTATAGCAGCGCCCCCTACCTTCGAATTTTTTCCAAATTCCAGGAGGACCTGCTTGCTATAGCCAAAAACTTAAAATAAAATTTTGGTTTAATTCTATGCATAACTTCATACACTTTTTGATGGTAAAATGACGACAGCCAGACGGACAGACGGACAGACGGACGGACGGACAGACGGACAGACGGACAGACAGACACACAGACAGACAGACATTTTCTATAAACATGTTTTTTGGAATCTCTGGCCCCTAAAACATGTAAATCCGTCGAAAACCGGAAGTCGAAAAAAATTTCGATTACAATACTTTCTTCTATTGAAGACAGAAGAAAGTAAAAATACAAATAAAACGTCGAAATCAAAATAACTTGATGATGTAGACACGTGTAACAACATTTCAAAATAAGTTAATATAAAAGGAATTAAGTAATATAAAAGGAGTCTTTGTCTCCTGGTATTTTTTAACAAAGCGAAAAGAAAGTTCTTTTAAATAAGACATTTTAATCAATCGTTTTTAATTTGACGTAATTTTGACCAAGCTATTCTTTCTCTTTTAAATATTCGCGTGAAAATACTGTTGTTAGAAATGAAATATTATTTGCGCTTTCCTAAAAAAAATAGTTGAAAAGATCCTCTCAAAATATCAAATAAATGTCTAGCACAATTTCTGAATTTAAGCTGTTTTGCAATATTATTTTGTGTTCCTTTTATGTAATAACTGTAATGTGACGTAAATATGGCGTAATTTCTCCTATTTAAGACTTCTAACGCATGTTAATGAATTTATTATTTTACAATATCCTTTCTCTTTTAAAATTCACGTGTATACTTTTTATGACGTAATTTTCAATAAGTTCCTGGTTTTTATACGCAATTATTTAATTTTAATTTGAAAGTATCTTTTCTATTTATAATAGTCGCGTGTAAATAAATTTTTAATTTGAAGCAAACATTATTGTTTCCGTTGTTTATACAGTTGGCAACAGGTTAAATTAGTACAATTTTCTAAAATAAGTAAAAAATCTCTCTCGAAATGCTGAAAATTTGAATTTAAAATAGAAATAAAGCCTCGAAAAATGAGTCAAATTACAAAAATAAATGAATTCTGCACACCTTGAAATTATAACCTATAAAATGATCTAAAAATTATTAAATTCCGATGTATAGTTTTTGCTCCTATAAAACTTTTTTAGTGGAATGATTTTGTCCAACTTTAGCATTAAATATCTCTTAAAATAATTCTTCGATTTGAAAACTGTCTGCATCAGCGTGTTTATCAAACATTTCTGTATAATACTGCCGATTTTCATATTTTTGTATGAAATATTTTTCTTAATATTAACGAAGAAAGACCTCCGGTCACAAAAAATTCAAAACCGGCGGCGGCGGCGGCAGCGGTAGTTACTTTTTTTTAGAATAGAGAGATTCTAAAGCTGTAATTGTCATTTTTTTCTTTAAATACTTAATCATCAGACTTGCAATAAAAATGTCTTCATTTAAGTTCCTTATTTAAAGATGTAAAATGAAATATTTTGGTTTTCTTCAAAATAGAATCTAAACTTTTGACTTTTTTATACGATTCACCAATCCATGCGGTTTTATTCCACTGACAGGTATATGGGCTTGAATATGTGCAGGTTCTGTACTGCAAAGTTTGTTTCATTTTTTGATTTAACTTTTGCAAGTTAAAAAATAAATAAATTTAAAGCTACTGTTACATTTTATAACATTGTGTATAACATATTTGCTAAGGATTTATCACTCTATTCTGAAAAAAGTAACTAACGCTGTCACCGCCACCGCCGGTGTGGAATTTTTTGTGCCCGATGGTCTTTCTTCCTTAATATTAAGAAAACTGATTCATACAAAAATATGAAAATAGGCGGTACTATAGAGAAATGTTTGATAAACTCGCTGATGCAGACAGTTTTTAAATCGAATAATTATTTTAAGAGATATTTAATGTTAAAGTTGGTCAAAATCGCTCCAGTAAAAAAGTTTTATAGGTGCAAAATGTAATAAAAAAAGGGATGTAATAAATTTTAGATCATTTCATACATTAGAAGTTCCTGGTGTGCAGACAGCATTTTTTCTTTACTCATTTTTTGAGGATTTATTTCCATTTTAAATTCAAAATTTTCAGTATTTCAAGAGACATTTTTTACATCTTTTAGAAAATGGTATTATTTTAAATCGTTGCCGGTTTGTAAAAACAGCGAACTGAATAATATTTCTTTCAAATTAAAAATTTATTTACACAAGACTATCATAGACAGAACAATACTTTCAAATGAGAAATAAATGATTGCGTATTAAAAGCAGGAAAATATTTATAATTACGTCATAGAATCTATATTTACCCGTGAATTTTAAAAGTTAAAGAAACTTTTTAAATAATATTTTCATTAATATGAGTTAAAAATCTTAAATAGAGAAAATTACGACATATTTAAAATTGCGAAATTATAATGTTGCAAGACAGTTTAAATTTACAGATATATTTGCGCAAGACATTTATTTCATATTTTCAAATAATCTTTTAAACTGTTGTTGAGAATCCTAGGACAGCGCAAATAATATTTCCTTTCTAACAACAAATGTATTTTCACGTGACTATTAAAAATAGAATGAAAACTTTGTTGAAAATTACGTCAGTTTAAAGACGATACATTTAAAATCTCTTATTTAAAAGAACTGTCTTATAGTGTTGAAAAAATTACCGGCAGACAAAGACTATGTTTACTTAATTCATTTTGTATTAGCTTATTTTCTCATGATTCTCTGATCTGATTCAATCAAAGTCGAAAACAGTCCGTTAACATGGAGATCGCAACTGTTTTTTTTTTATTATAATTCACTCTTCCTAATTTTTTGTAAAGTCTATCAAATTAGCGTGCTTTTAGAGTTGCGGTTCCTGAACGGGGGTTGGCGAGCGTAGCTTGTATGGGGCAGAGCCGCCTAGTTCCCTACAAAGAAACAATTACCATAACTATGCGAATTAACCCCGCTGATGAGATAAGACCGGATACATTTACACTTTCTACAAGAGCATTTATTAGTGAAAATGTGATAAAATTATCATATGTTTAATATGATATTACTGTACACAAATGGGCAAGATATGTACACAAAGATCTATTAAATTTTATTGGAAAATATAGCTTCAAGAATAAAATATTAATAACATGCCTAGTTTTAACCTACACTCATATGCATTTTGCTGAGTAATTTTGTAAGCATAAGAATGTATTTCGAAATAATTAATAAAAAATAAAATTTAGATCAAAAATAATGCTTTAAGTTTTTCTTATCATGGATTTGTATCTATTCCGTTTCTGAACAGATAAATGATGTTTCAGTCCACCCGTTAAAAATGTTTTGCACTTTAATCATCAGCTTTTATCTACGACGAGCACTTTCCGGTTACAAATGATAGAAAGAATTGATTATATCTTTTCTTTTGGGAATTCAAAGAAAAAGAATGTAGTTCACAGTCTATGACTCTATCTAAAGAGAAAATCAAGTGTATAATTTTTTGTAACGAAAAAATGATTGATACTATATTATCGTGTCTATAAATTAAAAAAAATACATATTTTGGAGCTTTTTATAAGTATTAAGAAAATTTTCTAATTTAGATAGCTTTGCCATTTAACATGACGTATCAGGAAAACATTTCATATTATTTTAATAGTACATTTTGAATTAAAAGTACTAAGAAATTGTATATAGTGTGTTTCAAAACATCATATAATTCATGAAAATAAAAAAGAATATATAATTTTTTTACATGAAACATATTTTATTGAATCCGCACATTGCAGCCTGCAGATGCAAATTCCACTGAAAAATATAAATGCATGTTTTGATTCTAATAAAAGCAGTAATAAAATCTTCAAAAACATGCTCCTTATGAACGTTGATATGATAATAACGTGAAAACACCAGTACGTTTTTATTGTTTTGCAATTTCTTTAACTTCTAAACATTACACCACAATTTGACTTCGCAATAGAAGAAAAATGTTTTTCCAATACAGTTTATTTGACAATTCTATCTGAATTTACTGATTTTTTTCCGTGTTTAAAAAAAAATGTTCAAGCATTATTAAAAGAAATCTATGTATTTAGCTTGCATCCTGATTACAAAAAGGTTACCCCGTTCACACTTAGAATATATAAACAGTTCAGAATATGCTTCAGGGTAATATTTCATAGCTATATTAAAACTACATCATTAAATAAATAATATACTTGTAAATGAAGCACAATTTTAAGAGACATGTAATCAAACTACGCGCTTAAAACAATTAAATCATCACAGTCATATGTAGCGAAATTTTGAACGATTTCTTCTTTTATTAACTCTTGACATGCGGCTAATTAAAAAATATTGCATTTAATAGATTTTACATCTTTATTTGATATTTTTCATATAAAATGCTTGTGAAGTTGTTCGTAGGAAATTTAAAACATATATTAAATGTAAAAAAAATATATATTTAGAGATTTTTGTTAAAAAAATTCTTTTTACATATATTCCACTACTCGGTAAGTCTGGTTTTGATCCCCTAGTATTATTCAAAATGAAAAAAAAAGTTTAACTATACTAGAAATAACCGTAACGGCAACAACAACGATAATCTTAATAATAATGATTTCCTCGGATCTAAATTCAAATATTATTAGTAAAGGAAATATATTTTATGCTTGTTAAACTTCGCTATGGCAAAAACACATAATTTACAATACATTATTTTTTCAAAAAACTTGAGCAGTGCTTTTGAATTTTTCCAATCATATAAGAATATCTATGCAGTTTCTCAACTTAGATAAATGGTGTTTCACTCCAGCAGTTAAAAAAAGTTTTGCACTTTAATCATCAGCTTTTATCTACACCGAGCTCTTTCCTCCTACAAATGATAGAAAGAATTGATTGTATCTTTCCTTTTGGGAATTGAAACTTAAAGAATACAGTTCGTTTTCTAAGGAATCTATCTAAAAGAAAATACGAGCGTTTTTTTGATAAAGTATGATTTATGTTTTTCTTACGTGTTTATACATATCTTGTTCTCGATAAATTTTAAAAGTTTTCACAATCGACTTCGCAGTATCATTTATAATAACGAATATTGGCAACGTTAAACTTTCTTTTAGCATTTCATTTGTAATTAAGTTTATAAAAGAATTGCACTTGGTATGCTTCAGATATTCATTAAAATATGAACAACACAATGTAGTTTATAGGTTTGGTTTATAAATTATTTTATTGCCATATTTTATTGCAGCATTATGATAACAATCTGTCCGATACATAACTACATTCATAATTCGAATAAAAATGTTTTTCGCAAACATTTTTTCTATTTTTTGGTCTTCGGTCTCGAACGTAGATTAGGGTAAAGAAAGTTATGTTACATTCTTCTTCTTAAAAAACGCAGTCGCTCTGCATTCTAATTGCTCAATCAAGAAAGTCACGTATTGTCGGTTAATTAAGAGATATTACTATATGTGTTTTTAAACTAAATAATAATAATTTTGATGAAATGATATCCATAATTCTTGTTAAAATGACTACTACAGTAATAGTAATAACAGCAGCAGCAACAACAATAATAATAACAATAATTCATAAAAATCACCTTGATCACATTAAGCAAATCTCTTAAGGGAAAACAAACATATTTTATTAAAGTCTACATCTAACGAGAAAAACGGAGATACACTGTTAATAAAAGGGTTTTTTTTTTTTTTATTAAAGGTATATATAAATATTTTACAGACATACATACAATAAATACAATAAACCCAACTGGAGTGAAAAATTAGCCAGAGCCAGGAATCGAACCCGGTACAACTGCAGTCGCTCTAACCACTGAGCTACTCCGGCCGATGCCTGAGTCTGCAATTTCTCACTAATAAACCATGTTGGGGGAAGACACCAGCCATCTATACGAAAGCCATGGATGACAGGAAAACGATGAATAGATTTTACTATTACATCGATTAACATCGATAGAGTTATTATGACCTCTTCTGAGATAGCCACGATTCCAAAAACCGTTCTTTTATCTTCGCAAACATCAGAAAAAAATAGATTTCTGAGATTTAAACAGGCATTTAAAAGAGAAATGTTTTTTTGCTGTTCATAATTTTTAGTAACGTTAAAAGTTTTTATTTTTCAGTCTGGCAAGTCAGACAACCTGTCAGTAACTCCTCTGCCAATCCTTCTTTGCGGATGTGATACTAATGGAACTAAATATTTAATGAACGTAAAATATTTAAAGCCAAAACTTTTTTATTATACAGTTTTTTATTTGAAGTAACTTTTATACATCTTTACGTGTGGTATAATGCTTTTAAAATATTTTGTCCGATTTAAATAAAATAGCTTTTTAACGTTGGGGATGTCACATTGGGGTCTATCTACCAGGGGCGCAATGTCACAGATGATGCAATGTCTTGAATTTCAGACATAGTCCAATTTTACATTTAAAACTGGAGAACAGGAATTCTGCTTTTTCAGAATTTAGTGTCGCCCCCGGCATTTCCATTACTTCATTCTCTTCTGGTGGACTGGTGGTTTCTATTATTATGAAACAGCCATTATAAATGAAGCGTTGGGTGAAGATGAAAGAGCAGCCGTAAAAAGTTAGAACTCTGATTTTCTGGTCAGAATGGGAAAAAAAATGGCCATAATTTTTTTGGAAAAAAAAAATGTCAAGGAGTTTAATGACAGGGAAATATGTCACACATTGGAACATCCCTTCAAAATGTATTTATTTTACGTGTTTTAACTTCATATTTGTGATTGTCATATTTCAAACATAATGGATAAGAGTAGGGGAAGAAGGACAGTTCAGCCCCAGCAGGCGGTGGCGGTGGGTGGATGTGGGTGGAATCCACCTTGTGGATGGAGGAGGAGGGTGGAATCCACCTGTTGGGAGACTTATCCTATAGTAGGAGGGGTTAAATGTTGGAGGGGGCTTAATTTTTGAGGGGGCTTAATTTTTGAGAGGGGCTTATTTTTTTTTTTTTTTTTTTTTTTTTTTTTCGAATCGACTTAGAGTAGAGATGGAAATATCATACTATAACATAGGTCTTTTCGAGAGGAAGTATGAAGACACTAAATTTTTCGATGGGCTTATTTTTTAGGGGGCTTAATATTTGAGGAGGCTTAATATATATTTTTTTTCGAATTGATTTAGTATTAGAATGGAAATATCATACTATAACATAGTGAGTTAGGTGTTTTCGAAAGGGAGTTTGAGGGGTCTAAATATTTTAGTGGGGCTTATTTTTAAGGGGGCTTAATTTTTTTTTCTTCAAATTGACATAGATAGAAATGGAAATATCATACTATAACATAGAGATGTAGGTATTTTCGAAAGGGAGTTTGAGGAGCCTAAATTTTTTAGAGGGTCTTATTTTTTAGGGGGCCTTATTTTTAGGGGGGCTTAATTTTTTTTTTTTTTTTTTTTTTTTTTTTTTTCTGAATTGTCTTAGAATTTGAATGAAGATAAAAATGTCTTATGTTTTCTGAAAAAAATTTTTGATGCTGCCATCTGTATGCGGTAGTGCGAATTTATTATTGAAAATAGTATTTTATTTTTGAAAAGTTTTGAGGAAGGTTTGAACCTGCAAAATAGTCTCTTGGCTCGATGATATGTTGAAGACTTAACTAATCGAGCCAAGAAACTATGTCTATATGTTTATATTTTAGATGTTTCAAAACAAAAAATTGTATTCCCCCTTCTGTATGCGCAAAGAGAGGTTGGTTTCTCAAGATAACTCATTAATACCTATTTTAACTGCTCACTCTGCGAATTTTTTTAATGTGTATGATTTTTAGTTTAACTGATTTTATCGATTTTGTGAATGAGAGTTTGATTATTTTACGCACAAATGTATGATCATTTTAGAAAGCCGTGGTTTCGAACCTGCGAACTCCCATTCAAATTTCATTTTTTGTAACTGATAAGCTATCCACTATTCAAACCGCGCCCCGACAATTACTGAATTACTTTTGAACACTATATATTTAAAAAAAATACCTACCTCTTCCTCTTTCTTATACTAGGGAAGTTGATATAATTTATGTTTAAATTGAAGAAATAATTAATTTTTTATATTTCTTTAATAAGCAAGTCATTTTTTTAGATCGATTAGAAGGCTACCAAACGATTTGAATTAAACATTGTTTTTACCAGTATTAATCCTCTTACCTAATTTTAAAATTATACTTTTTCTTGTGAACCATATCCTATTCATTTAATCGTCTGAAATACACTTCCTAAACCCTCTTATCAACGTTACTCACTATCTATCACAAACATCCGATAAGTCTAATCAGCTTTTTTCAACAGAAAATAGCTAATATGTAAATATTGATAACTATTGAAGAGATTATTCCACTTGTTTACAGATTTTAAATGAAAGTTTGAAATATTTGTCAGATTTTATATTTATCAATTATTATAAATTGAATCAACTCATAGTTTGTTATTGCAATAGATAATTATTTGATGATTCTACACTAGTTCTAATAAATTTTAAAACTACTACTTCAATTCAACTCATTCTTTTATACAGTTTAATAAATTTAGTTTGAATTAAACCATTGGTTTGTCATATATTTCACTGAAATAATAAAATTAAAATGTAAAACCTTAGAATGACGAATTCAAAAACGTAACATGATGAATCATATACTTTTTAAACATTACATAAAAACCTTTGGATTGATTCACTTCCTGTGAACTTCCTACACATACTTTTTTATGCCACGTGTTTTTCTGAAATTTTTGCACCAATCATATTACATGATTTGTACTATCGTAATAATTTTTTAACATGCGCCCCGTATGATTATATATAAAATTGAATGAAACGAGACTTTTTCATTAGTGTTTGCTATTTTTTGAGTGTGTGAAGACGCTTTTTTCACTTAAGATAATATGGCTAGTTTTCAAGATGAACATTCTACTATGTTAAGCGATGATGTATCACGTTTGAATAATCAATATTTTTCATCAAGATTAAATGATCAAGACATGGGATTAATAGTACAACCTAAAGTAGAACCCGTTTCAGATGATGAAGCGGAATCCTCCTCATCAGAACTAAAGAAACAGAAACCACCTTCTTTGTGTACTGTTTGCAGCAAATCTTTTTCACGAAAAGGCAATTTAAAACAACATTTGATGATTCATTCAGAAGAAAGACCATTTATATGTGACATCTGCCAAAAAGCATTCTCTAGAAAGGCTATTTTGAATCGTCATAAACTATCCCATTTAAAGATTCCTTCCCAACATAAATGTGAATCGTGCGGTGAAGCGTACTCAAGAAAGTATGACTTATTAAAACACATGAAGATCCACAAGTCCTCCAAAAACGATAAATGTATTCAGCGTAGTGAAATATTCAATCCCAACTCCGATTTTTTATATCATTTGAAAACTTCACAGAGAGTTAGATGCAAAATTGATAATTCATCCTCTTTAAAAGATATGTTTTTTGAGAAGGTTAAGCATTTTAAAAGGCAAAATGCGTTAAACATATTTAATAAAACTGTAATCAACTCTAACGAGGAGAATGCTACAGACTTTAACACATTTTTTAATAGTATTCATTCGGACGTTTTAAACGAATTAAACTACCAGATTCAAGTTAAAATATCGATGAAATGGTATGCAAGTGTACAAGTTGTTGTATATCGTGTAACACAGGAGGGTGTCTTAGAGATTGCCACACCCTATTTCCTTTCAAAAACTATACTTGAATTAACGAAACAAAACTTATCTGAACATGTTGAGGATGCCTTTGCAAAAATTATTAAGTCCTATGAGAAGTCCACCAGACGTGGTTTTAATTGGACATTAGATAAAATATTGAATTTAGAACTATCTATCTTTAAAATATAACATGATTCGAAATGTTTATACCTTTTTTGAAATATGTGTACTCATGTTTTCACTATTGTAACTATTGAAAACGACGAATAAATAATGTGTAAATGAAAAAGCTGTTGTCTGTTTATTTTTGTTAGAACAACTTGTGATTTTTAATAACTCATGAAGTCGTAACGACTTTACTTACTATTTTTTTTTCAATTTCTTATCAAATGAATAATGAGTTAACTATCTTTTATTAATTTCATATTGAAAGTCTGAAATTATCCATTGAAATAGTTATTTTGCAATATTTCTAATTTATCATAATTATTTTTAAAGTTTAATATATCACTCGTTATTTGTATAAACAACTGTTATTGCTCAATAATAATAACAATAATATCATTTATTACCATACAATTCTTTAAAAAAAGCATAGAACCATTAACATAATATATATCATTAACCACTTTTTTAAAAACTGTTACCTTGTGTTGCCATTGAATTCTTCAAAACAAAAAAGAATAAAACTAAAATCATTATCATTAAATATCATTAACCACTTTTTTAAAAACTGTTACCTTGTGTTGCCATTGAATTCTTCAAAACAAAAAAGAATAAAACTAAAATCATTATCATTAAATATCATACACCACTTGTATAAAAATTGTTACTTTGTGTTGCCATACAATTCTTCAAAAAAAGAATAAAACTTAAACTATTAACATTAAATATAAAAATTGTTACCTTGTGTTGCCATACTATTCTTCAAAAAAGGATAAAACCATTGACATAATATATTATTCACCACTTAAATAAACTGTTTACATATATATTTTTTTAGACTTAAACTAAAATTAATGACATTATAAATTCTTTTAAGTGTTTATCTGTAACCGACACTGATTTTTAACGTATATTAACGGATGTGCTGTTTCTAAACATTCAGTTTCCAACTGATTTTTGTTCTAACTTCATCTAATGTTACCTTTATTTTTTGAAAATGGGTTCTGTAGTAAATATGTTAAAAAGATCTTCCGACAAAGTGGCTTCTTCTTCAAAGTATCAACGTTTAGAAGAACCTAATGATCCCACTTCCGCAAGTGAATTAAATATACCAAGATTGGAAACTCCTAATTTATTAAACACTGACTGTGGGATAATATCACGTGATTTATCCACTACTGATTACTCACCGAATGTGAAATCTGAAATCGATATGAATTTTTTTATCCCTAACTTTGGTGATGATACTATATCTTCCGAGAATTCATGCCAAGAGTCAATTTTTGTCGAGGACTATTTGAATATATTTTTCAAAGACATGAATTTTGAATCCGCTTTAACCTCGACCCCAGCTAGTAACATAATTTCACAAGACGAATCCTTTCAAGAACGTACTATTGACCAAGAGGTTTCTGATTCCCAACCAAGCAACCTTTCTAAAGCAAGTGATGAATTACAAAGCACAACCCCACCTACGAATGTCATTCCACAGTCTAAAACTAGCAAATCCAATCATCCTATTGTATTTCGAGAAGAACTCAGTGACTGTATCTTTTTAATTTTAAAGTTGCATAATAGACAATTTCATATTCATATTCGAGAATTTAAACGCAGTGGGCTTACTAGTGAAGAAATTCTAACGAAAAATGGTATTATTATGGATGTTAACAGCTGGTTCGAATTTTGCAAGAAAATTTTTTCATTTAATTTGAGATATAAAAGTTCCTCATTTGTTTCTAATAACATGATATTAGTGTTAAATTTTAATAATGCTATCATGCGAATTAAAAATTTAAAGAATTATTCTCACATTGACTTAAACGAGTATCAGTTGCTGAAATTAAAAGAAAAAATACATGATTTGAATAAGGAACTTCTTCAGCATATATATGTAAACCATATACCAAGCTTAATTAGGCAGAAATGTATCATTGGTCATATATCTACAGAAAATGAACTCATGTTGCAGTCTAAACTTATAACATGTATTGAGAATAATGTATTAACTAAACTAAACCGCATTTTTGAATGTGATGGATGTATTTTTAATCAGAAATCTCAAAGCCCTCATTCCTGTTGTATACTAAATAATCGACAAAAATTTGAAAAACTAGGAGAGATGTTATTAACACTTATAGATTTAGATTTTGTTATTTCCTCATTTTTAAACGGAGTGGATTGTGTTAGTGAAAACTTTTTATCAAACATTCATGTAGAAACAATTCAAAACGAATTGTTTAAAATAATAAAATAAAATGTATTGCTATCCTTTTTAATACGTGTGTGTTTATTTTTCTAAAGTGTATGTTTATTTTGTTATGTCTTTTAGAACTTTTAATAGAGTGTTAGACTTAAATTTGCATATGTATATAACTAAAGAAATCAACAATTCTTTAGCAATTAAAAAATTAACACAAGTTTAAAATATTAAACTAATAATCTTAATACTATAATTTCTACTTTCTAATATATATATATATATATATACATATGAAACTTAATTATATAAAAAAGTTTTCAATAATAATAATAAGTTTAGAAAATTAAAAAGTTTAAAAAACAAAATTAAGAAATTCATTTAAAAAATATTTGAAAAGTTAAAAAAAATAAAGTTTTCAAAATTAAAAAATCTTTATAAAAAATAATAATAATTAAAAAAAAAATTAAAAAGTTTACAAAAGTTAAAAAAAAAAAAAATATTAAAAAGTTTACAAAAGTTTAAAAAAAAACTTGGGAAAAAAAACTCAAAAAAAAATTAAGTTATCAAAATTAAAAAAAAAATTATAAAAACTTAATACATTAAGTTTTCAAAAGTGAGTTTACCTATTCGTATATGTATACATGCATGTGACTTTCATTATGTTTCAGTTTAATACTTCTTTTTATCCTATAAAAGTGTTAGATTAATATATACTTATAAAAATATTTGTAAGTTAAATTTAAAAAAAGTAAATTATGAAAAAAAAAAAATGTTTACAAAATTAAAAAAACAAAATCTTTCTAAATAAAAAGTTTTCAAAATTAAAAAAAAAAACTTTTTAAATAAAAAATGTTTTCAAAATTTAAAAAAAAAAATTGTAAATAAAAAAAAAGTTTTCAAAATTAAAAAAAAAATACTTTGTAAATAAAAAAAAATATTAAAAAGTTTACAAAAAAAACTTTTTTAATAAAAAATATTTTCAAAATTTAAAAAAAAAAAATGTAAGTAAAAAAAAAAAAGTTTTCAAAATTAAAAAAAAAAATTGTAAATAAAAAAAAATATATTAAAAAGTTTATAAAATTTAAAAGTTAAAAAAACTTTGTAAAACGTTTTCAAAATTAAGTTATCAAAATTAAGTTATCAAAATTAAGTTATCAAAATTAAAAAAAAAAAAACTTATTAAATTATGTTATCAAAAGTCAGTTCACCTAACTGTATATGTATCTGACTTTCATAATTAAAAACGTTATCAAAAAGTTGAATTAGATTGCAAATACAAGTATACAATCAATCATATATCAATCAGTCAAACCAATCAATCAATCATATTAATCAACCAAACAATAATATCAATCAATCATATCGATCAATCAATCATATTAATCAACCAAACAATAATATCAATCAGTCATATCAATCATATTAATCAACCAAACAATAATATCAATTAATCATATCGATCAATAAATCATATTAATCATATCAAGCTATCATATCAATCATATCAATCAATCAACCAATCATTCATATCAGTCAACCAATCATTCATATTAATCAATGATTCATATTAATCATATCAATCGATTAATCAAGATACTGAATACAAGTATTCATACAAATAAATCACATCAATTGCAGTTCAAGTATTACAAGTTAGTATAATAACATTATAAGAAAGTTTTGAATTAATACAATGATTAACTATCAACATTTTGTAACAGCACTTTTACAAAAGCAATGTATGAATAAATATTTTAGTTACAAAAAATATTTAAAATGCTTTTGAAAGTTAATAAAATTATTTTCCAAAAATGTAAAAAACATTACAAGCTGCTAAAACCTACAATTTAACAAGAATGAGTTGTCCTATATTTCCTTTGTATTTGCATGTCCTATATTTCCTTTCTATTAGTATTTGAGTGTATGTATACGGATTCCTCCTTTTAATTATGTTTTGTAGTATACACTTAAAATGTATATAGTATATATAAAACATTAAATTAAAATATTCTTTAGTTATTAAAAAGTTTAAAAAATCAGCAATTTTTTTAATATTATAAGATAACAAAAATTATTTTGTAATTTATTAAAAGTGAATTTACCTATCGCTATATATGCGTTTCATAAGATAAATCTTCTTTATGTTAACATCCTACCCACATTTTATTTTATAGTTATACACATCGAAACGAAAAAAAAAATAAACAATCTATTATTAAATTCTTCAATTTAAAATTTTAATACATACATACTTAAACATTTATATAAAAATAATGAACTCACCATGTTTGAACTCAGAAAAGAGATGATGAGCTTATCACGTGGTAGATTGTGACGTAATCAATTAGATATCACGTGCCTTCCTCGTGCCTTTTGATTGTCTTATCTACAATCAGATTGTATTATCAATCACGTGATCTAACTGATATGAGTCTATACCAAGACACTAGCCATTTTCACTTCAGTCATCGAATATGTAGGTCGTATATTTTTTTGATAGTCTTTTATTTTATGGAATCTTCAGCAACATGACATCAGATATTTGCAAATAAAATCCTATTAAAATCTTTCTCGCAATTGTGAACAAAGATTAATTTTCATATTGTTTAAGTATAATCATTGATTATTTAACTGGATAATAATATTTTTTAGAAGTAACTTAAATTTCTTATAAAAACGGAAGTATTTATTGCATCATTCATAGAATTCAAGTTTGAATATTAACCAAGTTTTTTAAACTTTTATAATTTATACTAGAATATATACTAGTTTTTACTAAGTACTAGTATATACTAAATACTAGTATAAATTGTAAAAGTTTAAAAAACTTGGTTAATATTCAAACTTGAATTCTATGAATGATGCAATAAATACTTCCGCTTTTATAAGAAATTTAAGTTACTTCTAAAAAATATTATTATCCAGTTAAATAATCAATGATTATACTTAAAAAATATGAAAATTAATCTTTGTTCACAATTGCGAGAAAGATTTTAATAGGATTTTATTTGCAAATATCTGATGTCATGTTGCTGAAGATTCCATAAAATAAAAGACTTTCAAAAAAATATACGACCTACATATTCGATGACTGAAGTGAAAATGGCTAGTGTCTTGGTATAGACTCATATCAGTTAGATCACGTGATTGATAATACAATCTGATTGTAGATAAGACAATCAAAAGGCACGAGGAAGGCACGTGATATCTAATTGATTACGTCACAATCTACCACGTGATAAGCTCATCATCTCTTTTCTGAGTTCAAACATGGTGAGTTCATTATTTTTATATAAATGTTTAAGTATGTATGTATTAAAATTTTAAATTGAAGAATTTAATAATAGATTGTTTATTTTTTTTTTCGTTTCGATGTGTATAACTATAAAATAAAATGTGGGTAGGATGTTAACATAAAGAAGATTTATCTTATGAAACGCATATATAGCGATAGGTAAATTCACTTTTAATAAATTACAAAATAATTTTTGTTATCATATAATATTAAAAAAATTGCTGATTTTTTAAACTTTTTAATAACTAAAGAATATTTTAATTTAATGTTTTATATATACTATATACATTTTAAGTGTATACTACAAAACATAATTAAAAGGAGGAATCCGTATACATATACTCAAATACAAATAGAAAGGAAATATAGGACATGCAAATACAAAGGAAATATAGGACAACTCATTCTTGTTAAATTGTAGGTTTTAGCAGCTTGTAATGTTTTTAACATTTTTGGAAAATAATTTTATTAACTTTCAAAAGCATTTTAAATATTTTTTGTAACTAAAATATTTATTCATACATTGCTTTTGTAAAAGTGCTGTTACAAAATGTTGATAGTTAATCATTGTATTAATTCAAAACTTTCTTATAATGTTATTATACTAACTTGTAATACTTGAACTGCAATTGATGTGATTTATTTGTATGAATACTTGTATTCAGTATCTTGATTAATCGATTGATATGATTAATATGAATCATTGATTAATATGAATGATTGGTTGACTGATATGAATGATTGGTTGATTGATTGATATGATTGATATGATAGTTTGATATGATTAATATGATTTATTGATCGATATGATTAATTGATATTATTGTTTGGTTGATTAATATGATTGATATGACTGATTGATATTATTGTTTGGTTGATTAATATGATTGATTGATCGATATGATTGATTGATATTATTGTTTGGTTGATTAATATGATTGATTGATTGGTTTGACTGATTGATATATGATTGATTGTATACTTGTATTTGCAATCTAATTCAACTTTTTGATAACGTTTTTAATTATGAAAGTCAGATACATATACAGTTAGGTGAACTGACTTTTGATAACATAATTTATTAAGTTTTTTTTTTTTTATTTTGATAACTTAATTTTGATAACTTAATTTTGAAAACATTTTACAAAGTTTTTTTAACTTTTAAATTTTATAAACTGTTTAATATATTTTTTTTTATTTACAATTTTTTTTTTTTTTTAATTTTGAAAACTTTTTTTTTTTTACTTACAATTTTTTTTTTTTTTAATTTTGAAAATATTTTTTATTAAAAAAGTTTTTTTTTGTAAACTTTTTAATATTTTTTTTTATTTACAAAGTATTTTTTTTTAATTTTGAAAACTTTTTTTTATTTACATTTTTTTTTTAAATTTTGAAAACATTTTTTATTTAAAAAGTTTTTTTTTTAATTTTGAAAACTTTTTATTTAGAAAGATTTTGTTTTTTTAATTTTGTAAACATTTTTTTTTTTTTTTCATAAGTTACTTTTTTTTAAATTTAACTTACAAATATTTTTATAAGTATATATTAATCTAACACTTTTATAGGATAAAAAGAAGTATTAAACTGAAACATAATGAAAGTCACATGCATGTATACATATACGAATAGGTAAACTCACTTTTGAAAACTTAATGTATTAAGTTTTTATAATTTTTTTTTTTTTAATTTTGATAACTTAATTTTTTTTTGAGTTTTTTTTTCCCAAGTTTTTTTTTTTAACTTTTGTAAACTTTTTAATATTTTTTTTTTTTAACTTTTGTAAACTTTTTAATTTTTTTTTAATTATTATTATTTTTTTATAAAGATTTTTTAATTTTGAAAACTTTATTTTTTTTTAACTTTTCAAATATTTTTTTAAATGAATTTCTTAATTTTGTTTTTTAAACTTTTTAATTTTCTAAACTTATTATTATTATTGAAAACTTTTTTATATAATTAAGTTTCATATATATATATATATATATATATTAGAAAGTAGAAATTATAGTATTAAGATTATTAGTTTAATATTTTAAACTTGTGTTAATTTTTTAATTGCTAAAGAATTGTTGATTTCTTTAGTTATATACATATGCAAATTTAAGTCTAACACTCTATTAAAAGTTCTAAAAGACATAACAAAATAAACATACACTTTAGAAAAATAAACACACACGTATTAAAAAGGATAGCAATACATTTTATTTTATTATTTTAAACAATTCGTTTTGAATTGTTTCTACATGAATGTTTGATAAAAAGTTTTCACTAACACAATCCACTCCGTTTAAAAATGAGGAAATAACAAAATCTAAATCTATAAGTGTTAATAACATCTCTCCTAGTTTTTCAAATTTTTGTCGATTATTTAGTATACAACAGGAATGAGGGCTTTGAGATTTCTGATTAAAAATACATCCATCACATTCAAAAATGCGGTTTAGTATAGTTAATACATTATTCTCAATACATGTTATAAGTTTAGACTGCAACATGAGTTCATTTTCTGTAGATATATGACCAATGATACATTTCTGCCTAATTAAGCTTGGTATATGGTTTACATATATATGCTGAAGAAGTTCCTTATTCAAATCATGTATTTTTTCTTTTAATTTCAGCAACTGATACTCGTTTAAGTCAATGTGAGAATAATTCTTTAAATTTTTAATCCGCATGATAGCATTATTAAAATTTAACACTAATATCATGTTATTAGAAACAAATGAGGAACTTTTATATCTCAAATTAAATGAAAAAATTTTCTTGCAAAATTCGAACCAGCTGTTAACATCCATAATAATACCATTTTTCGTTAGAATTTCTTCACTAGTAAGCCCACTGCGTTTAAATTCTCGAATATGAATATGAAATTGTCTATTATGCAACTTTAAAATTAAAAAGATACAGTCACTGAGTTCTTCTCGAAATACAATAGGATGATTGGATTTGCTAGTTTTAGACTGTGGAATGACATTCGTAGGTGGGGTTGTGCTTTGTAATTCATCACTTGCTTTAGAAAGGTTGCTTGGTTGGGAATCAGAAACCTCTTGGTCAATAGTACGTTCTTGAAAGGATTCGTCTTGTGAAATTATGTTACAAGCTGGGGTCGAGGTTAAAGCGGATTCAAAATTCATGTCTTTGAAAAATATATTCAAATAGTCCTCGACAGAAATTGACTCTTGGCATGAATTCTCGGAAGATGTAGTATCATCACCAAAGTTAGGGATAAAAAAATTCATATCGATTTCAGATTTCACATTCGGTGAGTAATCAGTAGTGGATAAATCACGTGATATTATCCCACAGTCAGTGTTTAATAAATTAGGAGTTTCCAATGTTGGTATATTTAATTCACTTGCGGAAGTGGGATCATTAGGTTCTTCTAAACGTTGATACTTTGAAGAAGAAGCCACTTTGTCGGAAGATCTTTTTAACATATTTACTACAGAACCCATTTTCAAAAAATAAAGGTAACATTAGATGAAGTTAGAACAAAAATCAGTTGGAAACTGAATGTTTAGAAACAGCACATCCGTTAATATACGTTACAAATCAGTGTCGGTTACAGATAAACACTTAAAAGAATTTATAATGTCATTAATTTTAGTTTAAGTCTAAAAAAATATATATGTAAACAGTTTATTTAAGTGGTGAATAATATATTATGTCAATGGTTTTATCCTTTTTTGAAGAATAGTATGGCAACACAAGGTAACAATTTTTATATTTACAGTATATGATATTTAATGTTAATAGTTTAAGTTTTATTCTTTTTTTGAAGAATTGTATGGCAACACAAAGTAACAATTTTTATATAAGTGGTGTATGATATTTAATGATAATGATTTTAGTTTTATTCTTTTTTGTTTTGAAGAATTCAATGGCAACACAAGGTAACAGTTTTTAAAAAAGTAGTTAATGATATTTAATGATAATGATTTTAGTTTTATTCTTTTTTGTTTTGAAGAATTCAATGGCAATACAAGGTAACAGTTTTTAAAAAAGTGGTTAATGATATATATTATGTTAATGGTTCTATGCTTTTTTTAAAGAATTGTATGGTAATAAATGATAATATTATTATTATTATTGAGCAATAACAGTTGTTTATACAAATAACGAGTGATATATTAAACTTTAAAAATAATTATGATAAATTAGAAATATTGCAAAATAACTATTTCAATGGATAATTTCAGACTTTCAATATGAAATTAATAAAAGATAGTTAACTCATTATTCATTTGATAAGAAATTGAAAAAAAAATAGTAAGTAAAGTCGTTACGACTTCATGAGTTATTAAAAATCACAAGTTGTTCTAACAAAAATAAACAGACAACAGCTTTTTCATTTACACATTATTTATTCGTCGTTTTCAATAGTTACAATAGTGAAAACATGAGTACACATATTTCAAAAAAGGTATAAACATTTCGAATCATGTTATATTTTAAAGATAGATAGTTCTAAATTCAATATTTTATCTAATGTCCAATTAAAACCACGTCTGGTGGACTTCTCGTAGGACTTAATAATTTTTGCAAAGGCATCCTCAACATGTTCAGATAAGTTTTGTTTCGTTAATTCAAGTATAGTTTTTGAAAGGAAATAGGGTGTGGCAATCTCTAAGACACCCTCCTGTGTTACACGATATACAACAACTTGTACACTTGCATACCATTTCATCGATATTTTAACTTGAATCTGGTAGTTTAATTCGTTTAAAACGTCCGAATGAATACTATTAAAAAATGTGTTAAAGTCTGTAGCATTCTCCTCGTTAGAGTTGATTACAGTTTTAGTAAATATGTTTAACGCATTTTGCCTTTTAAAATGCTTAACCTTCTCAAAAAACATATCTTTTAAAGAGGATGAATTATCAATTTTGCATCTAACTCTCTGTGAAGTTTTCAAATGATATAAAAAATCGGAGTTGGGATTGAATATTTCACTACGCTGAATACATTTATCGTTTTTGGAGGACTTGTGGATCTTCATGTGTTTTAATAAGTCATACTTTCTTGAGTACGCTTCACCGCACGATTCACATTTATGTTGGGAAGGAATCTTTTAATGGGATAGTTTATGACGATTCAAAATAGCCTTTCTAGAGAATGCTTTTTGGCAGATGTCACATATAAATGGTCTTTCTTCTGAATGAATCATCAAATGTTGTTTTAAATTGCCTTTTCGTGAAAAAGATTTGCTGCAAACAGTACACAAAAAAGGTGGTTTCTGTTTCTTTAGTTCTGATGAGGAGGATTCCGCTTCATCATCTGAAACGGGTTCTACTTTAGGTTGTACTATTAATCCCATGCCTTGATCATTTAATCTTGATGAAAAGTATTGATTATTCAAACGTGATACATCATCGCTTAACATAGTAGAATGTTCATCTTGAAAACTAGCCATATTTTCTTAAGTGAAAAAAGCGTCTTCACACACTCAAAAAATAGCAAACACTAATGAAAAAGTCTCGTTTCATTCAATTTTATATATAATCATAGGGGGCGCATGTTAAAAAATTATTACGATAGTACAAATCATGTAATATGATTGGTGCAAAAATTTCAGAAAAACACGTGGCATAAAAAAGTATGTGTAGGAAGTTCACAGGAAGTGAATCAATCCAAAGGTTTTTATGTAATGTTTAAAAAGTATATGATTCATCATGTTACGTTTTTGAATTCGTCATTCTAAGGTTTTACATTTTAATTTTATTATTTCAGTGAAATATATGACAAACCAATGGTTTAATTCAAACTAAATTTATTAAACTGTATAAAAGAATAAGTTGAATTGAAGTAGTAGTTTTAAAATTCATTAGAACTAGTGTAGAATCATCAAATAATTATCTATTGCAATAACAAACTATGAGTTGATTCAATTTATAATAATTGATAAATATAAAATCTGACAAATATTTCAAACTTTCATTTAAAATCTGTAAACAAGTGGAATAATCTCTTCAATAGTTATCAATATTTACATATTAGCTATTTTCTGTTGAAAAAAGCTGATTAGACTTATCGGATGTTTGTGATAGATAGTGAGTAACGTTGATAAGAGGGTTTAGGAAGTGTATTTCAGACGATTAAATGAATAGGATATGGTTCACAAGAAAAAGTATAATTTTAAAATTAGGTAAGAGGATTAATACTGGTAAAAACAATGTTTAATTCAAATCGTTTGGTAGCCTTCTAATCGATCTAAAAAAATGACTTGCTTATTAAAGAAATATAAAAAATTAATTATTTCTTCAATTTAAACATAAATTATATCAACTTCCCTAGTATAAGAAAGAGGAAGAGGTAGGTATTTTTTTAAAATATATAGTGTTCAAAAGTAATTCAGTAATTGTCGGGGCGCGGTTTGAATAGTGGATAGCTTATCAGTTACAAAAAATGAAATTTGAATGGGAGTTCGCAGGTTCGAAACCACGGCTTTCTAAAATGATCATACATTTGTGCGTAAAATAATCAAACTCTCATTCACAAAATCGATAAAATCAGTTAAACTAAAAATCATACACATTAAAAAAATTCGCAGAGTGAGCAGTTAAAATAGGTATTAATGAGTTATCTTGAGAAACCAACCTCTCTTTTCGCATACAGAAGGGGGAATACAATTTTTTGTTTTGAAACATCTAAAATATAAACATATAGACATAGTTTCTTGGCTCGATTAGTTAAGTCTTCAACATATCATCGAGCCAAGAGACTATTTTGCAGGTTCAAACCTTCCTCAAAACTTTTCAAAAATAAAATACTATTTTCAATAATAAATTCGCACTACCGCATACAGATGGCAGCATCAAAAATTTTTTTCAGAAAACATAAGACATTTTTATCTTCATTCAAATTCTAAGACAATTCAGAAAAAAAAAAAAAAAAAAAAAAAAAAAAAAAAAAAAAAAAAAATTAAGCCCCCCTAAAAATAAGCCCCCCTAAAAAATAAGACCCTCTAAAAAATTTAGGCTCCTCAAACTCCCTTTCGAAAATACCTACATCTCTATGTTATAGTATGATATTTCCATTTCTATCTATGTCAATTTGAAGAAAAAAAAATTAAGCCCCCTTAAAAATAAGCCCCACTAAAATATTTAGACCCCTCAAACTCCCTTTCGAAAACACCTAACTCACTATGTTATAGTATGATATTTCCAATCCAATACTAAATCAATTCGAAAAAAAATATATATTAAGCCCCCTCAAATATTAAGCCCCCTAAAAAATAAGCCCATCGAAAAATTTAGTGTCTTCATACTTCCTCTCGAAAAGACCTATGTTATAGTATGATATTTCCATCTCTACTCTAAGTCGATTCGAAAAAAAAAAATAAAAAAAAAATAAGCCCCTCTCAAAAATTAAGCCCCCTCAAAAATTAAGCCCCCTCCAACATTTAACCCCTCCTACTATAGGATAAGTCTCCCAACAGGTGGATTCCACCCTCCTCCTCCATCCACAAGGTGGATTCCACCCACATCCACCCACCGCCACCGCCTGCTGGGGCTGAACTGTCCTTCTTCCCCTACTGATAAGTTTTGATTTGACCACAGGATTTATGGTTGAAAGTATTCTTTACAATACTGCTATTGATGAGTACAAATATGAAATTAAAACACGTGAAACAACATTGACATTTGAAGGGATGTTCCAATGTGTGACATATTCCCCTGTCATTAAACCCCTTGATATTTTTTTTTTCAAAAAAATTATGGCCTTTTTTTTTCCATTCTGACCAAAAATTAGAGTTCTAACTTTTTACGGCTGCTCTTTCATCTACACCTAACGCTTCATTTATAATGGATGTTTCATAATAATAGAAGCCACCAGTTTATCAGAAGAAAATAACTCCGTTAAGCGGGACTCGGATAATCGGGACTCTACTGCAAAACATATTTCAATTTTAAGACTCGCTTTTAGCACACTAAAAGCACACGCTTTTATTTTATGTAAAATTACGTCATTTACGTCATATTAATATAGATACTTAAAATTAAATATAGTTTATAATAGCTCCATGTTTTATCATAAATCCTTCATTTATATTTTTCTCAAAATAGCAAGTAATTTTTTTTTCAATTTTAATGAGAAAATGGCAACAAAAAGATATAATTGCTATTTTTCAACTATTTCATATTTACTTTCTAAAGAAATGGAGTACTTTTAGTGTGCTAAAAGCGAGTCTTAAAATTGAAATATGTTTTGCAGTAGAGTCCCGATTATCCGAGTCCCGCTTAACGGAGTTATTTTCTTCTGATAAACTGGTGGCTTCTATTATTATGAATGGATGTTTCATAATAATAGAAGCCACCAGTTTATCAGAAGAAAATAACTCCGTTAAGCGGGACTCTACTGCAAAACATATTTCAATTTTAAGACTCGCTTTTAGCACACTAAAAGCACACGCTTTTATTTTATGTAAAATTACGTCATTTACGTCATATTAATATAGATACTTAAAATTAAATATAGTTTATAATAGCTCCATGTTTTATCATAAATCCTTCATTTATATTTTTCTCAAAATAGCAAGTAATTTTTTTTTTCAATTTTAATGAGAAAATGGCAACAAAAAGATATAATTGCTATTTTTCAACTATTTCATATTTACTTTCTAAAGAAATGGAGTACTTGAGTTGCCAAAATGAAACAAATGTCGCTAAACACTACAAAAAATTTAATATTTCAAAAACAAATAGAGATGCAGTTTTCAAACTAATAGCATTAAAAAGTACTTCTTTTTCCAATACGACGGTATAAATATTGAAAATGTGCGATGCTTAGAAGTTTTAAAAAATGGTGCAATTTAATCGCACAATGAAAC
Organism: Maratus speciosus; assembly: GCA_963932465.1. Lineage (NCBI taxonomy): Eukaryota > Metazoa > Arthropoda > Arachnida > Araneae > Salticidae > Maratus > Maratus speciosus. The sequence continues at coordinate 231,958,037 of OZ010789.1, forward strand.
ATCGGCTTTTGTTTTACGGCTGGCGTATGCAAGGTAACGTTATTAGTTGGAGACAAAATAAGCTGGAAGAAAGAAATAGCATACCGGGGGCTAAAAATGTTTATATAAATCTAATAGGGAAGGCCTGCGACGGAACTTTTTTAGTTTAGGGGATGCAACTTTGCACTTAGAGATAATCTCGCCCGAAAATACACACTAAATTATACAAAAAATGCGAGGTTTCTAATTTTAAAATCCTTGCCGGCCCGGCTACAGGCGGAGGTAGATTTCGAAGTTAAGTATACTAATTACACCATCAAATCATGATTAGAGATTTATCCACTTTAACAATTTTATCTGACTGCTTTTGACGAGTTTTTATTTCATTTTTATATAATAGCTGGTTTTATCAGAATCATGTTAAGGAGGTATTCATAAAAATATATTTCCATGCTCAACAACTTGAAATTTTCTGGCATCAGTCTGGCAGCCCTCTTTGACATCATTTTTTGAAATATATTCTGCCTCTATCAAAAAATCGATCATTACGATACTTTATATAGTTTCTGAATATGAGAATCTACCAATTGGATGCGTTTGAGAGCAAAAATGTAGTTAAAAAGGAGTCAGAAATAAGCAGTTTGGATTTGAATACACCCTTAATAAGATGGGGTTTTTTTCTTCAACCGCTATGTATTTTCAATTTGTTTTTGCTGTAAGAATTGGTCCTATCAAAAACTTGTCTATATAAATGTTATAGACAATATTACGAAGATATATGATAAATTCATGGGAATTTTATATCTTGTAAATTGACGGAGTTGTGGATTTTTTCTTCTTCAACCTCCCCCCCCCCCCCCAACTTTTAGTTTTAGTTTTTATTTTATTTTTTTTTGCGGTGCAAATTGGTCCTATGGTCCTATCAAAAACTTGTGAATATAAAAGTTGTAGATAATATTAAGGAGATTTATAATAAAATTAAGTAGATATGATATCTTGCGAATTGACGAAGTTATGAATTTTTTTCGCACAAAAACCCTATGTTTTGCGCTCTCCCAGCCCATTTTTAATTTGATAAAATATCTGTGATACGTAAATTTTTGGCCTAATTTTTAGAAGTAATAAAAGCTTTAAACTGATTTGATATGTACAAAATTTAAGAAGTTATGGGATTTTTCGGTTTTCACAAAACTCCTCCCTATTTCCATCCCCTTGGTCCCCCTTATATATATATATATATATATATATATATATAGATAGATATAGATATATATATATAGATAGATAGATAGATATAGATAGATAAAGTCTATTACTGAGGATGGGTTTTGGGTTCTAGGGGTCATGATTGGTGTAGATCTGCAAAAAATTTTCAGAAATTCCAACATAATTAAGAATGTAAAACTAATTTATATGCAGAAGAATGGTTGCACAAACTACAATCGCGAATATCTTCGAGATCGAGTTCTACTGAAGATGTAAATAATCTATTAACTTCCAATTTCAATAAACTGCATAAAGGCTATTAAAACTAGCAATCTATGGATGCCGAACAATTTACTGAATGATTACCAAAGTTCAACCTTAGCGAAACCGGCAACTTCTACTCAGCTAAATCCCACACTTTCGATCCCTCAGAGTAGGTGACACGCTCTACTTGCAAAAGCCGTAGGCTGGTATAGCAATCCTTTAGAAGGCAGATCTCGACATGGTCCGGCGATACCAACTGTCTATGCAAATTTTATACCCTGCAGATCGACCGGCCTAACCGAACATGTAAAAAACTACAGCGAAAACCGCAGATTCGAAGATCCTCAAACACTTTTTATAAAATAAAAGTAAAATGGATATATGTTGCTTTTACGCACACAGGTTAATAATGATAGAACGGTGAAACCTAGGCTTTGTTTATCAGAGAATTATACAGCATACCTCTACAACATATCAATAACATGCATTTTCATTTCGTAATACATGCTTTCGAATATATACTACTTTTGGACCACTAGGATATTATATATATTTGACGTTAAGCAGTGACATACAGCATATCATTCTGAAAAAGTAATTATATTTTCACATGATTTTATAATTTAAATGCTAAATTTTGCGTTACGGGTGTGCAAGTTTTGATATGTGTATGACCAACATGATACATAAGGGGGAAAACATATTGATAGAGCTCTTTAAGATGGAACATCATTTTTTAAATGGTTTAAAATAATATATTGCATTTTTAGATACAATAATTAAATGAATTTAATTTTCTGCATTTGTCGAGATAACTTGGAGTTGTCATTTTTCTAAAAATATTTCATTTTTAAATCCTATATGAAATATCGAGTTTCTCCAGCCAAATACTTTTTTTTCAAAGACAGTTTTCATGAAGTCTTGAAACATGAGTTTTTTTTTAATTTATCAATGAAGCATTTATTTTGTTTTATGATGATGAATATAATAAACAAACCGCAAAATTGACTATTACTGGACCCCTGAATCCTCAATGCCCATCTGCGTTTACCAGATTTATTCTTGGTTTTTCACCTAAGCATGTAATTGATTTATCGGCAACTACTTTAATTGACAAAATATAGTTTGCGTTTTAACTATTTGGATCAAGCTTCATTTTATTTAACTGTTTATCAAGCATTTTAACAGTAGAATCTTGCATTTTAGGGGAAGGGAGGGACTAACACAGGTTTATACATAGACCGGTTTTTGCATGTGCTGTACGAGGAATGCCTTGAGCGAGGACATTTTAGGGGAACGTATCCAAAATTATCTTTTCGTACGCAGTCACCCTGCACACACCGTGCAGGTTTGCGGAGATAAACGTCATACTCCGATGTATGACGTTTACCTTCGGGATTTTTTCGGTAACGTTTGCCCTCTGTTTCTCGAATAAAGATGTACCATATGCTCTCTAGTGTAAACCTCTATCCATAGCCTATATCCTCTATCCAGAGCATATAACCTCTGATCTTTTTTACGATTACATCACCAGTCCCAGTCTCTTCTATTCGTGACCATCATGCTAGCCATTTGACTGAACATGCCTTCCAGGCAGGGTGCGCCGTCCCAGTGTGCAAAGTGTGCGGCGCACACAGGCGCCGAAGTAGAAAGGCACCAAAGATTTCAGTTGAGGACAAATACTTCATTTAATTATACTAATATGTTTTATAGTTTCTTGACAATCTGAATTATGTTTTGTAGATTTACGTGAGACAAACTTACTTATAAACATTAAATTCTTTCTTTCGTTTTACTCTACTTCCTTGTCTTCTAATGAGTCATTTAGACACAGACCTTTCTAAACTTTCAATAAATAGAGGCGCACGTCATTAGTTGCAAACAATGAAAGGCGCCATAATTCACATGGCTGAAAATATGCAACTCTATTATCTCACTCAAGCAAATGGTAACGCATACTGCAGTTTTTATACTAAAGGGGTTAAATTCCGCTTTTTTTAGTTTTAAATAGCAATCGTCGCATTACTGCAGAATTTCTGTCATAAAAAAGATGAAATTACTATTCGGAAATAGGGGTAGAAGTTTCGCCTGCGATAATCAGGCCATAAATAGTCGTAGCCTTATCCAAGTCACAAGTCACAAGCGCCTTTATGATGCACATACATATATCTCACGGTGATATCCATAAGTTCCCGACGATTCAGAAACTCTATTTAAAAATAATTTGCAGAAACAATATAAATCATAGTAAATTTAAAATTACATTTTTCAGAGGGACAACTTATCTCAAAAGCTTTGTAGGTGAAGGTACCAGAAACCTTAATCACTAAATAACAAATTAATATTATTAAATAATTAACACTAAATAACAGTCATTGGTAACAATGAAAAGACCATATTCAAATATTATTGATTTTAAAGAAATTATCCTTTAAAATAGATTTTTAACACCATCCAACATAGTTGAAAAGAGTTGATGAATTCGGTTTGTCTGTCCGTCTGTCCATGCTCTAACTCGCGTAAATAATACGGGTTTTCATCCAATTGATATATGTTAATGATGTTTACCAAGGCATATTCTGTATTTATGAAGAACGTACCATTGACAGATTATTGACATGGGCATTAAAAAAATTCCGTTACATTGGTTAATGGGGGGAAAATCGTTTGCAATGTGTTTTAATGACATTATGCTATTTCAAATGTATTGAAATTGATATAAATCACTTATTTTCACTACAAGATGATTAACTATGTCTTCGGCAATAATTGCTGGACTTGCGTTTTTAATTTTGGTGTGTGCTTTTAAATTTAACTAATTTTTTGCATATTATTTGTTGTGTGTAAATTGTATACCTCCTACACAGAACTGTACAAAAGAATTCACATACCATTCACCTTATTACCGGAATTTTCAACTATGGCGTGTATTTTCTAACTGAACTAAATTTTTGTATGCATGTAGTTTCAAAGAATTTGGATGATTTTCCGACTGTAGAGAGAGAATTGCTGAAATTGGATTGTCAAATGCGTTATGCGTTTCTAAATAATTCGATTAGCCATCCTATTTCAACTTATTAAACGGTGAAGTTTTCTTACATTATTCTGAATGTGTTGGAAAGTGTTTCATAATCGCTGCTTACCACATGATTTTTTCATTCTTGTTAATTTTTTAAAATAGCTAGTAAGAGGAAATATTCGAATGAGTGCCAAGAAAACCTCCAACGGTCAACTTGTCTGCAGGAGGTACACTGGACAACTCTAATAGAGAAACAATGTAAAACCAGAATTTGTATGAGTATGCTGTTCAATGTAGAGATTTTAGATTAGAGAGACTGGTGTCAGCTATGGGACAATTTTTAACAGGTAAAAATGAAGCATCAGCCATTTGTGAAGATTTTGGAATTCCGTGCCGTAGGTTTAACGCTATGATTTTCGTGCTCAAAGTCTACTTTAGGCAGCCGAAGCAATATTTTTTCAGCGCTTCTACAAATGATCACTTCTGTAGAATCTATTATCTATTGGACAAAAAAACTGAGCAGCACTAAAAAAATTGGTGCAGAGAAAACCCGCCCCTTTCATTCTTTGACAAATTAAGAATGTTTGGACAATTATGGCCAAATTGAGCCTATTTTCACCATCTCCCCCTCTTAACAAACATTTTGTTTCCGCCATGATTATAGGTCCATAGTACAAGATAGTACAGATAAAAAGTACACTGGTCTTCAAAAGTTAAGGTACAACATAAAACACGTTTCTTGAACCAGACAGAGACAGCAATGGGCTTCTATATTCTTCACAGACGAGTCCAGATTCACGCTGGAGAGTGATTCAGGGTCATTTGCTGAACTGTAGGGAACAACGCACCAGATACCATCAATCCAACACGTTGAAACACACAGGGACAGAGGTGGTGGAATCGTGGTTTGGGCTTGGATCTTACTCGGTGGTCACACTGACCTGCATGGAGGAACTCTGACTGGTGTGAGATATCGGGATGAGATCCTTGATCCATATGTCCTCCCATATGCTGGTGCTATTGGCAACGATTTCATTTTGATGGATGATAATGCATGAGCTCACCAAGCTGTAGTTGTTGAGGACTATCTTGAGAGTCACGGTTTGGAGCGAATGGAATGGCCAGCTCACTTTCCAGGCCTAAATCGATAAAACATTTTTGAGACTATCTTGGCAGACAAGTTGCTGCTTTAAGTCCTCCTCCAAGACCGTTAGATGAGCTGAAACAAGGTTTACTTCGTGTCTGGTCCCTGCTTCTCATTTCGATGTCCGACAATTTAATTCACAGCATGGAAAGTCGATGCCGCCAATGCATTCCAAGGGTGGACACATTCCTTATTAAAACCCATTTTAGTAATGTTTCTATGACATTTTACCACATAATACTATGATGTACTGTTTTTTCCAAGAATGGACTTTTTTACCAAGAGTACCTTTTTGTTGTAAATTGTTTTTGTGTTTAACTTATGTAAATCTCTATGTCGCATTGAATAAATAACTGTTTAGTGCACATTTCCTCCAAATTTGTTGTTTCTACCTTCATTCATATGCAAATTAGACGCAAAAAACCAGTTATATCTTAACTTTTGGAGGCCAGGGTGTTTTTGACCTATACTACCTTGTACTCTGGACCTATAATCAAGGAGGAAACAAACTTTTGTTAAGAGGGAGGAGATGGTAAAAATGGGCTCGATTTGGCCATAACTGTCCAAAAATTTCTACTTTCTCAAAGATTAAAATGGGCGGCTTTACGCTGCACTCCCTGCGTACACTCGTGTCTATTCACATACTGGATAAAAAACAGTGATGATTGTAAAATTTGTTAATTCCAATTCAGAACATAAAATTGAAAATATTGAAATAAGAGCATTTATTAGCATAACATATAACCTTAGACGCTACAGAGACTAGAATGGCAAAAGAAAATGGCTGTAATATGAACGAACAAATATAGATTCATGAAAAAAGAGCTTTAAATTCCCGTGTATGTTATGCCTTACTAACTGACCCTCCTGGCATTGCCCGGGCCAATGATAATAACCTTATATGCCTAAAATCAAATGTTGAAGGATTTTATATTTTTTCCAAACGCACTGTCCGGTTTGGTGTGATTTTATATTTTTAAATGAAAATCTTTCCAAACGAACCTAATATTGTCAGCAGCATTGCCTTCTTCAGGGTGCATCCTCGAATTTAAACGATTTTTCATTTCTAAATGAAAATCCATCCAACTAACCTCAAGTTGAGGGCCCAGTTACCTTCGGTAGCATACAACGGGATTAGTATCCCCTATCCGGTTTGATTTTTCAAGCGAACCTCGAATTTGTATTTAATTTCTGGTATTTAGCATAAAACTTTCAATTCTGACCAAAAATTCTTGATAAAACATAAATATCTCAAACTGCGCACAATCCCCTCACTTTTTTGAAACGCGAAATGATATCCAAAGCACATATCTCTTAAAAGGAAACGATATCTGGAAAAAACTTGCCCAAGAGAAAAAACATCTCTGGCGAATCCTTGAAATGACTTCAAGATTTTTTTAAGGGTAATTGTCAATATTTTTTTACACCAGAGACATCGTTAGAACCGGGAAAATTCCGGGAATGTATTAGTAGTTCTTAATTTTAAACTTTAGAAAAATAGAAAACCTGAAAGCCGACGCGAATCAAGCCGGCAAACAAAAAGGTTTTTTGAAGTAATAATGAATGACACCGTTGGAATCGGAAAGGTAAGGCAATTTTCTTTCTCCTTTTTTCTTTTTAAAATTCTACGGGGACTCGGCCTTCACAATTTCAAAATGCAGTAAAAATAGAACGCTACGCTTTCTTCCGTATGAAGGACCGCTTAACGTCTAGGGAAATCCACAGGCATGATCGCTTTGAAGAAAGAAAGCTCGCCTATTTGCGATGATCATTATGGCTTTTAGTTAATATTTCGGCTAATTATAAAGAAATGGAACATCTGAGCCTCAGGTGCATTTGGACGTGCAATCGTCCATTCTTAACCAAATTTTCAGAAATCTATGTGTGGTAGATTTTCTTAGCCAACACATTCAGAGTAAAAACTTTCTTTTATTAATATAGATAAGAAAATCAGAAATGACAAACAACTTTCTTTTATTAGTATAGATGGGGTCTATTGCTATTGCATTGTATTATTTTCTCCAGGATAATGAAATTTTACCGTTTAATGCAGGATTTTGATATAGACAGATTCCATTTGCTATGCACAGGCTTTGCTGTGCTTCGAATTTTATTTACATAGCTGCCAACATTCCTTATTTTTCAAGAAATTCAAACATGTTTGAAACCAGAAATTTTATTTAATAAATGAAATAAAATATGAGCACTATAGAAACAAGATAAATTTCATTAAATAAATTTTGTGGTTAAAAAAAAACTTATTTGACCTGGGGACTCTAGAATGATGGCAGCATTTATACATATTCATATATTTTTTAAAGTTTTATTTTCGAAGGAGGGGGGTATAGGGCGCCAACTGTAATTCTGCACACAGGCGCTGGATACTGCTGGCGCGCCCCTGCTTCCAGGAATGTATAAAAATAATTTTAGCAATTGATTAGCACAATTAGTCATTTCAGAAGCTGTTTGCATAACTGCCTGACTTATTGGAACAGCAATGAATTTGTTTTTTATATTGCCCCCACAAACTCATCTACAACACCTTTTCCTGGCGGTGTAAGAAAGTTGCAAGGACTCAATAGTACTTTTGTTAACATGTTAAATATAAAATATTGCAAAAACATCAGAAAATATATTAATTTATTTACAGTTGCACTTCTATTTGAGATGCTTAATAAACAAGATTACTATTGCCAATACCGTGACGTAAAATAACAATACTTTAAAAATATATGGAGAAAAATATTTAGCTAAAAAAATACATCTTACTTAACAATTTTTAGATAAATATTGTCGTTTTAAATTGTTCTGTCATTCTATAATGAGAAATTTAAATATCAATCTTCTATTGCATATGTAACAAAAATTAATAGAAATTAAATATGGATACTTTTGCTGATACAAGTGCAATAAAATTTTAGAAATAAGTGAAATTCTTTGCATTAATAGATGAAGTTTGTGTATGCAAAAATGAAAATTCATATTATTGAATCCATCACTGTACCAAATATTGATATGATTTCATAGTTTTCAAAAGAATATTTTATCGTGCATGTGTTATTATATTACTAATTAAACTGTTAATGTTAATAAAGACATTTAAGTAAGTTTTCTTCAAAAAATAAATGTTGCACTTAAGGTGATTGTTGGGAAGATCTGGGTCCATCTAACGGTACCAACTTAACTACCCAAACATACCGCTAAATTGGCGGAGAGGGGTAACCCCTAATAGTAATGTAGGTTAACCACTCCTAATTACTAATACCTGAAATGTCATAGTGGTAATTAAAATACATTATAATTAAAATCATTGTGATCGTAAATAATGGTTCTGGCTAATTTCTGATAATTTAAACATAATTATCTTAAGTTGGGGGGAGGAAAAGCGTCTCCAAAACTGCCCCAAGATGCGTTGTGATTATTTACGTGAAGAAGTAGCGTTTGAACTGCGTAAATTATCAAAATAAAACCTACTAAATTTACGCATAAATAAAATAAAAGAACCCGAAAATAATCTGAAATAAAATATTAATGTTAAAGTAAGTTAACAGACTCATGGATAAATGACGTATGCCAAAATTAACATTTAACATTATTTATTTACAATACAAAACATATTTTCACGTTAAGAAAAGCAGTGTCACAGGACACAGATGTTCCAAAGAACAAATCGAAATTCTCATATACATTACTTAATTTAATCTGATTATTTATCAAAACATTTAAGTACATAGATAGCATCTGAAGGTAAATTTTTAATAATACATCAATAAATACATAAATATAAATTGAGAAACAAAGTATCGTAGCATCACATACCTCCATACACTGTATGACGCTGGTGTGACTCATCTCATACTGGGTAAAACACTGGGCGCCTTTCAGCATGGTAAAGAAACATAATTTCGTATAAGTCCCGCTCTTCAATCAGAACGCGCGTTGCAAAAGGTCTAAAACGACCAATAATGTTATTATACCCTAAAATGGGCAAAATGATCCAAATGTCATCTCTTCTGCTACTTGTTCCTCTGCTCTCAGATAGAATAAACAGATCATCTCTGCAGCCTACTGAGGTCGAATTCTCCTGTAATAACTACCGACTACTCAGGTCGAATAAAATAACATAGCTGCTCTGCTGACTGCTCAGGTCGAATATCATGTCATGTCTCCTCTACTCAGGTCGAATAATATGTCATGTCTCCTCAAACTCAGATAGAAGAATCATGTAATATAGTTTTGCTCCTTACGTAAAAGACCCTGAATAACAATAGAGGGTTGAGCTTGCAGCCACTTGATCAAATCGTGAGGAAGATGGACTGGATCCCCTCATTGGGGTACACACCCGCACTGCGTGATTCGCCACCTCGAATCTTAGGGATGCACCTCGAATTTACGGGATGCTAAAACGCCCCACCTCTGATGAGGGGATAGTGGGATCATGAGACCTCTTCGTGCGTGTGGTCCGTCTGTGACAAATATATGGACTCATAAATTTTAGTGTAGCCAGTAATAAATAAACACTTGACTGAATGTCAAGACTATTGTTAAAGATCAGACTCCGTGTCTGCTTGGAAAAGATCCCCTCTTAAGATAACAGGAGAACTGTGGATGCATTTTCCATACCTATTGTCTTACTATATAAGTATATATATAACACACTATCTTTAATACAAAGTTTATATAAAATAATAATAATAATAATAATAATAATAATAATAATAATAATAATAATAAATTGGCAAAATACGTAAATACTTGTATTTTTATAATATAAAAATATCTAAAAAACCTGCTGAAAACGATATCTGTGGCGTGTACATCTTTGACACGATATCGATTCCAGCAGTGATACTTATAATTAATTCGAAATTCATAAATAAAATTTAAATTCTTGCCAAATGTCCACTTTTCCGTGGATTTGGCACTTACAATTCAAACGGGAATGAACGCAGTGAAATCGCTAATATAGAGTTATTTTTATTGGTTAATTTGGGATGGATGGTGTTACAGATGCTTAACAATTGAAGGTGGTTCTAATAAAAAATTATAAAAGACGTGTTCCCTTATTTTCCATGAAAAACCCAAGTTTATTCTCAAACTTCAACAACGCAAAAATTTGAAAACCGCACTGACCCTAATTGTATGAATTGGTGGAAACTTTTTAATGTGCAACACTAACGTTAAAGAAGTAATTGTAAATTAGCAACATGAGATTAACATTACTCTCGTATGTATATTTTTGTTTTAGATAGCTTAAAACGCATCATGTGTATACGTATGTATAGATTCTCAAATTGGAGAAACAAAATTCGAACAGAACAATACCAGAAATAGACCGATAATAAAAACTTTCTATGTAACTTATCACATGCGTGTAAAAACTTTTGGCCATACTAGAAATAAATTTTCTTTATTCTATTTCAAATCTATCTATTTCAAATAAAAGGAAATCTAATTGTTTTTTTCTTGGAAAACACACCTGTAAATTTTTAATAAAAAAATTATTATTATTAAATTTGCATGTCATATTTTACGGAACCTGTTTTTATATATTATGTTACATATGTTACATATGTCATTATGTTACATATTTTTATATATATGTTACATATTTCAATTTTTAAAGTCACTGAACATATAAATCCCTACTATCCTAGTCCTTAAAATTGCATTTAATAACGTTTCAATAAAATAGTATTTTGGGATAGTTCGATAATTTATTTGTACAAATCTATACTATAATTAAAATTGTATGATTATATAGTTTCTTTTCTTTCAAGGAAATGTTCTTGCAATCTAATTAACAAATAATGTGAAAATGCATTTTCATTTCCATTTTTATTTGTTCAGAAATTTTCATTAGTTGCAGTGTTACAGATCCATCGTTCCATACCTTCCATCGCTTTAATAATTTTTTTTGTGTGTGTGTGTGTGCAGAAATAGTACCTTTTCTGTATCTTTTTTTTTCTAATGGGGTTGTTTAATTTGAAATACTTCTCTTCTGGCAACGGACATTAGGTACATATAATTTAAAACGATAATTATTCCAGCAAATTTTTTTAATAATTTTTTAATTACCCATATTATTTTTTAAATTGTTAAATTACATCTAGTAAACTTAAAAATATTTTAAAACACAAATTAAAACATCCCATAGAATATTTTCAAGGAATGAACATATATTCTCTAAGAAATCCTAAAATATTAAATATAATTTTTAAAAGAATTTGCGAAATGCAATTGAAACTAACATTTTTACATAGTTGTTGATTAAATGACAGAAGTTGGTGAGTTTAATACATTGACTTCCAAGATAGTTTTGAAGAAATAAAGTATCTACGCCAACATGTTATATTCAGTTTTTCATATGGAATTTAAAAAACATATATTTTTTTATTTAATTGCACGTCAACATTTTTAAACACATACAAAAACAAAAGAAAAACTCTTTTGAATTATGTAGAAATTTGTATGTAATGAAGCATGCAGTCTTTAAAAAGTTTGCAACTTTGTGAGGGACAATAGTTTTGTATTAAAAAAACAAACAATCTATTTATTCACTCCTTATTTTTACTGACAAACATTTACCATGCAGTTAGACCAAAAAAAAAGTTTATTCAAATTTAATACATTAAATTGCGTTTGGCACACAGGTTTTGATATTTACTGATGTCGTATACCACAACACTGCTTATATTGAGTATCACGTTAATAGCAGTAAACAATTTAAGAAATTGAAAATCGTAAAAGTATCATTATATAATATAAAATTGATTAAATTAAATTTTAACTGCTATCTTATTGTTTTATCTTCATATATTAATATGATAGAATCAAAAAGTGCAAAAGTATACATTATAAAATACTTCGTACTGCAACGGAACATTAGAGTTTAAAATGGTGACACCATAATTCAAAAAATACTGTCTGTAGCGTAACTGGTACGCGAATTTTTTGTGCATCTGTGCATGATGTGTAGCTCTTAATACACAGAAAAATGTACGATAAAATTTAGCTTAGCTACTAAACCCTTAACACAGTAAAAAATCACCTTCAGAAAGTTACACTAATAGACGCAAATGAACTCGAATTCTTTTTTATTGCCGAATTATTATCTACAGATTTTCATACACTCCTCATATTAAACGGAAATTTACTACAAGAAAACAGTGCACAACACAACTGAAACATATTTTCAGAAATAAACTATTCGTACATTAAATTGTATCCAGTTTTTTTTTTTTTTTTTTTTTTTTTTTGCATGTATATTTTTTATTCCACTAAAATTTTCTAGTATATCAAATATAGTTCATATGGAGAATACATACATAACTTAATTTAGAACAAACAACCATAAGCAATGAGCTCTTACACAGAGTAATGCTTCCGTAATATTTTGAGTAACCCTGTACATGATCTATAAAATTTTTACACATGATGTACTGTGCAAAAATTTACTTAAACATAAAAACGCATACTACATTTGAAAACTAACTTTCAGCTTTTATCGCTCATAGAAAATACAGTAACCGTAATCATTTGAGCGCTCATGTAAATGAATAATGACTATTATGAACGTCAGATACGAAAGTATGCATTCTGTACTGCACTCAAAGAATCAATATAAATTTAATTATGTATGGATTGGTTTAACATTACTTGAATACTCTGTCTAGAAATTTTCTTCGTAGGCTATGAATTAAGTTATTTTTTTCCATGATTTTGTAATATAATGACAATTGGTTTGCTTACTATATTCTGTACAGTCGTGGCCATAAGTTTAGGACCACCACTGAAATTTAAGATCCAGACAATAAATTGCATCTGCGACATTTATTACTCAAAGTTCAAAAGAAAAGCGAATACAGTAACTCCACTGTCAGACGGAATGACGCCATCTGACGAAAATCGATTTCATTTATGACGTTATCAGTGGTTTCAATTTTAAAAACGCTAGTTTCTGCACGGTGGTCCTAAACTATTGGCCACGACTGTAGAAATTATGCTTTTGTGCACTTTATAAGTGCATATAAATTTCACTATGTGAAATAATGTAACATCATTAAAATGCAGCGAAAACGCGTTTTTGCCCATTAGTCATAATGTAACAGGATTCCTTTGAGTGGCCCTGTAAACGATCTTAAAAGCGACATACTCCATTCTTAATAGCGATAATGCGAAAGTAAACATCAGTAACATATATCAATTACCGTATTTTATGGAAGAAACGCCGTATCCGTCGTAAACGCCGCACTCCTCAAATTGGCCTGAATAAGCTTAAAAATATCGTAATCGCCGCACCCGTTGTAAACGCCACATCCGTTGGAACACTACTTTTGTCGACAGCGGCACATTGACCTAACTTTAATCAAAGTTTTCTGAGCAGTGTAGGAAGCCTCGTTTTTAATATCTTAAGATGCCTGAAGTTTTATTTAAAATATTTAATTCCGATTTTAAATATTTTATGAATTTTTAAATTAAGTAAACTCAGTTGGCATTTAAAAAAATCGTAAACGCCGCACTTGGAAAAAAATTAACTTTTAAACTCATAAACGCCGTTTCTTCCATAAAATATGGTACATGGCAATTCGAATATATTGATACAATTTAGAGCACAGACAGACAGAGTTAGGCAGGGTGAGGAGGCATACCAAATGGCTTGAGCATGCAAGCCCCTCCCCAGCACAGACAGACAGAGACGAACTGAAGTTATAAACACTTTACAACAATGTGGAGATTTTCAAAAAAAAGAGAACAAATCTCGAAAGTTCATTTGCAACGCACTTTTATATTGTCTGTTAATATTTAATTAATATACATTTATCATACCTTTATTTACTTAGATACTTATACCTTACCCTTATCCAAGCGACAATAGTATTGTGCAATGTTTGCATAAAATTTTAAATTTGTATTGTAGTCTAAATAACATTTGATGGATTTTTTATATATCTCCATTTCTCTTAGGAAAAATATTTTAAAATTTACTTTTTTATCGCTTTTGCCATTTGCCATTAGTATGATTGCTGCAATAAAAAGACTGATTTTCTGAATAGAAATGTAATGCTAATGTAAAAACATATGATTAAAAAATATATCCGTGGAAAAAACATACTGAACACGATTCAAAATTCTTTTCTAAAAGATTTAGTTATATATAATAATAAACACACACGTTTTGTGTTTGAGTGCAATGTATTTTAGAAACCGCTGAGCACAGACCTACATGATTTATGAAGGAAGGTACCAAAATACTTGCAATTATTAATTTTAAAGGAAGTTATATGTTTTTTTTTATTCTTTTTATTCTTTAATTATTTTTATAAATAATAAAAAGTTAATACTTTTTAATTCTATTTATTTCATTTTTTAAGACAATGAACGACGCAATCAATCAATTTTAGAGAAACATCAGTATTCATGAAAAGTTATCGGTTTGTATATTGTGATTTTTTGTGAAGTAATTCAAAGAAACTTGCGTAATGTAATGAAATTTTAAGACTTTATAATTTATTAATTTAAAATTCTTCCATTAACTAATATTGTTACAGGTGTTACATACTTGAATAACTTATACATTATTTTTCATGGTTGGTATAGGTTTGTTAAAGGAAATAACAATGTTTAAGCAATCGTGATTTTTATTGCGGAATTGAATGAAACTTGCATAACCTGACGAAATGTTAAGACTTCATAATGTATTCATTCAAAATTCTTCCATTAACAAACATTGGTACAGCTGCTACATGCTTATAGCTCATAATTATTTTTCAACATCGGTATGTCTTCAATAGAGGAAATATCAATGATTAAGATTTTATTAGTTTGCACTTAGATAACGTGGAACAGAAAATGTGTCAAATAAGTGGCGTAGAATGTTTTTTGTTGAGATTAGTTTTAAAAAAGAAATGTTAAATATTTGTAAAATGTACAAAGTCAAAAATAACGGTTAAACGTAAGTGGAATCAAGCCCAAAACCATTATATTATGTTAATAGACCTGACCAAGACCATGATCAGCAACCTTCTCAATAATTTCCCCGTGAATTCTAACGACCCGCACTTATTCAAGATAAATGCGATTGTTTTTGCCATTAATAATAATATTTAATGCTATTAATATATAAATTAACAAATAAGATTTCAAAGTATAGAATTCTGGAATAAAAAATGAACAGAAAATATTTTAAAATAGGAAATTCTGGCATAAAAGATAATGCACGAAATTTTATTTTTAATAACAAAATACGGTATGTAATTTAATAAAAAAATTAAAATTGTAATAAAAAATATATTTATAATATTTATACACTATTATAACTATTATGAATAGTTATACACTATATTTATTATATATACTCTATATGTACTTCCTTAAATAAAAATTATACACTTTCATATATAAAAGTTCTGCCAATATTTTTTTTTATAACAAAATACATATATTTATATATTTATAAACGTATTTTCCTAAAGAAAGACTGATTTAAAAATTCTTTTTAAGAAAAGATAAACAATTTAACATCTATAATCATAAACATCTTAAAATTATATAACACGACTCAATGAGCACAATTAAATGTGTTATTCTTTTCCAGTTTATAACGTGTGTTTTAAACTTAATGGGGCTTGGCTTCTGGAATTTCATATACTTAATGATGTAAAAAATACCGTGAGCTTGTTGAAAAAAAAAATCCGTTTCCAAAAGGAAATAGGCAACTATGCCAAGCAATTAAATTAATTAAAGCAAGTTGAATTTCTGGTGACTGCTTTTGTCAATGTATTGTTTAAATTTAATTGCCTGTTATTTGACGATTTATAAGAATGCTACTCGGTGGAATTTTTTTTCTTTAAAAAAACCTTCCTATCAATTTGAAAAATTAAATACATTAAAAAATGTTTAAAATAATTATTTAGCGCTTTTTATTTGAGTAGAATCAATTTATGCAGAAAAAGATTTAAACATAAAAACAATTATGGGGCAGTCATAATTAGAAAATCTAATTAGGAGATGAAATTGTGAATTAAAAGAGAAAAAATAAAAAATAAAAAAAGTAAAATGCATCTGAATATTGAGAATGAATTCCTTCATTTTGTTCTGAGTCTTTGAAACTTTTACTTTCATTTTCACCGCTAATTGAACAGCTTTTTGTTTTCTAATGAGTTGTAATTAAAAATGTTTTAGCTATTTTTTTCAATGAAGACATTCTTGTTAATAAATATTTGTTAAAAAATGACAACATCATTTTTAAGCGAAATGTTTATTTCTATTTCTTTATTTAGAATTTCTTGCAAATTTTCAAATTTTACAAAATATTAATCAGTTTAACATGCTGTTTGGTCATGAAATATGTATTTCATATGGATATTAAAATTAAACTCAAATATATGTATAATAAGAAGCATCTTTATTTATTTTATATCAGATTTCTAAGTTAGAAACGATCACATTTGGTTAAAAAACCTTCGGCATTTTTTTATTCTTTAGTCAGGAAAATTCTGTGAGGGATTTAATTTCTATTTGAGGTTTTTAAGGGGAGAGTCCCCCCCCCTCCCCCATCACCTTTAAAAGAATTTTTTTCTTTCTTCTTTTTCTTAATATTTAAATAACACTGATAAACAAAATTTGAATTTTTTTTCTTTAATTTAAATCTAATATTCCAATTATATACACTCTTGAGTAAATAAAAATTACATCGGAATTTTTTACTTGGTTTTTATTTATTTTTTAAACGAATGATATGTATTTATAAGTTATTACTATTCCACAAGTTAAGTTCCTTGAGTTATCACAATTTAGGAGATCGTACAATAATGCATAATAATAATACATAAATGTTAAATTTACCAGCAGTATACTTGTACACTGTTTATACACATTTTACACATATTTTACACACATTTTTATGCAGCTGAACAAAATTTGAGCGTATTATTTGAGTACATTAGTATCTGTTTTTGCTTTTATATTTGTGTTCAGTATCTTCTCTCTTGATGAACCAACAGTAATCGGCAAGCATTGCTGCATTCCATTGCGATCGATAACGAGACTCCATAGCAGAAATTTGTTGGTGATATGGATCACCATGCTCGTCACTAATAATCGCGCAAATATTACCTGGGAAAAGTCAATATGAGAGTGCAAGAAATAAAGCTTTAATGGCATGTGACGATTAAGCTTTTTAAAATCGTTTACCATATTTTGAACTATCAACTTGTAATTTGTAGCTTTGTTATTCCCTAAGGAATTATATACAATGTCCTTCAACGAAATCCATTAAACATCAGTTTCAGGTATACCTTGATAAATATAAGGGCTAATTATGTTTTGGTGTCAATCGCTAAAAAGGTGACGCTGCTATGCTGAATTTTTCATGATTTTTGCAATAGCTCTATCTCAAGAACAAATGCACAAATTTTCCTCAAACTTCAGATTCAGTTACATATTGACACAAGTTGTTAGTGATTAGGTTTTGGGGTTAATCTCCGAATAGATGGTACTGCTGTGAACATTTTTCCCGATTTTCGCAATAGTTTTATCTCAAATACTAATGTACGGACATTTTTTTCTAAATTTCAACTGCCACACGCTGAAATCCCCACCCCCCTACTAGGCCATTTGAATGTTTAAAACATGTATTTACAAAATTGAAACCCTTTATCAAAAATTGTATATTATAATTTATTAATTTTTAATTTTTAAATCCTTACATTTTTTTATTTTGGTCCTTGAAAGTCCTTGATTTTTATTTAAAGAAATGTGTACGAACCCTTTTTTATTCTATCTACATTCTACTTTCTTCTTCCCTTGTAAGAAATATACAGATTTAAAATAGTCCTTAAAATGAATTGGTGCTGATTACGTTTTGGTGTAAATCGCCCAACAGGTGGCGCTGCTGTGCTGCATTTCTTACATGGACGAAACACATGCTATTGGCTCCTACATTTATTATAAGTAGAGGGTCATTAGACTGTAGAAACAAAGTACTTTAAAAGGCAATAAAATAACATAATGAGATATTTCTAACACAGATATCGGAAACTGGAGCAAGATGAAGAGCGGGGCTAGATGACGAATGTCTTAATTTTTCCATTTTCCACTAGGTGAAAGCTTTAACCGGACAACATTGGCTCTCCTATCGGCCGTTCGTTAAACAATAGTATAGAGACCCTGAAATCGCCAGTTTTTTCTTTAGTTGTGAAGCTTTGATTGTTTACCGCTGCCATGTTATAACTTGTATGCATGTTTAAATAAACTCTGCTACATATACAGCGATGGCCACCTCGGGAACTCAGCTTTCGCTTTAGAGTGTTAGTGCAATCCCGAGGAGTAGACCACATCCACTCCTCCCGACCCTCAACCAGAGTCTGAGAAGGAGCGTCGGGTCCCTGATCAAGCTGCTGAGATTTATTTCGGTTACTATGAGATTTACAATTACAATCGGTTACCCAATTTTTCTGGGCGAACCGAAGATTTCACACCGAAATATATGACTGTATGTAGTGATTACATGAGGATCATTTCACCTAATGTGATTGCATAATTGTTTACAATTTTCTTGGATATATATACGTCACAGTACATTTAACACACAATATTTAACATGACAATTAGAAACACATTACAACACAATATCAAACACCTACTATTTACATGACTGTGTGTAGTGTGTAGTGATTACATGTGGATCATTTGAATGTGATTGCATAATTATTTACATTTTTCATGGATTTACAGTGATTTCACAGTACATTAAACACACAATATTGAACATCACAATTAGAAACACATTACAACACACCTACTATTTACAATTTGCGCATACAAGAGTTTGGAGAGATGCACAAGATAAAAATTCAAAAGTGATAGAAGTTTCTGGCACCCGCTAATAACCCGTTTCTCCCTCCATGCTACACCCTAGTGATGGAGTCGGACTAGAATGACTCTGGATTTGAAAAGATGTACTCGTTTGTTTCTATAAACCTCATGCATTGTATGATCTTGTTGAGTAGTTGTGGTTTCTCTTTTACCCAGGTAGCACATGACGTTGTTATAGCGTTGAAAATAAGTCGGAACTGTTGAAAATTGGTTTCGTTATTTTATGTCCGTTGAAAAAAAGTACTTTATTTCGCAATATTTTAGACTAAAGAATTTGGAAATTTATTCCGTGATAGAAGACACTTTTAAAAGACGTTGTTTTATAGTTAAGATATTTCGGTTATATCTTCGTCGTTTTAAAATAGGTTTTTTAACCGTTTTCTATTTCCCTGTAATTCAGTGAAAATTTTCAATTTTACAACGATTTACTAGGTATTTTTCCAAAGGGACAAATCCGTTGAAACAACGTCGGATCTCCTCAACTCATTTCAGAATACGCTGCGCGACCTGAATATCTTTCGATTCGCCAACCTCCCAACCAATCCACCTTCTCAGAAGCAAAACAAGACGAAGACGAAATTTATCCGCCATTGCTTAAACCTAATACACGCACGCTGTTTTTAGCTGAGTTTGGATAAGCCAAAAGCCATTGGATTGGTGATTTGGATAAATCACCTTTATCTCTAGAAAAAGTAAGTTAAGACAGATCATTTTATAATACTTTTTAAATGTTTCTATCATTAAGTTTTTTTTTGTCTCATTTTATTATGTTATCATTTACGGAAGGTAGGTAAAATGATTTGGTGTTTTTAATAAATAAGATACATCGTTTTAATTATATGTTCTATACAATTCAGAACTTTGAATGTTTTTAAAAAGCAGCATTATTTTAAAATTTCTGAAGATATAAAAAGTAAACAAATTAAAAATAATTATAACCGTTTCTTCAACCCTATTATCACTGCTTGTGATATCAAATTTGTTTATGTTTAAAATGATTGCTGCTTTCTATAATAATTCTTATATTAACAGCATAAAGTTGTTTAATGTGAATTAAATTATATTTTGTAATTTTACTGCTAAATAGCGTGAGTGCACTAGTAATGCTGGGTTCGATCTATGTAATATTTCGGGCCTATTCAAGGCCCTTTCACAAAAATCCATTTAAAACAGGCTCCTTCACCATATTCCTGTTAATAAAACAAGCCCTTTCACAAAATTCCATTTCATAAAAATGTACTTTTCATTGATTATTTTTATTAAAATGTTTAATATTTAAACAAAATATGCTCACCAGAAACCCACTTTAGCAGAAGGATTTACAAAAGTTATTATGAATAAACAAAACATTCACAAATTGAAAAAAGTAACGAAAAGGTAAAAAAGCAGGATGAGCAAGAGCATATCCTTGAGCATATAATAAAACTATCTGCCCTAGCTTTTTGTTTCAAGTCTTTTTCCAGAATTATTAGAAAACAGAATTCATATCTTTTTTTCATAGATGTACAATGCTGTTTTATTATTATTATAAACTTAAAAAAAAAAGTCTTGTTACTTAATTTTGGTACTTTTCGGTTAGCCGGGCTCCAGTGTTATATATACACACTAGTACATACAGGGGTCTGTCCAGATTTTTCTCTCAGGGTCCTGTTTTTTGTGAAATTGTGAAGAACTTTTTAACATTTGTGAAAAATCTAGTCCTAGTTTTGTGAATTTAAAATTATCGTGATATTCAGGTTCTCTTTTATATGTTTTTAAGAAGATATATGTATGTAAAATACCTATATTTTCTTTATATATGTAAAAGTGACAGGCCAGATTTTAGTTTTAAGCTGAAAATTTTTGTAAAAGGTCTACTTTTAAGAACTTTTTTTTGTGAAGGGTCCTTTTCTAAGGTGAAAAGTTTTGTGAAGGGTCCTGTTTTGATATGAAAATTTTTTTGAAGGGTCCTGTTTTGAAATGAAAAATTTTGTGAAGGGTCCTTTAAGGACCCAATTTCTTCTTAAACAGGTCCCTGACATATGTATATATATATATGTATATACAATATTTATACACATATATGTGTATACCTATATATATATGTATATGTCTAATCTATATGTGTGTGTTATAGGTCAAAATTAACATTTTTACCTGCTGGCCACTGGCCAGTACACCGATTTTTTTCTCTGGCCAGTAACAAAGTTATGCACGCTCCATACAAAATTGTGTTTTTTCTAACTATCAACATTGTAATTTACTTATATATAGTTACTTACATTTCTATATGATTACACTCACTTGAAAAATTTTATTTTTACTGTTAATTGCAATGAAATAAATTCACAGGAAATTTTCAGAAAGGTTACAGTTTTGAGGGGGACACCCCCCCCCCCCCTCGGCACTAATTAATATGCATTCTTCTGCGACCATTTAACGAATTTCGCAATCTTTTGACGAAATTTACGTTTCTCGTGACCTTTTGCAAAATCTTTTCACGAAATTTGCACTTTTACGGATATATATATATGTATTAATTACTACCATTATTATATATGTATTAATTACTACCATTAGGACGTTTTCTGCCGAAATTCGGTTTCAGTTTCGGTCAATCCTTAGTTATGTTATACACAGAGAGATTAATGTAACTGCAACTGAAATAATTCAAGAGCTTTGTACAAAAAAAAAAAAAAAAAAAAAAAAAAAAATACATTTTATAGTAAAGGCAGGGGCCCTTTCCAAGACTAGAGGCAGTGCCTTTACAAGAATTAACTGTGATGCCAGAAAGAGATTAATTTTTCTTTTAGTTTATGAATTCACATAAAATTCTGACTGATGAGTAAAATTTAAATGAACTAACCCAAAAATTTGCATAAAATTAATTATTGAATCGGTTATTTCAAAAAACACATAAGTCAAGTTTTTTTCCAAACATGAACCGGGAAAATTTTTATGTTAATCATCTTTTTATTATTCATAAATTATATTCAATATCTATAAAGTCGAAATGCTATAATAAGCCCCAAAAAATCCATAAAAATTTTAATTTGTTTACTTGTGAATAATACAGGTTTTTTTTTTTTTTTTTTTTTCTCTGAAAAGCTCTGATTCAGTGACTCATGTGGTTTTTGAAATGACCTATTCAATTCATCTCGTCTAGGCTATTTTGGATATTTTTCTTTAAACTACAACATTTCTGACAGTCAGATAGATATAAATAGGAAATTCTGTAAATGTTTTTAGGATCTTGTTAAGTATTTAATTTCTATATATTCAAAATTAATTTTTTTAAATTATTAATTTAATTAAATTTTAAATATAATAATTTTTATTAAAATAAATAACTAATTATTAAATACTGAATTAATTACAGTAATTTGATCATTACTTAGGGTGTCCTTGTAATTTCGTACTGTAATCATAATTAGAGAAATTTTGCCCCTATTAATTTTATTTTTTTTCGCCACCAATGCTCCCCCCCCCCCTCAAGATAAAATCCTGGGTGTGCCACTGTTTGAGGCTTAGCACATACAGGCAAATAATGCAATTATGTTTGCATTATGCAAACATAATTGCATTATTTGTCTATTTTCTTTATACTGTCTTTTTTTCAAGTAGATAAAAAAAACAAATACTGAAAATATAATCCTTTCTGAATTCAAATTTGATAAAAATTGAATATACAGAAGCATTACATTTTGATTTTTGTTCTTGGTTATTTAATGTGTAAAAGAGGCTGATTTGAATTTGATCCACACATGCTGTAGTAACTGTTTAATTAAATGTTTTGCATGTTGCAGTGTTGTTAAATGTTGTTTGTGGATTTTGATACACACATTCAAAAAGAAGGTTCACCATCCGTGATCTTAAAACTCACTCGTCTGTTCAAAAAATGCACTTGCTGCTGTCAAGTAATTTTATGCAGTTCCCAATTCTTACCTATGTTCTGTGTTCATAATTTTATAATTCATCACAATCACTTTTCTTTTCAGATGCTGTTGGGGCTAAATTAGAAGAATCCTTTGATGAAAAGATAGTAGAACACTGCATTAATTATTCTTAAAATATGACCTATTAAAAAATATATATTCTGCAACTGAAATCTATTTTCTTGTAACTTTTTTCTTTATTTTTTAAATAAATGTTGATAGAAACTATGTTGTCTTTTTGTACGTACAGCCGAATAAAATTCTTTAATATTTTTTTAAGTGTAAAATTTTTAATATCATTGAAATATGTAAGTATATTTTCAAATTTCATTTAATTAGCTTTAAAAATATTCATTAGTGCTTTCATTAACACATTCTACTGTGGTATGTTTTTAATTGATATTGAACAAACAACATTGCAATGCAGAAATAATATTCTAAAAAATAAAATTTAATAAATTTGTTGTTTTTTTTAAGAATTTTTTTTAAATTACCTTATAATCATAAAGCTCTTTATATTAATCCTTCCTTGTTAGCTTGAATCTCAAGAGTAATTAATTCATATTAAAAAAAAAACCCTATAAAATTTTGGTTTGAGAATTAAAATTACATATTTCAATGATTCAGATAATTCAAAGATCTTTAGTTGCAACGTTTCATTTGTTTATTTGTGCACATACTAAAGTAATGTAAATGTACATAATTATAGCTAAGTACACAAAGGTTTTATAAGAGAAAATACATGTTCATGATTTACTTTTTACTCTTTGTAGCTGCTAAATTGGAGATTTTTGTGATTTTTTTTTAATACATTAATAATCAGAAGAGAAAAAAAAATTAAACGAATATTCAGGTCTTTTCAACGATTTCTACAAAACAATATTTCGTTTTATTGAATAATTTCCAAGTTTCGAGTTTATTGCACTGGATAAAGACAAAACAGTATTGTTTTCGAATGCTAATGCTTTTGAATATAGTGCTTGGATCCAAAATGAGTGTATGTTATGTAAATTATTTATATTTTAAGTATTGTGAGTGACCTCAGTACACGAGTTTTCTAAAGTTAAAGTTTTAAAACTTCTTTTTTTTAGATAATATTTTTGGAATTTTGGTTTGCAATAGCCTTACTCTAAGTAAATTTACATGCATGTCTATAAAAATTTTATTATTCTTTTTAGCTCTGCAATAAAACCAAAAAAGGAGAGGTGTTATTTTTTAATGGAATATGATTCAGTTGTTAATAATGTAAATAAAAAAAATGTATGTAATTTATTTTTTTAAAGTTGCTAATTTTGGTAAATTATCAATGAAATTTTTATTTTATTTTTTTAATTGCATATTACATTTAAAAATAATCAGATTTTTCTTCTAGAAACCTGCCATCAAAAGATATGTTTTAAAATTTATTTACTATTTTATTGAAAATTCATTTTTTTTAATTATGTAAGTGGAATACTACAGTTTTAATTCTTGAAAATTTATAAGATAAAACACTTATCAATTAAATGCTGACATTTAATACAATGGGGCCAGACAGCTCAACATTGGAAGTGTTAAGAAATGTAATTGAGCTTTAATTGAACAACATAACATGAATTTTCTAGTTTTTTTCCTGTCCTAAGATGTGTCGTCAGAAAGTAATCAGTGTTGTAAAGAGAGCAGTTTTTTTTTGTTGTTGTTGTTAACTAAAATTCTGCACACATGCTTATTTTAGAAGCCTTTTTTTCTCCCTCCTCTTATTTTAAGATATTTTTTATTTGAATTGAGATAGAAAAGCAGTAATTTCTAAAATAATAAGTTTTTGCTACCAACGTACCTAAAATTTGAAACTCATAATTTTTATCATTGCTTTTTTGCCCCTCTTTTCGTGAAAGAGACATGAGAACATAAAGATGGCTGGTAAACTTGCATGTCACTTATTTGGCCAACACTCTTTCCAAATAGTAATCTTTTACAACATTTGAAATTAATTTTACAATGACGATTGTTTTTTGGACTTATTGGTTGCTTAAATGGGAATAATCTGATCTCTAAGATTGATTTCAGGTATTTCAAGTACAAATGTACCTGTAATAAATCTGAATGTATGTGAAGAAAAAAAATCATTTTATATAATATCAAAATATTGATACCCATCAAAATTTTTAACCTTTCTTAAAAACTGACACATAAAAACAATCCTAAACAAAGCTGCTGTTTTCATGTTGAAAGTGAAGAATATGAAATTTTATTAATTGATTGTTTAAAATGACACATGTTGAAGAAAAAAAGATCATTAACTAATTAGCATGGTTTATAACAAATTTGTGTTGTTTGGAAAAATAAAACTGGTAATAAGTTCTTTATATTAGTTTTGACACGGGGTCTTTTGTTAATGCAGGTCTGCTTATTGCAGAAGATATTTTTCAGATTTAATGCTAAATTTATTTTGTTTAGATTATTAATTAATCATTCATATTTTTTTATTCAAACTGCAATAAAGGCTAATAATAAATACAATTAGCAATTAATAAAAACATGGAAGAAAAATTAGAAAAAAAAACTATTACTTATGCTACTGAGACTATTACTTATACAGTACTATAATTTTTTTAGAAAGTACAATATTACATCTATAATTAAATGTTATGTCTAGAAAAGAAGAGTGAAACACATATTTAAAAGATGTTTTAAAATCTAGAACTCTACTGAAAAAATGGATATAAAAAAAGTTCTAGAGATATTTTTAACAGCTTTTTCTTTTATACTTAATAATTCAAAAGTTCAAAAAAAAGTGTTATTATTATTATTATTATTATTATTATTATTATTATTTACATTTATTTACTAAAAAGAAAAAAATATATTCTTAAAAAAATAAATCAGGTTTAGTTAAAAGAAAAAATAGTATGGGAAAAACCAAGCTTAATAAAAATAAATTAATCTGTCTTTCTATGGAACAGAAAATTGTTAAAAACTTTTTACAACAGGTTAGAAAAAAATAATTTTGCTGTTTATAATTATATATATAAGAAAGTTTACCGAAAAAGGTAATTTTATATTAAGGCTGTTTGTCAATTTCCGAATTCCCTTCGCTAACGTTAAGTCTGGGCGTGTGATACATTTTATATTTAAAATATCTCCTCAGGAAATTAATATTTTAAACCTCTTTTCTGTGTACTCTTCTTAAAGGATGTCTCCCTTTTCCTTAGTAGTCAAAGTATATCAAAAAATATATACTTAATTTTATGTCAAGTGTTAAAACTTTACTCGTAGTTCGTCCTCTTTTAACACATAAAATATTAAATTTAGCATAGATTTTAGAAAAATTTTAAGAACTGAGAAAAAAAATAAAACATCTTTTGAGAAGAGTACAAAAAAGAAATAGAAATATTAATTTCTTGAGGAGATATTTTAATATACGAGTGCATTACACGGCCATAGACTTAACATTAGCCAGGGGAATTTGGAAATTGATTAATAGGCTTAATGTTTCTGATTTTCCCTTATATTAAAACGTTTTTTCTGGCATTAAAATGCCGTTGTAAAAAGTGCTATTAACAATACAATATTGCGGACTTATTCCTATTTTTAAACGTTTTCTGCGGCATTAAAATTCCGTTGAAAAAATGGTAAAACTAACGACGGTATTGCAACTTTCATTGACGTTTTAAAAACGGTTGTTATTGCGTTGAAAATGCAGGTACTTTTACCGTTGGAAAATAATCGAATCAACGAGACATATTTTCGAATTTATAACGTTAAAGAATAACGTTTTTCCAACGATGTGTGTTGTCGTTTTTTCAACGATTTAAAAACGAAACTGTGCTACTTGGGTACATCCCGCCACCAACTTGCTAAATTCATACGTGCTGCTACATATACAGGTAAGATAAATCGTTTTTCTTTAATATTTGTGAGTAACTTAGTATAAATACTACCTATTACCATGAATAAATGTCAATTAATCGCCTTTCTTCATGGCAATGAAAACGATTATTTCTAAACAGGCAGTCCGGGGCAAGATGACGAGCTCGTCATCGGAATTTATTAAACTAACTATGTTGTCCATTCTATTTTAAATCCTGTAAACGCTTATTTGTCTGCGCAACTTTGCACTTCTATCTCCTCTTGGGCCAAGGGGCGTACCGGTGTCGTTCGAAAGGGGGAGACCAGAGGAAGCACACCGATCAAAGAAATGTTAGAATAAAGGGGAAAGCAGAAGGAAGAACAGGAACGTTTAAAAAAACAGAGAAAAAAAAGCTCGTGAAGCTACAAAGCGAGGAAAAAATACTCAAACGAAGTTCCTGCAGGCCTAAGTCTATTAAATCCAGGCCAAACAGTTCAGATGCATCAATTTCAAAGGATGGTGTTTTCAGATATCCTGTTTGAGACGAGGAATATTGTGACCCACCAACAGAAGAATGGATCCAGTGCTGTAAATTCCAAGAGTACTGGCTTGAGGAATATTCCAGTTATGAAAATGGCATTTTTATTTGTGACTATTGTAAGCTGCACAACTAAACACTTCAACATTACGTTACATGCATTATGCTTTGATACTTTGTAAGATGTAAAAACACAGTTATAATCTGTTAAACCATGTAACATATTAAAAAGATAAAATATCTTCAACCTTTTTCAGTGTTGTCATCTTGCCCCAAGGCCAAAGTCATCTTGCCCCAGTACTGGGTCAAGATGACGATTTGTTAATGTTATGAAAAAATTAAATTGTCCTTTATTTGAAAAATTAACTGGTAAAGTATTTAATACTACAAAGGAATACTCTAACAGTTCATGTAAAATTAACTTTACTATATTTAAAAATAAATTTAAAAACAACAAAAATTGTTAATATAGTCATCTTGCCCCGGTCTCTCCTATCTCTAAAACGGAAATCAACTTCACCTTTTGTGAATATTTCCTAAATTACCAAGGGTGTGGTTACTTAAATCTGTTAAAATTTTCAAAGAAAAAATTTCTTGTTTATCACTGTAACTTAACTTACTCGAAAAGAAAAAAATAATACTCTTTGGAGCATTATACGTGACCATTTGACATTTCTTGAAGGATACGTTAAAAGTACGTTAACCACAGACTTCTGGTTCTACTAATAGTAATACAGTAAAAACGAAAGACACATTAACTAAGAAAATCCTGCGTAAATTTGGAATGATTCAATCTGTATTCCGGTAACCAAAAATCAATAATCTATAGGCAGATTAGTTTTTACTGAAATTTTACCTTTACTATAGGAATTTCCTCATTAGAAAATAAACACGCTCGAAACCTGAAATTACTAATGATTACTACGATTACTACTAATGAGTTCTAAATTAACGTATCAAATTACTTCCATCAAAAGTCACGCTAGCTGCACCAGGCGTGAGTGCAATGTAAGTGTGGATCCGCGTGCGTTTATGCCGAAATCGACATGGGAAATGCCTAGTCATTTTCTTAAGTAAAAATAGTTAAAATTTCTCACAGGCGGCATTCATACTTTAAAAATCAAAAGCCTTTTAGATCAGAAAAAATAGAAATTAAAATGTTTTTAAATAAACTAAAATATAATAGAATACATTCATATCACTCAAAAACCTCTAGTTCTACCAAACTACTCAATTTATCAAGCACTTCGCAGATGTGTTGCAAATTCACCCTGACTTCGTATTTTTAAACGAAACTTATTACGCCAGCCCACCAATAAATGATATGTTGTTTCAAAATTTTATAACATTACGGTAGTGGCTTCTAACTGCGAGCTCCACTCACCAACTCTCGTCATGATCATACGGGATCCTGCTAGTTTGCTTTGTTTTAAAAAATACTACATACTTATGGAAGATTCACAATATTTTCCTCATCTGCCCTCATCTTTTGTAACTGTGTTACCATTATTATTTTTTTTTTTTGGATGAGAGATTTTTAGGTTTCCAAGGACGCATCCATCACTGTCACAACAGATCATAACTGATTTTGTGTCTGCTTAAGTCAGATCAATTATATATTTGAAAATCATAAGTGTTAAGTATAGAAGGTTGCTGTCTCTGTGAAAATTAATTGTATTTTAAAAAGGCACGTGTGTACATTTTATTCATAATGTATATTTCCCACTTTCTTATCTATTTTGAATATGCAGAGCTTTTCAGCATTATAATATTGAATTTAAGGAACTTTTTCTATATGTTTATAACAAAAATATTATATAACCGTGTTTATTTTAATGCTGCACAGTTTAGAAACCACAAATTAGTAAAATAAAGAATACCGTGAGTAATAATAATAATAAAAAGTCTAAAACATAGACGGATGATCAAAAGGAACATGAATGCCAGCCTATACTATTTTATCAAAAAAAAAATAAAAATAAAAAAAATGGAAGAGAGATGCGAACAGGAAATAGTAACTACTGCCCAAATGTCAATGCAATTATTGATGTAGGATTCGAATACTTATTAAAAATAGCACTAAAGTTGAGTTTAAAAAAATTAATAACGTACACGTTTGATGCATTTTTTCTCAGTTCCTGAGCTAACCATAGTTCGTAAAAAGGTTTTGTTTTTATAATTTTCCGTAAATCAAGATGTCAAAGTCTTAGGATGTTAACATTAAATGTGCTTGACAAACCTCATGTTATATCGTCTAAAAACTCACCCGAAACAAACGTTCTTTTTTAATGCGATACAGTGTGTAGATCCAAACGTATCTGAAGCATTTCTTTGATTGAAAAAAGACGTTTTAATTACGCAAATTACCAATAATTTCATATTAAAAAATTCAGAGGGGCATTTTTCTTTACACAAAAATAGTAAGAGTGTTTGGCACGAAAAAAATTATTGTTTGATGGTCTAAAGTGACAAACCCTACGTTATATATTCTTAAAACTCACTCGAAACAAATGTCCTTTTTGAATGCGATACAATGTGTAGATCCAAATGTAACCGAAGCATTTCTTTTATTGAAAATTGACGCTTTTAATTACACAGATTACCAATAATTTCATATAAAAAAAATCAAAGTGGCATTATTCTTTACACAAAAATAGTAAGAGTGTCGGCACGAAAAAAAATTATTGTTTGATGGTCTAAAGGGACAAACCCTACGTTATATATTCTTAAAACTCACTCGAAACAAATGTCCCTTTTTAATGCGATAAAATGTGTAGATCAAAACATATCTGAAGCATTTCGTTGATTTAAAAAGACGTTTTCAATTACGAAGATTCCCAATTTTATATTAAAAAAATTCTGGATGTAATTTTTTCACACAAAAAGAGTAAGCATCGTTGAAATATTACTTCTATGTGCAACTACATATCATTCCTGTAATTTGTGTTTGGCATGAAAAAAATTTCCTGTTTTGATGGTCTGAAGGGACCGTACTCTACTGCCCTAGAATCTACCGAAAAGAAGAACTTTATTATTTTTCAAAACGTCAGTGAAGGCTCACTGTGGAGAGACGAAAAGTTTTTGACTTCGGTTAGTCTGTTAATAGGTCTGTTCCGCAATGACTGCCCAAAAAGGATACGATTAGGTTGATACTTGGAAGGCTTGTTTGCGAGTTACCCTGATTTAGCTATGTAGTATTTGATTAAATTTGGTTCATCTGTTTAAAAGATTTCTCTTCTTGGGATAATTCCTTCCTATAGGAATTCCGACGAATTTCAATTTTCCATTTGTTGAAAATAAAATGGCACATTTGATTAATGGATTTAAATATTAAATCCTGGATGCTAAAATTTCTCAATGGGGATATTAAATTATACCGATTAATTCTAAATTTTGTTCAAATATTTGACAGATTTTTAAAATAAGATTTATAACAATTGATGGAATCAATAGCCTTCGCTCAATCAATAGGGACTTCCAAATGCGTATATTTAATGAGACCAAAGAGGGCTCATTTTGGTCGGATCCCCGTGAAAAAAATTTACTTTTTATATAAAAAATTATAAGAAAATCATTTTATCAGAATTTCAGCATAAAACCGTGCATAGTTTAACGATTATAATTTCGAGTTTAGAGACAGATTTTCTTTATAATTAAAAATATTCTTCTATTCATTCTTTTTATTTTTGTGTGTTTTGTAACTCATTGTATTACATAAATCATTTTTTTAAACAGGCTGTAAAACGGTTTTTTATTTGTTGATAAAACAGCCATTCATGAGCATTCTTGTTTATGTCATGACAGGCTATGACAGTAATTTATGTTACACAAAGCTTTTTAACATCCTTACGGAAAATGTGACTTTTCTTTGTTTACATTATACTATTGCGCATATACAACTCCTATTTATTTATTTATTTTGTTTAAATGCTTTAAAAGTATGCAATAAATAAAAGGGAATATAGAATTAGTAGCATATTTTAGATCATATCAATATAGCTACATAAATTATTCAAAATCTAAGATTCTCCCGCATCTAATACGCAACTTATTTTTCAGCAGCAAAAATAATGATCTTGATTATTCTTCAAAAACCCCATACATCACACAAGTAAATAACAGGAAACATCCGAAACTTTGTAAATGCTAATTTTATCTATTATCCACTCTGTTCCACAGTATTTCTTGCTCATTGACATGTGTCTGTCATCATACATGTCATTGCATGATTCTTCTCTGTTGCTTTCGGAATCGGCTTCATTGCTGGATTGTTTGAAGATAGCTTCATCTTCAATTCCATTCATCGCATATGTTCGTAAGAGGGGAGGAGATTAACAACTTAATATATTTTTTTATTATTATTTATCGTTCTTACACGGATATAGAGTTTGTACCCTATTCCAAGAAGAACACAATGAAATATTCGATTTTGGAGCAAATAAAGCGCATCGCAAAGTCAAGTAATCTGTAAAAGACCTCATATTTTGGATTTTGTTTTTCAGATTTTAAATAATTTATTAACATTATGAAAGGTACAACATATATTTTAATATTATTTTCCGTTTTGCTTGCCTAATATACGTTATACATAAATATTTTTAAACATCCAGATGAACTGCCGCAGGAATGTAGGATGCTGAATCGAAACTCATTTAAAAGTTTTAATGATTTTTTAATAATTTTACCTCTCTGCATTTCTAATGTGGAAAAAATTTATATTGCGAAGTATAACAATTATATTAGCATAAATTCTTAGGCATTGATTCTTTTTTTTTTAGATTACCTAATGAAACATCTTAGATGTATAATTATTAATTTAAGAATGATTAATCAAAGTAAAAAAGTAATTAATTAAACAAAAAATAATTAATTTTTTTTTCTGACGTAATTCTTGTGCATTCATTTGACTGTGCCTATTGCATATAATATATATTTCTTTTAGTTTTCATATAAACATTTTAAGTTACGAATGTTTTTTACTTGAATCTGTTGCTTTCTTTTTTATCGTTTTTGAAAGAAATTTAGTCTGGTGAGAAATGTTATCTTCGTTTCCCATCTTCTGATATCGGAGAACAAGTGAAAATTCGAAAAATAGATCTGGTATTTTTTTTCTGGTATTTAGGTATTTCATTAAAGAAATAAATACATTCAGAGCTAAAATACCTAACGGGTATAGACAATTTCATTTTGATTAACAATTGCAAATAATGCATTACGATGTGTAGCGATTATTATAAAATAGGATTAAAAAAAATTAAAGACATTGCCTTATCAACACAACACAGCAAATAACGTAGGACAATACTTTTTATATTGCAGCTAAATTATTTATATTGTTTTATCCGCAAGAAAAATAATGTGAAGTAATAAAAAAAATTATTACTAATAAATTATACCTTTACTTTTAGAAGTATGTAAAATTTTAGTAAATAAATTTTACTTCATTTACTTGTATTTTTTCTGTTCATTGATTAAACACAAGCTGCATAATATTTTGTATGCTACAAAACATAATATGCTTGGCATTCAATTTTAAACTTTATGTTATTAAATTCCATCCTTCATCATGCAAATAAAATAGCATAAATGTAATTTAAGTAGCAACTAGTCTTAATTTTGCACGATGTTAAAAAATATTTAACTATTTCAAATACTTTCAGACATAGGGTGCTCTAATTAACTGGATTTTAGCCGTACTTAATGATGTGTTAAAACATATTCTTTTGCGTTAAATTTGCTGTAGAAACTAACATGGGCATTTTAAACGCTCTCAAGGAAATTATTTGAAAATTGTTAAATTTAACTTTGGTAAATGTATTATTTCATTATAAATCTCTGCATATTTATCTCACATCACAAACCTTGCAAAGCAAATATCTTTGAAAATGTGGGAAAGCGTAAACTTAATCATGCTGAAGTTAATTGTACATTAATAAAAACTTTTATTACAGAAAAAGAACAAACACGTGTTTTTCTTTAATTTACATAACATTGAAATACATTTTACACATTAAATGATATTTCTAAAAATACTTAAAATCGAGAAATTATTTATATAAACAATTTTGTCCACTTCACATTAAGAGCATGCATTTAAATTAGCGAATTGCCTTCTAAACTAACTTAACTGATATTGTAAAATGAAAAGTTTACCCCATATCACTGCGTGATCTAATCCTCAGTAATCGGGTGCCCGTCTTTTTTTGCTGCAGATACCATTTATCTACTCATAACCCATCTCACCTTATAAATACAACTTGTAAATTACATGTGGTTAACCTTAAATGCTTCGTCGTAACTGTTGTCAAGTTATAAAAAGTCTCTGTTTTTTGTTCAGGTACATTTTAACAAGCAGATATGAAATTCTTGAAAATGTTTGCTGGACGATTGCTTGTGTTTTGCTTGTGTGCTCATGTTTATCTCTTCCTGTTGTTCCGAAACTCGAAAGAAAATGTATAATAAAAGTAAAATTCAAAATCATAACTTCGAAAAATATCTAACTATAATATTTGAATATTATTGAAAATTTTTTCGTGTTTTCTTCTTTATATATGAGGAGAGCGGGCAGCATTCTTTTCCGATTTAAAGCGACTAATAGCGTTATAAAAAAACGAAGCAATTACTCGCGAGTTGACACATATGGCAGAGAATCTTTCTAAGACAGCCACTGGAGTTCCAAGTAATCCCAAATTCCTATCCCAGTTTAAAAAATCAGGTTGAAGACTTTCTGAGAAAAGTTATAAGGGTTTCCACAGGATTGATGTCCTTGGACGTCCTACAGAGCAACCTGGGAAATTAATAGCATTACCTTGTGAGATTCCCGGTTACAGAAATTAATAGTTTTTTGTCAGAATATGTAAATTCTATTTCATCGGTTTAGATATTTTAATGATTAGTTCGTTGTGTTTATGACGGCCAACTATCAGCACGAAGAATATAGCCCCAAAGGAGGTGGGGAGTACCCTCAGTAGGGGTCTTTCTAAGGGAACGTAACACGTATTTATGCTTGGAAAACGAAGGTTCGAAGAAAACCACAAAAACTAAGGCCGACGAACGATTCGGCAGACGGGCGCGATTGGGATCCTACCTAGCAGCTCCCGTCTACCAGCTTCGAGAGCAGAACCTCTCGGCAAATGGTGGGGCGGATATTATAATGATTTAAGGGTATATTACTAGTTATTCAATTTATAATATCAGATAATTATTATTAACGTTTCACTATTTATCATTATTTCAGTAACTTCAAAAATTTCAATTTAATTTCAATCTATATTACCAATTTTTTTTATTAATTTAAATTGATATTTTAATTGTGATAGTTTAAATTTTAATTAATTAATATTATTATATTTAATCATAATATTTATTTAAATATTTATTTTTATCATTTAAATATTACCATAGATTTATATTCTTTTATTATAATTTTTTTATTAGTCAATAAATTATTTCGGAACACATGCCATAAATTCCCAGGACCGCCATCTTGAAATTTTTCTTGGCGTGAAAACCCCTTTTCCGCCAAGTAGTAAATGTCGCCAAGCACCGATTTATACGCGTGTTAAGCTTAACAAAAATAAAATGTAAATAATAAACAAAACTCGTTAAAGTAGCAATCACTAAAAGTCGTATGAGCGCTACGGGGTCATTCACCGAAAAAAAAATCACTGGATTCAGCTAACTCTTTCTGCCGCGCTCACAAAAATGCACGAAAATCATTAGAGTGGCAATCAGTAATCGTCGTATAAGCGATGCGTGCTCATTAACCGAAAAAACATCACTTCATTCAGCTAACTCCTTCTGCAGCAATCACAAAAAAGCACAAAACTTGTGAAAGATGCAGTTAGTAAATGCGCGTATGTTACTGTGCACCAATCTCCGAAATGCATGCAAAATATTGAATAAACGACTAATAGAAAACATTACTATAAAATAAAGCAACAAAATATACATAAAATTATCAACATACCTTAACAGACATACTTCTTGAAAGCTCAAACACGAAATACTTCCTAGCAGCATCTTCATTTCCCAAAATAGGCTTATGACTACGCTTTGTAAACAAACCCTTTTTATCATTCAAATTTTTCTCATATTTCTTAATTACATGGGCAAGAGCGTTTAAACGGACTACAGAACCCATAGTCAATCAAATACATCCAATAAATTTAACATACAAATAAAAAGACAGCACAATAGCAAAAAAATACAACACTATATCAAAGCACATGCACATAATACCAAACGAAATCCTTCTCAAGCACAATCTCGCTTAAAAACGGGGTTGCCAGAACACGTTACGCCAGAACACACACGCACATGGGTTCCATATCGATAAAGATCGCCAACATAAAATCGCCAAGAAATCTCAAAACATCCAAGATGGCGGCCAAGGAGATATACGGTATCTAAGCCATTATTTCAATTTATTTAAATTAACTAACCTCTAAATTTATGAATTAATAGAGTAAAATCTCTAAATAGCAACCATCTCCCAACCAGAGAATTTGACCGCTGTTCAGGAGTAAATGCATACAGGTATATAGGTGTTTGGATATCAGAAAGTGTTTGCTAAATAAATTGTCCGTTATCGAAGTTTTACTATGTTTTATTCTATTTTATTTTTTATTAATTTATTTAACTATAAGTTTAATTAATTAATGAATCATTTTTTATCTTTTTCACGTTACTATACATATTTTACTTATGTTTTTCTAAATACAATGACGTCTATATTTAGCGGACTTCCATTTAGCTAAGTTTTCTAAATAACGAAAATCACTGAAAATTTTTAACTTATTAAAAGCCATGTCGCATTGTTCAATATTTGCATTCACAAAATTTATTTTCTATTTAGCAAACTAAAACTTAGGATCACTATCATAAACTGTTTTACATGGAAATTCTTTAAAATGTCCGCTTCTCTTCCAGCTTGCTAATATCCAGCAATCAGGTAAAGTATAGAATTTTAATCTTTTTTACTGCAAGTAGACACTGATTAGCTATTGTACGGTCCCTAATTATAATTCCAACTGAACATTATCTGTGCACCATACCATACATATTGTTCAACTGGCAAAATTAGACTTTATAATAAAAAAGTTATTGAAAGGAAAAATTCTGTCATCCTGTTAACGAAAATAACATATAAGCTGATTCTTTTATAACTCTAACCATATCCAAATATAATCAAGAGAAAATTCTGTCCATACAATAGAAATAAGAAATCTTATTACCACAAGAAAATAGGAAAGATGCGTTACAGGAATCTGTTTCATTAATAATTTCATTTTCTTCATATTTTACTAGATACGGATGTAGATAAAAAATATATCTATTTTGAAATAGTGAAATCCAAACAATATTATTGTCGTCTTAAGCACTAGAATTA
Source organism: Maratus speciosus (assembly GCA_963932465.1). Lineage (NCBI taxonomy): Eukaryota > Metazoa > Arthropoda > Arachnida > Araneae > Salticidae > Maratus > Maratus speciosus. Next base: position 231,995,199 of record OZ010789.1, read on the forward strand.
TGTAAGTTTTAAAAATAAAATGACAGTTATGTTTTTAAATTAATTATTTAAACGGGCTTTTTTCTTGTTATGAAATCAATAGTTTATTGAATATATATCAAGTTTCATGTATTCACATTTGATTTTTAATCAAAATTATAGACTGTCTGCTAAGCAGAGCACAAAAAGGCATGTTTTTAATCTATACACTTTCATGGGGTAGGGATTGCATGAATTAACTCTAAACCATTCTTTGGCAATGGTTTAGTTGCTTACCAGACAGAGCAAGTGTCCCAATATTAAAATCATGTTTGTGTCATGGATATCATAAAATTGTGTCCCCAACACATCGTCTAGTTCTTCCGGGTAATTGGCGGTACGTCATTATAAAAAAAATAACAAATATTTGTTACATGCAAATAAAGATGCATATAAGTAATTATTAGTTAGAATAAAAAAATACTTTTATATTTATTTCTAATATGATTAATTTAAATACATTCAAAAGGTGATATTTTCTTAAATAAAGTAATAGAAATTAAATAAGAAAAAATATTTTTGCCATATAAATTTATTCATTTGTTTGTATTAGATACAAATTCATCGACTCTTGTCACTTTCAATAATTCACTTTAAAGCTTCATGAGTAAATCGCTCAACGCTCTCCCACGAAGTACCCCTGAATTCTACGCAGACGTTGAGGTCATCAGTTCATTTATGGATCCTGAGGACCTCCTGTCATAATTATTTTGCGTCTTCGAGGATGCAGGGGAGAATGTTAAAATTCAATCCCATTCCTTTTCAGGATGACCTGAGTAAAGAAAAAAAAAATGTACAACAACGGTCAGTGAGTTAAATACTTTGTACAATCAGAATACGTTGAGTATGTACATTTTATATTGTTTTAAGTGTATTAAATCATATCCAGTGCAACAGTTAGGAAATTTTAAGTTACCGCCTCATATTTGAAAATAGTAATATACGTATATATTATATAAATATATGAACATACATTTTAGAAGCTGTTTTAATATAATACATGTTTTGTAATACAGGGTGTCTCAAGAAGAATGGAATGTGTTTTACTTTATCTATGCTTTGCCAATTAGAAATAAGTACGAAATGTAAATAGCAAAATTCTTAAAAAAAAAAAAAAAAAAAAAAAAAAAAGTTAATTTTATATTGGAGAAATAGACATGGCTTCCTTTTTCAAACAGCTAAATCTTTTAGTATTATATACGATCGCTGTTATAAGTTATATGTTTGGAAAATTTTTCTCCATGCTTTGACAAGTAGAATAGCAAACAAACTTCTGTGTTCCACATTCCCTATGTTATCTTATTTTCCTTTTTATAGCCAAGGAAGACGTTCAAATCCAGATTACTTCGGGCTCCAAAAGATAATCTTTAATAAATCGAGTTTCATTTTACACTCTTTTATTTGCCAAACCTGGTTTTTGTATGCAAATGTGGAATTTTGCGATAAATGTTTAACCATTTTCTTGATATGATAGGATTATAAAAATTATACACTAAGTAGTGTTATCTATGACAATACGACTTTAAATATTTTTTACAACATAATTATAAATCAATACGTTGATTTTTAATCTTTTTTTCCGTTATTCCGCCACAGGCACCAAATTGCCAAATATTACTGGTAACGCGTACACTCCTATGGGAGTTCAAATAACAATGATTTCATTTTGCTCCAGTAAACGATTGTCAAAAAATCCTAATGGATGTCATTAACTGCAAAAATGAAGTATTTTAACTGCTAAAAAGTAGAAATTAAATTAGAAATAAAAAATGAAGAATGTTAAATTAAATGCATATATACACTTTTATCAATTACTAGTGTAATATTAACTTGCGATTATGCGTTGAAAAATCAAAACAGAAATCCTAAAAAGATTGTTTAAATAATGTTTCCTTTTTAGTTTCTGTTGTGATGAAACATATCAAAATTTAAATATTTTTTAAATAAATTCCCTCGCTGTCACAACGTATAAAAAGCAGAAAATTTTTATAACCGAATGTTGTGCTCTCGCTAAATTAAATAGTTTAATTAACTTTTTTGGAGTATAACATGAATTTGAGTCAAAGAAAGTGGCATGATTTTCAAGATCAACACTGAATGCTTGTGAAAGAGTGACATTTTTTTTTAAAACTTTTGTACTTATTTTTACTTAAAATAACAATTTGAAATTATACAACATATATTTATACTCTTTATATTATATACTTGATTACAGAAGTTAACACGAATTTAATAAACTTATTAATCTTGATTACCTTGTGACTATTAATTAAATTTTAAGGAAAGAGAGTTAGACTTTCAATTTGAAACATAATCGAGTTCCGTAGAAACAATTTTTGAAAATGCAGGTTCATTTTGTTAGTTGTAAAAGTAATTTATAATTACAAAAATCTTTCTTGTGTGAAAAATGAATAATTAAAGTATATCTCCCTCACAAACCTCACATTAAATTTTAATCACAACAGATTTAATAGTTAGGTAAAAAAATTCAATGATCGTAGTAATAAGTTAAAACTGCAAGATTCACTCAGAATGGTGAGTTATTTATAATGCATTCTTGAGATATCTGATTACATGCTTCGTAAACTTAGCTCATCCAACCGTTGATAATGATATTTCTGACGATACAACTCAAGAAATGCGTTATAAAAATGAACTTTTTGTTTGAATGGAAATATTTGCTGTTTTATGACAAATCTAAAACAAAATGCTACAATTTTCCATTTTTAGGTAGTTTATAAATAATGGATAAATACAATTTCACTTATTAACTATTTATAAATAGCTACAGTTTTATAAAATAATTTCTTAAAAGAATTTGAAAGTTTATATTTGAAAACATTTCTGAAGCCTGATTCACAATGCTTCTCCTGGTCGTATTAGAAGAGATAACATAAAATGATTTACAAATAATTTACATTATAATTAAATATATGTTAAAAGTTAAAGATGAAAATTTTAACTATATCCGTAATAATATATTAGACAAATGTGTTTATCTATTTTTTATCTGTCTGTCTATCTATATCTAGTTTTTAAGTAAGTCACAATAATGTCAATATTTAATCACATAGTTTTTACTTTCAATTTACCTATTTACGGATATCAACACAATATGATCTCACACATAAAAAGCGTGTAGATGTCATTTTTTAAAAAAGTGCTTAATTTTCTTCTGGAAAGGAGAAGATAGGTTTTAAAATGTTTTAAACATTTTTATGAACATATATAACTGTTTTTTAAGCCTGATATATCCTGTTCGGAAGAAAGTTAAGTACTTTTTAATAGAACGACATTTCTATGATTTTTGTGTGTGAATTTGTTTTTGTGTTATTGTCTGGAAATACGTAAACTGAAAGTAAACACTATGTGTAGCTATATCTATACCTATCTGTCTGTCTCTATCTCTATCTCTATTTCTATTCGTCTATCTCTATGTCTATCTCTCTGAAAGCTATTTCTTTTTCGTAACACGTTATATGTTCAGGAAATTAAATCGAATCCAAAGTTCAATTTTAATAATTGAAATGTTTAAAATCAGTATAGATATAAAATATTAAAAAAGAATCTTTAAAATGAAGGTATATTGTGCTTAATTTTGCTTAAAGTTAAACAATAAATCAAAATTTCAATGGGGATAAAAAGTGAAGAATACAGCTACATATTATAAATTTTATAATCGTCTGTTTTCAATAAAATATAATTTCATTTTCAATTATTTTACAAACACAACAATAACTCACATAAATATATTGAGAAAAATTTCTTATACTAAATTTTTTTTTCTAATATTGTGAGTACTTATCGTGTTAAAAATGTTTTAAAAATATTAGGCGCCATAAGCCATGATACTTACATATAGTATAGACATATCTGATTATGATAATATTGAAGGATGTTGCAGACAAAAGAAATCTTGAAAAGAGCATATTAATCGCTTAAAATATACTATGATTTTAAAACCATAACTTAAAGAATGTTTAAATGTAATATAGTATATTAAAATTAAAGCTTTTTATTTTATAATGTCTGCTGTCATGGTACCATCATTCAGGTTTAAATTAATTTTTAATATTTTCCCAAATTACTCATATATAAATAGATATATCTAATTTTGCTATGAAAGAAAAACGCATTAAGCTTTGCACAACGTTTTTCGTTTTTCTAATTTTAAATTGTCTTGGAGGTTTTCCTCTCAAAGAAAATTTTGAAATTATGATTCTAAAATAAAACCCTTTAATTTAAATTAAAAATCACATATTTTTAATACATTTTTAAGAATTTCGAAGCACATCATTTTTTTTCTTCCATCAAATTGATAGAAAAAGAAGATGCGTCTTTCAGAAGATGCGTTAAATTTGAAACTACGCTAAAATTTTACATTTTTCATATAAAAAATAAGTTATAGTTTTTTTTAAAGAGGTAAGGTATAAAATAAATGAAAAAGTAGTCCGAACTTTCCGAATTTCTTATTATGATCAACATTTAACGAAGCATACAACTCTCATTTCAGAGATGCTTTACAAATTCAATCCATTGAGGATTTTTTTCAAGACTTTGATACAAAGACTCTCCCAATTAAAACAATTCGCTCTAAAGCAATTAAATTAATTAATAGCGGTATAATTTGAGATGTCTTCTTTTAGCATTATCTTGTTTAAATGTAATTTCTTGATACTCGATGCTTAATGAAGAATGTTAATAAAAAAATGTTTTCGTCGATTTCTTGTCTGTTGGATGAATTAAAATGTTTAGACTTTAACACAATTGTAGAGTACTATACAGTCGATTTTTTGAAGTAATTCATTACATCGCACTGTTGATTTTGAACTAAATATCATTAAATAATAAAAAAAATTCTAATAATAATAATATTGCTAAAAAAATTACAATTAAATTGCGGAGAAGGAATGTGATAAAGACTATTTTTTCGATAAATATTTTTTTTATGAATTATATTTATTCAAGTCTTTTGTATGAAAAATATAATTATGTTTTATTTTAATTGCAGCTCTATTTTTCGTGAAATTTGATTATTACTAATGATAAGTATCATAATATAAGTTCAATTTTATTGCTTCCAATTTTTTTTATTAAATATTCCATTGACATAAATTTCTAAAAGGAACTGTAAACTAAATATTAGATATTTAATGTACTACAATTGAACTAACTGTACCGTATATTATATTATACTATAACATAGTTAAACATTTATATTTTCAAATTTTGAAGTGTGGGGAAGCATTTGGTTTAATTCCTACATTATACAATTTAAAAAATTTTCTTTTAATAAGTACTTCTTTATTGTTTTAATTTAAAATTGCAAAACCATCAATAAATCTACATCGTCTATAAAGTTAAAAAAATCATATATTTCAGAAAACTTCGATTGAATAATTCGAATTCTTTTAACCCCTTGAAGGGTATATTATATATACTACTTAACATTTATTTCCAAATGCCACACAGGTATCAGAATTTAGGAAGTAAATTTTTCCTTGTATAATGTACGCGAAAAAAAACTTTTGCTTACTTTCATATAAATTTGTTCATAAATCCCCGTGTCTATCAATCATTTTAAAAAATTTGCAATAGAAGTCCTTTCTCCCTGAAAGGGTTAAATTGAAATATGTTGAAAACTTATTGTGTTAAACAGCCTCAAATGGTTGCGTTTTTTAAAATAATTAATTATTTTTTTTAACATAAAAGGTTTTTTAACAATGTAATTAAAAATAAAATGTAATAAAAATTTTAATAAAATTTTACCTGGAATAAACTATCTTAAAAGCCTCATTTATAATACGGATACCAGATTTTTCTAAAAATTTTGTTAGAATATAAAATAAAATATTTATTTTGTAATCCATGCATTTTTTCATTTATATAACTTGACACTTTCACAATGATTTCGTTTATATTTCCGTTTTTTAATATTTTCTTCCACACTGTCTAACAAAAACGCTGTATAGCAATTTTTTTATTGATTTTAATTTTTTTTCTTGTCAATAATAAAATGCTTTACACAAAACCTAAAATTAAAAAAATAAAAACGTTTCAAATATTTTCAATTGATCCAAGAAACTTAAACAGAACGTGAAAAGTGGGTATTACTTATTGAAAAAAAAAGTTCATGCAATTATTAATATGCTATTATTAATTACATGGATCTCGAAAAATAATTTAGGTCTGATATATCAGATGTACCTAATTTTGTTTTTACACTAATATACGTTTTAAGATTTATAGGCATTAAATTATTCTTAATTTTAACAGCATTATGTGCTTTTTTATTCACAGAATTCTGCGATTAAATAACTTGATAATCACTATTGGAAAATGAGCGTTGCTAAACGTTCGTAAATCTTAAATCCTACGATTGTGTAAAAACTGAATTATGTGCAGCCAACATTATTCCCAGAAGTCTGTTACTTATAATTTTTTCGTAAAACTATTTGCAGGAGAGCAAGCTGATCACTTTTTTTCCAGAAAAGAACAAAATGAAATAAATATGATAGGATGGTGAAAAGAATTTCTGTAACATTCAACATCCTTTTTTTTTCATATATAATATATATATTAAAACTGTAAAAATGTGTTTCACAGTTTGTCAGCATTTAAAAATATCCACTTTTTTTTTTTTTTTTTTTTTCAAATGAAGGTATACCAATTTAAATTAGTGTATAAATTCTTATTGTAATTTTCAATTCAAAAAATACTTTATCTTTGATTTTGATAAAAAAATAATAAAATTGTTGGTAAAAGTAAAATGTTAATTGAAGTAAATAATAATAATAATAATAATATTTTTACAAGAAATCTAGAAAGAATCTACCAAAATATTTGAAATAACCATACATTTTACTTTTTCATAAGCTGAAAAATCTGTATATAATTTAAATTAAAAGCTTTCTGAACCAGATGACATATTTCACGAAGATTATATTTTAAATGTTATTCTTAAGCAATTTCTTTGTAAAAAACATAAGAAAACAAAATAAATATTTTCATCGCCCAACTTGTTCATACGTGTGGAGAATGTATCAATTACAGCTGTTTCTTTATCATGGATTACCAGAACATACCCATGAATTAATCCTTTGCTACATTTCAAAAAGATAAAACTTCTTCATTTCAGAATTTTTGAAATTGTGAATGTAAATAGTAAAATATGAATATAATGATTAATCTTTATTAAACTATAGAGAATTTTAAAATACAGATAAAGCATGATATTTAGATATAATTGGATTTCAAAGTATGTTTTTCTTTTACGTAATTAATAAAAAAAATAATTTTTAATATCAAGTAGCAAAGAATCCGTAGAAATTTCTTTTGAATACAGATCCGTTTTTGACAAAATAGTGAAGAAACTTATTTTTTGGGGAAATATCTTGATTAAATTGAAATTTATACAACAAAGCTAATATTATTTAAAGTTGATTTTCAGTACAGGCTGCATCTTTCATTTGCTAATATGAGAATTTAATTTTAAAGACTAGTGGCGGAGTGGTTAGCACGTTTGACTGCTGATGCATGTCGCGAGATCGACCCCCGCATAAGTCAAGGTTCCTTCAACCCTTTGGTGTCAAAGAAAATTAGTAGCTATCATGCATAGGAACTAAACACCCAGGATTCCGTGTTAGGCTGACCAACTGACTGGAATATATGCTGTATACTACCTCGCGGTTTGGGTCAAGAATATAGGAATGGACACTGTAGGCCCAGATCCTTCATGTATCGTATAGCCACAGGTTTAGTTTTATTAAATAAATTCTACATATTTACATATAAAAACTACAAAGATACTACATAAATCATTAGATGATCAATTACTTGCAACTAAAGGGAGAGTAATAATACTAATAAAAAATATATACCTCGTATATTTGCATTATAAAGTGAATGAGATACATTGGTAATTTTTATTTTTAATTATATTGTTGGGTTTGGAAGTAAAGTAGTTTTTCAAAAGAGTTGTCATGCCCTGTAATGGTGCTAGAAAGTCTTTTACTCATCAATATTCAATTACAAAGATTTTTTTATTACTGACAGTGAGGTTTAAATGCATTTTACGAAAAATCTGGCGTGCTGTACGAAATTTTGATCTATCAGTTTGTGGAATTTAGGAATCTTAATTGTTTTCGCCTGTGAACATACGGATTTTTATGGTAGCAAAAGTAACTTGCTAAATGTTTTGAAAGTTGAACTTGTATGTCTTGGAAATGAGTTAACCACGAGAGGTACATATTACTAAACGCGTAGTTAAAAAACACGCTGATTAGAACTACGCTTATAAGATTCTCTTTTTATCCGTGCATATATATTTTTTTTCTTGTTTGAAAAACAAACGATTTTTCAATCCAACAATAATTCGTGTAATTGGTACTTTAATCATCAGCTTTTATCTACACTGATCGGTCAAATTTCTTGTAAAATGATAGAAAAGATTTACTTTTGCAGATCGAGATCAAAAATAATATTTCACATAGTCTAAGATTACATCTGTGGATAAAAACAAGATATAACTTTTACAGTGCATAATTTATATTGTTCATTTGTGTCTATTTTTTTCTTATTGTTGTCCATAACCTTGCAAACTATTTAGACAATTTCATACAATTATTTTTGCTATAAAAGTGAATCTTGATAATGCTAAATATTATTTTAATATTTACTTTTAAATTAAGTATAATAAAAGCTTCCACGCAGTTAATTATTCTACATCATAAAACAGTTAAAGGACTTATATGTTTTTGCAAAATTATTTTAACAATTAAAAAAAATCATTTTGATTTCTGTAAAACAGCATGGAAAAATATTAAAAATTATGTGGTATTTCCGCAATTGTGCTCAGATTTTATATCATATCATAGGTGCAACTTCTGTTATTAACCTTTAAAAGAGCGTTTGCATATATTAAAAAATGCTACCTATACATATATGCTAGATACATCACATGTAACTGAAAATAACTCTATAATCTTTGGTTGTAAAATCTTTATTTATGCAGTCCTGGAAAAATTCCAGATTAGAGCAGGTTGTAGAAGCTCTTTCATAAATTTATGAAATTTTACTTAGAACAATTTAATATTGAGTTGCTCCTATATGATATTATTTAAAGAGATAAAATTTCTAACCACAAAAGTCTTAAGCGAAAGCTGTGTAATTGTTGTATAACTCTACTATGTTTTCCAGAATGAAAGTACGGAAATTTTATATTATTTTACATCTTTTTTGCCACAAGTTACATTTCAGAAAGTAATCTTAACAGCAGTGTTTTTAAAGTAGAAAATTGTCTTAAAATATTGATTTATTAAAGTTTTATATAATGTGCGACATTTTTTACTGCAGAAATTGAAAACATTAATAATTTAGCTATTTTAAACAATGAAGTTTTCCATGTACATCTATATAGAGCCTTTAGACGTTTAACATATGCAGTGTAGCAGTTCATTAAATAGAAGTTTAACGTATGCACTACATATTTTTATGTCGTAAAAGCCATTGTGATATTTTAGTAAAAAAAAAAAAATAATAATAATTTTCTATTTCTGAGATTCATTCGTTTTTGTTAAAACACTACTAGATTAAGGAAATGAAATATAAATTGTTAAATGGTCTTTTAGATAAATCATATAAGAAAAAATCTCTAAAAGTGATTAAAGATTTTGAGTGGTATTTTAATGACCAAATTTCAATATTTATGAATGTTGTGTATACCTGATAAAATTTATCAGTAGTTAAATTGAATACATCTTATTGATATAAAAGAAAATAAGGATTATCCCATATCAGAATAACAATTCATTTCTATTTTTCAATCAGAGGTGTTTGGATATACATTCAACATGTTATAAATTTATATATTTTATTTCGAAAAGTAAGTACATATAAGTATTATAAATATCAGATACTAGATGCGAAACTTTAGATACAAGAGAGCAAATCTTTAACATAGATCGAAAATATATTCACCAAAAGTCCACTATTATATCCGCTGAAATATTAAAAGTACAATCGTTGTGACACATGGAAGGTTATTCTTTAACCTGTCACTTAAATTTCTCACTTTGTATAGAATACCATGATTTCAAAGCAAAAGCAGGCAATTTTGATTTTAGTGTAAAACATTTACTTGAACTACCAGTTTTCCTCTCAAACTTTTTTAATTTATCAATTAATGCCGTTAATATGAGCCCAGTTACAGAAGATCTGTTAAGTATAATCTGTTTCATCGAAAACCGGGGTTATAAAAAATACTTACTAAAGAAAAATTATTAGAATCGGGCTGAAAATTAAAAGGATTTCCAGCGTGGAGTCTATTGAACTTAAAAAATATATATCATATTAACCCTCTCGCTGCGCAACCCAAGAAATACTCGGGCATGCATTTTCCCGCCAAATTAATATTATTTGGTTTTTCCCACCAGTTATTTTTTAGCGAAAACTTTGTCTGACTTAATCAGGACGTTTTCCACGATTACGATAATCAAAAATTTCTGCTTTAAAGAACCGGTGGTAAAAGACTAAAAATTCTGTAAAAGACACTCATCACGAAGAATTATAATTACGCAGCGAGAGGGTTAAAGTAGTCATTGAAATACCTACACTAATTTATTTCAAAGAATTAAAATCAGATAAAAGGAGCAAGAAGTATTAAACTTTCTTTGCGTTAAAGGGTCTTTTTGAAATTGACAACACTGTTACTAGTTACAGACAATTTGACAGATGACAGACTATTTGTACTCACTATGTTTTGCCATTTCACCATGAATAGACTTACGCCAGAAGAACGCTTGTAAATTGTGCAAAACACAATCTGTTTATTGCGGGAGACATTCGGTTAGCACATAATTTAGCGTAATGGATCTGTGAACTGGCTTCTACAGCCATGTGATCTCACACCTAAAAATACTTTACTTTGTGTGAGGTTATGTGAATTCGATGGTCTACGCCGTTAAATCACAGATATTGAACAACTTGAAAATCAACATTCGCCGCATGTTCTCTGATATATGGCTCCGGCTGCTCTATAAAGTGTTCGAAATTTGGACTTCCAGATAGCACTTCATTCGAGCCAGCCGCGGAGCCAATATTTCCGAAATAATTTCTAATCCTAATATCATAAAATTATTTATTTAATAAAACCAATATTATGACAATTGACATTATTTTTATGTGACGCATTTCGTTTTAAATTTGTATACATGGAAAAAAACACCCTTTATATTAACGGGAATCCAACAACATTTAAAATATAAACTATATTCCTGTAAAATATTCTTTTTTTATTTCCACTATGAAACAAAAGTTTTTCAAAGCAATTTTTTAATAATAAAATAGCGACTGTCGCTTACCCTCGAAAAGTTTTTTTTAGATTGCACTCTATATACAGAATAATTTTGACAATTTTAGAAGTGTGTTTTATTAAGGATATATGAAGCATGTAAAATTATTTTGCAGAACGGTTTTTTTAGTAAAGTTTGATATACAAATTACAAATGAAGAAAATAGAAATATACTAATGAGAAACCATAAACTAATAGGACTTATACCGAGTATCGCAAAAATGATTTTAAAATTCAATAACATGCAAATGGTGATATATATGAAAAAAATCTTGCAGGAGTGTTATGTAAGATGTCAGGAGATTGTATACTGCGATTCTCAGTTTTAGTTACAAATAGCATCGATAGATGTCACTGCAAGTAATAACCGCTAAATCCAGGCCGGAGATTAAAATTTGTTGAAGAGATACTCTAATTACCAAAAATCGATACTGGACTGAGCACCTATTCCTCTCAGTGCCACCTATTGTTTAAAATTCGAACTAAAATAAAGAATCACAGTAAAAAAATTTCCTGACATCGTACATAACCCTCCGGCAATTTTTTTTTAAATATCTGTCACCATTTGCAAGTTATTGAATTTTTAAATCATCGGTCATTTTTGGGGCACCAGGTATATCTATTATAAAGTAATTTATTAATAATTCCATAAACAAAAGACTGTAAAATATGATGTTTTTTTTTTACGTAGAAATATTTTGTAATCTTTAAAATATATTACAATGTACGTATATTTCTGATATTTTGTATAATATGTACTCTGCTAATTAATATCATTAGATTCATTTTCTAATACATTATATTGATACAAATATTAGTTACCATTCAGTTTTGAAATATCATTTCACAATAAATTATTATTTTAGGAGAGAACTGAATACTTTTTCAGAAATTTTATTATGATCATAAGTCATAAATAATTCCATTCACGGTTCTGCAAAGGACGAATGTGTAACCTGATAGATAATAACCTTGTTCAAGGATGTATGATATGAATAATAACTACATTCCGAACGCGTGGATAGGAAATGTCTTGTTGCTTATATATCATACACAGGTTAGAATCTAGAAAAGTTATTAATGCGAATTTCGTTTTTGTAAGATTCTAGAAATCCTATTAATGTTACTTTTGCTTATGTTAGATATTCAATGATATTATATTTATTCATTTATTTTTATGATTTATACTTATAATTTATATTTATTTACTTACATTATTAATTTTTATAATTTATATATATTTAAAGTTTTTTTTTTTTTTACATTGAAAATAACATGATTATGTTTCCGAAATCTATTTAAGAAAACTTTTAGACATTTGCAGTGCAGAATTAATCAATTCTTGGTTGAATATTTAACAGAAATCTGCAGTGCACATTGTATAAAAATATCAAAATAATTTAGTTTTTAGAATTTTAAGAAACTTATATATTAAGAAAAATTATTTGACATTGAAAACAAGAACTACGTATGGGTGTAATATAGATACTTCATTGCTGTTATTGTAAAAATAAATTTGAATAAAATATGCAAAATTTTGATGTATCAAAACTTTTTAGACTATGTACTGAATTTATACATTTTCACCATGGTTATTTAATCAATGACCTCATATTATTTCTATCACTGACATATTTTGTTTTTCATAATCTACGTTAATGTGTGTTATAAGGTTATGTAATACCTGCTGAACTTAATACAGGAAAATAAAGCAAAATTTTATTTTAAAATGTATAGATATACGTTTGCATTCCGAATGGATTAAACACATTTAAGTTCATTTAAAGGTATAATAAAAAAATATGCTATACATCCTTACTTACTGGCATAGCTGCGGTTTTTGTTTTACTGTTATGTAATGAAACTGAATTTTCACGAATAAGCATCCAGGAAAAATTTGCAAATATATATTAAACTGAACTTGGCACAAATTGTACAAAAACATGATTGTTCCCATTAATTAAAATAACAGTTTCAAGACTTCGTTAATTTTAGTCAAAACAATATCTCCATCTGAGGCTTTGCATTTAATGTCAACGTTGCACATTAATTTATTAAGATACTGCAGTCAATAATTTGTAGAAAGTAATAAACATGTGACAAAGTAATAAACAATAAACCCTATATAATAACATAGTAAACCCATGTTCTCTTGTTATAGATATAGGGCACATTTTAAGAAATAACGTGCTTTTCATCTTTCAGTCTGGAGTAAAAAAAATCCCTGCGGCCCGGTCTACAGGCGGAGTTAGATTTCGAAGTTAAATATTCTAATTCCACAAACAAAAACTAAATCATGATTAGGGATAAACCTACTTTAATAATTTTATCTGGCCGCTTTTTACGAGTTTTTATTTCATTTTTATAAAAATAGCTGGTTTTATCAGAATCATGTTAAGGCTGTTCTTAACTGCTCCGCTAAAAGAGCGCAAAACGTTCTGACACATTTACAAATTCATTTTTTAACGAAAAGATATAAAATTGGAAAGCCTGACCATGGAAGCGATTTGGAATCGTGCAATTTTTTCCATTTTTTGATCAATCAATTACACATTGAGTTATAAGCGATATCGATCACGTGACAAACCCGTTTTTCGCCCGCTCTTGAGGGATGTTTCTACTTTCGTGCGGAAATTCGGTTCAAAAGGTCAATTTTGACACTCTTTTCTGAAAGATCTATTGCGTTTGCAAAAAAAAAAAAAAAAAAAAAAAAAAAAAAAAAACCGGAAAAAACAGCTCGATGGCATAGTTTCTAAATAACAATACCAGCTAGTTTCATACATTTTCGAACAAAAATAAATTAAAACTTATGTCAAGAAGTTGCCCTTTTGGATTTGAGAACAGCCTTAAGGCGGTGTTCAAAAAAATACTTCTCCATGCTCAACAACTCGAAATTTTCTGGCGCATTTTCACATTTATTTTTAATACAAAAAATATGAAACTTGGTGACGTGATTTTTGAAGAGATTTATAAGCGACCTGTGTTTTTATTTTTCGTTTAATTAATTAAAACTTGATTTACAAACAATTATTTTCTCAGTAGGACAATATTTTTCGTTTCTAACACAATCGCTTCGGGAAATTCTGTTCCAAATGCCTAATTTGACATCAGTTTTTGAAATATATTCTCCCTCTATCAACAAATCTATCATTACGGTACTTTATATAGTTTCTGAATAAGAGAATATACCAATTGGATGCGTTTGAGAGCAAAAATGAATTTAAAGATGAGTAAAAAAATAAGCAGTTTGGATTTGAATACAACCTTATTAAGATGATTTTTTTCTTCAACCTCTATGTATTTTTAATTTGGTTTTGCTGTAAGAATTGCTCCTATCAAAAATTTGTTTATATAAATGCTGTAGACAATATTAAGAAGATATATGATAAATTCATAAGGATTTTATATCTTGTGAATTGACGGAGTTTTGGATTTTTTTCTTCTTCAACCCGCACCCCCCTCTTTTTGTATTCGTTTTTATTTTTATTTATTTTTTTTGCGGTTCGAATTGGTCCTATCAAAAACTTGTGAATATAAAAGTTGTAGATAATATTAAGGAGATTTATAATAAAATTAATAGGATTTGATATCTTGAGAACTGACGAAGTTATAATTTTTTTTCTCCAAAAACCCTATTTTTGGCCCCTTGAGCCCATTTTTAATTTTATCAAACATCTGTGATACATAAATGTTTGGCCCTACTTTAGAAGTAATAAAAACTTTAAACTAATTTGATATGTATAAAAATTAAGAAGTTATGGTTTTTTTTTTTTTTTTTCACAAAACCCCTCCCTGTTTCCATCCCTTTGGTCCGACTTTGCCCATTAACGAACTTGACCGAGAATTTATGCCCCTTGATTTTATGTATCAGTTTGGAAGAGATTTGTGGAGAATTGTGGAAGTTATCATGTCCAGAAGAAAGTGATATATATATGTATATGTATATTGATATATATGTATGTATGTATATAGTGATACATATATATATATACAGAGAGAGAGAGAGATAGATAGATAAATTTTTTTACTGAGGGTGGTTTGGGGTTCTGGGGGTCAGGTTCGGTGTAGATCTGCAAAAATTTTTTAGAATTTCCAACATAGGTTGAATGTAATAGGTAGTATTTTATACGAAGTCTACCGAAAAGTAATAGCCCGTAAGCAATAAGAGAAACATAATTCACTCTTATTCAATAAGAGTGAATTATGTCAACCGGGCACCGTCCGTAAGCACAATAAGTACAGTTGGAATAAACCACATCTGTGATACGCTCATCTTGAATATGATGCAAAGTATTTTATACGGCTGAATATATTTTAAGCAAATAAAATACAAGAGTTTTTAACAGGAACATTCACATTCGCACCTGTTATCATATACTAAGTTCCTATGGAACTTCTGATTGATTATCACTGCTTCCAAATATCACACTTCGTTTTATTTAATCATAGAAAATTATTATAGAAAATTAAAAAATGGTAACTACTCGCAAGTAGAAGTAATTAAAAATAAAGTGAATGTGAGCACATATATTATTGAAATACGTTTATCATAATTTTGCTTACGCATCTTTTGTTATAATTTCTAAAAGTGAATTAATAAAATAATTTTCAAATTTAACTTTCGGTGCAACGGTAATGTTTGTTAATGGCTTAAAATTTGCAATTTTACGTGTACTTCACGGAATGAGTCACTGCATGTTTTAAGGCATTAGAAATGCGACTTATCAATTTGTTTTTCGTCTAAGTATCATTAATTATAGGCATCGCAAATTCCCAAAATTGTCATAATAGTACATTTTTGAATTCAAATGCTGCACTGGAAAGAACATTAAATAAAAAATGAGGGTCATATAAAAAATTAGCATAACTAGCAAAAGCCATGCTTTGTTTGGATTCGCGAAGCATTATTTAATAAGATAAATATTTGAAAGTAACAATATTTTTTTATATTATTTTTGCATCTTTATTAAGCAAGAACGTTATTTTATGTTTTGGCGCATTTTTATTTTTGAAATGTAAATTCAGCCAAATAGCTAAGAATTTCCTCGGAATTTTTTATTTATGATATAAGAATGGTATAAATAAAAATATTTTCGAAGCAAAATTTTACAAAATATCTTAAAATTCTCAACTAAAAGCTCTTTTAAAGATGTTTTGATATTTTACAATAGCCTCTGGTGGTTTCTCAAATGGTTTGAAATAGGAATGTTTCCAATCTTTGTAATTCACATCAAATAATCTTTTACAGCAATCTTAGAATAATATATTCGAAGAGAGCTTGAAGAAAGTTACTTCTTCAAAATCCTATTTTCTGGAAAAACATTTGAAATTTGCCCTCGTTGATACTAAGAATTATTAACGGTAAAACTTTTCATTCTAATTTCTTCTTTTTTTTCTGCATGTTAGCATACGAGAATTTTTGATATTGTAGAATCTCTCGTAAGGAAATTTTCTATTGAATGCTAAACCTTGAAGGGTTTTCACTCTCGACAATGCTACGCAAGTTAAATCAACTGATATCTCTTTATCCAAAATATCTACGCCTGCTTTATCTAATGTTAAACCTTGGGATTTATGAATTTTAACTGCAAAAGCTAACTGTAGAGGAAATTGTTTTCTTGAGCAATTTATATTTCCATTTTTCCAGACTTTAGTTATTTGTGGAATCGGAACGCAGCCATTCTCATAAGTTAAATGACTGTAGTTTTCAAATTTAACCATGATTATTCGCGGCATCTGGTCTGGTGGCCCGTGATTTCCTTCATAAATAATATCTGCAACATAGCCTAAAGCCCCGTTTACTATACCTTTTTCGGTCCACAAATTAGAACGTAACATTACTTTAGACCCAATTGATAAAGTAAGAAATGGGTCAAGTCCATTTGTCATTTCAGAATCGGCCAACTTTGCTTTAGTACAATTATGAAGACCTTGAATCAAGGCAACAGGTTGACGCAGTTCTTTTATGTTTTCATTATTATATTCTTTTACGTCTTTATTCGTTGAAAACAGCCTAATTGCATCTTTAAATAAGTGCTGTTTGCTTTTTGAAAGAGACTATAAGCTTCGATTCATTAATATTTCATAGTCTTCAGTAAGGCATTCTCCACTGCTAATTCGATCAAGTATGCTACATAATATTTGTTGAGTTTCATGTTGCTGGAAAAATGATGATAAAAAAAAAAAAAATTGAATAGTCGAAGAAAATAACAATTGTCCATCCAAAAGAAACTCACTTCCTTGGTTTTTGTCACTGTAAAGAGGCCTGCCGTTTACTGGAGGTAGTTGTTTGATATCTCCAAATAGATATAAGAACATTCCACCAAACGGTTCATCTTGTTTCGATGGCACAGCACTACGTAAACGTAAATCTATTTTTAGAAAAAGACTGCATTCATAGACTGCAATCATACTCATTTCATGTATCATTATGAATTTACAATTTCGAAACTCCTCCTGAAGTTGACCAATCGAATATAGACTAAGATCTCTTATCTTTTGATTTAATCCCAAGAAAAGTTTTGAATGAATCGTTGATCCATTTATATTGACTGCGGCAAAACACCAGTTGGTGCAAGCAATTGAAAAGATGATGGACCAAATGTTTCATTTAATCGAGTAGTGAAGTAATGTATAACAGTACTTTGTCCAGAACCTGCATTTCCTTGGTCAACAATTCTTTTTATTGACATTTCTCGCCTATGACCTTGCAGGTAATTGAGCTGTTCTTCAAAAATATTCATTATTTTTTCTGCGGGGAAAGACGGAATTTGGCAAATTAGAAGGAACAGTGACACAACCACTTTTTTCACTCTCTTTCACTTTTTCATTTTCAATAAAATTCTGTAATTTATTGAGCAAATCTTGACTTTGAATTGTATGCCAGTTATACCTTATATCAATGTCCCTTCTGCCCAAATCTAATTCATCCTGTGCATTATTTTGTCTTGAAGCGACATTCATTCAGTTAAATAGTTGATCTATTTGAGTAGATTCAATTTCTTCAAATTATTCCTCATCTTCTAAATTTTGCAACAGATATTCCCCATCCAATATCTGAATTTCATTATTCTCAAAATGCTGTTCATATATAACTTTCCATGAAGTATTATTTGGACTCATAATTTGAAAATCACGCCAAGGAATATGCAACATAACTTGTTGCTTATAGAAATCTTCATTATTTACATTATTGGGATTATATTTCAATTTCGGTATAATTATGGGGATAAATCGTTTTTTTCTGATACTGAAATTTTCACCGCGTTTATAAACGTTTGTGAAATAATTCTGCAAGGACATATTTTCAAATCTCACGGGGCGTTGCTCGTACTTTTCTAAAATATTTGAAACGGATATTCTTCCATCCTCCTTATTCATATCTAATTATTCCCATGCGTTCCTTGCTAAATTAATGGTGACAAACTGACGAGATGATTTATAGAAAGGCCATCCCATTAACACCCAAAATATTTCCGGGGCAGTATAATCACGTTCAGCACACATTTTTATTAAAATCTTCTGTATTATCTGCTGAATATTGATATTATCGCATGATTCTTGAACTGTTTCTCTGATGAAATCTTTCATCCCTTCTGATCTGGGTTCACCTTTACCAGCATATTTAGCAATATATTTTAGAACTGTGTGAATGGAAATGACTGCTTGGGAATCCATGTTTGCTCGCCAAATTTTTAAATT
This sequence comes from Maratus speciosus, assembly GCA_963932465.1. Classification (NCBI taxonomy): domain Eukaryota; kingdom Metazoa; phylum Arthropoda; class Arachnida; order Araneae; family Salticidae; genus Maratus; species Maratus speciosus. The sequence goes on from OZ010789.1 coordinate 232,014,269, forward strand.
TGTGGGCTATGACTGTTTAAATAAGGACTATTTCTTTTTGAAATGTATTCGGTTTCATTAGTAAGGAACTGAATTTTAATTTCGTGAGAACATTCTTTGGGAAATTTGAAACGCTATATGACTTCAGTAGAATGTTTTTTCTTTCTCTTACAATAAACTTTAGAACATTTATGCACTTGTACTGCACGTATTAAGTGATTATAGTAGGCAGCTTCATCAGGCACATCCGTAAAATGAAATTTAGATGGATGTATGCCATAAATTTGATTAGGATCTGGTTGCCAAGTCGATATGAATTCGTCAAAGTATTTTACAATTTTACGTATCTTTTTATCATCATTTCAACTAAGATTGTTTATATCAGGAGCATCTTGAAACCAGAAAAGACCATGAATATGAGAACTACCTCTATGTCTAAACTCAATACGAAACGAAAAGTCCTTGACTTTGAAATAATTCTTGAAAAAATATTCTATAAAACAATCCAACCTCTTATGAAAAAAGTAAGCAACGATTAAAGGATAACAATTCAATAATTTTGATTTTCTGATGAATTCAGAATTTTGGTTACAATTAGTGCAGACATAGTCTAGATCAATGATGCGATAAATTTCAGGCCAGTATAAATTAGCTGCACTAAGTGTAATGAAAACTGTAAGAGTTCCCATTTCTTCAACCATGTCTAACAACTCACGTGATCTCATACACCAATAATAGCTCGTTGATCTTAAATTAGCATTGAAAGATAAAATCGACTTGTACTATGTAGGATCTTTCTGTAACCGTTCCTGGAGTTTTTCAACTGTTTCAACATAATGAAGGCGACATTTTTTTTTTAATACAAATAATTCCATTTTGTAATGCTGTCCAACGCATTATGCTATTGAAAGCAAAAAAAATCTAAATCTTGGTTGCCGTGCAAATCTTCCATCGTCATATATCATGAGAAATTTAAAGTATTCTTTTGGTGTAATTTTACGAACTCTAGCATCTCTAAGATCACCTCTTCCTGTTGGAAATAACGTAGGAAAAGCTCTACAAATATATCCATCACATGAAAATTCATTTATAGGCTTAGTATCTATCTGCGGCCAATGAATGACACTGCATTCTTCATTTCCTTCTTTAATACCTAACATACTATTTATTGCCTGTCGATTACATCTGTAAGACACATTTGGGGCTCCGGATTCATATTTATTATTTGTCCATGGACATTGATCATCTACAGAATTCGAGGTTTTTTCAACTGATGGTAAATAAATCTGCTGTTGCTCTTGACTGAGTATTATTCGCTGAAAAATATTTTAAATTTCGGGTAAACTTTGGAAATTATTTTCATGAATAGTAATATAACGATACCAATGATTATTTTCCTTTAGATATTCTAAAGCAGACTTAACGTTTTCACGACTTACTATAAAATCTTTGAATTATTCACCATCTTGTCTTTTAACAATGATGTACTGTGATATAGTATCTATAGAATGAGGTAATAATGTACAAAATTCTGTAATATCTTGATGAAAATAAATAACTTGTCCACTGTATCCAAGCTGGACACCTTTAATGTGATAAACAGTAATAACTGGATGAACTTGGGCAATTAATTGCTCCTCAACGAAAGTTAAGTTCTTCAATATTTCCGGTTGTGGACCTGGATCCATATTATTAGCTACAGAAAAAATATTTAGTTCATTATTTACTATACATTTTTGGCAAGTCTTACAAGATCCGTCAGATTGAATATGCATGTCAAACCAACGTCAATGACAAATTTTGCAAAAATATAATAATTTTTTTTTTTTGTGCATCTTCGAAATTTAAAGCATATTTCCGAGAACATGCATTACCTGTCAGAAGAGATTGTGTCATGTCGTCGTTTTTTGCGCTGGTATCTAGTCTCTTGCCTTAAAGCTAAATCATGTTCGCGTTCTTTTTGTCCAGTAAGTGTATGTGTTCTCGGCATTCTTTATAATAGAACTAATGCACTCCATAAATTGTTTTTAAACGGCCAACATATTAAAAATAATAATAATAGTAATTACTTCTTAATAGTAAATATATTTCTCTTGGTTAAATTTTCAACCTTCGAATTCTAATAACATTTATATAACGAATTTAACATTTAATTTTATTTGTTTACAATTTTTTTTTTGTTGCCACTTTACAAAAAAAAAAAAAAAAAATCATAATATAATTCTTTTAAAATGCGTAAGTTTCGTCTGAGTAAATTATTTCACATAATATGAATAAGTTGTGTATTTGAATTCTTAACACTAAAAAATACTTAATTTAATTAAATAATTGAATTTTCGCAAATTTTAATTCATTAAAAATATGCTATAATTTTTCTGTAAAAAATATTTTAAAAATTTCACAAAAGAAATTGTGAAATTATTATATGATTAAAAGGAATGATAGCCAAAATAAACGCCATCTGCAACGAATCTTAATAAAGTATTCTATTAAAATGTATATTTTCCTCTCAAATAACATACATTTTCAATATAAGAAAGTTTAATGTAAGTAAAGTTTTAAGCTGTAGCCGGTATTCCGATAATTCTTTTACCTTACGTATTACGTATGCCACGCTGCAATATTAAAAAGCTGTGCCAGTATTACGCTATTTTTTTTGCCTCACACGCAAATAATTAGAGATATACATATTATACATGCCACGCTGCAATATTAAAAAGCTCTAAGCGGGTATTACGATAATTCTTTTACCTCACATGTAAATAATTAGAGATTATTTAATTCCGCTTAATTATTAGAATTTTTTTTTTAGATAAACGCAAACATTTTATCACAAACTCCAACAAAACTTTTTATTCTATTTATTCCTTATTCCAAATCCAAAGATACAGCTTTATCGTCTGCTGCCATATTAACCTGATAAATTAAATTTTATTAAAAAAAGGCACGGTAGTAGAGAAATATTTTACTAAATCGAATAGTTATTTTTAATTTTGGTTTTAGAATTCAATTCATGAACTCCCGTGCATAGAACGGGTTAAACAGCTAGTTAATTAAAAAAAAACAATTTTTGAGGTATTTTGGCGGAATAATGAAAATATATTTTATTTATTTAATTAATCATGATTCTATCTATAAGTACTGACTCCATGATTTATTATTTTTTCTTCTGAAAATAAACGTGTTTCATTTTTTATTTGCAAGAATGCGTCCGTAATGGAAAAACATGTAAAATAAATTAATTAAAATAATAATTTTTTTAAGGTTATTCTGTAAAAAAAAATAACATTGTGCAAATCTACAGGTCATAATGTATTTTTAAGTTTAATTTCAAGTCAAAATATTGAATAGTTTTTTTGTAAAGTGTACGACAAAATATAATTTGGGTAGACTAGTAGAGGATTCGCTTCGCTCATCCTAAAAATGTCTCACTTTCTTCTTAACTGAACGTTTGGTAAATTATAGTTTAATTATTTGATAACTGATATTAATCGAAAAGCTATTATCTGCATTAAAATCTATCAATTTACAATAAAAAATCATATTCTTCTATTAATACGTTATGAAGAAACCTGTTAAACAATTCTCACAATTGCTTAGCTTGTTTTTGCGTAAATTGTAAATACATACGTACGTATATATATCCGTTTAACAGATTTTTGTGAAACTTATTAAAATTAAAAAGTCAAAGGAAATATTTAGTGTTTAGGACTCAATATAAATTTTTGGCCCTTTATAGAAGACCATGATTAGGTGCAGTCGTATTTCACATAATCCATAATTATTAAAAATTATATTAATAGATTATTTGTGAATACATACAGTTAAATATGTACTATTTAAAACTTCTAATTACATACCGAATTCTAACAAAATATAAACTTCTTCATTTAAGAAATTATGTTCAAGGTCAAACTCATTATTTTTTCTTTCTTTTTACATTTTTCGGTAGTGAATTGGTCAATACTTTTGCCTTAAATAAAACCCCTTCTGTTAAATGTGATCGCTATCAGTATCAGACAAATTATTTTGAATTATTCTATGTTAGTGAAATCGGTGTTTTTTAAAGAGAAAATCCAAGCACAAAATATGTATATTTTAGTTTATAAAAATTTAAATACTTTTTTTGCTATTACTTTGTTCTATATGTGTAAACTTGTGAAAAAAAAAGAAAGTTATGGAATGTATTTAATACGAATTTTCGAGGTGGGTTTTCTATTAGGATGATTGATACAAGAAATTGTGACAGTTCTATCGTTTGATCCTTTTACTAAATACGACTAATATTAAGCTTATAAATATATCACTAGAATCTGTCAAATGGAACACTGCATTTTGTCAGATTTCTGATTTCTAACGATATATTTAAGGCATGGAATTACTGAGTTCAACAGCATAATATTTAATGATTTCCAAACAATAGTCTTGAAATCTATGACATAATAAATATTATTCAATTTTAAAGACACGATTTAAAATTTATTTTAAATTATAAACTTAAATTTCACAACGGGAATGTACTTTGAAAGCATGTTTTATGAATGTTGGAATATATATTCATGTTATACAAATAAATTTTTGTTATGTTAATTACTACATTAAATTTATACACATTATGCAAATTTAAAGTAAGGCATTTTATTGAATAGTGGCAGAATTGTTATTTGTTTTAAAATAATATTTTTTGAACAAACATTTTATGTAAATGAAGTAAACATTAAAGGACAAGTATAAATATTGAACAAGAAAAAAAAAAAAAAAAAAAAAAAAAAAAAAAAAAAAAAAAAAGAGGCTAGTTCATTGCAGATATTTAAATTTTAAACGTTAGTAAAAACCGTACTTTCATACTTTCAAAATCATTATACTGTGCTGTCTACATCTGATGATTGAGTCGGGTTGGGTTCATTTTTGACGGCCAATTATCTACACGCGGGATATTACTACATGTGATGAAAGAAACTAAAAATTTGCGAAAAAATTCAAAAGTAATTCTCTATGATATGTATATATGTATATATATATATATATATATAATAAAACCTTTTGTAATTATTAACAATACATTTCATAAAATATCAACAATGGATAAAAGAATAAATAATTATAATTCACTGCAAAATTATATATCCAGTAATCTGAAATTAATAAACTAAGAACAACTCAGTTATAACGGGAATTGCAGGTTGTAAAATATATATATAACTGTAAAACCGTTTCTAAGTTTACGAAATCTCAAATGTTAGAATAAATAATAAGCATTACGAAATGTAAGAGTGAAACAAACTAGCAATTGTACACTATAAATAATTAAACTAATGAATACCTTGAAAAAAATGGAAATACACCATTAGATTCGTATATACAGCAATGCAATTATGTACTTTTAATTTGAATAACTTGAATTAATTTGACAGAATATGGGCTACATGCCGATTATAAAACAGTGTGACAACATCATAATACATTTCGATGTGAATAAAAATAAATAATATTCAATAATCAATGCGCATTTGCAGATATTTTCCAAAAAAGTTTAACATAATACAACCTTTTGTATTTATTAAGTTTAATATATAATACTTACGCTTGCACGTAAACTACAAAGTAGACCTGCTAGACATAGTAAACACATACACAAAAAAAAAATCGGTTCAATTCTGTACATAACTTCATACATTCTTCGATGGCACAATAATGAAGATCGCACGCAAATTGCTATTTCAGCGCATCCTTCCTGCAGAATATTTCTAAATTGAAGAGGAACTGCTTACCGCAGCCAAATATATACATAAAAATTGGTTCAATTCTATGCAAAACTTATTTTCGATGGTACAATGGCGACACACATTCAGACGCACAGACAGGCAGACACTTTGGATAAACATGTTCATGGGATCTCTGACCCCTAAAGCGTGTAAATCCCCCGGGAAGTCGAACGGGCAGTCGAAAACGGAAGTCGAAAAAAAATCAATTACAATACTTTCTTCTATTGAAGATAGAAAAAATTAAAAAGTATATTTAAGTTAAATATTTCATATTTAGCAATTGGAAATAAATTTTACATTTCAAAGAAATAACTTATTGCTTATTATATATTTCCGTAAGATATATTAATGTTTAAATCAAATTAAAGAAATCCTTTCTTATATTCATTATTTATAATTTTAAATTAACATCAGCTCTTTAAGTTAGAAAAAAAAAACCAATAACATTTTAATTTTCTAACACGTTAAAATACTGCAATGAAAAAATGATTTATTGTTAACGTTTGTCTGGTATAAACAGATAGATTTTAAAAATAATGAACATACAAAATGTCTGTTTTGATTTCGAAAAATAAAGAAAGTAATTTTTTTTTTAAATACAAAATCTAATTTTTAAATACAAAGGAGCGGAAATGCATTGAGAGAAATTCACAAATGAAAAAGAAATTCTGATAAATAAAACATTCAAAAATTTTATTCAGAATTACTTTTACTGAGAGTGTCTTTCCTCATTTTGAATTCAGAAAAAATTACTTGCTTCAAAAATAATTTAATTTTCCTTAAAGAAGCCTCATTGAATGGAAAATGTATTTAAGAGTAATAAATTTTGCCCTTTTTTTAAAATTCCAAACGAAAGAATATTTCAATGATAATAAAAAAAGTCTAAAAATCTAGTTATTAACAAGCTATAAATGCCTAAAACCTAGTATTGTTTAAAATGTACGTAATATCAATAAAAATTATAATGTGTTCTTTTTTAAACTGTGTTCGTTTGAAAAAAACTTTTTTAGCTTTTTTTTTTTTTTTTTTTTTTTTTTCATTCCTCTTACTTTGCAAAACATTTTTTTTTAATCCACTGCCTTGTTTTACTTTAAAGTTTTATATCAAAAAGTTTCAGTTCGATCAAATATTAAATTAGAATTTTTTTGCGAACTTTAATGTTCTATGAATTTTTATATGGAGTATGTTAATTTCTGAGCTGAAGTGTTTAGTTAATTTATCTACTTTATTTTTTATGCATGAATTATGTACTTTTTTTAACATTAAACAATGCTCTGTCCATTTAGTTAAAAAACGTGTTTGAAGTGATAACTCATGTAAAAAATGTATGATTATGAACTAACAAAAATTCACGTATTCTATAAATCTTATGTTCGCTACAGCGGATATGATGTCAAATTTTTGCTTTTGCATTTACCAGAAAAACAATACATAGTAAAAACGTAGTACTTTGTTGAGTTTTTTAATGTCCCTGCACCGTTGATAGTCAATTTTCAGATTAAATAGTCTTGACCGAACGCTCGATATTTGTAGAAATATAATTAAAATAACTTGATTGGTCATGCGTATTTTACTGCAACTGCGGATTTATGTATTTATGGGCGCAGACCTTTGTAAGCGGCATAGCATTTTATACAGCATAAAAATAATTTAAATTAATACGATTGCTTGATAAACAAAAACACATTTAAAATTATTATTGTGACAGATCTGTTTTAAATGTTAAAAGAAATCATTTTTTGTGCTTTTATTTATTTTTTTTTTTAATTTATGCTATTTCAATATAATAAAATAAACCATGTGATGATATTCAATTTCGAACTGGGCAAAACTGAAATCGAAAATGTGTACTTTAACACAAACAATAACTGATTTTTCGTGTTGTGTGCGTTTTTCAAAAAAAAAAAAAAAAAGCACGCAATTGAATGTATATATTTTTTTAATGAAGATAATTGTTTTGTACAGGTATGTATAATTTGATTATATCCACAATATCAGGTTACTGTTTCATTAAATGGATGACGTAAATTTTGTTTTTTGCTATCAGAATATGTTTTCTAAAAATGATACACGTTAAAAATCACATATTAAATCACAGTTAACATTACGCCATGTACACACAAAAAAATCAGAAAAGATAGTATGATGCTTTGATACATATCTGTCCAATTTAAGTCATCTTTCTGCAAATATTTTTTACTTTACAAGTCCGCGCAAGAACCAGAAACATGATTTGAATGAAATGCGAAAAAAAAAATGGAGTATGTGTTACTTGGAGTAAGATCACTTTTTAAATTTCAAATGAAAACGGTTCTAATTTGAATATTTTTACATGATTTGTTTTGCTTAACTCACTATTGTTTGAAAGAAATAATAATAATAATTAAAAAAAATATTTTTAAAGTTTTAAACTGACGATTGCCCTTAAGCATGAATGAAAAATGACAATAATAAAAGCAAGCTGAATTTAAGCGGCATTAATTATAATGAGTTGTATAATGAGTATATTTAATACACACAAAAATGCAGATGAATAAAATGCTGATAAAACATTCTAAATAGTGGTGCTGAGTACGGCTATGTGGTTTATATGGTGCGGTCGAAAAATCAGCTTTTCTTGATCATAAAATGTGGTAAAAACATTGAGTAATTACAAAATACAATATATAGCAACGAAATATTTATAATAATATATACAATAAATGAAACACCACAAAAATAATATTCAAGTAAAAATTACTAATATTTTCTCGTATTGTTTGTATCTATCAAAGAGTTTTAATTATTTTAATCTGTTGTATAGATTTTATGTAATATATATTTTACAGTGATGTTGAAAACTGTACTAATAGGACGTATCTTTGACAGAAAAATTAGCAGATACATGAGTTTAATATATCTGATTTCTGAAAATACAAACGAATCTGCTTTTGATTTTGTGCAACTGCTTGTGCTATAATAAGTGTCAATAATAGATATGGCTTTGCCATCTAATATGAAGAAGTTTTATTTCTTTACGTATGGATGACAATGGTTCTTCTTTGAAATCAATATACAATATAACTGATGGCTTATTTGTTTACCGAATTCCATCCGTATTCAACTACGTTAAACTTATCAAGTCTACTACTTTTAAGCTAATCATGATAGTTGGTATCATTGCATGTTAAATGTGATAGTCGAGTTTATTTAACAAATTCCTAACTATATATTTGTGATTAAAACTATTTTTACCAACACAAAACATGTGATATCGTGAAATAGAGCTGGTTTTAAATGGCATTTCGCACCTAAATACCAAATACAGTGAGATGATCAGTAGTAATGTAATACACTAAAGAAATGTTTTAATCCTTACAGTTACGGAAATGAATTTAAAAGCGGTTAAGATATGATATACTAAATTACCAGTCCCATGGAGTACAAGCAATATGGGTGTAATATTTTGAATGTTCAGCCATCTTTCAACTTCTTCACTATATCTGGGTGTTTTTCTAAAGAGTTTGAAAAAAAAAATAATCTAAAAGTAGTGATTATTAACTTATAGATTCAAATAAAAGGTGTTGCAATGGATGTTCTTTAAATTCATAAACATATCATAAAGTTTCAGCGACCTTTCTGATCAAATTGCAAGTTTAATTATATTTAATTCCGATTTGCTCAAGATATCGTTCGTACAATGTACCTTTGCGTAATGGTCTATAAACTGTCAGTGAAAATCATCGAATTTTCGCGTAAAGCTCATAAACTTTACAATTAAAGCGTTATAGTCAAAGACAATAAGCAGTGGACATAGAGAGATCAAGTCTGGTGCCTCTCAAAATAAGAATTTTACTTCGACAGATGTGATCAAATTTTCTAATTTTACAGACCAAATATGTCAAAAGGCAAAGTAGAGAGTTTGAGGAAATAAATTTAATTATACAAGTTTTAGTCTTCACCAGCATCGATCCAAATAAATTCTACGGAGGGTTTAAAGCCTCATTTTTATTCAGCCATGAACTTTAGTCGGTAAAGTCATTTGCACTATTTAGTAAGTCCAATTTTGAAGTGTAGTCTCTAAGACAATGCAAATTGGAGGCATCCGTCATGAGCTAGATTACTCTTGAAAGGCGAACTACCACATATTGTTTATTGTTACCCGCTTACAGATAGAAAAAAAGCCATATTTATGTTTTCATATTTACGTTTTTGTTACATTCACTAAATCACTGCATATTACTATAGCTACATAAGAAATGATTTATCATTTATAAATTAAATTCATATCAGCAGCATATATATTTAGATTATCAATCGAAGAAAAAGCCAATAAATCTTAATTTAGTAACTGTATTTTTAAATCAAATTAGATAAAACGAATGCAGTATATAATAATGATAATAGTAATAATATCAAATACAATATTACTTGTTACAACTACTAATAATAATAATCAGGATGAGCGAAGCGAATCCTCTACTAGTCTACTCAAATTACATTTTGTCATACACTTTACAAAAGAACTAGTCAGTATTTTGACTTGATTTTTATTGATGACTTAAAATTTAACTTAAAAATACATTATGGCCTGTAGATTTGCACAATGTTATTTTTGTTTTACAGAATAACCTTAAAAACTTTATTATTTTAATTAATTTATTTTGCATGTACGGACGCATTACGGACGCATTTTTGGATGAAAAATAAAACACGTATATTTTCAGAAGAAAAAATAATAAATCATGGAGTCAGAACTTATGCATATAATCATGATTAATTAAATAAATAAAATATATTTTCATTATTCCACCAAAATATCTCAAAAACTGTTTTTTAAATTTAACTAGATATTTAACCCGTTCTATGCACGGGAGTTCATGAGTTTAATTCTAAAACCACAATTAAAAATAACTATTCGATTTAGTAAAAAATATTTCTACTACTACTCATTTTTTTCATAAAATTTAATTTATCATGTTACTATGGCAGCAGACGATAAAGCTGTATCTTTGGAACAAGGAATAAATAGAATAATGCATTAAAAAAAAAAAAAGTTTTATTTTTGTAAAATTTGTCATCGACGTTGGTTTGACACGCATATTCAATCTGATGGATCTTGTAAGACTTGCCATAAATGTATAGTAAATAATGAACTAAATATTTTTTCTGTAGTTAATAATATGGATCTAGGTCCACAACCGGAAATATTGAAGAACTTAACTTTCGTTGAGGAGCAATTAATTGCCCAAGTTCATCCAGTTATTACTGTTTATCGCATTAAAGGTGGCCAGCTTGGATACAGTGGGCAAGTTATTAATTTTCATCAAGATATTACATAATTTTGTACTTTATTACCTCATTCAATAGATCCTATATCACAGTACATCTTTGTAAGAAGATAAGATGGTGAAGAATTCAAAGATTTTATAGTAAATTGTGAAAACGTTAAGTCTGCTTTAGAATATCTAAAGGAAAATAATCCTTGCTATCGTTATATTACTATAGATGAAAATAATTTGCAAAGTTTACCCGAAAATGAAAATATTTTTCAGCGAATAATACTCTGTCAAGAGCAACAGCAGATTTATTTACCATCAGTTGAAAAAACTTTGAATTCTGTAGATGATCAATATCCATGAGCATATAATATATATGAATAAGGAGCCCCAAATGTGACATTCAGACGTAATCGAGACGCAATAAATAGTATGTTAAGTATTAAAGAAGGAAATGATGAATATGAATGCAGTGTCATTCCTTGGCCTCAGATAGATAATAAGCCTATAAATGAATTTTAATGTGATGGATATATTTGTAGAGCTTTTCCTGCGTCATTTCCAACAGGAAGAGGTGATCTTAGAGATGCTAGAGATCGTAAAATTACACCAAAAGTATACTTTAAATTTCTCATGATATATGACGATGGAAGATTTGCACGGCATCCAACATTTAGATTTTTTGCTTTCAATAGCATAATGCGTTGGACGGCATTACAAAATGGAATTATTTGTATTAAAAAAATTCTCGTCTACATGATGTTGAAATACTTGAAAAACTCCAGGAACGGTTGCAGAAAGATCCTACATTGTCCAAGTCGATTTTATCTTTCAATGCTTATTTAAGATCATCGAGCTCTTATTGGTTTATCAGATCGCGAGAGCTGTTAGACATGGTTTAAGAATTGGGAACTCCTACTGTTTTCATTACACTTAGTGCAGCTGATTTATACTGGTCTGAAATTTATCGCATTATTGATGCAGACTATGTTTACAGTAATTGTAACCAAAATTCTGATTTCATCAGAAAATCGAAATTGTTGAATTGTAATCCTTTAATCGTTGCTTACTTTTTTCATAAGCGGTTGGATTTTTTATGGAATATTTTTTCAAGAAATATTTCAAAGTCAAGGACTTTTGGTTTCGTATTGAGTTTCAACATCGAGGTAGTCCTCACATACACGGTCTTTTCTGGTTTGAAGATGCTCCTGATGTAAACAATCTTAGTGCAAATGATGATGAAAAGGTACGTAAAATTATAAAATACATTGTAAAAAAAATGGTAACGTTCCATGTAAAATCCAGGAACGTTTCGTTTTTCCCAGGTTTTCAGAATAATTTAGCTCTTTCCTGTGAAATTCTGGTTATCTTATCTGAAACGTTCCTGAACCCTGAACAAAAGTTGGAAACAGCAAAACACTGCGGCCGCCATTTATTAATTTTTTGCTATAATCCGTTGCTCGCGCACGAGTGTCGAAAACGAATTCCTTAAATGAATGTAAAAAAACAATATGGAATGCAAATAAATCAATAGACGACATAATCCTTTACGACTCTATTGTCAAGACAATTCAGATGAAAATACAATACCTCTGTGACATCGCTAAGAGATTATCTCTCGTACTTGTCTGTGGAACGTTTAACGAGCAGACCGTGTAAAAAAAATACACCTATTATTTGGATCTCCATTAACCAGGGGACCATCAAACATGATTCTCACCGATTTTGATTAATTTAAAGTATGTTTTAGAGTTCTTATCTCTAATTATTCTTGTGAAAGGATTTCTTCAAATGGGTCTTAGATTTTGAGAAATTAGATGCCGAGTTTTAGCATACGTTTCAAATACCCATTAGTTTGCAACTCTCAACTTGTCTTTTGTGGTGTGGACGCAGAAAGCTCGCACGCCACCCGTACGGCCCTTGTTCGATGCTACCACTTGACTTTTTTTTTCTTTTTTAATTAATTTTATATTTTAACACTTTATTACAATTTGATTTAAATTTGATATATATTTGACACTTTGGATTGCTGCAAATTTGAATTTTTTTTTATTTTCGGAAAAAATATACAATTACGTTTATGTTTTTTCTTTTCATGAAAATTTATATGTATTTTATCTAACTTGTAAACTAACATAATTACTGACGAAAATCCAAAATATTTTATGTCTAGATTTTTTTTCTAATTATTATTTATATTTATATATTTTTATATTTTAAGCAAAGTTCAGAAACAATATATCATATATATATTTACTTTATTGTGTTTTAACTGAAAATTTATTTTTTCGTGTAAATTATAAATAATAATTTTGATGTCAATTTCAAAATATTTTTTCATTCTAACAAATAATGATAATAAAACGAAAATTGTCAACTGAAAATGTAAAAATCGTCTGCGGATCCCGCATGCTGTGAAATGTCAGTAATGTTTTGCTGTCAACAGAAATATTCCTGGTATTTTGCAGGAAACTTACTGGCATTTCTGTAGAAAGTTTTTAACATATACGGTAAAGTTCCAGTCATTTTCAAGAAATGTTTCTTGGAAATAATGGGCAACTCAGCTGCCCATTTTTTCCCAGGAACGTTGCGGAATTTTTTTTACAGTGTACTTTGACGAATTCATATCGACTTGGCAACGAGATCCTAATCAAGCTACAAGTAATACATCCATCTAAATTTCATTTTACGGATCTGCCAGATGAAGCTGCTGAATATAATCACTTAATACGTGCAGTACAAATACATAAATGTTCTAAAGCTTATTGTAAGAGAAAGAAAAAAGATTCTTCTGAAATCACATGCCGTTTCAAATTTCCCAAAGAATGTTCTCACGAAAGTAAAATCCAGTTCCTTACTAATGAGCCCGAATACATTTCAAAAAGAAATAGTCCTTATTTAAACAGTCATAGCCAACAAAATTCAAAAATTTGGCGAGGAAACATGGATCCCAAGCAGTCATTTTCATTCACGAATTTATAAAATATATTGCTAAATATGCTAGCAAATTGAACCCAGATCAGAAGGGATAAAAGATTTCATCAGACAAACAGTTCAAGAATCACGCGATAATATCAATGTTCATCAGATAATTCAGAAGATTTTAATAAAAATGTGTGCTGAACGTGATTTTTCTACCCAGGAAAATTTTGGGTGTTAATGGGATGGCCTTTGTATAAGTCATCTCGTCAGTTTGTCACCATTAATTTAGCAAGGAAGGCTTGGGAGCAATTAGATATGAATAAGGAGGATGGAAGCATATCCGTTTCAAATATTTTAGAAAAGTACGAGCAACGCCCAGTGAGATTTGAAAATATGTCCTTGCAGAATTATTTCACAAACGTTTATAAACGCGGAGAGAATTTCAGTATCAGAAAAAAACCAATTATTCCCAGAATTATACCGAAATTGAAATATGATCCCAATAATGTAAATAATGAAGATTTCTATAAGCAGCAAGTTATGTTGCATATTCCTTGGCGTGATTTTCAAATTATGAATCCAAATAATACTTCATGGAAAGTTAATATATGAACAGCATTTTGAGAATAATGAAATTCGGAGATTTGATTTGGAATATCTGTTGCAAAATTTAGAAGTTGAGGAAGAATTTGAAGAAATTGAATCTACTGAAATATATCAACCATTTGACTGGATGAATATCGCTTCAAGACAAAATAATGCATACGATGAATTAGATTTGGGCAAAAGGGACATTGATATAAGGTGTAACTTGCATACCATTCAAAGCCAAGTTTTGCTTAATAAATTACAAAATTTTATTGAAAATGAAATAAATTACAAAAATTATTATTAAATTACAAACTTTTATTGAGAGTGAAAAAAGTGGTTGTGTCACTGTTCCTTCTAATTTGCCAAATTTCGCCTTTTCCCATGAACAGAAAAATAATAAATATTTTTGAAGAACAGCTCAATTTCTTGCAAGGCCATAAGCGAGAAATGCCAATAGAAAGAATTGTTGTCCAAGGAAAGCAGGTTCTGGACAAAGTACTTTAATACATTACTTCACTGCTCGGTTAAATGAAACATTTGGTCCATCATCTTTTCAATTGCTTGCACCAACTGGTGTTGCCGCAGTCAATATAAATGGATCAACGATTCATTCAAAACTTTTATTGGGATTAAATCAAAAGATAAGAGATCTTAGTCCATATTCGATTGGTCAACTTCAGGAGGAGTTTCGAAATTGTAAATTCATAATGATATATGAAATGAGTATGATTGCAATCTCTGAATGCAGTCTTTTTCGAAAAATAGATTTACGATTACGTAGTGCTGTGCCATCGAAACAAGATGAACCTTTTAATGGAATGTTCTTATATCTATTTGGAGATATCAAACAACTACCTCCAGTAAACGACAGGCCTCTTTACGAATAAAGACGTAAAAGAATATAATAATGAAAAATTAAAAGAACTGCGTCAACCTGTTGCCTTGATTCAAGCTATTCATAATTGTACTAAAGCAAAGTTGGCCGATTCAGAAATGACAAACAGACTTGAACCATTTCTTACTTTATCAATTGGGTCTAAAGTAATGTTACGTTCTAATTTGTGGACCGAAAAAGGTTTAGTAAACGGGACTTTAGGTTATGTTGCAGATATTATTTATGAAGAAAATCGCGTTCCACCAGATCAGATGCCGCGAATAATCATGGTTAAATTTGAAGACTACAGTCATTCAACTTGTTAGAACGGCCGCGTTCCTATTCCACCAATAACTAAATTCTGGAAAAATGGAAATATAAATTGCTCAAGAAAACAATTTCCTCTGCAGTTAGCTTTTGCAGTTACAATTCATAAATCCTAAGGTTTAACATTAGATAAAGCAGACGTAGATATTGAGGATAAATAGATATCAGTTGGCTTAACGTACGTAGCGTTGTCGAGAGTGAAAACCCTTCAAGGTTTAGCATTCAATAGAAAAATTCCTTATGAGAGATTCTACAATATCAAAAATTCTCGTATGCTAACATGCAGAAAAAAAAAGAAGAAATTAGAGAGAAAAGTTTTACAGTTAATAATTCTTAGTATCAACGAGGGCAGATTTCAAATGTTTTTCCAGAAAATAGGATTTTGAAGAAGTAACTTTCTTCAAGCTCTCTTCGATTATATTATTCTAAGACTGCTATCAAAGATTATTTGATGTGAATTACAAAGATTGGAAACATACCTATTTCAAACCATTTGAGAAACCACCAGAGGCTATTGAAAACATCCTTAAAAGATCTTTTAGGTGAAAATTTAAAAATATTTTGTAACATTTTGCTTCGAAGATATTTCTATTTATACCAGTCTTATATCATAAATAAAAAATTCCGAGGAAATTCTTAGTTATTTGGCTGAATTTACATTTCTAAAATTAAAATGCGACAAAACGTAAAATAACGTTCTTGCTTAATAAAGATGCAAAAATAATAATAAAAAATATTGTTACTTTCAAATATTTATCTTAATAAATAAGGCTTCGCGAATCCAAACATAGCATGGCTTTTGCTAGTAATAATAAAAACAATAAGAACATTAAAAGTAATAACAATAGTAATAAGCGTTTCTATTTAAAACAACATACTAAGAGCATACATTTACCGCTAGCTATTTTCTATAGCCCCAACTGTATATTTTGTAATACATAAGTTATACAAGGAAGCTTGATCAAATGAATAATGCAGTCAAACTTTTCGCGTCAATTAAAATTATACTCCCACCCTCTGAACAAATAAAAGGAATTTAGCTCTAGCAATTATAAAATGTTAGACACTTTAATGATTGCTTTTTATCAGCACATAACACTTTCCTTTTACAAATGATAGAAATAATGGATTAAATCCTTTGCTTTTGGGAATGCACAGAAGAAAAAAAAAATATATAGTTCGCAGGCCAAAGGCTCAACCTGAAGTGACAAAACGAGTGAGTATTGTTCTTTAGATTGCTTCATCCATATTTTACTTTCGTGTTAATGTATTTTGTACGGGATGTTCCTAATTTTTATACACGAACATTTCTCACAAATTTCGTCTCATTATATCATATCGAAACTATAATAATTGTAAATAATTCAAATAATTTCTTTGTAGATTAAAAGTTTCGTAATTGCATTTATTTGATTTCAGATAGTATAGTAAATTAATTAACGGGCATAATGAAACATTCTTAAACTCTTTCATACTTGAAAATTGATACCTCCAATTTATATTTTATTCTAGAAGCCCTATTAAACTGTTTTAAAATCTGCTATTTCATTTACTGTATTAATTCCTGTATTAAGCTGACGGGACTTTCGATAACGTTTATCAATCAAAGATAGACAAATTTAAAAGTTAAATCAAGCATCAACAATATCTTCCGGTGATTATTTGGACTTAAATACATCGAAGCTGACAGCAACGACCAAAACTATTAGTACTAAGAAAAATGGTAACAAATACTACCGATTCAATGCTCAGTCCCAAACCGCAGATGCTACAGTCAACAAGACCAAACTCAAAGCCCATATTTCAGATACACAGACTCGATTGTGATCTCTACTCAACTGATAAAAAATTTCTATAACCGAAAGCCATTAAAACAGAAAAAGAAAAGGCATTAACAATACGACAGAAAAAAAAAACTAAACGACAGTTATAAAGAAAACAGACCAAAGAGTCGAAGACAACAATGCTAATGCAATAATACCTCCAACACCACTCCGGGGGAAAAAGCTTTTAGATTCTACAAAAGCTCAATAGGCGGACATTTTGTAACTTCTTTTTATGATATTTTATAGTACAAATTTCTTTTTCCAAACATGTTTCTTTTCCTTCGTTTCGGATAGCTACAGCATTATTAAAGATAACACTAATGATTTCATCTTACATAGACATCTTCTGGTTTAATGTAATACCAGAGCATGAGTCATTCCATCATTTCATTCATACTATATTGTAGTTTTATATAATTTGCTTAGTATCATATTTCGTGTGTTGCTTATTTTAAAATTATGGGAAGGATTTCATAAATGTAATCTTTATTTTTTTATCTAAAACAACAAAAAACAATAAAAAAAATGTCTGTGTGTCTGCGTTGTGCATTCCGAACATGCCTCTAAGCACAGAGTGACAAGATTTGGAAGGATTTTTAGCTGTAGGTATGAAGACATACACCTGGATGCAGTTTTTTTTATTTTTTGATAAATAGTCAAGGTATTAACTTAAAATCATACTGAATATAGCAAAATGGCGCTTTGTCGCAGTTTCATGTATTGTACGTGCTGCTTTATGCATTTTCTCGGATTATCATGCAGACGAAAGCGACTATTTTTTGAAATCGTGATTGCTTTACCGCCCGTACAGTTACAAAAAAAAAAAAAAAAAAAAAAAAAAAAACGAACAATTTTCCTTGCTTTCTGTATTTCAAACATATCTTTCGTTAAAAAATAGTAATATTTATTACTATTTGAACACTTTTAGCTGTCGTTGATTTGCGTCTTTTTTTAATTTCTCCATTTTTTCTGGAATTTGAAACTACTGCACCAACTTCCAGGACAAAAATACAAAAAAAAAAAAAAAAAAAAAAAAACACTTACTCTGGTTACTTTTTTTCTTATAATTGTGCATATTTTTTTAACTATTAATATTTATTGTTTTATAAACTATATTTTCGGAAGTTCGATTCCATGTTGTTTTTTGTGTCTTTCAATTTCTTTTCAAGTTTGTTGTTCATTCTATATTTCAAAACTGTTGCTTTAGTTTACCCGACGTAAATATATAAAATTTTAAAAATCACACTTATGAGCGTCTTTTTTCGATTATGGTAGATTCGAAAGTATCGATATATACTGCTTCAAAAAAATTATTTATCGGTGTTCAGTTCGCGTCCTTTTTCAACTTCTCCATTTTTTCTCCAGTTTTAAAAGACCATCTCTTTGCAGAGAATCAGAAGAAAAAAGAAAACAAAAAAGAAAACAGAAACAAAAATATTTCCTGTATTTTTCTTATTATAACAATATATTTGCATTATAAATACCAATGTTTATTATTTTAAAAATAATGAATTTGTTGTATTTATTGAAGGTACCGGAGGTCTCTTGAACTATATAAAAGAAAATTGCAAGATAATTGGATTATTTTTAAAGAGGCTGCACAAAGGGGCACCAAAAGGGGATTAATATTCAAAATTGGAGATAGCTGAAGTCCGACAATATTTTTTTTTTCATGTAGTAGCTGAAATACCTAAGAAGTTGTTAGATAAAAAAAAAGCTAGTGGATCGGACCATTTTTAAGGAAAACATAATGTGAGGCTCTAAAGGGGCCATGTGGTAGTTGAGAACAAGGCTCAAAGATGAAAACATGTTAAAAAGTCCTTGTACTTAGCTCTTTAGATCTTCAATCAGTCGAAATTAAGCATAAGGTGTGAATTAATCATGGGAATAACATTTTAATGAAATGGACAAAAAATTAGGGTGAAATGAATAAAAAGGCCCTAGGATCCCAATTAAAATATGAGGTTGTTGGCACGTACAGAAGAGTAAAAAAACAAAGGCTCAACTTTAAAGTTATGCATAGAGAGGGTGATACAATTAGGGGGTGAAAAATACGTGGCGCACAAAAATTTCAAGGGGCCTTGTTCCGGGCTTCATGTTGCCAGGGTCTTAATTGTTATGTAGAAAGTAAGGAGGATAACTAACTATGTAGGAGGTAAGGGCGCCAAAAACTAAGAAGATGCAAAAAAAGGAGGGTAGAAAGTTATTAACAATTTACGTCATAAAAACATAAAGGGGGCCAGGGGACCAGGTGTTAAAATAATAAAAATGTGAGCTTCATGTGTATCAAGAAAGGGCTTGTACCATTCTGCACTAGATTTTGCTAGCCGTCGTACACAGAGCGAAACTTTCTTTTATTAGCAATAGATCTTAGTCTTTCACGTACGTTTTCAACTTTTATTTTACCTATTATTATTTTATTTCAACTTTTACCGTTAATTAAATTTTCAACAATAAGAATGACTATCTTTGAACAGAATTGGAAATGTTTAGGACGCATATAATTTATTTACAGCTGTAGTTTATTAAAATTCAAATAATGTTATCCATCTTTAAATGTAACTTTGAAAACAAAGATAAAAAAATAAATTATTTACTGTTGGAGATATTTTTTCCTGATGGTCTTCCTTATTAGAATGATTAATGAATGTTATTGTGGCAGTTACATGGTTTGATACATTTACTGAGAATGATTTATATGAAAATTATAAATGTATCGTTCCAATTTGTCATATGGAACACTGGACATAATCAACCACTGATTCTCATTAATACAATTAAGAAAGATAGATTTTGTCTAAGGTACTTCTGAAATGCTTCATAAGAAATATTTTCGGAAGTTCGTACTACGTTGTTTTTTGTAATTCCCTTTTTCTTTTCAAATTTTCTGTTCATTCTAAATAACTAAACTATTGCTTCCGATTCCATGACGTAAATGTATAATTTTTTTTAAATCACACTTATCACCGTGTTTTTTGGATTGGTCGATTCGAATGTATTTATATATATACTACTTCAAAAGAGCATTTCTCGGAGTTCAGTTTGCTTTTTCCTTCTTTTCTCCAATTCTAAAATACCATCCCTCTCCGGACAAAAAAAAAAAAAAAAAAAAAAAAAAAAAAAAAAAAAAATGCAATTTAACAAATTACAACGACCATTTGGAAAATGATTTTTTCAAAGACTAAAATTTAAGACATAAAAAATAGCACGGAGTTGATCATACATTACGTACGCCATGAATTAAACATTAATGGGCTGTTCGGGAAAAGGCTTTTCCAGCGTCATATTTCCAAGTAATCTGACGCCCAATTTTAAATGAAATTTATTTCTTAAACTTCTAAACATCCCACAATATTACTTTTTATATCGTCGTATAGAGAACAAAATGTACTTTTAAATGCAATTTGTTTGAAAGCTGTATCTCAATTTGTTTCTGAGTTATTAATTTTTTTTTGTAGTTTTTATTACTTTTTTGTCATAGTGGTAACACTCTGTTGTCCATCTCTGTTGAAAGTAAAGGGAAATACAGATTACTGTATAGACCAATCAGAAAACGAATAAAATGCGGATTAAACCAATGCAAACCTTCAGATATGCTTTTGATTTCCTACCCTGACGAGGACAATAACCATTTTTGCAAATGGTTAAAAAAAAAGATAAAGAAAAAGAAGAAATCTATTCATGTATTTTTCCTATTATAACAATATATTTGATTTAAAGATACTGATATTTACGATTTAAAAATTATTGAATTTATTAATGTTTCTTGAAGGATTCATCAGATAGTTTCTTTTTTTTCTCAGTGCCTGCGAAAAATATTCGTTTAGAGAGATTGTAAGCTATAATGAAGAACATCTTATTTTAGAAGCGACCTGAAAACACTATCAATTCACGTCACAGAAAGCTCAGAGAATAAAAGCCGAAGTAGGCTTCATGTGATGTGAAAAAAGCTTCGATATAAATGCCACGTCGCAAAAAAAGAAGTAATGTGAGAATTTCTGTGAGAATTTCTGTGAGAATTTCTTTAAGAAAAAAAATGGAATATTGTTCTATAACTACATTTAAAAAAAACGAAAAGAAAATATATTACTGATGCAATTTCGAAATACTTAATTATAAAAATATGTATGGAAATCACTTATAATCATCCAAACTAAACTAAAAATTCATCGCTCCAACTTCGACATTTTCAAGATTATTGTTGATACAAATATTTTCGCAAAAAGGTTTAAATAAGAAATTGGTAAATAAAATTACGAGACAACATGTATAATGAAGCACAAATGCAAACATAAAATAAAATAAAAATGAATACTTGGGAGCGTGAATAATTCACGTAATCACTGATTTCTTACTATTTTCAATGAGGAAAAGTACACCCTGGATAATTTCACATATATTATTAAAATAGAAAATTTCAACCTGTTATCTCGCAAATAGTTGATGGAATTATGAACGGTGTACGTCTTTTTAAACTGCTGTCAAAAGGATTAACTAACAAAGGGGTCTCGGCCGTCCGTAGAAAACACTCCATCACGCTTACAGTTTGGAGCTACGGTTCGGATATCCGTTTCTCATTCCCTCTTCAGTACTCCAGTGTGAGCCACAACAAAAGATTACAATCTGTGCGTTTTCGCTGGAAGTCGTCATTTCTGAGTTACAGTGTCAAAACTAATATGAAAATCAGAAAACGCATGTTTAAAACCTAACATACGGACAAGTGGCTCCATCTATGATCGAAGTTTGCAATTAAATATTTTCATTGGCTTGAAGAACGCTTTTCCCCGCGAGTCCGTCCAAACTGCACTCCCGCACGACAATTTCTTGATTTTATATTGAATTTTAAAATGTGTTAGGGACATTTGGGGCACCATGTATATGTAAATATATATATATATATATCATTGTATTGAAAAATAATGCATGATTAAGAATTTTTTGTTTAATATTAGATGTCTAATAATGCGTACAATTACTTTGTACCATTACATAGAATAAGAATATCAAAATGATATCAGGGCAAATAGTATTGGAAAAGAAATATTTCTAGAGGGAAGTTAATAATACCCGTCCAAAAATTTTATTATATTCATACGTCATAAATAATTCTATTCACGCTTCTCGTAAGGAAAAGGGAGTCAGTAATTCGATAGATAATAACATTGCTGAGAGACGTATGCAATGAATAATAACTATACTTTGAACGGGAAAGGTGGAAAGGAAATGTCTTGTTGATTATGTCACAATTGCGGGTTAGAATGTAGAAATTCCATTAATGTGACGTTTGGTATTTAAACATGTACCATTATTTCTTTTACTTGTTCAGATTTTCATTTAACGATGAAACGTAGAAAAAAAAATATTATAGGTTTGGGAAATGTCTTAAAAAACAATTAAGCATTTTTGTGGAAATTATCATAATTTTTTGCATCTACTATTTCTTACTTTATAAAACTAATTTTTAATAAAAAGAAAATCATAATAATATAAAAAGGTAGATCAAATAATAACTCCACAATTCTTTGAAGTTTTTTATTTAGAAAATGTATTTAATAGAGAAATTAAAATTGTTCAAATTAAAATTTTGCTACTTATTTTGTTGCTGAAACTACCGTATAATGCAATCTCATATTTTTAGGCATAATTCAAAATTGCTCACAGGATCTATCTGTAAATTTGCGTAAGCATAATAGGAATATGTTAGAATATTTATATGTTACAAATCACACTTTTTCCAAATATTAATTTCATAACTCCTATTTACTACATAGAAAATTGTAAAATGCATAAAAAAACAATAATTATGTTTGTGATTGTATAAAATAAAACCACAAAAAGAATCTGTGTGTAAACATTATCGTTATAGAAAATATGAATGACAATAACTAAAATTAGTTTAACATCAGGTGAATTAAACTCCATACCCTTGTAAATTATAAACCTCCTCCCAATTTTCTTGCTTTTTAGTATCTAAGATAAATATTACACTATAATTGAAATATGAAGTGAAATTTGAGTGACAGTATTGACAATTTTAAGTTCGTTACTATTCACAATATGGAAATCGTCCCCAAAGCATATTTCTCTAACATAAATTACGCAAAGACGAAAAATGTATGGATTTTGTCTGCGACAATTTTGAAGCTTTTAATTTCTTACGGCGAGCACTTGGCGATTAGGCCATTCGCCACAGGCAGGAAATGATGGCTATTTGACATCCGAAAAGCGGCTATTGCTACTCGAGTAGATATCGTAATTTTGAACTTTGATCAGGTGACGAAATCTCCATCTGATTATGCACCTCCAGAGGCATACTTCATAGAGAACTAAGAATAATTCGCACTCACAACGGATTTTAAATGCGCCACGTGCCATTCGCATACATCGCGGATATTTAGCTGTCGGCGCGCCTGGAACCCGCGATCTTTTGGCTACGAGATCGATGCTCTGCTGGGCCACTTCTGCACACTAATTTTGTAACTTATATGCATAACATGTTCTGTTTCCCTTTCTTGGCCGTTTTTACGGTTATTTCAAATACAAGCAATTAAAAAATTCTATCTACAAAATAAATTTGTAAATAAATAATTTTTTTCACTGTACATTTAATCAAAGTTTCTTTTATTGCTCACAAATGAAGATTTAGACAATTTTCTAATACAAATTTAAAGCAGTAAAAATAAATGTTTTATTTTTATTATTATTATCAAAAAAAGTACTGAAAATAAAGATTAAAATCCATTTTGAGTCTGCATTTCGATTTAAGAAATCCATTTCGAATCAGTGCATTGAAAGGTGTATAATTTTAACTGAAATGTTTACTTCTTAGAAATTGACTTCTATATATTTCATAGAGAATGAGATAGCAGATAATAAAACTAAGAATTTCAGCAATATTTTCATTATTTTTTTTATTTATAGTTTTATAAACTTTTTTCACTCATAGGATGTTTAAAAATGCATAACAATGCGACCAATTAAATTTATTTTGTAAAATACAGC
Organism: Maratus speciosus; assembly: GCA_963932465.1. Lineage (NCBI taxonomy): Eukaryota > Metazoa > Arthropoda > Arachnida > Araneae > Salticidae > Maratus > Maratus speciosus. Next base: position 232,038,813 of record OZ010789.1, read on the forward strand.
TGTGCCCCTCAAAGATTTTATCCTAAATAATTATCAATTATCGCGCAGTTCTTGCTCCTAATGATAGATACGCTATTTACAATGTCTTACTTTTGCACTTTAAATAGTTAATTGAATACGAAATTCGCATTTTGATTTTAGTTTTAAAAATACCCATTAGGTTTACATAATAATAGTATAAAAACTATTAAGAAAAATAACCTTTATGTTAAAACAATTTTATAAAAATAGTTAATACTTCGAATATCAATGCAAGAAATTGCAGGGAAATACACACACGCATTATAATTATTTTTAACATTATTAAGGAAAACAAAAAATATTAAAATTTATTTATTTTCAATTCAGTTCATGAATTTAAAAATTAATAATATATATATCTATACGAGCGTTGGAACTTTAATAGTGACAACTATTTATTTACATGGAAAACAAAAGTGAATCATGTCACCATGTTTTACAGTCCTTAAATATAGTCGATAGCATTGTGTATAATCCGTTTCCAACGATGTGGAAGTCGCGGAATACCTGTAGCAGTGTCTGTTCTATTGATAGTTTGAATGGACCGATCTATTGCCCGGGCTTTGCTTTAGAATGTGCAGCACAGTCGTATGCGCAAATCCTGTCTCTCGGGCTAGCTCTCGAATTGCTTGCCGTCGATCTCTGTCCATTAGTGTGGGAATAGCATGCACTTTTGCTTCGCTGACACTACGACGATCTGACCTATGCATGTCTGCCACATTTTTGCGTCCTTCATTGAAGGCTTTTACCCATCTTGCTACAGTTCTGTAAGGCAATGTAGATTCCCGCAAGCCTCTTGAAGTCTTAGATGACATTGTCGTGCTGTACGACCTCTGACACATTCAATTTTTATCCAACTACGTTGTTCTTCTTTTGAAAGCATCCTAATAACACTTACTCTAGACCGCAAGCCAATACAAGGATCAGTTCTTTGCGTCACTCCTCATGCGCGTGCCGTTGGAAGGACGAGTCTTTTTGCTGAGAGGTAAAATAGGTATGTAGCTCAATTGTGGTATACGCGACATTCTTTAGTTTTGTTGTTATATATATATATATATATAATCTTTTTAAACCGTTAAAACACATGGAAATTTATTAAATATGATGCAATAACCATTTATAGACAAAAGATACAAAAATTCAGCTAATGGAAAGTTGAACGTATGAAAAAACAAATAAAATTTTAACTAAAAGAGTCCTTTCAAAATAGACTAGATAAGTGAATAAAAAAATCCAGATGCCAATCAGTATGACAATTTGAAGACATAATGTCAGTGCCCAAACAGATTAAATGTTATAAAAATAGTAAAAATCCCAAAAAGTTATTGAAGTGCAGCATGGTATAAAGATGTTAAACAAATAACGAAATACATCAAATTATGTGCATATGCAGCAGTAATATAATGTATTTATTAATTATAAAATAACATATTATGCTAAATTCTGGGCTATTTTTAGATGTATCTAAACGACAGCTGCCATAAAATATTTTATTAATTAAATTAAAAATTAGAAAAAAATACTATCATTAATGGTTGCGCAAATGCAGCATTTCACTATGGAAGCTTAATATATAAAATTTTTGTACAGATAAATCATTTAAAAGCATGAAAATTTAGTATTCATCCGTTCCGATCAGTAAGTTATTGAAGACATAATGTCAATGGTCAAACAGATCATATGTTATAAAAATAGTAAATCACAAAAATTACTGAAGTGCAGCATGGTATAAAGATGTTAATATGTACATATATATCAGTGGCGTGGCGTGAAAAATTTCGGTGGTCATCGCAATTATTTAAGTTTGTGGTGAAAAATTATTAACTCTAAAATTCAATGGTTGAATGTTCAAAAAAGAAACTTTAAATATTACCTTCACTTATACATGAACTCCAAATGTTCCGCTAAAACTGGATCGTAGAGTTTTAAAAGCTTATTAAGAGTTTTAAAATATTGCCTGGTCATCGCCGCATCCAGCGATGACCGGACGCCACGCCACTGATATATATATATATATATATATATGTGTGTGTGTGTGTGTGTGTGTGTGCTGTGATTGTGGGTAAGCATGATTACGATTCAATATGGTATTTTAAAATATTGTATGACTCTATTGATGAGTAAGTTTTTAACTCACATGTTCCATTTTTATTTCTATTGTGCGTCGCATTGTTCTGGCCGGGTCTTACATATTGATTAATTATATATTTATTTCATTTTTTCATGGTGTGGTTAATCGGGCAATGAAAGAAATAAACATTTGAGCTGTATCTTATTATTTCTTCCTCAGAAATTAACCGCTTATTACTAAGGATTTCGTAATATTGTCCTTGAAAACGAGTTACGAATCATTAGTTCCAATTTATTCACAATTGTTCTCTCATTATAAGTACATTTTGTAGGTTTTCTTTTTGAATTAATAAATTTGTAATTTTGAGATCATACATTTTCTGTAAAGGATTTGTTGTTGCTGACAATGATTGATTATTTTGCGTATTTTTTCATTGGTTAAACTGATTTAATTACAAATAATTTTTTGAAAATATTTCAAATAATTATGATTTCCTTCATATATTTCATTATTTACTTGTTTTTTTTATGAATTCGACATCCTCTTGTTTTTCCTTTCGCTAATTTTGAATGTTTTAATTTTTAATACTTCATATATTATGATATAAGTTTATTAAAAAAAATTCATCAACGATAAGTAAAATTAACAATAGTTGATCCAACTCTATTATGTATAATGTCAGTGTAATGTACTGATACTCACTTTATTAACTTTTTTTTTTTTAAGATGATGAATTGTAATATTATATAATGATTATATATATATATATATTTAAATATATACCCTGTAAAAATAAAATATATATATTAATAACAGCTTTTTTTTATTTTTGCATATTAAAATTATATATGTTACGTTATTGACATACGTTTTTATCTTTTTCGATTTATTTAATCTAGCCCAATAAGAAAATAAAATATTTTAACAGAATTTGAAATGTTTTGGACGTTTATAACTTATCTGTAACTGTAGTTCATTCAAATTGAATTAATGTTTTATATCAATCTATAAATGTAACTATAAAAACCATGATATAAAATTAAATATTTAATTTATTTACTGTTGGAATTTTTTTTACTGATGTTTTATGTTGGTAGAATGAATAATGAATGATATTGTGGCAGTTATATCGTTTGATACTTTTACTGAGAATGATTTATACGAAAATTATAAATGTCTCATTCCAATTTGTCATATGGAACACTGGACGCAACCAACTTCTGAATTTCATTAATACACTTACGAAAGATAGATTTTAGCTAAGCTACCTCTAAAATAATTCTGAAAAACATTTATTATTTTCTATATATATTAATTTCTTTTAAATAATAAATGTACATGTACTAGAAAATATAAAAACATCTAAGTACTTCGAAGGAAATAAATAAACTGGAATAGAATATAATGATATTGTAAATTTAAAATAAAAGATTACGAATCTAATATTTAGAATATAATTTTACAAAGCAGAGACAACTTAAAAGTAAAAAAAAAAATGTATTATATATATATATATATATATATAATATTGTACATTTAAAGCTCAGATAATATTATAAGTTTTGCTTATTATTGTGCACTATACTATTCGTAAGTATGATATTATTACCTTGTAACGTATTATTCTATAATAGGGGAGACAAGAGAGGGTTGACCCACTTTTTACAAAATGATTTACTTTTTACAAAATGATTTTTTATTTTTCAAATATGGAACGTAGAATAAAATTTTATATATCATTTTATTCGTAATAGGATCAGTTATCTAAATAAAATTTCGACATAAGTGTAATATATAAGAAATTTGAAAAATTATTGTTTTTATTCATGAGAAAATAATGCGTCAAGGCTCTCCACATGTGGGAGGGTTGACCAACTATATGGGGGAATTGACCCACTTAATTTTATATTGAAATATTTGTGAAGAGAAATAAAATTATTTTAAAAAAGCACAATAAATTAATACTACGTGCTTTAATTATTATTTAAAAAAATATTTTTGAAAATACGATGCTTAAACAAACCTTTTTAGGAGAAATCGCAAGTCAGAGGAATTTTTTTTTGTTTTAAATAGAATTTTGTCGGAGCAGATATAATTGTACAGCATGGAAAATGAAATTTTAACAATTAAGACAGTATTCCAATAAAGACAGGTTCCGTTTCATAAGTTAGCATGTATTATTATGTCCGGATTTAGGAGTTACTGTCCCGCTTTTTTTTTTTTTTTTTTTTTTTTTTTTTTGTCTTCTTGTCAGACTTTTTGTGACACTCGACCTGACAACAATAGTTGCCACGTAGTTTGGTTTCTTCTCACTCTATTCATCCTGGTGAAATTTGTCTACATATCTCCCTAAAGTTTTTCGATCAATGCTATGTTCTTTTGCAGCCGCATGGTCACTTAACTCATCATTAACATATTTTAACTATGTCAGGGGCAAAGTACTTTCAGTACTAAAATGTTGAAATAAATGACTGGCATCAGAATTTACGAACAAATTTTTTTGGAAATATGAAAAAGGCTATATTTCACATACTTATTAAATGAAAAAGATTTTAGAAAAAATCAAGTGCAGGAGACATTTTTACAGCAATATAGATAGATCAACGAACCAATGACATCACGGAAAAGGATTCTTATTTTCTAATTTTTTTCTAAAGAAAATTGGAGTGCCCCGACATACCCCCAGATATGCGAAAAAATCATTTTAGACTAAAAAAAAGAAAATAGTAAAACATGAGAACTGCAGAACGGGAAATTTTAATGGAATTCATGTCAGCATTTATTATAAAAAAGAAATGAAAAGACCTTGAAAAAAATAATAATACGTGAAGTGTTTTTTAAAAAACACTATTGAAAGAAATATAACATATCAGTGAACACACTTAGATAGAAATGAATTTAAGTAAAATTAATGATTAGGATATTTTTTAAGTCAGGAAAGTTTTAGACTAACTAGGGTTTTAAAATTATGTTAGATAGAAAAAGATTATAGATTATTTTTAATATACCGCGGAATTTTAATTTTAGCAATATACATAATATATATATATATACAAAGAGTGACTCAAAAAGTCTCTTAAAAATTAATTTTTCCTTAATTTCTTAATTCATGCTTTAATAATCTTTTTAACTTTTTACCATGTCACAAGTAAAATGTTTTGATTTAGGCTTTTAAATTTCATGAATAGATATACCCCCCCCCCCCCCACACCTGAATTTTCAGTGAGTACTTCAAACAAAAAAAAAATGAACTATTTTCGGAAAAACCTGATATGTTACGTTCTTGCCTAATCTATGTAGTTTAAATGAAAATGTCTCTAGCACCTGGTTTTCCTGTTAAGGATTACAGAACATACCATGAATTAATCCTTTCCTGTCATTTATAATATATAAAATTGCTCCATTTTCTAAATATTTTAACTACTTACACAAGATGAAGAAAATTAAATTCGAGATTATTTTCTTAAATAAAATATGATAAAATGTGAAACGTTCAAGTAGTCATCTAAATCTACGAAATTTCATCTAGAAATACTTACTGTCAAAAAGAATGTTTATGATAAATCCTTTAAGCTTATAAATTTCAAATTTTAATACACATTATTTAATCTTTTTAATAAATTGTGTAGGAAATATTTTAAGTAATGGTTTTAATGAAAATTTCTTTAATATTTAAAATATCGCATTTTTAAAACTGATTTCTTTTCTTTTTTTTAAATTCTAGTAATATGGATGTAGCTCAGCACTGGGTATGTATTTCCATTTTTGCTTAAATTTCTATTTCGTTATGGTTTTGAAGAATCAATTTATTGGTTATTCCTTCGTTGTTGTTTTTATTATTATTATTATTGTCTGCAATATATAAAGTTTATGTATTTTTAAACAAGCTCTAATTATGTATATTGATTTAAATAGTAGCTGTTTAAGGCGTGCCGGATCGTTTTTAAAGTATAGTCGTATCCCTCATAGTTGCCATTTTTACATATAGATTGGTTTCGTAATCTATTAATAACACACAAAAACTAGAATATCGATATTACTAATCAACTTTACAGATTCAAACTCGCTAAATACTGAACGAAAATAATATATATATATTAATACATTCGTTTATGTCATGTTTGAGCTTCAACTTAAAATGTGTAGATGGCAGCACCAAAGTATCAAAGCTTTCTTTCTTCAAACAATTCATTTCCAGAGAATTCTATTCTGTTTACTTGTGTAGTCAAGTGACTGACGTTCTCTAAGTTGTGTGTTTGTTTGTCAAGTGCTTATTAAATGTTTAAATGTGTACAAGCGACCTCGTTATTAAGAGTTGTGTTAATTATTATTAATTAATTACTAAAAATACAATAAATGTCGACAATGGATAGAAATGAAATATTTGTACAGGAAAAAGTGTAACTAAAATGATAACGTCACGGGGAAATGGCTACTTTCGTTTTCGATGTCTACCATGCTATATTAATATTTGATAGTCTTCTACAGTATTTACGGCGGTGGTAAGTGATATTACATTTGCTTTTACATTTTTAAGCTTTTGCTACGTTTAATAAAGTAAAACATTTTACCATTTTAAAGAATTTGATGAAGAAGTGGAAAGTTTCACAACTTACGTGAAACGACTGGAACAAAATTTCGTTCTGCATGGCATAACAGAACAAAAGAAAGTTCCTGCTATTCTATCATTATTAGGATCGAAATTATATGGTTTATTATGTAATTTAAGTGTACCTAATAACTGTGAAACTTTAAAATATAATGAAATTATTGATATTCTGCTTAAACAATTAAGCCCCGCCCCAAATAAATTTATTGAGAGAATTAAATTTAGAAAAAGTTTTCACAATGAAACTTAATCAATTCAAGATTTTGCTGCTAGATTACAAAAAGGGTACGACCTTTTGGGCATTTATTGGTGATACTCTAAATGAAAATTTGCTGGAACAGTTTTTGCGCTGTCTGAAAAATGAAAACATTCAGAATAAATTGATAACTCAAGTTGATGATTTAAATTTCGAAAAAGCTGTTGAGAAAGCTTTAGCTTTATATAGTGTAGATATTGAAATTGCAGAAATTAAGCATAAACATGTTAATGTAAATATAATTTCCAATACGAAAAGTGTACAAAATAAAAAGTTACAAAATTGTTATCAAAAACAGAATGTCAACAATCAGGTAAATAATACACATTCTGACATGAATAAAAATAAGTTAAAGTACCATAGATGTGGAAATGCCTCACATTTAGCAAATGTTTGCAGATTTATCAATGTTACTTGCAATCTCTGTAGTAAAAAAGGCCATTTAAGCAAGGTATGCAAAAGTATCAATTTTCAATAACAGGTTAATTCTTTAAATACGGTAAATGTCTTAACGGTTAAATATGATAAATGTTCAAATCCTATTAAGTTGTCTGTTTTCATTGAAAACAAGGCTAGAGCTGATATGGAATTAGATACCGGATCTGGAATTTCTGATGTTTCTTTAAAAAGATTTCGCAGAATTGTTCCTGATAATAAAAGTTTTCCTCCTTAGTTCAGTTAAAAACAGCAACTAGTGAAAATTTCAAACCTGTAGGTTATGTTGAAATAAATGTTACATATGACAATAAAACTAGAAAGGTAAAGTTGTATTTGATTAAAGAAGATTATTTTCCATTATTATTTGCTAGAGAATCGGTATTTGAATTTGATATTTTCCCACATAATTTAAAATCAGTATATGGGAATGAAGTTGTAAATTATTCTGATAAATTAAAAGGATTGCAACTGGAATTTTTTGATTTATTTACTGATAAGGCTGGGGAGATAAAAGGTTTACATGCAGAACTTTATCTTGAAAAAGATGCTACACCCATATTTTGCAAAGCTAGGATTGTCACTTATGCATTACGTGCAGCAGTCAATGACAAATTACAAAGATTACAAGACGCAGGTATTTTTAAACTAGTTACAAACAGCAAGTGGGCAACTCCTATAGTTTCAGTGGTTAAGACTAATAGCAAAATTCGCTTATGTGATGATTTAAAAATAACATTAAATAAATTTCTGAAAGTTGAAAAATATCCATTACCTAAAATAGAAGATATGTTAGCTACATTAGGTGGTGGCGTACATTTTACAAAAATTGATTTAAATCAAGGTTATCTTCAGTTACCTGTAGAGGAACAATCAGAAGAATTATTGACCATTAATACACCAAAAGGATTATTCCAATTCCTTAAGTTATCCATGGGTCTTGCTAGTTCCCCTGCTATATGGCAAAGAAAAATTGAGCACATATTAAGAGGAATTGAGGGAGTTACAATTTTTATAGATGATATTGGGGTTACAGGAGAAACAGATAAAATTCATTTACAAAGATTAAAGCAAGTATTAGAAAGATTAAGGGAATATAATATTAGGATAAATGAAGAAAAATCATTCTTTATGGCAGATGAGATTACTTACTGTGGTTATAAAGTTGATAGACATGGTATTCATAAAACACAAGATAAAATTGAAGCAATTTTAAATGCTCCAAGACCAATAATTGCATCTTGGGTTAAAGCTTTTCTAGGCTTAGTTACATATTTTGCAAAGTTTGTACCAAACGTATCTACTATTGTAAATCCTTTAAATAATTTGCTTAAGAAGAATGTTAAATTTAATTGGTCTTATAAGTGTGAACAAGCATTTAAAAATATAAAAAAAGAAATTACTTCTGTCAGGGTTCTTACTCACTTTAATCCCAAGTTACCTTTAGTTTTAGCTACAGGTGCTTCTCCTTATGGTATCTCTGCTGTTCTTTTGCATATGATTCCAAATAACACTGAAAAGCCTATTGGGTTTGTGTCCAGAACTTTGAATAATGCAGAAAAACGGCATAGTCAAGTTGATAATTAAGCATTAGCGATTATATTTAGTGTGAAGAATTTTTTTCAATATTTGTATAGCAATAGGTTTACCTTATTTACTGACAGTAAACCTTTTGTGTCAATTTTTTCTCCTTCTAAAAGTATCCCTGTTTTATCGGCTGCTAGAATGCAACGATACGCAATTTATTTACAAACGTTTCAATAGGATACCCGTTATAAAAAAAAAAAAAAAAAAAAAAAAAAAAAATACTGATCGCGGAAATGTTGATGCTCTTTCAGGACTTCCTTTACGTAGTGAAAATTTACCTCAACAACTAAATTCGAATAAGGCATTTGATGAATCTGAAATTCTTAAAATTAATAAACTCTCTATCTTACCATTAACTTCGAAATCTAATGCTTCAGCTACAAAATCTGATCCCCTTTTACGTCACATTTTTCATCCCCTCATTTCTGGTTCTTAAATTCCTAAAAATTTGCTTTTTGGTGGTAAGCAAGAAGAATTCACTCTTCAACATAGTAGTATTTTAAAAGGATGTATGGTAGTTATTCTTGAAATTCATAGAAACCAAATCTTAAAAGAATTACACTTTGGCCATTTTGGTGTAGTTAAAATGAAGTCTTTAGCCCCTAGTTTTGTATGATGGCGAGGTATAGACCAAGATATTGAAGATCTTGCACGAAATTGCACTACTTGCGTAAATTTGAAAAATAATCCTCCCAAAGTTGATACACATCATTGAGAATGGCCTACAGCTCCATGGCAAAGAATTCGTATTGATTATTTTGGTCCTGTTACGAGAAAAATGCTTGTTTTAGTGGTTGATGACTATAGCAAATGGCCAGAAGTTTTTATTGTTCCTAGTACAACTTCGGAAAATACCATTACTTGTCTTTCTTCACTTTTTGCACGATACGGTTTTCCAATTTCTTTAGTATCAGATAATACTAAACAGTTTACATCTGAAGCGTTTCAGATATTTTTTGAGAAATCTTGGTGTAAAACATAAGTTCAGTGCTCCATACCATTCAGCTACAAATGGACAGGCAGAGAGATATATGCAAATTCTTAAACGTGGATTAAAAGCCTTAGCTTCTGAACCTGGTACTTTACAAATGAAATTAAACAGCTTCTTTTTGCAATATAGGAAGATACCTACGGGGAGAGTCCTGCATATATATTTCTAAAACGTCATATAAGAACAAAAATAGATTTGATAGTGCCAAATTTTACAAATTTTGTTCATGAAAACAAGATGGGAAAAAGTCCAAAGTTAAAATAATAGAATTTGAAATTAATCAGAAAGTAGCTGTAAGAAATTGTACTATAGAAGCCAAATGAGAAATTGGTCGAATAACAACAAGAGAAGGAAAATTACATTATAGAGTTCAAGTTGGTTCGAATATCTGGAAAAGGCATGTTGATCAAATGTCTAATGTTGGTTCAGAGATTTCTTTAGTTAATGATACAAATTCTGAAGAAAGTGATACAGGAAATTTCAGAAGTGAAAATGCAATTGTGAAACAAGGTGATTTTCCAACAATATAGCCTAGTATCGCATATCCCCAACCAGTTGATTCTCATGAGCCAGGTACTCGAGGTCCTACACCAACTAACTTTCATCCTGATTCTCCAAAACCTTCTGTTCCCACTAGTTCAATAGTTGATGCTGCTGAACTTAATCTAATTCTTCTTCTCCTTCTCCACAGGTACTGAGACGATCCGGTAGATACAGAAGACTTCCTGACCGATTCAAATATTAAGTGGGGGAGAGCTGTCAAGTTTGAGCTTCAATTTAAAATATGTAGATGGAAGCGCCAAAGTATCAAAGCTTTCTTTCTTCCCACAATTCATTTCCAGAAAATTCTCTTCTGTTTTCTTGTGTATTCATGTCACTGACGTACTCTAAGTTATGTGTTTTTTGTGAAGTGCGTATTAAATATTTTGTCTACAAGCGATTTCATTATTAAGAGTTGTGTTAATTATTATTAGTTAATTACTAAAAATACAATAGTTTATATAAATAATTAAAAGTTTACATCTAGCATAATTAACCAAATTTAATTAAATATTAATTGTAAGTAAAACAAATATATCAAACATGACTTTCCTCTTATAAACAGTAAAAGTTAATTAAACTTTATATTTTTATTATTTATTTTTTTAAGTAAATTCATACTTTTGTATGTACAGTGGCGGTCAAAATTTTCCGGCCAGTTGGTTTCTTTGAATTGTTTGCCAGAACATTTCAGCGAAGAAGAAGCACAATTGGTCCAAAAGCAAATGACGTTTGACCACATGATCATTTTGATTTGATACTAAAGATACTTGATGCAAAGGGGTGGAATTCAAAATCCACATGTGCAAAAGTTTCCGGCCATTCGTCATTTGTTAGTTTTTGTTATCGGGAAAGTGATTTTTTGACCGTGTTTGTTAATTAATGAACGTGAATAACGTATTTGAAATTCAAAAATTAAAAGTTTAACAATTATTGTTCCGAAACGAGTGGTTTGTTTGTCGCTAAAGGATCAATCCTCTCGAGTGATTGCGACAAAGTTATCGAACGGAAAATTTACTGTGAAAACGATATTTAAAAATATATATATAAAGATGGTCATGGCCTTAAGGACTTGCCACGGTCCGGAAAACAACGGAAAATGACTATTTGTGTAGACATATTTATCAGGAGAAAAGCAGTTAATGACCCGCATAAAAATGCCACTGTAATTGCCGTCGATTTACGTTGTTAAAAGATTGTTGAAATAAGTGGGTCTACCGTGTCAAGACGCTTACGTGTCGTAGGACTTTATGGAAGAGTCAGTGTTAAAAAATCTTTCATAAGTAAAAAAAATAAAAAAAAAATCAGGTGGGCCGTCTGGCGTTTGCCAAGGAACAAAAATAATGGTCAAAGGTAAACTGGAAAAAGGTACTATTTTCCGATGAATCGAAGTTCAAGTTTTTTGGGAATGATGGCAGACACTACGTCCGACGACCTAAAAACAAAAGATAAAATTCGGGATATATTATTCCTATAACGAAGCATGGCGGAGGACACGTTATGCTGTGGGGAGCATTTCCTGGAAAATATGTCACTCCATTAGTTGAAACTCGCTGCAAGATGAATGGTGCAATGTATAAATATATCTTGCAAGATCATTTGCTACATTATTGGAGTAAAAAGTATGGTCTCAATTATTTGTTTCAGCATGATAACGACCTGCTTGCATGATAACATACATGCAAGCTTGTCAAGCAGTAGCTTTAACGCGAAAAAAATCCGCTTTTGAAATCTACAACCCAATCACACGATCAAAAAACAATATAAAATCTTTGGAATTAACTTAAAAACGTGTGCTGAATTGTAAATATTCCAATTCAGCAGAATTTTTCCAAAAATTGCAAAAACTGTGAAAAACTTACCATAGACGATTTTCTACCGTTCTTTAAATCGATTCCATGTCGCTGCGCCGCAATACTTATTCTTAAATGTACGAAGACAAAATACTGGTTGTAAATGTTGTTGATCACTGTCATTTTCTGTTATAACACCATTTTTTCTTCGACTTGCCAAGGTGGCCGGAAACTTTTGAGAACATGCGTTTTCTTTAGCAAGGAATTTAGCCAATTAAATTTATTGATATTTATTTTTTTTATTCCATAAATATGTTCCCAACTATTATACCAATAAAGTGCATAAGTATCACTTTGCGATCCCTCTTCATATGGGTATACTTACAAATTAACCAAACATTTTATGCTGTATTTATTAATAGTAAGTCAAAAGCAATCATTAAAACTGTAAAACATAAAAAAAAACATTTTTGGACAGGATTATGCTTCAAACACTCCGCTGTGTCCCGGTTTAATTCTACATTGTTTATTTAATAGCCTTCTTTAATTTTCTCTAAATTGATAATACAGTAATGCCGCATATAATTCATTAGAACTGAATTTTAGATGTATATTCTTGCTTTATTTTCGATAATATCCAAATACGTACAAAATAAATATTTTCATTGTAGTAAATATTTTTAAACTACCATCTTGTATTTATGTAAGCTTAATAAAGGAAAAATTTAGCATTTTTGCACTTTTATATGTACATTGTTTTAAAATAATGGGATAGAAGATGTTTTAGGTAGCTTTCTTTACAAAAAAGCTACCTATTGCAGCCGTTCGGAGGAAAGCGATTTCAAAAAATTTTGGTATATTTTCATCGATTATGACCCCCAGACCCCGAAACCACCCTCCGTTCAAAATTGATATGTATATATATATATATATATATATATATATATATATATATATATATCTGACCTATGTCACACTGTAACTCCCGTAATTATAAACCGATTTCGATGTAATTCGGTGTGTGCATAGTACATGCCAATGTCTCGACCGAATTCGTTGGCCAGCTTCATCCGCCGTTTTGTTTCAAAATGGCGGCCATTTAAAAATTTTTAAAAAATTTAAAACTTGAAATGTGGTACCAAAAAATTAAAAATGGAAAAATATTTTCTTTTTATGTATTTGATCTTTATACAAAGATTCCGGAGCAGTTTCTGTTTCGTCTATATCTTAAAAAAGTCCTTCCGGCCAGTGCCGGGAGGAAGAGGTAGCTTTCATAATCCTTATTTAAAAAAAGCCAACTTATATCATGCAAACACACGAAGCTCAATTTAGTGGAAACCGAATATAGGAGATTCAATACTAATTTTTATCAATATAATGAGTGAGAATTTCGCGAAATTAGTCAGCTTTATCCAAGCTGCTTTTCTTTAAAGTAACTTATATTTGGCTGCCAAATTCGGCAATTTCTTAAAGTGCCTGTCATTTTAAGACAACATGGTGGATGAGGCTAAGCAGTGAACTTGGTCGAGACCTTAGTAATTGCTGTGCACATGCTCACTCACATCGGAATCGGTTAATATATAGGAGTGCTGTCGCATGCAAAAAATCAGATTTTTCAAAATGTCACCCACAATAGAAATTGAAACTGCTATATCTGAGCCATTTTTTAAGGTAAAGACAAACAAAAAATGCTCCTGAATCCTTATATCAAGATCAAATACTTAAGAAAGAAACCTTTTTCAATTTCTAATTTTTTTGCACCTAACTTTAAATATATATATATTTTTTAATTTAATGGCCGCCATTTTGAAACAAGATGGCAGTTGAATCTGGCCAGCGAACTTGGTCGAGGTGTTGATGTATACTATCCACATGCCTTCTTACATCGAAATAGGCGAATACGTGTGTTATCGCGTGACAAATAAAAGATCGTTTCAAAATGTTAGCCATGCTAGAAATTCAAAGTGCTATAAATCAACCATTTTTTAAGATATCAACAAAAGGTCAAATTTTCAGAAACAAAAACTGCTACGGAATCTTTGTATCAAGGCCAAACACATAAAAAAAAATCTTTTTCATTTTCTAATTTTTTAATACCTCATTTTGAATTTTAAATTTAATTTTTTTAATTGCAACTTTTTTGAAACAAGATGGCGAATGAAGCTGGCCAACGAACTCGGTCGAGACATTCGTATGTGCTATGTACAGACCAAGTTACATCCAAAAAGGTTCATAAATACGCCTGTTATCGCGTGACAAAAATCAGGTCGTTTTAAAATGTCAGCCGCAAGAGAAATTCAAAATGCTATTACTCAGCCATTTTTTTTTAGATATAGACGAAAGAAAAACTGTTCCGGAATCTTTGTATTAAGGTCAAACACATACAAAAAAAATCTTTTTCATTTTCCAATTTTTTGGTATCTCATTTAATTTTTTTTATTATTTAATTTTTTTAAATGGCCGCCATTTTGAAACAAGATGGCGGATGAAGCTGGCCAACGAACTCGGTCGAGATATTTGTATGTACTATGTACACACCAAGGTACATCCAAGTCGGTTCATAAATACGCCTGTTATTACGTGAGAAAAATCAGGACGTTTCAAAATGTCAGCCACGCTAGAAATTCAAAATGCTATAACTCAGCCATTTCTTAAGATATAGACGAAACAAAAACTGCTCCCGAATCTTTTTATCAAGGTCAAACACATAATAAGAAAATATTTTTTCAATTTTCAATTTTTGGTACCACAATTCAAATTTAAATTTTTCTTAAAAATTTAAATGGCCGCCATTTTTAAACAAGATGGCGGGTGAAGCTGGCCAACGAACCCGGTCGAGACATTGGTATGTACTATGCATAAACGAAGTTACATCCAAATCGGTTCATAAATACGCCTTTTATCGCGTGACAAAATTCAGGACGTTTCAAAATGTCAGCCACGCTAGAATTTCAAAATGCTATAACTCAGCCATTTTTTAAGATATAGACGAAACAAAAACTGCTCCGAAATCTTTGTATAAAGGTCAAATACATAAGAAAAAAATATTTTTCCATTTTCAATTTTTTGGTACCACATTTCAAATTTTAAATTTTTAAAAAAATTTTAAATGGCCGCCATTTTGAAACAAAATGGCGGATGAAGCTGGCCAACAAACTCGGTCGAGAGATTCGTATGTACTATGTACACACCGAATTACATCCAAATCGGTTCATAAATACGCCTTTTATCGCGTGACAAAATTCAGGACGTTTCAAAATGTCAGCCACGCTAGAAATTCAAAATGCTATAACTCAGCCATTTTTTAAGATATAGACGAAACAAAAACTGCTCCGGAATCTTTGTATAAAGGTCAAATACATAAGAAAAAAATATTTTTCCATTTTTAATTTTTTGGTACCACATTTCAAGTTTTAAAAATTTTTAAAAATTTTAAATGGCCGCCATTTTGAAACAAAACGGCGGATGAAGCTGGCCAACGAACTCGGTCGAGACATTGGTATGTACTATGTACACACCGAATTACATCGAAATCGGTTCATATTTACGGGAGTTACAGTGTGACATAGGTCAGATATATATATATATATATATATATATATATATATATATATATATATATATATATATATATATATATATATATATATATATATATATATATCAATTTTGAACGGAGGGTGGTTTCGGGGTCTGGGGGTCATGATCGATGAAAATATACGAAAATTTTTTGAAATCGCTTTCCTCCGAACGGATTTGATCTTTATACAAAGATTCCGGAGCAGTTTTTGTTTCGTCTATATCTTAAAAAATGGCTGAGTGATAGCATTTTGAATTTCTAGCGTGGCTGACATTTTGAAACGTCCTGAAATTTGTCACGCGATAAAAGGCGTATTTATGAACCGATTTGGATGTAATTCGGTGTGTACATAGTACATACCAATCTCTCGACCGAGTTCATTGGCCAGCTTCATCCGCCATTTTGTTTCAAAATGGCGGCCATTTAAAATTTTTTTTTAAATTTAAAATTTGAAATGTGGTACCAAAAAATTGAAAATGGAAAAATATTTTTTTCTTATGTATTTGACCTTTAAAGAAAGATTTCGGAGCAGTTTTTGTTTCGTCTATATCTTAAAAAATGGCTGTGTTACAGCATTTTGAATTTCTAGCGTGGCTGACATTTTGAAACGTCCTGAATTTTGTCACGCGATAAAAGGCGTATTTATGAACCGATTTGGATGTAACTTCGTTTATACATAGTACATACCAATGTCTCGACCGGGTTCGTTGGCCAGCTTCACCCGCCATCTTGTTTAAAAATGGCGGCCATTTAAATTTTTAAGAAAAAATTAAATTTGAAATGTGGTGCCAAAAAATTGAAAACTGAAAAAATATTTTCTTCTTATGTGTTTGTCCTTGATAAAAAGATTCGGGAGCAGTTTTTGTTACGTCTATATCTTAAGAAATGGCTGAGTTATAGCATTTTGAATTTCTAGCATGGCTGACATTTTGAAACGTTCTGATTTTTCTCACGTAATAACAGGCGTATTTATGAACCGACTTGGATGTACCTTGGTGTGTACATAGTACATACAAATATCTCGACCGAGTTCGTTGGCCAGCTTCATCCGCCATCTTGTTTCAAAATTGCGGCCATTTAAAAAAATAAAAAAATAAAAAAATTTAAATGAGATACCAAAAAATTGGAAAATGAAAAAGATTTTTTTTGTATGTGTTTGACCTTAATACAAAGATTCCGGAATAGTTTTTCTTTCGTCTATATCTAATAAAATGGCTGAGTAATAGCATTTTGATTTTCTCTTGTGGCTGACATTTTAAAACGACCTGATTTTTGTCACGCGATAACAGGCGTATTTATGAACCTATTTGGATGTAACTTGGTCTGTACATAGTACATACCAATGTCTCGACCGAGCTCGTTGGCCAGCTTCATTCGCCATCTTGTTTCAAAAGGGTTGCCATTTAAAAAAAATTAAATTTAAAATTCAAAATGAGGTATTAAAAAATTGGAAAATGAAAAAGATTTTTTTTATGTGTTTGGCCTTGATACAAAGATTCCGGAGCAATTTTTGTTTCTGAAAATTTGTTCTTTTGTTGATATCTTAAAAAATGGTTGATTTATAGCATGGCTAACATTTTGAAACAATCTTGTATTTGTCACGCGATAACACACGTATTCGCCTATTTCGATGTAAGAAGGCATGTGGATAGTATACATCAACACCTCGACCAAGTTCGCTGGCCAGATTCATCAGCCATCTTGTTTCAAAATGGCGGCCATTAAATTAAAATATATATATATATTTAAAGTGAGGTGCAAAAAAATTAGAAATTGAAAAAGGTTTCTTTCTTAAGTATTTTATCTTGATATAAGGATTCAGGAGCATTTTTTGTTTGTCTTTACCTTAAAAAATGGCTCAGATATAGCAGGTTCAATTTCTATTGTGGGTGACATTTTGAAAAATCTGATTTTTTGTATGCGACAGCACTGCTATATATTAACCGATTCCGATGTGAGTGAGCATGTGCACAGCAATTACTAAGGTCTCGACCAAGTTCACTGCTTAGCCTCATCCACCATGTTGTCTTAAAATGACAGGCACTTTAAGAAATTGCCGAATTTGGCAGCCAAATATAAGTTACTTTAAAGAAAAGCAGCTTGGATAAAGCTGACTAATTTCGCGAAATTCTCATTCATTATATTGATAAAAATTAGTATTGAATCTCCTATATTCGGTTTCCACTAAATTGAGCTTCGTGTGTTTGCATGATATAGGTTGGCTTTTTTTACATAAGGATTATGAAAGCTACCTCTTCCTCCCGGCACTGGCCGGAAGGACTTTTTTTTATCAACTCATATACAATTTCATCGTTTGCACCATTTTTATGCAGTATGCACAAAAATATAATCTTTAACGGAAAAACAATGATGAAGAAAGTATTTTTCTTCTGAGTTTATTTCTACAATATATCGACATTTTATATAAATACCGGGTGATCCTGAAGATTCGGGAGTTTTGAAATGTTGATAACTAGAAACCTATGTACAATAGAAAGGTGCGTTTCTCACATATATGCTGAAAACGTGTGGGACATTTGTTTATAATGATTTTTCGTTTTAAATAAGTAGTTAATCTTTTTAGCCAAAGGTGGCACTGCTGTACAACATCGAAGTATGTATGCCGTGCGTTAAGTAAGCAGATGGCCTCATTGCACAAAATCTTCCCCAATATAATGCTCAGATTTCGCTGTAAGGGTCGTTTATATTTAAACGCTTTTTTGGAGATTAAATAAATATCATTTAAAACGAATTTTGTTACAAAATTTGATTTGTAACTGCTATATTTAGACATGCTTTCTTTGCGTGACGAAACTTTGTTAGTTTAGCTGTTTTACAGAGAAGGATGAATCGACAAGTTCAGCTTTGCGTCCTTATCATAAAATGCAAGGGAGTTAAAACTGGAAAAGGATATGATAAAAAGGTTTGAGGAAACGGCCACATTTGAAGACCGTCCAAGAAGCGGTATACCCTTTATGTTTGTTGCCGTCGTAAATGAGGTAGAACACGATGTCGATGATCAGTCGGTAGCTTCAACACATGGTGAATGCAACGAACGTGCAATTTCACGACGAACTAGGACTTCTTATGGAAATGCATGGCGATGGTTAAGGATGATTCGCAAGCGATATCCGTATAAAATTCAGCATGTGAACGAATTAAAATCAACTGATTTTGTAACGTCATGAATTTGCTACTTGTTTTTCGTGCAAATGGAGAATGGTGCGTACTGGCTTTCAAATGTTTTGTGGACAGACGAGGTACACTTTTCACGTAGTATAATAGTAAACATGCAAAATTGTGCCATATGGTCAAAAGAAAATTCTGATACAATGGTGGAAAACCCGATGGTAGATTGCAAACAGATTCCGTGACAGGTGACATATATACAATACAGATCTTTTAAAGAAAAAGTCCTCCCTCACTTGCAAGAGAGAAAAGTGCTCCATTCCATAACATTCGTGCAGGGTGGAGCGCCTTCCCACATCGCTTCTCCTGTCACAACAATCATGAGGACTACATATGGAGATACCGGTGTCCTGAGTCCCTCTTTTCAGCACGAATGGCCTGCAAGGTCTCCAGATATTACCCCTTGTGACTTTTGGTTATGGGGCTATTTGAAGTCGCGTGTGTACAGAGATCAGCCTATGTCATTGACCCAGTTGGAAGATGCTATACAGCATCACGTTTAAGAGATTCTTCAATGCTGTGCAGGCTGTTTTAGATTGTCTGACGGCAGAAATTTTAAGTGATGGGCGTAATACAGAAAAATTGTAACGTTTGGATACTGATTCTTTCTTTTAGTGATCTGTATCATACCATAGCAAAACTATATTATCAATTTCTGCGCCACTTGTTGGCATTAATATAACATATATATTTTTTTTTTCATTAAAAAACAAATCTTTCTATTTTATAATGCACTAATTATTAACATTTCAAAACTCCTGGAACTTTTGGATCATTGAGTATAATAATATTTTACACGTCCAGAAACATATTTAAAAACACATATGAGGGTTTATATTTAAAAGGATTGTTCTTAAAATTAAAAATTGTCAAAACAATTAAACCATCGTATCAATAGCTATAGTCAAGATACTCATATTAAATATAGGAGAAAGAGACTGTTTCCTTATTTCTTTTTTTTTTTAAATAAACTTTTTGAGATTTTGTGGAACTAGAGACAGGAAATATGGATTAAAAAAGGAATTATAATGCTTTCCCAATTTTCTTCAAATTTAAGGTTAAACAAACAGTAGCTACCTGATGTTCATTACATTACAACTTTTTTTTTATAAATTTTAATTGTTCTATAGGTTATAAGTAATGTGAATTGCGTTTTAGGATTTCCTTGCAATACAGAAATATTGACACTTAAAATATTTAACTTTAATTGGCATATTAATTACATACATATGCATTAGTAAGATTTATATTATGCACCAGTATCGGAATGTAATAACTCTCAAAGCACAATGAGGATTTTGCATGATTTTATTATGATATATATCAAATTAGCGAGATGAGAGAGAGATGTGATGATAAATGTGTAAAATAATGTAAAGGTTTAAAATTAATAATACGGATTAGATATTCTTATAAAGACAGAAAAAAAATTCTCATTGCATCCGTTTCTTTACTAATTATAAATTGTGTCCACTTCCCTTTTTATATACAAAATAATATAATTATAAATTAAGAGTAAACTCTTTTCAGAATAAAAACGAAATACAATATTTCTTTTATTTAAAATTAGAGAGGACGAAGTTGTTTTATTTGAATCATGAATGTAATGTAAAAATGTATATAATAATGAAATGCCTAATGAGTCAGATATTATAAATTATTTTATGTATTATCCTGCATATTTCTCAATTTAGGGAATCAATAAGATTCTACTATGAATATTTTTAAATTTTAAACCTTTCTAATAACCACGTAAGGCTTTTACGAATATTATATTTATGGAGTTTCATTCTGGAAGGTTTTCACGTTGTGCTTTGATATTCTTATCATTAATACATCATACTGTGACACTTACATCATTTGACACTTTTACTGGATATGATTTATGTTAGGATCATAAATATATCACTTCAATCTGTCAAATGGAACACTGCACATCGTGAGGTTTCTGACATTTAATGATATATTTATGACCGGACATTGCTTATTTCACTTAGGCTTCCGTCGGGAATATTTTATAGCTTAAAGATACGTTAATCGTCATGATATGAAATTTTATTTTTTAAAATAGCGATGGTTTAATCTAAATGCTTTCATGAAATGACATTCCATAAGACATTTTGTTCAAGATCAAAAGAATATATTTTTTAAGTTTCTTCATTTTATTAAATTAATTCTTTAATCTTTTTTCTTAAATCTACGGAAGGTCATGATACTGTAACCTCTTTGTTCCCAGTTTATTCAGTGGTGAATATATTGTACATAGAGTTATTTCATCTGGAAGGGAGAAAAGGTTAATCTTGACTTTTTAAATAAAAAGTTTACGTTTACCATAACAAAATATGCCTCTAACCTGTGAAAAGGATATTACAAAGTATTCTGATTTCAATAAATTATGAAGATTCTATCATACAAACAAATATGAAAGATTTATATTTATATACTTTATAAATGTTACGGGAGAAAATTCCCAGAATTTAAGGAAAAAACTAGATTATATTTCATATTTTCTAAAATATGTATTTTATACCAAAATGAATATTCAGAAAAGCTGTCCCGTATATTTCCAAATAATAATTTAAAAGAAAATCCAAACTTGACATAAAATTACACAATGTACAATGTTCATAAAAAATACAAATATAATTTATAAATATGTGATAAGGTGAATCGCACATTATGAGATTTCTAATTGTTTGTTTCTTAATGTCACAAAAAAATTTAAAAGCATTTTACCGTAATCAGTTGAAGGAAAATTAACCTTTAGTAGGTTTAAAATATTTAGTGATGTAGAGAACATTAAATTTTAATTTATATTAAAATTCAAGACTATTTCAAAAAATTACTCTATACTTTAAAAAATAAATGGAATAAATATTTTTAATCAAGTTATATTGTTAAATAATATTTCTAAACAGATATTAGTATTTATTAAAAGCTATTATGTAATTAAAGTTTATAAAAGTCGAGTGGAATAAAAATCGTTATTTTATATGAAGAAACTAAAATAAATTTATCATGAAAATTTCGTGTGGTAAAACACATTAATTAATGTGTATAGTTAAATAGTAATTTTTTTGTATTTAAATAATGCGTAAATTGAGCTTGAGAAGTCATGTCTCTGTCATAAACCGGTAGTATGGCCTGTAACTTTGTTTAACTTTTTTCATGGTATACAATTTTTTTTTTTTTACTTCAGTGCTTTGTAAAGTACTTCAACTGGGAAAAAGTTCATGTTCAATTTCAAATGGTAATTTTTAAAAAAAATTAATAAATAGCTACTTTCACAAGAGATTGAGGTAAGTTTGCAAAGAAAAAATTAATTGCTTCGATCTTGCTGCAAGCTAGATGGCAACAAAATTAGTTACTGTAATAGAAAAGCACGTAAAATATTTCTAACGCAACAACGTTTAAATGTTAAGTATGTTCAGAATACTTATTTTTCTTCTCAGTAAGTGTGAATATTTAACAACATGAATATCACACAGAAGATCCGTTGGAAAAAACCCAAACTAGGACTTCCCTCAGAGGGATTAGTCTGAGCGATATTACTGAGAACATAGATTTAATAATAACATGTGGAAGCAAAGAAAATGAGATGTTATCTTTAATTGTCCATATACTGCGAAAAATTGAAATGATGAAAATAAACGAATTGTAGAATTACAAAATCTTATATATAAATTCGTATACACTGTTTAAAAAAATGGGAAATCAAACCATTCAAGACAGCCATGCATGGATATAAAATTGAAAGGACGCAATATATTAAAAGTAAAATAGAAAATGAAACACTAATTTACTTATATCGGAATTTTAACTGTATAAAATGATGTCAAGAGCATAATCAGACGCTCCGCACCAATTTGAGTAACTTTAAATGGCAAATATATGATGATTAAAAAGAATGGACTATACTTTATATGGTGTGTGCTCCCCCGGAATAGTTAATATTGTACAATATCTGTTTTCCACGGATGCAATGAGGTTGTCGATAACATTTAAGGAATTCTCTTGTCAAAATTTAATATAGTATCAAAGTACCGAATACATCAAAAGTGGCATGCAATGCTTCGTTAGAGTGTGTTTTAGATATGCTCAATCGGATTTAAATGATGAGTGTATGCTGGCCACTGCATACGCTGTATTGTTTTATTTTCAAACATATTCTGTACAAGTTGAGCTGTATTTAGCATGTATTAAATAAAAGAAATCGGAAATGATTACAACATAAAGTATGACAAGATCTGAATATATCGTCTGCATAACTTTTGAGCTGTCAAAGTGTCATTTGAAGTAATTTACAAATCCATACATATTTATTCAGCAAATCATGCCAGCTAACATACGCCAATATGAACCCGTTTACAAAATTTCACCAAAATAAGTTAATATATAAAAAATGTACTAATGATAATTGAGAATATGACCTTATGATAAAATGTCTAGAAAAATGAATCGGATAAAAAATTCATATCACATTTAAAACGGCACTTCCCTCTGTTAGTGGCCTTGGCGAGAGAGAGAAAAGCCTAGAGAAGGAACACTTTAACAAGTACTTTCGGGCAACCTACTCACTGTTTCATACAGGTCTTTATTCAATATTTACACAATTTATTTAATGCTAGGTAGGTATCTATCAGTTTTGTTGCATTTAAATCGCATGTTTTGCGGAGGAAATGCAGCATTATGAAATATTTAAAGTTGTTGTACCTATTAATTCCAAATTAATGGTAATTGAGATCGCTTTCCGTTAATTTCATCTTTTTAAATTTTAAATTTTTTAGAAACCATTCATAGAGACAATTGTATATTTTAAAACTAACCCGAAGCAAAATTTCAAGATTTTGGGCTCAGCAGTAACAGAAAAATAGAAAATTTTTGAAAGTTTTTTGCTTCTGCACTGTTTTATATAGCGACATTTTTAGAAATTGTTCTATTGCGAGAATTTACGTCATGATAAATACAGCCATGTCAATTTTCATGTTTATATTCCTAATAGTTCCATGTTCTTCGTTACTTAGATCATCTTTAGATCTTTTTCCGTTTTGTTTAGTCTTTCGATTTTTTAGAATTAGTTCTACAACGAGCATTTACATCTTATTAATTACTACCATGCCAAAGTTCTAGCTTCTAACCCCAACAGTATACCAAACATTTCAGTATTCCAAATAAATCATAGTTTAGAAACTTTCTAGAAGTTTTTACGTTTATCCGTCAAATTGAACCTTTTAGAGAGCGTTAATTACGAGTATTTACATCTTAAAAGTAACTACCACACCAAATTTAAAGTTTCTAACCCAATCAATATCGCAGAAATCACAATTTTAGAACTTTTTTGCTCCTGCAGCGATGTAGGTTCTTGCACTGACATAAAATAGTATTTTTTTCGGAGCAGAGATGGCCGCCAACATTTTTTTAAGTTGGCTATGTAGTTTCAGAGATAACACCTCACAAACGTACAAGCATTAATAATATTATATACTTTATAATATTATAACGCTTTATAATATTAGCATTAGATGTACAGATACAAAAGACATTTATCTGTTACAAACTAAAGTACCGGCGTTGCCCAGGATTTGAAGGATGTTTGTTCTGAAAAATCAATTTCAAAATTTAACATACAACACAAAACAAACATTAAAAAAAGCAGTCGAAATGTTGTTGAATGAATCATATGAAAACGCTATATAAAAACGTATAAATGTATATTACAGACGCAAAAGAATACAGCTATAAATGAACTTATTTCAATTTATAATTGGAGCAATAATGTTAAAATACGCCAATATTTCCCTAATCGTGTTTTTATCATGCTTCAATACTTTTTCACACTCATATGACGTTATACTATATCCACCATGCCCTTTATATTTCCAATATGACGTAATATTTTCCTCTTTCACGTGGAAACCTTGAAATAGAAAAGTTATGAAGTTATATTCACTTTCATTTAAATTCGTCAAACCATATATTTCATTTTCATATTTCACGTGAATATCTTGCAATAGAAAAGTTATGACGTAATATTCACCCTTTTTTTAAATTCGGCAAACTATTTATTTCATTTTTATTTTTCACGTGGAAATCTTGCAGTAGAAAATTAATTGTTGTAGTAATAATTTTATTGTGTTTTTTAATTGTTGGCAACTGCTATAACGAAAAATGTTTAAATTTGATAAGAAATTGCTGTTAAATTGGTGGTTTTTTATTAATTATAAATTAACTATAAGTTATTTCGATTCCGGATTACTTTAGTTGTCTCGGCCATGTTTTAATACACATGTACGTATAGCTTCACAATTTTGGCTTCCAAATTGTGGATTTGTTTATAGAATTACAAACAGACAGATAGACAAGTTTTCATTTTTATATATCTCTCTATTCTATAAAAAGTAGCTAACGCTGTCACCGCCGCCGCCGCCGGTTTTGAATTTTTTGTGACCGGAGGTCTCTCTTCGTTAATATTAAGAAAACTATTGTATACAAATATATGAAAATCGGTGGTATTATAGCGAAATGTTTGATCAACACACTAATGCATTCAGTTTTTAAATCGAAGAATTATTTTAAGAGATATTTAATGCTAAAATTGGACAAAATCGTTCCATTAAAAAAAATTTATAAGAGCAAAAGCTATACATGGGAATTTAATCATTTTTAAATCATTTTATTCAATAGAAGATCCCGGTCTGCAGATTTCATTAATTTTTTTTTTAATTTGACTCATTTTTTGAGGTTTTATTTCTATTTTAAATTCAAATATTCATCAGTTTGACAGATATTTTTTACATATTTTAGAAAATGGTATTAATTTAAACTGTTGCCAAATGTATAAACAGCGCAAACAATAATGTTTGCTTCAAATAAAAAAAATTATTTACATGTTACTATTATAAACAGAAAAAAACCTTTAAATTAGAATTAAATAATTAAGTATAAAAAGCAGGCACTTATTGGAAATTACGCCATAAAACTATATTTAGATGGGAATTTTAAAAGAGAAAGGATATTGTAAAATAAATTTATTAACATGCGTTAGAAATCTGAAATAGAACAAATTACGTCACATTACACTTAATGCAAAATGAACAAAAAATAGTATTGCAAAACAGTTTAAATTTAAAAATTGCGCGAGACAAAATATTAGAGGCTAAATATTAGATTTTTTCAAAATTTTATTATTTGTCGTTTGATGTGAGGTGTTCATATATAAGTATGCAAATTTTTATGTTTCCAACATAATTAGAGGCTGAGTTAGAAAAATTGCTTTAAATACATAAGTTAGAGCCCAGAGGGTAAAATATTAGACTTTTTCAAAATTTTATTATTTGCCGTTTGATGTGAGGTGTTCAGCTATAAGTATGTAAAATTTCATGTCTCCAACTTAATTAGGGGCTGAGTTAGAAAAATTGCTTAAAATACACAAGTTAGAGTCCAGAGGGTTAAATAATATACTTTTTCAAAATTTTATTATTTTTCGTTTCAGCTGCAAAATGCAAAATGTCATGTCTCCAACTTAATTAGGGCTGAGTTAGAAAAATTGCTTAAAATACACAAGTTAGAGCCCAGAGGGTTAAATAATAGACTTTTTCAAAATTTTATTATTTGTCGTTTGATGTGAGGTGTTCAGCTAAAAGTATGCAAAATGTCATGTCTCCAACTTAATTAGGGGCTGAGTTAAAAAAATTGCTTAAAATTCAGAAGTTAGAGACCGGAGGGTTAAATATGACTGTTTCAAAATTTTCTGATTTATCGTGTTATCGCAAGTGTTCAGCTATAAGTATGTAAACTTTCATGTCTCCAACTTAATTAGGGTCTGAGTTAGAAAAATTGCTTAAAATACACAAGTTAGAGCCCAGAGGGTTAAATATTAGACCTTTTTCAAAATTTTATTATTTGTCGTTTGATGTGAGGTGTTCACCTATAAGTATGCAAAATTTCATGTCTCCAACTTAATTAGGGGCTGAGTTAGAAAAATTGCTTAAAATACAGAAGTTAGAGACTGGAGGGTTAAATATGACTTTTTCAAAATTTTATGATTTATCGTGTTATCGCAAGTGTTCAGCTATAAGAATGCAAACTTTCAAGTCTCCAACTTAGGTGATGAGTTAGAAAAATTGCTTAAAACACATAAGTTAGAGCCCAAAGGGTTAAATATTAAGCCTTTTTCAAAATTTTATTATTTGTTGTTTGATGTGAGATGTTCAGCTATAAGTATGCAAAATGTCATGTCTCCAACTTAATTAGGGCTGAGTTAGAAAAATTGCTTAAAATACACAAGTTAGAGCCCAGAGGGTTAAATAATAGACTTTTTCAAAATTTTATTGTTTGCCGTTTGATGTGTGGTGTTCAGCTATAAGTATGCAAATTTTCAAGTCTCCGACATATATAGTTTCTAAGAACGGGCTCTGTGACAGACGGACAAACAGACAGACAAAGGAGTGAGACAGGTAAGGTTTCGTTAGATGAACGAAACTCTAAAAACATGCTGCGGATGACTGTAACAACATCCTAAAATTACATTACCATCAGCGATCTACCAATCCCGAATTTAGTTTATATTCGTTTCATATATTCTTATTCTTTTGTGTGGTCCTGTAAAATAATTATCAATATTATATACAGTAAAACCTCGGAATAGCGGACACCCGAGAATGCAGAATTTGTCCTCTATTTAGAGGTGACCGCTACTGAGAGTAAAACATGTACAGTTATTTAAGAGTTGGTAATCGAAAAAATGTCCGATAAATAGAGGTATCCGCTAATCGGGTGTGTCCGCTATGGAGGTTTTACCAGTAAAACTTCTGAATAGCGAACACCTCGGGAGGGCAGAATTTGTCCTCTATTTGGAGGTGTCCGCTACTGAGAGTAAAAAATGTACAGTTATTTAAGGGTTGGTAATCGAAAAAATGTCCGCTAAATAGAGGTATCCGCTAATCGTGTGTGTCCGCTATGGAGGTTTTACTAGTAAAACTTCTGAATAGCGAACACCTCGGGAGGGCAGAATTTGTCCTCTATTTGGAGGTGTCCGCTACTGAGAGTAAAAAATGTACAGTTATTTAAGGGTTGGTAATCGAAAAAATGCCCGCTAAATAGAGGTGTCCACTAATCGGGTGTGTCCGTTATGGGGGTTTTACTGCATAATAATAATTCATCCTTTACAAGAAAATAGCATGCTGTATGATAGACAGACAGACATCCAGAGAAAGATAACCTACCGAATCAATAAACACTCATGTCTTTTGTTTTAATCATCCACAATTGTATGTCAGACGACATGCCAGATTTTATACAACAGGCTAAAAACGGTCACCGTGGTACGGAATACTGTATTATTATTTGTTTGCCCACCAAAACTGGTTGCCACGGGTTGTTGCAACCGGTGAAAGTGACGCACACCAAATTTCTGTGACGTATGCAGATAAATTGTGCTTTTTTAAGAGTTTTTTCTATATAATTTTTAAACGGTTTGGAACTTATTTTTCATAGTAGGTGCATTCAGTAGGCGACCCTCATAGGTACCTTCTGGTGCAATCAGAAACGAAATCCGACAAATATTTTTTGAGTTATGCTTGACGAAAGGTTTTTATTAGGCTTTTTTTTTTAGTAGGACATGGCGTTAATATCCATCGTAGTAGTAAAGTGTCCGTACAGTAATATTTCGCTGAGTATTAGCCTTCGCTTCGCTCAGACAATAAATGTCATAAAACAGTAAAATTAAAACATAAATAAACAAAATCACAAAAATTACAAATTATCTATCTTAAAATGGTGATTGTAGAGAGCTGTTTGTAGTATTAAAACTCCATCATCCGTACATATTAAAAGTATTAAGAAATATATGTGAACTATTCTCACATAATTTTAACTTTTAAGTCGCTGAATAATAATTATAATTTTAGTTCATATTCATGTTTTTTTATTATTATTATTATTATTTCTTATACTGGAAAACATCGCATTGCATGACTGTATAACAATATTAATGAGATAGGTAAAGTTTGGATTGGACGATTTTGGGAGTCCAAATATACCACGAAATCTCCATACCGTCCCGTGTCCCTGATGCTGATTTTTAAGTTTGGAGCTGTCTGTATAAAATTATTTCAATAAAACTAGTTCGATGTAATTTTTTTCCGAATCTGGGACTACTGTTTTGTATACATATGAAGCAAAAAAAAATAGCCTGCACACATTTTTATGGGTGTTATTATTTTTTTTAACTCTGTCCCTGAATTTTAGATTCCTTACTGTCCCTTTTGCTAAAATTACACAGAAAATCCCTTCGGATGCAACCACAGATTTTTTTTTCAAATTTTTTTCTCATGCAGAAGTATACTATAGATAGAATGGCTAAAACTCTTTGACAGGAAATTTACAACAGAATTTAAGTCAGCATTTAAATATCAATGTCAATCATCATGGCTAATATGGTAGTCTTACCGCCCCCAAGGTTTATTCCAGCACATTTCGAGGTAAATTATTTTTTTTAAATTATCGGATTTAAATAACTCTTTCTAAAAATCAATGAACCTTGTGACTATCACTTAGTCTTATCATGATTTGCCAAAAAATATGTGCTAATATTCCTTACCGTCCCTTAATTAACACCCTTTTAAAACAATGTTATACCAAAATTTTGTACTAAAACTATTACATTGTAATTATTTCTTATTTGAACGTTCTGTGGGTACTACGCAAATTCATTATAAGTAAAAATTTAGAAGAATAGGAAAAGTTAGAGGGGTAAAACTGTAAGGAAAATTAAACTCGCAAGTTTAATTTAAACCTCAGTTAAATAAAAAAATCTCCGCTGCTCACCATTTTTTCTTTATTTGAATCATTAAGACATTTGTCTATAAGTTTAAAATGCTACTTTATTAAATTTAATTTCACCAGATTTTTATCCCTGAAAGTTAAAATTTTGTGACAATGCCTCATGTGTAAAAATTTTTAAATGTGGTTGTATAAGTGTTGTTCCCTGCCGGGATTTTTTTACATCAGGTTTTAGCAATTATCTCTGCTAATTACTAATAAAAGTTTTGTGATGTGTAACGTGATAAAGCGATTTTCTCAAAAACCATGTGACAAAGGTAATAGTTTTCGTGATAGGTTTAGATGGCCCCTAATTTTTTTCATAATTTTAGTTTCCATAGAATCGGAAATAGCAGGGAGCATATTTTTCCAATACATTGCCGACTATATCTCTGAAAATATAAAACCTAAAATTAAAAGAAATATATTTTAGGTTTCGGTGTTAAAAGACATTTCGAACGATGCACCTCACGATATATATATAAAAAAAAACAATAAAAAAAATTCAAGTATCTTAAATAGCCCCTAATCTTTACTAAAAATATATGAAAGGTAACGATCTAGAAGTATGGGGGTCAATTACCTTTATAATTCGCTCAAGTTTGAACTTTACGCGATCCATAATTTTCAAGTAAAACAGCTTGCATCGACGAACAGACAGATACATTAGTGATTTTTAATGGTTTTGTTTCTGCACTTTAAGTACTGAACGACAAAAATAAATAAATAAATAAATAAATGTTAATTTTTGGTTTGGTGTTTATAAAAATGAAAGTATTTTTTGGTTAATTGTTTTATATCGTAAATTAAAGAAACATTCTTTTAAGATAAATGGTTAATTCTTTTTTTTTTTTTATCTTTTTATTCTGTTCATATGCAATGTCATTGATTTGTCATTATTAACTTTGAAGCTATGTGTTATTATAAACTTTATTATTTTTTAATTATCCTTGCCTTATGAATATTGAGTTTATACTCTGCGTATAGATTATATTGTATAATATCTCAAATATTGTGTTCATACATATTAAATATTATTGGAATCTCTTTCTTGTACTTTTCAACCTACTTAAAAAAAAAAAAAAAAACGGAGGTTGTTTATTTGACGGCTATAGGTTATTTTTATGAATGTTTATTGATTACTCGATAACTACGCGACAAATTCAAGTGATTTTTTAAACTGAAAAGGTATACTCACTAATTAATCCCTCACTAATTGGTGTAAATTTCACCAAAATTGGTTCAATACTTTTTTAGAAATTCAACAAAAACAACAACATAAAATATACATTTTGAAAATATTTAACTTTCAACTATTTTCATCCACTATCGTAGCACTATATGTTTGGCGAGCGCTTCTCTGCAATTTCCATCCTTCTTTATACGGTTTTGTTTCTAGGATTGCAATATGAAAAACAAAAAAGCAATCATTTAGCAGTTAAAAATTTTCATAACGTGAACAATCAGTAAAAAAATAAAATAAAAATTGCAAAGCTTTTGAATTATTCCAAGATTTCAGCAGTTTAATCGTTTCAATTAAAGAACTATACTTTTACGTGGAGAGATTTTTATGCTAATACAGGGTGAGACAAAAGTTATTTGCAAATTTTTGAATTTAATGTAATATCAAGTAACTGAAGTCAGTTTTTTTTTTTGTTTAAAAGTTTATAATTATACTGATATAATCGTCACCATCTCATTTTCCAAAGCTAATATGTCTCATTTATGTTACGCATAATTTGTTATCTTCATTTTCAAAAAAGTAAATGAATAAACAAACAAAAATTTTAAATTAACACTCAAACAATCCTTAAATAGAACTTTTAATCACATTCGAATATACTCGCTTTATATTTCTGTTTTTATTTTTCAATTTAAATAAATTGATCGCCATAATTGTTTTGCGAATTATTTTTTTTACAGAATACTGGATACCAAGGTTAAAACCTGTAAAATTTTCGAATACTGATAGATAAATGTCTCATTTTTCAACTTATGTCGTAGTAGTTAGCAATTTGTGATACAATTTGCGTAAGATAAATATTGTTTTCCTTATCGCTTTAAAACATTTATACCATTTTCGAAAGGATAAAGCATTTTTCAGCATTGCGATTCATAGTCATGTGACACCTTAATCATCTCTCTACTTTTATCTATATCTAACATTTTCCACTTGCAAAGAAAGAGATAAAAAATCACGATAGTTTTTCTTTTAGGAATTAAAGAATAAAAAGTCTGTTTTATTGTAAATATTTTACCCTAAAGATAAAGTAAAAGATATTTCCAAAAATAAAGTGATTACTTTACTTTTTCTTGTTTAAATGATATTCAAATGGAATTGTAAGTGTAAAATGAAATTTTTGTAACAGATTTTATAATTTTTGCTACAACAGTTGTGGTAATCATTTTACTTATCTTTACAAAAAGTCCTCTTAAATATTACATTACTTACATAGCTTTAACTATTAATAATTCGTACATTATTTTATTTCGGACGTTATATTAATTCTTTTTGAAAAATAAATATATAGTGTAGAAATTAAGGTGACCTTCTACATTAGGAGAAACAAAGAGCACATTTTATGATTTTTTGTAAGAAAACTGCATAATAGATCTTTTTGTAATTTTAACAGTTTATGGTACATATCTTATTGTATACACAAGAATTTTTGTTATTAGATTGTGTTGTTTCTACCCTAAGATATAAACAAATATGTTCAACCACATTTTTGACATGTTGGACAAGATAAAAAAAAAACTACTCAATGGATCATCTTGATTCTTGTTTTAACACATTCACGCCGGCGCGGTGGGTCACACTCGACTGTCTCAGAGTTGTCAAGTCCCCGGCTTTTTGCCCACCACTCTTATTTTAGAGAAAATGTTATTCCTTTAAATCGCCCAATTGTTCCAATTAAATAAAAGAACATATTCTGAAAAAAAAAAATACTGGTATCCAAAAAGTCGAAGACATCGCAGTTCTGAGACAGTCGAGTGTGACCCACCGCGCCGGCATGAACGTGTTAAATTAAAGCTTATTTAATTGCCTTCGATATGAATTAAAGGTTTCACTAAAACTATTTAGAAAAAAGTTATTAACTAATAAGAACGAATTGTTTTAACAATTTTCTATTAAATCAGACATTACATAACTTTTTAAAATTAAATTTATGAGTTCCTTTAATTTAACTAGAAGCTATGCTTACGAAGTTCGCGAACAAAATTTATTTTTGTGTTTCAGATAATTCTACAAGACGCAATCATGTCCACCGTCAAGGCGAAATTTTCCGAAACAGTTGAATATATTTGTTAATAACTTAGAGTAGAAGCAACAAATTATAATAAAAAATTTTTGTGTATACCTTGATATGTACAATAAACTGTTTAAATTTCAAAAATATCAATTATACAGTTTTTTTACAAAAAAATCATAAAAAGTGATTTTTTGGTTTTATTGCTAATGTAGGAGGTATCCTTAATACATTCGACTACTAAAAATGCACATTAGCAAGATCTTTAGAAGTTAAAGGGAGAACCACATTTTTATTACGAATATTAACATCATGTACAGCATACAACTTAATATTACTGCAATAATACTTAACTACTTAATTTTAGATTTGCATATCAATTTTTGAAAACTTCCTTGTTAAGAATTCTTATAGCTCACTGCTATTCCATTATTTATATTTCACCTCTTTTGGAAGAAAATAAATTAATAAATCTGCACAAAATTTTCAAATAAAACTAAACAATCGATTAGTGTAATTTTATATCTGGGTAATCGAATATGACAGTAGAAAAAAATACATACATATTCATTAGAAAAAAAAGTAAAAGAAAGAAATGTACATTTACTACAAACATCCACTGAGCTAATTTTTGACCAAAACTGTAGATACATGCTTTAAAGTACAAAACTTTATAAGAAACTAAAAAATAATTATTTTTTTATACATAAGTCCTGAAGATAGACAAAAGGAAAGGGAAGATGAATTGTTTATCGCTCTGAAAAAAAAAAATATTCCATTTTCGTACAGATAAAGCGTTTTTCAATATTGTGCTAAAAGATTTTTTGAAGCGTTAATCATCTGTTTCTATCTGTATCAAATCCTTTCTAATTACAAAGAAAGACTGAATAATGTGTTATGTTATTGCTTTTTCGATACGATGAATGAAAATTGGTCTGAGGTTAATATTTTTTTTTTTTCGTTTAAACGAACATGAGAAAAGGTTTTAAAATGTAAACGGTTCATTTTCATTTTTGTATTTAGGATTTTCAGCACTACTGCTCTGCTCGGTCTATTGGACCAGAAATGTGTTTGGATGTTTAGGAAAAGTGACAGTATGTAAACATTTTGTGACTTATGCAGAGATGAGGATATGTTATTCCATCGCAGAAGATTTGCGCCCCACCACTGGCTGAGAGGTTCTGCTCTCGAAGCTGGTAGACTGGAGGTGCTGGGTTTGATCCCAATCGCGCTCGTTGGCATAATTGTTCGGAGTTTTCGTGGTTTTCTTCGAGCCATGGATTTCCATGCGTAAATACGGGTTAGGTTCCCTTAGAAAAACCCCCACGAAGGGCACTCCCCCCTCGGGCCTATATCCCTAGTGTAGATAATCGGCCGTCAAGTATCAACCAATCGCAGAAGATTTGCTTTTTACATATAGTGTATGTATTTTTTAAATTAAATCAATATATTCTTCGGGGTATTATGGCCTGACGCTGTTTTCACTTAATGGCACTTAAACACTTGCATACAATATTAGTAATTCAAGAGGAAACATGAAATATGAATGCTGCAAATTCATCAGGCGTATTTTTCCAAACGTGACATATTCATTAAAAGCTAGAAAGAGCGTTAGCTACATCACGTGACACGATATTCCCAATTCGATAATATGGCCCCGTATGAGAATTTTCGCCTGTTATGAGTAATATGAAAATAAAATAACATGATACATACATAAATTAATGTACTTGGAATAATGTTGTGACGTGCAAAATATGAAATTGAGAACAGCAATTTTTTTCATTGATAATCAAATAACTAATCTTTGTGACGCTTGTAATAGCAAAGTGGAAGATGCTTCTAAATATAAAAATCATACAGGTAAGAAAAGTGAAACATCTCATACAATAGCAATATCGTTTTGAAAGTGCAGTATCGTGAGCATCATATTCAGTGCAAAGATAAAATTAAAGTAGATTTGCCTCTATGTTCTTTCCTCCTATTTTTTTCTAATCTTCAATACTTAATGTTAAATACTCCAGAATTTTTTTATGTATAAAAGAAAAATTCCTGATGGAACCAAGTATTAAACTACGAGAAAGACGAATGTAAATAGTGGATTAAATTGTACAATATTCTTCTGTATCAACGGTATTAAAATATGCATTTTATGTGATTTAAAATCTCATATGTTTATACTTGAAAAGAAACAGTATTAGAGACAGAAACAACTCGAGATTATAAAACATGTAAGAATTGCTTGATTGGTTTCAGGCACTACAATATTTTTTTGCACACTAGGGCTAAACAGACCAAATGTTGGAATAGAGTTGACTCGGATGAAACACATGTGATACAGTGCGGCGCAAAAGTTTAAGCACAACGCAAATATTTTAATAAAAATAAAATAATACAACTGAATGCTTTCAAATATCCACTGTAGGTGAATACTATGATCATAAATATATATCTAAAGTATTGAAAAAAAATGATCGTTACGAAAATCAGAAATTACAAGAAAATGATGATGTCGCAATGATTTTTGTGATCTCGCAAAAGTTTATGCACAAATGAGATTTTGTGGAAATATCACTTTAAACATGTTAGGAGGAGGATCGGCGAGAATGTTTCCTAGAGTGTAAAGTGTAGAGATCGCTGTATGAGTAATATCAAAATGCCGAAATCTCTGCCACTCTCGCCTGAAGAAGTTGTAGAAGTTTGGAAGCTGAAAGCTGAAGGTATATCTTTTTTTGCACATTTCGCTTATTTTAAATCGGTATAAACGTGGTGATGTTTATAGTGTTTTGAAACGTGGAAAACAATTCAAAAATACATATTGCTCAAAACCGTCAAGTAAAACCACATTTTGTGAGGATAGAAGAATTAAAAGATTGGCTTTAACTAGCTATTTGTCTCTTAATGCGATAAAAAATTGACTTGGCTCGAAATATCACATGACATCATATGCAGACGAATAGGAAAATCAGGATTCATAGAAAAACAAAAATATCTCGTAAGGTTTTTCTGAAACAGTGTCAAAAATAAGCAAGACATGAATGGGCAAAACAGCACATGTCGTGACGAATGGAATAGTGTTATTTTTTCTGATGAAAAAAAAATCGAATTTGGATGGTCCAAATGGCTTTTCATTCTCTTGGCGTGCCTTATGAAAAGATCCGAAGAGCATATTCAGCAGGCAACAACGTGATGATTCTCTCATGGTATGGACCGCTTTTGACTGTAATATACAAACGTTAATTTGCTTCCTAAATGGCAGACAAAATTCTCAAATGTATCTTGAAACTCTGTTGGAGAATTTGTGACGTTTAGAGAACTCCTAGGTGGTCCCAACAGGACCTATGAGCAAGACAACGAATCAATACTAACTTCCCGTTGCACAAAAGAATGACTTAGATCTCAGACTATCAATGTGATGAACTGGCCAGCACTCAGTCCAAATCTCAATCCTATACAGAGCATCTGGGGAATCCTCTTACATGATGGCTACAATAATGAGATGCAGTATTACCCAGTGCAAAAGCTCAAATCAGAGATCGAGGAAACCTGGTAAAAACCTTCAGTACTCTCGTGTTACAGTGGAAAATCGACTATTCGATCTCATATCAGATGCAATGGAAATACCATAAACTACTAAAGGACTTTTGTGCCTTGTGAAATGTATATATTTCGTTTTTGTGCATAAACTTTTGAGAGAATCCAATGAATATTTGAGAGAACATCACAATTTTCAATTTTTTATAATTTATTATTTTCCTTACAATGAATTATTTCCGAATTCGAAACATGAATTTGTAATCAAATTGTTTAGATACAGTAAAAATTTCAAAGCATTCCAATGTATAGTTTTCATTTTATAAAAATATTTATCTTGTGCATAAACTTTTGCGCCGCACTGTACATGTTAAAATTACATATGATAATTTATTCACTTCCGACTACCGGAGACAATCACTTATAAAACGAATCATTACAATGATTGACATTAAAAGTAATAATCTACGAGAACCTCCGGGTCAAATGAGAAATAAAGAGCTATGCAGCTCTAAAATCTGCCATCAACATTTACTGCCATATTACAATTGAATAACAATCGCACCTGATGCAGATTATACCTATCAAGCAATACTAATAAGAAATTTTTTTCAAGATTTCTAAAAAATATATCTGCAATTTACATGCGTCATATTATTATCCGAATTGCTAATTAAAACGATGTAAGGTTTAAAAAATATGATTTTTTTTTCATATATATATATGAGGACGTGAGTTTCAAAACTCGCCTTATACAAAAAATCAAATTTTGGGAAATCGCGAAAAACCTGTAACTGCGAACCCGTGCATCGAATACCTCCAATTTTTTGTATACTTATAGCTAGTTCCTCTGTAATACCATTGTGTTAAGTTGGAAAATCTACTTTAATTCATTTAAATAATTAATTGGAAAAAGTTTCGGATAAGAAGAGTTTTGTTGCCAATCGTCTATCATACTTGCTGAAAGAAATTAATAGTTTCTATTTTTGGTCATCGGATGATAATATTTTGGATTAAAAAATAAACCTTACGAGAGCAATAAGTATGATTAAAATTTAGCATTATGTTTTATTATAAAAAAGCAAACTTATCAATAATCAAATAAAACTTATCATAAATAGCTTATACTTAAAATATTTTTTTTTAAAGAATGTAATGTAATGTAATATAATCTATATAACATATAATATTATATATATACACCATCTCCTTCTGTTCTGGTTCATAGTACCTTATCGTAACGCCTTTGAAAGCGCACTGAGATGCACTTAAAAAAAAACTTTCAAGGTGAAAGTTTTACTTTTCTGGATGTTTCATGGAAGGAAAGAAACTTGGACGGTTTCTTGAAGGAGGTATTTGAGATGTAAATTTCAAAATAAAGTTATCTTATGCAATTTTGTCTTTGCTTGAAAATAAAAAAAGCTTGGTGGAAGCGTCATGCATCTTGCATTGAGACAGTTGAATACTCGAGGTTCTCTTTCTGGTGAGTGCACTTTGTGAGGCCCGGAAATGCCTTAGGTTTATGCCTGAAAATAAAAATTAAATCTGTTAACATCTTCCGACAGTAAGAAATATAGAAAGCGATTCCCCATTTAGAACTTACATTTCAATCTTCTTTTGCGTGTATTTTTTACTAGCCCATGTGCTCGTATTTCTTTTTCTATTCTTCACCATTCCTCTACAAAATGCAAGAGTTTATTCACTGCCCATTATACATAAGACATGCTGTAAAACTTATTTAATTAGTTTGTATGAATAGAACAGGTAAAATCTTTAAACGAAAAGAGCAACAGGTCGCAGAGAAATGAAGGAAAAATACTGTAATAGTAGCTGATAAGCTAGCCGTCCGTAGGTCTTACGCATGCGCAGGCATAAAGCTAGTTTTGTTTCCAACTCTCTAGTGGATAAGGCGAGTTTTGAAAAGAAACCAATATGTTAAGAACTCAAAAATAAA
Organism: Maratus speciosus; assembly: GCA_963932465.1. Taxonomy (NCBI): domain Eukaryota; kingdom Metazoa; phylum Arthropoda; class Arachnida; order Araneae; family Salticidae; genus Maratus; species Maratus speciosus. Next base: position 232,077,445 of record OZ010789.1, read on the forward strand.
GGATAAAAATATTTTTTTTACATATTATAGGGTTTTTTCTGTGCAGTTTTACCAATAGAATAGATTGGTAGGGAAAACTCGATTTTTAAAATTTTGGATAAGGCGAGTTTTGAAATTCACGTCCTCATACAGATATACATACTATATATCCATTAATCCCTGGACACATTCAATTTTAAACATTTTGTCGAATATTTAAAAATATACTTGCCGGATTCTTCTCATATTTATCAATTTGACCTCATATTTGTCAACGTCGATTTGATAAGGAGGACGATTAGGGTAAAAAAAAAAATCAAATAAGTATATTTGGGACCACACTTTACATTAAAATGCACTAAATGATCTATTGCTGCATAATAGAAATCTGTGGATACAGTACAATATATTTACTAATTTGTGTCAGAATAGTTTCTATAATCATGGAGATATAGTGATTTATTTTAAAATTTCAAAAAATTCTTGCATTTTTTATCTTATATCATGCAGGGTTTTCTACCAAATTTAATGCCAGTTTCAGGAAAATTTGCAAACACTAGTAAAAACAATATAGTGCAATTGGAATATAAATATATTAAATATTTTATGAAATATGAGCAGTTGTATGAAATAATTTTTATCTGTGCATTAGGGAACTTAACAAAGATATTTTTACATTATTCAATAGTCAACTTTATGGAGCAACATGAAAATTCACAAAGCTATCGGCGATAGAGTCAGCTGATTTTTAGTTGTTCTTTTAAACCAGCTGAATGAAAAGGGATTTTCCACAACTTATAAATTTTAATTTTATTTTATTTTTTCATTTTTATGGTCAGGAGTTCTCTGAGGATTATTAAAATATCCTTAAAAACAATATACTTCCATTTGGAAACATTTTTGAAAGGGATAACTGAAAATTCCAAGAGGACAATGCGTCAATTCACATCCGTCATTCAACAACAGCTTAGTTTACGCAGAATCAAGTGACTGTTGTAGACTGGCCAGCTATCAGCCCAGACCTCAATCCACTTGATAACCTTTGGGGGTACTTGCACGAGATGTATATGCTCATAGTCGTCAGTTTTCTACTATTCAGGAATTAAAGCAAAACGTAGAGCATAATTGGTTCTCTTTACAGCCACACATTCTCCAAACCCTAGTTTGAGGCTTACTTGATACGGTTTTCAAGATAATTCAAAGGAATGGATCCAAAATTTGAATTTAAATGCAAAAAACTCGAAAAGTCCATATATTTTTGAGACAGCGTATTTTGATTTTCATTTTTTTACAAAAATTCTGTAAAACCTATACTGTATTTCTTTGTTGCCATAAACTTGTATTAGAATTCCATATGCTTATTATTTTTTTCGTGATCATGGCTTAATTTTTTGAACTGTTACTTCAAAAAAAAACGCATGCCCATATACTTTTGAGCACTATAATAAATGACATGTGCATTTCAAAAGAGTAATATTTATCTGCAATATTGGAGAACATTGTCTACTAGTGTTAGTATTTAATATTCGTATCATATTCACCAGAATGCTACTAGCGCGTAGCAAAAGCCATCTATCCATAAATTAAAATAACTTGATACATCAAAGAAATTTTCCTCAAATATTTTTTATAGTGTATATAACAGGGTTAGTCATAAGTCTCCACACAAATGGTCAAAACGGTAAGTAATTTCTGTTTCGTGTTAGGAAGGTGAATCGGCCGGAAAGAGATGTCACTAACGAAGGAAGAACGGATTGAAATTATTGGCTAGAAGTGTTAATTCCCATCATCTAACGCTTGCCTTTAATGTAACACACAGAACGCCATTACACAATGGCAAAACTGTTCAAGGAATCAGAAGGACAGGTTCTGTCGCCGATTCAACTACGTCTGGAAGACAAACGACGGCAAAAGATCACATTAGCTTGCCAAGAATAACCGAAGAAACACTGTCCCGTGTTCCTCAAAATTGTTTAGAGGAATTGTTATTGTGTATCGACGTGGAAGGGAGACATGCGGAACATATTCTGGAACTGTAGTATCATATGATAACATTTGTATGAATAAAATATACATTAATCACCGCTTTCACCATTTGAATATAGACTTACGACTCACCCTGTATTTTAAATATAATTATTCTCAGTAACAGAATATTATAAATTGAAAAACGTACATTAATAATATTTTTAATATTTAAAAGCATTCTTTGCTTCGAATATTTAGTGAGCAAACTAATGGAACTTTCATTTTTCGTTTATTTTATATTATTTTATTTTGGGTGGGCTAAATTTCTGTCCTTCAAAGCTGTAATGCCTAATAGATAATAAATATTTTTAATTTAATTTCTTTCGTAATACATAATGAATTTACAAACATAATAAACTTGAAATAAGACCTGAATAAAATAACCATTAAAAATGAACTTTTAATCCAGATTTTAGAATTGGCTAGAAACATGAAAATAGTTTTATTTAATTTGATTATTAAATTTAAAAGAAACCAAACATTAAATACTACATTTCTTAAATCATTATAAACTTTAAAATGTGTTACTGTTCACTAAATATATAGAAAATTTTTTCATTTTCATACATATGTCCTAAAGGCGAACAATTTGTGATAGAATTTGCGTGAGATAAGAAGATGTTTTCCTTATCACTTCCTAACATTTATTCCGTTATTCTGCGAACAAAGCATTTTTCAATATTATACTTTAAGAACGTTTGACACTTTAATCATCTGCCTTTATCTGCATCAAACACTTTCCACTTGCAAAGAATGGGGAAAATCAAAATATCTTTGCTTTTAGGTTTTAAAAAAGTATTTTTTTTTCTTTTACGTTAAGTATTTTATCTGAAAAAGAATAGAAAAATAATTCTTAATGTAAATAGTTCCTTTTGCTTTTTCGTGTTTATTCTGTTCTTACACAAGCCTGTAAAATATGAGTGTATGATAAATATTATAAATGTATTTGAAAAATTCCTTTTATAAAATGCACGTTTTTTTAAAATTTTTTTTTAAATTTTTAAGTAATAAATATTTTACAATTAATTTTAGAATACTTAATTTAAAATAATGTAATATACGCATATTTGATATGTGGGATGTATGTATTAACTGTTAACGATCTAGATCAATACAGTTGTGTTATCGTAAAGTTTTTACCGTTGTGTGAAAAATAAATTATCTTAAAAAAAAAAAAAAAAAAAAAAAAAAAAAAAAAAAAAAAAACTTATCAAACGATGAAAACAAAATCACTATCAGATCACTGTTATAATTGGATTTTTAGAATTTTTCACCGTCTAGAGACTTCCAAGAAATTTTGGTCTCAGGTTTGCGATTTTTTGGGGGGTTGGAATTGGAAATGGGATGGAGTATTAAGTAAAAATTTCGTTTCTAACAGGAAACGGTGTTATGGAGCACAACATCCAGATAACTCCTGCAATTTGTCCAAAACGCAAATTTAAATTTTCATGAATTTAAAGTAATCGTTACGTTATATTAAGGAAGGTTCCTTATTTTGGGGACAATGAATGAAGTAAAACTAAAGATTTCAGTTCTTTTTTCAATATAATCAATGAGAAAATTCATGTTATTTGTTTAAGAATGTAATTTTTATAAGAAAAGGTTTTCCTTTCTAACTTATGACTGCGAAATAAATTGATAACTAAGTTGATAAGTAAAAGTGCTATTATGCACAAATTGCTGTTGAAATGCAATAAAATAACGTTTGACGCTATATGCTGCAGTGGAATGCTCCGGAATGTTGTCAGCGTATAGAACTTTAGTCTAGAGTTTTCAAAACACTAATCTTTACTATTTTTTAAAAAGAAATTTTTACTTTTAGTGCCGAAATTTTAGTTGTTTTTGAAAGAAATGCATTTGAGATATATTCCTTCGATATAAGGGGGCATTTACCATATAAGTAGTCGGTATACTTGACAAGTAAATACATTTTGTGAGGTTTATCTCAGAAATATATCACATCATCCGTGTGTTTATAAGTATTTTATCAACCTTCGGAGTTTTTAGCGTGTTAAAAACTATTTTAACCCTTTATGTACTTAATTATTAATTCATGAAAATTTTATCTTCTAAAGCACTTTTTGTGAATTTTTGAAACTATATTAAAGATTTCCATAATCATTTAATAAATTTTTGAAGGATTTTAGAAAGACTGGAGGATTTGGAAGGATTAATTAAATATGCAGCAATAAGGATTTTGTGCAATATTTATAACCCCACTGAAATCTTTTATATAAAATATTTTTCTTTGTATTTTCTAAAATTAGGAAATGTACAAATATAATATTCTTACAATAGAAATATTTCCGAATTGAAAAATCCCCCCCCCCCCCCCAACACCAAGAAAGCTGAAAAGATGCAAAGGCAAAAGAAATAATCTTTTAAAAATATTTTTGTTTGTGTATCCAATAGTGGTTTTGGAACAAGATAAAATAATTCATTTATAATCCATTCTAAGTTGTATTACACTGTAAAAAAAAATCTGTAGTACTACTAGAGAATCTCTAGGCAACTGGAATTCCACGAACTTTTATAGTAACCAATACAGCTTCTTCTTAAGTAACATTACTGCATTAAACTTAGTAAACAGTACATTGACTTCCTTAGTGAACGTATTAAGAAATCGTTAGTAGACATTACGCGTGCTTTTTAGTACGTATACTAAGAAATGATTAGTAGTATTGCATCAGATACTTCTCCTGTATCTTTACTATGAAATGGTTAGTAGTATTACAGATATTTCTCATGTATCTTCACTAAGAAATTGTTAGTAGCCGTTACAGGTGTTTTTTTAGTATGTTTATTAAGAAATGGGTAGTACTATTACAGATATTTCTCTTGTATCTTCACTAAAAAATTGTTAGTAGCTGTTACAGGTGTTTTTTAGTATGTTTATTAAGAAATGGTTAGTACTATTACAGATATTTCTCTTGCATTTTCACGAAGAAAGTGTTAATAGCTGTTACAGGCTTTTTCTTGTTATGTTAATTAAAAAATGGTTAGTACTTTTACAGATATTTCTCTTGTATCTTCGCCAAGAAATTGTTAGAAGCCGTTACAGGTCTTTTTAGTATGTTTACTAAGAAGGCTTAAGTAGCATTACAAACCAAGAAATTGTAGATTACTACAGTTTCTTGGTTTGTAATGCTATTTAAGACTTATTAATAAACATACTAAAAAAAGACCTGCACAGGCACTTTTCCCATAATTTATACTAGATTTTTAAATGAGATAGAATTTTAACTTTCAAGAGGTTAGTTAATACTAGTTAGGGTAGTTTAAAATAAGAAACATTCGATAAATATTAAGACAAATATTATGCAGTAATTTCTGCATGTCTTTCATAATATTTTATGCTACAAAATTATAATATATATATATCAATAATAATTATAAACTTTTTTTACACAGAATATAGAGGCACCCTTTAAATATAACTTCCATTTGAGTTTTTTATTCCTGTTAAATTTAAATTTTGGAATATAAAGATCTAAATCTGTAATAAGTGCATCTATATTTAGTATATAAATATTTTAATGTTAATAATTATATTTAGACTAAATTATTTTTGTAGCATAAAGTATTAAAAAAAGACAAAGAAAAATTTGGCTTACTATATTTCTTATTCTTTTCAACTGCTCTAAATAGCATTCTCAATTATCTGTTGAAAATTAAAATTCTATCCCATTTAAAACAAAAGTGTACATTCATTTAGATTACCTGAAGCATTTCTTCAAGTGTACTTTAACAATTAAAAACAAAACAAAGAAGTCATGTTAAATATAAACTTAAGACTTTTTCAAATGACATATTTTCTCCTTTTCAAACAATTTACTAAGCTTTTTCAGGCTAGAAGACACTGCCCTGCTTCGCTGGTCTTGTTTGAAAATATTTTAAAATACACTTTGTTAAACTCATTAGTGGAATTTTTTATGCTGAGATTATGAGAATGTCTTGCAAAGAGATTCTTGTTTTCTTTAGGTAAATTGATGTATTTTTATACAAAATTTGCAAAATATTTTTCAAATTACATTATTTGTGCTAAAACTTGCATTTGTCATCCAATAAACTATCATGAATGCAAAATACCTAACCACACAGAAAAAGAGAATCATTTGTGCCAAAAAAATATCCCCCAAAATAAAATTTGTTAGACAGTAAAAAAAAAACAAATGTTTCATATTTCTAAAAAATATAATAACCACGAATAAAAATATATACAATAACTTCTTCCTAGTTACCCATCATTTAAAAAAGTGTTTATTTTTAGAAATCTCAGAAACCTATATATTTTTACGATTTCAAGAAGCATTCATATAAAAAGTAAAGTTTCTCTGCTTCCACTGATTTTCGGGAATGTTTCAGAGTAGTTTTTGTATACTGTACTGTTAAAAATAAAGTGTGGAGAAAAGTCCACCCGCCCCCCTGTATTGCATTTGGAACAGCATTCTTTTATGATCTGTACACTTTAATTATTGTTTTCCTTTTGATTTTGTTGGTTATTTCTAGACTTTTGGAGAGTAAAATTCCCATTCCCTGCCCAAAACGAAAAAATGACTAATGAATTTATTTAGAAATTAGCATCAAATAAAAATTTTTACTTAGTGCAGGTTTACTTATGTTCCTTGAAATCTATGTAATAAACTATACATACATATTTTTTCTTACTGCAAATTAAGTTAAACACATTATATTACTATCTATATTATAAAGCACGTCTGTGAATAATGCTAACACACATCGACAATGGTAACAATTTAAGCAATTCATGTGTCTTTTTCTTCAAATTTAACTACTAACCATCATATATTTTCATTTTTACACCATGAAATAAGGCAAAAAATACAACTTAAAATACAATAGGATATTTGAAAACTATTTCATTTTACTGCTTTTTCAAATAATTTTCAAGCACAATTCATTTAAAAATCAAACGCCATCATATGCAGCTAGATTAACTCATTTGCACGTTTCTATACAAATAAACGAAAATTTCAGGTATCGATATTTTGTATGTTACATAATCTTAAAAGTTGTGAATTTGTGAATGAAACTTTCACAACCAATTCTGAAGCACAAACTACTGGTGTTTTAAACAATGTTTTAGAAATTGTTTAACCCAATATATTTATTTCAAGGTTCCAGAAAAAGTAACGAAAGCTTTGAAATTTTAATATAAATTATAAATATCAATAAATTAAAATACTTACTCTATTAGACTTATTAACAGGGCTGCCAGAGTCAACCATTTTTTCTTTTTTAATTTTGCTTATATTCTTTTAATCAATATTTCTAAACAATAATAATATACAATTACTTTTAAATAGTGGTAGAATAAAAAAAAATAGTTGTCAATGGCAGATCAGCGTTAGCTGAAATAAAAATGGTCACATACACAATAAGAAAGCAACACAATTCATTTGGTTTGCAGTATGCCGCTCCATTTATTGAAAGTACAAATTATATATATTTAAAAAATATATATGCCTAATATTTAAAAACATAATCACATTTTACATAGAAAGTTTTTTCTCAGACAGTTTTGGGAGGCTGCTGAACACTGTCTGCCCTTTTCTTTTGCATTGAAATTATAGGCAGAATTCCCAAGCTTGGTACATTTTGTATCAAGAATCTAAGTCGACAAAATGGAATTGCTCGAAGCATCTGGTTAATATTTCTACCTGTTTTGATAATGAAAAGATGGAATTTTAAAAATATAATATTGATACTTGTGCAGACATTAAATAATTTTAATGAAATATGCAGAAATATAAACAAAATAATCAAGTTGAAGAAAATGCACCACTTTGTGTTACTTTTGATTTCACAGTTCGAGTAAAAACAAGATAAGAAAGGGAAATAAATAAAAATTTTCTATATTGGCATGAATTTCGGGTTCAATGAGCTTGAAAATTTAAAATTTGCCATTTAGCATGTGTTATGCAAACCTGAAAAATTTGACAGAAATTAAGAAAAGTAAAAACCAAAATGTTGCTATTTCAAGGCATTTTTTGGTACCTTGAATTTGTATGTGTTGGGAGAGAATGGGAGGTATTTTATGGTTTATGTTTTTAAAATTTGATAATTATGAGTTTAATAAGTGAAGATTTTGCAATTTTGGTGCTATATCAGATCTCGCAGACTCTTAAAAAGGAGAAATTTATAATATGAAAATTACTCCTGGTATACCAGAAGGTAATTTGGGAGGAGGGATTTAGATTATCAAAACTCATCTTTACTACAAAGTAACAAATAGAAAATATTCTTTTTTTATTATTATTTGAATTTCAGACATGAAAGTTGGAAATAGGAAAAAAGGAGGAAATTTTTTTCACATATGCAATAAGGCCAAACTCGTATAATTTATACATATTTTAACAGTTATTCATACATTAAAATGAAACATACATGTACATATGATTGTAATTTTCTTTTTAAAACGTAGAAAGTATTAAAAGCAAAAAAAAAAATTAATCAATAAATGTATAGTTGATTCATTAAATCAAAAAAGAAAATTTAAAACAGTTTACTAAATAAATCCATCCAAATATATCTAATGAACTTATGTGAAGTACAGAAATTATTTTTTCAAAATAAATGTATTATTTTGAGTGATTTGACTAAGATTTTACTCTTCTATTATTTTTTTAAATCTCCATGCTAAATATATGCACATCAAATTGATCTTTGCTCAGAACAGGGCTCGAAAATTCTAAAAATTTCAAGGCTCCCAGCTGGAAACCTACATGAAAAGCGCATGTTCCCCAAAAAATTGATGTAGTCAGCTTTTTAATAAATTTTGAGCTTAACGAATGAAGATTTTGTGTCACATAGACACAGTTTTGAATAATAAACAAAAATTTTAGTTTTATGATTATCAGAGTTTTAACTGTTCTCTGTCCAAAAGCACCTCCTCCCTTCCTTCATATTCTTATAGATGTATAGAGTTATTATATGGCGGTAGAGCTGATAAAAAGTCACTAGTCCCAAGGACCAGTAAGCATTTTTACCGGTCCACAGCCATCATCACTGGCCTGCTACATAAAATTCAATTAAGTATTTTTAACTCTTTGAGTGACATCTCCCTTAGAACCCCTTCCCCTAGTATATAAACCAAACTTCCTTTGCATTTACCAAAAATTTTCAGCATAATAAAAAGCAAAATTATAGTTTGCTAAAAATTAAATAAACAGTACATAAACAAAAACTATATAATTTTTTTTCTGATTATTTATTTAAACTGACTGTAAGGTTTAATGCAATTTTTTATTTAAAAAAAATTGTATGGTTTGTATCTAGCTACGGTTTTCTTAAGGAGGGGGAAAATTTACGTTTACCTGTCAGGGAAGGGGGAAAAAGTAGTGGTCCGATTGAATTTTTGGTAGACTCAGACCAGTGGACTATTAAAACGATAATAAAACGACAATATTTTTCGGTACTACTTGGTTATCCTGTCTACCCAAAATATATCGCCAAACTATAAGATTAAATGTCAATAATGATTGATCGTAAATGTCACATTCTCTTGACTTTAAGCAAGTTACATATGTTTACCTCATCAAATAATTTTTCATTTCCACGTTTTATTTGTATTGATATTTGTATTTATTTGATTTTATTTGTATAATCAGGATAAACTGTTTGTGAAATTCAAATAAGAGGCTACTGTTTCACTGAAAGCATTATTTCTCTCACAAAATAACATTAAGTTATTAAATACTATCACATATTAAAAAAATAACAAAACAAAAAAAAATTCTTGAAACGTAAACAATGCTTAAAAATCATAAAAACCTATTTTTCATCATTTTGGTAGTATAAAATGCTTTAAAACCATCAAGTTATGTAATAAATACGGATAGATATACATGTATTAGTATTTTATAGTAATTAGTGGTATTTATAGAAAAATCGATATGCTGCGTTTTTACAATTTTCAATTTTTATGAGCGATTACTATTAATCAGGTTAAAAGGTTTTTGAAATTCAAAAAAGAGGCTACTGTTTCACTGAATGCATTATTTCTCTCACAAAATAAAATTAAGTTATTATATACTATCGCAAATTAAAACAATAACAAAACAAAACAAAAAAATTCTTGAAACGTAAACAATGCTTAAAAATCATGAAAACCTCTTTTTTATCATTTTGTTAGCATAAAATGCTTTAAAACCATCACGTTATGTAATAAATACTGATAGATATACATATATTAGTATTTTATAGTAATTAGTGGCATTTTTAGAAAAATCAACATGCTGCGTTTTTACAATTTTCAGTTTTTATGAGCGATTACTATTAATCAGGCTAAAATATTTTTCAAATTCAAATAAGAGGCTACTGTTTCACTGAATGCATTATTTCTCTCACAAAATAAAATTAAGTTATTATATACTATCGCATATTAAAACAATAACAAAACAAAACAAAAAAATTCTTGAAACGTAAACAATGCTTAAAAATCCTAAAAACCTCTTTTTTCATCATTTTGTCAGCATAAAATGATTTAAAACCATCAATTTATGTAATAAATACTGATAGATATACAGTGAAACCCCGATCTATCGTTCCCGCATTGATTGTTTTATTTCTATGGTCCCTGCACAAATTATATTTAATGTTAACGAAACCCGCGTGCATCGTTCTTCAAAAAGTCGTTTTCCCGCATTCATCGTTCTAAAATATTTCTCATCACCGAAATGAAATTGAAGATCAAGCAGATCCAAACTTGAATTACTTCTTTTCTCTCAAAATGACTCGTTTGTGGTGTTTTAGGGGTGGTGGTGGTGGGGGTGGGGACAATGATTAGCTCTGATATTGCGACATGTATGTACATTTAAATAATTGAATGCGTAACAGGTGTTCTTGTTTGGAGAATAGGGTATTCTATTCTGTGTAAAGGGGAGGTCGGATGTACCCACTTCGGCCAGCTGCTTAATTCCTAGCTAATCTGTTGTGTGCTTTGCAGGTGTATAATTTGAAGAATATGAGCTTTCAATTTAATGCGTTCTGCCCTAAATTTTATGCGTTCTTTGAATTTCAAGAATGGCAAAACAAATCCGAACCTTAGAAGAAAGACTTCAAATCATAGATGAGGTGGAAAAGAATCCTTTCGAGAAAAAAATTAGCATCACTAAGCGTTTAGGTATACCGCCGTCAACCCTGAATTCGATAATTTTGAAAAAAAAAAAAGAAATTAGAGATCAGGCTGATAAGTATGGAACTTCTGCAAAAAAGAGAAAAACTAGCAAAATGCCTACTTACAGTGAGTTGGAAAGACTTCTCTTCGCTTGGTACGAGCAGGCTCGTGCGTCAAATATTCCTGTGGATGGGAATATTCCTCGAGAGAAGACACTTGAAATAGCTGACTCATATGGCATGGTAACTTTTTCTGCATCAAATGGGTGGATTTCACGTTTTAAAATTCGCCATGGATTGGTATCCAGGAAATTATGCGCCGAAAGTGCCGCAGTAGTAAATACTGATGAAATAGAAATGTGGTTCGAAAAACTTCCGAAGTTACTAGAAGGATACAAGGATTGTGACATCTACAATGTAGACTAAACAGGCCAGTTTTATAAATGCTTGCCAGAAAGAACGCTAGCGTTCAAAGAAGAATCTTCTCATTGTGGTAAACATTCCAAAGAAAGACTTACAGTGGTACTATGCACAAATAAGGACGATTCTGATAAACGAGTACCCCTCGTTATTGGTAAATCTGCTAGACCTCGATGCTTCAAGAATGTAAAGAAACTGCCAGTAGTCTACCATTCGAATACCAAGGCATGGATGAAAAATGATATTTTTATAAAATTTCTTCATGACTTTGATAGATCAATCGGCGCTCAAAAAAGGAAAATCGTTCTATTTATTGACAATTCTTCAGCTCATCCACCAGATAAGTCGCCTTTGAAAAATATAGTAGTCAGATTTTTCCCAGCTAATTGTACATCTGTCGTACAACCTCTTGATGCCGTGATAATCAACTGTTTTAAGCAATTTTACAGGAGAAGGCTAGTCAAAAGATATTTATCTGTCATGGAAAAAACAAAAGATCCTACTCTAAAAACAGACCTTTTTGCAGGCTATTCATTTTGTCCTTTCAGCATGGTATGAAGTAACCTCTTCAGCCATTCAGAATTGTTTCATGAAATGCGGTTTTGGGCGAAAATTGATGATGAATGCTCAACAGAAGGGACAGAAAATAATGACCATGGTGACGACAGTGCAGATGATGAATGGTTGCGTGTAGTAGAAGATGTATCTGGCGTGAAATTTAGCGATTATATTTCTATTGATCAAGATGTTGCAACATGTGGTGTCCTAAGCATAGAAGAAATGTTTGAGGATGCAAAAAAGGAAAATAATTGCGAAGAAGCAGAGGATAATGTTCATGCATGTTCAGAAGCTGAGCCTACACCAGTGTCAAGTCTGTCTGATGCAATTACAGCATTTGAAATGTACGAACTTTTATATATACATATGAAATTACAGAAAATTATCAGAAAAATGTTGTACATCTTGAAAATTTGTTGTTTAATTTAAAAAATGAACGAAAAACCCAACATAGAATTATTGAATTTTTTAAATAAATATCATTTTTCTACAACTTTGATTTATTTCTTCGGTAAGTAAAAATTTAGTATTTATTAGTATACTGTATACATTGAATGTATTTGTAATGCATAAACATTTTTTTTTACGTTAACCCGCATTCATCGTTTTTTTTTCACGCACCCCTTGAAAAACGATGGATCGGGGTTCTACTGTATTAGTATTTTATATTAATTAGTGGCATTTTTAGAAAAAACAATATACTGCGTTTTTACAATTTTCAATTTTTGTGAGCGATTACTATTAAAATCAGACTAAATTGTTTATGAAATTCAATTAGGAGGCTTTACTGTTTCACTGAATGCATTAGTTCTCTCACCAAATAAAATTAAGTTACTATACTATCACATATTAAAACGAAAATTGTTTTCTTGAAACGTAAACAATGCTTAAAAATCATAAAAAACCTCTTTTTTCATTATTTTGTTAGTATAAATCGCTTTAAAACTGTCAAGCAATGTAAAAATACTGATATACAGATATAAGAATTTTATAGTAATTAGGGGCATTTTTAGAAAAAGCAATATTCAATATGCTGCGTTTCTACAATTTTCAATTTTTATGAGTGAATACTATTAAAATCAGGCTAAAGTGTTCATGAAATTCAATTAAGAGGCTTTTCTGTTTCACTGAATGTATTAGTTCTCTCCCCAAATAAAATTAAGTTATTATACTATCACATATTAAAACGACAATTCTTTTCTTGAAACGTAAAAAATGCCTAAAAATCATAAAAACATATTTTTCTTTATTTTGGTTAGTATAAAATGCTTTAAAACTGTCAAGCAATGTAAAAATGCTGATAGATATACAGATATAAGTATTTTATAGCAATTAGTGGCATTTTTAGAAAAAGCAATATCCAATATGCTGCGTTTCTACAATTTTCAATTTTTATGAGCGAATACTATTAAAATCAGGCTAAGTGTTTATGAAATTCAATTAACACGTTGGCGGCGCGTGTCGAATGGCGTTCGACACTAGCGCCCCTCTCCAAATGGCGGCCGTCGACGACCCTTCGACACCTGTTAATGCTGTTTCAATTCATTCTGTATCTGTCTAGCCAACTGGTAACATCTGTAAATTTTTCCCTAGCCTTCTTAAAGAGTTTTGTTTGATACCTGTGCTACCGTCGACAGTCGTTTTTTTTCAGGCAAAAATATAAAAATCGGCAAAATCTCTTACGGAACATTTATAGCATTGCATTAAGACTGAATTTCAACAAAAAAAACTTTCAGCCACGAGGATTGATTTCACCTCATACTGCTTAGCCGCCAACGTGTTAAGAGGCTTTACTGTTTCACCGAATGCATTATTTCTCTCACCACATAAAAATAAGTTATTATACTATCACATAATAAAACGACAATTGTTTTCTTGAAACCTAAACAATGCTTAAAAATCACAAAAACCTCTTTTTTCATTATTTTCCATGTATAAAATGCTTTAAAATTATCAAGTTATGTAAAAAAAATACTGATATATATCTATATTAATAAAAGAACAAATCGCTCTGTGTGTGTGTGTCGGCGATGGCTAGCGAAATCTACCGCACGTAGAAGTCTGAAAATTCGGAAGTGATTAGTCCAAGACAGGTCCTGATGCACCTGAGTGTCAGATTTTTAATTTCTTAAGGGCCGGGGCCCCTGGGTCCCTTTAAGTTTTTATCCACTAAATTGTTAATAGCATGCCTCTTTTCAATCCGATCTTCTTCGTTTTTGTGGGTGAATTCTCTTTTCTGTTTATGTCCCATTTCTACATTTCATTTAAGACCCTGGCACCCTGTCAAGGGGCTCAGTATAGGGCCCCTTGAAGCTTTAGTGCATTAAATTGTTATTAACATGCCTCTTTTCTATCCGATTTTCTTCATTTTCGGAGTGAATTCTCCTTTCAGTTTCTACCCCATTTCTACATTTCAGTTAAGACCCTAGCACCCTTGCAAGAGGACCGGTACAGGGGCCCTTGAATGTTTTATTGCACTAAATTGTTAATAACATGCCTCTTTTCTATGCGATCGTCTTCGTTTTTGGGGTGAATTCTCCTTTCAGTTTCTACCCCATTTCTACATTTCAGTTAAGACTCTGTCACCCTTGCAAGGGGCCCAGTACTTGTTCCCTGAAAGTTTTAGTGCACTAAATTGTTAATAACATGCTTCTTTTCTATCCGATGTTCTTTGATTTTGGGATGAATTCTCCTTTCAGTTTCTACCCCATTTCTACATTTCAGTTAAGATCCTGGCACCCTTCCAAGGGGCCGGTACAGGGCCCCTTGAAGTTTTACTGCACTAAATTTTTAATATATTCCTTTCTTTTTATCCGATCTTCATTTTTGGATACATGCTCCCTTTAGTTATTCTCCCGTTTCTACATTCCAGTTAAGACCATGAGCCCGTCTAGGGTCCCGTAGGGCCCGGTTCAGGGCCCATTAAATTTTTCGTATGCCATGCGTTTTCCATACCCTATTTTACTCACCTTCGCAGTGCGTAATTTTAAAGTTGAGTCTGAACTCTTCTCCTTAGACTAACACTTACATATTTTTATTGGGGCCCTAGGTCCCTTTTTTAAGCATTTCTCCAATTTTTTGCATATTTTTTTTAATTATATTCTAATGATTCCTTAAAAGTAGTCCGATTTACGAGCTTTACTTTTCTAACAACATCTTAGGTTCTCCAGCTATTACATGAACGACAAAAAAAATATTTCAGACTTCAACTACCATCAATTTTGAATATAAATCGTCTTCTTGGGGCCCTTGATGCATCCTCTTTAAAAATGATCCGAATTCCTTTACCATATTTTCTTTTCAGTTTTCCTTACCATAGTTTTATCGTCCTCAGATTACATTAGAAACTACTAAAAAGTGTATTTATACCAAACTACATGCCACTTAAGTCAATTCCCCCTTAAGGCCCAGTACAAGGCCCCTTGAAGCTTTTGCATCATAAATTATTAATAAATTGCCCCTCTTAATCCGATCTTCATTTTTGGAACCATTTTTCCATTTAGTTTTTCTCCAGTTTCTATATTCCAGTTAAAATCCTGAGGAACCTTAGGGTCCTCTAGGGCCCGATCCCGGGCACCTTGATCTTTTTGTGTGCTATGCATTTTTTACCCTAATTTTCTCATCTTCTCATTGCATAATTTTAAAATTGAGTCTTGGACTCTTGCCCCTAGACCAACACACTCATATTTTTATTGGGGCTCTAGGGCCCCTTTTTAAGCATTTACTACATTTCTGAGCATTTCTTTAAAATATTATTCTAATGATTATGTCAGACCCTATGATTAAGATCTAAAACACTAACTACTAAAACATTTAAACATGTTTTCATGTTAGGGCCCTGCTCTCAACTACCAGTTGGGCCGTTTTGATTCCCTTAAAAATAGTGAGATACAGGAACATTTTTCTTCTAAAAACTTCTTAAGTTCTCCAGCTACTACATGAATGACACAAAAAAAAAAAAAAAAAAAAAAAAAAAAAAAAAAAAAAAAAAAAAATGCAGACATCAGCTACCACCAATTTTGAATATTAATCGTCTTCTTGGGGCCTTTTTTTGCAGCTTCTTTAAAAAATATCCTATTCTATTGGAATTTTCTTTAACATAGTTTTAGCTTCTTACAGCTACTTTAAAACCTCAAAAAAAATTCTTATACCCAATTACATTCCAGTTAAGACCCTGGCACCCAGGGCCCGGTCTTTCTTTATACCTCTGCTACCACCTTTTTCGAACAATAATCTCTTTTTTCAGCATCAACTTACGTCTACTCACTACAGCCGTAAATTAAAAATCACGTTACTTTAAAGGTAACGTTAGATAAGGGATTTCATCCGTTTATTAAATATCGTGTTATTGTTAACAGTAATTCATGAAATTTACAAGGTGAGGAGGCATCTTCCACCGCTTAGTGGCGCGTTATTTCTTCGGGTTTAACGGCCAAATTTCAACGGGATTTGCTGCCTTCAACTTAGATTAGAATTCATCTACATTCTATATTATGAAATTTTATCTTAGACTTTAGTTACCAACATTTTCTAACATTAATGGTGAATTCTTTTTTTTTTCTATTCTTCGGGTTTGATTCCTACGAGGTTTGGCCCACTCAACTTGGTTTTCGATTATCTCCGTCACATGCGGGCACTTCCGGTAAATGCTGCCATAGGTTGTGAGGATCTAGATTACAGGTTCGTTCGGAAACAAGTTTGATGGGAACACATTAGGCGCTGCGGAAGTCAATGGGGCCTCCGAAATTAGGTTCATTTAAAAGAATTTCCAAAGATATAAATTCATATAAACTTAAGTTTTATTTAAAGTTATTATTTACAAATCCCGGGCAACGCCGGGCGGGCCTGCTAGTATATAAATATTTTATAGTAATTAGTGGCATTTTTAGAAAAAGCAATACGTTGATATAGAGATATGATATATAGATATCAAATAGGAAATTCCCAAGTTGCGAATTTCGTCAGACGCCAGTCGAAAAATATATTTAATTTCGTCGATCAGGTATGGTTGGTTGATTTTTGACAGCATTTATCTACTTGTGGGATACAGGCCCTAGGGCTATCCATGGGGAACATTCTAAAGGTACCTAACCTGCATTTAAGCAAGGTTTCCCAAGGTTCGAAGAAAACCACGGAAACTCCGATTGGTGCGATTAGGTTCGAACCCAGCACCTCCCATCTACCAGCTTTGAGAGCAGAACCTCTCTGCCACTGGTGGGGCCGATCAGGTAGGGAAAAATCGCGAATTTCATTCATCGGGTAAATAAAAATCAAGAGTTTTAGCGATTGGGCATTAAAAAATCGCGAATTTTGTCAATCAGGTGCGTAAAAAATGCAAATTTTTTTGATCGGCTGTGGAAAAATCACGAGTTTTAACAATTTATCATGAGGAAAAATCGCGAATTTCGTCGTTTTACAATGGAAAAAAATTGTAAATGTCGTCAGTCAGTTAAGAGCCCTGAATGTTGTCGATCAAGAGCTGCAAAATCGAGAATTTCGTCTATTGTCAGCGGAAAACTCGAGAATTTCGTCTATCGTCAGCGGAAAACACGAGAATTTCTTCTATCGTCAGCATTAAACTCGAGAATTTTGTCTATCGTCGGAAGAAAACTCGAGAATTTCGTTTATCGTCAGCTGGAAAACTCGAGAATTTAGTCTATCGTAAGCGGAAAAACTGGGGAATTTCGTCTATCGTCAGCGGGAAAACTGGAGAATTTCGTCTATCGTCAGTGGTAAAACTCGAGAATTTCGTCTATCGTCAGCGGGTAAACTTGAGAATTCTGTCTATCGTAAGCGGAAAACTCGAAAATTTCGTCTATCGTGGCTGGAAAACTCGTGAATTTCGTCTATCGTCAGCGGAAAACTCGAGAATTTCGTCGATCATCAGCGGAAAACTCGAGAATTTCGTAGAATTATAAAATGTCTTTCATCAGCTGTAGAAAAATCGTGCGTTTCGTCAGTTTATTGTGATAAAAGATCGGAATTTCATCAAACTGCCGCACAAAAACTTCAATTTCGTCAGTCAGTTAAAAATCGTCAATTTTGCTGATCGTGATCAAGTGCGAAAAAAATCACGTATTTCGTCAATCTGTTCTGGTAAAATTCACAAACTTCAACAATTGATAGAAAAATTACAAATTTTATCAATTAGTTCACGAAATTCATCAATCGCTCGTGGAAAAAAATCGTTAATTTCGCCATGTTCTCGAATTTTTTCATTCGCTCATAGAAAAAAAATATCGTTGGCCGCAGAAAAAAATGCAATTTTCGTCGATCGCGCACTGAAAAGAAATTGCACCTTTTTTCAATTTATTGCATGGAAAAAAACATGAATTACATCAATGCATATCGGAGGAAAAATAAATCAGAAAATAATATATGCTTCTCCTTCCCCCCACCCCCTTTACTCATAAAGTTCACTATTTTTTTTTCTCAGCACTAGCCACTTCCATGCGTATGTTTGTTTTATGGCACTTTTAATAAAGCAAAATTAATCCCTCGAATAAAGTCAATGAATATTTTCATTTCTTGAAAATAACATTTACTATATCTCCTATGTATACAAATAGTGCCAGTGGGATGCCTGTATTATGCATAAGTAAAACATTTTCCTTCATAACCATGAAAACAACAACAAAAAAAACATTTATAAACATTAAAATTATAAATTATTTGAAAAGCATTAAAAAAAAAAAAATCTTCAAAATATTTTTGGTTGAAAATCTTAACCGGAAATTTTAACTACAACTGATTATAGCGATTGGAGGGCAAAATTGTCTTGGTTGGTATAAATTTCAGTAGACTCCCAAGTAGGACAATATAGATCCCCACCCCCCAGTTCCACTAAATCTGGTTTAAAAAGTGTCACTAACTTATATTTTTATGTCCAAAATTCTTAATAAAACACTAAATAAACAATTGATACTTTCCTGTTAGCTAGGCACAAGCAAACAATTTCCAAATATGGCGCTAAATAACAAGCGCATTTATTTATAGCAGTTGAATTGACTTCTCAAGGACCAGTAAGCATAAGAATTTATTGGTCCGCAGTCATTACTGGCCCGCTACATAAAATTCTATTTCATCCCTTTAACCCTTTGAGTAACACCCCACCTCTCCTAGAATATAAACAAAACTTTTTTTGTAGTTATCCAGAATTTTCAGCATAATAAAATGTAAAATTATAATTTGCTAAAAATTGAACAGTATATACAGAAAACAAAACTATAAAATTATTTATTTATTATTTTATTTCAGATTCATTTTTTCATCTGACTAAGGTTTAATGGAATGTTCTTCAATTTGTTTTTTTAAATAAAATAGTGATTTGTGTTGGGTTGCAGTTTTTGCAGGAACACGAAAAAAAAGTTTACGTTTACCTGTCAGAGAAGGGGAGGGGGAGTTACTGGACCTGTGCATCACAA
Source organism: Maratus speciosus (assembly GCA_963932465.1). Lineage (NCBI taxonomy): Eukaryota > Metazoa > Arthropoda > Arachnida > Araneae > Salticidae > Maratus > Maratus speciosus. The sequence continues at coordinate 232,096,992 of OZ010789.1, forward strand.
AATTTTTCTAATTAATTGTCTGATTCAATTTCTGGTGGTCTCGGACCAGCGAACCACCAAGGATTTCGAACGCTGATTTATGTGAATAAATGATGAATTTATTATATTTAATTTGTTATTGATATTTATAATTTATTTATTATATTTAATTTATTTATTATGTATAATTATTTATTATATATATTATTTATACAATATGAATTTATTTATGCAGTGCTTTGTTGAATAAAAGTCGCCGACAAATCGCTTGCGACCAGCTGACAGAAAAATAAAACTATTTTTATATAATTTTATTTTATAAATAAAAAAATTACAAAGGAATTTAATGTTAGATATAAATTGATGATATTATACAAAACTACTTGCAAGTTTTATAAATTTTTAAAAGCATTAATAATCATTATTTTAAAAGAAAACTCACCTGCATTAACTTTAAACTTTTGTCTTTCTCCTCACTTCCTCCATTTCTGTATTTCTGTACTTTAAGATGCCTTGTGAAGCTTCTATGTGCAAGAGCATATTCTTTGTTGTGCTGTTTCATCATGAGATTTTGTGCTTCAGGAGCTCAAATGTCAGCCATTGCTAATTTAAAAAAAAAAATTGTTTATTTTAAAAAAACAACAACAAAAAATTAAGATATACTGGGAAACAGATTTGATATAAGTAGACCTTGGCACAATTTTTTTTTCACCAAAAAACGTGTTTTTAAATATCTTTGTTGTCAGGGGGGCTCTATCCCCTTCTTTATTTATTATTTTTTTTAATTATCGCACAATTTATAAATATAATTAATAAAAAGTTTCTGATTAACAGAAATGTTTAAATATGAAAATATGTACAAAATAAATTAACATTAGAAAATTTGACAACTTTGAACTATACAGTTTTTTTAAAAAACAAATACTATGCTCCCCCCCACCCCTCCCCCCCCCCAAAAAAAAAAAAAAAAACTCAAGATGTAACATACTTATTTCTAAGTTCGAAAAAAAAATCTGCAGGAATTCAGACACGAAAAAATTCCCCTTTATCTTACACGCAATTTTTTTTAAATACAGTAAACTCTATCTAAAACGGAATCGATCAGGACCAAGAAAATTTTCCGCAGTAGACAATATTCTGCTTTAGACAAATTTTACTCTATGCCTATGGATTCGCAAGGACTTGCAAAACTTTTCGAGTTACAGAGATGTCCGCCTTACAGACAGTTTACTGTACCACAAACCTAATAATATAAAAACCATAAAAATAAATAAAAATAGAAACTATCCACTGTTTGTGCTCTTTAAATCCTAGCTTAAAAGATAACATGAATAAGCATTGATAACAAACGGTGAAAAACAGCATATTAAAAGCATTATTACATGCAATGTAAACTTTAAAAAATCTAGCAATGTTTTATTAAATTATAAATGTTTTAAATTATTTTATGTATGCACATATTAAAACCAAGATGGATTCTCTTACCTAAAATGGAGAAAATGTGTTATGTAAATGAAACACGCATCGCAAATACAAATTCCCCTTTGATAAAAATTCCCTTTCCCTGCCAAATCGTGGCAGCTGCATTAAAATTTTCCCTACAAAATTTCTGTCATCCTCTTATGAACATGAAATGTTATCTTTTTTTTCTCAAAACTTCATTTACATCAAGTAGTCCCGGCAATAGAGACCGTATAGCAGCTCTATATAGCAAAATTCATGGTAGTTCTGGAAAAAGGCTTACGATATGTTTTTTGGGTCGCTGAATCCGAATTTTTAACTTCCCACCAAAATTTCCCCCGGCAACCCCCTAAAAACGGTTTGTATTAAAAAATCAATTTTTTTATTGTTTTAAGGAAAAAGTATCTAGAAATTCAGAAAGTAGACAAAATTTGCAACAAATTAGATATATTACATTATGACTTAGGATGAAGGGGAAGGGGGATCTGCCTCGGAACATGCGAGCGATGCTGCGTGAACTAAGTTGCGCAATTCCACTTAATCACTCACATGTTTACCTTCGCCCTCCCATCTCCCCTCCGAATTTTCTCTATAAGGCTTACTTTAAGTTTTTTTGGGTCGCTGAATCCGAATTTTTAACTTCCCCCGAAAATTCCCCCCCCCCCGACCACCCTCCCCAAATAGTTGTTTTTAACTTAAATTTCTTATTGTTTTAGGGGAAAAGCATTGCGAAATTCAGAAACTAGACAAAATTTTCAACAAATAGGATGCATGACATTATGACGTAGGACGAACGGGGAGGGGGAGGGCTGCCTCTGAACACTCATTGCGGCGCTACGTGCACTATGTTATGAAGTCCAGCAATAGGGGATTTTACCTGAGAAAATTAATACTAGTTCTCGATTTCGACTCACTTTATGTTTTTTGGGTCGCTGGATCCGAATTTGTAACTTCCCACAAAAATTTCACACGGCAACTCCCCATAAAATTGATTTTTTGAAAAAAATTGGTTTTTGAGAAAAACGCGCGGGGAATGTTCCGAGGCAGCCCCATCTCTCCCCGTTTATCCTACGTCATAATGTCATGTATCCTATTTGTTGCAAATTTTGTCTAGTTTCTCAATTTCGTAATGCTTTTCCTCTAAAACAATAAGAAATTTAAGTTAATAACTATTTTGAAGGGTTTCGGGGGGGGGGTGGGAATTTTGGTGGTAAGTTAAAAATTCGGATTCAGCAACCCAAAGAACGTAAAGTAAACCTTAAAAGGATAGCTCGGAGGGGAGCTGGGATGGTGAATGTAAACGTGTGAGTGGTTAAGTGGAATTGCGCAACTTAGTCCACGCAGCACCGCGCGCATGTTCCGAGGCAGATCCCCCCTTCCCCTTCATCCTAAGTCATAATGTCATGCATGTAATTTGTTGCAAATTTTGTCTACTTTCTGAATTTCTAGATACTTTTTCCCTAAAGTAATAAAAAATCTGATTTTTTTAATAAAAAACTTTATGGGGGGTTTTTTACCTTAATTTGTGGGAGGGGTGTTGCCGTGGGAAATTTTGGTGGGAAGTTACAAATCCGGATTCAGCGACCACAAAAACATAAAGTAAGCCGATTTCCAGAACTACCATTAATTTTGCTTGGTAAAATTCCCTACTGCCTGGACTAAAGTGTGGCGGGGAATTTCCTAAACCAGTTTCCGGTTCAGCGTCTAGAATCAATAAAATGTTCATTGATTCTATAGTAGGGTTGCTCTAATTATAAATAAATCAATCGCCAATCAGCTAGATTGCCACTCATATTAAAAAAAAAATGTCAAGTTGGAGTCCGGCTGTATATCAAATCTGTACCGATAATGAATTGTAAAAAAATGGAATACAATTAATATAAACATTTTTTTAATTATGCAATGTAATTAACAGAATGTTACAATTCATGATTTCAACAATTAAATTACAAGTAACATCTATACAATTAATAACTATAAACATTTTTTGAACTTTTTTCAGTTTCCTGGCTTTTCCAAGTTATTTTCTGACATTCTCTGGCAAAATTATGATGCAAGCAACATGGGCACCCATGTGATCAATTTTAAAACGGGGATCAGACAGTAATTATCATTTAAATACCTAAAAAAGCCTAAATCTTCTGTTTTAGCACTAAAAAGTTGTTGTTTTTCAACTTTTAAAGGGGGCTCAAGCGGGGTTGTAGTGGGTAGCTGCACGGCTACACGCCCAGCTACCCACACGGGCTGGGTTTTTTTATATCAAAAACAGGGGTTTGTTACAACCTTAAGGGTTGTAGTGGGTAGCTTCACGGGTACCCACCATCTACCCGCCCGGGCTGGGTTTTTTACAACCCTGGGCTCAAGCCCCCAGCCCATCGGTATGGTCACCCATGACAAGCAATCTATTACAAAATTACACTGAAATTTACGGGTTTCAAACAAAATTTTGTGACTGTAAATTGGTTGACCACTCAGTTACCATTATTAACAAAAAATTCCTATTAAAAATTGCTTTATCCGCTAGCTACTGAGGATATGTTTTGAACTATATTTAGCACATACTTAGAGCATGTTTAATATGGCCTGGTTTTTTTCTCCCAAACTAAGCGAAAAAAATATTGCGATAGTTCGAGTTATAGCCAAATATATGTCTTTACTCTAAAGTTTGAGTGTGTTTGGTACCCGATCTTCACATGTGACTAGGAAAACGCAGTCCCGAGGCTCTCCGAACAACAGTTCGAGATATTTCGTTCTTTATGGTTTTTTGGCGATTTTAGGGTGTGGAAGGGGAGGAGGAGGCTGATTTTTTGTTCTCCACGTAGAGCAAGCAGAAACATAAAAAACAGAAGTTGTCTGGTCAAAATCAGACAAAATGTTCTCGAGTTATAGCAGAACATACAGTGAAACTTCCATTTAACGAAGTCTCATCGTTACACTTAAACACTTCGTTATGAAGAAAATTCGTTAAATGGAAATCAACTTAAATTCATTAAATTTGTTTAATAAAATACGCATTTATAATGTGAAAAATACACATAAAATAGAAGTATTGGAAAAAAGTATTTTAATTCTGGCAGTAACTTTTTCTGCAATGTACACAAAGAAAAATTTAATTAGAATAATGTCTAAAAAAATTAATCTTTTAATTGTAAAATATTTTACCTGCAGATTATTTTTTGCCGCTGAAGAATCTGTCGCAGTTACTTGAAGAATTTTCCGCTACTGGGAAGTGGTCCACAATCCACTCAATGCAGAATTTTCAAAAGATTTAATAATTCCTCCTTATTCTCTGCAAAGAAAAATAGTTTTAATGTAATTATTTAACCGTAAAATAAAGTAAACAAAGAAAAATGCCAATTTAATTAACATAGTAAGAAATAGTTTGTTTTGTTTTTACTGCTTAGAAAAATGAATTTAGGTTAAAGGTGCAAAAATTCTCCTTATTTAAGAAGAGATTTTCTATAAGAAAATACTGGTATGGAAGAATTTACTGGTCTTAAAATTTCAGGACAAGTACGACCCCTGCTGTAGCATGTTATTACTAAAAGAATTTCTGGCAGGTTCTGAAATTTTATTACTCATTTTAGATTGCAACATTACACAAATTTGGAATCAGCTTTATGGTTATTAATCTGCTGTTTATATATCAGTGTTATCATAAAGCAATTTCAAGACCCAAAAGCATTTCAGAAAATGTTCATACACAAGTATTTTGGAGTTTCATTTGCAAATTTTAATGTTTCATGACATTATTTTATTTTATAACTTCACCTTATTTACAATTAACCAAATATCTTATCTTTTATTATTTTGAAAAATATATTTTTTTATATAATCCTTCTGTTGTTTGAACATGTTACTTGCAAATTTACATTATTATATTAATTTGGAGGCAAAAGGACTAAAGAATAACATTAATAAAAAATAAATTTATATTATATTTCAAATAACACTTAATAGTGGACAACTGTGCACCAGTGGGTGGACCAGTGTACCCCGCTTCTGGGGCTCACGTGTTTACTTTATGAACATATACAAACAATATATATATATTTTTAATGTATTTGAAACTATGTTCTGAAAAAAATCTGAGGCATGTGAAAATGATTAAGGAATGTTCAAGAATATTTTCAAGCAGATTGGAAGAGAGAAAAAAATGTAAACTGCAAAAGTGGTCCACTGTACTCCAGTTTTCCCTATGTAATTTTACCGTTTATAAGTCATAAGCCTCTTTTTGTGTGCGGGAGATGGGGGATAAAAACCCTAAAACATGCTCAAGTAACAAAAAATATATATACATCGATAGAGATTATATAAGCAATTTAGAGTAATGAATGGCATTTTGACAAAAAGCCAGATATAGCGTTTCTACGTTTTTCACTTTTTGTCAGCAATTACTATTAAATCCCATTAAAACGGTTTTTGAAATTCAATAAGAAGCACTACTGTTTCACTGTATGTATTACTTTAACCACAAAGTAAAATTCCTCATTAAAATCTAGAAGTTTTATATAAGATATCAAAAACAAAACAAAATTTTCCTTGATATGTAATTTTAATGTTTAAAATACATAAAACCATTTTTCTTCTTTTTGTGGGGGTGAGGATGGTGGTGTGTGTGTGGGGGGGGATAAAAACCCTTAAAAATGCTCAAGTAATAAAAAAACATACATAGAGATCATATAAGCAATTAGTAATGAATAGCATTTTGACAAAAAGTCAGAAACAGCGTTACGTTTTTCAATTTTTGTCAGCAATTACTATTAATTACATTAAAATGGCTATTGAAATTCAACTTTGCGTAATTACATTCTGGTAAGTACAATTTAAAAATAAAATTTGATTGTTTAGGTTTTCAAGTCAAAAGATTTTATGCTCTATGAACATTACTGAAATTACATTTTGAGCATTGTCTACATAGGGTGTCCATAAGAAATTGAAAGCATTCTCGTAATGGGCACGGGACTTAAAATCTTAAAAATTAATGAAATTTTATGAATGTTCATTAATACATAGAATTTAAAGTTTTCCATTTCTACCAAAACAAAAACATATAAATTTTTCAAAGAAATGAAGAATATACAAATGTATTTAAAATGAAGGCAATGCTTCTCTTAGCATGTTACTGAAGATTTTTACTGAAAAACAGTGTAAACTTCGAAACATTATTTTCTGCTTCCCGATTGGTTTGATTAAAAGTGTCAACAATAAAACAGATTATAAAACATGCACAGGTGAGTTATATATATATATATATATATATAAGCTAAATTTTTATTGGTTATTTTTTTATAAACGGAAAACATTGAAGGATTGAAGGATGTTCATTATTGGCACATCTACCTTCCCTCATAGCATGCATGGTCACGGTGACGTCGTTGTGACGTCACTGTGAGTCACTGTGAGTCACTGCACCAAAATGCCACCACTCAGCGATGTCACATTGTGACTGAGATGTGAACTTCTTAGAAAACTTAAAAAAATTACAAAAAAATATTCAAAATATGTTATTTATGTAAAATTATATTTTCTGGCAATTAAAAAAAATTGTGACGTCACTGTTATGACACTGCATGTAACGTACGTCACGTCACATATGTTACGAAAAAAATCACCATATTGTAAGTCACAGTGTGACAAAAATATGAACATAAAAAATCTTTGAAAATGAACAGAAATATTACATGCCCGAGTTACAGCGACATAAGGAATGAAAATATATTAGTGGATATTAAATAGTAAATTCGGACACGAAAAGAGGGGGGGGGGGCAGAATAAGAAAATGCATGGTAGAGGTATCAACAAACTAGATTTTTATGCTATATTTTATCAATTTGTTATTTAAGAGAGTGAAAGTATACTTTTTTATGATTTCAATTTTATCTACCATTGCAATTTAATCCTTCACTGATTGCTTTTATTATAAAAGTGTTTCTCGGAAAAATGGTACGTATTGGAGCAATTTGGATAACATATTTAGAATTAGGAATATTAAATCTGTACACTTTATATATTTAGTTTGCAGGGAGAAAGTTGTTTTATTTTATTTATTTATTTATTTATTTTGTCGACCAGTGGTATTCGAAACCCTTCTGTGGTTTCAAACTAAAATTTTCTATTACAGTTAAGTCTGTATCTTTTAATGAGCACGTAGAAAGAATACTCAGTGTTTAGTCATATATGCATTTCTTGCGTTAGAATTTGCATTCAAGTCATACTTTTTCCTGTTAGTGTTTAACTATTTTAAATAACTATTTTTTAAAAAATTCTACTTCTTTCAGACTTTTTAAATAAAATTAGTATTTTCCGAAAAAATATGTATACAAATTTTATACAAAACCCATGATATAATTATTCGTATTTCAAAGAAAGAAAAAAGGCAGGTGTTTCATTCAAATAGAAAATTTTCATTACAGATACTCTTAAATAAGATAAAATTATTGCGCATTTAAACTCTATGTTGTGTACAATATATATATATATATATATATATATATATATAATACAGTAGGAGCAGCTGCTTGCTCAATATCGTCTGCGCTCGATTAAACCGCAGAATAAAATAAGGATCAGAGAACTACTGACGCGGGAATTTAGTTTTTAAAGATAACAGAAATATGCCTGACAATTTAGGATAAAATACGGATATTATTAAAATATTTATGGAACTTAAAAGGTATGTCTTATTTAATTTAAATTTTTTGTTCCTGTTTGATAGATTATTATCATGAGTTAAATAGTTGTATGTTATATACAATGAGACTGAGCTGGGATTCTTTTCAGAAGCAATATGGCGATGGAAAGATTTTTGAGAAATTGTTAAATGCATTTAATTCATCTATTATAGTTTGTTGTTGTTTAATAGTACAATTATAAATACTAATTATTTAGTGTTTTTCAAATTGTTATAATTATTTTTTTAATTGTATTTAATCATTTTTTTTTTTTTTTTTTTTTTTTTTTTTTTTGCTGTTTGTGATTTTAATCAAACATTTAATTGTAGACATTCAGAATCAGTTATTAAATTTCCTTTGATTGTAAACACATTTTCTACGTTTTTGATACATTTATTTTATTGGCATTAAAAAATAAAATATAATATTTAAGCATTGAAATAAAGTGTTTTTCATGCCCGATAAAGTTGAAAAGTGTTTATGACTTCGGTTTGTCTGGCCGTCTGTCCGCGCTCTAACTCGCGTAAATATACTCGGATTGACCTGAAATTTTTGGATGTTATTGACGTTTAACATAGCAAGGTTCCTATTTGTAATGAAGTTTGTAGCATGTTTAGTTCATTTACAGGGCAGTCAATTGTATTCCATTACATTACGGCCTGTGGGAAAAAATCGTTTCAAATGATTTTTAATGATTTTACACGCTTTCAAACAGAATAAAATTGATATGCATTTATGAAGCGCACTAAAATGTGCATTCTAAGAATATGCCATGCAAAATAATAGTTATTTTTCATTTACAGGGCTAAAAAAGGAATTCCAATGCATAATGATATAGGGGTGGAGGGAATTGTTTGCGGCGTACTTTATTTATGTTAATCTATTTGATATGTAATGAAATTGATATACGTCGTTGAGGTTTACATACTATGAATTATTTCATGCATAATACGAAGTGTATATAGCATTTACAGGGACACGCAAAATATTTCAGATACAATATTATATCCGAAGTACTGTTCATTAGCGATGATTGCTGGAAATGCATTTTTAATTAGGATTCACTACATTTATGCATAGCATATGGTGTATATATATATGCTATAATTCATATACAGGACTATACAAAAGTATTCGTAAGGGTTACTGGGTATTGCTTAAAGGTGGTTTTTAAATAAGTTATGCATTTTTACGCTGCACTGTATTTAATTTACTAAGAAATGCTTGTAGTATATAGATAAAATGATATACAGGGTCACGCAAAGAATTGGATACGTTGCCGTCTATAAATTATAATTTCTGGAAATGTGATTTCAGCAGTTTTAAGAGTGTTTTCGTTTGAATTAAATTTTAACTAAATAGTGGCGTGTAATAAAGATTCTAGGTAAACTACGGGGTTGTACAAAATTATTTAAGTATGTTTCCATATATTAGTATAAATTGCTGAAAGAGAATTTCAACCTGTTATGCGTTTCCTTGATAAACTAAATTTTTCCATTATATAGTATATATATATCAATCTACATATCAAATACGGGACTGTTTAAAAGAATTAGAAAACATATTCGGCTGTGGATGGTAACTGCGTAAATCAGTTTTTCAAATGTTTTACGCGTTTTCATGTTTATTTAGTTATCTTATTTACGCTATTTCCCCCGATGTCTTGTTAAAACATTTAGGAAGAGTTGGAAGGTGTTTTATAATCTATTCTTAACGCATGATATATCTTACTTGTTGTTTCTATTTCCCAGATCAGTCTTTTCCTATAAAACATACCAAATCTAATTAGCTCATATTCACAAAATACAATATATACGGGAATAAAAAAATTAAATAAATAGGGCTTATCCTGTCGTTCTATAAATAACAGTTGTATTAATGTCCGTAAGGCTCCATGTTCGTATTTAATAAAGCAATAACAAATCACATCACATTAAAAAGCTTACACATTCTTAATATTAAGCTTGAATTCAAGATCAAGCTTAGAACTTATTAAAAAAAGATGTCAGTTGATAAGCATTGTTTTTTAAATGGAAAATTAAAAATATTTTAGAAGAATAGGGCTCCAAAATAGCGATATCTTGCTAAAAAGTACGGTAAAAAGTTAAGATTTTATATTTCAAACAAAACTTTACTTTAAAATTATCGTAGTTTTTTTGCCAAGAATCATCACAGTATTAATACTTGGAAATTTTTCCAGAGAGAAACATTCGCCTTGCATACAATATTTCAAATGAAAATCAAACTTCAAATAAATTGCTTAAAAGGCACAAAGGCCAACATAGTGAAAAATATCCACGCCGGGACTCGATCCCGTGTCATCAGTATAGCGCACTGACATTCTACCGACTAAACCACATGGAACGATACCCAGTCTGGAAAATTTCTCCCTATTACATGTTGGCAAGGCTACAAACGCAGCACAAGATGGAATATTTATCGTGAGCCACCGACATGGGGTAAACACGAAACTTAATTAAATCCAGCATCGATTGAAACTATTTTAATAATTGGAAATTTTTCCAGAGCGAAACAATCGCCTTCCATACAGTATTTCAAATGAAAATCAAATTTGAAATTAATAGCTTAAAAGACAATTTTAATTTGAAATTTGATTTTCATTTGAAATACTGTATGCAAGGCGAATGTTTCTCTCTGGAAAAATTTCCAATTATTAATATAGTTTCAATCGATGCTGGATTTAATTAAGTTTCATGTTTACCCCATGTCGGTGGCTCACGATAAATATTCCATCTTGTGCTGCGTTTGTAGCCTTTCCAACATGTAATAGTGAGAAATTTTCCAGGCTGGGTATCGTTCCATGTGGTTTAGTCGGTAGAATATCAGTGCGCTCTACTAATGGCCCGGGTTCCAGTTCCAGTATGGAATCTTTTTCACTAGCTCGCCTTTGCGCCTTTTAAGCAATTAATTTGATATTTGATTTTCATTTAAAATCACCACAGGTTTTTGACAAGTTCGTCACAAATGACACATATTTCACAAATTGGTCACAGTGTGATTTCAAAGCATTGTCACTTTCGTCACATGTTCGTCACAAAGTTAACGCCAAAATAGTCACAAATGACACACTTTTCACAAATTTGTCACACCGTGACTTCACAGAGTGGTCACAATGTGACGTCACAAACGACCTCTAAAACGGCCATAACGACCTCGCATTTTAGTCACATCCACGTCACGTAACGTCACATCGACGGTCACAGAATCACAGTGTGACTTCACAACGACGTCGCCGTGACGTCACCATGCCTTACGGGTTAGTAAGAAGGGCTTGTATGTGTATAACAAGCACTAATCATAGATGCCTATTCATAAATTGAAAAAGTCAACAAACAGAAATAATTGAAATCGCTAAATAATTTCGCTGGTATAATTCTTAAGAGCTATTTAAGTTATTTAGCTTTAAAATAGTCGTTTATTTCGGTTCGGATACAATGGAGATCGGAACCCTCTTAGGCTTAGGCTAACTTATCTGATATTTAGCGGTAAAATAAAATACAAATGTTGTGTACAGAAGTAACAGTAAAGCATTACAATGTGTATAACAGTAAAATAAACAATCACTAGTGTACTTACTTCGAGTATTTCACGAATGGAGAGAATCACAAACGTGCATCACTGGTTGATTCTTTTCCATGGACGTAAAGAACAGAAGACGCCATCAGTTTAGCGGGTGCTGCCACTAAATCACTTCGAATGTTCATTGAACTGTTCACAGTTACGCATTCAATTACAGCGAGAGTTACAGATAATTTGTAAGTAATATTACTGGAAGTTTACATGGCAGTGATAGTTTACAGGCGATTTTCTAGTAATTGCTGTAATATCTGTAATGATGCTAATTATTTTTAGTAAAATCACGTACTTTTTTTTTACAGTGTACTACTAATCGATGTATTAAATGAATTTTATAACAAGTTATTTTAATGATACTTCTAAGTACTGTCAGTGGAAAAAGGGTTAAGCATTATACTAGATACATCCAATTTCATTTAAACATTTGTTGCAGATCTTATTTGTGATTTTAACAGTTTCTAAATTTAATCATAATGAAAGAAATTCCTCCGACTTATCAGAAGGAACCTTCCTCGTCATCATATGTTCGATAATACACCTGTGATATCTTATTTTTCAAATAACTAAAAGCTCTAATGTACGTACATATTTTTGCAAAATATCAGTTTTATAATAAACCATTCAAGTGCTATTATTTAATAAATACTAAATACGAGGTTCCCCCGTCATATTGCGTTATAACAACCCCGTACATTTTTTAAATCGCTCAAATATTGTTTTCGTATTACATTTTTTTTCTTTTTCTGTGTGTATTACATATTCGTATTTACTCCATAATTTATCGGCATGTAAGTTTCCGCATTTATCTTTAACATTGCTCATGTAAGCAGTAAATGTAAATACGCCATGTAAGCTGTAACGCTGCCTGTCAGTTATTGAATAAATTAACGATGGAAAACTTGGCGTATGGTTACGTGATATGAGAATCCATCTACTACTACTCATCACTTACCATTAAAATGCCATCCAATGATAATCTATAAATTCTAATAAATCTTCTCAAAATAGCAGCAACTGGAGATGGAAACTCCGAGGGACCCGTTTGGCTCCGAATGGAAATCCGTTATAAACAAACCGTAGAACTAATACAACTATTAAGGACACTCGATTCTCCATAAAAACTACACAAAAACTGCACAAAGCCGCTATCCGCGAATTCCGTGGCTATCTCGTGGCGACCACGATAAATGACAGACATCGAAAAGCGGGAAGGGCTGGGTTCGGGGACCTGAAAGCGATCAGATAACCGCAGCAGCTTCGAGCTTAGTTTTTGTATCGATGGCGGTCGGGGGTTATATGTTTTCATAAAATTTCTTCAATTTCTTCATACATAAATATCTGAAGTATTTTGCGACATTCAACCAGAAAAAGAAAATTGACAAATTTAATTAAAAAATATATTCTACTGTATATTGCCATTAATGAGCGGCAACTTTCAATTTTAGACATTTTGTCGAATATTTAGAGATACACTTGACAGATTCTTCTGGAATTTCAGGATTAATAAGAACAGGTATGACCTCACATTTAGCAATGTCGATTTGTTAACGGGGGCATTTAGGAGGCCAACAAAAAATCAAAGAAAAAATAATACTTGGGATTACCCTGTAAAATAAAATGCACGAAATGATCTACCGCTACCGAATATAAATAAACAGACATTGTGCAATATGTGTATTCTTTTGTGTAAGAATAGCACGTATATTAATAGATATATAGCGATTTATTTAAAAAAATTAAAAAAATCTTGATTGTTTTTTGCTTATAACATGCAGGGTTTTCAACCAAATTTAACGCCGGTTTCAGAAAAATTGACAAAATATAGTAGACACAATATAGTGTAATTGGAATATAAATATTACAGTGTATACTTAATTGATTTTAAAGATGGAATGAAAATATATTCGAAAGTATTACTTTATGCTATACCAAAAAATAGTTATATTTTCTGCTATTTTAAATTCGTTTACATAGACATACACACTGCGATATCTTACTTTTTAAAATTGAAATCAGAATAGACGACCATTTTGTAGATTTTTTTCGTTTAAAATGTTGCGATATCAATCTGAAAATTCGTTTCTAAAAATCATTTTCCAGTAAAGATTTATTTCAACTTTTACAGAAAAAACCTTTCGAAAGAAGCGAGAAAAAATTACATTCTGAGCCGAAATTCTTCAGTTAGATCACAAAATGTACGCTCGGTAACTTTTTTCGATATATTTATAGGTCCTCAAGAAATAGCTTTTTCGATGAATTCTATTCGTATAGATCAACGTAAGACGTATTTGATAAGCAAATATGATACCTTAAACGATACAAAATACTATTGCATTGCTGCCTGTTATAAGAATGTTGCATAAATAAGGCCGGTAAATGATATTTTATATGCACATGGAAGTAATTTAACAATCGATATTGATTATATTTAGATTAATATTCTGCCACTTTTTTAACGTACATGTTTTTTTTTTTAATTCACAAATATTTTAATAGGGCAATATACTTACATACAGTAGTTCCCAAAAGTAATCGACAAATTTGAAAATCTAGAATAATGGAACGACTAAAAAGATTAAAATATTGCACGAGATTTTCTGTAGTTGTAATAAGTGTGTCGCTTCTGTATACTTAATTATTATGTACTATTGTGTAGAAATAAAAAGGAAATTACATCCTTAAACATTTTATTTAAATGTTTGGACATTTTTTTTTTCACAAATCACAACGGGCACTTTTAAGGCCATAGGTAATACCACCAAGTACAGTAAACTCTGTCTAAGGCGGAATCGATCGGGACCGAGAAAATTTTCCGTAGTAGACAATATTTCGCCTTAGACAAATTTAACTCTATGCCTATGGATTCGCAGGGACTTGAAAATCTTTCCGAGTTAGACAGATTTTCGCCTTACACAGAGTCCGTCTTACAGAGAGTTTACTGTATGAATAAAAATATGAAATGTATCATACAGGGTGGGCCAAAAGCATTAAACACATTTTCGAATTCAATAAAAAGTTACGTAATTTGACGTTCGAATCTACGGTTAGGAGAAAATTACTTTTATGTTCGGAAGTTTCGTTTAAATAAAACGCAAGTTTTGAAAAGCATTCCAGAGATGACACCATATCTTTGAAGCTGAAAAAAGCGTTAAAACAAGATAACAATTAAGCAGCCACAGAATATTTATTACATACAGTTTATTAGAATACTTCAATATGTGCTCATTTTTAAAATGGAGTGCATTGAAAAAGTACTCAATTAAATTCTACAAGCTAAAATTAGGTAGTGCGTTTCAAAATCGTCGAAACAAAAAAATATTTTATACATATAATTATGCTATACATTTTACTTACCACACTATTTTCCAATTCATTTAACTGTTTAATATCGGAGAGAAAAACAATGTAGCCATTCGATCGGGAATTATGTCTCTTTCATCTTTTTATGCTAAAATATTGATTTGTAACTGGTTAGTGTGAGCTTTTAAAGATATTTAGAAATTTGAAGATTTAGCACTATCTTTAGAGAATTTGCGGCACTAACAATTTTAGTCCGCTTAAAAAAAACGTTAAGTCTTTACAAGCATTTCAGTTCAAACCACATTCTACTACGTCAGTTATTATTATGCTTTTATTGGATATCCAAACAAATTTAATTTAATGATATTTACGAAACTGGAAATGCAAAAAAAAATATTATTATTACATGTACCGACGAAGTAATTTACATTAATATTGTATTTATTAACTCATTATATAAAAAAAAATCTTAAATTCTGTACGATTATGAATGCCGTTTCTCAGACTATGTGTAACAATCTTCAAAATTCTGATAACCATATCGGGGCAATGTCATTTCAGATACTCGAAAAGTATTTGTTTTTTCCAGAAACGAAAAAAAAAACTTATTTTCTCTACGCAGTAACATTTCTTTGGAGAGTAGTTTCTTTGATATAAAAAACTGGTCATAGTTTGATAAAAGCACCCATGAGTTTCGGTATCGATTTCAGGAAATAGGCCTTGTTACAGAACTAAAGTAGCGGGTACACATGTATTCTTATCGTCAAGCAAAAGAAATATACATAATCTGATTTAAAAATATATATAGATACAAAACGATTTTGAGTACGGACATTATTTTTAATCTTTAAGTAGACGTGTGCTGAAAACAAAGAGTATTATTAAAACAAATTTAAATTAAAGATATTTACGAAACAGGAAATGCAAATCAATATGATTATTACAAGTACCGACGTAGTAATTTCCATTAACACGTTGAGTGGCACGGAGACTGACACTGAAGCTGAAAAATTTAGAATGTTTAAAGTAATTTTTAAGAAAATATAATCCTTTAATAAATAAAAGGTAAGTAAATTTTAAATAAATTTTCAATAATTACTTTAATCAAGATATACATTTAGTTTTATATCATATTTTAGAACGTCAGCCGTCGGTGAATGACGCGTTCTAAAAGAAAAGTTCAGAGTCAGTCACTGGTGTGAAAGTTAGCGTCACCGACGTGACGCTTAACTTACTAATATTGTATTTATTAACTCATTATTTTTAAATAATCTTAAATTCTGAACCATTATGAACGCCGTTTCTCAAACAATATTTACCAATCTTCGAAATTTCAATAACCATATTAAAGCAATTTCATTTTAGATACTCGAAAAGTATTTATTTTTTCCAGAAAAAAAAAAAACTTATTTCGAAACAATACTACTGTAATTACATTCTTTTTACTATAGTACTGTATATAATTAATAATTTGTGTAAAAATGTCTTTTACGTTTTAAACTGTAAAATGCAGGCTCACGAAGACTATTAATTAAGGACCGCCGCAGAATTCGCGGAGCTCGGCGCGTGCGTTCCCTCCGTGGTCCTTCCTCTTTTACTTCTCTTATTCCGACTCTCTAGCGGAAGACAGGAACAAAGGTCCCCACCCAATCCCCAAGTGCCGAGACTCTAGAGGAAGTTAGGTTGAAAAAAAAAATGTAACCGGACAAACTTAAAAGGGAAAATGATTAAATTAAAGACGTTTAAAACTGAAAGGGATGGACTCGGGTGGTCTTGGAGCTATCGGAGGACCCTTGGGGATTCAAGCCAAATATTCGTATTTTATAACACTATGAGTCCAACATCATTTAGGATACTCGAAAATTCTTTATTCTTTTCAGAAAAATATAATACAATCTCTTTTTCAACAGGTAACATACCTTAGGAGATCTTTAATACGAAAGAATGTTCATTCTGCAGTATCACTTGAGATTTAGTATCGAGTTTGAGAGCGAAATCTTGTTATATCACGCAAAATAACTGAAGTATAGTCGGTCAAAAAAAGAAAAAAGAGTGAGAGAGAATTTCCTATACATTTTAATAACTAGATCGTGCCACGGGAGTTATGAAAGTTACCATTCGACAGTTAATTATATCCTCTTTGAATCTATATTTTAAAATTTTTCTTTGGTTTTTTTTTTTTTTTTTTATATAGAAATTGTATGAAACTCAGAAATTATGCATACGAACCCCTAATTTTGAACTCATATTTTGATTTTTCAGAATCCTTCACCTTAGGATTCCAAAAGAAAAATCGTATGGTGTAGTTGTTTAAAAATTACATCAATTTTAAATTTTCAGCTCCTAATGTTAAATTAATTTTTCAAATTTGCAGAAAAACTGTGATGTCGGTACTTTTTAAACATATTTGAAAAAATACTTGACGGCTTAAGATTAGCTCATCATTATACGTTGATATTTGAAGTTAGGATTCCAGATAGCAATTTATGTTAAGAGGTTCATAAATTCAGACCTCGGAGTGGCCATCATTTTTGTTTTAGATTATTATAACAAATGCAAGTAAAAGCTCATCACGAAGACGGTTTCTACAGCACAGACAAGATAAACCTAAAACAAAAAAAATCGTTAAAATATTATGCTGGTCAAAATTTTCATTTAGTCTATTTTAAAAGAGACCATTCATGACCGAACAAATTGCAAATGATAATTTATTCGAATACCAATTTCTAAATACATACATTTTGAATTTAAGTTTATAGAGGACTATGAATTGAAACTTACGAAATTTTTAACAGAAATCGATGTATATATATAACTTTTAAACATGCAAATCCAAATCTAGAGATTATCTTACTAAGTAGTTTTCAGCTTTAAAAAAAAACTAACTGAATTGCAGTTTTTTTTTTTCAACTATTAAAACTTTGATACATTTCCTACTGAAAAACGACCCTTAAGTTTATTATTTTAATAAACTCAGAAAAAGGACATAATTTCTAGTCAAATTTCTTTATATATATATATTTTTTTTTTGGGGGGGGGGAGGGGCCAATTTATAATTAAAATGTATGGATCGTTCTCTTATATTCGGATCGACTGTACTTGTATTCTCATCTGTAAAGAAACAATTTTCATACCTCAGTCTTAAAAATATTTATAGAATATTTTTTTGGAATACTGAGTATATTGTAACGATGTTATCAGTTTCCTTGGTAGCACTAAACAAACAGTGATTTAACATTGAATATTAACTTTATTTAACAGTTTATACTTCAAAATAAAATCTATTCAACCATTAAAAAACACATCGTCACTCTTAAACAAAAAGCACAACTTTTCAGCTCTCTCTAAAAATACATTACTTTAAAAACACAATCAATAAAACCACCATGTTCACACTCTTTCCCCGGCTACAAAAAAAAAAAAAAACGTCTTTTTTCATTACACAAATCAGCTCGGGTACTATCTGCCAAACATTTTTCAAACTGCATTTCCATCTCACAAGCCACTAGCTCTCTTCATTTCACTTGACCTCTCACCTAACATCTTCAGCTCTCTTTCCGCATATCGAAAAAAGTTTCTCTCCGATACGAGAGCACGGCTGATCAGTCTCTGAAACTCAGGCGGTGATCCATGGACAAGATCTGACTCTAGGCTGCGATCCGTGGACAAGATCTGACTCTAGGCTGCGATTCAGGGACAACCGCTGGACAAAACCAGTTTCGCAACTTACGAAACAAAATAGACTGCGGGGTTTTTCGGTCTTTACAGACTCCTCCCCCTTCCAAATTTTGGACATGTCCAAACGGGTGCATGGACAGAAAGAAACAGTTGCGACAAGCTCCACTGAACACTAAAATTTTTCACTCTTCCAAAATGTTCAGGAACAACTTAGTAATTTTGTCACAAACATGTCTCTTCGCCCTTTCCCAATCCATCACAGCCATATTCCGCCCTAAACAAGATTCTTTAAATTTTAGAGCTACTAGCAATTTTGAAACAAAAAAAATAGCAATGCACAACATGCCAGTAATAATACAAATACTTAAATCACACTATATAAAAGTTACTCTAATTTACCACAATTCAATATGCACAAAATTTCCCATAACTTCAGATAAAATTATAAGCAAAGTAATGTTTTCTTAAAATATCAATACAATCAACAATTTTTTTTTCTTTTTCTTTACGTAAACTTAACGTGATACAAAGCAAATTTGTTTAGCATTTTTTTTCTTACTGACAAAACAACTTCAACACATAATCATACAATTACAAATATTAAACATTAAATCATGATTTAATAGTTCAAAATTATTTCTATATTTTTCTAATACTAACAATAAATAAACATAATATGTACATTTTGTTTTCTTCAATAATACCACTTTAACATATAGAACTTAATAAATAGCACTCAATGCATGAGTATGGCTATGGCCGGCTCAGAGAGTCTGCATTTTGAAATTTTCTTCTTTTCTTATGATTTCTCATTCTCTTTTTCCTCGATTTCATTTCTACCTTTTTCCTCTCGAAATTAACAACATCTGTTATTTCTGATAATCTTTTAACACTCTTGCTCGGTCTCCTGCATTGTACAGCCAACCTTTTCGATCTACAAGTAGACAAGTTCAACACAGTTTTAATTCCAAATCTCTGGAAAAACTCTACAGTCAAATTACTCATTAATGAGAGTTCCTGTTCAGTCTGTATTTCCCTTGGAAACATCATTCGACTGAATATCTTCAATATTACATCGAATATAGACGTCGATTCAGCATTCAGCACTGCATCTGGGTAGCTAGATGCCATACACATAACTGCAATCAAATACTGATTTCCATTTGATGTGATCGGTAAAGTTCCACAAGCAGTGGAACTTTAACTCCGAAAATTCCAACATTTATCCTGCTAATTTTTTCAGATACCATGGATACCAAAGCCAATGTAGCTTTTTTCTTGTCTTTAGGGTTTCCAGCTCTCTGGTAAACATCACAAGTTTTTTCCAACTCTATTTCCTTAACCATTCCAAATTCTTTGAATTCTGTTTCAGTCTTTCTGGCCAATGTAAACAATGGAACCAATTCTTTACTCTTCTGTTGCTCCTCAGCAAATCTATTCGAATCCACTTTCCTCAAATCCAAAATAGTTTCAGTTTCCAAAACCTTCGGCAAAAGTTTACAATTTACATCATAACACTCATCTCTCTCCCCTTTCAATTTTGCAGTCAATTGCGATTTTTCTTCTTGACCATTCACTAACCCCTCTTTCTTTACCTTATCAACACCACCAATACTTAATTTTATCTGTCCGCTCTCAAAATCTTCTTTAAACAGACACACCAGGTCCAACAAAATTTCATCCGTATAATCAAGAACTGTAGGCAAATTCACTTCCCTTTCCATCTCTTCGCAATCCTCTTTAACCAATAGGTTTTCTTCCACAAGTTTAACTTTTACATCCGGAAGGCCTTTCTCAACTTTTCCATCAACCTCTATCTCTTCCGAAAATTCCAATTTCTTCTCTTCCAAAGTTACTAAATCTCTCTTTTCAGCAAATGGTTTTCGCCACTGTGCTTTTGTCACTATTGCATTCACAGTTCCTCTTTTCTTTCCACTATCACCTAAAAACTGAAAATTCTCTTTCAACAATGCAGCAGTTCTATTGCCAAGAATATATCTCCCCGGATCCAGACCATTTCTGATAACTGTTGCCTCAGTTTTAACATGACCCAATTCACATTCAATTTCAACTTCGGCCATAGGCAAACATGTCCTTCGGTGGTTCAACAAATGCCGCACCCACACATATTTTCCTGTCATACTATCAGGCGAAACATACCTTTGACACACAATATCGACTGTTGCTCCAGTGTCTCTTAAAATTGGAATTCGAATCCCGTTTATCCATCCAGAACTCGTGTAAGGTGCAAATAATCCATCATCAGCTCTATTTTGAACATGATTTACAGTTCCTGTTTCAATTTTATTTTTAAGTCTAGGCCACTGAGGCCTAAGATGAGTTGAATCCCCACATTCAAAATAACGGAACTGTCTTCTTCTATCAAAATTGGGTTCAGGCTTCCGACCATTAAAATAGTTTTCCTTATCTTCTACACCTTGCACACGTTCATTTCTCTGGTTACTTCCTTTCCACGGCTTCGAATGCCATGGTTGTTTCTCACTTCGATTCTCATAACTCATCGAATCTTTATTACGAACACACCTTCTTACATCTTCAAACTCCTCAGTTTTAGTCACAAGATCAACCGGCGAAATTATAGTTGCCCAGTGATCCAAAAATCTATCCTTAAATTCAGGCGGTGCCCTCTTTTTTATTTGATCAACAATCATTAAATCTTTTAATTGTTCATAAGTCTCTATCTTCAATCCATTCAACCAACCCTCCAAATAATTTTTTATCTCATAGTAAAAGTACTATCGGTTGTTTTTTGAGTTTTTACAAAGTTCTGACGAAACTTTTCTGGACTCAATTTAGACCGCTTCAGTAATACTGTCTTAACATATTGATATTCACTAGCATTTTCCACCGGTTCACGAGCTATCAATTGTGAAATTTCAGACGGTAAAACACCAATTAATTGAGTAACCCACTTTTCGGGGGGAATCCTAAGAACCTTTGCTTGTCGCTCAAAAAGTTCCAAGAACAAACTGATATCATCTTCCTTCACGTCAAATTTCGGCATCAGTTTCTGAATCTCCACTCTCGATTCAAAACCTATACTATATTTAACCGAATCGTCAGGGCTCTTACTATTCTTTAATTGTAACTCCAATTTCTGTTTCTCTAATTGAAACTCTCTTTCAGCCGACCTCTCTTTCTCCGCCCTCTCTCGCTCCTCCACCTCTTCTCGCTTAATTCTTTCATTTACAACTGCTAAAAGCATTTCTTTTACAAAATCTTAATAATAATTAAGACTTTTTTTTATTAGTTCACGTAAATCAATGATTTGCATACTATCGTTAACTTCCTCCCCCAATTCCATTGCTACAACTTTCAGGTCCTCTTTTCGGCCTTTTCCAAAATATGCCATCTTAAAGTTCAGTTTCTGCACTCTAATACGCAGTTCAAACACTCTCTCAGAGCAACGGACACCCAACCAACTAACCAAAGTTAAATCAGTACACTATCAACATTCATTTACTCAGAATAATAAAAATCACCAAATTAATGCATAAGTACATTTTTAAAACAAGTAATTAACTTTAAATATTTAAAACACATCAGTTCAATCATAACTATACCAAATCTTAAAAAAAAAAATACACACAAGTTCAATAAAACTTCAAGACGATACTTCAATTTCTGAAATCACAAACCCCTTAAACCACCTTTTACACAAATTCAAATCAATTAATAAATTCACCAGTTTGGTATTAGCAATTCTATACTTTTACATAATATGAACACAATCAACTCAAAATCAGTATGATTTCATCCAGCTATTTAACAAGTTTGGTTTTAAACACTATATGTTTCCCAGTACAAAACACAATCACCTTAAAATCAGTTTGATTTCCTCCAACTACTAAACCAGTTTGGTTTTAAACACTATTTTTTTATATACAGAACACAATTACCTTGAAATCAGTTTGATTTCTTCCAACCATTAAACCAGTTTGGCTTTAAACACTATATTTTTTTTTAAATACAGAACACAATTACCTTGAAATCAGTTTGATTTCTTCCAACCATTAAACCAGTTTGGTTTTAAACACTATATATCTTTAAATACAGAGCAAGATTAATCTGAAATCAGTTTGACTTCATTCAACCATTAAACCAGTTTGGTTCTAAACACTTTAGTTCATAGATATCTCAAGTTTCAAAATTTTACTGAATCCATAAAATACACTCTTTTTTTTTCATTACAATTATAAATCCAATATTTAGAGTTTCTGAATAAACATATAAATTACCGGCTGGCATTTGCGAACGCTATATAAATGTAATAGCGGAGGCCAGTTTGGCACAAAATTTTACCAAAATGAATTCATCTTCCCAAATTATAAGTATCTAAAACTACAAACGCTAATGGCACAATGTACTGCAATGGAAGAAAGGGGAAAGACATACCTTTTATTTTTCTTCGCTTTACCGAAAACAAATCTCGGCGGAAGCTCCACTTAATACATATCACTTTATACTGTAACGATGTTATCTGGTTCCTTGGTAGCACTAAACAACCAATGATTTAACATTGAATATTAACTTTATTTAACAGTTTATACTTCAAAATAAAATCTCTTCAACCATTAAAAAACACATCGTCACTCTTAAACAAAAAGCACAACTTTTCAGCTCTCTCTAAAAATACATTACTTTAAATACACAATCAATAAAACCACCATGTCCACACTCTTTCTCCGGCTACAAAAAAAAAAAAAAAAAAAACGTCTTTTTTCCATTACACAAATCAGCTCGGGTACTATTTGCCAAACTTTTTTCAAACTGCATTTCCATCTCACAAGCCACTAGCTCTCTTCATTTCACTTGACCTCTCACCTAACATCTTCAGCTCTCTTTCCGCATATCGAAAAAGTTTCTCTCCGATACGAGAGCACGGTTGATCAGTCTCTGAAACTCAGGCGGTGATCCATGGACAAGATCTGACTCTAGGCTGCGATCCGTGGACAAGATCTGACTCTAGGCTGCGATTCAGGGACAACCGCTGGACAAAACCAGTTTCGCAACTTACTAAACAAAATAGACTGCGGGGATTTTCGGTCGTTACAATATACTTAATCTAGCAATACATAAAAGCTGCAGAACATATATTTTAATTATAATTTTTTTAGAATATAAACATATTTCACAAGTAATAAAATGCATAAAAAGTTATTTTTTTACACGCAAATGAGTATTTCTGTCGTATTTTTCCATAGACATTGTTATGTCGCAAAAGATGTTGAATCAGTTCATTTGTTAAAATTGTTGTAAATTTATTAGCCCTGCTTTCAGTGAAGGCATTGCGAATAAGTTAAAACGTATGAAATTTTAAAATGTGGATTTTTTACTTTTAATAAAATAAAATTATATTTGATAATAAAACTGGAATTTATTATAAATATTTTATTACAATATAAGATATGTGTGTTATATTATTAAATCATCTCTTTCTGCTTTAAAATTTCGATAGTAGCGTGAGAATGAGTATCACATATTCATATCAGAACAACATCACTGAAGACATTTGGAAATTATTTTTTCATTTGAGAAAAAGATAAAATAATTGTGTCTCGAAGAATTAACATTCCTTAGCAGAAGAATTTCTGTGATTTAAAAAAAAAAGACGATAACTTGTCAATTTGTAGAGTGTTCCATAAAATGCCTTCTACGTCCGCATACATATTGGTGTCAATTTCAATGAGACTTTGTTATATCACAGGAAGTATTGGGTGTAGCTGTATTCCTAGCTATAGAGAAATAAAAACAATTCATGACGTTTTTTGTAAAAATATTTATACAAGAGATTTTGCCGGTGCTTTTCTATTTCCGAATACACGTAAATTTGCAGAAACAATTTTAATATTAATATTTATCAAAAATATGTTTCTAGAAATAACATCAATCCCATTGACTTTTAATTTTATGTATTCCCATATAGAATGATTTATAAATAAAAGCTTTAATATGATTTCTAAAATACAATATTTTTAAAAGAAATTAGGTAGCTTTATGAATATTTACTATAGTGTAGGGGACAAAAATTGCAATATATGGATAAAATTTAGTTTAAGGCGGTGTCAGCTATAGATATATTTTACTTGTAGAAATAAATTAAATATTTTTACAAAGTGTTATTCAATACTGTGCAATAAAAGGATTGCAGCGTTCCTCAATCAAACATGGAATTTCCACATTTCATAACTTAATACATCATACATCAGATTGAAATATTCAATCAGATAGATATTGAAATTAAAAAAATAGAAAAGACTTTTAAAAATGGAATACATTTTATTTATGTTACACAATAGCATTTTCTTACAATATTGTATAGAATTCTTCATTTATTACAAAATATCTTAAATAATAATACATAGAATCAATCAATATTTTAAAAGTGCCTTTAATTCTGTATTATTAGGGAGTAGCGTCAAAATTTTTATTCAACAAGTATGGGATTTTTGATAACAATATATGTAAGGACATTCATGATACTCGAAAAATGTGTGTTCTTTTCAGAGAGAGAAAAAACAATCTTTTCTGCAACAAGTAACATTTCTTCGGAAAGTAGTTTCTGTCATATAAAAAAAAAACTGGTCAACTAGTCCAAGTTCGATAAAAGGACCCTCGAGTTTTGCTATCGATTTCAGGAATGAAACCTTTAGCAGAGCGGGAAGTTACTGATATGCTTCTTTTCTTATCTATAAAGAAAAAATCCATACCTTATTTTGTAACAATATTTATACAAGCTTTTTAGAAGTTCTCAGTGTATATATATATTTTTATCTTGATATATCTAAGCTACAAGAAAATATTTCAGTTTAAACATAGAATTGAAAAGCTTAGTGAAAGAACATGTTATGTTCCATTTTCCCAAAATAAGTTTTATATTTTCGATGAAGGTATCATCAGATGTCCTATCACATTCTAATACTAAACAAGTTGGAATTTGGCGTCGAACGTGGCAAATGAGGTGCTTTCCTACTATAAATAGTTTATGAATATTTTTACATCACATATTGTACTTAATGTATAATATAGTGCACTTCATAAGTGCATATCAATTTCTTTCTGCTCGAAAGGCTGTAACATCATTAAAATGCTCTTGAAATCACTTTTTCCCATTGGCCGTAATGTAACGGAAAATTTTGACTGTCCCTGTAATTAAACTATACATCCGATTTTCATAAAATTTGAAATGACTCGACAAAAGTTTGATACAATTATATATTAAAAATTTCAAACCATTCGATTTGGTAGTTTTTGCTCTGTTATATAAGGACGGACAGACAGACGGACAGACGGACGGACTGAACGAAGACTATAGTTGCTACGTATTTATATAATTACGAACGCACCTAAATACTAACAAGGAGAGGGCCAACCTTGTTAATCACAGATTTTGATTATTTTAATATATGTTGTAGTTTAGAGACCCCTTAGTGTCAAGTTCAACGGATTTTATCGAACGCTCCTTAGTTCTTAAGAAACCGAGGGGTCTAATAAGAGTACACAACTTAAATACTTACATTATAAACGCAATGATAGTTTGGTCGTAGCTCAGTTGATACGGCGTTCGCTGGCTGATCTGGGGGCCCGGGTTCGGTACCCGAACGCGCTGCATTTGTTTTTCTCATTTTATGTTTTATAAATATACTTGTAATTATAATTTAATAATTTAAATTACAAATTTTAATATCCTACATTAATTATAATGTTAACAAAATTAAATTTATCATTACTTTATTTTAAACTATTATTTCTCATCCTTTAAAGAGGTTTAAAAAGAAATTGGATCTATTATTGAATGATAAAAATTCCAAAATCGTGACAAAATCTGTTGTGGTGCCATCTAGTTATGATAAAATAAAAGAATATTCAAATAAAATAAAAATAAAAGCAGAAAGAAGATAAAGGTGAAAGCAAAATAATTGAAAGCGCAAGCATACGTATTACAAATTTAAAAATCTTTAATATGCAAAAAATCGGTTGTAATTTAATTCTTATGCTAATTTTTAATATAATTATGCTTGTTACTTTAAAAACAGTATAATAGTATTATCGCATTGACTTCCTTTGTTAAAGCAATGCGTAAATGATATTTCTTTAAAATCACGAATTGACACAATTGCTGAATATCATTGCATCTATAAAGAATATATGAAATACATTTTAAAAGTGATTTTTAAAAAATTAACAATTTTATGATGTTTCTAACAACTATTTAGTTAAAAGTAAAAAATTAAATAGGTTAAAATTATAATTGATATACAATATTATAAATTTTAATTGACAATGAGATTATTAATTATACTTACAAGTATATTTATAAAACAAAAAATGGGAAAAACAAATGGAACGAATTCAGTTATCGATCCCGGGCCCGCGGATCTGCCGGCAGATGCCATACAAATTGAGCTGTGATCAACCTACAATTGCGGTTGCAAAGTAAGTATTTAAGTTGTGTATGATTATTTGACCCCCCCCCCCCGGTTTCTCATGAACTAAGGAGCGTTGGATAAAATCCGTTGAACCTAACATTAAGGGGTCTCTACCCTACAACATATATTAAAATAATCAAAATATGCGATTAACAAGGTTGGCCCTCTCCTTGTAAGATTCTAGTTAGTCTTGAATATTTCATATATTAATATTCATTATTTCAATACTGAAAAATATTATATTATTAATATTTTTTTTTATATTTGAAAATTAAATTATTGCTTTTAGATTATTGCTTTTTGAGAGAGTTTACCAGTTAAACTATTAAATATATGCTACCAAGAAGAAACCAACAACAACAAAATTTACAGTGTAAAGCTAGCTTTCAATTTTCGTTCATTTCAATTTTGTTACGTAACATCTTTTTCCACATCTTCTTCAGATCTTGTATATTTAGAATTATTTTATATTCTTGTATATTTATAATTGCATATTTAGACAAGTTGTAGTTTGGAAATGTATATTTAAATGAAGTGAAATGAATTCCAGTATGCTGTAATAAAATATATGTACGTTAATTAGTTAGTTTATAAGCAATCACCTGCCTTAGAGATTTAGAATTTATTTAACTCGAAGGACGTAAGTAAGTTAATGATATACCAGCAGTGGTCACTTTATTACTAATGGACACTTTTAAATGTCAAAATAGAAAAGACAGGCTTTTCAAGACGTTCAGAGATTTGCGTCCCTCTCGAGGTTACACATAAAACCCACTTACTGTTAATTCCTTTACCTACAGACATATTAAACCATCAGTTTCGGACTGAGACGAATTTAATTCAAAGACTTCGACAAATATAGTTATCTAGTCGGGATTTAGTAGTTTAAAATAAGGTAGTCCAATAAATATAAATATAAATATATATATATATATATATATATATATATATATATATATATATATATATACAGTCGTGGCCATAAGTTTAGGACCACCACTGAAATTTAAGATCCAGACAATAAATTGCGTCTGCGACATTTATTACTTAAAGTTCAAACCAAAAGCGAATACAGTAACTCCACTGTCAAACGGAATGATGTTATCAGTAGTTTCAATTTTTAAAACGCTAGTTTATGCACGGTGGTCCTAAACTTTAGGCCACGACTGTATATATATATATATATATATATATATATATATATATATATATACATACTAGGTGCAATATGTTATCTATCGCCGACCTGTAATTTCTCAACCGTTGGTCGTAGAAATATAGTTCCAATTCAAAAACGTTTTAAATGTGGAAAATATTCCTGTTGTGGCATTGTATAAAGTATGAAATCAATTTTATAAAAAATACGATATCTAACTTTATACACGGTCCCCTAATACCTTTAGGTATAGTTAGTAAAAGTTTACACAAATCATAACATATTTAGCACAAAAAATTGGACTTCTTTACTACAAAAATTGACACAGTTATAAAATTTCGATGTTGGAGATTTTTGCACTGGATTTTGTCTTTCATTGAGGGATCAGTTAAAAAATGAATTAAAGTAATTAGAGATCAAAATCAGGGTGCAATTTCATTTTTATTGCGAAACCACTTTTAGCCGGTAACACCACATGGAGGGGGGGGGGGATCACCAAAGAGGTTTATTTCATCTAAAACATGTAGCTAAATTTTAGGGATCAAACAACATTCAAAAGTCAAAGTAGGTACTGTTTGTTATCGGAAAGCGAAACCTTCCGCCCTTTTGTGTATGCGTCAAGTCTGTTTTGTTTTTATCAAAATAAGAGTGCGTCGAGTTGTTTAGCTGCGTTTGGCTGAGTGCCAATCTTAGTGACAGCCTACAAGAAAACGATGAAGTGGATCTTCGGGAAATACCCATGTCAACGTAACACCCCTTTTGATAGTAGAATCGTCCCAAAGTGTTAGGCTTGGCATTCGAAAACAAATAGTATTATAGACATCAGTAAAATAAAACATACTCAATAAAAACTAGATAAATGACAGCGGAATGCAAACGACCAACCGAGCTATAACGAGCATAGAAATCGGGATAAGGCAAATTACAATAGTACCGCAGTACAATAGTACATGTTCGGTATAAAACACGAGCCATTAGCTGTGGACGTACTAGCCAGCACTGATATCGTAATGGCAGACTACACATTACACATACAAGCAATATGCCGAAATGATACGTATTTATGGTGAATGTTAAATGCACAAATGAATGCCAGAGCGGCTGCGAGTTTAGAACGTTTTCCTAGGGATCGACATCCAACGCATTAAACTATAGCTGATTCATTGCACCGTCTTAGAGAGACCAACTGTGTTGCACCACAACCTAGAACAAGTAGACGGACAAAGTGTAATGTTAGAGTGACACCGGAGGAGGCGCTGGCGTTCGCCCTTTTAAATCTACCAGTCAGACACGGAAAAACCAGTCCGAAAAAGCCCGACTCGACACTGTCGTCAGAAGCACTAGTGTATTTTTTTCGGCATGATCTTGCCTTATTTATCACTGATTCAGGTTCTTCATAACGTAAGCACAACTTTCGTACGCCAGATAAAGTGACTGATCCACCAACCTGTCTTGCAATTGCAGCATAAGAGAGACCATTTTCTCTCAATATGACTTTCTGCTTCTTTTATAGATGTCCAATCAGTTCTTGTTGTTGATGACAATGTTTTAAATTATTTGCATTAAAAAAATAGAAATATTAAAAAAAAAATACACTATTCTATTTAGTTACTCTAGTATTCACCCTTCTGCAAAATTCATTCAGCAAAATATCGAATTTACAAATCGAAACAAACTACAGTTTAGTTACTGACATTTGATTGGTTCTCAGAACAGTCATTTTGTTTGGCTAGGAAGCTTTTATTACAATGCAATTCAGCATTCATGACTAATTGTGTTAGTATTTTAGACTAGAGTAAGTGTAACTTTTTTTGTAATGCAGATATTTTAAT